>LR991047.1:8528985-9882666 GCA_905163495.3 Cosmia trapezina
AACACTCTGATTAGTAGGAAACCAATCATTGTCTCTACCTGTTGCTTCTATCCATTTAAGTTTCAGATGTGGATCTTTCGGAAAACTGAAAATAAATTTGTAATTATACGGTGGGTATTACTATTACTATAAAATTATTATTTTAAGAATATTATAATACATATAGTACGTTATAAAATTAAGTATTTGAAAGAGGTTTTTGAGGCATTACGGAATAGAAAATTAATTAATGAAGATCCAGCTTTACATTTGGCAGATACGAATGTGAGTATTCAAGACCTTGTCAATAGATACAATACCCAGTTGGCTTCAGGGCGCATAGTAAGAACAGAGTACTCTGCCCGCTTAAAATCTTTTGCCATGACGTTGCACTTTTACTCACCAAAGGCGTACGAGTATGTAAGACACAAATTTGCAACGTGTCTACCACATGTAAGAACCATTAAGAAATGGTATCAATCGGTCAATGCCAAACCAGGATTTACCACGGAATCATTGAAAGCATTAGAGATAAAAGCAAAATACTCTGATAAGAAAATTGTCTGCAATTTAGTTCTTGACGAGATGGCTATTAGGCAACGCATTGAATGGGATGGGCATCACAATGCATGGCTATGTTGATATTGGCAACACACAGGAGGGTGACTACTTAATGGAAGCTAAGGAAGTGTTCGTTTTTTTAGTAACTGCAATAAACGGTGCATTTATAGTTCCGGTTGACTACTTTTTTGTTAATGGTGTTTCTGGGGAACAAAAACAACAAATATTTGTGTATCTGGGTTGCTAGCAACAGAAGTAACTCGCAATCACCGATTTATTACTCTAAAAGACACAGGTAGCCTTGTATTGCCCTCCGAAGATGTAATAGACATTTGTAGAAAAATGGAAGGGGTACCTAATAAAAAAATCTGTACTGAGAGATGATAAATTTCAAGTGTCTTCAAAATTTACGAAATCATTACTGGTACCAAAAGCCCTTAACCACTTCATCGGGTCAAATATATTCAAATCCATGGAGTCGTTAAATAATCATATCATTCAGTTGATAAAATGTGTCATGGAAAATACATTGACATAAGACTTCACTTTTTGGCAAAAAATGTGACACCAAAAATTTCAAAGCGTCAAGTGCTATCCAAATATTTACATTTTACTGGACAATAAATAATTCTAATTTTATTTGATTTCTATTTTCTGTTTTCTTGTTTTTATTATTACAGAGCTAAGTTACTACGTCTGAGGCCGGATTGGAGCCGAAAGCGTAATAATACAATGTTCACGCGAGTTATACGACATTTTTAACACATTTGTAAAGAAATAAAATAAAATGTGAAACCTTCAAGTATTATAGACCAAAATTTGACAAAACAGCGACGGACCGCGAATTTTCAAATTCAAACTTTGAACCTTGACGGCTGCTCGGCCTTATGGTTGACTAAGGTGGGCTTGCGATTTAGTGATCAATACAAAAATATAGCGCATTTTTTTTTTCGACAATGTTTAACCATCGCAGTCTTCAATATTAATTCACTCGGTCAATAATATTTCGCAATATTATTAATCGTCTAGGGCCCACCTTACGAAATCGCCAAATAGCCAGATTTTTTAAAATAATAATTGAATATTTTTGCATATCGAACATAAATTATTGTAATTTTTTGACCAAAAATAAATAATTGGATGAAATATAATATGTATTTATCTTAATACTTAACATAATTGTACTATAAATTAAAAACTTCATTAATCAAAATCTTTTAGGCATAATATTAATTTAAGTTTTTACACTTCACGTGTAACTGTATTGAAATAACAATGTCTTAATTTGGTTCAAACCTCTTTTACTATACATGTAATACGAGAATATCCATTGAGTTCTGTAAAAAAATATTTAACTGCAATAATACGCATATCGATAAAATCAGCCGCACGCACTCGATTGCTCCTCCCTAAATCCAAAACGCTCGTTGCGTTCGGGAAGATTCGGGCATTCTCGGGCTAGTTCGTGTCGCTCCGGACGAAAGTTAGTAAAACATTTAAAAATTGATTTAAAATATAAAACAGTGACTTAATTGTTTACTTACCGGTGGTAGGACACGCCATTTGTCTTCAGGTTCATGGTATTTGACCTATTTTTACAAATAATTACAGCACAACTCGGCATTTTGGTTTTTTACGCATCAATACGCACTGTACGCAGTTGCAAAGCGACTGAATGAAGCGTACAGCCGCCGCGCCGCGCCGCGCCGTTCGAACATAAGACCAATTTTATAATATCGAGGCGCCACGTGCCACGCCCCCAAGGCATATCCCTCGATATCCGTGATTTTGACGAATTATGCGAACATAAATGAACTGAACAGCTGATTTTTTTTTCGCGATTTCAGGTTTGGTCCCATAGTAAAAGTTGTTCATAATGATGAGTACAATGACCCCTTAAGAGGATAACGGTGATTAAAATTACACCCTGTATAAGCTGGGTGAATTTCCCAAATGACTTATTTTTTTGTCTTCGGTGAAATTAGTATTTGAAAAAAGGAATATTGTTCTGAATTATTTTTTTTAGTATTCAATAGGTAGTTATTGGGTTGTGGCAAAAATATAATTTGCCTAGGACTATTACAAAGCTAGAAATAAATACACAAACCTCGTATTTTTTTCAAATCGGTGCTGTCCCTCTACTTTTTTTACAAACAAAAAAAAATCGGTCAAGAGCGAGACGGACTCGCGCACCAAGGGTTCCGTTCTGATTTCTGAAAAGTGTGCTATATAAAGACATCGTTTTATTTTTCTTGTAATTTTTAAATAAACTTCTATCACAGAATAATTTCAGATTTTTATCTTTGCAAACTTCGGAGATAAGGGAGGGAACGGTATTTTTTTTTACATTTTTCATCAAAAGTCGAAAAGTATGCGGCCTAAAAAAAAATAAAAAAATGTTTGAGAATGTGCAAGCAACGTTCTTTTATATGATTCCCCACATGCCCTAGCAGACTACTTTGAATTTTTAAGACCCCCTTTCGGTACCTTTTACAAAAAAATATAAATATTTTTACTTTTTTCTTATTTTTAAAATAGTTGGGTAAACGTCATTTAAAACTGTTCCAAATTTCAAGTTGATAGCATCAGTAGTTCTTGAGATATCCATCTGTGACAGACAGACAGACAGACAGATAGGCTGAGTCACACCATACGGGTTCCTTTTTTACCCTTTTGGTACGGATTTACGGAACCCTAAAAAGCTTATACACTAATAAAAATAAGTAAGTTAATTATATAACTTAATCTATTTCATAGAATATTAGTTTTGTTATTAATATATAGCGTAGTTTATTACATAATTAACGATTATTACTACTGAGAGGCACAAACGTACTTGTCCTGCAAAATGTTCTCATATCGCTGGACAAAAGTAATTTAAACTTTACATCGACGAGTCCGACAGCGTCAGCCTGACCCCAATTTTATTTCCCTCGTTAGTGTGTGCTAGTGCGCAGTCAGGACGGACGTGTGTCAAATCGCTGCAAATTCCCGCCAATTACGTAAGTACGCCATTTTAGTTGCTCCCTGACGGACAATTATTTTATATTATCGGTGGTTGCATTTTTCTAGTGTAATGAGTAGTTTTATTATTGTTGTTTGGTTCTAATAGAGGTAGTAAGTGAATTAGCTTCATTGACTGTTATTGAATTTATCCTAGATATTATGCTTTTTTTTTAATTTTCTAAAAAGTGTGTTATTTCTCACGTCGCTATTCTCATATCGCTGTAATCGGTGGTCTTTATTACCACCGATGTGATAACTTACACCGAAATGATAAGAAAAAATCAATCGGTGTCTTATATCTAATATCGGTATTTTGATTCATGATCAACGCACGTTTTGTCACTTCGATGGATTGTTTTATCATATATCGGTAGATCAATTTATCATCTCGGTGAGTCGTTTTATCATAAAAAATAGTAAGTACACACGGCTACACATCAAGCTATACATTTCCAGTTTACACTGAACTCCTATAAGGAAATCCTATACAATGCGAGATCAGCTTATACTTACTGGAAATGTATAGCTTGATCTGTAGCCGTGCATACATAATAAAAAATAATAAAATACATAAAAAGAAAACGTCATAATAGCTTAATTTTGTTTAAGAATGCCGAGGCCAAAACTAAAAGAGGAGGAGAAAAAAGAGAGAAAGAGGTTGCTGGAAGAAATAAGAAAAGCTAAAATCTATAGCGATCCTGTGTTAAGAGAGGAGCATTTAAGAAAAGATAGAGAACGTTTAGCTAGACGAAAGGAAGCCGGACTTATCCCCACCCGAAGCCAAATGACTGCACATGCACGTCGCATTGCACAAAAAAAAAACCTAATCAGTGCCCGTGCATACTATCAGAGGAAAAAAGCTAAGGCTAATGAAGGCAAAATGAAAAATGTACGTAGGTATAGTAAATATAATAAAACAGGTACCTATATAATTTCAAAAAATATATTTTAATTGGATTTCTAAGAACTCGGTTCTCTTTGGATGTGATCGATTTACATAAGACCCTTAGTTCAGGTCTTCAGTTCTAAGTCACCCTTGTAAAAATATATAGGTACCTACTAACTATTTCCTTTTTGATGTTCAAAGATGGATAGATTATCATATCGCTGGATATGTAGGTACATCATTTCGGCGGTGATAAACTTATCATATCGGTGTACAGAAAAAATAATCGGTGCCGGTTTGTCATATCGGTGGAAACCAGAATTCAAACTGAATTTTCTCCTTAGTCTTAAATGATACGTTGATGATATTTTTGGGGATATTTAATATCCTAAAGATTACATAAAACCTGAAAAATATACAAAAAAAAAAAATATAAATGAAAAGGTTCACCGATATGATAAAAAAATGGCATTTGTTGAAATTCACCCAGCTACATTTGTTTAATATCAACAGGAGACAAAAGTTTTAAAACAGTTTTAAGTTCAACCTAATCACAACCATGGACCCTAGTAATAAAGTCACAAATCTTCAAAATATTATCTAATACTTACGATCATTCGTCACATAAATGAGCAAAGCAATAAATTACTCCTGTCACTTACAAATGAAAAGACATAAGTTAAACAACATTTAGTGTGAAATCAACCTTAGACGGCAACAAATAAAGTACTTTGTCCCGTTATTGCCTTGAGAGCTATATCGTTTTGTTTCGTTTATTTTTACTACAGGAAGTATGAAGTCGCGTTGAACACTCATAAAACATTTAGGTCATAAGTATTTTTTTATTTCTAGAAAATGTAGACATCGAGAATCTGGAAATCTGAACGTAATTTGTTTACAAACCTATTTCTGTGATTTTAACAGAAAGATATTTTCAAATGAAACTAAAAGTACGTTATAGTCCTGTTATCTAGCTTTCATAAAAACATTAGATTCTAACAAGATTCTAATTAACTTTTAAGTAGATTCTAAGTGAACACGGGCGTGTCACGCCTGCTGACGTCATCGGAGCGTGAGCGTTCGGGTTTTTTTTGACTGTCAAGATCGCGCGGCCGCGGCCCGGCGCCCAAGCGGTTATAGCTGGGTTGCATAATATTATTTGCCAGTGAGCCCCAAACTAGACAGTTAGTCTGTATCTTGGGGCTCGGGGTACGGATTCCAGAGTGGAGACTAGAGAGGTGATTTCAGTTGATGTTGTTAAATGTGATGTTATGTAAATATTTGTATAAATGTGATGTGTGTGTGGTGTGAGTGGGGGTGTGTGTGTGCGTGCGTATTCGTTCCCATTGTGCGTCATTTGACGTTTGATTCAGTGTCAGGTCAGGGTATTTATATTAGTTGTTCCGAGTCATCATAACCAGAGCTTTGCAACATTTTCTTTATAATTCTTTATAATGTATAATACCTTACATCCAAACCTACCTACTACCTAACCTACCTTTGTACTCCAGATTATAAATATGATGTATCTCTATATATTTTTCTGTGTGTACATAAATAGTAAAATAAATAAATACCTAACATGAACGTCAAATAAAAGTTTACTGGTTTACTTTTATGTTTTGGGCATCTATTTTTGTTAGTAAGTATCTAATATATTACTTATTATTTTATTACCGTCACGTTTTTATGTAGGTAATACTTATGTAGGTATGTTTATTTACTTTATTATCAGTGTTTTTCGTACACAAAAATGTAAGTGCGCTTGTTGTTTTCAAATGTATGAATGTATGAAAAATGTATGAAGAATGTAAGAAAAACAGATATTTATAAAATTACATTTCGATTGTGAATCACTAATTAATGTCCTTACCTGTAATTTAGGAACTGCTCTTTTATCCAATCGACGTCGGTTAGAATTTCCGCATATGTCCGATTTATCAAAGTGATCCGAACATATAACGGAATTCTTAGCTGGCTTATAAAACTTATCTCGTCTTTCTCTGGCGACAATCGAGACCCATTCTGCACACGTAAATGCATAGCTAGGAAAGCTAAAACAAAAAAAAAAACCGGTCAAAAGCGAGTCGGACTCGCGCACCGAGGGTTCCGTTCCGATTTCTGAAAAAATGTGCTATTTAGAGACATCGTTTTATTTTTCCTGTAATCTTTACATAAACTTCTATCACATAGAATAATTCCAGATTTTTCTCTTTGCAAACTTCGGAGATAAGGCCCGAACGGTATTATTTTTACATTTTTCATCAAAAGTCGAAAACTATGCGGCTAATTTTATCCAATCAATTTTGAAGTTCTGGTAACAAAATTTTAAAAATTATTACAATACAAATCTACTCTCCATGCATCTACTTTGTGCGTGTATTGGCCAAACATTTGGCCAACATTTGTAGCGTGGTTTAAAATCGGTAATTTTGTTCAAAATTTAGTATTATTTTGTTAGTTTAAAGCTTAAAATATAACTTATTCTTAGTACTTACCGAAAGTAAGATACTCCAGCCGTTAAATTGTTTTTTCGGGCATTATTTTTGCAACTTTTAAATACACACTGCGGCATTGTGAGACGTGCTTACACTGGCTGTGTTTCAAGCGAACTAAACAAAATAAGAGCCCACACGTCTACCAAGACGTATTTTTGCGCCGACTCGATATCTAGTTGCTAATGTTGATCGAAGTTCAGGGTTGCCACCTCGATTCTACGAATGGGTGCTAAATAGCATCTCAAAAAGTGCTAGATTGGTGTGGATTTCCTAAAATAGTGCTAAGTTTATTAAATATGAAATAAAACAATAATACCACATGAAAAAAAAAATCCACATACAAAAGTATGTTATTCCACAAAGTTATATTCCAGTCTTTTCTTTGAACATAACTCACTTTTTTGCTTATATGAATATCAATTTTTTGTAGTTTTTCTAACTCGCTACCTATACACTAAACTTTTGCCGTTCGTTTATTTAGAGAATAATAATTTACAGAGAAAATGTTGACTTTTAACTATAAATCCCGATCGCCCGATCGCTCTATCAATCAATAAGCAAGACAAAGAAAGAGATAAATTATTAGAACAGCACAAACATAGCAGTGTTACTTCGCCTTTTGGTGCGGTCCGATTCACGCTCACAGTAATAATAGCACCCTCACAGCTGCGCTGTGCCGATTCATAAAAAGGTATTGTCAGACCTTTGAGTACCTATTATGAGTACTGTTGGCTTGAATCGGAGCGCGCCCTATGTCATTCATAGCAAAGTATACAGTTATTTCCCGCGTGGCTGCGTCTTGTTCTGCGGTGTTGAAAATTAATCGTCATGAACGCTATGTAGTGCTAGATTAAATTAAGTGCTAGGGGCTGAAAGTTAGATTTCAGTGCTATAAAATAGTACTTACTATAGTGTATTCACGGAGACGAGTTAGTATAGCGCCTTCTCTATCGCACATTATCATACAAATGACAAAGACAAAAAAAACTTTTTTAGGGTCAGTGGGCGTTAACAATACCTTAGAAATGTAAATGTGCGTTCACACTGCGCTTCTTAAAAGTTCGCTTAGTTTATTCCTGCGGCTTCGTCTGTCGTATAAATTGAGAGACATTTATTTGATAGAATTTTTCTATGGGTACCTATTTTTTTATATATCTGATGGATATGAAGGAAAGAAATAAAATCGAGAGTTAATGAATAAATTTGTTAATGATTAAATTTTCTAGATCTTATCTAGAGTAGGTATTTCATTCTGCGCGAAGAAATTGTGGACTATATTTCTGATTGCACATTTTGTAAAGTTATCAATCGTATCAACAATTGACAAACGTTGCTTCAATTTCTTCGCAGATTTCAGCTCACCAGTATTATTCTTCTCTTTTACAATTCTATGAACAGAAGCCCAGTTAACACCTAAAGAAGATGCAACAGCTTTCAGAATGTCACCCTTGGAGGCCGAAGAGTCTGCATTTCTGATTGCGTGGTACATATTTAAAATCATAGTCTTCTCGGTATACAAAAAAGCCCGCCGTTTTCTTTTCTCAGCAGGTTGTTCGATATCCGTCATTATCGCACTATTTCAGTTCACAATGAAAAGTCCTTTTCACAAGCCGCCAACTCGTCAAGAAAGCAATCAATCATAAAATCCAATACACCAGCCGGTTCACAAGTTGAGCATACAGTCACAAGTAAGAGCACGTCTGCACAGTACGGGAAGTATGAGTAGACTAAAAAGTACTCGTACTGTGTACACCGCCTTAGCGTTTATCACTGACCAATCGCAGTTAAAAAATTGTGTGAGTGAGATAGCGCTCTACTAACTCGTCTCCGTGAATACACTATAGATCTAGCACCGTAGTTTTGCGCAATGACATATTATATATACCTAACGTAATATATCATTGGTTTTGCGCAAAAATTATTGCTGGGTAATGACTTTTATTTTAAGGCATAAAAAAAAGCAATGTAAGAGGGTCGATAAAGAGTACAGATTATTAAAAAGAGTACCTACCATTTATTGAACCCTAAGACGACCCACTGGCCAATAAAATAAAAATGTATTTTTTAGCACTTTACATAACAATTTTTTACTAAGTACTTGTTTTTAAAAGAATTTTATGACTCCAAACATCCCAATTCTAACTTAAGATAGGATCAGAAGCTCATTTTTAATCAATTTTAATGAAGCCCTTGTTCAGCTCTTCTTGCCACTTCACTTTTCATGGCTGGCATCATTGAAGATTATGCCAAAAAGGTCAATTTATGTTAAAAGAGTATTTTAGCGTACTATATTAGTGTTATAGATTCTAGAGTACACCTACAAGAAAAAGAGTACAATACTCTATTTTAGAGTACGGTTGGCAACCCTAAATGTAAGGCCCCTTCGCTCTACGGTACGCGGAGGTACCTACCTACTACTTGTCGGAAAAAGTTTGAATACACTCGGAATAAGTTTTAGTAAAAAAAAATGCGACTTTGACCTTCAATATCTCTAGAACCAGTAGATTCCCAGGTATGGTCTAGTGGAAAAAAACGATCCAAATAATGGGTAGAATATGTGGTTTTCGGCTTCGGCAAGTGTCTTTTTACACCCGGTATAAAAAAGGAGGGGAAATAATCATAGGGCATCAAAACATTCTTCAAGTGGCCAAAAGTTGGAGTAGTTAGGGCCGTATACGAAATTTTGTCGATTTCGCTAATTTGCGTGATTATAAAGACTCAATTTTGCAGTCAATATAGGTACCTGTATTTCTATTTCGATTATAATCTAATGAATGAGCTACATTTTTATTTTGCGTCGAGTTTGTTGTGCGAGAATTACTGAGGTTGTTTTCAATGGCCGGTTTAGGTCGATTAATCAAAACTAAATAAGTAAGTAATAAAAATATAAAGTAGCTCATACATTAGATCATAATTGTAATGATCTTTCATATTGTGCATTAAAAATTATACAAATACTATATTAGAACTGTAAAGTCACGTAAATCAGCGAAATCAGTATTTGCGTAACTGCTATTTTATCAAACCGTGTTACGTTATCGCTTGTATGAATAAAGTGTGTTCGTGTGTGTGGGGGCTTGGCGAAGGCAACGACCTCCGTCGGACGCTCAAGGTCGCGCGGTCGATAAAATAATGTCGACGAGCTTCTACAAAAACCGCCGAGACTGCCGGCTTAGTTGTAACTTCTCAATTGAGTTTAAATAATAAAAAAAACCGGTCAAGAGCGAGTCGGACTCGGGCACCGAGGGTTCCGTACCATCATATGTAATTTTTATTGATGATTTCTGAAAAACTGTGCTAAGTATATAGAGACATCGTTTTATTTTTCCTGTAATCTATACATAAACTTCTATCACAAATAATTTCAGATTTTTCTAAGCAAACTTCGGAGACAAGGGGGTTAAGTTAGCATTTACCTCAAATCTAGCGATTTCATGAAATCATGAGGTTTGAGGTAAATGCTAACTTATGGAGTTGTATTGCTGGTTCTAATGATTATAATTCTGTAAAGCCATATTAGCTACGGCCGCGAATCATATTTCAATCAACATACAAGCTCACACTGACTTACAAATTGCAAAAAACGTAAGAAATTTTGAATTTCGCGGGCTACCCTGGCGCTTTCGCCTTAAGAGTGACTTTTAAAACATTCACTGTTATAGAAGTACTAGGACACCATTAAATTGTGAGATTTTTTTAGGTTGATTTTAAATGGTGTCCAGGACACCCTTTTATTATTTTAAGAGAACACAATAAAAACCTAAAAGATCTCACGATTTTATGATTTCCTAAGTGAATATTAAACCTTGGGGTTGTAGCACCGCTTATATGTACATATATTAGAATTTATTATTTAACAGCTTATGTACGCGATTTAGCTAGGCAACCCAGTTGCGATTCATCAATTAGCACTAGCTGTTGCCAGCGGCATCGCCCGCATGGATGTCAATACTACCCTAACTGAATCGGATTTTGTTTACGATTTCTTGGGTTTTTATTTTTTTTCGCGGAACTCTAATTCTCTTTCTAAAATACAGGACGATTTTTTTATCACTTGCCAAATTTTCACAGGGTGTTCTACCCATGAATACGAACAACTTTTACTATGGGACCAAAACCTGAAACCGCGAAAAAAAAATCAGCTGCTCCCTACATTTTGACGAGTTTGTTGTAGATAAATGTACTGAACAGCTGATTTTTTTTTCGCGATTTCAGGTTTGGTCCCATAGTAAAAGTTGTTCGTATTCATGGGTAGAATACCCTGTGAAAATTTGGCAAGTGATAAAAAAATCGTCCTGTATAAGTAACCTAAGTTACTTCCTACACAACATCAGCTATTTGCCAGTTAAAATCCCGTCAAAATCGGTTCAGTCGTTTCAGATTAGCCAAAACAAACAGTCGGACAGACAAAAATTATATTTTTTTTATCAGTACCGTATACAGGGTGTAAGGGACAGCCCTCCGCAAAATAACAGGGTGCATTCAACTCCTTATTTTAAATCATATTCCATCGGAAAAAATCTCAGGAAAATTCTCATTTTTAAAATCGTATTTTCAGTTAGATTATTAAAATGTAAATTACATTCACTCCATTGATGTAAATAAAACAGCTGAAATAAATAATTAGCATTGGATGTTGCAATCTAACGAACGACGCGTGAAATCAGCTGTTCAATGTCTGCCCAGCTACAGAGTTTATAGAACTCTAGACTCTTCGCATATTATGCCCTCTCAACCGTAACAGACGCTCCGATTTGTGTATAGCTGCGTCCCTTTCGCACGGTCGGTCGGCGTTTTGGCTGAACAAAATGCCGAATCAGTGTTGTCAGTTGTTCCGCGCCCGCGAGCGCATGTCGGTAACTCACTCGGTAGTTTTTGTATGTAAGTGAGAAATGACTGCATTCACTGCTCGTGAGTATGGAGAAATGCTCCTGTGTTACGGGGAAGCTGAGGGAAATGCTAGTAAAGCGCTCAGAACATACATTGAATGGTATCCGGACCGTCGTCATCCATCAGACTCCCGGATAATTAGCCATGCATATCAACGCGTGCTAGAAAACAAGCCCATAGTTCCTTATCAAGAAGGCGCCGGAAGACCGCTTCGTGGTGAAACTGAAGATAGAGTTTTAGACTTGGTTCGTGAAAATCCACGTCTGGGCACGCGCAAAGCGGCCCGGTTACTGCGGCAGAATCATGGCCCTCGCGTCTCACACGGTGTCGTGCACAAAACACTGCTAAAGGATCGGAAACGACCCGAACACGTGATACACAAGGTTCATATTATTATGTGATACTTACTTTCATAAGCATTTATTAAAAAGCTGTTATTTTGACATTACAATACCCACAGACACTTCAATTTTTAACCGACTTCAAAGAAAAGGAGGATGTTCTCAATTCGGATGTTTATGTTTTTTTTTACGGGCTTAATTCCGTCTTATTTTAAACGGATTTGTGAAATAATTTTTTTTGTTTGAAAGGGTTTTTTTTAATTTTCGATTTAGGTATTTTTTATAGTAGGTAACTTGTGCATTTGCTCCCGGAAAGCACTATTTGGTGAAGTGGAACTGATGATGAAGACCACAGGTGGCCAATTGGCCATCAGAAACAGTGTGACCGTTTCTAATGGCATAAACCCACGTATTTTCCTTTTCAGCTGTTGCCAGGTGAATATTATACCAAAAAAAACAGTTGAAATTGTACCAATATTAAACCGATGTTTAGTCGACTAAAAATATGGTATCGTCATTCTTCCGAGCCTAAAATATACCAATTTAGTACTAAAAATACCAAAAACGGTCACACTGATCAGAAATCGGAACTACTTGTTCAATTGTACCTAAGTAGGTATTTCACGGGTTGCGATTCGATTACTTACTTTAATATGGTTGCTAAGCAATTTATGCTCGTCGCGGTGATGGGGATGAACTTTGAACAGTTGACAATAGGCTATTGTATTGTATTTTTGTATAAGTATATAAAAAGAGACAGATTATATGTTTCTCGCTCGCGCGTCGTGATCGTGAATCGTGACGACTCGAAAACGTCCTACTTGGGACGTTTTGTGTTTATTCCGCGTCAAGAAGGGCGACGAGCTAAACGCTGTGTCGCTGTCATTATAAAAAACAGCAAAAATGCCTTCGTGTGTATTTAGAAAGTGTACAAATTATGATTGTAAAGTTAATAAATCACAAGGGATCTCCTATCATATGTAAGTAGATTTATTAGCATTTTTCAATAAAATTATTTTACCTAATATTTTTATAAGTACATAAGGAAAAAGAGACAGTAAGGCCGAGCGCGCACTGCGGTGCGTTCTTCTAACGCATAATCTGTGAAGTATGGAATTTCTTTGAAGTGCGCGCACTGCGGTCATGCGTTTTGTTACTGTAGGCCCAGCCCAATGCGGCAGAACTAACGGAACGCACCGCAGTGCGCGCTCGCCCTAATGATTTTTGTCGCGAGGGTGACAAGGAAGATGCAGCCCTATTATAAATTGCCCGCGGCACGAAACTTTAGCGCTGACCTTGGAATACTTTAAGCGATTTTGGACCTTACTCATAAGACAATACGTATTCTCAAACAACCCCCACTACTCCACCGAGCGCTAAAGATTCGTGCCGGCCAGTTATACAGTTCAGTTTACCCTATTACTGCGTAGTTTTAACAATGCCTTTTTCTAACTTTTTTTGCGCAGTAGTAGCTCGCGAAATTCAAGTTTTCTTCCGTTTTTTGCAATTTGCTGGTCATTGTATGATACGCGGCTACATTATCAAATAAGTATTGACATAATTTTAACCTTAACAATCAATGACGTTGACGTTTGACAATCATCAATAGGTACAATTGACAGCCGCCATACTTGCGAGTGAGACGGAACTAACAGCTGCAGTGTATTATGATTATGAACCTTATAGTAGTGATCTAAGGTTGATTGTAAGTTTTAAGCATTCTCGTTAATCTTCGGGGCCATACTTTCTTTTCTGTGCGGACGAAGATTCACGACGCGCCTTATCAGTTGGGTATACTGCACATCTTTCTAAGTTAGATTTGTTCCAAAATGTCATGATTTCCGAAATCAAACAACAAATCTAACTTAGAGAGATGTATTGATGATTCATATGATTAAAAAATTATGTTAATACATTGTGTTATAGCCGCGTATCATATCGTCGCTAATCTACTCGTAACTAAGTGACGTAACTGATTCGAAGAACATTTTACAGGGCAAGCTATTTTTGTTTTCTTTTTTGTAAACTGTAGACAAAGACATTGACTTAATATATTACTATATTATCAATGACTGTAGATCTGTAAATATATCGGTCTCGATTTTTGCATTATCATGGGGACCGACGCGACGAGCGTAAGGCATACGCCGAACGGATCGATTCAACTTGGAAAATGTATCAAAGATACAGGGTTATTGGTGTTTCCAGCAAACCTCTTAAGGGGTCATTATACTCATCATTATGAACAACTTTTACTATGGGACCAAACCTGAAATCGCGAAAAAAAAATCAGCTGTTCAGTAGGTAGGTACATTTAACTATAACAAACTCGTTAAAATGTAGGGAGCACCTGATTTTTTTTTCGCGATTTCAGGTTTGGTCCCATAGTAAAAGTTGTTAATAATGATGAGTACAATGACCCCTTAAGAGGTTGCTGGTGTTTTACCAATAACCCTGTATAATATCAGGTACTATAGTTAGGTCGGCTTAGTCCAAAATGTCAGATACGTCAGTTATTGAAATTAGCGACGATATTTTCATCAACATACAACCTGATACTAATCAGCAAATTGCAAAAAAAGTTTAAAAAAAATAATTTCGCGGCTATTACTGCGGATCCCCCTTAATAAGATTTGTTCCATGTAATGCATTTAATAGATTAATGTTTAAAAATAAAATAAGCAAACACGGCGCGGCGGCGCACGGTCAATAATAAACCATTGAGTTATATTAAAATGTACTACGTACTAGAGAAGCTATTTCGAACAAAAGATGGCGCACGCACTTGATGACAGCGGGCTGCGCCGTGCGCGGGGCAAGCGGGGGTTGCTATGTTCTCATAGATAACAATTAATGCGCACAGCAAGCCTGCGCATACAAATGTTTTACTCTTTGACATTCACGTAAGTTCATGGCCGCCGCCACGGTGACGCGTTGCAATTGAAAAATTATACTTAAATTACGAGTGTTTTAAAGATAATAGTTGAACTTACTGGTGAAAAGTCACTCCTTGACTTTTACTTATGTTTCTGGAGTTGTTTGAACAGTATTTCAATGCACACGAAGGCATATTTTAATAAAAAAAAAACTTCACTCAAACGTGTCACTATGCAACAAGCGCTTGCCACAGACTAAGTGAATTTGAGGAGTGAGCTCGCTCTAACTCGTGTTACAAACAATTGAGTTGAGGCGTCTCCTCTTACGTAGTACATTATAACTTATAACTCAATGCCTTTAGGCGCGATTGGTCCAATTCGCGATTGGTCCAATTCGCGATTGGTCCAATTCGCAGTTGGTCCAATTCGCAATTGGTCCAATATAAAGTATTTCCAAAATTAAACAAAGCAACCAATTTTATTAACCGACTTCCAAAAAACGGAGGAGGTTATCAATTCGGATGTTTTTTTTATTTTTTTTTTATTTATTTATGTTCGGGCATAACTTCGTCATATATAGACGGATTTGCAAAATTCTTTTTTTGTTTGAAATGGTATACTCTCGAGGTGGTTCCATTGTCACCAAGTCAGAATCTGATGAGGGGATCCCATGGAAATTGAGGAAAACCCTCAAATTTGATAGGCACACCTATAGCGATTTGGGTATTTTTTTATAGTAACTCGTGCATTTGCTCTCGGAAAGCACCATTTGGTGAAATGGAACTGATGATGAAGACCACAGATGGCTATCGGAACTACTCAATTATACCTCAGTATTTCACGGGTTATTCGATTACTTTAATATGGTTGCTAAGTAATTTATGCTCGTTAAAATACATAATGGTGATGATGACTTCACCATGGAGCTCCAGTTCTCCTGGTTTCTTACTAGTAGAACTCCTCAACAATTAACGTCCCTGCATCGGGAAAAGCAATAATTTGTAGAAGGTGATGAGCAGTTGATATTGTGCTATTTGTAACTTAGATAAACTACAAACTGACCCACTAAACAGTTTGTAATTTATCTAAGTTCTCCCTCCCTCCTTAGTCGTTCACTCTTCACAGAGTGGTCGTGGTTGATGACTCTGCATTTTCTTTGGCCAAAGCAGCCCTCGCGATGCTCCTCCACTTATTCCGGTCTGCCGCGTCTCGAAAGTTCTGAACGATGGAGGTTTGTGTTGACGCTTTGATAAGGTCTGTCCAACGCGTAGGTGACCGATCGCGTGACCGCTTGCCCTCCACTTGTCCCTGGACAATGAGTCGTTCCATGGAGTGTTCGTTACGAACCACGTGGCCGAAATATTTGATCATTCGTGTTTGCACAGTCGACGATAATCTCTCTTTGACCTTTAGTTCCTCCAGGATCGAAACATTGGTCCGAAACGCTGTCCAGGGAATCCGCAGCAGTCGCCGCCAGCACCACATCTCCAGTGCATCGATTTTGCGTCGGTCTTTGAGGCGAACCGTCCACGTTTCTGCGCCGTATAGGAAAATCGGGAAGACTAGGCTTCTCATTAGGCGGACTTTTGTGGCTTTGGTGATATTACGGTTGCACCAGACTCTTTTAAGCTTATCAACGGCAGATCGTGTGATAGCACATCTCCTTCGAATCTCGTCTTCACATCCTCCAGTGTTTGTGATGGTGGAACCGAGGTACACATAAGATTGGACAACCTCGCAGTTGCCAACCATAGAGATGTCAGGATGGTTTAGTTCAGCTCGGTCCACGATCATCATCTTGGTCTTGTCTCTGTTGACCGTTAGTCCGAAGGAGAGGCTTGTTGTCTCTAGACGGGTCAGCAAGTGTTCCATGTCTTCTCTTGTTTGTGTGAGAAGAGTAGTGTCGTCGGCATATCTTAAGTTAGATACCTTCCGACCTCCCACTGAAATACCTTTGTCCTATTGATCCAAAACGATTCTCATAATACATTCCGTGTAGATGTTGAAAAGGAGTGGAGAGAGTATGCACCCCTGTCGGACACCAGCGTGTGTATGAAAACTTTTCGAGTCAACGTCGTCTATCCGAACAGTCGCAGTTCCGACCTCGTAAAGTCGGCGTATGAGACGAACTAGGTGGATAGGTACTCCCATTTGAATGAGTACGTCCCATAACTTATGCCATTTTACGGTATCGAAGGCTTTGCGAAAGTCAACAAAGCAGATGTAGAGTGGGATGTTAAACTCTCTAGACTTTTCAATTATTTGTCGAACAATTAGGATCTGCTCTCTTGTTCCTCGACCCTTGACGAATCCCGCCTACTCAATAGCTATTTCGGGATTCAGAAAAGCTCGTAGTCTGGTATTGATAATATGAAGGAGTACTTTGCTGGCGTGTGTAATTATAGATATAAGTCTGTAGTTGCCACATTTCTTCGTTGATCCCTTTTTGTGTAATGGTATGAACACGGAGTGTGCCCAGTCTCGAGGCCATTTCTCTGTCTCCCAGACACGTGGTTGCAAATAACATGCATTATATCAACTCCGTATTCACCCATAGCTTTAAAGACTTCTATTGGAATGGTATCAATACCTACAGCCTTATTCCCCTTCAAGTGCTCAATTGCGGCTCGAACTTCACTTTTCAGGATTGGTGGTTCCACAGCATTCTGTGACAGTGGACTAATGTTACACGGTGGTGTTGTGCTGCTATCACTGAAAAGTTGCGCACAATATTCCCTCGACACTCCCACAATGTCCCTGATTTCTGTTACGTTTATCTAAGTTACAATAGCCCAATATCAACTTAAGCTTAAATTAATCGATATGTTATAAATTTGTGGAGGCTTGTTATTAGCAAATTGATAATACGTTGTGATTTAATATTGTTTGTAATTAGCCTGTAAGCCTTCTTATGAGTAATAATAATAATAAAAAAAGTTCCATTTCACCAAATGCTGCTTTCCGAGAGCAAATGCACGAGTTACTTTAAAAAAATACCCAAATCGCTATAGATGTGCCTATAAAATTTGAGGGTTTCCCTCAATTTCCATGGGATCCCCTCATCAGATTCTGACTTGGTGACAATAAAACCACCTCGAGAGTATACCATTTCAAACAAAAAATTAATTTTGCAAATCCGTCTATATATACAAAGTTATGCCCGAACATAAATTAAAAAAAAAAAAAACATCCGAATTGATAACCTCCTCCGTTTTTTAGAATTCGTTTAATAAAATGGGTTGCTTTGTTTAATTTTGGAAATACTTTATATTGGACCAACTGCGAATTGGACCAATCGCGAATTGGACCAATCGCGAATGGGACCAACTGCGATTTGAACATTTTTTTGAACATTGGACTAAACGCGAATTGGACCAATCGCGCCTAAAGGACTCAATGTATTAAACATAATTTACTTACTTATACGAAACTTACGAAAGCTACCGCGCTGCTAACCATAGCCAATAACTAAAACGGTTTTTCTTCAAGGTTCCCGACTAATGAAGTCCGACTTCAAGAGTGGATCGCAATTGTTCGTATACAAAGAAATGAATCGGACTGGACGCCTTCAAAAAGCAGCAGAATTTGTAGTAATCACTTCAAAGCTACAGATAGATATAGTTCGAAAAAAGGTCGAACACTTCATAAGAAGAATGCCGTTCCTTTTATACAGGTAATAGCTAAGGGTAATAGGCTAGTTGACAGTTTTTATGGTCTATTTTTCTTAAAACATGAATATTTAATCAAATAGAGCAGCTTTTTTCCCGATACAGTACTGTCTTGTCATTTTTTGCGGAAATCTGCAGCACGCACACTTTTTCAGACTCCTACACAAAAACAAACGTCTGTCACTACGAAATTCACACATTAACAACTAAAACAATACACTAACAATTTCATACACACATAGATACATTCTGTGTCATAAACTCATAACTCATGACTTCATGAGTGAAAAATAATTTCACAATTTTTTTACATGGTAAACATGGAACAATCATCATCTTTCTTCAAAACACGTTATAGAATACAACGTGTAACGTTAAATGCGCAAAACCTCTTAAGGGGTCATTGTACTCATCATTATGAACAACTTTTACTATGGGACCAAACCTGAAATCGTGAAAAAAAAAATCAGCTGTTCAGTACATTTTGACGAATTATGCGAACATAAATGTACTGAACAGCTGATTTTTTTTCGCGATTTCAGTTTTGGTCCCATAGTAAAAGTTGTTCATAATGATGAGTACAATAACCCCTTAAAATATTGCCACTGTTTACACTTACAACCTGTATAGGTACTTAAATGATGAATAAGTTTGGGTGAGAAGTTACAAATGAACTCACGTTGTAAGAAATTGAGGTTACTTTTGTGCTCAAAAACGGATCGGCAGAGTTTTAGTTGTGGTACCACAACTAAAAGAAATACAACCGACTTTCAAAAACAACACTGCAAAGTGAAAAATAACTTTTTAGGTAAGTTCTTAACCGGTATTAAAACGGTAACTTAAATAAATTGTAAGTAACATGTTTTTGCTTCATGGGTTACCCAGATAGCGGTTACCTGAATCGTAGAGGTAACCAAAATTCTTCGATACCTGTGCCGTAATTTATAAAGGTTTTCGGTCCCTGTTTGTTTGAGATCAAAGATCAAGTACCTATGTCAATCAATGATGACACTAGCGCGCGCAAATTGTTGCAGCCAAATGTAGACAATTGTTGTCATTTCATTCAGTCGGCTAATAGCAGCGAGCGAAACAAAGCGTATCCGTGGCGTGACAGTAGGTATAATTATCTAAAATGCCAAGCTATCTCTTTCTGTATCATACGTTCCGTAGTATCTATCGCAGTCGTAGTTGAAAACTACTATACACATTTAACATGTAAGTACATTTGTAATAACAACGCAACAATATCCGAACGCCGCTCAGTATGAACGTAGCATATCTTTCCTATAAAATATCATTGATGTCAATCAATATTTTTTTTTAAATAAACATTATTCATTAATACTTTAGGCAAAAACTTACACTTGCTTCCATAAGCGCCTGGTTCAGAAGTATCTTCTTCTCAGGGAGGCAGCATTTCTTTTCGGCGTCCTTCAGGCGCCTTCTGACGGTGTCCGTTGAAATCTAAAACAAAGAAAATTTTGTCAATATCAATATGATTCTTTATTACGACAAATTGTACGGGCCAACTTAACTAAATGTGTACTTATTGTGTGCGTTAACACAATTTATGCGGTCCACGACGAGGAGCGCGAACCACATCTTCCTGATTAATGTTATTAGGTGGTTAATTTTGTTATTCACTTTTTAAGGAAACCATGCTTTATACAGGGTGTAAGTGTAAACAGTGGCAATATTTTAAGGGGTCATTATGAACAACTTTTACTATGTGACCAAATATGAAATCTTGAAAAAAAATCTGCTGTTTCCTACATTTAGACGAGTTATGCCGGTTATGCGAACATAATGAACTGAACAGCTGATTTTATTTTCGCGATTTCAGGTTTGGTCCCATAGTAAAAGTTGTTCATAATGATGAGTACAATGACCCCTTAAAATATTGCCACTGTTTACACTTACAACCTGTATAGGTACTTAAATGATGAGTAAGTTAGGGTGAGAAGTTTCAAATGAACTCACGTTGTAAGAAATTGAGGTTACTTTTGTGCTCAAAAACGGATCGGCAGAGTGTGCGGCGACCATGGCCGCGTCGTCTGCCGCTGTCGTGGCTCTCGCGTACAGTTGGCGGTGCTGGGAATCGAGGACTCCACTTTCTTCCCACCGCCGAAGCCAGAAGTAAACAGTTTTTTTCTGGAACGAAACAAATACACAGGGTAAATATACAGGGTGTTTGGCAGACCGTTGAACATACGAAAATGGTGGATAGTGGTCATCTGCTACTTACATAACCCTAATTTATTTGGCCCTGGCCCCCTGGATATTTTTCTTTTAATGCAAGTTAAAATTAAGATTTTAGTATTTTTTACATCTTTCTGTAAGTTTGAGGACTCATAACTTTTTCATGTGAATAAAGCAATAATTTTATAAGAATCTGCCAACATTAAAGAAAAGATTAAAAAAAAAAACAAAATATTGCCTGTTTTCCCATTAAGAAAGTGATGAACTAGAAGAAAGCAAAAAAAAAATTGAGGTAACTCAATTAATTGAGGAATCTCAATGAATATAGACAAAGATGTATTAATAGGCACTTATACAGGGTGATTGGAAGATGGGTGCAAAGCTTCAAGGCGAAGATAGTACAGACAATTTAGAACCATTTAAGCCATGGTTGTCTTAGACGAAGTCTTACCATTTTTTAGGGTTCCGTACCTCAAAAGGAAAAACGGAACCCTTATAGGATCACTTTGTTGTCCGTCTGTCTGTCTGTCTGTCTGTCTGTCAAGACCCTTTTTCTCAGGAACGCGTGGAGGTATCAATTTGAAATTAATATCAAATACGTAAGTAAGTCTATGGTCCCTTGGAGCCCTAAAAAAATCAAGCGTCTATGTCAATGCAATAAAAAAATACGGCCATTTAAGCGACATGGTTTGATACTTGCAAGTAAATCAAAACCTATGGGGTAAGTACTTACCGTTGACCTAGAATAATGAAATTTGGCAAGCAGCAAGGTCTTACAACATAAATAGAGGAAAAAATCCGAAAATTGGTAATTTATAATTTGATCACATAAAACAAATATTTTTGGGATTTTAATGTTAAGTTTGTTTTTGGGATCAACTACGGAACCCATCATTGTGCGTGATCCAACACGCGTTTTTTTAACCTAATTTTTATGATTTATATCGAAAATTCCCAAAATTTTATCTATCCAAATCACAAAACAAAACAAAAATACAGTTTACCTACAACACTAGATGTTAGAAAACAATGCTACACAAATACAGTTTACCTACAACACTAGATGTTAGAAAACAATGCTACACAAATACAGTTTACCTACAACACTAGATGTTAGAAAACAATGCTACACAAATACAGTTTACCTACAACACTAGATGTTAGAAAACAATGCTACACAAATACAGTTTACCTACAACACTAGATGTTAGAAAACAATGCTACACGAATCGATTCTTGAGAGTCGATTTCGGAAACAGAGGAATGATTTTGTATTTGATAGGTACCTAATGTATTATGTACAAAATTTTAATGAGTAGGTAACTACTGATTTTTTTAGTTTTCCACATGAAAACAATTTAAAAGAAAAATGGATTGAGGCGACGGACGGGAAATAAAGATTGGTTCCCAACTTGGGTTACCAGAAAGAAAATTTTAATGTCCGGAGAAAAAGCCTTATTATTTCCATTGAAAAATACTGAGATTTTCTCGAATTTTGTGAATTCTCTCGCAAACGTAATTTTTAGATGTTATTACTCCATAAATTGTGGGCAACCATTTTCAAGACCACCGGGGTTTCAAGATTACCAGAGAGAATGCGTATTTGTCATTACCTATTTGCTATTACAGCCATTGACTTTTATAGGGTCTTTCAACAAGGACGGGTCGATGTTGAAATTAAATAAAACAAGCTGTATGTAAGATATTAAAGAAATTATTTTTTTATTTTAAGGACCCATTTATGCCATTATTTATGAAATATGACATCGTTTAAATGTCCACCGCGGCTTCGAACTTTGGCACGGATCCGAGAGGTCCAACTTTCAATTACTCTACTGCATAGATCCGGCTGAATCTGAGCGATGGCTTGCGTAATGTTGACTTTCAGGGCATCGGTTGATTGCGGATTATTGGCTTAGACCTGCGACTTGAGAAAACCCCACAAGAAAATGTATAGCGGGGTCAAATCGCACGATCTTTGTGACCAATTCACGTCACCAATAAATTGTTATTCATTGATCTTTAGCGCTCGCCGTTGACAGTAATGGACTCGCCGTCATCGTTTTTGAAAAAGTGCGGACCAATAACGCCGCCTGTCATATTTCATAAATAATGGCATGGGCATAAATGAGCCTTTCAAATAAAAAAATAATTTCTTTAATATCTCACATGAAGTCGGAGCTGGAAATAAACAACGAGGAGCGACCGCGTCCTGGACATTCTGCTGCTGACAACTCATCAGAATGAAGCAGAAAAGACTCGAGAAGGCAGATTACCTATATTATAGCATAGCAGCGACAGAAAAAAGTCGAAAACGCAATTTAAACGCCAAAACATTCACTGGTGAAGCTGAACTTGAAGCAACATGGCGGCGTCGTCTTAAAAAAGCCCATCCATAATTATATTACCCGTCTCTCCACTATTCCATTGCTTATTTTACGGTGCATACTGGATAGGCTGTATAATCCTTATCCATATCCTAAGGGCATGTCTTCCCTACCATTACCGCGCCCCCCGGTCTACTCCTTGATATACAATGGTCTCTGTTGCACCATGTAACATGAGGCAACAGGGGCTAGTGTGAATCTTTGGGTTCATTCGAGAAATCGAGTCTGGTTAAACCACGCTGGGATTGGTGCATTTCATTCATTCATTCATTCATACAGCTTGTTTTATTTAAATTCAACATTGACCCGTCCTTGTTGAAAGACCCTTTATATTAGTGCAATGACTACAGCCCAGTTTTTCCTATCATGGGGGCTCAATGGTCGAATGAAAGAAAACTAACGGTATCTTCAGTCCTAGCTTTACTTTTAACACAGTACTTATCATTTGAAGTGTTTAACGTGCGAAGTATTTTATAGAACAGTGAAAGTTTACGTAATGAGGGTATCATCGCAAAATAAATATGATAAAACTGATGATTAGAATAGGTTTCATAGATTTTAAGGTTTTATTTTATTTTATGGTGTGACTCAGTCTGTCTGTTGTCTATCACAGATGGATATCTCAAGAACAGAACTACTAATGCTATCAACTTGAAATTTGGAACAGTTTTAGATGATGTTTGCCCAATTATTTTGCAAATAAGAAAGAAATAAAAAATGTATATGCTTTTTTTGCAACAGGGACTGAAAGGTGTTCTTAAAAAATCGAAATGTGGCTACTAGGACATGTGGGGTATCATTATGAAAGAGCGCTATTTGCACATTCTCAAACATTTTTTTTTCTTTTTTTTAGGCCCCATAGTTTTCGACTTTTGATGAAAAATGTAAAAAAAATACCATTCCCCCCCTATCTCCTATGTTTGCACAGAGAAAAATTTGAAATTATTATATGTGTTAGAAGTTTATGTATAAACGATGTCTCTAAATAGCACAGTTTTTCAGAAATCATCAACAAAAATTACATAAAATGATGGTACGGTACCCACGGTGCGCGATTCCGACACGCTCTTGACTGGTTTTTTTTCATTAGTCTTAGTTTGTTTGAATTGAAAAATTATACTTACTTAATTACAAAAAAATATTACTCACCGTTATGCCCGTCAGTCGACAAATATCCATGACCCGGCAGCCACTCAATCGAAGCGCTATAATGTGCTCTCTTTGAACTTTCGTCAAATGAGGCGCCATCACCATTTTATAATTCACGAACACACGTCGTAATCTGTGCTTCGACTCTCACGTTATAATCCGAACTCCGAACGGGATTTTCCTCCTCCTCCGTTGCCAGCGCGTCAAGTTACCCCACTTTGACCTTGAGCGCGTTATTGAGCAACGAACTACAGCGAGAATCGTGCGAAAGAGATAGATAGCTTTTTGTCGGTTCTTACTTGTAATGTTTCGTGCTGTGCAATGCGTACATGAGCGTGTGGGTGTGGTGTAGATTATGATACTACTAGCTTTTGCCCGCGAATTCGCCCGCGTGGAGGTCGGAAATTATCCCCAGAGGCTGCCTAATTCCGTGATACTTTGGTTGCTCTTGTTATTTTTGATAGATCTATTTCATATAAATATATCGATTTAGTGCTTCGATTACATTATGCCCCGTATGGATATAGACCAAAAAAATCTACGAACGTAGCAATAAATGAAAGTAATGGGACTATGTAGGTAAGTATTTTCACTTTGTAGTTTATTAGTTAATTGTAACGGAAATGGTATAAAGGAACACTTATGGTGCGACTCAGTCTGTCTGTCTGTCTGTCAACTTGAAATTTGGAACGGTTTTAGATGATATTTGCCCAACTATTTTTTTTTTGGTACTCAACCGTTTTTTTATTTTTTTTAGGCCGCATAGTTTTCGACTTTTGATGTAGGTACTTAAAGTGTAAAAAAAAATACCGTTCCCCTTGTCTCCGAAGTTTGCAAAGCGAAAAATCTGAAATTATTCTATGTGATAGAAAGCCTAACCCAATAAAAGAAGATAAACAGATGCAAACCGATGTAAGTGGCGTCGTAAAAATACGTTAAATGGTAATTTAAACCGAAACCATCAGGAAATAAGGTCCATTTTTAACTGTGCATCCTGAGTAGTAATAATATTGTTTGTGTGGTTCGGCGAATCAGCGACGGGGTTTCGATGTGTGAGTTTGTTTGGGATTTTGTGTCAAGATTCGCGTTTATCGCGCGGATTGAAGTAATGGTAGGTAATGCTTCCATGTTTTTTTCGTTCACTGATTAAAACCTTTGATTATGTATAATGTCTAGATAGAGCGTCAAATGCGCGCCGTGTCAAAAAATATCAGCCAACTGTTGGCTTAAAAGTTCTTACCCGCCATTAGTGCCGATCGTGCCGCTTTGGTGTCACTACGTATTACGCGCGCTAAGTACTATACAAATAACACCCATAAAATGACGGTATGTGCTATTAAACTGTGCCGGAATTATAAAGGAAGGGAAAAAAATACCAAACACATCACCTATCATCGGTAAGTAATCAAAAAACCATATAGGTACAGTCAAACCTGGGTAAGTGAGAACTGGATAAGTGAGAAAACTCTATAAGTGAGAGTAATAGCCAGGACCCGTCATTTTAAGCTCCCAAAACCTCTATTAGCGAAAGAGTCGTTTTTCCCTCATGGACCTCCGTAAGTGAGACTGCTACTTATCCTATACCTCTATAAGCGACAGTCGAGCTTTATTTATTTATATTATTGAGGAGGATATAGCTATAATAAAAATACATACATACATAAAAGATACACACAACAGTAACAAATGACAAAACAAATTACAAATTTAACATCTGCTATTTTATGACTCATTCTTAACTTTCTTGGAACTTCCTACCATTGTTTTTGTATTGTTTTCTCGTCAATATTGTACCTATTCTATTTCGTGGAACTAAATAACGTTGTTATTTTATCGCATTCTTTTCGAATGGACACGTGTGCAGTGTACCGTCCTGTTTGTCGGACTTACTCAGTTTAGTTTTTAGTGAATCAATTGCGAAGGAAAGTTCTGTTCTGCATCATGTCAAAACGGAAAATTAAAGTACTGTCATTAAGTGATAAACTTAAAATAGTCAATGCGTTTGAATCCGGAAAATCACGAAATGAAATTCAGATGGAGTTTAATTTACCAGAATCTACCTATTATAAAATTATAAAATCAAAAGAATCTATAAAGTCTGAGTGCTCTGATGGACATGGAAATATTAAGAGGACTAGAGTTTCTGAATTTCCCAATATCGAAAAGTGCCTTTTGGAATGGATAAAACAGACTCTCGATAAGAACATTCCCATAGATGGACCTTTGTTGAAAGAAAAATCAAAAGAGTTTGGTACAAAACTGGGAATCCAGAACTTTTCGGCTAGCAACGGATGGTTAGAGGGTTTTAAAAGGCGTCATGATATAGCTTTTAAAAAAGCAGCTGGGGAAATTAAATCTGTGGACCAAGGTGTGTGCAACCACTGGACTGAAGATCTGCCAAATCTTTTAGAAGGGTATGAACCAGACGATATTTACAACGCGGATGAAACTGCTTTGTTTTTCAAGTGCCTTCCGGATAAAACATTTACGTTTAAAGGCGAAAAATGCCATGGAGGAAAACAAAGCAAGGAACGCCTTACACTTCTCCAGTGTGTAAACATGAGTGGTACGGACAAACTCCCACTTCTCATCATCGGTAAATCAAAGCGACCTAGATGTTTTAAAGGTGTCAAGACTCTACCCGTTGATTATGCCAATAATACAAAGGCTTGGATGACCAAGATATTATTTAAAGATTGGTTGAAAAAAGTTGACAAACAAATGAAAATAAACCGAAAAAAAATTCTGCTATTCATTGACAACTGTGCTGCCCATACGGACTTACCAACACTTGCAAACGTAAAAGTAATGTTTTTACCTGCTAACACCACTAGTAAACTTCAACCATTAGATCAAGGCATCACTCACACTTTTAAACGCTTTTATCGCAGAGAAGTCGTTAAACATATTCTTACGAGTCTGGAAGAAAACAGTAGCCCTGACATTAACGTACTTCTAGCTATGAAATTTGCTAGAAAAGCATGGTACTTAGTCAGTGACGTTACTGTCAAAAACTGCTTCAAGAAAGCTGGGTTTTGGAAAAGTACAGATGAGCAAGACCTGCCAGAGGAAAATGATGTTGAAGTTGGACCTAGCAACGAGGAATGGACTAAGCTTGTGTCTCACGAATCCAATATGTTAATGCCGAGCTTCGAAGATTTCGTTCAAATTGACGACGACGTAACTACCGCTGGAGAAAAAACCGACGACGATATCGTTAAGAATTGTGTGAACACCTGTATTGCTGGAAATGACAGTGAAGACGAGGCACAGATTCCGGAAACAGAAATAAAGATCATTCCAATGAAGCTAGCTTTAAATGCGTTGGAGACGGTCCATCAGTACTTTGAATACGCGGTTGTTGATCAAGCAATATTCGACAAAATTTATGAGTTAGAGAAAAACATTCAAAATACAAAAACAGAAACCCAAACGAAATTGACGTAAGTTCTATATAAAGTAAAATTACATAGTGCATGAATTTTTGTTTTGTTTTGGTAAGCATCTTGATACCTACCCTTATAAAGTACTTATATGTCGAAATCTAATGAACGTAACATATACACACTATTAAAAATATATATGTACATAATACAGGGTGTAAGGGACAGCCCTCCGCAAACTAACAGGGTGTATTCAGCTCCTCATTTTGAATTACATATATTCCACCGGAAATAATATTTTTTTCAGTTACATTTTCATTATTTCAATGTAAAATTACATTGTATGAAATATTCTAACGAACGACGCGTGAAATCAGCTGTTCACTTTCTGTCTAGCTACAGAGTTCATCGAACTCACCGCATACCTATTACCTACCCCTCCCAACCAGTAATAGACGCTCCGATTTGTGCACAAAAACACAAACAAATCAGGTTTATTGGATTCCCACAACGTTCCTGAAAAAATTTCATGTAGGTACCGGTCATCTTAGTATGACCATTGATATTACGCAGTAATATATAAGTCAATGAGTATGACATACTGAATTCACCCTATCAGTTTGCGGAGGGCTGTCCCTTACACCCTGTATATGTTGTCCATATTATGCACATAATTTTATCATATTTATTTATTTATTGACACACCAACGACTTATTCACTAAATCATTTAATTAAATATATTCTATATCAACAGCTTTGCGGTGAATTTGTCACTTATAGGTGTGCACAGCACTTGTATAATTAATAATAAAAATTAAAATGGAAATAAAAAAATTAAAATTTACAAAGTTTACATTAAATTTAAAATGACAAGTAGTTAAATTAAAATACAGTATAATTCAAAAATTAAAAAAAAACATCAATTAAATTGGAATAGTAAAACAATTATTATAAATTGAAACCATAAAAATACGAATAAATTAGTTAAATTGGAATATTAAAACAATTGTAAATTGAAACTATAAAAATAACAAATAAATTAGGACACCATTACATTAAATTAAATTAAATTATACACAAATAACATTTCGTAAAAGAAATAAACAAACAGATCAATCAAGAACTGAGAACGTATCGTCTGAATTCATTCAGACTGTTCGAAAATATGTCCAAGTTGTTAGTACGCGTGCTCAGCTTATTGTAGCTGGACAAAAACCGGTATAGAGGAGCTGAACGACCAAGATTAGTTCTATTTTTAGGCATTTGAAATGTTTCTGTTTTAAAATTGGATCTGTATGAGGTACGGCGGGACACTTTTAGACCGATCTCCGACACCAACTCCGGTACATTCGCCAAATTGTGGAGGGTCTTATAAAGGAAAATTAAGTCTGAGCAACTTCTTCGTTTCTCCAAGGAGCTCATCCTGAAATGACAGAGCCTTCGAGGATAATCCGCTTCGCGATCACATGTCTGTGATCTGTAGCGGAGGTATATTACATATTTACTACATTCGTACTTGCTGTGACTTGTTATTGCTGCATACCTATAAAGGAGAGAAACGCTACCCATGTCTGCATTAGCGAGAAACTCGGGTTAGTGAGAAACCTCTATAAGCGAGAATAAGATTCTGCTCCCTTGACCTCTCGCTTATCCAGATTTGACTGTATTTCTTTTTGTTTTTATGGTTACCAAATTACGCCATATTTTATCAGTGTTACCAGTTTCTTTTTTTCACTCTCCCAACTTAACGTCATTTTTTTAAGTTTATAGGAAACGCTCTAAAAAGTATGACAAGAAAATATTCTCATCTGAAATTAGAAAAAGACAGACCAATTAAAAATCCGGAGTCACACGTCATGTATGGGCATTAATCGAATAGATTGCGTGTGACTCCGGATTTTTAATTTGTCTGTCTTTTTCTAATTTCAGATGAGAATATTTTCTTGTTTCATATTTTTAGAGCGTGATTTTTCAGTAGTCGGGTTTTAGTTTTTAAACTTGCTTTTTTTTGTTTATGAGCCCATTTTAACGATTATTTATTGCACTGGGACCAATAAACTGATTTCAAAGGTGCCAAGAGTAATTTAATAAGATTCATTTATTGTTTTTTCTTTATATGATTTTGAAGTCAATTCCAAGTAAAAATTGTTATTATATTAGCTAGGTAAATAATATACTTGGTACCGACGCGACTTTATGTTCACATTTTAGTAATTTTTAATAACTGGCACTGATTTATAGTATTAAATCATAGAATTAACCTCTATTTTTATTCTTCTGATAAAGGTTATCTGACTATTGAATGATCAGTCCATAACAAACATAATTATTTGATGAGTAAAATATGGTGATCAACATGTAATCTTATTTTTTTAGAATACCCAATAATCCTATTATCGGGAACCGATGGATCGACCGCATTCAAAAAAGCCGCGGAGATGCCACGTGGAAACCAACAAAAACTACTGTAGTTTGTTCCGATCACTTCCGCAGCAAGGATATGTACACTGTCAACAATACAGGGCGCCGCAGACTTACAAAGGAAGCAGTGCCAAGCAAGGTGAATTTTCCTATAAACTTATAAAATTGTTCGTGTTTTCTTATAATTATTGTTTGTTTCATTTAAAATTCCGAAATGGTAACCGTTTGAGACCAAATAAACCATTTTTATTTTTATTTTTTTATTATTTTATGTTTAATATATTTTTTTTCTTACAGGCATTATTTTTATCATCAGTAAAGTCCAGCGAAAGTGAGGATTCTGATGATGCAGAGGTAATTTTAAAATGAAATTGAATAAATTGTGTGTTAACTTGTGTGGTTTAAAAAGATGCTAATTAATACCTAGAGTTTCGTAGTCTTCATGTTTCGATTTTCGCGTTAAAGCTGAAATCGTGGTATTCATAAAAACTATGTATAGTCAACAAAAGAGATATCTAGACAGGGTAGACTAACATATTTGTATGTGAATTGCTTCATGTTCAATTTCGTGAAAATATACAATTTTGTAATGGTGTGTTACAATGTAGGAGTATTTCAAAAACAAAGTAGTTTATAAAATTCAGTGATTATATGAAAATTCAGATAAGAAATCCAGTGCGCGAAATAAAATCGCCGCGATATTTTACGTCCGTGCGAACATCGACGATTTTTTTTGTAATTAAAAATTCTCATTCATTCAATTCTCATTCTTTCATTTCTTTACAAATACAAACCGCCTAAAAAGTTAAATATTGTAATACTAATTTAATTAATTTAGCTGATTTTTCTCTTTAACTCAATTTCTCTGAGATTCCATCATCAGATCCTGGTTTTCTTATCATGGTACCACCCTTGGAATATCTCCTTTCCAACCAAAAAAGAATCATCAAAATCGGTTCATAAACGGTTAAGAAACCTCCTTTTTAGGGTTCCGTACCTCAAAAGGAAAAAACGGAACCGTTATAGGATCACTTGTTCGTCTGTCTGTCTGTCTGTCTGTCTGTCTGTCTGTCTGTCTGTCTGTCAGTCTGTCAAGACCGTTTTTCTCAGGAACGGGTGGAGGTATCAAGTCAAATCAATCAATATAATATCAAGTCAATCAAAGAAATTAATACAAATACGTAGGCCTGTGGTCTCTTGAAGTCATAAAAAACTCAAGCTTCTAAGTCAATGCAATAAAAACACACGACCATTTATGCGTCATATTTTAATACTCGCAAGTAAATCAAAACCTATAGGGTACTTCCCGTTGACCTAGAATAATGAAATTTGGCAAGAAGCAAGGTCACCCAGCGCAAGTAAAGGAAAAAGTCCGAAAATTGTGAATTTCTAATTTTTTGAAATAAACAAATTTTTTTTGGAATCCAATGTTACCTTAAGTATGTTTCTGGGATAAATTCTTTCCAACTACGGAACCCTTCATTGTGCGTGGTCCGACACGCACTTGGCCGGTTTTTTTGAAGTCGGACACTACTAAAACTGAATAATACATCCATACACCTAAAAATTATCTTATTTAATTAGTCGTATTTTTTAAATATGTGATTTATGGGAGAATTGTAGTAGCTGGTATCATTATTCACGCACACAGAGACATAGACACAGTGTAAAACACCGCCTGCACGCACACATGCTTGAAATTGTTGGCTCGTTTTATTTTTTTTGATTGTAGGACGACGCTCCATCTAGACATTATATAATCAAAGTTGTGAACTTAGAGAGATGTATTGATGACTTTTATGGTTAAAATTATTGAAATACATATTTTTTAGTGTCGCGAATCATATTTTGATCAAGATACAACCTGACACTGACCTGCAAATTGCAAAAAACGCAATAGCATTTGAATTTCACGGGCTACCTTAACGCATCCGCCTTAAACAGTAGATACAGGTAGGTTTTGCGTGAATGTGACGCATATTTTCCCCCAAATTGTGCTTTTATTATTTTATTTTGTGTTCAATGTTATGTCTTCGCGTCATGTTTACCGCAAATAAACGTTTTTTTTCTTTCTATACAGTCGAACTGAACAAATAAAATCAATCAATCTGCCTAGCCTTTTCCCAACTATGTTGGGGTCGGCTTCCAGTCTAACCGGATGCAGCTGAATACCAGTATTTTACATGGAGCGACTGCCTGTCTGACCTCCACAACCCAGTAACTGGGTAATACGATACCCCTTGGTAAGACTGGTTGTCAGACTTTCGGGCTTCTGACGACCCGTAACGACTGTCAAAGATCCACGAATGACAACCGGGACCAACGGCTTAACGTGCTTTCCGAGGCACGGAGGAGTCTTGGTATGTAAAGATGGTCACCCATCCACTGACCAACCCCGGCAAGCGTAGCTTAACCTCATGGATCGACCCGTGCGGCTGTTATTACTTAGCCACGGAACAAATAAAATATTTTCAATTATTATCTGTGTTTTAATGGCCTATATTTCCATAGGCAGATTTGGTCCTTACCATTAAACTTTCCAAACAGCACAGTATAATTCTGACTATAATTCCAAGAAGCTTGTATGCCACACTGTATTTTTCTTAAAATAAAATTATATGAAATGGGTAAAAATTTTTGCTAACATGGCAAACCTAACTTAAACTCTAAAATTGCTAAATTCGCTCTGACATAAAATGTCGCCGCCATTATGGGACACAGTTATGTCATAGCGTTGCTATGACATAACTGTGTCCGCATGCTATCATGGTTTTACCATAGTCTATACATCATACAGTCGTCCGACGAAGCCGTCTAGACAGGGCAATCGTGCGGGGCGTGAGGGGCGAGACGCGGGAGGCGCGAGCCCGAGCTGCATACTTCCACCGTGTTAGTAGCTCGGGACACGATTTTCAGGGCTATCGTGTTGATTTTATTATTGTTTTAATTTACACACATCAAAAAAAGTTTGTGATCACTAGCAAAAGCTGATTGTATCTACACTGTAATTATGTTGTAAGATTTTTTTATAATTACAATTGTTTTTGTATTACCAAGTTTGACCATGGTTTTACCCTATATAAGAAATAATAGGTAGGTAACGTCAGGGAAATTGACTAGTACCCTAAAGTAACCGTCATGAGAAGCTATAAATTTTGTAAACAAGTGTTCAGGAGTTCACAACATTTGGACCAACAAAAAAAATGAATTTGTTTAAGATTTAATAAATTATTGAGTAACAAATATTAATTAACATATATTATATAAGAATAATTATTCGTCAGATTCAGATGTTTCCATTTCTGTGTCAGAATCCTCGTAAACAAACTCGTACGCATTCGAAACTCGAATGACGCGTTTATTTCAAAATGGCGTCCCGATAGTTTACAATCCCCGCGACGGACGCGTTCCGCTACCAAGAAACACAAACGATAGCGCTTTGCGTCGTTAAAATATGATCCGACTAAATTAAATAGGTTGTTACTTTCATATAACCCGTCTATATTTCATGTCGATTGAATATGGTCAATTTATTATTATCTCGCAGTATAAAATGTTTACTTAGTAAAAGATGTTTGTTTACATAATTTATAGCTTCTCGTGACGGGTACTTTAGTCAATTTCCCTGACGTTACCTACCTACTACTTGTTTTTTTCTTGTTTTCAAGCGTTGGCGTCAATTAAAAGAAAATATTGTTTCAGGGGGTGGACCATGGCAACGCAAACTCCGACGTCGAGGACATGCCTGGAACATCATCTCAAAATGTGGTAAGTCAATAGCTTGTAACTTGTAATAACAAACTTAGGTGAAGTCAGCTGTCATTCCACCTGTCATTGACACAAGCGGCATTGACACTATTGACAGCTCACGTCAAACTTGCTTCACGTAAGTTCTCGCGGTGAGATTTTTACAGAATAGATCGATGAGTCTGTTGAAGTCTGTTCCAAATAAAGACATTGAACCTGAACGTTGCCATGATTACAGTGTGAAGTGTGGAAGTGAGACGCATCTATACGAAATTAATAGGAAGATTGAGACAAAGCATCGTATCTTCTGTCTCTTACGGCGTGCCGTATTTTTGCTTGGCGAACTTTTGAATGTTAGCCAAACAAAGTGCTTTCACTGTTACAAAATTTATCTTACGTCGATTAATTTAACTTTTTTGGACAGTTTTTGCATTGTGCGTATGTATTGACATGGGTTTCCGTCCAAAATATGGAAGATTTCTTACGTTAAACTTTATTTCTTATACCACATAACCTAGAAAAAGTATTATATTGCTGTCTCATGACCATGACCGGCCACGCGGTGGCTCCATCTAGATGTATATTATCTAAGGTTCCAAAAGTATCCTCTATGGTCTATGGATGTCAAGTTTACAGTGCCACTTACAAATTGAGAGCTTTGATTGATTATTTGAATACTTAAACCTGAAAATCTAATTAAGTATTTTAAATCATAGTGATAAGCTATCAAAAAAATCACAAAACTTCAAAGTGTGCAAGAATAAAGATGCATTTTTTTACATTTTCAAGACGCAGTGGACGCCATATTGCTCTGTGGTCATGACGTCAGTTGGCTGTGTAAACAAAGCTTTAAATACGCTGATCAGTTGACATTGATATTTTTTAATTTACACAGCCGTATGACGTAATAACATGGCGGCTACTATTTCATGGTGTTAGAAAACAGATTAAAAAAACTGAAAACTTTGAATTGAATATTAAATTTTATATGTTATTTTATTAACTAAAACTAACATTTTGCGACTGCTTTTTTCCTAATATATTTTTATTTTTTTTCTCTTATAGAGTAAAATACCGTATCAGTTGACGTTAAACACCACTAGGATAGATTAAAGCGCTATAACTTCGCGAATACATGGTGTACACTGTTTTTTTTATACTGTTAAAATGGTCCTGAACCCAGTTTCTTTACGTTCGTTTCGCCCCTGGATCTGCCAAACAGGAAATGAAAACTAACATTTTCGGACTGTTTTTTTCATTATATTTTTTTTAGTTTTTCTCTTATAGAGTAAAATACCGTATCAATTGACGTTAATTTTAACGTCAATATTTTTCGATGATTTTACAATATGAAAACATTTGTAGGAAAAAGTGGTGAAATATAATGTTGCAACTTTCTACATTAATGGGTATACAGATGAATGCGTCACTAATACCATTTAATGACTGATTTTGTATTGATCATTATAATACTGTAGGTACCTACTTAAATACATGATTTTATAGCAAGATCCTAGAGCCGCCCGACCTTACTTATTGTCTGATTGACAAAGTGTACGCGGTAAAATAGTGTTAGTATGTACTTTAAACGTACGCATACCTGCTAGCTTGAGCCGACGGCTAATTTTCAGTTATCTTATCAGGTACTTAGGTACCAAAGTTAGGTACGTAAAAATATTAGGTAGGTAAGTAAGTACCTACTCACTTTTCTTAATCCGTCGCACGCCAATTAGCAGACACAATCGTTTTTCTATTGTTATCTGAACACCTGGGTGTGCAATCGACGTTTAAAGAGTTAAAGTCGGACTGCTGATTTCCATGTATGTTTTACAGAATAAGTACCTATTGTTATTAATTAATAATCAATACTGTCAGAGCAGTGAGTGCATACTGGTAACGGCGGCGACTTACCAGTTGTAGATCGTATGTTCGAACCCAGACAGGCGGTCTACTTTGTGTAAATTATTTCATCACCACTGCTCTCAAAACGGTGAAGGAAAACATGTAGCCCGTGCACATTAACATGGCACCCAGGGCCCAAGTCTGCTATTTTTTACATTCCAACACGATCCCATTGTCACTGCATTGTCATTTTGCTAAAAGTTCGTAATCTGCTAAATTCATAATATCATACAGCGGAGTGTCAGTGGTTGACCATTGGAAAGTCATAATGACGCCATTATATTAGTAGATTACCAAACTTGTCAAAATCAACAATTATGAAATCAATGATAGACCATTCTGACACTATTGTAATAGCAGACTGGCTCGAATACATCACGTTTAAAAAACTGAGTGCAAAAAATTTTTGAGTTTTATTTTAGTTTTTTGAATATCAACATTTAATTTGCGCTAAGTAGTTTCTCATAACATAGGTACTACTTTGTGACAAAACAAAGTATTTAGACCATTGACTTATATATTACTGCGTACTTTTTATACTTATCAATGATTTTATATAAATGGTGACACAATTTTGTTTTCAAGCCAGCTAGGTGCCATGTTAATGCGCACGAGTTATAGTGAGGAAACCGGCGTTGACGCGTTGTGAATGTCCTAGAACCAAAAATTCGAAGACATGTGACAGATGATCTACCAACCCGCACTTGGTTGTCGTGGTGGATTAGCGGCCCACTCCCTCTCACAGAGAGGAGGCCTGTGTCCCAGCAGTGGGAACATTATAGGCTGACAGACACTTCCCGTCGGCAGTTTTTTCCGCCAGACGATTTATAGCTCGCAAAAAATGACGTCATCTTACATATAGTTTGAGTCCTAATTGCTGGGGTTGTGTCAATCAAGGAACATAGTTGTTACTATAACTAAAGTTAAATTGCTGTTTTCTAACATTTACATGCAGTTTTAAATGTAAACTCCTCGTAATTTTCAAGCAAAACTACCACAACATCGTCGCATAAGATGGCCTTTAGTGGCACTTACAATGCGTTCAACTAAGAATAGGAACGTCAATGACCTCTAACTGTCAACTGAGGCTAGAAATCTAAGACTTGCAAAGTTTTGTAGTGTTATCCTTATCCATTTTAGTTCTGTTTTTGGAATTTGTTTTTGTTAAAATGTCACTGACTTTGCAAATGTGTAAACGAGATGCTGTTTTGCTAAATCTTCACAATATGGCGCATAGTCATTCCTATTCTTAGTTGAAACGCATTGTATGTACCTACAACTGTGAACTGTCTCTACGTCACAACAAAATGTTGTCATGTTAAGGCGAAAGCGCCAGGGTAGCCCGCGAAATTCAAAATTTCTTACGTTTTTGCAATTTGTAGGTCAGTGTGAGCTTGTATGTTGATTAAAATATGATTCGCGGCCGTAGCTAATATGGCTTTACAGAATTATAATCATAAGAATCAGCAATACAGCTCCATAAGTTAGCATTTACCTCAAACCTCATTATTTCCTGGAATCGCTAGACTTGAGGTAAATGCTAACCTATGGAGTTGTATTGCTGATTCTAATTATTATAATTCTGTAAAGCCATATTAGCTACGGCCGCGAATCATATTTTAATCAACATACAAGCTCACACTGACCTACAAATTGCAAAAAACGTAAGAAATTTTGAATTTCGCGGGCTACCCTGGCGCATCAACCTTAGGCAACCACTTATATGTTGTTGTCTCATAAATCAAATACGATTATTTTATTAGAAAGAATGAGACAAAACGATATTTCACATTCTCTAACTTATTTCACTCAGATTTGTACAAGCAAATGCATGTATAGAATAACGCGACGTCTCCATATTTTTCCTAGCTCAATGGTTTAAATAATATTTTTAGTAGGGGAAAGTGGTCACCAGTCACCCTTCGTACGCGGGCTTCGTTTCAGTATAGTATAATGTACTCTGTGTACGCGGGGCACATTCGTAGACAGAAACAGAAAAACTAAACGGCACACAAACACGTCCACAGATGTATTATCTGTGAATATGCCTTTGCTTGTGTGCATAGAGCGTAGAGATACTCAGATACCGGCCGCCATGTTGTTAGTTCGCGAAAGTCGCCAGTAGCGCCACGCTGTGTGAGCTGGCAAAACGTAGGTAACGTGTTTCCGCGCGCGGTGAGTTTTTTACTGAAGTTTATTTCTTATTGAGTAAGTACCTAATAAAAATATAATTTTTATGTTTTTGACGAAGTAGTGATGGTGAATTAATGTTAACATTGTTTATTTTGAGCTTTAATTGTAGGTTTCCTCATACTAAATTAAAATTTATAATGTGCGAGGTCGTGCAATGGGGCGCATTCGGACAGTACCTACTAAAGTGGGCACATTCCTACGCGTACGAATGCTCCCCTTTAGATCTTATATTATTAACAACAAGTACTTACATCAAATTTCGATTTTTAAGAAATAAAATACAGTACTTACCTACTTATTTGTTTTACGCATATTAGGTTTAGGCAACTTTTTACCCGACTACGGCAAAGCCAAAAGGAAGGTTTATGATTTTAGCAGTCTATGTATGTATGTATGTAAATATGTATATAAGTATGTATTTTTACCCGACTACGGCAAAACCAAAAGGAAGCGTTATGATTTTAGCAGTCTACTTGTGTATGTATGTAGTATGTATTTGTATACATGTGTTCCACCGTAGCGCCTAAATTACTGAACCGATTTTGATGAATGAGGTATCAGTAGATTCGAAAAACGGTCCGGGTGACATAGGCTATATAAATTCTCCCTAAATTTAACATGGTGGACGCGTAAATTTCTGACCTCGAAAAAAATTAAATTGAGATAATCATGACATCGCACCTTCATTTCGAAACCGTTACTAAACTAAATTTTCACGAAAATGAGATGGTAATAACGCCATCTTACTTATATCGGCAAAATCTACATACTAATTAAATTATATTATGACTACACAACATAAAAAGAAACCAATAATTTAACAAATAATGCCAGAAATATCTCATAAGTGCTCATTACTATTTTATTAAAAGGTAAATAGTCATGCAAAAATCGTTTTTTTTTTTTTTACTATAGTAACAGTTCCGAAATGATGGTGCGACATGTTTGGTACCTATTAAAAGAAAGGTCTTGACGAGCACATTACAAATACGTATATATTTATGTCATTATTGTTTAAGTAAATAAATATTTTGAACTTTTTAGATCAATTGTATTTTTCCGTAGTCGGGTTACAGTTTTTTAAACTTTATTCTTGTTATTTAAGTATAGCGATCTTAGTTCAGTTTTTATAGTTCACTTTGCTTTTTATTAATAGTAATGTTATAATCTAGATTGCAGAATCATGGTGCGGAAATATAATAAAAAGGGTACGCGAAACCAAGAAGTGGATGAAGAGTCCATTAATTTAGCAATTGAAGATGTAATACAAAGACGGTTGTCATATAGAAAAGCCGCGTTGAAACACAACATTAAACCATCAACGTTGGTAACAAGAGTCAAGAAATTGACAAACCATAGACCCTCGCGAACTTTTTATTCTAAATTCACGAGTCAACAAATCTTCTCTTTGGAAGAAGAGGCGCGTTTAAATGACTACATTATTAATTGCAGCAAGATGCATTGTGGGCTAACGATAGTACAACTTCGGAAACATGCCTATGAATACGCGAAAGCATTGAATTTAAAATATCCAGCGAAATGGGATGATAATCAAATGGCCGGCTTAGATTGGATGCGTAACTACAGGGAACGAAACTCGAATCTCAGTTTGCGTAAACCAGAGAAGAGCATTCATAAGACTGCAAATAAAGAGTTCTATAATAATTTGGCCAAAGTGTTACAGCGACATAATTTTGCAGCCGACAGAGTATTTAAAATTCATGAGTCCGTTGTGTCTACGACTGTTTTCGACACTCATAAAGTTTTGGCTCATCAAAAACAAGTAAGTGGACAAATCGTGCCTCTCATACAGGATATCTTTTAAGCAGTGCGCAAATTTTCACAGGGTTTCCGCTCATAAAATACCTTCGATTTTGTTATCATTAAGGCCCTGGTTCCAAGTTTGGTTTAGCTCGGTGTGTAAGTGAAATGGCGTTATGGCTGTCTAGTTTGACGCACGAGATAGAAGATTCTCAGGCGCACCGGAATTATGTCGTAAAAGTGCAAATAAAATCGTATAAAATTAGAAATTAACTATTTAATAAAAAGTAATCCATCACTGGATGCAGTTTGAAATTTAACATTTCATGGTATATTTTTAATTATAATTATAATTGCTAATGAAGGGATAAACAGCTTTGATAGATTATTAGGAGGTATGTTTAAAGATTTTTTTGGTGCATTAAACTATGTTTAATTGTTTTGGCTTCCATCACTGTATGCGAAAAGGACTTGAAAATATCATATTTTTTTTACATGTCAAAATTATTTACGGTTTATGAGATACACAGCTTTAAAAAACCACATTTTTGATCGTTTTCAGGAAATCTGCGCCTTAAATTATAATATATTCGATCAAATAAAACTATTTTTGTTTGTTTATCTTCTTTCTCATGGATTTGACAGGCAGTTAACTTTTTGCCGGAAAAAAAATATAATTTCAGAGGACAGTAAACCCCCGTTCGCACGAGCGTAATAAAATCGCGGCGGGATTTTATCGCGCACTGGATTTTCAACTCTCTGCTTAACGCCGGGAGTTTAAAATCCAACAGTGTGTTTTTCGTCGCGCTGGGATGCACTCTGTTTTTGTTAGGTTGGATTCTCAACGCTCGGCTCAACAACGAGAGTTGAAAATCCAGTGCGCGATAAAACGCCGCCGCGATTTTATTACGCTCGTGTGCACGCCAACTTAGTTTTAGTAGAATGGCTACGTCAACTTTGCTTTGTTCGCTTTGTTACGCCCCTCTCACCTTTCCTCACTTCGGAATACTTCGGATCAGTCCGGCTCAAGCTCTCGTCGCGAACGCACCGGTCCCAGTCTTGCGGTTTCCCGCCAAAAAAGTAACTATCATTTCAGTAATATGGGGACAAAAATAGTTTCATTTCGGTGGCTGTTATAATTCGTGCTAGATTCGTTTAATTTGTTTCAAAATTGTGGATTAAATTCGACGCAAGTAAGTACTGTTTTGTTTGAGTAGTGTTCATATTTTTTTAATAATTTTATTTCGGAGTTAAATGTAGAACAACCTCTATTTTATCATCTCAGTGTTATCATTTCAGTGGATTCGGTGGACTGTTATACCAATTACAGTCCACCGAAATGAAATGTATCTCCGAAATGATAAAACCATAAAGTTTTAGAGATCCTTGTGTCAAATACAAAGTCATAGTTTAGTAATGTACTTTTACCTAGAGTGTAGATTACACTTTCGTGTGTATTTGTTGTGTAATATTTGTTTTTAAGATATATAATATATACATATATCTATGTAATTAGTACATGTATATACTTTGATACCTACACATTTGTTCGGCTCAACGATAATGTGATGAGTGTGTGAGTCACCACAGTGTAGATTATTATACCTACTAATTGTCAACAAAATAATTATTTCGAGGGTTTAACTTCAAGTATATATTACCTACCTTTATTTTTATATCATTTATTATTAGTACTAAAATAATTACAAAATTTCTAAATTTTACAAGATATAACAAATAAATTTATAATTTTATTTGATATAATGATCAGTTAATACAATAAACAGTTGATATAATTTTATATTAACTAATTTTTAAAAGCATAATATACACATACTGAACCGATTTGAATAATTCTTACCCTGTTAGGAAGCTACACTATCTGCGCGGAACATGTGCTATGCTTTATCCGGGTACGAGAAGTTTCTCCGGGACGCGGGTGAAACCGCGTGGAACAGCTAGTTGTATATAAAATCATTTGATATAAGACATAAAATATATTTAGTACTAGCTTTTGCCCGCGACTTCGTCCGCGTTTCCGTCGTTTTTCGTAAAAAAGTACCATATGTCCTTCCTCACGGTTCAGTGGTTTTGATGTAACAGACAGATTAACTTTCGTATTTTAGTAGGGAAATATAATATGTCAATCCACAATACTGTTGAAAAATATCGCAATAAGGAACCGCAGAATATTATTATTAATAGCTGTGCCCGCGACTCCGTCAGCGTGTAACTCCTTGTATGTTATTAAGTTAATGTATTGGACTGCTAAGCTATCGGGAGTTACACGTGTTATTGTGAGCCAGCCATAAAAGATAGACATATGCTGTTGTGGGATATTTTTTAGATAATTTTATGTAGGACATTTCCGTCACAAATGATTTCTATGTAGATTTAACCATTAAGGCTGCACACGCGACGGAAGCTTAAAAAATGGAGCAACTTCTCCCGTTTTCCCAACATTTCCCTTCACTGCTCTGCTCCTATTGATTGTAGCGTGATGAAAAGTATACTATAACCTCCCCAGGAGTATGAAGAATAATTGTACCAAGTTTCGTTAAAATCCGTCGAGTAGTTTTTGTTTCTATAAGGAACATACAGACAGACAGACAGACAGACAGACAGACAGACAGACAGACAAAAATTTTACTGATTGCATTTTTGGCATCAGTATCGATCACTAATTACCCCCTAATAGTTATTTTGAAAATATATATCATGTACAGAATTGACCTCTCTACAGATTTATTATAAGTATAGATAATATATGATAACAACGCCTAGTTAAAACTTTTACCACGGGTAATAGTTTTATAATAGGATTTTTTATCATAATTACTAACCTGTGCAACACTTGGCATCTGTCTGTCGAGCTCGACGCGGCGACGCCCTGATTGATGGGGCCCCTATTTCTGGGTGGTTTAAAAAAATAACCACGAAAGCTAAGGCCGGGTGGGAGTCGGGGTGCTCTGAGTCGGGGTGCTCTGAGTCGGGGTGCTCTGAGTCAGGGTGCTCTGAGTCGGGGTGTTAACCATATTGATGGTATCAATATATATTTTTAACGTTATACCTAATGATTTTTGATTAAGTGAACTTTATATCCAATAAAATGATACGAAATAAGTTAAAAAGCATTTAAACGTTATACAGGGTGTTCGGCGCATGGACCGACACAATTTTTTGGGGGATTGGGGGGTCATTTGCTAGGTTTCACCTAAAGACCTCCATGTCCTAAGTGTGACGGTAATTGAGATATGTTTTTTTTGGTTCTTTCTTTGAATTACCCAAAATCTCGCCTTTGAATCGATATATTTTTTTTGTTTATGGTTGTAAAAGAATAAAATAATTTTTATTATAGTCTACAATGTATTATTATTCGAAATAAAATAAAAAAATATAATTACCTTAATAAGTCTTTTCTTAAAACACTCCATAACTGACTCTGTAACTAGTATTTTGACTACATTTGAATTGTTTTTCGTAGCGTGTAGCATACCCTTAGAAAGGGTACAAGCTAAAGAACTTTTTGAGATAAAAATAAGGTCAAAATGGCTTCATTAAAAAAAAAAAATGAATTTAAGAGTAGTAATTTTTCATACATTTAATCATTTTTAAGACTTTGGAAGCACATAAGTCATTTTCTACTGATCAATTACCTACATCAAATAATAATTTATTTAGAATAAAAATACATTGCAGACTATTATAAAATTTATTTTGTTCTATTGCAACCATAAACAAAAAAAATATATTGATTCAAAGGCGAGATTTTGGGTAATTCAAAGAAAGAACAAAAAAAAACATATCTCAATTACCGTCACACTTAGGACATGGAGGTCTTTAGGTGAAACCTAGCAAATGACCCCCCCAATCCCCCAAAAAATTGTGTCGGTCCATGCGCCGAACACCCTGTATACATATTCGTGAAAAGTTGGCAAAATCATCGCAGCGCTGATTTGCTGGATTCTTTTTCTCCTCTACCTTATGTTATTTCTCCTGACAAAGTTTATTTTGTTTATATTTATGTATTTATTAGCATTTATTCTTTTTCGAGTTATCTATTCCTTATGTTGCACCTGCCATGTTTTGTCTCTGCATCACCCTAAGGTTGACTGGTAGAAAATGCCTCAGGCATTAAGTCCGCCTTTGTACAGTATTTTTTTACTTGTGCATAAAGTTTTAATAAATAAATATATGAAAAAAAGAGATAGTGATGAGAAATTGCCTGTGAGAGTGTGTGTCTGAGTCGATGCAAGGCAGCTAGTGTGTGTCTGAAGGTAATCTATAGAAACTTAGTATAGTGTGTATGAATGTATGTCTGTGGATATGAGAAAGAAGAAAATTTAAAAGCGTGTATTTTGATTTTAGGATGCCGCGGCCTAAGCAACAGACTAGAGAAGAAAGGTTGGAAAAAAGGAGGTTGTATGAAAGAAGAAGAAAAGAGAGAATTAAGAGCAATGAAGTCTCACGCGAAGAGTTATTGAGAAAAGACAGAGAAAGGTATGCAAGAAAAAAAGCAGAAGGATTAATTGTTTCAAGGCATCAAATGACCCCTAAAAAATTAAGAATCCTGAGAAGAAAAAACAAAATAAGTGCTGCTGCTTATTACCAAAGAAAAGAAAATAGAGCAGCTCTTATAGCGGCTCGTGCTAACCCTCTGGATGTGACAATTGGGGATCTCGTTGAAGATGAGTTCGATCAATCTTTACCAGATCAAAGTGATAATAATAGTCCTGGACTAAGCACTTCCTGTCACAGTTCCTCGTTGCCTTCTTTACGGCGCAGCATACGATTGAACAGCAATAGTATTCGTACTACAGAAGCTAGAAGCTTTCATCGGGTATACACAAACAGATCACGACAAACCCCGCTATCAACGCATCAAAATTTTGTAGATATTGACTATAGCAATCCTGGTCCAAGCACTTCTCGTCAAGGCAATCCATCTTCGTCTCGGCGCTGCTTGCCGATAAATAGCGATAGTACAATCGGTTCCAATATTCTACATCATGTTGATGATCATGTAGTAACTGGCATTCATTGTGTACAACCAAGTGGCGTACAACTAATAACATGTGCATCAAATGTAAGTAGTATCGAGTCAACATTATGCCCCAACAGCCCTGTTTCAGACTCGTCAATGGGGAAGAAATCGCAAAGCTATGAACAGGTGGCGCTGCTAACGCTCTACTCATAACATCGCACTGTCATTTTTATCTCTCAATGTTTTTCGGGTTTTAAATAATTGTAACATAAACTAGGGTGTGTTTTTTGTTAATACAACGAACAATGTATTCAACGTGGACAGTACCTCAGTTAAAAGCTGAACTGAAGATCCGAGGAGCTTCACTAAGAGGCCGAAAAGCGGATCTGGTCAGCAGGTATTTACAGCCTATTTTCTTGTTAACAATTGAAGAAATTAACCCAATTTTATATTAGCAACACGTCGTTCATTAATTATCGTAGTAATTACAAACTTTTACGTACTTAGACAGCAGTTTTATAACATACTAGCTTTTGCCCGCGGCTTCGCCCGCGTGGATGTCGGAAAATATCCAATGGGAACGTTCATGTGAAAAAAAGGGCATATCCATAACTTAAGAAATGCTGGGTTTCCCATACAAACTTTGATCCCTTAAATCACCCCTTGTAGGATTATGTTTTAAGACAAAAAGTAGCCCATATCCTTTCCCAGGATGCTATTTATAGCCTTGCCAAATTTTATCGAAATCCGTGCAGTTTTGTGAATTTTAAAATAAACGCTTATTTTACCCACTTAGGGGATGATTTTTCAAAAACGCTGAACCGCATAATTTCTTATCAAAAGCATACATTTTAATTTTCACATCCCTAACTTAGAAATACTGAGTTTCCCATACAAATTTTCATCCCCTATATCACCCCCCGTAGGATTATTTTTTAAGACAAAAAGTAGCCTATGTCTTTCCCCAGGATACCATCTATAGCCTTGCCAAATTTTTAAATAAAAGTATCCTATGTCCGTCCCCAGGATACCATCTATAGCCTTGCCAAATTTTATCGAAATCCGTTCAGTGGTTCTGGATTTCCCCATACAAACTTTCATCCCCTATATCACCCCCTGTAGGATTATTTTTTAAGACAAAAAGTAGCCTATGTCCTTCCCCAGGATGCTATATAAAGCCTTGCCAAATTTTATCGAAATCCGTGCAGTTTTGTAAATTTTAAAATCTCCCTAACTTAAGAAATACTGGGTTTCCCTTACAAACTTTCATCCCCTATATCACCCCCTGTAGTATTGTTTTTGAAAGTATCCTATGTCCTTTCCCAGGATGCTATATAAAGCCTTGCCAAATTTTGTCGAAGTCCGTGCAGTTTTGTAAATTTTAAAATCAACCCCTATTTTACCCCCTTAGGGGATGATTTTTCAAAAACGCTGAACCGCATATTTCTTTATTTCCTATCAAAAGCATACATTTTAATTTTTACATCCCTAACTTAAGAAATACTGAGTTTCCCATACAAACTTTCATCCCCTATGTCACCCCCTGTAGGATTATTTTTGAAAAAAAAAGTAGCCTATGTCCGTCCCCAGAATACCATCTATAGCCTTGCCAAATTTTATCGAAATCCGTTCAGTGGTTAAGGCGTGAAAAGGTAACAGACAGACAGACAGACAGACAGACAGACAGACAGACAGACAGACAGACAGACAGACAGACAGAGTTACTTTCGAATTTATAATATTAAGTATGGATAGTATGGATAGTATGGATTCGATGCTTCATGAGCTACGAACATAACCTAGAAATAAAATCTGAATTTTAATTAAACCTGTTACAGAATCGAATCATTTGATCGTAATTTGAACTGTGAGATATCTCAGCAGCATGAAACTGCTGATTATGAACATATCATCGAATTTTCGAAAGATGTAGGTAAAATTGCGTATCTTAGTCGCCCTTTTCCATATTTTTTAAATCGTAAGTCTTTTGGAAATGAATATTTTCATTGTTATTACAACAGATTACGCGCAAAGGCAGCAATTTTTTGTCAGATGCCATCCAAAGTTTTTTGTAAACAAGTTTTGTATTTAATTTGACAGCTAATTTAATTTTCTGTGCCGAGCGTTACCAGCGACACCTTGCGGAAAAAGTGGTCAGTTTTCTTCTCCATTACATCTGTTGAATTCAAGCGAGACAAATTTCGAAAATATCAAAGAACTAAATCTAAACTAATAACAGAATTACAAAACAAATTATTACAGGTGGGCTAAAACGGCCACTTTGGCAGAATCATAATAGGAAAATATTATGAATAATATTTGAAATCGTAAAACGGTCACAAACTGACAATTTATAATATATTGTCAGTTTGTGACCGTTTTACGATTTCAAATATTCATAATATTTTCCTATTATGATTCTGCCAAAGTGGCCATTTTAGCCCCCCTGGTCTCTAAGGAAAAAGAAATGTTCAAAAAAAGGTGTAACAGACTACAAAGCAATTATATGATTTTGAAGAAAAGTAGGTACCCAAAAAGGAGAAAAACCAGCAGTAAAAGTCATAAAACCTGATAAGGAAAAAAATCGAATTCTCGGGAGGGTTGTGAAATTTTTAGAAGACGATGAAAATTCAACACTATGTCCTGGAAAAAATAACACTATATCTAGACATGGATTAAAAAAACAAAAGAGACTATTGACAGACACACTTAAAAATTTACACTTGAAATACTTGGAGTCAGGAGAACCATCGATAAGCTACTCAACATTTTCAAGAATGTAGCATTTCTGGGTCACTCAACCAAATGTGAATGCACGAAATAAATGCCTATGTGAAAAGCACGAAAATATGAAACTTTTAATTGAGCCTATGAACAGAAACCGCATTATCAAAGAATGCTTTAAAATCCACCGAAATGACACAAAAAAATCTCTTGTTGAAATTCACCCCCACCGCTATTTGTACTTTAACGTGTAGGTACAAAAACAAAAAAAGACCATTTTCTTGAAGGTGTTGATGGATAAATGCTGTCTGTGAAGAAAAAAAACTGATTTTTAAACTGAAGTTTTGAGTGACTACAAAAATTGCAGATGACTCAAAAAAAATCATCAAATTAATTTCTTTTTCGTTTTATCATGTAGGTACTTACTATACAGGGCTATTTTTAAATGACTAGCTAAATTTTCACAGGGTGTTCTACCCATGAATATGAACAACTTTCACTATGGGACCAACTTTGAAATCGCAAAAAAAAAAATCAGCTGTTTCATACATTTTGATCGAGTAGGTATTGAACTTTTGTAGGAAACCGCTGATTTTTTTTTCGTGATTTCAAAGTTGGTCCCATAGTGAAAGTTGTTCATATTCATGGGTAGAACACCCTGTGAAAATTTAGCTAGTCATCTAAAAATAGCCCTGTATAATTTCAAGAAGGTTTTAGTATATAATACATTATGTAATTATTCTGACTTCTAATATTTATTTAGTAAATAGGTATGTAATATGAAACTAGGAAGGTATAGAAATAAAAATAAAATATATACTAGCACAAAGAAACTAAAACTAAAAAACCATAGTTACTAAAATATATTATTAAAAGGAGTCCCTTAGAGGCCTCCCTTGCCTTCAGGCAAGGTTCCGAAGATACTGGCAGCGTTCCCCCTTTGAATAGCTAGACTAATTCTTTGTCCGAGGTAGCTGCCAGCTCTTCGGTCTCCTGTGATGTCGACTAACCTTTTCGTTATTTCTTTAAAAAGCCTTATAGCGGTAGGACCCCACGGACCAAGGGTCTCGACACCGAATGGGACAAAATCATTCGGAGCCTAGACCCCTGTATTTGGATACTTTAGCTTATGTACTAAGTTATATGCATAAATGTACTATAATCTCCGGCATCTCTAAGCCGATTTTGATGATCCTTCTTTTCGTTCGTCTTGGTCTTACTTATGTAAGTAATTGTATCTATACTTTTATTTAACTAAAAATGGAAAAATAAATTTGCTTTAAAAAAAAAGTACCTAGGTGCCTACTTTTAATAAGTAGGTACTTTTTTTTACCGACTTCAAAAACCAAAAACGAATACAATCAGCTTCTGAAGTCGGTGTCTTCAATTCTTCAATGCACCTTATCTTGGCAGAAGTGGAAGGTAAGGTATACGCAAGTTCCGATAACAAAGTATTGAAGATTTTTTAGCAAGGACTCTATTGATACTCGTGAGTGGTTCACGAATCAATAGAGCGACAGAAGTTGTACGCAGTAATATACATTTTGAGCATAGCGTTTCTATAGTTCTAGGTAACCAGTCCACAGCCACCCAAAACCCATAGTATAATATGTTTTGTTTCCATGTTCTGCAGTAGTCCTGCACCAACGGGGGGTTGTCCTTGGGTGCATAGTGCATACAGGGATAATCATCGGTTGGTGTCTCCTCATAATTTAAAATTGTCTAATCCTCTGCGAGTTGGCTTCGGCCCCTATTACGCCTTCCAAAGGTCCGGGACCCCAGTGTCCCAAGATATGTCAAAGACGTTTTAAAATAATAATACTTTAGCCACGCAAATCCATAGTCTACAGTCAGTTATCAGATTAGCGACGACATAGAGCCTGCCTGCGTAGGCTGTACCTAGGTACTTAGTCTGCAATGCTGTCAAGTTTGATATTAACAATTAAAATTTCCCTTTTACAGTATCAAGACTCCCCTTCGACTGGCAATGAAGTCAATGTATTTTGTCCAAAATGCAACACGGAAGTACCGCACACTGCAGAAGGGATACAACAGGTACCTACCAACGTAATACCACAGATTAATACAGATGGGACACTCCGCAAAATCATTTAAATAAAAAGCGACTCTTGCTACGACACAATAAAGTGCAATTCAGGTCGCACAACGCATAAGCGTTGTGCGACCTGAATTGCTAGCAACTTGTAGTTGAATTTAACTGTAGGTAATAATAATAATACCTACAGTTAAATTCAACTACAAGTTGCCTCTCTTTCTATCGCGTACCTAACTCTTATACCTTCTGATCTACTGAATTAGCCCCGCGGACGGGGCCCGCCGCGTACTTGCAGCTGCATACCTAAATTGCGGAGTGTTCCATGTGTATTAATCTGTGATAATACATACAATTATTATAATAGTTAAAATGTACAGTGGGCTGCATCAATTGGGAACCCCAGTTGTATTAAAATTTTAATTCCGAGTCTGGGTGTTTTTCTATCTATAATATGTATGTATTTACAAAAAAAAATGTATATAAGTAGTTTATCAGCCATCTAGTTACCATAACACAAGCATTAGGTTGCTTAGCTTGGGACTAGATGGCGTTGTGTGAAATGTCCATGGATATTTATTTATTTATTTATTTATTTAATACATCTGGGGTACCCAATTGATGCAGCCCTCGGTACAAGGTCATATCAATTCCTCATCATTATCTGTACCTACAGTAGGTATCTGTTATACTAAAGTTTAATAGGTACCCTATTAAACTTTAGTATGCAACATCAGATTATTTTTTCGCGATTTCAAAGTTGGTCGCATATTAAAATTTATTCAGTTCGATGGTATATAGCACTCAATCAATCTGCCTAGCCTTTTCCCAACTATTTCGAGGTCGGCTTTCAGTCTAACCAGATGCAGCTAAGTACCAGTATTTTACATGGAGCGACTATCTGACCGCCACAACCCAGTATCGTGTTACCCAGTAAGTGGGAGTCAGATGCAATCGCTCTATGAAAATTACTGGTATTCAGCTGCATCTGGTTAGACTGGAAACCGAAGCCGACCCAAACATAGTTGGGAAAATGCTAGGCAGATTGATTGGTCTTTTTTTAGGGTTCCACTAAAATGGTAAAAAGAACCCTTATGGTGCGACTCAGTCTGTCTGTCTCAGCAGATCTTCAAGGTTAAGCATCGCTTGCCGAGGTCGGTCTGTAGATGGGTGACCATCCATAACATACCGAGAACCCTCCGTGTCTCGAAAGTCTGACGACTGGTTGTCAGACTTTCGGGCTTTTGACTACATAACGATTGTCAAAGATCAACAAATAAATGAAAGCTGGACCAAGTGCTTAACGTGCTTTTCCGAGACCCATGGTCACCCATCTACAGACCGACCTCGGCAAGCGATGCTTAACCTTTGAAAATCGGCCCGATTGGCTGTTATTATTTAGCCACGAACTCTAAGGACACTACAGACACGAAAAGTGACTTTGTTTTTGTTAAACTATTTATTACAGATTCCCATTCACAATATTACTTATTAATATTTCCTCAGGATCAAACAAAAATACTCATCGCAAACGTGTACCATTACTTTGAGCATGAGTATGAAGAGTTAAAGACAATCTATGGAGATCTGGACCTGAGTCCTCTGTCGAATTTCCGCCAACGGACTGCGCTGGCCACCGGAGTGAGTGAGACGACAGTACTTCAGATACTGAAGGAGGAAGAGGGACGAAATGCAGACCAGCGACAGGAACTGTCTAAGAAACGACGCAGGGCTCGCAAGAGGCCTAGACAGATGGAAAGGTATGTGTTAACACTATACAGGGTGTAAGGGACAGCCCTCCGCAAACTAACAAGGTGCATTTAGCTCATTTTGAATCATATTCCACCGGAAAATTTCTCAGGAATATTTTCATTATTTTAATAGTTTTGTCAGTTAAATTTTCTTTATTTCAATGTAAAATTACATTGTGTGTTCGCAGCACTCCATTATGTAAAAAAAAAACCAGCAATGGATGTTGAAATACTCTAACGAACGACGCGTGAAATCAGTAGTTCACTTTCTGTCTAGCTACAGAGTTCATCGAACTCACCGCATACCTATTACCTACCCCTCCCAACCAGTAACAGACGCTCTGATTTGTGCACAAAAACACAAAGAAATCAGGTTTATTGGATTCCCATAACGTTCCTGAAATAATTTCGTGAACCGGTCATCTTAGTATGATAGACTCCATCAGCAGTCTGCGGAGGGCTGTATTACATTGAGTTGTACGTAGTACATTATAACTCAATGCTGTATTACTGTATTTTTAACAGCACACAGTAGCGACATCTATGTCATCACGTAGGTAGGTACACCTACTACGCTCTCGTATTGGGCAAAGAAGAATTTTATTTTAGATGCACAAACCTCCAGGGTAGCCCGCGAAATTCAAAATTTCTTACAGTAGTACTCAACTAATAAGGCGCGTCGTGAATCTTCGTTCGCACAGAAAAGAAAGTATGGCCCTGAAGATTAACGAGAATACTTAAAACTTACAATCAACCATAGATCACTACTATAAGGTTCATAATACACTGTCAGCTACCGACCAATAGCGGTACAGGAAAAAGCGTGGAGCGTGCCGATTGGTCAATAGCATTTCCCGCGCTTTGAAAATTCATCTTCTGCGCAGGTACATCGATAAGCCATATTACTTCGGTACTCCTGTACGTTTTTTGAAATTTGCAAGGCAGTATTAGGTTGTATGTTGTATCTAAATATGATTCGCGGCCATATCAAATATTTATTAATACAACTCTTGAAGTTCATATTACCCTATTGAATGACTATTTCATGAAATCATGAGATTTGAGGCCATCCTAACTTATGGATTCTAATGATTATAATTCTGTGAAGCCATATCAGTAACGGCCGCGAATCATATTTTAATCAACATACAAACTGACACTGACCTACAAATAGCAAAAAAACGTATATCGCAATCACAATCTCTATCATCATAATTAAGTACCTACCTACTTCGACCAAGAACGAGAATCTGCAAACATTTATACAAATTAATATTTCTTAGTTCATTTTTCGTCATTTAACAGCCTCACAGGCAGTGTCGGATTTGCCCTAAGGCACATTAGGCCCGGGCCTAGGGCGGCCAGATATTAGGGGCGGCCAATCTGACAAACTGATGATAAGAAGAAATATCTGAAAGAACCTAAATATTCTAACTAAAGGCTCGCGCACATTATGGCGGGCCGCACTGCACCGCGTATAATTATTGTTAAATCGCTTTCGTACATACAGGGTTACTGGTTATTGACCAATATCCTCTTTAAGGATCACTGTACTCATCATTATGAACAACTTTTAACTTTTTTGTTTCTTTTTTCAACTTTTTTTTTTTTACTTTTTGGGACCAAACCTAAAATCGTGACAAAAAAAAAATCAGTAACTAGCTAGCAGATATTAAATAATAAATAAATAAATAAGCATTTAATTCAGAATCACTTCCATATTTGTTAGTAACAAATGTAAACTTATAAACTAGTGATAGTAACATTTACATTCTTCTTAACACGTTCACTGCGGCATCGGGTTGAGAATATCCGATGCACATCTAGCCTACGGTGCGGGAACATGTTCACCTTCTCGCTCGTACTGGAACTATTTCAGTAGGTTTCACAATGAGTAGGAGAGAGACAGTAATAGTAATAGTAATAATAGTAATAGTAATCTTTATTTAATTCTCTCTTCACAAAGGTTCACTTAGTTTACAGTTACTTATACTATTCAAATTGTCTCGTTGAATATAATATTACGTAAGTAAAAGAGTCATCGGGTCTTTTCAACCCGATACCGACTCTAAAGCTAGTTGTAGTTTGCTACATTAAAGTTACTAAACTAAATCGATTTCGATAAAAGTTGGCAATAAAGTAAATTCATTATGTAGTCTATATGATGAGTGCTGAGAAAGGGGCGGCTGATACTTACTACATTGCCTGTGGCCTACGGCGGCCAAGACTGCAAATCCGCCTGTGCTCACGGGTCAATCTTCAAAGTTAACCAACGCTTTCCGAGGTTGTTCCGTGGATGGATGACCATCCATGACATACCCAAGACCCCTCCCTGCCTCGTAAAGCACGTTGGTCCCGGCTGTCATTCGTAGATCTTTGATAGTCTATAAGGGTAGTCAGAAGCCCTAAAGTCTAACAATCAATCTTGCCAAGGATTACTGTATTACCCAGTAACTGGGTTGTGGAAGTCAGATAGATATCAGATATCTGCATGTAAAATACTGGTATTCAGCTGCATCCGATTAGACTGGAAGCCGACCCCAACATAGTTGGAAAAAGGCAGGCAGATTGACTGTCATCATTTAGGTACAAGTTTTAGGATTAAAACAATTTTAATATTTAGGTATTGTATTTCTGTTTCAGTTCAAGCGAAGGAGACAGTCCGGATGATAATGTCGACAATAACGAGCAATCGAGTGACGTCCACGAGTGAGTTTCATCTGTTTGTTAACCAATTATCATGAATAATTATTATGAATCTGTACTCACACTCGCCTCATGTCACCATTACACAGCAGCTACAGTACGGTCGGTGACTCATGCGCGCTGCGGACAGAGGCTCTGCGAACTGTCGCGCATGTTCTCTCACTCACACTCGCCTCATGTCACCATTACACAGCAGCTACAATACGGTCGGTGACTCATGCGCGCTGCGGACAGAGGCTCTGCGAACTGTCGCGCATGTTCTCTCACTCACACTCGCCTCATGTCACCATTACACAGCAGCTACAATACGGTCGGTGACTCATGCGCGCTGCGGACAGAGGCTCTGCGAACTGTCGCGCATGTTCTCTCACTCACACTCGCCTCATGTCACCATTACACGGCAGCTACAATACGGTCGGTGACTCATGCGCGCTGCGGACAGAGGCTCTGCGAACTGTCGCGCATGTTCTCTCACTCACACTCGCCTCATGTCACCATTACACAGCAGCTACAATACGGTCGGTAACTCATGCGCGCTGCGGACAGAGGCTCTGCGAACTGTCGCGCATGTTCTCTCACTCACACTCGCCTCATGTCACCATTACACGGCAGCTACAATACGGTCGGTAACTCATGCGCGCTGCGGACAGAGGCTCTGCGAACTGTCGCGCATGTTCTCTCACACACACTCGCCTCATGTCACCATTTGCTTCCTGAAAGATGTTATTGCGCAGCGTTCTTACCGGCCATGACGCATGGGCCGTATTGTATGTTTAACACCCATGTAGAAAGAGGGCGAGCATGTTGCCACCAACCGGGCATAACCCATGGCTCACAAAATAAGTGTGATAATATTTTTTTTTCGTTTTCAGGGTAGAGACGTTGGTAGTGAAGGTAGAAGAACCTCTTGAATATTACAAGTAAGTATTATAATCATTATGTTTTCCTTTTGTTTTGTAATACGGGTATTCAGCTGCATTGGGAGGGACTCGTAGCTAAGTAATAACAGCCGCACGGGTCGATCGAGAGTTAAGCTACGCTTGCCAAGGTCTATTCGTCGTTCGCGATTACTTATCGAGACCCCTCCGTGCCTCGGAAACCACGTTAAGCAGTTCATTCGTCTTTGATAGTCGTTACGGGTAGTCAAAGGCCCAGAAGTCTGACAACCAGTCTTACCAAGGGATATCGTATTACACAGTTACTGGGTTGTGGAGGTCAGATACACTTTTGACAGCAATGCGGACGAATTTTTTGATACCCAATGAACTCCTCACATTTTTTCTTTAGGGTTCCGTACCTCAAAAGGAAAAAACGGAACCCTTATAGGTTCACTTGTGTGTCTGCCTGTCTGTCTGGCTGTCCGTCCGTCTGTCACAGCCAATTTGCTCCGAATCTAATGGACCGATTAAGTTAAAATTTGGTTCACTTACGAACTTCTGTGACCCAAACACGGACGGGTAAACCACACGGTTGCCTACGCTGTCAGATTAAAAAAAAATCTCGTTAATTCATTAATCAATCTTATTAGGATATTTTTTATTTTTTATAAAATCAGTGCGGCAACCAAAAAGGCCTCGACGCACGAGTGGTTTATAGAAGGGTAAAGTAAATAAATGAATTTTGAATATAGGTAGGAGTCACTTTTGAGGGTCAAATAAGATTTTTTTTTTTTTAAGTTTTGAAAACGATACCTTGTGACCTATCAAATGACAGGACTTACAATGAGGGTCTCAAATATATATTTTTTAATAATTTTAAAATAATTTGTTTTAAAGTTATTTAAGAAAATAGACGAAAATTGGCCATTCCCCCTTTTATATCCGAAACTACTGAGCCTAAAATAAACTTTTGAAAAAGTATAGAACACAGTTCATTACCTGTAGATTACGGGAAAACCTATAAGAAGTCTGTGGTCTTGAAATAACATGGTAAATCTCTCAATATTGTGAGTACAAACTTACATTTACAGTTGGGATGTATGGGAGAACATGTTTTTCAACTACAACGTTAAGTTTGTCCCAACTACGGAACCCTTCATTGTGCGTGGTCGGAGAAGCAGTTGGCAGGTTTTTTTATTATACTTAGGGCCTGTTTCACCTACGATTAAGTTCCTACTATTACTTGGCAAATAATTTCATACAAATTCTGTTCCATTTTTGAATTTATTCGTTAAGTAATGGCTATTCGGACATCGTGAAATAGACTCTATATACAATAATATAGTTGTACATAAAACATAATAAGTATACATGAATATATTTTAGTGTTAGCTTGAATATTGTAGGTACCTATTTAAGATTTGTGATTATTAATTAAAAGTTAATCTTGGCTGCCCTAGGCCCTAAGCCATGTATTAAGCAGCCGCTCTTTTCTTAGCACCCATCATATAGACTAGCTACATAATGAATTTTCTTCATTGCCAATTAACTTTTATCGGAATCAATTCAGAAATTTAGTTAACTTTAATATCTGCTAGTAGGTACTGTTTTTTTTTCGCGATTTCAGGTTTGGTCCCTTATTATACGAGGATATTGGTCAATAACCAGTAACACTGTATATTTAGTTGTACTAAAGTGATTTAGGAAGATTATTGTTATTCGATGCGGTGCATTGCGGCGCCATAATGTGCGCGAGCCTTTAGAATATTTAGGTACTTTCAGTTATTTCGGTTTAAAGACATTTATTTTCTCAAAGAACAAAACAGTTCACTTAAAGAGAAACTTAACTAAATTAACATCAGGTTTGTAATTTGCATTACGACGTTCAAGCTATCCAAGAAACTGAACACCATTGTTTTGATTTACAAAATATTGTACTAATACTACAGTAAATATAATTAAATACAAAACAGTTCAAGCTAGTTCAAGGAATTATATATTAGACACACAAGTTCTTATGTATCCAATATATAATACCTTAGGCCTTTTTTAAATGTTAGTATGCTTGTACACTCTCTTACTTTTTTAGGTGATTTATTGTATAGCCGGACCCCCTCATACTGTATAGTTTTCCTGCCGTACAGGGTTCTCACTCTTGGTATTTGTAGGTCGTCTTGTTTACGGGTATTATAACTATGTGTCTTTTGTGTAAATGAAATATTTGTGTGTATGTTGGTCTTAAGGATCTTTCGGATAGTCATGCAAGTATGGTATGTATACAGTTGTTGTAGGTTAAATAATTTTGTTTTTTTGTAGAGTAATTCTGTAGGAGTATAGTAGTCGTAATTGAAGAGGACTTTGATGAGTTTATTTTGTGTTCGTTGTAGGTGTTGTTGATTTGTTTTTTGCAGCTTGTCCCCATACTTGGATCAGATATTCCAGATGTGGCTTGACTAGCGTGTTGTAAATGGTATGTCTTAGCTTATAGGGTACGCATTTTGCAATGTTACGTATGGCTCCGGTTAGTGGGAGTATTCGAGATCTTACGTAGTCAATATGCGCTCTGAATGTTAACTTACTGTCAACAATTAGGCCCAAATACTTTTCATGCGTTGATTTTCGTAACGGTTGGTTACTTATTGTAAATTTCTTGTTATCATCAGTGAATTTTTTTGTCAGATTGCCCGCCCCTAATATCTGGCCGCCCTAGGCCCGGGCCTACTGGGCCTTAGGGCAAATCCGCCACTGCTCTTACGTATTCTAATGATGTTTACTTATTTCAATTTCAGTGAGGAACCTGAAATTTACGTTCCGCTAGCTGTGAAGGTAGAACCCAACAAGTAAGTCATAAGTTCATAACTTAGTTCCATACGGGTTGAAAAATGTTTTCATTTTCTTAGTAGTCTATAAACCGGATGACTTTTTTTACCGTCTTGAAAAAAATAGGGTATATTAGGTGACCGGAGTAGAAGCCTATGGCATACCTAGTTTTTTTTTTTAATAGCTTAGATAGAAAAAAATATCTAAGTACCAATAAATACTACAAATTCGATGTAAACTTTTCATTTTAGAACAATAAAAACAGAAATATTGAAAAAAAATTATAAATCGTTTAAAAAGGCTTCTCTACTCCGTTCATCTAATATACCCTATTTTTTCAAGACGGTAAAAAAAGTCATCCGTTATACATATCATAAACTAGCGCTTCCCGCGCGGCTTCGCTCGCATGGATGTCGGAAAAAATCCCACGGGAACGTACTACCGGGAAATCCTTTCTTATTACTTGTCTTCTACATTATAAAGGGAGCCTTTGTGCAAAATTTCAGCTTTCTAGGTTCAAGCTGGGCTCAATTTAGACATTTTATATTTTGTGTTTTCAGGGACCAAGCTCAAGCGGACCCAATTCGCGTAGAGGTGAAGACAGAACCACGGAGTGATGTAGAGGACAAGTAAGTCATCTTCATTAGTTTACAAGTCTTGCTGTCTAACAAGCAACGTAGACGTGAAGACAGAACCACGGAGTGATGTAGAGGACAAGTAAGTCATCTTCATTAGTTTACAAGTCTTGCGGTCCAACAAGCAACGTAGACGTGAAGACAGAACCACGGAGTGATGTAGTGGACAAGTAAGTCATCTTCATTAGTTTACAAGTCTTGCGGTCCAACAAGCAACGTAGACGTGAAGACAGAACCACGGAGTGATGTAGTGGACAAGTAAGTCATCTTCATTAGTTTACAAGTCTTGCGGTCCAACAAGCAACGTAGACGTGAAGACAGAACCACGGAGTGATGTAGTGGACAAGTAAGTCATCTTCATTAGTTTACAAGTCTTGCGGTCCAACAAGCAACGTAGACGTGAAGACAGAACCACGGAGTGATGTAGTGGACAAGTAAGTCATCTTCATTAGTTTACAAGTCTTGCGGTCCAACAAGCAACGTAGACGTGAAGACAGAACCACGGAGTGATGTAGTGGACAAGTAAGTCATCTTCATTAGTTTACAAGTCTTGCGGTCCAACAAGCAACGTAGACGTGAAGACAGAACCACGGAGTGATGTAGTGGACAAGTAAGTCATCTTCATTAGTTTACAAGTCTTGCGGTCCAACAAGCAACGTAGACGTGAAGACAGAACCACGGAGTGATGTAGAGGACAAGTAAGTCATCTTCATTAGTTTACAAGTCTTGCTGTCCAACAAGCAACGTAGACGTGAAGACAGAACCACGGAGTGATGTAGAGGACAAGTATGTCATCTTCATTAGTTTACAAGTCTTGCGGTCCAACAAGCAACGTAGACGTGAAGACAGAACCACGGAGTGATGTAGTGGACAAGTAAGTCATTTCATTAGTTTACAAGTCTTGCGGTCCAACAAGCAACGTAGACGTGAAGACAGAACCACGGAGTGATGTAGTGGACAAGTAAGTCATCTTCATTAGTTTACAAGTCTTGCGGTCCAACAAGCAACGTAGACGTGAAGACAGAACCACGGAGTGATGTAGTGGACAAGTAAGTCATCTTCATTAGTTTACAAGTCTTGCGGTCCAACAAGCAACGTAGACGTGAAGACAGAACCACGGAGTGATGTAGTGGACAAGTAAGTCATCTTCATTAGTTTACAAGTCTTGCGGTCCAACAAGCAACGTAGACGTGAAGACAGAACCACGGAGTGATGTAGTGGACAAGTAAGTCATCTTCATTAGTTTACAAGTCTTGCGGTCCAACAAGCAACGTAGACGTGAAGACAGAACCACGGAGTGATGTAGAGGACAAGTAAGTCATCTTCATTAGTTTACAAGTCTTGCTGTCCAACAAGCAACGTAGACGTGAAGACAGAACCACGGAGTGATGTAGAGGACAAGTATGTCATCTTCATTAGTTTACAAGTCTTGCGGTCCAACAAGCAACGTAGACGTGAAGACAGAACCACGGAGTGATGTAGTGGACAAGTAAGTCATTTCATTAGTTTACAAGTCTTCAAGTCAAGTGCTTATATGTAACTCTTAGTAACTAAACGCACCTAATAACGACCCGTTAAAATCCGCGCTCATTACCGCCCTATTCAGAAAACTATCATTTTTATGTCATGTATTAAAGCTACACAATTGGTTGCTTTAAAAAAAACGTAGATGTATTTGTATTGCAAATGTTCATCTCTTGTTTGTGTGCGTAACTCGACGATTTAAATAATAATTGCTCAGTTCGTCCGTGGACGCCGACCTTAGTGCATTTTCCATAGTGTGGCATTCCCGATGGCGTAAGTACTCTTGTTTCTTTTTTAGCAGAAGATTATATCGTCAAGCATTTTAATGTAACTTCTAGTTCTTTTGATGCATTTTTGATACTTTCAGGAACACAAGTAATGGTTCATTTTAATGAGATACTATTTTATTTTGCTTAAAATTCAATATTAAAAATAGGCGGTAATAGGAACAAAAATCATTTTATTCCTATTGTCGACCCATGTCGCTGATAAGTACTTGTCGTATTTTTTGTGTGCCATGATTTTTGTTAAAAATAAATGCATAAATTAATAGGCAGGAGGCTATACTAACTCAGTTCCTTAGTATGTTAACTTATAGAGCACAACCCAAGAGTGCTGCAGCGGTTGCACTTGTACGTACCGGACCGTTGTGTGTGGAGGCGACGCCCCCCGCCATTGCTGGTCGTACCATCAGCCAGGACCAACTTGCTGGCCAAGACCCCTCTGACTCGAGCAATTCGCACCATCAATCTTATTCAGGTCGAAATTGATGTATTTACATGTTACTGGGGTGAATTCGCAAAAGTACTATTATATAGATTATGTTATTTAAACAATGATTTTTAGATATATTTTGTAGGTACTTTAATTTTAATTTTAGGCGTGTGACTTAGCTATCGCATCAGGATAAGTCCTGTAATGGTAGTTTTAAGGCATTTCAATAAATAAATAGATAAATAAATAGAAAAAATATTTGAGCTATTAACGCCATATATTCAAGAGCTTTAGTAGCCGTATACACTAACTCTGTTCTTATGTAAATATTTTGATGAATAAAGGAGGTATAATTTTTAAATAGTGTATTTTTATAGTTGAAATATCATTATTATTAAATATTTTTAGCAACCGCACCACTTAAAATCATATACATGTAAAAAAATCACATGTATTTACACAATTCATACACATTCCCTTGGGTCGGTAATAGGTTATACGATTTCCTTTAAGAAAACCTAATTACCGATCTACTTGTACATTTACGACGGACCCCATACTACATGTTTTTTTATTTTGTATTTATTTTCAAGTAAACATAAAGTTATTTATTAGACATTATAGTATTCCATAATAAACATACAGATTTAAAATAACGTAAGCTTTATTATATTATAGTAATACTTAGCTAACATTTATATGTGGAAGTCATATGGTAATTTTAATTACTATTTGCTATCCGTTTATAGTATATCCTAGACTTAGTAAATAAATTTTGTTTCAGAAACATGGACCGACTAAAACGTAAAAAATATACAGTTAATCAACTTGACGCTGCACTGATGGCTATCACTAATGGCGCAAGTATCTATGAAACCTCGAGGAAGTTTGGGATTCCTAGAACAACTCTTCGTGACAAGAGAGATAACAAGTACTCTAATGAAAACTGTGGTGTTCAGACCGTTTTCACCAAGGACGAAGAACGTCAGCTAATAGACTGGATTTACTATTTGGGAAGATTAGGTTTTCCTGTAACAAAAGACCAGCTACTGGAAACGGTCTCAAAATTAGTGGAAACATTAAAGCGCCCGAACCCATTTAAAGACGGAGTACCCGGTCGACACTGGTTTAAAAATTTTTTGAAAAGACATCCCACAATTTCGAAAAGAGTTGCGCAGAATTTGCCAACACACAGAAACGAAGTGAAAGAAGAGTCAATAAGATTATGGTTTGGTCGTGTGCGTCAATATCTTGAACAAAATAATTTAATTGAAGTACTAGATGATCCAGCAAGAATCTTTAATTGCGACGAAACTGGATTCTTTTTGTGTCCTAAGGCAAAACGAGTCATTGTGCAACGAGGCAGCAAAAAAGTATATACTCGAGTGGCCAATGATGAAAAAGAATGTTTAACTGTATTGGTTAATGTTTCTGCTGACGGCAAAGTAGCACCACCTATGGTTTTATACCCCTACAAGCGTATGCCTAAAAACCTTGTACCGACTGTGCCATCTGGCTGGGCTGTTGGTAATACCGAATCTGGATGGATGAATATGGGTGCCTTTTACGAATATATAACGAACTGTTTCTATCCTTGGCTAGTTACTAATGCAATACCATTTCCAGTTGTGTTATTTCTAGATGGGCACACATCATATATATCTCTACCTTTATCTTCATTTTGTAAAGAAAATGGTATAATACTTGTAGCTCTATTACCTAATTCTACTCACGTACTCCAGCCTTTGGATGTTGCAGTATTTCGATCTGTAAAAGGTACTTGGAAGACAGTTGTAAGCGATTTCCGAATAAAAAATAACTTTGCAAAATTAAAGCGAACAGATTTTGCAACACAAGTCAAAATCTGCCTCGATTCTTGTTTAACAGAGCAAACTATTGTAAACGGCTTTCGGGCATGTGGAATATATCCCTTCGAGCCAAATAATGTTAATTACAGTAAACTTCTACCTGAAATTCGGAACGCAACCAACGACACTAAATAGCGATACTGCAGAAGGTAGTGACAGTACTACAGCCAGCTCTATTCACAGTCAATGCCAACGTACTAATCAAATGAAAACCTTCAAGCAACTTTTTGAAGACCGTTTGTCACCTACTGTCCTTCAAGAATTTCAAAGTTCGGGAAATGTATGGATAGGCGACATCAGCTACAAGAAGCTGTTTGAATATTGGATGAATATTAAAAGCAATGATGACGATGAAGAACGAATTTGGAAATTGGCGATACGACGTTAGTGATCAATTTTGCCGATGGAACAGATTTGGATACATTAACAATAGAAGTAACACCAGCATTAATTTTACCATCAGAACAAAATGTCTTCCAAGAAATATCTTATTTGACTGTAGACGGTACATTGACTTTTCCAGTATATCATGTTTTACCTGAAAACACTCAAGGCCCAGTAACTAGTCATATTACAGGTTCTGCAGATCAAGATCTAAGAACATCATCTCCGAAACCATCAACATCATCAATCCAAAGTACTTGCGTGAATTTGAGCTCTGAATCTCTTGATAGTACTATAATTAATAGATCAGAATATTGTAAAACTCCACTTAAATCTACTACGACTTCAATCAGTAAAAATATTCCAAAAGTACTGAACATTTCAACACCTTTTAAGAACGCATTATATATTCCCGAGAATAAGGCCACGACGAAAAAGAGAGTATGTAAAAGAATTACCCCAATTGTTGCAATATCTGATGAATTTATGGCTTATAAAAAAAAAATTGAAGCTAAAAATTGGAAAAAGAAGAAAAGAAAACGAAATGAAGATTTGGAGAAGAAAAAAAAAATTGGTTGCCTGTAAAGTCGGTATACGGGCGAAAGTTTTACGTGACAACGACTTTGAGTGGTAAAATAATTTTACTGTGCTCGAGTGGAAGGGACGCGTGCCTTTCACTTTTTATGTCTGTCTCTCTCGCTCTTAGGCGGGCTAACCATGCCCGAGTGGAAGGGACGCGTGCCTCTCACTCGCTCTCATTGTGAGCGCATAACGTGAGCGGAGCGTAACGCAGTTTCTTGAAGTGTCACCCGGCAAACCAATTTATAAGACGTTGTCACGTCAAAAGATAAATTAAGCAAACAAGGCAATCCAAAATCAAAACTACTAAACAAGGCAAAACGTAAAATAACCAAGGTGGATGCTTCAAAGGAAGATACGACTGATTCCGAAAATGATTTTCAATTTCAACATATGCCTCAAAGGCGACATAATAATATGGAGCCGTTTGCGGAACTATGTTTTGAGTCTGCATTACGATCTAATCAGGCTAGCCCTTACCGAGATACAGCTACATCACAAGATGTTAACCTCTGTAATCATGTTTCTTCATCAGATGATTGTGAAATAAACCGTCCAGCAAAGATCATTATGCGGCCGAGATATGATTGTGGATTTGATTCAGAGTCAGATGAATCATTTTTTAATCTTATTTTTTTTGCCTAAGGTTAATTTTCTTAATTTTTTTTATATTATAATATATATATTTGATTTTGATTTAACATTACTGCTAGAATTAAGATTTTATTCTAATTTTATATTTCTATATTACATTTTGTAAAATAATATACTAATATTACACTTTAGGTTACAAATAATTCATATTAAGTAGTATATTTTTTAAGACTGATTGAAGGCTGTTAAGAATATATAATAACGTTAAGTTTTGATAACATTTTGTAGTGAATGCTGAGATCATAGTTAATCTTAAATTTGATTCAGAGTCACATGATGCTATTTTTTATATATTTTTTTTCACATGAATAATTTTATTAATTTGTTCCATTTGTCAATCTTAATCAAAGATTTGATTTTTGATTTGACATGACTACTAAACTTAAGAGGCGCTTTACAGTCCAATGCCTTTTCTACTGTTTTAATAGACCACATTTTGTATTTTTTTATACTATTTACGAGTCATGATACTTTTTCAATTAGCGGCGCTAGTGGACGGTAAGCCGCCTAATAAATGTTATTGTAATTTTATATGACTATGTTACATTTTTACTAAGATTCTATAATGCCATTTACTCTTGTATAATACCAAATGCCACCATTGGTTATATATTATAGTAGTTATAGCCTTTGGTAATTTGTTATACATAATTCGTATAAATATGATATTTTTTATTGATTTAACGCTGTTAAGAATTATTTAACTTTAACGGTTCCATTTATTTAGTGGTCGGTATTAGGTGTCACATAAACGGTATTAGGCACACACCCGATATTTTGAGTCGGTGATAGGGACATGACCCTTTTTCCTTTTATTTAATTTTTAATTTTTTAAGTAATTCTTTGATTATCTGTTCTTACACATAACTAAAAAAAATCGATAATTTCAGTACTTGAAAAATTATTTTTATTGAAGCCACATATTAATATAATAATGAAAATCGTGCAATATAAAATATAAAAATATATAACTATTACTTATAACCAAAAATTAATACTTACCTATTAAAAATATAAATACCACAAAAGCAAATGAAACTATTCTAATGATACTATTTTAATATAATATTTATTTAACAAAAAGCACCTTCATCCTCTCTCCTATTTAAAATTAACTTTGCTGTGCCCGACAGGGTCCATAATTGATTCGATGTTTAACATACCAACTATGTACACATTATGGAATGCAATAAAATATTGAGTATTGAGTATTAAGAATGTGCTTATTTTTTGGATAACAATCTGAACTGCGCTTAAACGGGCGGTAATGGGTGCGTTTACTTATGTTCGATTTCCTCATAAAAAATATCGTTCCTTACCTGCGTCGATTCTGTAAAATTCAAACAACAACTCGCATCTCACATCGCTATTCACTCTCACTTCGCATCACTTCTTCTCACTTATTTTTTATTTGACACTGAATTATTTTGAACGCCAATCAAGAAACTTGAAAATTTAGGTCTTCACCTAAATTTTCGAGTTTCTTATTATTTTTATTTTTTTATATATATATATATATTATATATTTATTTATTATTATTTATTTTTTATTTTTTTTCGAGTTTCTTATTATTTGTATTTTTTTTTTTTTTTTTTTTTTTTTGTGATCTTAAAGTGAGCTGTCAATAGGGTCAACCCCTAGCATCGGGTGGAATGACAGCTCACTTCACGCTCACTTCACTTAAGTTATCACGGTGAGATGTTTACAGAATAGCATTGCTGATTCGAAGTTTAGAATGAGGTCTTCACACGGCAGTTACTTTATAGTTTGACTTCTTCTATTTCCTATAAGTTCTATCCTGTAGGTATGTTTAATAAATCCAATGACCCGATAAAACTACTGTGTATAATTAAAAATATAAAAAAAAAAACTCAGTACCTACTTACCTATATTTTTCCATTTTCTTTTAAATCCCCACCCTGTATTGTATAACTTTTCCTAAGTTCTTCAAAAACTAATTCTGTAGGTACCTATATTTTTCCGTTTCTTGTAAAAACTCGCTTCGCATATTTTTAACTGATAATGCACTTATAATCTCATACTCTAAGTACCTACTATGTATGATTGCAGTACAAACGAGACGTTCGCACTAAATGAATCTGCTGGAACTAAACGTAGAGCAAGAAAAATACCGAGAAGTGACATCACAGCCACACGGTAAGTAAAGTCAGGGGTTTTTGACGCTGACTGGGAGACCGGGGCTGGTTGACCAGCACCCTAATTGCGTAACACATTACCAATCCGTGTTGGTTTCATTTTGACAGTTCAACAACATTCATTGCGTTATGTACGCTGTCGAGCAGACAAATTTTTCGAACATATGAAGCAATAGATTAGCAATTTGTTTCAAATGATTCAAACTCCGATTGATAATGTGTTACGCAATTAGGGTACAGTTGTTAATATTTGTGCATATAACTGCGAAACTAAACATACAAAACTATAAAAAAACAGTTCTAAATAGAGCATTTAAGAACATTCTTACTAAGTAAGAAGATGATTATTTTTGTTTTTTTTTTTTAAACTGTGGGGGTAACAACGTTTTTTATTTGTAATTAAACAAGTAGGGCACACTTAAAGTATTCCTTCCAATTATATTAGGACTTGCCTCTTTTTGTACAGTCAGCAACAAAAGTCGATTATCACTTGCAGTTTTTTAATCTCGCGAAATATTGAATTCAAATCGGAACAAAAATACTTAAAATTTTAACAGTTAAACGAAAAAAACGCAATTTATCGAATCATTTTGTGTTAATTTAGATGATGTCAAAAAGTCGCAGTGTTAACCGACTTCTGTTGCTGACCGTACAAGCAAAAAACTCACAAAATATCAAATGACATACCAAAATAATTATAACACTTTTTATACAACATTAGTTTTTGTTTACCCTAAACCCGGAAAGGGGTGACTGTACTCATCATTTTGAACAACTTTTCTTAAGGGTATCATTTTGAACATTTTTTTCTATGGGACCAACCTTGAAATCGCGAAAAAAAATCAGCTGTTCCATACATTTTGTCGATTTAAGTGAACACAAATGTATGGAACAGCTGATTTTTTGACGTGACAACGTCTTATAAATTGGTTTGCCGGGTGACACTTCAAGAAACTGCGTTACGCTCCGCTCACGTTATGCGCTCACAATGAGAGCGAGTGAGAGGCACGCGTCCCTTCCACTCGGGCATGGTTAGCCCGCCTAAGAGCGAGAGAGACAGACATAAAAAGTGAAAGGCACGCGTCCCTTCCACTCGAGCACAGTTAGGCGCCTGCATACAAGTTTACACGTTGCCAGTTAATTGTAAAACGATTGTGTAGTGATAATGTGAAGGTAGTTTCGTCCATCGCAACAATTCAAACAGCAAAGGTAAATAATTTCAGACTGATAATATAACATGATGAAATAAATGACTAAGACATAAGTGAATAGGTTATGTTGTAGTAATCACAATGTTGTGGTAGTTTTCAATCAAAAAAGTAGTATAAATCGTTTCTCAACCAATAATAATTTGTTTAACTTGAAAAAAAACTAATAATTTAATTACTTGTTTTATTAAAGTTATTTAAGGAAATAGATGAAAAATTGGTTGCCTGTAAAGTCGGTATACGGGCGAAAGTTTTACGTGACAACGACTTTGAGTGGTAAAATAATTTTACTGTGCTCGAGTGGAAGGGACGCGTGCCTTTCACTTTTTATGTCTGTCTCTCTCGCTCTTAGGCGGGCTAACCATGCCCGAGTGGAAGGGACGCGTGCCTCTCACTCGCTCTCATTGTGAGCGCATAACGTGAGCGGAGCGTAACGCAGTTTCTTGAAGTGTCACCCGGCAAACCAATTTATAAGACGTTGTCACGTCAAAAATGAGCGCGACTTGCTATGTAAAAAATTGAAATAACAATGTTTAACCTCCAACCTGTCAAATCGAAACTTTCAAACATTCAAACCGAGACGACTAATCACTGCGCAAGTTCGTAAGCGCGCGATTTACAAATTCAAAGATCAAATGTGAATTAGTTTTCTCCTTTTAGAAAATACACTTTGAATTAAAATCGATTGATATTAACAATTAATGTGATTTAAATAAATGTTCTAACTTTTAAATTTAGTTTTTATATTTATAACAATGTAAAACAAGTTAAATTTATTAATAACTTATAACAACTGATTGATTTAACATAAACCAATTTTGTGATATCTCGAATTTGTTATTTATATTAATAACTGTTTCAACAAAGTTCAATTTATGCAAAAATTTGAAATAAAAAATGAATTTAACATACACAAATTTTGTGAAATTTCAAATTAATTATTTATATTAGTAACTTTTTAAAACTAAACCAACCAAATTGTGATCTTTTCTATGTTATAGAGAGTTTATCGTTATAAAGAATGATGTTATAAAGAGTTTACACTGTATTTGAAAACATTTAAAAATATGAGAAACAATCATTTCTAATTTGTTCAATTTTAGTACAATGGAGCCAGATGTACAAATTCCTTCAACGTCCAGTACACCGATGGAGACTGATGATATCGTGCCACCAACGTCTGCCATACCTTTCGCTGTGCCACACACACCCCATAACGCCAAAGCGCAACGACAAAGTATGTATAGAAAACGTAAGGCCGCGGAAAGAACTCCTGCAGAGGCAGCAGATTTGGCAAAAGCAGCCGCCGAAAGACAACGTAGATGCAAGCAACGTAGACTCGCCAACTCAGCTCTTGACACCGGCACACTAGAGTCAGCCACAGTGTCTGCTCCTGTGGTAGTGGAAAGAACAGTTACTGCCCAGACCAGCGCTCAGCGACAACGTGCTTACAGACAGCGTAGAGCTGCTCAAATTGTTTCACAAATAAGTACTCCACCGACTCACACAGCAGTGCAACCGGAACAATCAACCTGGAATATCAAATGGTCGTCGTCAATAAAGAGGTTTAAAACTACATTTCTGGACAACGAATTTGGCCACGCTTGCTCTGTTTGCGACCGATTGTGGTTCAAGAATGACCTTAAAATCATCACTGCTGCACAACTACAGGTCATATCGGATTGGTTCGTTAAGGAAAATAGGCAACTACGCGAGGAGGATTATACGCATATTTGCAACACCTGTAGATTTTCGCTGAACAAACATAAGCTTCCTACCCTTGCAAAAGTGAATGGCTTCTCATATCCAGAAATACCTCCTGGCTTACCGCCACTGGATCCAATTAGTGAACGATTAATCTCACCACGTCTGCCATTCATGCAAGTGCGTCGTCTGCGGCATGACTTCTCTTATGGAATTATTGGTCAAGTGATCAACGTTCCAGTCAACGTAGAAGACATGGTAAAATGCTTGCCCCGGCATTTAGATGAGGACGACGTCATTAATGTCAACATCAAACGGAATCTCGCACACAAAACAAATTACATCAGTGGCTACATGTCCAAAAGGACAATCAAAGAATGGTTGGATGTACTTCAAAATTCAAGTCTATATCGCTTGTACGATATCAAAGTAGATTTGTCAAGGCTGCAAACTGTCGTGCCACCAGAGGAAGATTTGCAGGATGACTCGGCTCATCGAATCGAAACAATCGACGCCGAGTGTACTCCGGAGTCAGAAATTCTTGCTTCCAGGCAGCATACACTACTGTGGTACGAAGAGGATTGCCTCGACATCGCACCAGGACATCGGGCCATGCCTCTGAACATCATTTACGACCGTCATGCTGAAGAACTATCATTTCCTGCAATATACTACGGCCAGCCACGTCGCTTCCACATGGGAGTTTCAGTGACACCTTACATGATGGCAACCAGTGAATTACGACGAAGTGACAGACGCGCAGCCACGCCTCAAAAAGTCTTGTACGTTGCTATGAAGATTCTACGTCTCCGCATGGTGGATGGCATTTACAGCACATTTCGGAATGTGTCAACCACGGAAAACGTAACTCGACGCATGTTGGAGGACCCGGAATTTCTTAAAGAATTTGTCGTTCAAAATCTTGCCTTCATGAAGTCAGTACCCAATTCCGTCCAGTATTGGGCCTCTCGCAAACGAGATCTGTTTGCGATGCTCCGTCAACTAGGTAAACCGACCATATTTCTCACTTTAAGTGCAAACGAAGTACGCTGGTTGATATTACTGAACTTACTCCTCAAATTGAGTAACAAGTATCCTGGAAAAGTTGCTGAAGATCTAAACACGTCAGAGCGGTGCAACTTAGTGAGCGACGATCCAGTTACGTGCTGCATATATTTCCACAAACTCGTCGGTACATTGATGAATATGCTGAAGGCAAAACAATCATATAATCCATTTGGCCAGTACTTTGTTAAAGATTATTTCTTTCGCATTGAGTTCCAGCATCGAGGAAGCCCCCACGCACACATTTTGGTGTGGTTGAATAATGATCCACACGAGGCCGTGTCAGAAAATATGCCAATGACCATCGAGCTCGTGGAGAAGCTGAGTTCTGTCGCCAAAGAAGATATGCCCAACGAGACCATCTACGCCAATCAAATTCACAAGCACACTTTCACCTGCACGAAGCGAGGTGAGACGACTTGCAGATTTGGGATCCCGTACTGGCCAATGCCTGCTACTCGAGTCTTGGTTCCAATGCCTCAGACTGATGGACGCCGGTCAACATTCCAAAAAAAATCCAAGGAGCTACGAACGTGTCTCAGCGAACGTACATACCCTAGCATGAATGACTTTTTGAGGGAACATGGTCTGACATTTGATGCATATCTTGATATAGTACGTTCAACCCTTCGCAGGCCAACTTTGTTGTTTAAACGTTACTTCGATCAACTTATGACAAACACGTTCAACCCTTACCTTGCTGGTCAAATTAATTCCATCATCGATATTCAGTTTATCTTAGATGAATACAGCTGCGCACAGTACGTCGTGGAATACGTGAACAAATCAGCTCGTGGAATGGGTAACTTGAATCGAGAGTTGACTAAAATGATGGAAGAACATCCTGACCGCGATTACACTGGTCAATTAAAAGCATTGAGTGTCAAACTTCTCAATGCAGTTGAAATGTCGGCGCAAGAAGCAGCATGGTATTTGTTACGACAGCCGATGAGCGAAGCAAGCCGTCAAATTGTGTACATACCAACAGTGTGGCCCTCAGAGAGACAACGTTGCCGCAAACGTCGGAAACAATTGGATCGCGAAGGAATCGCAGAGGACAGCACAGACGTGTGGACCAAAAACATCATTCAGCGGTATGAAGAAAGACCTCCATCTTTGCAAGATGTATATTTGGCCGAGTTTGCGTCGTGGTATGCTAACTCTCGTGATTTCATTGACAATGAAGACGACTTGAACGTGCACGAAGATGACGATCCTGAACCGCCGACTGGAGAAAGAACGACATCGAGAGGATATCGCAAACGTCTGATCGGTCGAATCATACGATACAGATGCTACGACATAGATGAAACTGTCAATTATCAACGTGAGACGGTACTGCTGTACTTGCCCTTTCGCAACGAAGTCGCTGACATTGTTGATTGTAATAAATTTATACAATTATTCAATGACAACAAGGAAACTATCATGGAACGCAGAAAACTTTATGAGAACAATATTGACATCGACAAAGTGATGCAAGAGTTAGAAGCAATGATGATTTTGCAAAATTCAGACACCACAGAACCAACGGAAACAGAGTCAAGAAGAGTGTTTGTAGAACAGCTGTTAGGAGGAGAGGGAGCTGAAAATAACGATGATGTTAATGAAATCGTGCCGCAAAACGGATTGTCAGTTGTAAAAAACGGAGCAACGTGATGCCAAAAAATCAATATTGTGAGCTGCTACGAACTACAAATGCTGAACAACGTGAGGTGGTTCTTGAGGCTATACATCGTTTACATGGCTGCGGAGATGAGCTCCTACAGGTTCTACAAATCTTCTTCACCGGACCAGCAGGATGTGGCAAAACGTATACATTGAAGGCCCTCATGGAAACGTACAATCGTTACACTCAGAACCACAACTCACTCAACAGCGCCTACGTTGCTTGTGCAAGCACAGGTAAAGCAGCTGTACCTCTTGGTGGAACAACAGTTCACTCAGCATTTCGCCTAACAACTTCTCGAGTTACAAGACTTCTATCAGCTGAAAACTTGCAAGCCTATAGAAATATGTTCGTTGGCGTGAGAGCAGTTTTCATTGACGAGATCAGCATGTTGAGTGCAGCTATCCTCTGTAAAATCAATTATCGATTGCAACAGATAACCGGCATATACGACCAAGTTTTCGGAGGCCTTCACATCATCTTATGCGGCGATTTCAGACAGCTGCCGCCTGTACGCGCTACTCCGTGTTACACAGTGCCAATCAACCAACTCGGAGGACCTATACTGTGGCAAAGCATCGACTACTTCCCATTGGTCCGTGTTGTACGACAAACTGACGAGCTGTTTTCGAGAATTCTGACTAAAATTGGAGATGGACTTAAACTAAGTGTCAATAACATCAAACTTATAGAATCCAGACATAAGTCAGAGTCCTGGTGCAATGAGAACGTACCTGACGCTGTTCGGTTGTTTTACAGTAACTTTGAGGTTGATTCATACAATCGAAAAGCAATTAACAACGCACACAACTGTATTGCCACTGATATCATGCTCGGATATTCCAGTAATTCTGAGAGGGGCCAACAGCAAGAAAAACTTCACAAGATGTCGGTTGCAGAGACAGACGGATTGCCTTACATGCTGCCCTTAGCAGTGGGATACCCTTACATGATAACGTCTAACATCAACGTAGGAGATGGATTGGTAAACGGCGCTATTGGAGTCTTGCGACACATCGAACGTCAGCCAGCCGATCCAGCCGAAGCAGGACCATCGACCAGCACGACGTCACCGCCCACAAAAGATGAAATTATCACTCTTTGGTTCGAGTTTCCAGACAAAAGTACGGGTGCCAGTGCAAAACTCAAAAGTCGACCACATGTACTCAGCAAACCAAACACTTTGTCCGTTGATTGGGTGCCGGTGTACAAAAAAGTGGTCAACATCACATTGACAAAAACAGTGAAATGCAAACGCAAAGAATTTCCTTGCGTACCTGCTTGTGCCATTACGATTCACAAATCACAAGGTGGGACGTTTGATGTAATCGTGTATAAGTACTCATCCAAGCAACCACAACAATTAGTATATGTAGCCATGAGCCGCGTAACGAGTATCAACGGATTGTATATCATCACGGAGAAGGACTCTCCTTTGATTTTCAAACATGGGCGCGAAGGAAACGACTCACAAACTACACGAGATATTCGCACTGAATATATTCGACTCCAAGGACACACTTTGCAAACCACCACTAAAAAGCCAGTCAAATTCTGTGACGATGCTACCAGTGCTGGACAAACTATCGTGACGAACATCAATTGTCAAAGTTTGAGTGCTCATGCCACAGACATTGAAACAGATACAGTGATTCCAAGATCTGACTATTTAGTACTGACCGAAACGTGGATGCGCGACACTTGTGAACCACATCCAATCAAGAATTATGAGTGCATATCAAGGAAGAATAATCGAACAAACTCAGACACCAACGCAGCAGGTGGAGTAGCGATCTATCGTAGGTTATTATCAATATCAACAGGAAAAGTGATCGATGTTGCGGTCACAGACACTGCTCGAGTTATCAAAACCTGCGGTGACTTGTGCTTGGCTGAAGTTACTTGCTTTACCGCTGATACTACCTTCAAATTTGTGCTCGGTGCTGTTTATATTCATCCAGGATTAAGTGTACAAGACATCGGAATGTTGCTACACCAGGCACTTCTTCCATACGTGCATAACAGCCAGTACGTGCCACCGTTCCTGCAAGTTGATCCTAATATGCCGATTCTTCTATGCGGTGACTTCAACCAAAACGTGAAGTCTGATGACAAGTTTCTCAAATTCATTAAAGATACGTTTAATCTTGATTGCGTATCAGATATGTCTAAGTCTACTACGTTAAAAGGAACAACCATTGACTTGACATTTTCTAGGCACATTACAGCAGAAACACTTCCTTTCATTTCATATTTCTCCTATCATCGCCCTGTCCTCAACAAAATCACTCAGATAGGAACAAGTTAAGTTGTAGTAAACGCTGTTTCATTGTACGCAAATGTATTGCAAGTTATTGTATGTATATTTGTATATAAATACGTATGTATGTGTAAAGGTAAAAATAAAATTTTGTTAATATGAAATTCAGTGCGACATTCTTTGTATAAATTAATGTTTTAAATATAATTCTTTGTATAAATAAATGTTTTAAATTGTTACTATTATTTCATCCTTCTTCCTACTATACGAATGAATATTCACATTAAAATTATTTTACCACTCAAAGTCGTTGTCACGTAAAACTTTCGCCCGTATACCGACTTTACAGGCAACCAATTTTTTTTTTTCGCGATTTCAAGGTTGGTCCCATAGAAAAAAATGTTCAAAATTATGAGTGCAATAACACCTCGGGTTTAGTGTAAACAAAAACTAATGTATAGTGAGTCATGTGAGTACAATTGTACTTGTTACTGAATACTATCTACTAAACTTATAGAAACAAAGTATTTATCACATGAGATCCAAAACTAAACTCGTTAGTAAGTATAAGTCAACCCTCCATCACCGCTCGGCCATTTTGTAAATCGGAGTCCGTGGACACGACTCATAACATTAATAAAGCAAATATGGCATTAATCTACAGTGTAATACCCGTACTTCCTGATAGTGAAAACTACAAACCTTACTATACAGGGTGTAAGGGACAGCCCTCCGCAAACTGATAGGGTGAATTCAGTATGTCATACTAAGATGACCGGTACACTAAATTTTTTCAGGAACTTTAAGGGACTCCAATAAACCTGATTTGTTTGTGTTTTTGTGTACAAATCGGAGCGTGTATTACTGGTTGGGAGGGGTAGGTAATAGGTATGCGGTGAGTTCGATGAACTCTGTAGCTAGACAGAAAGTGAACAGCTGATTTCACGCGTCGTTGGTTAGAGTATTTCAACATCCATTGCTGGTTTCTTTTTTTGCTGTTTTTTTTTTTGCAGTTTTTTTTACATAAATGGAGTGCTGCGAACACACAATGTAATTTTACATTGAAATAATGAAAATGTAACTGAAAAAAAAATTGAAAAAATGAAAATTTTCGGGAGAAAATTTCCGGTGGCATATGATTCAGAATGAGGAGCTGAATGCACCCTGTGAGTTTGCGGAGGGCTGTCCCTTACACCCAAGCAGTTATATTAGGCAGTTATATTGCAGTCAAAAAAATTAAAAGGATGTCGCTAAAAATTACGTTCTCCCCTGATTTTTTCATCGGAGACATTACGCCCCGTCGGCGACCAGACACATCATCCGTCTGGTCGGAGGATACTCCCTTTTCTATGGAGGATGAGTGACGCCATGTTCCTCATGCCTCTATAATTTACTGTATAGATTGACTTTTATCCCCTATTTAACCCCTCCAGGGGATGAATTTTCAAAAATCCTTACTGCTCACCTTCGTTATAAAAGGAACTCTTGAGCACAATTTCATTCTTCTAGACTCAGCGGTTTAGGTTGTGCGTTTGTCTGTCAGTGAATTAATGAATTGAAGATTTTTATAAAGTAAATAGGTGTTTACTTTTTAATGATGTATATTTTTGTGCAGCCAACACTCACGAGGTGAACCCTCGATTGCGGCGGCCGCGAGTAGTGTTCGACGCACGGGACAATTAGACGGGTAAGTACATAAGTACTGCACAAGTTACAATGTCTCAGGCGCCGGTGCCGTCCTATTGTCATCGCTAGCGCGATGAAGCGTGCGTCCGACGAAAATGATTGTGCGAGCGTGCGTTCAAACATACTGGGCCTCAATTCTGCTAAATGTAATGTAGTTCAATTGCACGTCGTCAGCATGGCAATAGCATAAAATGACACTTTTGGTATTCTGCTCCTGTTATGAAAGTTGAATAGCGGCTACCCAGCCGCTATTGATACATTGCGGAATTCTATTAACCAATGGCGTCACAATAGCGTCAGCACGGCAACATAAATATGTATTCTGCTCTTATTTGACGTTTGTACCGATAGCGTTGGCATCGTCGAGATCTGTCAAAATTGGCCATCGAGAAGCAATTGTGCAGCCATACGTTTTCTCTCACATTCTCCAATAAAAAAAAGTGATAACAACAATGCTGCATCACATTTTAAGATATTTAGAATTGGCCAGCAGACGAGAGGCTACAACGCCGTCGAGCGCAAGCTGTACTGAGGCGGAATATCGACCCTATGGTTATTTCGCCGGACACGGAGTTTGTAAAAACGGATCGTTTTTACAAACTCCGCCTTAGTAGAAACGTTATAAAAAATATCGCGGAAATCATATCACCGTTCATAGGAGTTTATGACGAAAATGTGTGCGTGAGGCGCCAATGAAGCGTAGGAGTTTTTTTAACTACTGATAATAACGGAAACTCACTAGCACTTTCAAAAATTTATTAATAGGTCGTGGATAACAGTAAGCCCGTCACAATTTTCTCTCTGTTATATGGAGGTAGGCGCGTCAAGTACTGTCCTGACTTGCGCGTAACTGTAGGGACGCTGGAGCCGAGGAGCCGGTTGCAGGACCCGCAGGGTTGACGATAGTGGTGCCGGTAGCCCGATGCCAGTAGCGGCGTCGTAGGCCAGGAGCCAGCAGCGGTGTCTCGTGGCAGGAGCTTGTGTCGTCACCAAGTGACGCGGCAGTGGTTTTCACGGGTTAAAAACCCGTACGGAAAAATCCGAACTTTGGGACAAACGGTCCCATACTGTGCTTCACTTTCGATATGAGTGGCGCGGAGTTCTCCGTTTTTTATAAGACTATGAGATGATATAAAACTTCTTCTTCTTCTTTTAATGTGGGCTGTGGACTCCTGTGTGATTCACGGCGTGAATTCACGCCGTAATTTTTGCCGCGAAGTCGGCGCGAAAAGCATGCCCCCCACACTCGCTATCGTTCACAGTTTAATTCGCGCGTACGTCAGGAATGGACGCTGAAATATGCACTGCTATCTTCACGCTGCTGTTGCTGCTTCACGCGAGTGCGGATGCGTTCGCGTTCGCGGGAGGTTGGCGCCCCGCGAAGCCTTTGACGCGGGCGCAAATACAGACACTGAACGGGAAACAAGACGTGAACAGGCGCGAAGCCCTTGAACGGGTGCGAAAGCCATCCACAGTCGCGGTTCGAGGCTTTCACGGGTGTTCACAGCGCGAACGTGGAGCCCGCATAGTGGCTAATCCGTGTTTCCACGTTCGCCAATGTCAAGTGAGCATAGTCACTACACGGTTTAATTGGATAAACTTGGAGTAAACTTGAGTATCCACTAACTTTATAAAACACAAAAATTTTTTGAATCGCAACAAATACGTTTATAAGATGTCAGACAGACCACGCTGTCAAACATCAAAAAAGCGGCCAAGTGCGAGTCGGACTCGCCCCCGAAGGATTCCGTAGCAGCTAGTAACATAATACAAAAGTTCTTGTAGTTCGTTGTACCTTTATTTCAATATATTTAAAAATAAGCTAAAATAACTTAAAAATATAATATCTTAAACTAAAACTAATAAAAAACTAAAATATGGCGTCGAAAAATTCCTCCGAATCGCTGTCGACTGGTAAAGTACCCAAGAGACTGGCGGCATTGCCACGTTGTATGGCAATGCTAATCCTCTGGCCAAGGTAAAAGCCAGCCCTTGGGTCACGGGAAGTGTCAACAAGCCGTTTGGAGATTTCCTTAAACAAACTATGAGCACTCGGACCCCACGGCCCAAGGGTTTCAACCCCAAACGGCTCAAAAATATAATTACCGATAAGGTTATTATACTTCCGCCGCTTGAGGTTTTCCGCAGCCGCAGCAGCAGTGCCAGCACAGCACGCCGAGCCAGGAAGATGGGATGGCGCAAGAGTATCGACACAAGTTGCGTCCCACACTAAAGGCCTTCCCACCTTCCATGGAAATAATGACATGCCGTCCGGTCTCTTGCCATCGTCGCGTGCCAAGCCATTGGGTTCTAATACAGCTGGAACGCCGACGGTGACAAGGGCTCGTCGGATGATGTCATTGATGTTAGCGTGCCGCGCTAAGCGACCCGCACTTCGGCTGCAAGACAGGCCGTGGTGTCCGAGGCTGCTGACAACTTCGCCACAGTGACAGCGATGAGGAGAACACGAAGGAGCTCCAAGTCGCAGGGAAGCAGCGAGGCGGAAAGTAGTGTCGTCGAACAAAGTGCCAATGTTCGACGACGGTAGCGCATGAAGCCACAGACCCGACTCCCACTTGCCCACAGCAAGCAGGCGCGCACGCTCCGCAGTAGTAGCAGACGTGTCAAGTAAATTGTTCTGTACTACTCTGCAGAGCGGCTCATCCCACCGTCTCTGGGAAGATGGATTGTCGGGTGGGTCTGAATTCGGGCAAGCGAGTTTCCAGGCATCCATAGCCTCGGTGAAACAAGGCACATCAAAATTAACCAGTGTGGAGGCTAGGATTTTCCTGATTAATTTCTCTGCGCCGTGGACCGAGGATATGAACGCCGGTAAACTAATACTAGAAATTTTGCGGACGCCGAGGCCTCCCATACGGATGGGAAGAGTAGCTTGTGCCCAAGCACGGTCGTCCAAGGCCACATTTAAGATCAAAGTTAGAGTATGCCGGATAATTTTGTCCATTTCGTCTAAAAGGTGAGTGTGCTTCCATAAATGGGAAGCGCGAAGGAAATATGTTAATTTAGGGCCAAAACAGCAGTAACGAATTAATGTTATGGCCGAATGCATGTTAATTTGAAATAATCTTTCCGAAACGTCGTTGAAATTTTGAATTTTTTCTTCAATAAAAAGAGGAAAAGAATTTTCATAGATTGGAGACCCGAGGAGACGAAGAGAGTTTTTTTCGATAATTTTGATTTCTGATTTCGCACGAGCGATGGCAATAGGCGCCTTACTCTTTACTCTGGAACACAGCAGTGCTGAATGCTACTGGTACTGGCACGAGCAGAAATCCTTACATTGACGCAACATTCAAAAGCGATTTCCTCCTAAAGTAAGAAAAAAAAAATCTGCGTAGCCTTTTCCCAACTAACTATGTATGTTGGGGTTAACCGAATGCAGCTGAATACAAGTATTTTTTTTACATGAAGCGACTGTCTATCTGACTTAAAAAAAAAATCTCTGACTCATTAATTATTGTTTATTATCGCAGCATCCAGACGGCTGGATGTATTTTAATGATTGAAATTTTTATAGCCAGTAAGTATTATTATTGTACAGACGCCAGCACATCAAGCTACTACAATCTGTCAAATTTATTTAATAGATTTTCATCTTTATCACTAAAGCATTAGGTTTAAGGTTGATTTGGAGAATTTTGACAGTTTCCGGTGGCTTTATGTGGCGTCAATACTTTGATGGCTCCCTTTAAAATTAATACCTTCTTTATTTCAGAAGCAGTCTGTTCGGACACATAGAAATAAAAGCGGAGGAAATAGAAATACATGAAGAAGGAGTTAGTTAATTTTAAGATTGTCAAGTTCATAAGTTTCATGTGACCAAAATAAGACATTTCGTCGCTAATTTAATTATCTGACGTACATCTGACATTTTGGACTAAGCCGATAGCCGACCTAACTATAGTAATTTGATACATTTTCCAAGTCGAATCGATCTGTCTAATCGGCGAATCTGTAGTGCTATTCTGTAAATATCTCCCCGTGAAAACTTAGGTGAAATGATCTTAAAGTGAGCTGTCAATAGTGTCAATCCCTAGCATTGGGTGGAATGACAGCTCACTTCACGCTCACTTCACTTAAGGCGAAAGCGCCAGGGTAGCCCGCGAAATTCAAAATTTCTTACGTTTTTTGCAATTTGTAGGTCAGTATGAGCTTGTATGTTGATTAAAATATGATTCGCGGCCGTAGCTAATACGGCTTTAAAGAATTATAATCATTAGAATCAGCAATACCACTCTATAAGTTAGCATTTATCTCAAACCTCATGATTTCATGAAATCGCTAGATTTGAGGTAAATGCTAACTTATGGAGTTGTATTGCTGATTCTAATGATTATAATTCTGTAAAGCCATATTCATATTAGCTACGGCCGCGAATCATATTTTAATCAACATACAAGCTCACACTGACCTACAAATTGCAAAAAACGTAAGTAATTTTGAATTTCGCGGGCTACCTTGGCGCATCAACCTTAAGTTATCACGGTGAGATGTTTACAGAATAGCATTGCGGTACCTATGTCTTACGGTCCCCATAATAATGCAAAAATCGAGACCGATATATCTACGGTCTACAAAAAAAAAAAAGAAAAAAAGCTTGCTCTGTAAAATTTTCTTCAAATCAGTTACGTCACTTAGTTAGATTAGCCATGATTTTTGCTATATCTTGTGAATTGTTTGATTCTGATGTTTAGAATGGGCAGTGTCAGTCACGAGCACACATACCTTACCGTTACGTAGAATACAAAGTCATTTTTCTCGTGAAATAAAAATTGTAACTTTGAGAAAAGAGCTATTTCATAAGTAGCTATTGCCCGTGGCTTCACCCGCGTGGATATCGGAAAATATCCCACGAGAACGTACTACCCGGTATATGTTTTAATCCAGGTTAAAGCGCCAATCCGGATAAACTGACAAAAATTCAAAAAACTATATTTTTGGCATCAGAATCGTAGCAATGACTTTTTTTTTAATATTCAAGTTATTAGTTTTGACTTGGTTACTATTTTATATAGGTACCTACATACAAGATATGTATATACAGGGTGTTTCTTTTAAGGTGTCAAGCCCGAGGTGATAGCAGAGTACCATACCTATCTATTTTTTTTTATTAACCATACCTATCGAGTTAACCCCCATGTATGTTCTACGATTTTTTGTAGTTTTCGAGTTATAATTTTGTTTCGATATTTTTCCTGATTCAACGAAAAAACTTTAAACTTTAATTCAACGAAAAGGCTTTAAAAAAATTTTTTTTTGGGTCAACTTTGAACAAGAATCTACTAATATTTGCTGAAATCGGTCGTTGAAAGCGGTGGTATCTGAAATCTTGTGATTTTCATATTTTATAATTTATATCTTTGTATATTTTTGTCAATCCTGATATTTACTATTCCTTTACGTATAGGAGAGCTCAGTTGATAATAAAAACATAATATACCTACTAAGTAAGTACTATCTTTAACCACTATTACCATTGATATGAAATGACAGATCCAAAATAACTCGAAAACTACAAAAAATCGTAGAACATACATGGGGGTTAACTCGATAGGTATGGTAAAAATAGATTGGTATGGTACTCTGCTATCAGCTCGGGCTTGACACCTTAAAAGAAACATCCTGTATAGATAGATAGTATGGTTTCGATAATAGTTATAGGTATGTTCGTAACACCATCAAATATATGTGAAGACTACGTGGATCATTGTTTTTTTTATTTTATTATATCCTTTTCTCAGTTTTAATCATAGGCAGTTTGAGTAATTTATGCGGTCTACCCAAATGTCTTTTCTTTGGTATTGTTCGTTGAATCGTTGAGCTGCACAATTACTGACATTTGTCACTGACACACTGACTGACTGGCTGCGCTGACTGGACAGGTCCACTCAATCTGTGTGGTTCTTTCCTCAAAAGACCATTTCAGATACCAATTACCAATCTACATGGTCTGCACATGATCTGACCAAGATTATACCCTTTCTTCTCAGAGTAGTTAGATAGGAAACCTCATCTAGTTTTTATTAAAATATGATTGACGTGTAAAAGTGTTTGTACACACGGCTACACATCAAGTTATACATTTCCAGTTTACACTGACCTCTCATTGTAAGGAAATCCTATACAATGTGAGATCAGCTTATACTGGAAATGTATAGCTTGATCTGTAGCCGTGCGTACGAACCTACTTACAGAAAATAAATCATTTATCTAAGTATCTCTAATGAGTGTTGCGTACCGTAAGGTCTATATAAATGCTATGCTCGGACTTTCTTATCTGTCATTACGTTAAAAAACCGGCCAAGTGCGTGTCGGACTACGCACAATGAATGGTTCCGTAGTTGGGATGAAATTATCACAAAAACAAACTTAAAATTATAGTTGATAACATGTTCTCCCATACATTCCAACAGTAAATGTAAGTTTGTACTCACAATAGTGAGAGATTCACTATGTTATTTTAAGACCACAAACTTCTTATAGGTTTTCCTACAGGTAAAGAAGTATTTTCTGTAAGTATATTTTTCAAAATTTTAGGCTCAGTAGTTTCGGAGATAAGGGGGGGAATGGTCAATTTTCTGAAATAACTTTAAAACGATTTATTTTAAAATTATAAAAGAAATATTTTTGAGACCCTCATAGTAATAATACCCCCTTTCATTTGATATGTCACACGGTACAATTTGTAAAACTTCTTTTTTTTAATTTTCTTATTTGCCCCCTAAAAGTGACCGCCATATTCAAAATTCATTTATTTACTTTACTCGTACGTGTTTGGGTCACAGAAATCCATAGGTGTACCAAATTTTATCTTAACCGGTCTATTAGATTCGGAGCAAATTGGCTGTGACAGACGGACAGACAGACAGACAGACAAACGGAACCCTTATAGGATCACTCGTGTGTCTGTCACACACGAGTGATCCTATAAGGGTTCCGTTTTTTCCTTTTGAGGTACGGAACCCTAAAAATGATATCATTTGATAGCGAAATGACACTAAAAATGTCATTAGAAGTGTCAGTTTACTACAGCTAATTAAAAGTCCGAGCATAGTTTGTGTCTCGCTTAGTACGGTCAGCAGCGACACTCGGCCAACACTAGGCTCGAATTTATAATCAAGTAATTACTTGCTAATAGTAATTTCTTACAGTCGTATTTATAGTCAAGTCAAAGTAATTACTTCAGTCAAAGTAATTGATCAAGCAATGATTTTCATTCTATAGTTTAGTAATTGCTTGAAGTTAGATAGATATATAGATAGAATACTCTTTATTATGCACACCATAAAAATTACAGATATAAATGTTGAAATTTTACATAGGGTGACACAATGGGCGGTCTTATCGCTAAAAGCGATCTTTTACAGACAACCTTTGGATGGATTATGGGGAGAAAGAACTAGGTTAGAACTGTCAAAGCTTAGAATTCTTAGCCAAGTAATAGTCACCATTTTCTTTACTTAAGAATTCTACCCTCAAGTATTAAATTACTTAGTAGTTAGTAATTACTTTGATTATAAATACGAGCCTTAATGAAATCATTACTTGAGCGTAGAATTGTTAAGTAAAGAAAATGGTGACTATTACTTGGCTAAGAATTTTAAGCTTTGACAGTTCTAACTTCAAGCAATTACTTTGACTGAAGTAATTACTTTTACTTGACTATAAATACGAGTGTTACTGTTACATTATATCTAAATGGATGCTAAATTATTCTTTACTCTGGTTTTAGTATTTCGTGTAGTGCAGAATTTGTGTTGTTTTAATAATACTAGCTTGTCCCCGCGACTTCGCCCTTGTACATTAATATTATTTTTTGAATATTTCGTGTTTAGTATCTATCATACAATGTGTAAAAAAAAACCTGTTCGATCCGATAAGAGGTCATTGTACTCATCATTATGAACAACTTTTACTGTGGGACCAAACTTAAAATCGCGAAAAAAAATTATTCCCTACATTTATGTTCGTACCTATAGCTCGTCAAAATGTAGGGAACAGCTGATTTTTTTTTTCGCGATTTCAGGTTTGGTCCCATAGTAAAAGTTGTTCATAATGATGAGTTGATGAGATCGAACAAGGATCGAATAAATCATTTATCATTTATCACAAATGTATCATGCATTAATATTTAACTTATGCATGGTGAATCTTGAGAGGCTCAATTTATGATGTCCGGAGGTATAAAGTACCCGCAATATTGAAATCAAAACCCAAAGTAATTTTCTTACGTCCTAGCCTTTTCCCAACTATGTTGGGGTCGGCTTCCAGTCTAACCGGATGCAGCTGAATACCAGTATTTTACATGGAGCGACTGCCTATCTGACCTCCACAACCCAGTTACTGGGTAATACGATACCTGTTGGTAAGACTGGTTGTCAGACTTTCGGGCTTCTGACGACCCGTAACGACTGTCAAAGATCCACGAATGACAGCCGGGACCAACGGCTTAACGTGCTTTCCGAGGCACGGAGGAGTCTCGGTATGTAAAGATGGTCACCCATCCACTGACCAACCCCGGAAAGCGTAGCTTAACCTGATGGATCGACCCGTGCGGCTGTTATTACTTAGCCACGAGCTCCTCTTTTTACGTCTTAACACTATGGTATCTAATTGATGCACAATAGTTACTCTTTTTAATTTGGGTGTAATTATCGAAAAAAAAAAACGTCACAAAAATTGATAACCCTGGCGCGTCCTTTACACATTTTTTAGTGAAAACAACCCCAAGTCGCCAATTTATAAATGTAATAAAATTATCAAGTATTATTTAATCATTAGTAGGTGTTTAAAATAAAAATATAGGTACAGTTTTTATTTTATCCCATAGTTTTACATAGAAATAGATTTAAAGTTTTGTCCAGAGTTAAACATTGACTTCTCTGGCGCGCTACATAACTAAACATAGATCGCCAGTGGAGCGGTCGCGAAGCGCAGTTATTAAGGTTAATGCGCCAGGGTAGCCCGCGAAATTCAAAATTTCTTACGTTTTTTGCAATTAGTAGGTCAGTGAGAGCTTGTATGTTGATTAAAATATGATTCGCGGCCGTAGCTAATAAAAAATCAAATCAAATCAAATAATTTATTTGCCTGAATATGGGTATATAAGGTGATACACGTTACATTAATGGCCTTTTAACCATATCCTACCTCAATAGGTGTGCAAATATTTAATATAATTAAAATAAACATAATTACGCAAACTGAACACCACAACTCAAACGCCCGTTGTGAGAAATATTTCTTACATTATGTAATCCACAATAAAAACAACACCAAACATTATCTATTACAAATATTAATATTAGAGTATTCATTGACATTTACTAATTATATAATTTTATTATCATTGTTTAATTTTAAATTTTAATTACATTTATCATTTAAATAATCATTAACTTTATAATATGCTTTATTAATCAAAAAAATCAAATCAATATGGCTTTACAGAATTATAATCATTAGAATCAGCAATACAACTCCATAAGTTAGCATTTACCTCAAATCTAACGATTTCATGAAATCATGAGGTTTGAGGTAAATGCTAACTTATGGAGTTGTATTGCTGATTCTAATGATTATAATTCTGTAAAGCCATATTAAATAAATTCTAGTCTAAATTCTCCAATAAAATAGAAATAATTTTCTGGGCGTGTTTAATTATTAAACACGCCCAGAAAATTATTTCTATTTTCGGGTGATCATACATCTATTTTGTACAATGAATCTTCGTAAAAACAAAGATGACTGACGAGCATCTCGAGTTCGTTTTACGAGTTACTTCTAGTATCTTGAAGCCAAATTTCGACGCTCTAATTAATGAACAATCACAATTTCATCTGTCACACCAAGCTAGTACGTCAAAACAATAAATGTAGTAAGTATTTTTTTTTTTTTACATAATATTAAACGCTCTGTGGCCCGCATAAAGGTTGTAATTAAGTATTTCATACGGCCCTCCTCTAAATCTATTTCCCCATTCTTGCACTAGGTCATTGATTACCCTGACGGGATTTGAAAAAAATTGAATTCGACGGCATGAAAAATTGTATAAGTTTTTTCTCGGATATTTCTTTACTAATCTTTTTTATTATTGATTTACCTACTAATCTTATTATTATTGCTTAGAACTTTTTACGTAGGTAATCGATAAAAACAATCTTTTATTGATTACCTTGGTGTTGATTCCCTTAGCGTTTGTGCCAGGGTAATCAATTATTTTTATATTTTTCTTGTAATAAAGTAAAATTTTCTTTTAACGGGTACACTATTTCATATTAATACAAATTGTTGGTCGAGTGGTTAGTGCCCCTGACTGCTAAGCTCTAAGCACTGCTGTGCCCCCAGATTTCCTGTTAATGAAAACATTTTGTACTAGCTTTTGCCCGCGGCCTCGCCCGCGTAGATGTCGGAAAATATCCCAAGGGAACCTGCTACCGGGAATTCCTTCCTTATTCCTTGTCTACATTATAAAGAGAACCTCTGTGCAAAATTTCAGCTTTCTAGGTCCAAGGGTTTGGGCTGGGCGTTGATGAGTCAGTCAATCAGTCAGTCAGTCAGGACTTCTCTTTTTATTTATATAGATAGATAGATAGATAAGGATTGGCAGTATTGCAACTATTGCATTAGGTATCTAATTTCAAAATATTGTACGTTTCTGTTTTAGATTCTTACAATGCCTCCTAAACAAACGAGACAAGAGAGATTGGAAAAAAAACGACTTGCTGAGCGCCGTAGAAAATTGCGAATCAAGAGTCATCCTGAACTTCGCGCTCAACTCCAAGAGAAAGATCGAGAAAGATATTTGAAGAAAAAAAGAGAAGGTAAGATCGTACCAATAAGTGAAATGAGTCCACGACAGCAGAAAATCATGAGAAATAAAAGTAGAGAAAGTTCAAGTCGTTACAATCAAAAGAAGAAACTCAAAACATTAGAACAAAACGAAGAGCATGTTTTATAGGAAGATAAAGACGAAATCCAATTCCACTTGGCGACACTGAAACAGGTGCATCCCGAAGTTCAAATAGTTCCGAACTCATATCACCCATTCCAACTAAAAGTACAACTCAAAAGCCAGCTTTAGAACACAGGTCGAATAAGAAGAAATCTCCTTGGAAATACCTTTTACGAAAAATGGAATACAGAAGAGAAAGAGAATTGCGAATAAAAGACATAAAGATTCAAGAATTAAAGTTAAACCTTAGAACGACGAAACAACAAAACTATTCTGGTAGGCTATCTTTGGAATCTAAAAGTAAAATGAATAAAGTCATTGAACGCTTTCTCGAGGAAGATGAAAATAGCAGGCTCTGTTCTGGGAAGAAATAATATGTAACCAAAAACAAATTAAGAAAACAAAAGCGATATCTCAACTTTAACATGCATCAATTACATCAAAAGTTTCTATCAGGAGGTTCTCTAACCTCCTGAATACAACATTAGTTACAGCTTTTTTTTTGCACGTTTCTACTATTTTGGATAGTGATTCCTAACGTTAATACCCGCGACACATGTTTATGCATTTTTCACGAGATTATGGATCTAGCCACTATGGCTCTAAAAAAAAACGGTGTGCGTTTCAACCGCGCGGCTATGGCGTTAATCATAAAAAAAAACTATGCCAACATTTTGTAACAATTTGTAAAAGTTGTCTCTCAAAACCACAAATTTGGCAAAACTATGGTTAAAAAGTTAGAAGAGTTTAAACGTGGGCGCGCCATCGAAACGCGGAGAACCGCGCGGCCACGGAGATCTCTGAAACTAAGCGTTGCACAGACCTGAAATTTAGGTAAATAATAAAAGATTGAATTTGTAAATAATTTGTAAAAATACTACAAAAAATCCTAGGTATTTCAGGAGCCGCGCCATTGAAACGGTGAAAATCACGTTATCGCCAATATCTCACTGAAAAAGCATCGTATTTTTTTCTATATTTTTACAAATTATTTACAAATTCAATCTCATGTCTGTGCAACGCTTAGTTTCAGAGATCTCCGTGGCCGCGCGGTTCTCCGCGTTTCAATGGCGCGGCCACGTTCAAACCCTTCTAACTTTTTAACCATAGCTTTGACAAATTTGTAGTTTTGGGAGTCAACTTTTACAAATTGTTTTAAAATGTTGGCATAGTTTTTTTTTATGATTAACGCCATGTCCGCGCGGTTGAAACGCATACAAAAAACGGGATAATCACGGAGAAATCACCTTACGTACGATGTACTCAAATCTTGGTGTTGTGAATCCAGAAATGAAAATTGTTTAAGTAGAAACTGTAAACTCTGCAAAAATATGTTCATATCAGGGAGTAGACGGGGGGGCGATAGTGGTAGGGAAGACGTGCCCTTAGGATATGGATAAGGATTACAGAGCCTATCCAGTATGCACCGTTAAATAAGCAATGGAATAGAGGAGAGACGGGTGATATATTATGGATGGGCTCTTTTTAAAACGACGCCGCCATGTTGCTTCAATTCACTTAAATTGTGTCATCCAAAGAAAGGTTCTTAGTTTTAAAAAAAATTTGATTATGTTTAAAATGTTTTGTTTTCAATTGTTCTTATTTAGTAGGTATGTATATTTTAAAAGTATTACTTAGGTACTTAAGAATAAAGTGATTGATAATTAAGTGTAAAAGTGGCAATATAATTGTGAACAAGAGACTGATTATTAAATAAATAGTATGTTTTATTACCTTTGTTTTAATTTTGATTCCCTTGTCATCGTATTTTGATTCCCCTGGCCCAAAAAAAATGTTTTCAAATATCTATGTAATGCATCGTTCAAAAATGACCTTTATTTGATAAATATGTTCATAATTCGGCTAAAAATCATACTAAATATGTAAAAAAAAAATGCGCCACGGGAATCAACTGAATATTCTCAATCTCAAGATTTACCCCCACATTCTAAGATTAATCTGAAATATAATAAAGAAATCTATGATTATGTTATCAAGTTGTATAAACCGTGCGAGGCAGGGTCGCGGGCAGGTCGCTAGTTATTATTTCAAAATCCGAAGTGTTCACAGTCTTCGTTGTCAACTGTAGTTTATACATATTTGATCGCATATTATTATTTTTATAATTTTTTTTTTGGAATTTACGTACCTACTCCACTTGGCTAAAAACGACTGACTGTTTGGTCTAAAGTCAACTCCATTCATAGGGAAATACTTAGATGATTATGTTTTCTACTTTATATAAGTAGTCTATAAATAAGTTTTAATTTACCCGAGTCAATATTTCTGTATTTCGTAGTAACTTAATTGTATAAGCTTTATTTCTTCATTTTTGTGCTATTTGACTAGATAGAGAAAGCACTCAGTTTTTCCCGAATTTTCCATTTTCCGGGCAACTTTTCCAATTTTTATTTCCATAAAAATCTAATTCGGAATAATTCTTAATAGAAGAACATTTTAAAACAAAAAATGTCCAAATCGCCCAGTCGTTCTCAAGTGACGCGCTTACCAATGAACAGCATTTCATTTTATACTAGCTTTTGCCCGCGACTTCGTCCGCGTTTCCGTCGTTTTTCGTAAAAAAGTACCATAATGTCCTTCCTCACGGTTGAGTGGTTTTGATGTAACAGACAGATTAACTTTCGTATTTTAGTAGGGAAATAAATATGTCAATCCACAATATTGTTGAAAAATATCGCAATAAGGAACCGCAGAATATTATTATTATTAGCTGTGCCCGCGACTCCGTCAGCGTGTATGTTATTAAGTTAATGTATTGGACTGCTAAGCTATCGGGAGTTACACGTGTTATTGTGAGTCAACCATAAAAGATAGACATAAGCTGTTGTGAGATATTTTTTAGATAATTTTATGTAGAACATTTCCGTTATTAATGATTTCTATGTAGCTTTAACCATTAAGGCTGCACACGCGACGGAAGCTTAAAAAATGGAGCAACTTCTCCCGTTTTCCCAACATTTCCCTTCACTGCTCTGCTCCTATTGATTCTAGCGTGATGAAAAGTATACTATAACCTCCCCAGGAGTATGAAGAATAATTGTACCAAGTTTCGTTAAAATCCGTCGAGTAGTTTTTGTTTCTATAAGGAACATACAGACAGACAGACAGACAGACAGACAGACAGACAGACAGACAAAAATTTTACTGATTGCATTTTTGGCATCAGTATCGATCACTAATTACCCCCTGATAGTTATTTTGAAAATATATATCATGTACAGAATTGACCTCTCTACAGATTTATTATAAGTATAGATTTATTTATAGGGTGAAATTGAATTCAAGGGCAATATTTTAAGGGGTCATTGTACTCATCAATACGAACAACTTTTACTATGGGAACAAACCTGAAATCGGAAAAAAAAAATCTGATGTTCCATACATTATGCTCGCATAAGTCGTCAAAATACAATGATCCCATAAAATATTTATTACCCATGAATTCAATTTCACCCTGTATAAGGAGATAGAAGATAGAGTTTTTATTGTTGATCGATTGATTGACTGTTTCAACTTGAATTACTTGTGATGATTTCTAGAATAAAAGGTAACCGCTCTGTACTTGTTTTATTTGCCTTTCTGCGATGACCAACAAATGCATCATCAGCCTATAACAGTCCCACTATCCTCCTCACACACAGGCCTCCTCTCTGTGACGTAATTGTTTCAGTCGAACGACGTCACTGCTGGACATAAGCCTCCCGCAAGCGTTGCCACATCGACCGGTCCTGTGCTTCTCGCCATCCAGCGGATTCCTCCATCCCTCTGTGGCGGCCATCTACAATGCGCATGCGAACTACGCATCATACTGACGTCATGCAAAATCCTGCATCGCGCAAGCAAAGTTCGCCGCGCGACTAAAAAAATAATAATTATACTACGTCCCGACAGCGTATATAGAAATGCTAATTCATTACGTCCCCTCAGGTGGAGACGAATACCTAGAGTTAGCGCATTTCCAGGTGTTAAACATACGTAAATGCTAGTATTCAGTAGCATTTACTCGGAATTAGCATTTACTCATCGTCTCCGCCTGAGGGGACGTACTGAAGTAGCATTTCTATATACGCGTCCCGACACGACATGAAATCATTGGCCAGTAGGCCAGTACCTATTATAAGATAGATACAGATAGTAGCCCACCAGACACATCTAGGCATGTTCTCCACCGACCGCGATGAACCCATATAACGCTCTCTTCCAGGAGAGCAGTATCTACAGATTACAGACACAAGAAAATTAAATCTACATTCCGACCTCGCCTCCTCGCGATGATCCCGACGTAACTGTACCCCCCGACCCTGTGTGACTGACACTGGCATAGCCACCATCAGGGATTTTATTTTGACATAAAAAAATGTCGGTCACTGGTTCAAAAGTTAAGGGTTCATAGGTGGCCGATCTGGAGAGCATCTCCCCAGCTTGGCCACATATAAATTTCAAAAACTAGGCAACCTAGCGAAGATCTGTTTTCTCCCAAATTTAGTCGCTAATTAGTCGCAATTTTTCGCCAAGTCACAGATTTAGTAGGGTCTTAGTTTAGAAGATATAATGAGTTACACGAGTTACATTTTAGGGTTCCGTACCAAAATGGTAAAAAAGGAACCCTTATGGTGTCACTCAGTCTGTCTATCTGTCACAGCTGGATATCTCAAGAACTACTAATGCTATCAACAAGAATAGTTTTAGATGACGTTTACCTAACTATTTTGCAAATAAGAAAGAAATTAAAATATTTATACTTTTTTTGCAACAGGGACTGAAAGGGGTTCTTAAAAAATCAAAGTGGGGCTACTAGGGCATGTGGGGTATCATATGAAAGAGCGCTGTTTGCACATTCTCAAACATTTTTTTTTAGGCCGCATAGTTTTCGACTTCTGATGAAAAATGTAAAAAAAATACCGTTCCCCCCCCCCCCCCTTATCTCCGAAGTTTGCAAAGAGAAAAATCTGAAATTATTCTATGTGATAGAAGTTTATGTAAAGATTACAGGAAAAATAAAACGATGTCTCTAAATAGCACACTTTTTCAGAAATCGAAACAGAACCCTCGGTGCGCGAGTCCGACTCGCTCGTTTTTTTTTTTAAGAATAGTCCAAGAGCGAGATTAAAAACGATTTTATCGTAAACTCTTCGATCTAGCTAGCTCTAGCGACTATCGACTAGGTAATTAGCGACAAAGGAGAAGTTGCAACGTCCATAGAAAATTACCCCTGTTGGATACAAGGTTTGATTCGGTGTATGATCACAATAAAAGACGAATGCGATTTTATAGGACACTGTTTGTTTATTCTTTTAGAACAATTATAAGCTTTAGAACAATAAATTGGTATTATCACTTTATCACTGCTGTTATACGAGAACACATTTCTACAGGAACGTAAGGTAATGTAAATGGCTGCACCCGGAAGAGACCGGAACAAAAGGAAGTATACATAGATTAAATAAATAGTAAGTAAAGCTAATTTACATCACTATGTCCCGACATCCTTCATGGTGTAGTGATGGACTTGTGTCATTCCAACACTCCTCCTCACGAGTTCTTCACTCATGAGAGGCCAAGGCAGCTTCGCAGCATCTGGAGCCTCGGTCCAGGGATACCCTTTGTCAGGATGTCAGCCTCCATGTCCTGGGTAGGTTTATACTGGATGCTGATTTCCCCTCGTTGAACACACTCCCTTATGAAGTGCTGTTTTATTTCTATGTGTTTTGACTTTCCACTGATGATGGGGTTGTTGGAAAGTCGCTGAGCAGCTTGATTGTCATGCATAGGATATGTCTGGTCGGCTTGCCACAGATAAATACATCAAGGTTCCAATCAGGTTTTGATATGGAATATTCTTGTCACAATCTTCACTTTTTTCAAGGTTTAAATATGATTCTATTGGAGTACTTATTGGTTTGCAATTTTCCATGTTATACCTTTTCAACGCTTTTTGTATGTATTTTTGTTGAGTAATTTTTAGTTTATTGTCATCATAATTAATTTCCATACCAAGAAGATATTTTAATTTTCCAATATCTTTCATTTCAAATGTTTGGCTTAGATGTTTTTTGAATTTCTCTAGTGAGCTTTCATTTGAGTAAGCTATGGCCAAATCGTCAACATACACTGCAACAATCATCTTATCTGTGCCTAGTGCCCATGTATAGATACAATGGATCAGCTGTTGATGATTTAAAGTTCATTTTCTTGAGTTCATGGTCCAATTTATAAAACCATCGTCGACCAGCTTGTTTTAGACCATACAAGGCCTTTTTTAATAAGCAGACTTTTTCACCTTTTATTTGTTTTAAGTCTTGAAGCATATCTCTTGCTTTGTTGAATAAATCCAAATTTTCTTTTTCACTTTCTTCAAGCATAATTTTTGTTATGTATTCTTCTAGATACTCAGGTTTTTTCATGACTATTTTTTCATTTAGGTCTCCATTCAGATAAGCAGTAGTTACATCCATTTGATGGAGCTTTAAATTATGTTCAACTACATGAGCCAATAATGTTCTGATTGAACTTGGTTTGGCCACTGGAGCATAAGTCTCGTTGTAGTCAATTCCTGGTCTTTGAGTAAAACCACGAGCCACCAAACGCGCCTTTTTGGTAATTTTTTCGTCTGGACCCATTTTTTCTTTTAAGACCATTTTGTAGTCCACAATATGTTTTGAATTCTCCTCCTTTCGTTGAATTTTCCATGTGTCATTTTTAATGTGAGCTTTTATTTCAGCTTTTATGGCTTCCTGCCATTCATGTTTATTACCATCATTTATTTCTATCTCTCCGCATAAATAAGAGCATTCATCTGCCTCTTGAAGATCATAATCTTTGGCCCATACTGGAGGTTCTTTTTTTCTTTCAGGACGTCGACTTTGGTCTTTATCCTTTTCCTCACTTTGACTTTGACTTGGCTCTTCTTTGTGAGGTGAAGTCATATTTTGTGGACTTAATGTATTAGTTTCAGTGTCTTCATTTTCATCTTCATATTCACTGAAAGAGTGCATAGTTTCATCACCATCATCATCATCACTACTTTCCACATTTGGCTGAAAAGTAGAAGGCTGAAAAGAAAAAAGCTGAAAAGGTAAAATGTTTGTCTTCCTTTCTTGTTTTTTGCCTTTATTATTATTTGTTTTTTCTGTTTTAGACTGTTCTGGTTCAGGCAGAATCTGATCATTTTGGATATCATTATTTTGATAGTACATTTTTCCATCCAACACTTTTACATCACGACGTACAATGACATCATTTTTCTTTGGCAAATATATTCTGTAAGCTTTGCTGTATTTTGCATATCCAACAAACACACCTTCACTTGCTTTTGGTGAAAATTTACTGTGCTTCTTTTGTTTGTGGAGTGTGAATACTTTTGATCCAAAAATGTGTAAATGTTTTACAGATGGTGTGCGACCAACCCATTTCATGTATGGTGTCTCTCCATTTAAAGATTTAGTTGGACATCTGTTCACAATATAATTTGCTGTTACTATTGCTTCTGCCCACAACCTGTCAGGAACTTTTGATTCAATCAGCATGCATCTGGCCTTTTCTACTAGAGTTCTATTTTTTTCTTTCGGCCAGCCCATTTTGCTGTGGTGTATATATAACTGATAATCTTCTCTGAATACCATTATCCTTTAAATATGTCTCAAATTCATTGTTGCAATACTCTGTACCATTATCTGACTGTAAATATTTTATTTTATGTTCTGTGAATGTTTCAACTTCTTCTTTATATTCTTTGAATTTTTCCAATGTTTCAGATTTGTTTTGCAAGAAGTAAACATGGCAATATCGGCTGTAGTCATCAATAAAAGTTAACATGTATCTAGAACCACCAATGGTTGCATGTGGCATGGGTCCACATAGGTCTGTATGTATAACCTCCAAAACTTGTTTAGTTTTTATACTGTAATTTTTAGAAAAAGGCAACCTTGTCATTTTTCCTTGAATACAACTTTCACAATTTTCAAACATGTCATCTTTATTCAAGTCTAATCCAGACACAAGATTGTTAGATGATAATTTTTTTAAATCTTTTTCATTTAAATGAGCTAATTTCTTATGCCATTTCATTATATTATTATCTGAAATATTATTTGCTTTTTCTATTTTTTGCAAACTTGGAAACTGAGTCAGATAAAGGCCATCCCTTTTATCAGCTGTCATTATAGTTTTTCCAACTAAATCTTTAATATAGGCTTTATCCTTAGTGAACAAAACTGTATGGTCATGCTCTGTTATACGAGCAACTGACAACAAGTTTGTTGTTAGCTCTGGTACATATAGAGTATTATTTAAATTAATTTCAGTGTTATTGCAATTTACTGAGACTATTCCCGTACCTTTAATTTCAGTGTTGTGAGTTGATGCTAATTTCAACTTCCCTTGCTCGGTTTTAATGTTTTGGAATTTTCCAGGCTGTCCAGTCATGTGGGATGTGCACCCGCTATCCAGACACCAAACATCACCTGCATCAGCATGGATTGTATTTGCTGTCTCTGTAATAAAGAAATTTTTAGAATTTTTCTTTTTATTATTATCACTCGATGAGCTTGAACTTTGGTTCTTGTTTTTAGACCAGCACTTGGACGCTTGATGTCCAACTTTATCGCATACTGTGCATTTGAGCTTCTTTTTGTTGGAGTAATAAGCACTTTCACTCGATGCATTGTGATTTTTGTTCCTTTTCCGTGCTTGACTTTCCTCAATGATTTTTATTTTTAAGTCTTCTGGGAGAGGCAATTTATCCCGCGTCTCAATGGCAATCCTGAAATTCTCGAATGACGATGGCAGGCTGTAGAGAATTATAATGCTCAGCAGATCATTATTTACTTTTACATCCATGTTTTCAAGTCTGTCGACACAGAAGAACATGGCAGCCATATGATCCTGTACATCATCTGAATCCGTCATTTTCTTTAGGATCAATTGCTTTAGCAACGTAGCCTTTCTTGCGGGGCCTTCACTTTGATATATGGACTTTAATTTTGCCCATATTTCAGATGCAGACTTGCAATTTTTTACTTGTCTCAATTCTTTAGGTGAGATCATGAGGAAGAGCTCTGAACGTGCGAGCAGATCCTTACCGGCATCTGGTTTTTCTTCGCCGATCGTAGCCCATAAATCGTTCTTTACAAGAATCGCCTGAGCTTGTATAGCCCATGTATCGTAGTTATCGCGACTGAGCTGCTCAATGTGATTATATTGCGGATTTCGCATTGTCGTAGACATTGTGACCAAAACCGAAAATCAGAACCACGCTCTGCTACCAATTTGTTGGATACAAGGTTTGATTCGGTGTATGATCACAATAAAAGACGAATGCGATTTTATAGGACACTGTTTGTTTATTCTTTTAGAACAATTATAAGCTTTAGAACAATAAATTGGTATTATCACTTTATCACTGCTGTTATACGAGAACACATTTCTACAGGAACGTAAGGTAATGTAAATGGCTGCACCCGGAAGAGACCGGAACAAAAGGAAGTATACATACAAAAAAATACCGTTCCCCCCCCCCCTTATCTCCGAAGTTTGCAAAGAGAAAAATCTGAAATTATTCTATGTGATAGAAGTTTATGTAAAGATTACAGGAAAAATAAAACGATGTCTCTAAATAGCACACTTTTTCAGAAATCGGAACGGAACCCTCGGTGCGCGAGTCCGACTCGCTCGTTTTTTTTTTTAAGAATAGTCCAAGAGCGAGATTAAAAACGATTTTATCATAAACTCTTCGATCTAGCTAGCTCTAGCGACTATCGACTAGGTAATTAGCGACAAAGGAGAAGTTGCAACGTCCATAGAAAATTACCCCTGTTGGATACAAGGTTTGATTCGGTGTATGATCACAATAAAAGACGAATGCGATTTTATAGGACACTGTTTGTTTATTCTTTTAGAACAATTATAAGCTTTAGAACAATAAATTGGTATTATCACTTTATCACTGCTGTTATACGAGAACACATTTCTACAGGAACGTAAGGTAATGTAAATGGCTGCACCCGGAAGAGACCGGAACAAAAGGAAGTATACATAGATTAAATAAATAGTAAGTAAAGCTAATTTACATCACTATGTCCCGACATCCTTCATGGTGTAGTGATGGACTTGTGTCATTCCAACAACCCCACGTCCGACAGCTGAGAAAAATATCCCAAAAAATCTAAGCAAAAAATAGATAAAAATGAGTATTAATAAATTGCATAACTCCGATTGCCATCCTTACTGGCTATCATACTTAGAAATTGCTCCAAATATTCTTTCAGGCGCAGTATTTCTTAATATTCTATTAATATTTTACTTTCAATCATGCAATAAATAAATAAATATCCTTGGACATTTCACACAACGCCATCTAGTCCCAAGCTAAACAACCTAATGCTTGTGTTATGGTAACGAGATGGCTGTTACACTACTTATAACCAGTCATGGTGTCAAAAGATCCACCCTCTACTGCAGTAGGGCTGGAAAAGATGCCATACAGTCCTGCGGACTTATAGTGCTGGAAGGAGTCTATTAGCCCACTTTAACCGGTCTTCTGTTACTATACTGTGTGCTCTAGACCAGGCTTGATCCATTGGGGTCCATCCTGGCTCAGCCTCTCACGTCCTGTCCTCTAGGGTTTTACAATGTACGGTTTTTACCTACCATAGCCGTCCGTATGTAATACCCGTAATTATTTTTCAAAATAAATACCTAGATTAATCAGTCAGTAAGTTAAATAATACTTTTAAATATGTTATTATTAACCTAGTATAATAACTATTATCAGACAATCGCAAATGAGTTAATACAGTGTTTAATTGCTTTTTAATCCTATTCTAAAACTAAATCAGAAGTTAGTATTTACAGGTATTCTGCCTCTGAATACCTAATTTAGCGTCACAACTGAGATTTTCTGAACAACGTAGTAGTAGCTAAGAAGCAGTACCTAGTAGTAAGTCCAAGATTAATCAAGAAGCATTCTTCCTGTGCATTAAGTTAGGTTTATTTTTACATGACAATAAAGGAATAGACTGGAATAGGTAAATACTCGATACTCGATAGCCGTATGTACAGATGACAGCAGACAAGCCACCCGAAACTGTCAAATTTTCCCAATAAACCTTGAACCTTATGGTTCAGCGATAAAGATGAAAATCTATTAAAGAAACTTGACAGATTGTAGTAGCTTGATGTGCTGCCTGTACCTACACACAGCTACACATCAAGCTATACATTTTTACACTAACCTCTCATTGAAAGGAAATCCTATAGAATGCGAGATCTTACTGGAACGAGCTTAATACCGGAAATGTATAGCTTGATCTGCAGCCGTGCGTACGATCATCTTCATCAGGTATTTTTATTTTGATAATACAAATTTGTCGAGGTCGCCAAATATCAGAATTAGTCTGTGAAGTCTGTCACTGGTTCAAAAGTTATAAGGGTTTCCGTTTACGATACTATTATGATATTATCGTAAACTCTCATCGATCTAGCGCTTGGACTATACCTTAAAAATTGAACTCTTAATTATCTTCTTAACTCTTAGGAACCGACGACTAAATCTGCGACTTGGCGAAAAATTGCTTGCAGTTCTTCGCCAGGTGCCCTAGCTTTTGAGCTTCAAATTGTGCCACGCTGTGGAGATGCTCCCCGGATTGGCCGACTAAGACCCTTATAACTTTTGAACCAATGACCGACAATTCTGATATTTGTGGCGACTTTATTGTGTTATCAAAATTAAAATTCCCGACGGTGGCCATGCCAGTCAGTCCAACATTTTCTGGCTGGGGTAACGCACATCATGATGACGTCACATAGAGGAGACCTGTGTCCCACACGGCTGATTACGCTTTTTTGGGCATCGCAGAAAGGAAAACAAAACAAGTAGGTACAGAGCTGCATTTATTTTTTATTGTAAAAATCATCACGAATTTTATTAATTTTTTTAAAGTACTTAATACTTAATTACTTTAAATTACTAATTGTAACTCTACAACTATACAGGGTGTAAGGGACAGCCCTCCGCAAACTAACAGGGTGCATTCAGCTCCTCATTTTGAATCATATTCCACCGGAAAATTTCTCAGGAAAATTTTAATTTTTTTAACGGTTTTTTCAGTTACATTTTCTTTATTTCAATGTAAAATTACATTGTGTGTTCGCAGCACTCCATTTATGTAAAAAAAAAACAGCAAAACAAAACCAGCAATGGATGTTCACTTGACGCGTGAAATCAGCTGTTCACTTTCGGTCCAGCAACAGAGTTCATCGAACTCACCGCATACCTAGTACCTACCCCTCCCAACCAGTAACAGACGCTCCGATTAGTGCACAAAAACACAAGCAAATCAGGTTTATTGGATTACCATAACGTTCCTGAAATAATTTCATGTACCGGTCATCTTAGTATAATATACTGAATTCACCACATCAGTCTGCGGAGGGTTGTCCCTTACACTCTGCATAGTTTAGGATACTCGAGAAAATACAAAAAATACCTTACAATTCTGTAATTAAAATATTGACTGACCTATTGTTAGCCATCGTTATTATTTTGTGAATAAATGTTAAACAATACTGTAAATGTTATTTATTTGCCTATTCAGGTATTTGGAGTTTTAATATTTTATTTTGTAAAGTTGTAGCCATGTGCCCAAGTGATGTTTTGTTGTCTGTGGCGGTTTGGCGCCCACGGGCTGTCAAACATAGAAAAAACCTTCTTAACCTCACTTGGAAGCATGGCGATCAAGCGGGAATATTAGAAAAGTGCAGATTATTTGGTTGATTTATACTATTTACAGCCAAATTAAAACTTAACAACTATTTTAAGTAGAAAACGTAATCATCCATTTCCATAGGAATGAAATTGACTTTAGTCCTAACAGTCAGTTCTTTTTGATCAAGTGGCGCACGTAAAGCAAGTTAATTAAAGAAAATAAAATTATAATAATAATATGCGATTAAATATAAACTGGAGTCCATAGCTAGCGACTCGCCCCTGCCTCGCACGGTTTATAGGTATTGCTAACACATCGAGATTTCTTTTTAGGGTTCCGTACCTCAAAAGGAAAAACGGAACCCTTATAGGATCACTCGTGTGTCTGTCCGTCTGTCACAGCAAAGAACAACGGGCGGTTTCGTCCCAAGTGTTGTAACATTTTTCTACCTATATCATATGAAAGATCTCAATGACTGTTAGTTTTTTTTGTATGGGCTTAACTCTGTATCTCGTGCAGGGCAAAAGTTATAGTGGTTTCATTTATTTCATAAAATATTAAATACAACTTAATTAATTAGTATTTTAATTATAAAAAGACTAAAGCCATTTATAAAATCAAGTGGAAAAACCACACGGTTGACTAATAGATCCAACAGCTGTCTTTTTCCGAATTGCAGGGCAGATAATTTAGTAAGAGTACCACTTTTCATAAAATCATGGATTTTAGTGGAATATAAGTTAAATATTCCACCAAGTGCTCGCATCTGTCGGGCTCATTTGACTTCAAATGAATGGGATGAGTTAGAAGAGCTAAGTAATTCGTTTTTCACGGCTCAGCACTTAAAGGACATGTTAGATATGTTAAGAGATGCCTGCCAACAATCTGGATTCAATTTCGACAGTATTGAATCGATGACAACATCCGAACTTCATTTTTATACGGGCTTGAATCATAAAGAATTCAACAGACTTTTTGAGCAGATACCCTCTATATCACAGCGCTCACGTCGTCCTGAAACAGTGCTCGGAGCTTATCTAGTGAAAATAAGAACGGGAGAACCAAATGAACGATTAGCAAGTCGTTTAGATATGAGCCGGCGTTGTTTTGAACGAAAATTAGAGTTAGCACGTGAATGTATAACAAATGAGTTCGTTTCTCGTCATCTCGGATGGGATCACATTAGCCGTGATGAAATCGTAGCAAGAAACTTAAGGATTCCAAATGCCATATTTGGTGTTGGCAATGAAGTGCCACCAGCCATTTTGATATGCGATGGAACATATTATATCTATATTCAGAAAAGAAGTAACTCTTTATTTCAGAAGCAATCGTCTTATTTTCTTATTCTTCTATATTATCGCCTTCACAAATTCAGAAACCTGCTGAAACCTTTTCTAATAATATGCACAGATGGCTACATAATAGATGTGACTGGCCCTCATGCTGCCACGACTTCAGACGCGACGATAATGAATACCGAATATATTCAAAATGAAAAAATAACACTATCGAAACTTGGGGCTATCAAGCCTACATGCCCCCAACAAAACATAGAAGTGAAAGCCAATTGAGAACGGAAGAAGCGAATAAATCAAGACTAGTCACAATAGTGAGATGGGTTATAGAGGTAATAAATGGGTGGATTAAGCGGGACTTCAAAATATTTAAACAATAATATTTTAATAGAGCAATGATGCATAATGTTTATTGACATAAGCATTGCTGTTGCTCTTTTAAATACATTTAAAGATCCGTTAAAAGACCAAAGACCACCCTCGAGCTCAAGAAATAATACCAGTTTTAAATGGGAGGATTCATATGGCCTGTTGGCCATATGAATCCTCCTAAGTGACTATGTCATCGAAAATAATATAAATAAAAATCAATGGCGAGCTTCTTTTCGCACTATAACCGCGGATGACAATCAATTATTACAGTTTCCAGAGTTAACAGAGGAAGATCTTTTATTAATTTCATTAGGTAGTTACCAAATAAAACTTGTCTGGTCTTATGTGAGCGAACACATAAGAAATGGCATATACACAATCAAAATATGCATAGGAGCTATTCCTAACCTTGTGCGATATAATATAAATATTTCAGAAGGTTTTCTTTTAAGGGGGCGGATAAAATCACGACATGTATCTAGTAGGATTTATTATTCGTTTATTATAATAAGAAATAGAGCAGAAACGGCGAGAGATGCAATGGCACATTATTATTGCTCATGATTGACTGGGAAAGGAACAGTGGGTACTTGCGCTCACATAATCAGTATCATTACTTTGGTACCTTGGCTGAGCAAGACACCAGCCAAGCATATTGTTACCCGCGACCTTTTGGAAGACATTATCATAGACCACTATTAAAAACCAAACCCACACATTAAAACCATTATTAAAAGTAAATCACTGTCAAATAGTAAGTAAGAGACATACTTAATTATCCTATTGTTATATTACAAGTACCAGTATACAATATGCATTTGTTTGTTTTTTTTTTGTTTTGTTTGCTTTTTTTGTTTGTTGTTTGTTTATCTTACATAAAGGGAAAGTTATTGAGTGTTAATTGTATCATTTTTTTTTTGTTTATGTATTTTCAACTGTGCTTTTATTAATAACTGTCTAAAAATAACTATTACTGCGTGTGATTACTGTACAATTATTATGAATGTAATAATTATGTGGATACGTAACACAAAATGTAAAAAAGTATGACTAAAGCATTATTTAATACAAAAACCTTTTTTTCACTTGAAGCCCAATTACTTTTGACCTGCACGCAATTGTAATAAAAACTTGGATTATTAATCATAAAAAAACCTAAATGAACATGTTTATACTAGTCGCAACTTGTTACAAGGGTTGGGACGCAACTCATATAAGAACGCCCATTCTCCTTTGCTCCGAATCTAATGGACCGATTAAGTTGAAAATTGGTATACATATGTATTTCAGTGACCCAAAAACGTACGAATAAAGTAAATAAATGATTTTTTAATATGGGGGTCAGTTTTAGGGGGCAAATAAGAAAATTAAAAAAAAAAAGTTTTGCAAATTGTACCGTGTGACATTTCAAATGAAAGGGCTTACTATGAGGATCTCAAATATATATTTTTTTATAATTTTAAAATAAATTGTTTAAGAAAATAGACGAAAATTGACCATTCCCCCTCCCCCCCCTTATCTCCGAAACAACTGGGCCTAAAATTTTGAAAAAAATAAAGAAAATAGTTCTTTACCAGTAGATTACAGGAAAACCTATAAGAAGTCTGTGGTCACAAAATAATATGGTAAATCTCTCAATATTCTGAGTACAAACTTACATTTACAGTTGGAATGTATGGGAGAACATGTATTTCAACTACAATGTTAAGTTTGTTCTTGGGATAAATTCATCCCAACTACGGAACCCTTCATAGTGCAGGTCCGACACGCACTTGGCCGGTTTTTTATATTCGAGTTTAATATTGGTTTAGACGACACGGTTGGCGCAGTGGTTGAGCGATTGACTGCTGCGCAGCATGTCGCGGGTTCGATTCCCGCACGGAACAAATATTTGTACGACGACCTACTAGTATTTGTTCCGAGTCTGGGTGTTTTTCTATCTATAATATGTATGTATTTACAAAAAAAAAAATGTATATAAGTAGTTTATCAGCCATCTCGTTACCATAACACAAGCATTAGGTTGCTTAGCTTGGGACTAGATGGCGTTGTGTGAAATGTCCAAGTATATTTATTTATTTATTTAATATGAATGTGCTATGTCCAAGTTAAATATTAATGCATGATACCTAAACACACACCATAATAAAAAAAAACCGAAGCCGAACCGATCCGATGGTGAAAACCATTATGTAGTTTAGAAGAACTAAGCAAAAAATTATTGTATTTTGCGTAACTATGTATATGTTACGGCTAAAACCCGAAGTGGCTAAAACTAGGTGGAGTCTGAAAGGTAGGTTAGGTTAGGTTAGAACTGTGACCACGAAACGACGGTCGACGTCAGGGGCACCCTGAGGTTCTGTTTGGTTAGGTTCCTTTAAACCCCGCAGACAGAAATAGGAGCCCCGCCGGTGAATTAATAGGCTAGACATATCGGTTCAGTTAGGGTTTTAGCCGGCTAAAACTAGGTGTATCCGCACTTCGGGTTTTAGCCGTAACATACAGGATGTAAGGGACAGCCCTCCGCAAACTAACAGGGTGCATTCAGCTCCTCATTCTGAATCATATTCCACCGGAAATTTTGTCAGGAAATTTTTCATTTTTTCAAATTTTTTTTCAGTTACATTTTTATTATTTCAATGTAAAGTTGCATTGTGTGTTCGCAGCACTCCATTTATGTAAAAAAAACTGCAAAAAAAAAACAGCAAAAAAGAAAAAACCAGCAATGGATGTTGAAATACTCTAACCAACGACGCGTGAAATCAGCTGTTCACTTTCTGTCTAGCTACAGAGTTCATCGAACTCACCGCATAGCTATTACCTACCCCTCCCAACCAGTAATAGACGCTCCGATTTGTGCAAAAAACACAAACAAATCAAGTTTATTGGAGTCCCTTAAAGTTCCTGAAAAAATTTCATGTACCGGTCATCTTAGTATCTGAATTCACTCTATCAGTTTGCGGAGGGCTGTCCCTCACACCCTGTATACTTGTTATGTTTCTAAACATCAGAATCAAACATTTCACAAGATAGTTATAGCAAAAATGTCTTATTTTGATCACATTAAACTAATGAACTCGACAATCTTATAATATTAACTAGGTCCTTCTTCATGAATTTCTATTTCGTCCGCTTCTATTTCTGTGACTCCGAACAGACTGCTTCTGAAATAAAGAAGATAAAATTTTGAAGGGAGTCATCAAAATATTTTAACTGCAATACACAGGCTATAAAAATGTCAACCATTATAATACATCCAGCCGTTTGTATGCTGCGAGGGAATAAACAATCATACATAAAGTCGCGGGTGCCGCTGGGGTCGCGGGTTGTTTGGAAAAAATACCGTGGCCCTGGCATAGGCAACTGAAGGAACACGGGTGGGTTTTAGTCAGTAAAGAGAGCGGGAGAAGTTATATCTCAAAAAAAAAAAGATATATCTAACAAATTGACTACCAGATTAATGGCGAATATTCCCCGTTCCCCCGACATCCACAACCCAGTAACTGGGTAACACCATACCCCAAGGGGTTGTCAGACTTGAGAGCTTAATTTTGAAAATTACTTACTTACATTGATAAAAGAAAAATTAAAATTGAATGCAAAATAATGACTTCTTTATACCGTATCCTTTTTTTTTGTGGATGGGAAATCATCGAATGACTTCTCCCGCTCTGGGCGGAGCAGGAGGGCGTGTCAGACTTTTACTAACTAAAACCCACCCGTGTTCCTTCAGTTGCCTGTGCCAGGGCCACGGTATCTCTTTCGAACAACCCGCGACCCCGGCGGCTCTATACCCTAACCTCAAATGACAAACTGTACTTACCGTGTGGATGTGACGTCACTTCTCGTTATTTTTCTTGCTCTACGTTTAGTTCCAGCAGGTTCATTTAGTGCGAGCGTCTCGTTTGTACTGCAACCAAAAATAACAGAGGTTTAGATTATTTATGGTAATAATTGAAAGCGGCAATTGTTTATTGTAGTTTTGGTAAATGAAATTCTACGCAAACTTCGGAGTCAAGGGTATCTTTTTTTACATTTTTCATCAAAAGTTGAAAACTATGCGGCCGAAAAAAAAGAAAAAAAAATTGTTACATACACGTACATTCCCTAACATGACGTGTGACTCCGGATTTTTAGTTCGTCTGTCTGTTTCTAATTTCAGATGAGAATATTTTCATACTTTTTACCGACTTCACAAAAAGGAGGAGGTACTATGTTCGGCTGATTGTATGTTTTTTTTTTTGTATGTTTGTTCATCGAATACTCCGCCAATTGTAGACGGATTTTCAAAATTCTTTTTTTGTTTGAAAGGGTGTACTCTCGAGGTGGTCCCACTGTCACCAAATCAGAAACTGATCAGGGGATCCCATGGAAATCGAGGGCAACCCTCAAATTTTATAGGCACACCTTTTTTTTATTATAAATTTTTATTAATCATTAGAATCAGCAATACAACTCCATAAGTTATCATTTACCTCAAATCTATCGATTTCATGAAATCATGAGGTTTGAGGTAAATGCTAACTTATGGAGTTGTATTGCTGATTCTAATTATTATAATTCTGTAAAGCCATTTTAGCTACGGCCGCGAATCATATTTTAATCAACATACAAGCTCACACTGACCTACAAATTGCAAAAAACGTAAGAAATTTTGAATTTCGCGGGCTACCCTGGCGCTTTCGCCTTAATTATCACATATTGTTAGCTATTTCTCGAGGCTTTGCTTGCATGCACCCGATAATTGGTAATACTTTTTAAAATTACGCCTCAGATCAACTCAGATGTGACTTGTGAGCCAATCATATTTTCTCTTCAAACCTACCCAAAATACATATAATTAAAATAATTATTCTTCTATAAAAATGTAAATTGGCTCCTAACCTAAACGAAATTATAACCCCAAAATAATTTAAATAAAAAATAAGTTTAAAAACTAAAATCCGACTACTGAAAAATCACGCTCCATAATAAACTCTTTAATTTATGCCCTAACATGACGTGTGACTCAGAATTTTTAGTTTGTCTGTCTTTTTCTAATTTCAGATGAGAATATTTTCATACTTCTTACAGCGTGATTTTTCAGTAGTCGGGTTTTAGTTTTTAAACTTACTTTTTATAAATTATTTTGGGGTTATAATTTCGTTTAGGTTAGAGCCAATTTACATTTTCATAGAAGAATAATTATTTTAATTATACAGGATGTAAGGGACAGCCCTCCGCAAACTAACAGGGTGTATTCAGCTCCTCATTTTGAATCATAGTCCACCGGAAATTTTCTCAGGAAAATTTTCATTTTTTCAATTCTTTTTTCAGTTACATTTTCATTATTTCAATGTAAAATTGCATTGTGTGTTCGCAGCACTCCATTTATGTAAAAAAAAACTGGAAAAAAAAAACAGCAAAAAAAAAAAAACCAGCAATGGATATTGAAATACTCTAACCAACGACGCGTGAAATCAGCTGTTCACTTTCTGTCTAGCTACAGAGTTCATCGAACTCACCTCATACCTATTACCTACCTCTCCCAACCAGTAATAGACGCTCCGATTTGTGCACAAAAACACAAACAAATCAGGTTTATTGTATTCCCTTACCGTTCCTGAAAAAATTTCATGTACCGGTCATCTTAGTATGACATACTGAATTCACCCTATCAGTTTGCGGAGGGCTGTCCCTTACACCCTGTATGTATTTTGGGTAGGTTTGAAGAGAAAATATGTTTGGCTCACAAGTCACATCTGAGGCGTGATTTTACAAAGTATTCCCAATTATCAGGTGAATGCAAGCAAAGCCGCGAGAAATAGCTAACAATATATATATTTGTGAAATGTGCTAATTAAGTCCTTTCATTTGATACCCAACACGGCATCATTAAAAAAAACATTTTTTTAGTTCATGACTATGTCCTCTAGAGAGCGCCATTTTTAATGTAATGTGCGAACGATCAAGACGCTTTCAACGATACCTTATTTGTCATTAATAAGTGAGTATAAGTAGTTTAGAAGTTATGAGGCAACAGATGAACATACATACATACATATACAGGGTGTAAGGGACAGCCCTCCGCAAACTGATAGGGTGAATTCAGTATGTCATCCTAAGATGACCGGTACATGAAATTTTTTCAGGAACGTTAAGGGAATCCAAATCAGGTGATTTGTTTGTGTTTTTGTGCACAAATTGGAGCGTCTATTACTGGTTGGGAGGGGTAGGTAATAGGTATCCGGTGAGTTCGATGAACTCTGTAGCTAAACAGAAAGTGAACAGCTGATTTCACGCGTCGTTGGTTAGAGTATTTCAACATCCATTGCTGGTTTTTTTATTTGCTGTTTTTTTTTTTTGCAGTTTTTTTTTACATAAATGGAGTGCTGCGAACACACAATGCTATTTTACAAGGAAATAATGAAAATGTAACTGAAAAAAAATTTGAAAAAATGAAAATTTTCCTGAGAAAATTTCCGGTGGAATATGATTCAAAATGAGGAGCTGAATGCACCCTGTGAGTTTGCGGAGGGCTGTCCCTTACACCCTGTATACCGGGCAAAATCATGCTACGCCGTAGTCGGGTAAAAAAATGTAATGCAAATTTATGACTTCTCTTTACCTAATCCTCAAATGACAAACTGTACTTACCGTGTGGCTGTGACGTCACTTCTCGGTATTTTTCTTGCTCTACGTTTAGTTCCAACAGGTTCATTTAGTGCGAGCGTCTCGTTTGTACTGCAACCAAAAATAACAGAGGTTGACATTATTTATGGTAATAATTTAAAGCGGCAATTGTTTTTTGTAGTTTTGGTAAATGAAAAATGACGAAATGCATGTTTATTAACAAGTTCGGCAGTAAAAACTGAGCAGTAAACTAAATAAAAACAGGTCAAGAGCGAGTCGGACTCGCGCACCGAGGGTTCCGTTCCGATTTATGAAAAACTGAGCTATTTAGAGACGTTTTATTTTTCCTGTAATCTTTATAGATTTTTCTCTACGCAAACTTCGGAGATAAGGGTATTTTTTTTACATTTTTCATCAAAAGTCGAAAACAATGCGGCCTAAAAAAAAGTTTGAGAATTTGCAAACAGCGCTCTTTCATATGATACCCCACATATCCTAGTAGCCCCACTTCGAATTTTAAGACCTCCTTTCAGTCCCTGTTGCAAAAAAAAAAAAACAAGATATTTCTTTCTTATTTGCAAAATAGTTGGCAAACGTCATCTAAAACTGTTCCAAACAAGTTGATAGCATTAGTAGTTCGTGAGGTATCCAGCTATGACAGACGGACAGACAGACTGAGTCGCCCCATAAGGGTCCCTTTTTACCATTTTGTTAAGTCGTAATAAATATTTAAAAGGATGAGTAGAGTAACTATATTTACATTAAGCAGTAAAATGGCTACGTGACGTGTTGGCAGTTAACAAATCGGAAGTAGCCGGTAAGAAACCGAACTTGGAAGTAGCGCTCGCCGGCCGCTCCCGCAGCACCACTCGCTACGCTCGCGCGCGGTTGTTCACAATACTAACCTTACCCATTTGGTCGGGATGCCCTGACCCTGTGTTATTATAAGTACAAGGCCTCTTTTTAAAAATCCGAAGTCACACGTACCTAATATCTGTTTAAATAATTTCAGATGAGAATATTTTCTTGTTTCATACTTTTTAGAGCGTGATTTTTCAGTAGTCGGGTTTTAGTTTTTAAACTTACTTTTTATAAAATTATTTTGGGGTTATAATTTCGTTTAGGTTAGAGCCAATTTACATTTTTATAGAAGAATAATTATTTTAATTATATGTATTTTGGGTAGGTTTGAAGAGAAAATATGTTTGGCTCACAAGTCACATCTGAGGCGTGATTTTAAAAAGTATTTCCAATTATAGGGTGCATGCAAAGCCGCGAGGAATACCTAATAATATGTATATTTGTAAAATGTGCTAATTAAGCCCATTCATTTGATACCCAACACGCCATCATTAAAAAAATTTTTTTACTTCATGACTTTGTCTTCCAGGAGGCGCCATTTTTAATGTAATGTGCGAACGATCAAGACGCTTTCAACGATACCTCATTTGTCAAATTATGATAAGTAGTTTAGAAGTTATGAGGGAACAGATGAACATACATACATACATATATACCGGTCAAAATCATGCTACGCCGTAGTCGGGTAAAAAAAAATGTAATGCAAATGACTTCTCTTTACCTAATCCTCAAATGACAAACTGTACTTACCGTGTGGCTGTGACGTCACTTCTCGGTATTGTTCTTGCTCTACGTTTAGTTCCAACAGGTTCATTTAGTGCGAGCGTCTCGTTTGTACTGCAACCATACATAACAGAGGTTGAGATTATTTATGGTAGCAATTTAAAATTTTTGGTAAATGAAAAATTACGAAATGCATGTTTAATAACAAGTTCGGCATTAAAAAAAGAGCAGTAAACTAAATAAAACAGGTCAAGAGCGAGTCGGACTCGCGCCCCGAGGGTTCGGTTTCGATTTCTGAAAAACTGTTCTATTTAGAGACGTTTCATTATTCCTGTAATCTTTACAGATTTTTCTCTACGCAAACATCGGAGATAAGGGTATTTTTTTTACATTTTTCATCAAAAGTCGAAAACTTCTGTTTTCTCGACGTCGGAGCTGGGTAGAATATCTAGAATTCAAGATGTAAGTAAGTCTAAACAGTCGTATTTATAGTCAAGTAGAAGTAATTACTTAAGTCAAAGTAATTGCTCAAGTAATGATTTTCATTCTACAGTTTAGTAATTGTTTGAAGTTAGAACTGTCAAAGCTTAGAATTCTTAGCCAAGTAATAGTCACCATTTTCTTTACTGAAGAATTCTACCCTTTTTTTTTTTTTTTTTTTTTGAGGGTGGGAAATCATCAAATAACTTCTCCCGCTCTGGGTGGAGCGGGAGGGCGTGTCAGACTTTTACTGACTAAAACCCACCCGTGTTCCTTCAGTTGCCTATGCCAGGGCCGCGGTAACCCTTTCAGACAACCCGCGACCCCAGCGGCGTCGGCCCTATTGGGCCCCGTCACTTGCTGACATCTCTTTGAGGCGCGCGTGGAACACGACGCGCCGTCGACTCGGGCCTGGTCCTTACCGGACGGCGAGCTACCCGCTGCTCACCGTCCGCAGGCCCGCGCCTACGGTGGCCGGAAATCGCCCCGCGATTCCCGCCGCCCAGGGCGTCTCCTGCGGCGACTGAGGGCGTGAGGCTGCCTCTCCCTCACGCGTTCCGCCTCCTCCTTCGCGAGCATCACTGCTTCGCAGAAGGAGGTGACGGCCTCCCATGCACTCTCGCTCCGCACCATGGCCTGGACCAGGCTCGGACGCGAGAGATCGCCGCCGCCGATCGCCTCCGTGAGAACACGGCGGTGCTCTGCCCAAGCCGGGCAGAAGAATTCTACCCTCAAGTATGAAATTACTTAGTAGCAAGTAATTACTTTGATTATAAATACGAGCCTAATACCTAAGGTAAAGTCACAGAATTCATAATAATACAAGTATTCTCTCCACAAAATCATTTAACTAAATAGCGACTCTTGATGCTACGACACAATAAAGTGCAATGCAGGTCGCACAGCGTTAATTACCTATAGTTATATTCACCTAGAAGTTGCATCTGTTTCTATCGCGTAGCCGTAAGGTCCCTTTTAACCATTTTGGTACGGAACCCTAAAAATAAGTTGTAATAAATATTTAAAAGGATGAGTAGAGTAACTATATTTGGATGAGTAGCAGTAAAATGGCTACGTGCAGTTAACAAATCGGAAGTAGCCGGTAAGAAACCGAACTTGGAAGTAGCGCTCGCCGGCCGCTCCCGCGACACCACTCGCTACGCTCGCGCGCGGTTGTTCACAATTCTAACCTTACCCATTTGGTCGGGATGCCCTGACCCTGTGTTATTATAAGTAAAAGGCCTCTTTTTAAAAATCCGAAGTCACACGTACCTAATATGTTTAATTTATGCCCTAACATGACGTGTGACTCCGGATTTTTAGTTTGCAAGTCTTTTTATAATTTCAGATGAGAATATTTTCTTGTTTCATACTTTTTAGAGCGTGATTTTTCAGCAGTCGGGTTTTAGTTTTTAAGCTTACTTTTTATTTAAATTATTTTGGGGTTATAATTTCGTTTAGGTTAGAGCCAATTTACATTTTTATAGAAGAATAATTATTTTAATTATACAGGGTGGCCGGAACATTGACGTCCAAAAATAAAATTTCGGTCCCTCGTATCGTGGGGTATTCGAATCACCCCCATGTATGTTCCGCGACTTTTCATAGTTTTCGAGTTATGAATTTTTTTCTGAATGTTTGAAAATTTTCGACCTGACCAACCTAAAAAAATTCTAAAAAAAAAAGTAGAGGGTTTTATCGAGTTTCTTTTTTTGCAACTGAATTTTCATAAGTAGTACTTTTATGCATAAAATAATCAGCTTCGTAACTGTGATGAAAGTTATGAAAATGTTGATCTAAAGTGAAAAATTTACGTTCGGTAAATTATGACTCAAATTTTCAACTTTAAATTAAAAATCTTAACAGGTGACTTCATAATTCCTAAGTAGGCTTCAAGAATGCGCCAGACTCTCAGCTTTCATAATCATAAAAAAAAATGAAGTACTTAATAGGGCTACTTTGTTTAAAATCGGCCTTCAAAGACAGCGAGGTGGAAAAATTCTTAAAATTACCCATCTGAGTAATTATTTTTTTTTGGCTATTTTCTCGTTCCTAAGGTTAATTAATGATAAGAATACTGAAAACTAACCAACAAATAGTTTCAGAGTTGGGTAAGAAAAGTTTTACGTAAAAAGTGGTTTTGAATAAAACACAGATGATAATGTGAAAAAAGTACTTAATTTATTTTTAACATTTACAAAAGGTTTTCAAAGTGGCCACCACCAGCAGCAATACACATTCTACACCTACGTAAGAAATTGTCTGGCAATCGTCTAAAAGCGTCTCTGTTCTCTCTCACAACACGTTCAGCTTCTGCAATCAACTGCCTCAGCTCTTGTTCACTTGAACAGTCTCGGGCGTATGCTATTTCCTTGTAATAGCCCCAAATAAAGAAATCGATGGGGTTGAGATCAGGTGAGCGTGGAGGCCACCTAATTGGTCCGCTGCGTCCGATCCATCTGTTGGGGTATGTTTCATCTAAGTAATTTCGGACCTGGGTTGCATAGTGACACGGGGCGCCGTCATTTTGCAACACCATGGTTCGTCTGAGTTCGAGATTCACATCTGCCAGCAACAATGGAAGTTCATTTTCCAAAAAGTTTTTGTATGTTTCTCCATCAAGTCTGGACGGCAGTTCAAACGGACCAATTAGTTCGCCATTGAGGATACCAGACCACAAGTTAACGCTGAAGCGATGTTGAAATGTCGAAGCTCTCACTTCGAGTGGATTTTCATTCGCCCACGTGTGGTAATTATGAATATTGAATATTCCGGATCGCTCAAATCGTGACTCATCTGACCATAAAACTTTATTGAAAAATCCAGGATCCTCTTGCTCTTTTCGTAACATGGTTTGGCAAAAATCAACGCGCAATTGGTGATCTGTAGGCAGTAAAGCTTGGACTCGTCGGATGTGGAACGCGTGGTATTCTTCATCGTGAAGAATGTCTTGGATAGAAGTCCTTGGGATGTTCAGAGCACGAGCCATACTTCTCGTACTCGTAGACGGATTTCGCTGAACTTCTTCCAGCACCATTTCTCTGCGATCCGGGTTAGCTCTAGGGATTCCTTCATGACTGCCGCGTCGACCAGGAAAGCGGCCTGCCATCAAAGTGTTGTGCGTGTTAATAAAAACACGATGGTCGGGATATCGCTCAGGTTGCGGCCCACCACGACGTTGAAGTTGTTCGCGATACAGTCGCGCTGCTTCATGGCCGTTTCCTTGTGCAACTCCATAAAAATAATGCATTTCTGCATATTCACTTAACGTGTAACTCATTTTTTACACTTCCACGTAAAAAAAGTCCAAATCAGAATGCAAAACACAGTCCAATAAACGAGCAAAGTAGTCAAACAAGTAGGCAGCGGAGTCCGTGGGCAAAGCGAGTGTGGTAAAGACAAAATGGCGACACGCGTATAGCAGTAAACACAATGTGAGTACGACTGAGGTACTTGTTTTGCGTTGGCTTCGGTTGCGCGCCTTGCGTGAGAGAGATAGCAATAATTCGGTCTCTTTTCCTCTCGGTCCATTGTTATTGCAGGTAAAAGAGTTGCACCCTCGTTTACAACCCATAGTCCACGAGAACGGATCGCGCAAAATTCATTAAACTAACATTTAAAAAAATCTCCGTGTTTAAATTTTAGCAAACTAAATAACCTTAGGAGCGAGAAAATGGAAAAAAAATTTTATTAATCAGATAGCTAATTTTAAGAATTTTCCACCTCGCAGTCTTTGAAGGCCGATTAAGGCCAAAGTTAGCCCCATTAAGTCCTACGTTTTTTAATGATTATGAAAGCTGAGAGTCTGGCGCATTCTTGAAGCCTACTTGAGAACCATGAAGTCACCTGTTTAGATTTTTAATTTGAAGTTGAAAATTTAAGTCATAATTTACCGAACGTAAATTTTTCACTTTAGATCAACATTTTCATAACTTTAATCACAGTTACGAAGCTGATTATTTTATGCATAAAAGTACTACTTATGAAAATTTAGTTGCAAAAAAAGAAACTCGATAAAACCCTCTACTTTTTTTTTTAGAATTTTTTTAGGTTGGTCAGGTCGAAAATTTTCAAACATTCAGAAAAAAATTCATAACTCGAAAACTATGAAAAGTCGCGGAAAATACATGGGGGTGATTCGAATACCCCACGATACGAGGGACCGAAATTTTATTTTTGGACGTCAATGTTCCGGCCACCCTGTATGTATTTTGGGTGGGTTTGAAAAGAAAATATAATTGGCTCACATCTGAGGCGTGATTTTAAAAAGTATTTCCAATTATTGGGTGCATGCAAGCAAAGCCGCGATGAATAGCTAACAATATACATATTTGTAAAATGTGCTAATTAAGCCCTTTCATTTGATACCCAACAGGGCATCATTAAAAAAAATTTTTTTAGTTCATGACTTTATGTCCTCCAGAGGGCGTCAAACGAATGTGCGAACGATCAAGACGCTTCCAACGATACCTCATTTGTCAAATTATGATAAGTAGTTCAGAAGTAATGGGGGAACAGATGAACATACATACATAATTATACCGGTCAAAATCATGCTACGCCGTAGTCGGGTAAAAAAAAATGTAATGCAAATGACTTCTCTTTACTTAATCCTCAAATGACAAACTGTACTTACCATGTGGCTGTGACGTCACTTCTCGGTATTGTTCTTGCTCTACGTTTAGTTCCAACAGGTTCATTTAGTGCGAGCGTCTCGTTTGTACTGCAACCAAACATAACAGAGGTTGAGATTATTTATGGTAATAATTTAAAGCGGCAATTTTTATTGTAGTTTTAGTAAATGAAAAATTACGAAATGCATGTTTATTAACCAGTTCGGCAGTAAAAACTGAGCAGTAAACTAAATAAAAATAGGTCAAGAGCGAGTCGGTCTCCTCGTGCACCGAGGGTTCCGTTCCGATTTCTGAAAAACTGAGCTATTTTGATACAGCGTTTTATTTTTCATGTAATCTTTACAGATTTTTCTCTACGCAAACTTCGGAGATAAGGGTATTTTTTTTTACATTTTTCATCAAAAGTCGAAAACTATGCGGCCTAAAAGAAAGAAAAAAAAAATGTTTGAGAATGTGCACACAGCGCTCTTTCATATGATACCCCACATACTCTAGTAGCCCCACTTCGGATTTTTAAGACCCTCTTTCAGTCCCTGTTGCAAAATTTTATTTCTTTCTTATTTGCAAAATAGTTGGCAAATGTCTCGAACTGTTCCAAATTTCAAGTTGATAGCATTAGTAGTTCTTGAGATATCCAGCTGTGACAGACAGACAGACAGACTGAGTCGCACCATAAGGGTCCCTTTTTACCGTTTTGGTACGGAACCCTAAAAATAAGTCGTAATAAATATTTAAAAGGATGAGTAGGGTAACTATATTTACATTAAGCAGTAAAATGGCTACGTGACGTGTGGGCAGTTAACAAATTGGAAGTAGCCGGTAAGAAACCGAACTTGGAAGTAGCGCTCGCCGGCCGCTCCCGCGGCACCACTCGCTACGCTCGCGCGCAGTTGTTCACAATTCTAACCTTACCCATTTAAATTAAATTAAAATTAAATATCTTTGGACATTTCACACAACGCCATCTAGTCCCAAGCTAAGCAACCTAATGCTTGTGTTATGGTAACGAGATGGCTGATAAACTACTTATATATTTTTTTTTTTTTTTTTTTGTAAATACATACATATTATAGACTAGCTGTGCCCGCGACTTCGTTCGCGTGCATGTCGGAAATCAATACATAACGTGTCGCTTAGATATGGTGTAGGTATCACTCCTGCAATAAAAATGAAGAATCTTGCGATCTTGCCTGGTAAGAACCGCTACCTGGGGTTCTCTACCACAGCCCTGCAGTTACTGCGGTTTATGATAACGGGGTTTAACACGTATTCGGACTGCTGGAAACACAACGCGCCATTCCAAACTATCGTTTCGGAAAGAACTAATAGCGGGGTTTACACGTAGGTACCTACAGTTTGGACCACGGATCTGTGGACTGCGTTACAAACCGCGGATGGATCTGTGCGGTTTGGACTGCGCATCAAACTGCTTTTCGTTTATACCTTGAACATCCATGTTTATGGAGGCAAAACTTTTAAAAACCATCGAAGTCCATAATTAGTTGACCACGGATAGCCAGTAATTTTCTTTGATTTCTGTACCAAATCACAGTACGTATACCTACTGTAAGTTATTGAGGAGTTCAATTGTCAGATCTTCACCATCTCTGGAGAAAACTCTTTCAAACATAAGGTGTGTGACATACGGACGGACAGACGGACAGGACGTAATGATAAGACTTCCCTTTCTATGTACTATTTGGATACGGAACCCTAAAAACAGAAGAATTGAAAACTTCTTTCTTTTTGAAGTTGGTTATAAAGATGCCTCAAATAATCTCGACCTCTAGAGAGAAATCCAGGTCCAGAGACCGGAATTCCAGGACAGCATCTATTTTATGACTGAAAAAGTGTCACTCTTCTGCGGAAAATCTTGACACCGCGATTCCGTCTATACAACATCTATCAGATGCAGTGGTTAACTGGAAGCTCGCTCTGCGTACAATAAATAAACTTACAAAGGTACCCAGTTTGATTTTAAAAAAAAAGTGTGTGTGTCAGCTCTGACGACGACTGGCGTTTCCTTTTTTTTTGTGCCGTTCCGACTTTCTATTTTTCGGTCAAAAAGTAACATTAAGGTGTTAAGGCGCTCGTCAACCCCCTCTCACCCAACCTCTCAACCCTCCTCCTCTAACTCTCCTCTCAACCATATCTTACCACCCCCCTCCCTCTCCCCCCCGTCACCCTCCCCTCTAATACCCCTCACCGCATCCCCTTCCCCATTCCTCCCCCTCACACCTCCTTACTGCTTCTCCTAGGGCAGGGGCAGGGGCAGCGGGACGCGGTGAGAGGGATCTCACCGCGTCCCCCTGCCCCTACCCTCTCAAACCCTCCCCCTCAACTTCTCTGTGTATGAAAAGTTGATTGGATTATTATATCTGACATTGCATTCTTTTTCACTCAGAACACCACATCAGTTATTAGTATTAACTATCATCTTACAATTATATGCCCATTTTTAGGGTTCCATACCTCAAAAGAAAAAAAACCGGTCAAGTGCGAGTCGGACTCGCGCACCGAATGTTCCGTTTCGATTTCTGAAAAAGTGTGCTATTTAGAGACATCTTTTTATTTTTCCTGTTTTCTTTACATACACTTCTATCACATAGAATAAGGGGGGGGGGACGGTAGTTTTTTTACATTTTTCATCAAAAGTCGAAACTAACGCTCTTTCATATTATACCCCAGATGCCCTAGTAGCCCCACTATGAATTTTTAAGACACCCTTTCAGTCCCTGTTGCAATAAAAATTAAAATATTTTTATTTCTTGCTTATTTGCAAAATAGTTCGGTAAACGTCATCTAAAACTGTTCCAAATTTCAAGTTGATAGCATTAGTAGTTCTTGAGATATCCAGCTGTGACAGATAGACAGACAGACTGAGTCACACCATAAGGGTTCCTTTTATACCATTTTGGTACGGAACCCTAAAAACGGCACCCTTATAGGATCACTCGTGTGTCTGTCTGTCTGTCCGTCTGTCACACCTAATTTGCTCCGAATCTATTGTACCCATTATGTTAAAATTTGGTACATATAATTACGAATTTCTGTGACCCAAACGCGGACAGGTAGGTAAAGTAAATAAATGGATTTTGGATATGGGGGTCACTTTTGTGGGGCAAATAAGAAAATTAAAAAAAAAAGTTTTGCAAACTGTACCGTGTGACATATCAGATGAAAGGGCTTAATTAATATGAAGGTCTCAAATATGTATATTTTTTTTTATAATTTTAAAATTATATTAATTATTTAAGAAAATAGATGAAAATTTACCAATATATCCCCTAATCTCCGAAACTACTGAGCCTAAAGTTTTGAAAAAAAATACAGAAAATAGTTCTTTACTTGTAGATTACAGGAAAATCTATAAGAATAGTCTGCGGTCATAAAATAACATGGTAAATCTCTCAATATTGTGAGTACAAACTTACATTTACAGTTGGAATGTATGGGAGAATATGTTTTCCAACTACAATGTTAAGTTTGTGCTTGGGATAAATTCATCCCAACTACGGAACCCTTCATTGTGCGTGGTCCGACACGCACTTGGCGGGTTTTTTATATTTGAAATTCTTTTAGCGTTACTAATCAACCATCAGTAGAACCAATCTGCCTAGGCTTTTCCCAACTATGTTCGGGTCGGCTTCCAGTCTAACCGGATGCAGCCTGAATACCTGTTTATTACATGGAGTGACTGCCTATCTGACCTCCACAACCCAGTTACTGGGTAATACGATAACCCTTGGTAAGACTGGTTGTCAGACTTTCGGGCTTCTGACGACCCGTAACGTTTGTCAAAGATCCACGAATAACAGCCGGGACCAACGGCTTAAAGTGCTTTCCGAGGCACGGAGGAGTCTCGGTATGTAAAGATGCTCACCCATCCACTAACCAACCCCGGGAAGCGTAGCGGCTGAACCTGCTGGATCGACCCATCAGGTTATCCACCCCTATAAAGCGATTTTTATTGTTAGTACCATTTGGTATCAATAGATGTCGTTACGTGCATGAAGACACCGTAATGAAAAGTTCTTCTTGAACACTTTAAATTCATATATCTTTTGATAGACTGAAGCGATTGCGATGAAACAAAAACTAAGTAAAACTCTGAGTTACACACAATATTTGAGTATAAAATTTAACCACATTGGTTTTGTACTTTTGACGTGATACTTGCACAAAAATTTATGAACTCTCACAGACAAACAGACAAACAGACAAAAATGACAAAAATGGTAGAAATGGCATCTGTTGGTGATTCTTTAACACCCCAACTATTTTTTTTTTTAATATTTGCAATGTACAGAAACGCCTCGTCTACAGATTTATTATATGTATAGATAGAAAAACACCCAGACTCGGAACAAATACTTGTAGGTCGTACAAATATTTGTTCCGTGCGGGAATCGAACCCGCGACATGCTGGCCAGCAGTCAATCGCTCAACCACTGCGCCAACCGTGTCGTCAAACATTTGGTCGGAGTGCCCTGACCCAGTGTTATTATAAATAAAAGGCCTCTTTTTGCTTATTATAAGTTGCTTGTTGAACCGGAAGACTTGTAAACTAATGAAGATGACTTACTTGTCCACTACATCTGGTTCTGTCTTCACGTCTACGCGAATTGGGTCAGTTTGAGCTAGCTCCCTGAAAACACAAAATAAAATGTCTTAAGTTCAGACGCCAGCACATCAAGATACTACAATCTGTCTTTCTTTAATAGATTTTCATCTTTATCGCAAAAGCATTAGGTTCAAGGTTGATTGGGAAATTTTTACAGTTTCGGGTTGCTTGACCTGCTGACTGCTGGCTACATAGAAAAGAAAGAGAAGCGCGATGAGTCGATGGCACAACGCTGGTATTGAAAAATATGAAGCAATTATCAATTACAAAAAAGAAATGAATTTGATGAGGTTTTTACCGCCGATTGCGTATAATACAGGGTGTAAGGGACAGCCCTCCGCAAACTAACAGGGTGCATTCAGCTCCTCATTCTGAAAGGAGGAGGAGGCAAGGAGGCCAAAAACCTGGTAAAGGAGATTGGACGAAGGCTCATAGAGTCGACTGGTGACTCGCGTTCCGGATCGTTCCTGGTGCAGAGGCTGGCCATCGCAATCCAGCGTGGAAACGCGGCGAGTGTGATAGGCACTTTTGGGCCGGGAGCGGTCAGGGACTTTTAGTTGAAAAAATTATTGAGTTGTGTAATAGTGGATTTTTTTTTTCTGAATCATATTCCACCAGAAATATTCTCAGGAAAATTTTCATTTTTTCAGATTTTTTTTCAGTTACATTTTCATTATTTCAATGTAAAATTGCATTGTGTGTTCGCAGCACTCCATTTATGTAAAAAAAACTGCAAAAAAAAAAAACCAGCAATGGATGTTGAAATACTCTAACCAACGACGCGTGAAATCAGCTGTTCACTTTCTGTCTAGCTACAGAGTTCATCGAACTCACCGCATACCTATTACCTACCCCTCCCAACCAGTAATAGACGCTCCGATTTGTGCACAAAAACACAAACAAATCAGGTTTATTGGAGTCCCTTAAAGTTCCTGAAAAAATTTCATGTACCGGTCATCTTAGTATGACATACTGAATTCACCCTATCAGTTTGCGGAGGGCTGTCCCTTACACACTGTATAGTCACTTAAGAGCTATTTCACAAAATTTTAACATTGCAGTCGTAGTAAAATAATGCGTTCACGATACGTGCGCTCGGACATCAAGAGGCGGGAAAAAATGGCACAGGTCCTTCCTCCATCGAGGAAGGAACTGTGCCATTTTTTTTCGCCCTCACGCTGTAATAATCGGTGCCCGCTTATGCAACTTAATTTATTCTGATTTAGAGTGATGTTAATATCGTTATTATGTCTAAATAAATGAAGGGATTGTAATGAAACTTTAGAATTAGTTTTGTTAAAGAACATAGTTTATTTTGATTTTTAATTACGCTTTATTCAAACCAAAAAATCGCGATTAATAGCGATGTAAAACGTAAAAATTGCCACGATCGATATTCTAGTACATTATGTGTCAACGAAATTATATGTCTGATGCTTTATGATTTTTTTAAAGTAAAATTTATAAATATTAATGATAGATTTATGAGTCTGAAATTGACTCTGCGATGATTTTTCTGTAAACCAGCTGTGGGACATTAATCGCCAAAACGAATATGTTTTTGGAAATGTGTTACCTACATGAAGTATCAATACGAAAGATTGAAAATCTTAGATATTCGCGCGAAAACGTGAAATGGCTCTTAAAATATCAGTTTTTTTTAGTAAACTTCATAGACGTGATGGGTAAAAACATGAATGATGATGATGATGATGTGAATGATGATGATGATGGTATGAATGATGGTGATGATGATATGAACGATGATAAAACAGATTTTATCGACTCACACTTCAAGTAAAAATACCACCAGCAGTTATTGACCCAAAAAAAACATATTTTTTATTATTTTTTTTATTTAGTCGTGTTTAGATATCGATACCCATCACGTCTGCGGAGTTTCGCTAGCTAATTTAATTTGACCCTGTTTACAGGGTGTAAAAAGACACATCACAAAGCCGTCAATTATGCATACCTACTGTACGCATGGCTACAGATCAAGCTATACATTTCCAGTATAAGCTGATCTCGCATTGTATAGGATTTCTTTACAATGAGAGGTCAGTGTAAACTGGAAATGTTTAGCTTGATGTGTATACGTGTAAACATCTAAATAAGTAGCTCTGCGCAAAAATTATTGCTGGGAAACGACTTTTATTTTTAGGTTTAAAAGAAGGAATGTTTGTGAAAGGAATAACTTGGAATATGTTTTAGTAAAAAAAAAATGCTATTTTGACCTTCAATATCTCTAGAACCAGTGGATTCCCAGGTATGGTCTAGTGGAAAAAAACGATCCAAATAATGGGTAGAATATGTGGCTTTCGGCTCCGGCAAGTGTCTTTTTACACCCGGTATAATCTGGAATAATGTACTTTCAAATGGTGAAGAATTTTTCAAATAGGACCTGTGGTTCCGGAGATTACCCTCCACATATACACAAACTCACAAAATTCGCTTTTTAATATTAGTATAGACTTCTAAGAAAAATAAAACATTTTCTTGAACACCCCGTAAGAAACTAAGTGAAGACTTACTTGTTGAGTCCTGCCAAAACAGCTAGCGGAACGTAAATTTCAGGTTCCTCACTGAAATTGAAATAAATATTATTAGAATAATGATATAAAGTTTCTCAAGTAAATAGCGGCCAAGTGCGAGTCAACTCTCACAGGAAGGGTTCCATACCACCACGTTATTAAAGAGGTTTGTTGCATTCTTAGATAATATACATCTAGATCGAGCCACCGCGTGGCCGGTCATGAGACAGCAATATAATACTTTTTCTAGGTTATGTGGTATTAGAAATGAAGTTTAACGTAAGAAATCTTCCATATTTTGGACTGAAACCCATGTCAATACATTCGCACAATGCAAAAACTGTCCAAAAAAATTAAATTAATCGACGCAAGATAAATTTTGTAACATTGAAAGCACTTTGTTTGGCTAACATTCAAAAGTTTGCCAAGCAAAAATAAGGCACGCCGTAAGAGGCAGAAGATACGATGCTTTGTCTCAATTTTCCTACTAATATTCGTATATATGTGTCTCACTTCCACACTTCACACTGTAATCATGGCAACGTCTAGATGTTTAATGTCATTGGTTGCATTGGTCAACCTTAGCTGACACTAGAATGTCAGCCTGCCTGCCATAGCCTGTCATGTCATGTTCGATGTTTGAATGATATTATTTATTTATTTATTTATTTATAGTTAATTAAAACGTGCAACACCAATTACATTAATTAACGTAGAAACATACTTTACTTAAAAACTAACATGGTACAGTAGACTCCCTTGCATACTTTCTCTCACAGAACACCAGACATATACGCATAATTTTACTCCATTCATCCGCAAAAATATCACATTCAGGGTTGGCAGTCAGAAGGGCGTTGAGCATCTTCAAATTACGACACACGGGGGATTCAGCTCTGGCGACAGTTTTGGCCAAAGGTTGCGCAAACAGATTGTGCCGGCGGCTCGGACGGTGCCCGATGTATTTGTCGGGCACAAATAGTCGACAGAAAAGGCCATGGAGCCCTGGGCAGTCTATACGTCGTGTATATATCATTCAAAGGTCGAATTACTTTTGAAGAAAAGCGGAACTAGCTTTTGTTCAGGGGGTAGACAGATTCTAGCTAGGGCAACGCTAAGCCGACGTTCGCACGGACGTAAAAATATCGCGGCCATTATTTTTCGCGCACTGGATTTTTAACGCTCTGCTTATCGTCGAGAGTTGAAAATCCAACAGCGTGTTTTTTCGTCGCGCTAGAATTCATTCTGTTATTGTTAGGTTGGATTCTCAATGCTCGGCTCAACAGCTGGAGTTGAAAATCCAGTGCGCGATAAAATCCGATTTTATTACGCTCGTGGAAACGGGGGTTTAGAGTGTGATATATTTTAAGTTGAAACTGAGTTATTTTAAAATATACGGCCCTCGGCCCTCTTGACCTCCCTCTACCTCTTTAACTTATAGCGTAGCTATTCCCTGTGAGGTTCGAGTCCTCACAGTATCTACAATACACACACTACATATTTTATAAAAAATACTTTAGTATTAAGATCGAGCAACAAACACAAAAAAAAACATGTGTTTTGTTTGGGGACCCCCACTTTAATTTTTACCTTTATTTAATTTTTAGGGTTCCGTACCCAAAGGGTAAAACGGGACCCTATTACTAAGACTCCGCTGTCCGTCAGTCTGTCTGTCCGTCTGTCACCAGGCTGTATCTCATGAACCGTGATAGTTAAACAGTTGAAATTTTCACAGATAATGTATTTATGTTGCCGCTATAACAACAAATGCTAAAAAACAGAATACAATAAATATTTAAGGGGCTCCCATACAACATTATTTGCCGTTTTTTATAGATGATGGTACGGAACCCTTCGTGCGGGAGTCCGACTCACACTTGGCCGGTTTTTTATTATTTGTTGATATAGCGGCCATAGTATTACACACTCTGTGAAAATGTCAATTATACGGTTGAAAAGATACAGCCTTGTGACAGACGGACGGACAGTCGAGCCTTAGTAATAGGGTTCCCTTTTGGCACCCTAAAAATGGCAAATCTAGTTTTAAAAATATTTCTGCTTCAACATCTTTGCGTGCCTTTTCCCAACTAAAGGGTCTTTCAACAAGGACGGGTCGATGTTGAAATTAAATAAAACAAGCTGTATGTAAGATATTAAAGAAATTATTTTTATATTTTAAGGGCCCATTTATGCCATTATTTATGAAATATGACATCGTTTAAATGTCCACCGCGGCTTCGAACTTTGGCACGAATCCGAGAGGTCTAACTTTCAATTCTACTGCATAGATCCGGCTGAATCTGACCGATGGCCTGCGTAATGTTGACTTTCAGGGCATCGGTTGATTGCGGATTATTGGCTTAGACCTGCGACTTGAGAAAACCCCACAAGAAAATGTATAGCGGGGTCAAATCGCACGATCTTTGTGACCAATTCACGTCACCAATAAATTGTTATTCATTGATCTTTAGCGCTCGCCGTTGACAGTAATGGCCTCGCCGTCACCGTTTTTGAAAAAGTGCGGACCAATGACGCCGCCTGTCATATTTCATAAATAATGGCATAAATAGCCTTTCAAATAAAAAAATAATTTCTTTAATATCTCACATACAGCTTGTTTTATTTAAATTTAAATTCAACATCGACCCGTCCTTGTTGAAAGACCCTTTATGTTGGGATTGGCTTCCAGTCTAACCGGAAGCAACTGAATACCAGTATATTAAAACAAAAGGAAAACATTATGATTACAATTACTTACTTGTAATATTCAGGAGATTCTACCACCACTACCGTCTGCGCCCTGAAAACATAAAAAATATATTTTTTCACACTTATTTTGTGACTCAGCGTTTTGTTGTTTAGTTAGGGATTGCCCGGCTGCGTATATAGAAATGCTAATTCAGTACGTCCCCTCAGGCGGAGCCGACTACCTAGAGTTAGCACATTTCCAGGCGTTAAACACACGTAAATGCTAGTATTCAGTAGCATTTACGGGGAATTAGCATTTACCTACATGTGTTTAACGCCTGGAAATGACTCTATCGTCTCCGCCTGAGGGGACGTACTGAAGTAGCATTTCTATATACGCTATCCGGCTGGTGGCAACATGCTCACCGGGTTTGTACATGGGTATTAAACACACAATACGGCCCATGAATAATGGCCGGTAAGAACGCTGCGCAGAAGGCTGCGCAATAACATCTTTCAGGAAGCAAATGGTGACATGAGGCGAGTGTGAGTGAGAGAACATGCGAGACAGTTCGCAGAGCCTCTGTCCGCAGCGCGCATGAGTCACCGACCGTATTGTAGCTGCTGTGTAATGGTGACATGAGGCGAGTGTGAGTGAGAGAACATGCGCGACAGTTCGCAGAGCCTCTGTCCGCAGCGCGCATGAGTCACCGACCGTATTGTAGCTGCTGTGTAATGGTGACATGAGGCGAGTGTGAGTGAGAGAACATGCGCGACAGTTCGCAGAGCCTCTGTCCGCAGCGCGCATGAGTCACCGACCGTATTGTAGCTGCTGTGTAATGGTGACATGAGGCGAGTGTGAGTGAGAGAACATGCGCGACAGTTCGCAGAGCCTCTGTCCGCAGCGCGCATGAGTCACCGACCGTATTGTAGCTGCCGTGTAATGGTGACATGAGGCGAGTGTGAGTGAGAGAACATGCGCGACAGTTCGCAGAGCCTCTGTCCGCAGCGCGCATGAGTCACCGACCGTATTGTAGCTGCTGTGTAATGGTGACATGAGGCGAGTGTGAGTGAGAGAACATGCGCGACAGTTCGCAGAGCCTCTGTCCGCAGCGCGCATGAGTCACCGACCGTATTGTAGCTGCTGTGTAATGGTGACACGAGGCGAGTGTGAGTGAGAGAACATGCGCGACAGTTCGCAGAGCCTCTGTCCGCAGCGCGCATGAGTCACCGACCGTATTGTAGCTGCTGTGTAATGGTGACACGAGGCGAGTGTGAGTGAGAGAACATGCGCGACAGTTCGCAGAGCCTCTGTCCGCAGCGCGCATGAGTCACCGACCGTATTGTAGCTGCTGTGTAATGGTGACACGAGGCGAGTGTGAGTGAGAGAACATGCGCGACAGTTCGTAGAGCCTCTGTCCGCAGCGCGCATGAGTCACCGACCGTATTGTAGCTGCTGTGTAATGGTGACACGAGGCGAGTGTGAGTGAGAGAACATGCGCGACAGTTCGCAGAGCCTCTGTCCGCAGCGCGCATGAGTCACCGACCGTATTGTAGCTGCTGTGTAATGGTGACACGAGGCGAGTGTGAGTGAGAGAACATGCGCGACAGTTCGTAGAGCCTCTGTCCGCAGCGCGCATGAGTCACCGACCGTATTGTAGCTGCTGTGTAATGGTGACACGAGGCGAGTGTGAGTGAGAGAACATGCGCGACAGTTCGCAGAGCCTCTGTCCGCAGCGCGCATGAGTCACCGACCGTATTGTAGCTGCCGTGTAATGGTGACATGAGGCGAGTGAGTACTACAGATTCATAATTATTATTTATGATAATTGGTTAACAAATAGATGAAACTCACTCGTGGACGTCCCTCGATTGCTCGTTATTGTCGACATTATCATCCGGACTGTCTCCTTCGCTTGAACTGAAACAGAAATACAATACATAAATATTAAAATTGTTTTATTCCTAAAACTTGTAAATGATGAGTGATGACAATCAATCTGCCTGCCTTTTCCCAAACATGTTGGGGTCGGCTTCCAGTCTAACCGGATACAGCTACAAGACCAGAACAGTATTTTACATGAGAGACCTATCTGACCTCTACAGCTCAGTTACTGGGTAACACGGTATCCTTGGCATGACAAACTTCTGGGTCTGGGTGAAGTCAGACTTTTGGGCTTCTGACTACCCGTATTGACTGTCAAAGATCTACGAGAGGCACAGATGGGTCTTCATTGGTATGATGTTATGGATGGTCTTGATTGCGCGATGTAGAATTCGGTGGCTCCATCTGTCAGTGAACTTTATTCGCCGTTTGACTTAGGGACTTATGTTGTGCTTGTGACATAGATGTCGCTACTGTGTGCTGTTAAAAATACATTAATACAGTGTTAACACATACCTATCCGTCTCTCTAGACCTCTTGCGAGCACTGCGTTTCTCAGGCGGTTCCTGTCGCTTGTCTGCATTCCGTCCCTCTTCCTCCTTCAGTATCTGAAGTACTGTCGTCTCACTCACTCCGGTAGCCAGCGCAGTCCGTTGGCGGAACTTCGACAGAGGAGTCAGATCCAGATCTCCATAGATTGTCTTTAACTCTTCATACTCTTGCTCAAAGTAATGGTACACTTTGGCGATGAGTATTTTTGTTTGATCCTGAGGAATTGCAGGACATGGTTAAGAGGAAGCATAAATATGAATGGCTAGAAGAGTAGGGGAAGGTCCGAAACGGTGAATGGATTGTGTGATTGTTGCCATGATGTAACCAATGTTTTGATTTAAAAGAATGTCCACACGCAAAATACGTGAATTGTCGTGGAGTTGCGGATGCCAGCACGTATTACCTATTAAAAGAATGTCCATGGAGTTTCTTGCCTGTTCCAAAAAAAAAAAAACCGGTCGAGACCGAGTCGGACTCGCGCACCGAGGGTTCCGTACCATCATTTATATGTAATTTTTGTTTCATGATTTCTGAAAAACTGTGCTGTTTAAGACATCATTTTATTTTTCCTGAAATGTATACATAAACTTCTATCACATAGAATAATTTCAGATTTTTCTCTATGCAAACTTCGGAGATAAGGGGGGGGGGAACGGTATTTTTTTAACATTTTTCATCAAAAGTCGAAAACTGTGCGGCCTAAATAAAAGAAAAAAAAATGTTTGAGAATGTGCAGACTTTCTTCTTTCATATGATACCCCACATGCCCTAGTAACCCCACTTTGAATTTTAAGACCCCCTTTCAGTCCCTGTTGCAAAAAAACCACATGTATTATTGTTTCTTTCAAGGGTGATCCAATTCGAGGTTCCTTAGGTGGTAGTTTTAAAAAAATACAAGAAATGTGACAATATCTTAATTCTTTTTTCTTTAATCGAATTTCCAGTGTTAATAATAAATTATGCGACTTCTGAACGTTTCACTCATAACATCTAACGTTTCACGCGCTGTGTGGCAAGTTTAACGCGTTGAGCAACGGTAAAGCGATTCATTTTGTAAATGTTTTGTTACAAACTAACATTTGACGTTTGGAACACGCGCCATTACTAACAGCTGTCAAAATTACAGTGTTGCCATTAAAGGAACCTCGAATTGGATCACCCTTTATTAGGAACTATAATATACGCTTTGGAATTGGCAACTAGCTAGATCTTTCTGATAGACTGACCCCTTGACAATTCAAAAGTACCTGTAATGGGGATAATGCCTGGGTAAAAAATATATTTTAGTTTAAAAAAACTAAAAAACACGCTTTAATACCATTAAACTGAACTAAAAAGTAAAAAATATTTTTTTCAATATGTATAAGAATAAAGTGATTAAAAAGAAAATTAATGTTAAAAAAAGCGTGGGGTGCTTTGTACGTCATTCTTACACTAGGTAACTCTGTAATTCGAAAGCATCCCACGCTTTTTTTTATAATGAAATTAATTTTCTCGTTAATCACTTTATTCTTATATTGAACAATTTATTTTTTACTTTTTAGTTCAGTTTAGTGGTATTAAAGCGTGATTTTTTTTTTTAAACTATAATTTATTTTTCATTTTTTAATTCGAGCCCCCAGTCCCCAACTTTAATGCGTTTTGCATTAAAGTTGGGGAGTGGGGGCTCGCTACGTCACAACTATAACAAACTACGTATAAAATCTAGCAAGGAGTGACGTCACGCCAAATTTTAACTCAATGTAAGTATCGCTGTAATCTTTTATTTACGTAAAAAAAGAAAAATACGTGTCCAATATTTTTTCCCCTATTGGTTTTATTGAAATAAATACTTTTGAGTTTGTGACATAAATTATGGGAAGAAAAGAAGTGAACTCTGAGATGACAATTTCCATTCACCGATAGGTCAGACAGTGTTGTTGTGTTTTTATTTGAAGTATTACTCCGAACAGTCCGGAGTGTGGATTTGTGCCCGATTGATGGAAATAGCATACACCAGGGCCCCAAGTCTGCTATTACAATAGTGTCAGAATGGTCTATCATTGATTTCATAATTGTTGATTTTGACAAGTTTGGTAATCTACTAATATAATGGCGTCATAATGGCGTCATTATGACTTTCCAATGGTCAACCACTGACACTCCATTGTAAGAAATTATGAATTTAGCAGATTACGAACTTTTAGCAAAATGACAATGCCGTGACAATGGGATCGTGTTGGAATGACGAATTTCTAAAAAAAAAACAGACTTGGGGCCCTGGTTTCGCCTCTTATTACATGGGACTTAAAATATATAACCACCGAAACATGGGTGTACTGTACATACTAAGGTCCTAAGGTACACCTCTGCCTAACCCTGCGAGGAATTACAGGCGTAATGTTATAATTGTTATACAGGGTGTAAAAAGACATCACAAAACCGTCAACTACGCATACTGTACACTAGAACTGTGTATCTATCTGCCTAGCCTTTTCCCAACTATATTGGGGTCGGCTTCCAGTCTAACCGGATGCAAATGAATACCAGTATTTTACATGGAGCTACTGCCTATCTGACCTCCACAACCCAGTTACTGGGTAATCAGTTGTCAGACTTTCGGGCTTCTGACGACCCGTAACGACTGTCAAAGATCCACGAATAACAGCCGGGACCAACGGCTTAACGTGCTTTCCGAGGCAAGGAGGAATCTCGGTATGTAAAGATGGTCACCCATCCACTGACCAACTCCGGCAAGCGTAGCTTAACCTGACGGATCGACCCGTGCGGCTGTTATTACTTAGCCACGAGCTCCTCTGGCCAGAACTGTGTACCAGAAAGGTTTAAGTGGTAAAATAAAGGTAAAACAATCTTGATGTGACTTTTACACAAACACATACTCGTATTAAACAAATAAACTACTGCTTAAACTAATGGTTCAATTGATTTAGTAATCATTATTGTTGTATTTACAATGGTTTTTAGTTGCATTTTATTTTGAAACTGAGGTTTTAAAATAAAAAAAAATCGGTCAAGAGCGAGTTGGACTCGCGCACCGGGTTCCGTTTCGATTTCTGGAAAAGTGTGCTATTTAGAGACATTTTCCTGTAATCTTTACATAAACTTCTATCACATAGAATAATTTCAGATTTTTCGCTTTGCAAACTTCGGAGATAAGGGGGGGGGGGAACGGTATTTTTTTTACATTTTTCATCAAAAGTCGAAAACTGTGCGGCCTAAAAAAAAAAAATAAAAAAATGTTTGAGAATGTGCAAACAGCGCTCTTTCATATGATACTCCACATGCCCTAGTAGCCCCACTTAGAATTTTTAAGACCCCCTTTCAGTCCCTGTTGCAAAAAAAATATAAAAAAAATTATTTCTTTCTTATTTGCAAAATAGTTGGGTAAACGTTATCTAAAACTGTTCCAAATTTCAAGTTGATAGCATTAGTAGTTCTTGAGATATCCAGCTGTGACAGACAGACAGACAGACGGACAGACAGACAGACAGACTGAGTCACGCCATATGGGTTCCTTTTTTACCATTTTGGTACGGAACCCTAAAAAGAAGATAAAAGACACATCAAGATTGTTTACCTTTTTTTCACTACCTAAACGTTTCTAGTTTATGTAGCTTTGCGCAAAAATTATTGCTGGGAAACGACTTTTAGTTTTTAGGTTTAAAAAAAGCTATTTTTTTATTAAGCGCAATGTAACGCGAATTCAGGCAAAGCGCCGCCCATTCGCGCAGTACTTGTCGGAAAAAGTTTAGTATAACACTCGTTTTAATAAGAAAGTAAAAAGAAAAAATGCGACTTTGACCTACAATATCTCCAGAACCAGTGGATTCCCAGGTATGGTCTAGTGGAAAAAAACGATCCAAATAATGGGTAGAATATATGGCTTTCGGCTTCGGCAAGTGCCTTTTTACACCCGGTATTTTAATTGTTGAATGTAGGTACAGTCAACGACACATCAATGCTAACGATTTGACATTGAGAGCGCCTTATGTCTGAGCAGTAAGGGCCATGTTCGTAGTGCCAATGCTACCATTGATGCGCGGTTGATTGTAGATACCTACCTCTTGTATTCCTTTTGCGATGTGCGATAAATCCGTGTCACATTTCGGGCAAAAAACTTCAATTTCGTTCTCACTCTGCGGGGAGTCTTCCTGTAAAAAGGAAAATTTAAATCGTTAATTATTACTTAACAAACTTTTATTCATAATCTTCTACAATATCTACTAAAAATGTATAATATTGTTAATAATTACATTAATTTCGTTCTCACTTCGCAGGGAGTCTTCCTGTAAAAAGGAAAATTTAAATCGTTAATTATTACTTATCAAACTTTTATTCATAATTTTCTACAATATCTACTAAAAATGTATAATATTGTTAATAATTACATTAATTTCGTTCTCACTCTGCGGGGAGTCTTCCTGTAAAAAGGAAAATTTAAATCGTTAATTATTACTTATCAAACTTTTATTCATCATTTTCTACACTATCTACTAAAAATGTGTAATATTGTTAATAATTACTTTAATTTCGTTCTCACTCTGCGGGGAGTCTTCCTGTAAAAAGGAAAAATTCAAACGTTTTAATTATTACTTAACAAGCTTTTATTCACAATTTTCTACACTATCTACTAAAAATGTATAATATTGTTTATAATTACTTTAATTTCGTTCTCACTCTGCGGGGAGTCTTCCTGTAAAAAGGAAAATTTCAATCGTTAATTATTAGGTACTTATCAAACTTTTATTCATAATTTTCTACACTATCTACTAAAAATGTATAATATTGTTAGTAATTACTTTAAATAAAGTAAAAACCGTTTTTAAAAACAAAAACGAATTAAAATAACTTTCATAAAAAACTTAACAGCTTCTGAAGTCGTGCCAAGCTAAGGTGCATTGAAGAATTGGAGACACGACTTCAGAAGCTGTTGACATTGAAGAATTGAATATACCGACTTCAGAAGCTGTTAAGTTTTTATGAAAGTTATTTTATTCGTTTTCGGTTTTTTAAGTCGGGTTTTTATTTTTTTTAAAGTAAAATTAATTTTCCATTTTTAGTTGAATATCCAATTACTTAAGTAAGCCCAAGACGAACGAAAAGAAGAATCATTAAAATGGGCTTAGAAATTCCGGAGATATAGAACATTTATGCATATATTTTCGTACATAAGAATAATTAGGTACATAATGTATCCTATTATCTAATATCATAAATGTGAAAGTTTCTAAAAATGTTTGGATGTTTGTTACTATCACGCAAAAACGGCTGAACGGATTTGGATGAAATTTGGCACACAGATAGTTTATAACCTGGATTAACACATAGGATACTTTTTATCCCGGTCTTAGGTTCCTGTGGGTTAATTTCAGACATTCACGTGGGCGAAGCCGCGGGCACCGGCTAATTATACAAGGTGAAATTTTAATGGTTGTTTTCCTCTTAAAGGGTCATTGTGCTCATCATTATGAACAACTTTTACTATGGGACCAAACCTGAAATCGCGAAAAAAAAATCAACTGCTCCCTACATCTTGACGAGTTTGATATTGGATAAATGTACTGAACACCTGATCTTTTTTTCGCGATTTCAGGTTTGGTCCCATAGTAAAAGTTGTTCATAATGATGAGCACAGTGACCCTTTAAGAGGAAAACCACCATTAAAATTTCACCATGTATACTAAAACATGTACAATGTGAGTAAGGCCGTGTAATTATGTAGGTACTACATAGTAACTCTTAAGACATGAACAAATTAGTAACACACGGTAACACAGTAACGCTCGCGACCCATCTAAAGCTACTGTAGGCGCGCAGTGCAGTTCTGAGGAATGCGCTAGTGATGTGACCTAATTAGCGACAATGAACGGAGTTCGATATTTTTCTTTGACACCTTAAAAGTGGACGTTCAAACTGCTTGTATCTGTGAGTATTTTAACACATTTTATTTATTATATTTGCGCTAGATATTTTTAGTACAAGCTATGGTATAAAAAAAAAGAAAATATCATGCATATATTCCCTACTTTAAGAAAACTGTGGGAAAGCCAGAAATCTTAATCAAACAAGTTTATTAATAATAATAAAGTAATTATAATCATTAGAATCAGCAATACAACTCCATAGGTTAGCATTTACCTCAAACCTTATAATTCTGTAAAACCATATTAGCTACGCCCGCGAATCATATTTTAATCAACATACAAGCTCACACTGACCTGCAAATTGCAAAAAAACATAAGAAATTTTGAATTTCGCGGGCTACCCTGGCTCATCATCGTTAAAGGGCACCATAAGTAATAAGGGAAAGCATAAGTAAATTGGCCATGGTATTGTTACATTATAAATGTGTATGGATAGATAATCTATAATTTTCTTAAATTAATATTTTTTATATTTAATTGTTTAAAAGTTGTATAAATACATTCTTTATATCAGAGAACACCAAGTTGTAGATATTTTAAACTAAATTATGATATTTTCATTTATTTTAATTGCAAAAAAAAATAAAAAAGAACTGTGGCATTTGTGAATTACAAATGTACAAATAAAATGAATATGACCCAAATTCAAATCAAGGTTTTACAAAACCTTCAGACCTCTGCTGCTTTTTCAGCGAGATCTCTGCGATGCTTTTTCAGCGAGATATCGGCGATAACGTGTTTTTCGCCGTTTCAGTGCTTGGCCACACTGGCAGCGCGGTGCGGGGAGCGGCGCGGGTGCGGGAACGCGTGTGATTGTGCCTGTCCGCAGTCGCCCGCGGCTTCGTTCCGAGTGTTGTCGTGTCCAGTGTTGGTCAAAATATAATATGGATGAAGAAGACTTGTTTTTACTGGAAACAGTGATTTTATTTCATTCCACAATCTTAAAATAACTTTTTTGTTTTTGTATTGACGATGTTTCGACATCCACAATGCAGGTCGTGCTTAAATAGCACTTATTAATTCTTCAACATTTAATTGTGAAGACGCCATTACAACAACGCGCGCTGTTGGCTCGAACTAGTTTGAGATCCCCGCTCCCGCGCGGGTTGTCGCTTGCCGCCCGCGCACTCACTGCGGCCACTTGTATGAACGAGCTATGGCGCGAGTTCCCCGCGCCGCTCCCCGCGTCAGCCCCGCGCCCGCATGCCCACCCCTCTTCCAGAACTTTTTCCGAGTCTGGACTATTTTTCCTTCGTTATTTACATGATTAGCAAAATTTTCCAACCACTCGTATACTGCTAAGAATTTTTTTTTCCTCAAACAGGATTGGCCCTGGTCTATACTTACAGGTTCAGCTGTCACTGCTGTGCTAGTACTAGGAGCACTGCAGGTGGCCTCTATGCGCAATTTTGGTTTTGCACGCGCATATGTTCTCAGTTGTGTACTGTGATTACTGAAAGAAACAAATCAAAATGTAATGTCCATAAACCATTATATGTATAGTGTCACTTTTACGAGCAGCATACGTACACTTTAGAATTATCTATGAGGATTTCTTCATTCACAGGCGTCTTGGTTTCTCCAGAACGCCAAACTTTCAAACGGCTGTAATACGATTTACAAATGTAAACTTTTGTCAACAGAGAAAGTGAACGTACACTAGTACACTACGTAGGTAGATAGGTATTTGAAATCCTACATCCAAACTGGACTGTGTTTTACGAAGAATCCGGACAAAGAATGAGTACATATTATGCATGTTTACTTACCTGTCACTATCGTGAAATCGTCGTAATGCACCTCGAACACGGTTTAAATTTTTGCGCGGCCCCGAATACGCGTGACGTGAATACAACTTCTTAATTGTTGCAACGTTCATTGTAGACGTAATCTATCTGAAATATACAAAAAACATGAAAAACCAAAGAATATTGTTACAAAGCTAGGGGTTCGGGATAAATATGCCAGTTTACACCAAAAACACACTAAGTATATTTAAATAATCACAAATACAGTAATCAGATACTTTAAGCAGAATCACTTGTAGATCACTGTTACTTCACTGTTGTTCACTGATTCACATTCCTAGCTGAACTGCCATACACCGCTGGCAACCCTCTATTTATATGACGAGTGTAAGCGAGTTTAAGATGTGATGGGACTTTGCGTGTGCAAAGACTGGGGCCGCATAGGTCATGAATTCATGATAGGGCGAATGCACGCTGTGTAAAGACGCAAGTTGCACTCAAGGGACAATTTGCTGCGTGCATTCATAACATAATGAAGTCTAATGAGAGCAAAGTAGGCCCGCGAACGAACCTGCTTTATGTGCTCTGAAAACGTAAGGTCCTAATCGTTAAAATTTAAAACGTGTTCGAGGTGGATTAAGACTATTTCACGATAGTGACAGGTAAGTAAACATGCATAATATGTACTAATTCTTTGTCTGGCTTCTTCGTAAAACACAGACAAGTTTGGATGTAGGATTTCAAATACCTATCTACCTACGTAGATACGTTCTCTTTCTCTGTTGACAAAAGTTTACATTCGTAAATCGTATTACAGCCGTTTGAAAGTTTGGCGTTCTGAAGAAACCAAGATGACTGTGAATGAAGAAATCCTCATAGATAATTCTTAAGTGTACGTATGCTGCTCGTAAAAGGGACACTACATAATGGTTTATGGACATTACTTACATTTAGATTTTTTTCTTTCAGTACTCACAATACACAATTGAGAACATTTATGCGCGTGTAAAACCAAAATTGCGCATATTTAGGCGGTAGATAACTTTGCACAACATTCGTAACTCCTGTAAGATAGCATTATTTTGATGACCAATAAATTTTATACTCAAACCCATTACTTATGTCTTAGACTAAATATCCCATTGTTTACAATATCGTAGGTACTGTAGGCGTTACATCAAGTTACCCATTTTTGTTTGATACACGTACTTATGCCGCGCGTGATAAGAGTCTTTACAGATTTCTGCAAATAGCGCTTAGGGGTGGGGTAGCCAAAGCGGCGGAGGCAGCTTTAGGAGCGGGCGCGGGTTTAGGGGCCTGAGAAGGAGAGGGAAGAGGTCCGCGGATTCTTGGGGTCCCTAAGAGCGGGAGTGGGAGGGTTGGGAGGTCACCAAGGCAGGGAACGCCTGCTGTTGGTGAAGAGGGAACCACGCGTTAGGTCGCTGCGGACTTAATCACGTGGGCATCTGCGATGACGGGATGCTAAAGTTATACTGGGGAGGGCATTCTCGTTGCTGACGAAAATATCAAAATGGAAATCCAAGATGGCAACTGAAATTTTTTAAATATTTCGTCATGGGTGTCGTTTCCGTGGTTTTCGGGGGCGCCGAAAATGATAATGTGGTCATAAGAAAATCCAAGATGGCGGCTGCAATAATTCTCAAAGTTTTCGTCATGGATATCATTATTATGGTATTTGAGGTCGCTGAAAACGATAATGAGGTCAAAATCAAAATTCAAGATCTTTCGTTTCTTTCTTTCGATTAAATTTTTCGTTAAGGGTGTCGTTTCCGTGGTTTTCAAGGACACTGAAAATTTTGTTCCAACCGATTGTTCCACGACACTCACGCATTTTTTTCTTTTTACTTTTTTGGCAGGTCAGTCGTGTTCTTCTTTTTTTTTCTTTTTTTGCATAATAAAATGAAACAGCTAAACGTAAATTAGAAACCATGGCTACAGTTAGGACAAATTGAATAAAACGCCAGCTATTGTAAAAAGCTCTAAACAAAATGATTGACAGATGGCTACTTACAGGTTCAGCTGTCACTGCTGTGCTAGTACTAGGAGTACCTACTGCAGGTGGCCTCTATGCGCAATTTTGGTTTTGCACGCGCATATGTTCTCAGTTGTGTACTGTGAGTACTGAAAGAAACAAATCAAAATGAAATGTCCATACCACCGTACACTTTAGAATTATCTATGAGGATTTCTTCATTCACAGGCTTCTTGGTTTCTTCAGAACGCCAAACTTTCATACGGCTGTATTAATACGATTTACGAATGTAAACTTTTGTCAACAGAGAAAGAGAAGAGAAATCCTACATCCAAACTTGACTGTGTCTTACGAAGAAGCCGGACAAAGAATTAGTACTTATTAGGCATGTTTACTTACCTGTCATTACCGTGAAATTGTCTTAATCCACATTGAATTTTTTTTTACATTTGCGCGGCCCGGAATACTGGTGTTTTGAATAATACTTCCTGCTTGTTCTCATCATTGTAGACGTAATCTATCTGAAATACTTATACAAAAAACAAATGAAAAACCAAAGAAGATGTTACATTTGAACAGTCGGTACATATATTTGAATAAAATTGAAAAGTATCGAAATTCACAACCATAATGTAACGAGATCGCAGTATTTCACACGCATTCTAGTCTAGCTAGAATAGCTAAGCTGATACAGATTCGACGTTTTGGGTGCTTACTATGAGCTCTTATAGCAGGGCAGAAGTTGAACGTTTCCAGTGAGAGAGAGTGACGGTGCTATAGGTCTTTTATAGCTCCGTCTCTCTCTCTCTCACTGGAAACGTTCAACTCTGCTATAAGAGCTCATAGTAACTCCCTTGAACTCATTACAGAAAATAAAACAAAAATAAAAGCAACATTTTACTTATGTATCTTTATATTCCTGGTCCCTGGTTGGTGGTTCCTGGTTCCTGGTGGTTATTAGTCGAATAAAACAAAGTCGGGTTTGTTCGAACACTTATAACTCGAGAACGGCTGGACGGATTTTCATGGTTTTTGATTTGTTGCATTTGTCTCCGTTCCGAATAGCAGACTGTCTATTAAAAACATAACAAAATTTACAAAAAAAAAAGACAATTAAGCGTTAGCATCTAAGTAAAAATAGGTAAACACTGACTTTGTATTTATGTAATTGAAACGTAGGTAAGTAATTTTAGTATTGTGACGAGATTTCATTGTCTAAAACCCAACTCACGAGCCAACAACTGCTGTTTCTAGGTATAGAAACAGCAGTTTCTATACCTAGTTAGAAAGATAGGTACTTACATACTTACATTTATTTTAAAATAAAATTGCGTATTTTTAATTTGAAAATTGCAATAATTGTATTAAATTGGAATAAAATACATATTTATAAGAATTACAATAACGCTTGCACGCCATCTAGCGTTCTAATATATTAACTATCGCAATAATGGCGCTCTAGTTTGCTTGTCAAAACTCACGCACACTATGTAAGCAAGTATAAAATTTTGTCTGTATTTCACGATAGTTTTTCTCAGTAAATAATGTAAGTTATTTCATAAAAAGGTCTATCGCGGCCACAGTGATAAAATGATTCGTTGTAGAAAAGTGAAAAAATCAGCTGTTCAGTACATTTCGACGAGTTTGATGTAGATAAATGTACTGAACAGCTGATTTTTTTTTCGCGATTTCAGGTTTGGTCCCATAGTAAAAGTTGTTCATAATGATGAGTACAATGACCCCTTAAGAGGTTACTGGTGTTTTAAAAATAACCCTGTATAGTTTGGATGATTATAACAACAAAATATTAATTCTTATCAAAATAAAGTAAAATAACTTTCATTCATACCGCATCAGCTTGCTTAGTGCGGATGTGTTGTCCATTTAATAGATGGCGTTGTGCAAATATGTAAGTACGTCATTTTTAGGGTTCCGTACCAAAATGGTAAAAAAGGAACCCTTATGGTGTCACTCAGTCTGTCTGTCTGTCTGTCACAGCTGGATATCTCAAGAACTACTAATGCTATCAACTTGAAATTTAGAACAGTTTTAAATGACGTTTACCCACCTATTTTGCAAATAAGAAATAATTAAAAATATTTATATTTTTTTTTGCAACAGGGACTGAAAGGGGGTCTTAAAAATTCAAATTCGACTAGAGCATGTGGGATGTCATATGAACGAGCGTTGTTTGCACATTCTCAAACATTTTTTATTTTTATTTAACCGCATAGTTTTTGACTTTTGATTAAAAATGTAAAAAAAAAATACCGTTCCCCTCCTTATCTCCGAAGTTTGCAAAGAGAAAAATCTGAAATTATTATATGTGATAGAAGTTTATGTAAAGATTACAGAAAAAATAAAACGATGTCTAAATAGCACACTTTTTCTGAAATCGGAACAGAACCCTCGGTGCGCGAGTCCGACTCGCTCTTGACCGTTTTTTTTATAAATTGCGAGGTTTTCCGCGGATTGCTGACCCTTCTCGATTTATTATTTCAATATTGTCGGTGGATTGAAGAGTTTGTTTTTTATTTGTTTGAACGCGCTAATCTCTGGTACTACCCCAGCCGGATTTGAAAAAATCTTTTTGCATTTAATTACTTAATTCTTGAGAAAGGCTATTTAACATCACGCTAGGGCCCTTAGGAGCCGAGCAAAAAAAAAAAAAAGTTGGAAAGAACGCTAAGCGCAAACGAAGTTATTTAAGAAAATAGACGAAAATTGACCATTCCCCCCCCCCCCCCCCTTTCTCCGAAACTACTGAGCCTGAAGTTTATAAAAAAATACAGAAAATAGTTCTATAAGTACCTGTAGATTACAGGAAAACCTATAAGAAGTTTATGGTCTTAAAATTACATGGTAAATCTCTTAATATTGTGAGTACAAACTTACCTATAATTGTATATGTATAATACCTGTTGGAATGTATGAGAGAACATGTTTTTCAACTATAATGTGAAGTTTGTTCTTGGGATAATTTCATCCCAACTACGGAACCCTTCATTGTGCGTAGGCCGACACGCACTTGGCCGCTTTTTTTTTTTTAAACACCCGCAAAACAGATAAAAACTGTTATTTCCCTCTTACACAGAATGGGCGTTTTTCCACTGTCCGGGACGTCGCCGGCATGTCTGGGCATCGCTGGGAGCCATCGCCGTGCCGATGCCGGCTCCGGCAGTGCCATACAATTTCATACATTTTTGCTTCTCCGGCTGCCGGGCCGATATCGGTGCCAAATGGCGAAATGCCGGCGACGTCCCGGCCAGTGGAAAAGCACCCTATAAGTGCATCATCTATTTCTTTCAATGTCGTGATCTACATACTTTCAGGAAAGTTTTAGTATATAATACATTAGGTAATTATTCTTATATACGAAGTTATATGCATAAATGTACTGTTTCTCCGGCATTTATATGTTAGTTCTGGGCTTAATAGTGTAATTGTACATTATATTTAACTGAAAATGGAAAAATAAGTTTACTTGAATAAAAGTTAAAAGCTTAAAAGCGACTTCAAAAACCTAAAACGATTAAAGTAACATTCATAAAAAAAGCTGTTATTATGTAGTTTTTTATGAAAGTTTTTATTCGTTTTAGTTTTTTTTTTAACTAAAACGAATAAAAAAAATTAAAAACCGACTTCAAAACCTAAAACAAATAAAAAAAAAATTATTCGTTTTAGGTTTTTGAAGTCGGTTTTATTTTTTTTTTAAAGTAAACTTATTAATTTTAACGACAGACAATACTTTTACATATGAGTGCTTGGTTTGTGTCGCCACATCAGAACTCTGTGATTCCTTTACAAATGTTGAAGTAACAGGCTGAAAATCGGGAGCGAGAAATTTTCCAGGAACTGCACCTGGCAGTAGTTTTCGCACGAGCGCTTCGGCCAGCATGGAATTTTCGAAATGTATTGAACATATTTTGTAACTGCCTGGCTTTAAATCAGTTTTATTGAGTAAATCGGGTCTCCCAATGAGTTCTAACCACTTATTTCGGCTGAAACAAATAAGATTCGAAATCAGGCGTACATAATAAGTAAATTCTTTGTGCAGGGGGCTACCATGAGCAATGCTGCCGATTCTCTTGTTCAATAAATCTAATTTAATTTACGTCCATCTCTGTTTCAAAATCAAAAATCTCTAAATAATAAAAAAAAAAAAAATTACTTATTATTATTATTTTTTAATATTAATTTCTTTATCAAATTTTGGACATCCACGCCCACTTAAAAAAACACCTGTTACTATGAGAACAACCCTGAAATCGCGAAAATAAAATCAGCTGTTCCATAGATAATCGAAAAAATGTATGGAACGGCTACGTTGACAACAGCCACAATGATTTAGGTATGTACAGTCAACATCACAATACACAAAACAACAAAACCAAACTGTGAAATTCCTCCAAATGATTTTAAACCTTAAAATGTTGCCGGTTAAGTTCAAAATCGAATGAGAAAATTTGACAGTTTGTAGTAACTTGATGTGCTGGTGTGTGTACAATATTATACTATAATAAATAAAAATAAAAAAACTTTTTTACAAAAAAAAATAACCGACTTCCAAAAAAAATTGGATTTGTATTTTAGTTTTTTGCCACCGACTTCCGAAATTAATGTTTTTTTTCACTTTGTAGTGTTTTTTTTGGGATTCCCTCATCAGATTATGACTAGGTGACAATGGAACAATGGAACAAAAATATATTATTTGTACTCAGCACAGGTTTTATAGCACTTAATTTCCTCGGTCCCTATATCTACGATAAACTTAATAAAAAACTTGATTATTTATCCACTCAACACAGATTGCTGCAGGAAAAAGTATTGGAATACCTACAAGGTCTCACATATGATGAGACTAAGCAACTTACAACTGTTACCAACCAAGTTAGACATTTAATAATAAATAATGTTTAATTTAAGCAAAAATTCTTAACTACGGTAAATACTAAGATTCACCAAGTCTCACCAGTAAAAGTCTAAATTGTTCTATAATACTCTTTAATATTGGACTGTTACCCGGCATTCAGTCGGCAAATCCTAGGTTTTACCGCAGACACCGGTAAATGTCCAAAATCATAGATTGTAGAAATATAATAGTTATGTCAACTACTAATAATAATAATAAAATGCACAGTGCATACAGGGATAATCGTCGGTTGGTGCCTCCTCATAATTTAAAATTGTCTAAGGGGCCTCTGCGTCGGTTTCGGCCCCTCGTACGCCTTCCAAAGGTCCGAGACCACAGGGTCCCGATATGTCAATGACGTTTTAAAATACTTAATAATGATGATTGTAATGAATAATTACTATTACCGAATATTTATTATTAAGTAATTAAGAAATCTTAAAGTTAATATCTACTTACTACTACTTACTTACTTACCTATCTAAATAAGAATATGTTAATATTCAAAATCATTTGTGTAATGTTTAAAAAGTATGTAAGTACAGACGCCAGCAGGTCAAGCCACCCGAAACTGTCAAATTTTGCCAATCAACCTTGAACCTAATGCTTTAGTGATAAAGATGAAAATCTATTAAAGAAATTTGACAGATTGAAGTAGCTTGATGTGCTGGCGTCTGTACCATAGACTTATAAAAAAAGATGGACTCCGCGCCACGCATATCGCAAGTGAAGCACCGTACCGATCTATGTGTGCATGATTTGAGTACCTGCAAAGACGCCGTCGCTCGTGTCACGTAAATGTGTGCGTGAGGCGTGTTTGTACAAACGGTCCGGCATACTTACTGTGCTTCACTTTCGATATGTGTGGCGCGCAGTCCATCTTTTTTTATAAGTCTATGGTAAGTACCTACTACGAAACTCGAATTCAGAACAATTATTTTAAAAAACGGTCAAAATTAAAAGTTTTTTATTGTTTTCCTCAAGTTTAGCTTATGATGCAATTAGGCCCTTTTGACCAGACACTCCTCATACTTATTAAAACCTAAGATTTAATTTTTTTTATCTAAATCCATGCTATAAACCCTCTATAAAAGTTTCTGAAACAGTTACCTTATAGCCAACATTAAAACAGCCAGTGTCATAGTAACCATCATGGTAACCATAATAGCATCCAAACGGGTGTTTTAATATTGTACTGAATTTCATAATACAACTCGTTTTCAAAAAAAGAGCATTGTAATGCACGCGCGTTTCACTACAACAGCGCCGTAATTTTAAAAAAGAACTTATTCGAATTTACGTCGTATACTATGACGCCGACTGCCATGTTCGATACGAGATTAGTATTGCAAAAAACTGTTTCAGAACCTTTTATAGAGGATTGATAACATGGATGTAGATAAAGTCTTGTATGCAACTGTACATAATTAGGTATTAAAACACTCATGTGATAGTATTATTACACGAGGCGAAGCCGAGTGTGATAAAGCCACATTCGTGTTTTAATACCCCTTATTATACATCAGTTGCATAAATAACTATTATGATTGACATTTGTCACTTAGGTAATGTCTTTGACTTTTTTAGTAGGTTTATAACATATAGTACTTTTGAAATCATTGGCCTAGCTATATTATTATTATGCCTATACTAAAAGGTACCTAAACTAAAAACCAATGTAAATCATTGGTTTTTAGTTGCTTAGAAGACACATCAAGATTGTTTACCTTCATTTCACTACCTATACCTTTTCGTATAGGTATAACCTGGTATAACAATAATAATATAGCTAGGCCAATGATTTCAACAGTAATGATTACTAAATCAATTGAACCATTAGTTTAAGCAGTACCTAGGTAGTTTATTTGTTTACTAAGTACCTATGTGTTTGTGTAAAATGATGCATCAATATTATTTACCTTCATTTTACTACCTAAACCTTTCTAGTATAAGTACCAATTTGTTTTACTTAGATCACACTCTCAAACTCTCTGTTTTGTTGTAAGTATGCTATAAATCCTACTACATAGAGTACATTAGAATTTTTAAGCTTAATAAAAACAATGAAAACTTACGTTTCACAATCCTTTGGTAATTTATAAAAAGATAACTTTGAGTTCTTCTGTTTATTATAACATCCGTACACAGAACAATGATTAGTGTTACGATTTAATTTTGATGCCATACCGAAGAGTGCACAATACGTAGTATCCTTTATGTAGTCTGTGAGTGCACAAAATCAAAAATAAAATTAAATGACGAACGTTCGGTCGCATCGCAAGCGCGGCGCTTGCGTTCCAACCCCCCCCTTAGTGGTGAAATATTGCTTTTAGAAGCTAAGCTGGTGGATTTTTCTGTTAGTAAGGTGCTTACACTCACCACCAGCTGCACCTGTGTGCACCTGTCAGTCTGTCACTGTCACACTCACACTGGCACGGTGTTGCCAGATGCATTGAACCTTTTATCTGTAGTGGAAACCGCTAAAATCTGTATGCCTTTTTATTTTATCATGAAATCTATACCACTTTTTGTAGGCCCTACAATCGGTCAGATTTTTTTGAAGTGAAAACTTCTGGCGCGTTGAGCGATTTTTGGTAGGGGGGAATTGAAATCTCTATAAAATCTATGAAAATCAAAGTATTAAATTAGGTAGGATTAAATAAAAATTGACATAAATTAATAAAATTGTCATATGTACCTACTTATTAATTAAGACGGTGGTATGAGCCGCTCTGCAGAGTAGTACAGAACAATTTACTTGACACGTCTGCTACTACTGCGGAGCAAGCGCACCTGCTGGCTGTGGGTAAGTGGGAGTCGGGTCTGTATTCATGCGCTACCGTCGTCGAACATTGGCACTTTGTTCGACGACACTACTTTCCGCCTCGCTGCTTCCCTGCGACTTGGAGCTCCTTCGTGTTTTCCTCATCGCTGTCACTGTGGCGAAGTTGTCAACAGCCTCCGACACCACGGCCTGTCTTGCAGCCGAAGTGGGGGTCGCTTAGCGCGGCACGCTTACATCAATGACATCATCCGACGAGCCCTTGTCACCGTCGCGCATCGGCGTTCCAGCAGTATTAGAACCCAATGGCTTGGCACGCGACGATGGCAAGAGACCGGACGGCATGTCATTATTTCCATGGAAGGTGGGAAGGCCTTCAGTGTGGGACGCAACTTGTGTCGATACTCTTGCGCCATCCCATCTTCCTGGCTCGGCGTGCTGTGCTGGCACTGCTGCTGCGGCTGCGGAAAACCTCAAGCGGCGAAAGTATAATAACCTTATCGGTAATTATATTTTTGAACCGTTCGGGGTTGAAACCCTTGGGCCGTGGGGTCCGAGTGCTCATAGTTTGTTTAAGGGAATCTCCAAACGGCTTGTTGACACTTCCCGTGACCCAAGGGCTGGTTTTTACCTTGGCCAGAGGATTAGCATTGCCATACAACGTGGCAATGCCGCCAGTCTCTTGGGTACTTTACCAGTCGACAGCGATGCGGAGGAATTTTTCGACGCCATATTTTAGTTTTTTATTAGTTTTAGTTTAAGATATTATATTTTTAACGTGTTTAACTTATTAATATTGATAATTAAAACAATATATATTATAAGCAATCACACCAAGACGACGCAACTACCCTCGTAACTGATTATAAAAAGGGCAGCGAGTCGACCGCGCCGGGGCCGGGCACTCACTTAGATCCGAGCGTTCGACGCGTTTATATCGGTTGTATTTCCCTTATTTCGTTCAGGTTAGGTTTTAGGTAGATTCTGTTCCTCTAATTGCATTTTGTGTTATGTTGAATAACTTTTGTTAAAATAATTAAATTAATAACGGTTAGCCAACTTGTTTTGTTTAAGGACTTCTACTTCTGGTTTCTAAAATCAGAAGTGGGATAAGTAACTTCTAGCCCACCAAAAAGGAGGAACAGGGTCGTTTGTTTTTGTGTTTGTGAGCATGACTGGTGGAGCCAGTCGTAGATCGCGACGTCGTTCTCGCAGTCATTCTAGTAATAGGTCGCGGTATAGGTCACGTAGTCGATCGAGAGTTTCAACGCGGAATCGTCGGTCACGGCGTCGTTCCCGTAGTGGAACACACAGTGGGGATCGAGTGTGGTCTCGTAACGCGTCGCGTCGCGACCGGTCGCACCATCGTTGTCGTCGCGATGTTGGATCACGTTACCCCGTCGCGGATGCGTCGATCCATAATACATTGAGTGCAATCATGAACCGTTTGACGTCAATCGAGAACAGTTGCGTAACAAGTGTCCCCAATAAAACAATAGTGCGTTGTGGGACCAGTAACATACGTGATACCATTGTGGACGAGTTGACACCTAGATTGAATGCGTCCAGATGCTATACACCAGAACCCCAGGCAAGTACCCATGAGACACGAACAATAAACTCTTTGCCAAATACCCACATTACATCACCAAAAGCAAATAATTCAGATTTGACCACATCAGACCCGACAAGGGCACTTGTTGATGCTCTTAGATCGTTGCAACCAGCTAGATCTCAAAATTACTACGTTTCAAACTTTGATCCCTCTATTCATAACATAGACGCATGGTGCGAAGAGGTCGACCGCGCGCAGGAGTCTAATGGTTGGAGCGACTATGAGTGTCTTTCGCGCATTGGGTCGTGTCTCAAGGGTGATGCAAACATTTGGCTGAATGAGTGGGTTACAGCCGAGCGCACTTGGACAAATTTCAAACGCGAATTCAAACCGTTGTGCCCGCGAAAATTAGATTATGCGAATATACTGTTCGAGACAATGAATACTTCGTCTGATAAGTACGTCACTTACGCAGAATACGCGCGTCGTACTCTGTTGCGCTTACGAATACTCAAAGGTTTGAGTGATGACCTTATGACCTTAATCGTGATTCGCGGTATTGATAACCATCAGATTAGAGCAGCTGCGGCCAATGCTAACCTAAACCCCAAGACAATAGTGTCGTTTTTGTCCATTTACACTAAGCCTGTTCGTACCAAGTCTGACGGTCACGTTTCAACGTCGAGCATGCGTCCTCCTCAATCCACTTTGAACCGAAACGAGCAAAAGTGTTTTTCGTGTGGTCAGAAGGGGCATATCAGCCGCTATTGTCGCTCTAAACCTGACCCCGAGAAAACTTCCATTTCTGCTGGCACGAGCAATATTATTTGCAACTTTTGTAAAAAGTCAGGTCACCTCGAGGACAAGTGTTCTGTCAAAAGTCAATCTCAACCGCGAAATGTACGATAGTAGTATAGTAGTACTGCTGAACAGTTGATGCAATAATCATTTAAATTTTTATTTTAATTTTTACTAGCTGCACCCGCATGGACCGGGATAAAAAGTAGCCTATATGTGTTGATTCAGGGTGTAAGCTATCTGCATGCCGAATTGCGTCCGGGTCAGTCCGGCCGTTTGAGCGTGAAGAAGTAGCAAACACACACACTCGCGGGCTTTCGCCTTTATAATATCAGTGTGATGTGATTTTATACTCAGGGCGGGTTGTGAGTCAAGGTCAGGTGAGGCCGAGCTCATGCAAGGTCGAGGCTCTCGTAAATTCACCGATTTCCGAGAATGTACGGCAGGTGCGTCAGTTTGTTGACAAATGCGTAGCACATTGCTTAGTCTGCATCTCAAAAAAGAGGGTACCACGAAATCAGACCATAACGTCTTGGAAAAAACCCGATTCCCCCTTTCATACAATCCATATGGGTGTTTTTGGTTCTCTTCTCATGTCTATTGGGTACAAATTTATATTAGTCGTCATCGACGCGTCAATAAAATATCCATGTCAAAATGTCCGGGCATGCAAGGCCTTTACAGAGTCGTAAAGGTTCTACCAAATGGACGGTGTGTGCTTAAACTGCTTAGCGGCTGCTACGGGAAGACTACACAAGCAGCGGCACAGTATAGTATGGTGCCTTGGCGTGGCGAGTGGTGCCCTGAGTCATGCGCAGCCTTCTTTGAGGGTATGTACAAGCTTTTGTTATTTGAACTACAGGCTTATCTAGCCTTGGCGTTCACTGTCTGGACTCTAAGCTTGAAGCCTTGGCGTTCTATTGTCGAACTTCGGGTGAATTGCCCTGGCGTTAATTGAACTACAGACATAACATGGTGTTGGCGTTCCATTGTCGAACTTCGGGTGAATTGCCCTGGCGTTAATTGAACTACAGACATAACATGGTCTTGGCGTTCTATTGTCGAACTTCGGGCGAATTGCCCTGGCGTTCGTTGAACTACAGACATAACATGGTCTTGGCGTTCTGTTGCCGAACTTCGGGCAAATTGCCCTGGCGCTCGTTGAACTACAGACATATTATCATGGTCTTGGCGTTCGTTAAACTTCAGGCGTGTCTGCCTTGGCGTTTTACTTACTTAGGTATCTCAGATGGTGATAATGGTTAAGAAGCTCAGCCAGAAAAGAAGCACTGATACTATGAAGAAAATATCTAGGCTTGGTTTGTTGTTTTAAGAGACGTCTCTGTTGTCATTTAAAGAGTGATGTGTGTATCTATGTGTGATCTCAAGGATGTGTGATAGATGAACTTTGAATTGATTGTAAGGCGATGTGAAAAATATTTGTAAGGTTGATTGAGTTGATTCTAGGCCACACTAGATTACTATTAACGGAATCTAATTTTCAGATGAGAATACGGATGAACATAAACCACAGGAGAGCGTAACACTTTCTGAGGCTGGTCCTTCAATGCCTTCCTCGGATCCAGTTCAAGACCTCGGAGCTGCTGGTATTGCTGGTCCTAGCGGCATGGCACCGAGCTCATATGGTGGGCTATCAATGCCCCCTGGACGCAGATATGGATATTGACGTTTACGGCGCCGGACCACCAGTTGGCGTCAACCACGAAACTCGTGTCGAGGACGACACTTAGTCAGGAGAGGCCGTATAAGCAATCACACCCAGACGACGCAACTACCCTCGTAACTGATTATAAAAAGGGCAGCGAGTCGACCGCGCCGGGGCCGGGCACTCACTTAGATCCGAGCGTTCGACGCGTTTATATCGGTTGTATTTCCCTTATTTCGTTCAGGTTAGGTTTTAGGTAGATTCTGTTCCTCTAATTGCATTTTGTGTTATGTTGAATAACTTTTGTTAAAATAATTAAATTAATAACGGTTAGCCAACTTGTTTTTTTTAAGGACTTCTACTTCTGGTTTCTAAAAATATATATATATATATATAGTTAGTCATTTACTTTAGTACGCACGGCTACAGATCAAGCTATAAATTTCCAGTATAAGCTGAGCTCGCATTATATAGGATTTCCTTACAGCGAGAGGTCAGTAATGTATAGCTTGTTGTGTAGCCGTGTGTACCTCGTGTAAAGGGTAGTAATAAAAACTCCGAAAAAAAAATTAAAATATAAGCATACTAACTTTCCAACAACTTCTAAGCGAATACAAATAAAGAAACGACCGAAAAAAATACTAAAAATTTCGAAAAGTTAATTGAAATCATTGGTTATATTCATATTCATATCTTTATTTGCATTCCATAATGTTTCAGAAGGTGTTACAAAGGCTTAAAGCTACGGTACAATTATGGACCCTGTAGGGCACAGGAAAAGAGTATAAAATTAAAAATTAAAATTAAAATAAACAGGACTGAGCTCTCCAAAAATCGTATCATACAAAAATTAACCTTAATTATTGCACATTAGGTTTACTTTTGATAGGATATCTTGGCTGAGGCAAAACGAGCCGAGAGAGAGAGAGCCCGAGTTAAGTAGTTTGTCCCTTTTGCTCAATTGCCAACAGATAAAAATGATAGAAAAATTTCACCAACTACAAGTAGGTAAAATAAGTTACGTATATTTATTTTAGCATTTAGATTAGTTTTAAATAATTTTATTTATAGGTTTACAATCTGTATATCATAGTCAATAATTTTATAAGTAAGCTCCATGAGTAAAATAATCAAAATAATATAATTTTGATTAATGTTTGGTAGCTATCATATAATTACTCTGGTAACACTGAAATCTGACATCAATGGTTTCATGGCGGTTTTTTTTCAATTTAGATAGCGAAAATGGTGAGAAAGTGTTGCATCAAGAAATGTAAAAGTGAATGTTATGCTCGTTGTGGCATTTAATTTCACAGGTAAGGAACTTGTAAGGAATAACAAAGATTTAAATAAATCTCGATACGTTAAAATTGTTACTAAATAATAACAATTTTGAGTCTAAGTAGTGTAACCATGCTCTAGACGTTTTGTAGACAGAAGACTAAGCGTCTTCTGTCTAAAAAAAGCTTTAAGTAGTGTAATTCTGATTAAAACTATTAATATTAGGCGCATAATAAATACAATTTGTACTTATGTATCGCATGATTGAAATAGCATTATTTTTATGTTGGTTACATACAGCTTTCCATCCAAAGAAGAAATTCAACAAATATGGTTGGATGTAATTCCAGAATCATTTTATTTCCCTTTGCTTCAATTACATACTTACCCAAACCAGCTCTGTATAGTAAACGAAAAAAGAGCAAGAAAGCACCATGGTCCCCGAACGAGATTCTACATGCCTACTTCATCATAAGCCACGTATACCTGTATACCTACGTGATAAAATTTGATGATTCGCCACAAGACGAGTCTCACCAATATTGTAGTCCTTCCTTCTTGCCTCAAAAAAATTTGTAGGTACACGATTCAACACCGACATAGAACACAATAATGTTCAGTTTCAAAAAGGAGCTTTCGAAAAAGGTCTATTTCTTTATATTATTTAATTACAATATGTTTGTAATACAAACAATAATTTGAAATCACTTAGGGGTTGACCCTAAGTGATTTCAAATTATTATTATCGGACGCAAATTATCTCTGTATAAACGAATTTTCCTATTTGTCATAAAAATGTTTGGTCACCCTTTTAGAAGGAGATAAACTGCCTTAATATGACATATCTCTGCTCGTGTTTTTGGTATGAGAGCTCAGTCCATGGACCTAATATACAAACTGGATTGAGCTCTCATACCAAAAACACGAGCAGAGAGAGATATGTCACATTGAGGCAGTTATCTCCTTCTAATAGGGTGACCAAACATTTTTATGACGAACAGGAAAATTCGTTTATACAGAGATAATTTGCGTCCGGTTGACCATTAGTGATTTCAAATTATTGTTTGTATTACAAACATATTGTAATTAAATAATATAAAGAAATAGACCTTTTTCGAAAGCTCCTATAAGAAACTGAACATTATTGTGTTCTATGTCGGTGTTGAATCGTGTACCTACCCATGTTTTGAAGCAAGAAGGAAGGACTACAATATTGGTGAGACTCGTCTTGTGGCGAATCATCAAATTTGATCACGTAGGTATACATGGCTTATGATGAAGTAGGCATATAGAATCTCGTTATGAGACCATGGTACTTTCTTGCTCTTTTTTCGTTTACTCTACAGAGCTGGTTTGGGTAAGTATGTAATTGAAGCAAAGGGAACTAAAATGATTCTGGAATTACATCCAACCATATTTGTTGAATTTCTTCTTTGGATGGAAAGCTGTAAACAACTTAAAAATAATGCTATTTCAATCATGCGATACATAAGTACAAATTGTATTTATTATGCGCCTAATATTAATAGTTTTAATCAGAACTACACTACTTATAGCTTTTGTAGACAGACGACGCTGTCTTCTGTCTACAAAACGTCTAGAGCATAGTTACACTACTTAGGCTCAAAATTGTTATTATTTAGTAACAATTTTAGGTCTTTTATCGAGATTTATTTAAATCTTTGTTATTCCTTACAAGTTCCTTACCTGTGAAATTAAATGCCACAACCAGCATAACATTCACTTTTACATTTCTTGATGCAACAATTTCTCACCATTTTCGATATCATAATTGAAAAAATACCGCCATGAAACCATTGATGTCAGATTTTAGTGTTACCAGAGTAATTATATAATAGCTGCCAAACAGTAATCAAAATAATATTATTTTGATTATTTTACTCATGAATAAGAATAAGAATAAGAATTATTTATTGCGTAACTGTGTACAATCAGATCTTATAATATAACATAACAGTTTTAGGATCAACAGTCTACCCATGTCGCCATGTCGCCATGTCGACATGTGTGTGTATGTTGCCATGTCGGCATGATGCCATGGATCTTACTTATATAAAATTATTGACTATGTTGTACTGATTGTAAACCTATAAATAAAATTATAATCTAATCTAAATGCTAAAAAAAATATACGTAACGTATTTTACTTGTACCTAGTTGGTGAAATTTTTCTACCATCTTTATAATTTTTATCTGTTGGCAATTGAGCAAAAGGGACAAACTACTCATGTCGGGCCCTCTCTCTCGGCTCGTTTTGCCTCAGCTAAGATATCCTATCAAAAGTAAACCTAAAGTGCAATGCTTAAGGTTAATTTTTGTATGACACGATTTTTGGAGAGCTCAGTCCTGTTTACATCTTAGTTTACATAGTATAATAGGTCCATGGCTCAGTCCAGTTTGTAACGGGTGATTTTTTAAGAGGTATAGGATTTGATTTTCAAAAAAAACACAAAAAATTTGAAACATTTTATGAAATCTTTATTGGAATCGATGGAACGATCAATATAATTTAATGTTTGAAGATGATTTCATGCAAATGCTGGCCGCGGCTCCGGTTTAGATGGCCCATTCGCAAGGCCCAATTTTGGCACACTCTCTCCAACATATCAGCCGGTATATCACGAATAAATGCTTCAATATTGGCTCCCAGTGCGTCAATCGTTGCTGGTTTATCCCTGTAGACATGAGCCTTAACATGGCCCCACAAGAAATAGTCCAAAGGCGTTAGATCACACGATCTAGGCGGCCAATTGACGGGCCCAAAACGTGAGATAAACTGTTCACCGAAGGCGGCTCTCTCAATTGGGCCATTGTTTCGCGTGCCGTGTGGCATGTGGCACCGTCTTGTTGAAACCACATGTCAGGCATGTCCAATTTTTCCATTTTGGGCAAAAAAAAATCGCCAATCATCACACGGTAGCGCTCGCCATTTACAGTAACGTTTCGGCCATTGTCGTCTTTGATAGTAAAATTCAATAATTTGCAAGCGTTGTTCGTTCGTAAGTCGATTCATGGTTAAATTATAGACCAAACTGAACAAGTTTGACAATGACACAAGACACGATTCACGCGTGATCTGTCAAAAACAGTGTTGCCAAAAAGATACCAGCAAAAAAATCACCCGTTATATTAGGTCCATGCTTAGAGCATTTAACTATGGAGATGGCAAGCAGCGAATCACCGAACAACATTTTCTGCCACTTTATGCGGGGGGCGAGGAAAACACATACAGCACACTACGAAAATTTGACAGTGCTAGTGATGTGACACAAACAATGAGTGATATTTCATTACATGAATGAATGAATAAATGTTCATTCATTTTAATTTCTTGTATGTATACGCACGGCTACAGATCACGCTATACAGGGTTATTGGTAAAACACCAGCAACCTCTTTAGGGGTCATTGTACTCATCATTATGAACAACTTTTAATGAAGGACCAAACCTGAAATCGCGAAAAAAAAATCAGCTGCTCCCTACATTTTGACGAGTTTGATGTAGATAAAAATGTACTGAACAGCTGTTTTTTTTTTTCGCGATTTCGTGTTTGGGCCCATAGTAAAAGTTGTTCATAATGATGAGTACAATGACCCTTTAAGAGGTTGCTGGTGTTTTACCAATAACCCTGTATATTTCCAGTATAAGCTGATCTCGCATTGTATAGGATTTCCTTATAATTAGAGATCAGTGTAAACTGGAAATGTATATAGCTTGATGTGTAGTCGTGTGTACAGTCAACGGCCAGAAGTCCACTTACACCGCAATGACCATTATCGCCTGCGCTATACGGGCAGCGGCGCTTATACGCACATACGCATATTTATCCGTGTGAGCGATGTTCCAACGCTAACAGATTAACATGTCGTGTAGCATTGTTACGAGTAGTTATAGATGTGGTCAATGCTAGACAAGGATGACAATATCAGTAACTTGTTTTTCTATCGTCGTCTGATTATTTTTTTCATAGTAATGCAAAATTTCAACAAGTGAATATAAGTTAACATTAGCTAGATCGGTAACGAGGCTGCTCTCGCTAATATGATCGGGATAGATGTGAGTTCGAATCCGAGTTGGGCCAGTTTTTTTATGTTTTATATAATTGTTGTTTTAGTAATTTATTTTGGTAAATTACTTTGAACAAATATATGTTACATAGGTAATTTATTATTATAATATGATAATAAATGAAACAAATTTTGATATGGTAACATTGTAATATTTTTTATATAAAAGAAATCTTTTACACTTATGTTATTATTATAGTATTGAATGTTAAAAAACACATTTTATGTTACATATAGATATTCTGTTATGTAATTTAAGAGGTTATAGCTTAATTATTCATTTTCTCAATGAAAAGAGGATTGAAACTTAACCTCAATATTACAATAATATAAATACTAATTTGCTAAAGTTACGGCCACTATGTCCCCTGACACAAAATTACCCTACCTGTTTAGGATTTCGGTGAATAGGACAATTTTATAGTCTTGCACAAAACTTAACATATTACGCACCGTAGACATTATTACATTCAACACTTCCACATAGTTGACACTGTTGGCTCGCGTCGATATAAAACTTAATTCACCGGGCCCATGAGCACTTATCCACCCCCACATATTCACACTGCTTCTGCCTGACTCCGTATTTGGTCTGACATTGCCTTCAGACCAACGCGTGTTATTTTACGCCACAAATGCAGCCTTCCTTTTTGGCACGATTTAAAAGATTTTTCGTCGGTGAATATTGTCGTCTCCCAAAGTCCAAATATTCCCGGGCAAAACTTAACCTCTCCTCTTTATGCCGTTGCATTAAAAACGGTTTCTTAGCGTTGGCGTTCGGTGATGAAGACCTTCGGCATGGAGCATGCGGCGAACGGTGCGTACTGATGTGCCGAACTCATCGGCAAAACGCCTTGTTGGGATGAAACCATTCGTCTCATATTCAGCTGCCATATAACGTCGCTGAGGCTAGCTAATAAGAGGTGGTCTTCCGCTTCTCTCACGACTCTTCAGGCTACCTTCTTCCTCAAATCTCTTCACCCACTAACAGTCTCTCCCTAAAAACAAAAAACTATATTACACACTTGCAACAAGCGTAATAATAGTAATCACATAAAATTAAAAAAAAAAACTTACGCATAAGCCGGTTCCATTCGATATTTGAGATATATTAAGGCCATTCGAATATAGGGCCACAAGATTTGCCTTGGCTTCAATACTAATATTAGCCTGCATATTGAATTCAGAAGAATACAAAAATAGCAACAGCAAGATAACACAAACGCTCGTAATAACGCTCACCAACCAACAACAGCTAATAGTGGAATAATTTATGTGAACTAGTAAAGTAGTTAAAATATGAAGGTAGATTTACAAAGTGAAATTATCACTTTGTTTCAAATCTACCCTCATATTTTAATAACGACACTAAGATTGAAAATAATTGTAAAACGAAAGAATCTTCGTTTAGTTGTGGAATATTTAACATATTTGTTAGCAACTCGGCATTCTTATTTCACATGTAATACTTAAAAAATATTTTTCATGTTTGATGTGAGACTCGAACCCGAACGTTCGCCATGCGAGGCACAGTGCTAACCACTTCGGCCACCGTAACGCTTACGACACTTATTGAAATTTGTAATAACAATCATCAGCGGGCAACAAGTTGCCAATGTGTAGTGTTGTCAAACGTTCTTAAAGAAGAAGGTCATAAGTACAACTAATATTGCTATGCCACGGTTTTGTGAGATTGCTAGTCGACTTTTGGCTGTTACTGTACCTACACAAAAATACGCAATATGATTAATGCCTGCGAAACTACGTAGGTAGACAGTAATTACCAAAAAATGTATAGTGCTTTAGAAAAAGAACGATTGTATTTATTTATAGTCAAATATTTTTTCAAATAACATATTGCTGGACCAGCCGGTCGTTTCAGTAAAAATCTCACCGTGAAAACTTAAGTGAAGTAAGTTTGTTTTTGCTAGGAATTGACACTATTGACAGCTCACTCGACGCTCACTTCACCTAAGTTTTCACGGTGAGATGGTTACAGAATCGCACTGCAGTGCCTTTCCCTATCATTCTGCATTTAGGGTCGGCAATTCGGGATACATACTGAGCCCCGTTTTATAATGCGGGCTTATTGTAGGTATACGTGTCAAAAAAGTAGGAAGTGTAGAATATAAATAATAAAACAACACAGCCAATTTTATTATTTCGTTAAAAATAACACTTTTATTTTTATTTATTTATTATTTATTAAAACTTTATGCACAAGTAAAAAAATACTATACAAAGGCGAACTTAATGCCTTAGGCATTTTCTACCAGTCAACCTTAGGGTGATGCAGAGACAAAACATGGTAGGTGCAACACAAGGGATAGATAACTGGCAAAAGAATAAATACTAATAAATACACGTCTTTTACCCGTTCGGTTTCTTTTTTTTACAACTATTTGAGTTCGGTGTTTACTAGCTAACTAATTAAATAAACTAAATGAGGTGTTTGATATTTTAGTATGAAATGAAAACATGCGAGTGTTTCATAGCCATAGTCTAGTTCATAGCGGCTTCATAGCCATGGGCTAGTTCATAGTGGCTTCATAGCCATAGTCTAGTTCAATGACATTAAACATCTAGACGTTGCCATGATTACAGTGTGAAGCGTGGAAGTGAGACACATATATACGAAATTTTATTATTATCTCCTCACCGCTGTCACTGTGGCGAAGTTGTCAACAGCCTCGGACACCACGGCCTGTCTTGCAGCCGAATTGCGGATCGCTTAGCGCGGCACGCTAACATCAATGACATCATCCGACGAGCCCTTGTCACCGTCGGCGTTCCAGCTGTATTAGAACCCAATGGCTTGGCACGCGACGATGGCAAGAGACCGGACGGCATGTCATTATTTCCATGGAAGGTGGGTAGGCCTTTAGTGTGGGACGCAACGTGTGTCGATACTCTTGCGCCATCCCACCTTCATGGCTCGGCGTGCTGTGCTGACACTGCTGCTGCGGCTGCGGAAAACCTCAAGCGGCGGAAGTATAATAACCTTATCGGTAATTATATTTTTGAGCGGTTTGGGGTTTGAAAGATTATTTTTTTTTTTTTTAAGATTTTTTTTTTTTTTTCAAATTGCATGAGCTGCAAAAACTCACATTCGAAACGAACTAACTGTTATTTTTTAATAGCCTAAGCCTACAAAAGAAAAGAATTTAAATCGACTCACAAAGAACTGAAATTAATATTTTATAAATAATATTTTTTTTAATTTCAACCTGACTTATCCAGATACATTCACAAAAAAAAACTGAACTATGTTTACTGAACATACTGACTGAAAAAATCATTTATTGTATCAATCATTCATTCACGTTGTCCCTGCACTATGCAAATTCCTTTAATTCCTTCCTGTACTACGTTTGCGCTACCAACGTACCACTGTATTTTTCTATCGTAATGTCAACAACGATTATTTCGACATTGTACTTAAATAAAAGTATTTGAATGTATTATTTATACTAACATGTGGTAAGAAACACCATGGTTTCGCAAATTTGAAGTGGCAGATCGCTTTTCGCACGAGGAAACTGCATAATTCACAATTTTTTGGGAGCACTTTCTTGCGACACAATACGATACACAATGACAGCTGTCGCCAAATGAATTAGTTTTATATAACGTGCATGGCCATATGGCCAGTCGACTTTGGCAGAGGGGTTCGCTCAGCTATGCCATCTCCATAGGTTAAATGCTCTAAGGGTCCATGCGAAAAACTTGTAGTCTATGGACACTATTATCCATAATAGTCATAGATATAGAATTTCTATATCTATGATAATAGTCTTGTCAACACAGATAGTCAATGACATAGTCCTTATTACGACTACTTATTTATTCTGTGCTATTATCATTTGGTGGATTTTGTTTTGACAGTCTACTCATTCTACTATCTGTGTTTTATTGATAAATAATTTTCAGAAATATTATTCTTGTATTGTAAATGTTTTCTGGTTTCCTTTTATGTACCAATATCCAAACAGATTAGTTCAGGTTACTAATAAGTAGCAAACTAATATTACCAAATATTTGTTTTCCCACAAAACACTAGTTATTCTTATTCTTACGCTGGGGTACCTTGTTGTGTTGATAAAGCGGTTGTAAATATGAGGAATTGATTTGAGTAAAGCTGTAAGCAAAAACCTTGCCAGGCGAAAATGCAAGTTTTTTTTTCCTTAATTATCACTGTACCTACATATATAGAGTAGTTCAAACCTTTGTAGTTTTTGAAGTAACGAAAAACTTAATATCAATCTTCGTTTGTATTTAAATATTCATTCAATTTTTTAGTACTTACCCATTGTAAATAGTTAGATAAGTTATTCAAATTTAATGTTTATAAGCATAGAAATTTTATTCCTAAATAATATTTAGCTAACTTTATAAAACTTAATAAGTAATTGGTTTTTTAATGTTTTTTTCTGATTCAATTTACTGGTGTGGGCGAAGACGACCCACTCACCTGAAGCATCTTTCTTTCCCTCACGGCCTTTCAGTTAATGGGGGCTTGAGTGCTGACCTGTGCCTGAAGTTTGGGCTCTGATCAGTGCTCAAGAACTGTAATAGTACCCTTTTATAATTTTCACACCAGAACTACACCTTGCAACACATTTGCTCATTCCTCTCAATAGAAACCTACTATTTGGAACGGGCAAAAGTGAGGCACACTCACACAGTATTGCAAAAATTTCAGATTCTTGAATGAAACAAGTAATATATCATTTTGAAAACTTTATTTTAGGGTAGATAACCATAACATGCAGTCTGCAATGGAAAGATATCAACTATGTTGCTGCTGCCTCAAACTGGTCTGTCTTAAAAGCCTGTGGAGGGAGTATGCCTGGATGGGCAGGATCGAAGTCTACGGAGACATGCTGAAGGAGTGTTTCAATTTATCTGTGAGTTACTTGTGAAGGATGGACTAGTTATTCCTCCATTATAAATATTTTAAATAAATGGGAGTGGAAATGCTGAGAGAACTCTCTAGGAGTATATATACAGTATGTTAAATAACAGAGGGTGTTCCCCTAAACTCGTTAATCTATATCATTAATAGATTAAAATAAAAATATCAGCATAGAAAAATAAGCATAAAATAATCCGAATTCAAAAAAATAATTAATTGACAATAAATTCGAAACATCCTGTTTAGAATCAAAATAGTAGCGCGGAATAGTACCTAGCGTCTCACGAATACTCACGAAGCCGAGCGAACCGGCCGCCGCGCGCCGCGCTGAATGGCGAGCGGCGACTTTTATAATGGCAGCATAAAACGTCTGGGAACCAGAGTTCCCAAGGGCACTTTAGTTAGCGGATAATGAATTAGAAAGACGTCGTCGTCGGGTTGTTATCAGTAAAATTAAACATTTATGGAAGACTGTGTAGTTTTAGCAATAACATTTAACAACCCGTCTCAAATGCCCGGCTGACAAAGGAATGCGTCACTGAGGCATCTTGGACTTGGAAGGACCTATTCGCTAAAATAGTAGGTAAATAAAAAAACCAGGGCACTCACAATAACACGAGAATTCCGCGGTTGATTTGTGCATTGGGGCACCTCTCAGCATACATCCTCAGAGCACGTGCACCATCATAATTACACTCAGGATAAATGAGCACCATGTTCGCATACTCCTGAGCACTGAACTAACGATAACGCGGCATTTTTCACACAAGTATGACGTAAGATGTTACAATGCAAAAATAATGCACGTCCGGTTAGCGCGTGATAATTATTAGTTCCGACTTCCGACTAAAATTAGGTGGACATCCGGGGGCAGGGGGCGGGGCTAGGCACATCAGTTCGCCGCACGCGCGGCCCGTCATTCATAAATAGGTAATTGCGCCGCAGTTGCCGTCCTTCAAGTACGCGTGTACAGAGTGTTTCTTTTACGTACCAATTTAACATTTTTAGTGAATATTTTAATATTAAAAAAAATAAAAACATTTTGTTTTCGAATGGTAATATTTTTTTTAACATGTATGGATGCTATACTATTGCGGGTTAACGGGAACGCCCTCTGTTAGAGTCAGAGGGCGTATTAATTCGTCGTTGTAATCTAATTTTTATTATTATTTATAGACATGGGCATTATTGCTATTTTATAAAATCTATTGTATAATAAGGAGACGAGTGTGTGTAGCCACAATGGAATTGTAAGGAAATTAATCATATGAGCGTTTTGGATGGTATGTCTGTTAGCTCGTAAGACCAATTGAAATAAATAAATAAACATACTGTATGTACTCCTAGAGCCTCCCCTCCCAGCCTCTTTGCCTTGTAAACTACCGAATTTGTTTTTATTTTTGTAAGTAATAAATTAATAATAACTTAACTTTTTTGGAGGGGCTCGTGGCTAACTAATAACAGCCGCACGGGTCTATCAAAGGTTAAGCAAGGTTAAGCTAAGCTTGCCAAGGTCGGTCGGTGGATGCGTGAACATGCATTACATATCGAGACTCCTGCGTGCCTTGAAAAGCACGTTAAGCCATTGGTCCCAGCTGTCATTCGTAGATCTTTGACAGTTGTTACGGGTAGTCAGAGGCACAAAAGTCTGACAATCTTACCAAGGGTTACTGTGTGACCCAGTAAATGAGTTGTGGAGGTCAGATAGGCATTTGCACCATATAAAATACTGGTATTCAGCTGCACCTGGTTAGACTGGAAGCTAACCCCAATATTGTTGGGATATGGCTAAGATTGTAATAACTTAACTTCTAGTGGGAGCCGAAGGATGAGACTAAGGATCAAATATGCGAAGTTTGCATCACACGGATTAGGAATGCGGTGCAATTCAAGAGAAAAGTAATGCAGTGTCAATCTACTTTAAGATTACAACTCGAAGGTAAGATCCTTGCTATACAATAGTATAACATCTATATCTGTAAATACACTCAGCGGTTGTAAATGTGGTACAAGCCCTAAACGCGAAAACGGAACCCTTATAGGATCACTTGTGTGTCTGTCTGTCACAGTTAATTTGCTCCGAATCTAATGGACCAATTAAGTTGAAATTTGGTGCACATATGAATTTATGTGACCCAAACGCGGATGTGTAACGTAAATAAATGAATTTTTAATATGGGTACTTTTGGGGGGCAAACAAGAAAATTAATAAAGAAAAGTTTTGCAAACTGTACCGTGTGACATAATTCAACTGTGGCTTACTGTATAGATTTTTTTTATAATTTTAAAATAATTAGTTTTAAAGTTATTTATGAAAATAGACGAAAAATTACCATTTTAAGACTAGATTTCTTATAGGTTTTCCTGCAGTGTGACCGTTTCTAATTGTATAAACCTACGTATTTTCCTTTTCAGCTGTTGCCAGGTGAATATACCAAAAAATACCGTGACAGTTAAAATTGTACCAATATTATACCGATATTTAGTCTACTAAAAATATGCTATCGTCATTCGATGATGACACGGTTGGCGAAGTGGTTGAGCGATTGACTGCTGCGCAGCATGTCGCGGGTTCGATTCCCGCACGGAACAAATATTTGTACAACCTACAAGTATTTGTTCTGAGTCTGGGTGTTTTTCTATCTATAATAATTATGTATGTATTTCCAAAAAAAAAAGTATATAAGTAGTTTATTACCATAATACAAGCATTAGGTTGCTTAGCTTGGGACTAGATGGCGTTGTGTGAAATGTCCAAGGATATTTATTTATTTATTTATTCTTTGGAGCCTCAATTATACCAATTTAGTACTAAAACGGTCACACTGTTTTCCTGTAATCTATATTCTGTATGGTAAAAGTTAAGGACACCACACCAGTTACACCAGTTACAGACCATCAAACTGAACAACTTTCTCCATGAGACCAATATTGTAATTTGCGAATAAATATTCAGTTGTCACTGATTATTGTTAAAATTTTAGGCTCAGTAGTTTCAGAGACCCTTATCTTCGAAACTACTGACTCTAAAATTTTGGACAAAATCAGTCGTCCAATACAAAACTTTAATACCTATTTGACCCAAATGTATGGGACGACTGATTATTTTTTTGCAAATTACAATATTGGTCCCATGGAGAAAGTTGTTCAGTTTGTTGGTCTGTACCACACCCTTAATTTTGACCACACCTGGTACAGACAGACAATTGCGAAAAAATTATCAGCTGTCCCATACATTTGGGTCGAGTTGGTATTGAAGTTTTGTATGGGACGGCTGATTATTATTTCGGAATTACGATGTGGGTCCTATGTATAAAGTTGTTCAGTTCGCTGGTTTGTACTTCACTCTTAAATATGACCATACCTTTCTGATACATGCTTTAAATAAAATGTATTTTCATTTCATTTTAAAAAATACATTTTCAGACGGAATGCGACCACTGAAGGAAGAGCTGTTCGAAATAGAAGTTCATAAAAAAGAAGAATTTAGTGAGTTTCCTTGTTACCATTTATACTCAGGCCAACGATACGAGATAAATACATAAAATCTATACAAATATCAACTTTAAACTCAATTTATGTAAATTGATTTTTGTATGCAAAAACTGTCGATAAAATAATTTTAGATGCAATGGAAATTGAACCTTAAGCTATTAAGGCTGCTCCTTCCTAAAATACAGCGAAACTAAACAACTTTGTAACCATCTTTTACAGTAACTATAGCATCTTTCTGATAGGAAAAATACACAGTAATCTACAATACATAAGAAGTGATTTCATGTGTCCTGAAATCTATTTTAGTTTGTTGAACTAAGGAAAAAAAACCCAAATCCAGGTCTATTTTTTCGAGTTGTTACCATATTACTCCTACAGTTTTCATTAGAAGTGTTCATACATTTATACAGTTCTTTACAAGCTAATAAGGAATGATTTCTTGTCATTACTTTTTTAGTTTAATCAACAGATTTTTTGTAAATCGATAAAATTACTTCATATTTTGCAAGCGTTGTGTCATCGCGCTTCTCTTTCTTTTCTATGCAGTCCGACAGTGACCGCGCTTTTTGCGACGGACAAGCCTTAAGTTAAAGTTTTAAATCCCAAAGCATGACATTTATAATCTCGTCTCGTTCGTTGGCTTTACTAAAGTATCAAAGTAATCCGTGCCCGGCTGCCTCTTTAGTCTAGTGGTTGCAAGGGCTACTGATGAGCATGAGGTTCTGGGTTCGATTCCCAGGTCGGGCAAAGTGTTATTGCGGTTTTTCCATCAGGAATTTCTCAGTATCTGCCCGCAGTCTGGATCTGTGCCCGGTTGATGGCAATAGGCCCGCCCCCCTATTACATGGGACTTTAATATAACTGGCGAAATGTGCGTGTACGCACGGCTACAGATCAAGCTATACATTTCCAGTATAAGCTGATCTCGCATTGTATAGGATTTCCTTACAATGAGAGGTCAGTGTAAACTGGAAATGTATAGCTTGATGTGTAGACGTGTGTACAACATTCAAAAATCGGTTATCTTCGGAAAAACCGAAATATAGCGAATAAAATGTGACTAACGACCAATAGAAATGAATTTATATTCCCACCTACATTTTTATAGATTGATGCACTCCATTATTATGCAGTGGGGTTATCCTCCCCTCGCCTCTTTAACCTGTACATGAACCGGCTGATCGGTGAGCTCAGCAGCACTAATATTGGATGTTCCATAGACGGAGTTTGTATGAACAATATTAGTTACGCGGACGATATGGTGTTGCTGAGCCCATCGATCGTTGCGTTACGTAAACTTTTGCGCATTTGTGAGTCTTACACGGAGGCCCATGGGCTCAGTTACAATGCTAAAAAGAGTGAATTCATGATCTTTAAAGCCGGTACCAAATGTTACTCAACTGTACCGCCGGTCACTCTTTGCGGCATTCCTTTAAAAAGAGTGCAGCATTTCAAGTACCTGGGTCACTGGGTCTCTGACGACTGGTGTTACAATTTGGATATTGAGATGGAGCGCAGGGCGCTATCTGTCCGGTGTAATATGTTGGCTCGCAGGTTTGCGCGATGTACTAGACCTGTGAAGGTAACTTTATTTAAGGCATATTGTCAGTCGTTTTACACGTGCAGCCTGTGGACCAACTTTACGCAGCGGGCGTATAGCGCACTGCGCGTGCAGTACAACAATGCTTTCAGGATACTGTTAGGGCTTCCGCGCTTTTGTAGTGCTTCGACTATGTTTGCTGAAGCGCGGACCGATGATTTTTTCGCGATCATAAGGAAGCGGAGCGCCTCACTATTAAGTCGCCTACGAAGCAGCTCGAACGGTCTCCCGAGGGTATTGTCCGAGCGTTGGGACCTGTCCCTGATACAGAGGTGGATGCAGCTTCATGTTAGCGCCTCTCGTATTATTTGAGATATTTTTAAAATTTATTTATTATTATTGATTATGTTGTGTATGATTAATTTTTTGATTTATTGATTGTTTAACGTGTAATAATTTAATTTTAATCTATATTTAATTTATTGAAATGTATTGTGTAATTTTATTTTATTTGATTTTAATGTTTTGATTATTTTAATGACATGTTTTTATGTGATTTTATTTTTATTTTTATATAATTATAATGTGTCAACTATGGACTTGGTCTGAAATAAATGAATTAATAATAATAATAATTATTGGACCAGTCACATTTAATTCGGCAAAGTTCGGTTTTTCCGATAGTAAACGATGGAACATTTACTTTAAACATTGAGGTGGATACGCTGCGGTAGCCCGCGAAATTCAAATTTTCTTGCGTGTTTTGCAATTTGCGCGACAATAACAAATATGTAAGTATTTAAATATTTATAACCATAACAATCTTATATCATCTAACTATTTAAGATGTACCTATTGATAATTTTTATGGTTAAAATTACCTATGCACTTAAATACATATTTTTAATTGTAATACAACGCTAATACAACCTTACACTGACCTGCATATTGTAAAAAACTCAAGAAAATTTGAATTTCGCGGGCTTAGCCGACGTAGCACGGACGTAAAAAAATCGCGGCGGGATTTTATCGCGCACTGGATTTTCAACTCTCGGTGTTGAGCCGAGCTTCGAGAATCCAACCTAACTACAACAGATTGCATCCCAGCGCGACGAAAAACACACTGTTGCATTTTCAACTCCCGGCGCTAAGCAGAGCGTTGAAAATGCAGTGCGCGAAAAAAAATCGCCGCGATTTTTTTACGCCCGTGCGAACGTCGGCTTGATCTCAATAGTTGAATGTGTTTGACAATTTCATAATAAGGATGTATTTGTGTTGATTTTCTTTGCCGATGCTAAAATGATCTCGTATGCTATTAGACCGAGAGGTGACAGGATTTTTCATAACGATCATGGATACGGTTAGATTTACTACGATGGGTTGTAGAGTAGTCCCCTAATGTGAATGACGTCGGTCTGCTCTGAGTGGTTGCAACTTCGAGTTATAGCGCTTACAAGAGGCTTCATTGTTGCGAAAAAAAAACGATCAGAGAAATGGTCAGTTTTAGTACACATTCAAAGTATGGCGTCTACGCAGATGAAATAAGTTGGTCTGCCGGCTCTCAGTGGTTGCATTTCAGAGCTATGATGCGCGCAACATTGTTGCGAAAATAAAACGATAACAGAAATGGTCACTTTTAGTACCTATTCGAAGTATGATGTCTCCACAGGTGAAACGAGTTGGTCTGCCGGCTCTCAGTGGTTGTATTTCAGAGCAATAGTTGTGTATACAAGACGCTTATTTGTGCAGAAAGCCTAAAAAATACATCGAAAAACGGGACAATAGGTGAATTTTTCAAGTGCACGGCGGCCGGTGTCGTATCCCCCACCCTAAACCTGCGCCGAGCACCACCTGCTGCGCGACCGTCCCCCTGTAAAGGAATAGGGAAAAAGCTAGAGGTGTCAAGAGGTGTCAATAAGAGAAATGGTCAGTTTTAGTTCCTATTCAAAGTATGGTGTCTCCACAGGTGAAACGAGTTGGTCTGCCGGCTCTTAGTCGTTGTATTTCAGAGCTTTTTATTAGAGAAGTTGAATTTTTCTATAACTAAGCGCCTTGCGTATAACAATTTATACGCAAGGCGCTTAGTTATAGAAAAATTCAACTTAACGGTAATCAATAAAATAAAGAATGAAATCGAACAAATCCAATTTTTAATAATTCAAATTAATACTTTGGGTAAATCACAGATTAATAATTTTGTAGAATATAGCTAAGACTTAGAGTTAAATATTTACTTACTTCTAACATTCTATATTTTTTGAGTTATTTCAATAGCTATATTCTACAAAATTATTAATCTGTGATTTACCCAAAGTAATAAGCTGAATTATTAAAAATTTGATTTGTTCGATTTCATTCTTTATTTTATTGATTACCGTTAAGTTGAATTTTTCTTTAACTAAGCGCCTTTCGTATAACAAAGTTCTAAAATACAAGCACTAAGAGCCGGCAGACCAACTCTTTTCACCTGTGGAGACACCATACTTCGAATAGGTACTAAAACTGACCATTTCTCTTATTGACATCTCTTGACACCTCTAGCTTTTTCCCTATTCCTTTACAGGGGGGACGGTCGCGCAGCGGGTGGTTCTCGGCGTAGGTGTAGGGTGGGGGTACGACACCGGCCGGCGTGCACTTGAAAAATTCGCCTATTGTCCCGTTTTTCGATGTATTTTTTAGGCTTTCTCCACAAATAAGCGTCTTGCATACACAACGATTGCTCTGAAATACAACCACTGAGAACCGGCAGACCAACTCATTTCACCTGTGGAGACACCATACTTCGAATGGGTACTAAAACTGACCATTTCTCTTATCGTTTTTTTTTCGCAACAATGTTGCGCGCATCATAGCTCTGAAATGCAACCACTGAGAGCCGGCAGACCAACTTATTTCAGCTGCGGAGACGCCATACTTTGAATGTGTATCAAAACTGACCATTTCTCTGATCGTTTTTTTTTCGCAACAATGACGCCTCTTGTAAGCGCTATAACTCGAAGTTGCAACCACTCCGAGCAGGCAGACCGACGTCATTCACATTAGGGGACTACTCTACAACCCATCGAAGTAAATCTAACCGTATCCATGATCGTTATGAAAAATCCTGTGACCTCTTAGTCTATATGGACCTAATAGGTTTCTTTTATATTTACAGAGCCAGAAATAGTAATGAAAATAGAACTTGACGATGATTATGATAACCAGGATGATATTGTATTTAATGATGACGATGAAAATGAAATAATTAATTGTGGTGAGTGATGTTTCTTGAAAAGTTTTTAAGCGGCGTGCAAATTTTCACAGAGGGTTCAGCCCATGAATATGAACAACTTTTACTATGGGACCAACTCTGAAATCATAAAAAAAAAATCTGCTGTTTCATATGTTTTGATCGAGTAGGTAGTAACTTTTGTATGAAACAGCAGATTTTTTTTTTGTAATTTCAGAGTTGGTACCATAGTGAAAGTTGTTCATATTCATCGGTAGAACACTCCCTGTGAAAATTTGCGCGTTTGATAAAAGCTTTCCCTGTACCTACAGTTTTACTTTAGGTATGTAATAAACGTATTTTCTTTTTTCTTTCAAAAAAGACAAAAACAAAAATAACTCGAAAACTACAAAAAATCGCGGAACATACCCATAGGTATTTTCGAATTTCGAATACCCCTTCATGAGGAGTTCAAAATTTTATCCTTTGGGCGCCACTATTTGCACCACCCTAAATAGTATCTTAAAATCCAAGCATTTATTTTTATTTTGACATAAGCACGCCTATGAAGCTATTTGGACCACCCTAAGTAGTATCTTAAACTTCAAGCATTTATTTTTATTTTGACATAAGCACGCCTATGAAGCTATTTGGACCACCCTAAATAGTATCTTAAACTCCAAGTATTTATTTTTATTTTGACATAAGCACGCCTATGAAGCTATTTGGACCACCCTAAATAGTATCTTAAACTTCAAGCATTTATTTTATTTTGACATAAGCACGCCTATGAAGCTATTTGGACCACCCTAAATAGTATCTTAAACTCCAAGCATTTATTTTTATTTTGACATACGCACGCCTATGAAGCTATTTGGACCACCCTAAATAGTATCTTAAACTTCAAGCATTTATTTTTATTTTGACATAAGCACGCCTATGAAGCTATTTGGACCACCCTAAATAGTATCTTAAACTCCAAGCATTTATTTTTATTTTGACATAAGCACGCCTATGAAGCTATTTGGACCACCCTAAATAGTATCTTAAACTTCAAGCATTTATTTTTATTTTGACATAAGCACGCCTATGAAGCTATTTGGACCACCCTAAATAGTATCTTAAACTCCAAGCATTTATTTTTATTTTGACATAAGCACGCCTATGAAGCTATTTGGACCACCCTAAATGGTATCTTAAACTCCAAGCATTTATTTTTATTTTGACATAAGCACGCCTATGAAGTTCCTTATTTATTGACAGTCAACCATAGACGAAAAACTGCAATACTTTTTCTTTTTTTTTAATTCTTTGTTTAATTATGGACCCTTATAATCGCAATGCGTATGACAGTCCCATTGTACCCTAAATACACACTGCTACAGCTTACATTTGGGTCATGAACCTGAACAATGAATGCAATACTTCATGGACGCTAAAGTAAATTAAATGGTTGGAAAAATTATAAAAGTGCTGAAATAATTAAGTTGATAGTCCTAACAATTCACGAGCGCTCGTCATTTGACTTCTAAGTCATTGTTATTAATATGGTAATTGGTACAAAATTGTAATGACTGACAAAGCGGTCGTGAAATAAAACATCTGTATTCTGTATTAATGAAATTAATTTTAACAACAACTTTTTTCACAGACACTCGATTGATAAAAGAAGAACATTCTAAAATAAAAGATGGAGTCGTTAAAGGTGAGTTCTAGTGCCACAAAAACTTATCTACTTACGTTAAGGGTACTACAGGCACAGATTAATACAGATGGGACAGTCCGCAAATTCATTTAAATAAAAAGCGACTCTAGCTACGACATAATGAAGTGCAATTCAGGTCGCACAACGCTTATTACCTACAGTTATATTTACCTACAACTTGTAGGTAAATATAACTGTAGTTAATAACCCTCTCTTTCTATCGCGTAACTCTTATACCTTCTAACCACGTTAGGGTTGTCATCTGATAAAGAATAATTAATTTGTATTTTTTTTTTTTGTTTGTAAACTGGATATATCGGTCTCGATTTTTGCATTATCATGGGGACCGTAAGGCATAGGTATAGATACACCGATTAGACAGATCGATTGAATCGAATCCACAATGTCAGATACGTCAGTTAGTTAAATTAGCGACGATCTGACCTCCACAACACTGTTATTGGGTTAGGGGTCCCCCACATTGGGCGCTTGCGTTTCTCGAGCGTGAGAACGACGCGGTCGCGAACTTTTCTTCGGATTCTGTAACTAGCTGCGCCCCGCGCCTTCACCCTCGTAGACCGGAATAAAAAGTAGCCTATATGTTAATCCATGGTATAAGCTAGCTACATACCAAATTTCATCCAAATCGGTCCAGCCGTTTGAGCGTGAAGAAGTAACAAACATACAAACACACATTCACAAACTTTTGCCTTTTATTAATAGTGTGATTTAGCAATGAAACATCATCTCACGGTAAATGACTTACGATCACTTTATTGCAGATCCCCCAAAAAGAAACATGGTAAAAAGGAAGATTGCAGAAACAAAGACAAGTAAGTTGTTTATGGTTAAAATATTACCGTAAAATCTCGCCCGTTTTCTCAGAAGGATAGGCATTCCTCGTTTTAGTATAGGCCCACTAGTGAGCTTTATATAATCAGCCTATAATGTTCCCACTGCTGGGACACAGGCCTCCTTTTTCTGTGAGAGGGACTGGGACGTAACTACCACGCGGGACCAGTGCTGGTTGGTAGATGTCACATGTGTTAGAATTTTTGGTTCTAGGACATGCCGGTTTCCTCACGATGTTTTCCTTCACCGTTTTGAGAGCAGTGGTGATGAAATAATTTACACAGAGTAAATTGCCTGCTTGGGTTCGTACCCACGACCTACAACTACACTGGGCCTCCACCCACTGCTCCGGCGTTTTACTTTGTGCCAATAATTTAATCACCACTGCTCTCAAAACGGTGAAGGAGAACATCGTGAGGAAACCGGCATCTCGTATAAGCCTGTGGGTGAATCACACTCAAAAAGCATATGAAGCCCTCCGCGTCCAATATAATAACGCTTTCAGAGCGCTGATGGGGCTGCCGCGACACTGTAGTGCCTCGTGTATGTTCGCCGTCGCTAGCGTCGACTGCTTTTATGCAACGATGCGTAAGCGGAGCGCGTCCCTGGTGCGCAGGGTTCGCGGCAGCTCCAACAGCGTTCTGATGATTATAGCCGACAGGCTGGACTGTCCGTACATTAGGCGCTGCAGTAACTTGCACGTCACTTCCAGTCGTCGGCTATCAACATGAATTTATGTCTTGTGTAGTTATTGTTTTGTATTGGAACGTTTAATGTATTGTGTGTGTTTTATGTATTTATATAGCGAATTATGTGTGTATTAATGAGTCCTTGTTACTTGAATAAATGAATAATAATAACCAAAAATTCGAAGACATGTGACCAACCCGCACTGGGCCCGCGTGGTGTATTACAGCCCACTCCCTCTCACAGAGAGGAGGCTGGTGTCCCAGCAGTGGGAACATTATAGGCTAACTATGCATATGCCACGTAATAGGAGCGAGATATTGCCGTTTGAGCATAAATCCAGGCTGGGCCCCAATATAAGAGTTCCGTACCCAAAGTGTGTAACGGGACCTATTATTATTTAAGGGTCTGCTGTCCGTCCGTCTGTCAATCTGGGGTTTCCTATGAGCTCTTATAGCTGGGCAGAAGTTGAACTGTACCAGTGTGAGAGAGAGACAGAGCTATATACGACCTATAGCACCATCCTTTTTTCTCAAAGGAACCATGATGTTTTTTACGTCATAGTACGGCCCCTGTAGTTGGACTCGCACTTGGCCGCTTTTTTAGCATATCAACGAGATTGGAAAAATTATGTACTTACATTTTTTTTTTTCAGAGAGCATAAAATCTACAAGGAAATCTCAAGATAAAGTCGACAAAAAAACTATAAACTATATCAATCCCAGACAGAACGGAGCCCTCATTTTAGAACATTCTACCATTGTGCCCTTCAAATCTAGGGTAGGATATTTTAATTGCTTCTATTGTAACAAACAATATGCAGGCTTTGATCTGTTAAAAACTCATGTCAGTGAGTTACACGAGAATATCAGTTATAAATTTATTTTAAAAAGTATTTATAGGCCTCACGATCGCATCAGAGCGGATGTCAGCGATATAAATTGCAGAATCTGCAAAAAGAAAATGGATGACCTAGAATTTTTAATTCAACATTTGACAGATGACCATAATGTCAAATTCAATTTTGACAGTTACACCAAAAAGCCCGCGGATTGTATTTTGGGTTACGATTTGAGCGAAGCAAGATATAGATGCTGCCAGTGCAAAGAAGAATTCACATTTTTCAAAACACTATCGAATCATATGAATGAGCATAGTACTGACCACGTATGTGACGTGTGTGGCCGATGTTTTTTAGTTGCCGAACGTTTAAGAGCACACTCGCAGTTGCATAAAGAAAAAAGTGTAGTCAAATGCGATTTATGTGGAAAAATATGTGGTTCCAAAATGTTATTACAGAGCCACGTAAGATACAAACATAAAAAACTCGCATACATGTGTACAATTTGCGACAAACCCTTCAATACAAGTCAGAAACGAGTCAAACATTTAGAAGAAGTACACAACCGCGCTCCATTGGATTTAACTTGCAAAATATGTTCTAAAAAGTTTGGGCATCATAGAAATTTATATCGGCACATGAAGTATCATTTGAATATAAAACCGGAACGTAAATTCGGCTGCAGTGTTTGCAGCATGAAGTTTTCAACAAATAGTGGGCTTTCCAACCACTTTGTGGTACATTCTGGAGAGAAAAATTATGAGTGTGAATTCTGTCATAAAAAATACGGGCGTCGGAAAACGTTGATGGAACATTTGAGGATACATAAGAACGATAGGAGATTTGCCTGCGGCGCTTGTCCCCAGGCTTTCGTTCAAAAGTGTAGCTTGAAAAATCACATAAGAGTTCACCATGGCGTTTTGGATTATGAAAAACTGATTGTGGATAAGAAATTGGATGCAAAATAAAATGTTTTATTACTTAGTTTGTTTTTCTACAAGTACCTACCCTTACTGTATTGGGTTTGCTGCGAAATCGATACCAATAATAAAGCTGAAGAGTTGTTTTGTTTGTTTGTTTGTACGCACTAATCTCTGGAACTGCCAGTCTGATTTGATTTTTTTTTGCATTTGTAGTCACACACACCCCCACCCATAAACTAGCACCCTCACACCACACACATACACACACACTAGGACCCTTATGAGCCGAGCAAAAAGAAAAAAGTTCTAGCGTGGGCAGGCGATGTGATGCGACGGCGCGACGCGCCGAAGACGGGGTGGGTTGAACAAGAAATTTCACGCGGACGAAAGTCGCGGGCAGAAGCTTGTATTTAATTAAATAAAATAGATCTAGAGTCATAGACTTATAAAAAAGGAGGACTCCGCGCCACGCATATCGAAAGCGAAGCACAGTAAGTATCGCTTGTACAAACACGCCTCTCGCGCACACATTTACATCATAGTATGCCGACCGGCCGCCATTACGTGACACGAGCGACGGCGTCTTTGCAGGTAGGTACTCAAATCATGCACACATATCGGTACGGTGCTTCACTTCACTTCACGATATGCGTGGCGCGGCGGAGTCCTCCTTTTTTTTAGGTCTATGTCTTGAGTACACAAAATTGTGCAAACCAAAACAATTAAAATGTCTTCCTTGAAGTTGTAAGGCGTGCGCATAATAATTTAGAGGCATGAGGAACAGGGTGTAAAGTTCACTCATCCTCCATAGAAAAGGGAGGATCCTCCGACCAGACGGGTGTTGTGTCTGGTGGGCTACTGCCCGACGGTTGATGTCGGGTCGTTGTATATGTGCTAATCGCGTGGTAAACTCTAATTGCGCGATGCAGGTTTTGCGTGACGTCATGTCGTTGATGCGTAGTTCTTATGTGGCGATGTAGATGCCGCCACATCACTCCCCTCCGGAGACCGGAGGTCGATAGTGGGCTGAGTCGTGTATCTTGCGATGCTTGCCAGTGCCAGTTGTGGTTCCAGTGAGTCGGAACCGGGTGCCGCATAGTTCACGGTGAGTCGGAACTGTCTGCGGTGATACCCCAGTGAGTCGGGGTGGCGCTGCGTTATGCTCCAGTGAGTCGGAGTGTACAGCGCTGGGTTGAGGCTGAAGGTGATGACCAGGAATGCGCGTCCGCTGCATGCTGGTGGTCAGGATACCTGTTGAAGCCGTGGATGCTGGCTGGCTGTGTGACTCGCCGCTCGAAAGCTTGAGGAAGTGATGCTTGATGACGTCACGCTGAAGGAGTTGCACGAAGGCTGCGCTGACGTTCATGCTCGGGGTCACCAGTTTAGAGGCATGAGAAACAGGGTGTAAAGTTCACTCATCCTCCATAGAAAAGGGAGGATCCTCCGACCAGACGGGTGTCGTGTCTGGTGGGCCACTGCCCAACGGTTGATGTTGGGTCGTTGTATATGTGCTAATCGCGTGGTAAACTCTAATTGCGCGATGCAGGTTTTGCGTGACGTCATGTCGTTGATGCGTAGTTCTTATGTGGCGATGTAGATGCCGCCACAATAATTTATGTTACTTCAACACTACACTGTGGCCTCAGTGCGAGTTTTTATACTTACTCGATCACGTTTACGTTAATGGATTAATTTATGTTTCCCATTACAGTCACCAGACAGAAGTATAAAAACCTCGCACTAAAGCCTATGGCCATACACGCACGCCGCAGGTTGCGAAAAAGGGAGTAGGATTGTAGCAAGTGGCTTTCTGTAGTTTCTGTCTACCCCCATGGGAAGAAAGCGTAAGTTAATGTATGTATTTATGCATTTTTGCCCTTGACCTTGCTTTCGATAAGGTCCCGGGGTCACGATTATAAGCCGACGTTCGTACGGTCGAAAAAATATCGCGGCGATTTTTTTTTGCGCACTGGATTTTCAACAATCTGCTTAGCGCCGAGAGTTGTTAAAAAACCAACAGTGTGTTTTTTCGACGCGCTGGGATGCACTCTGTTGTTGTTAAGTTGGATTCTCGAAGCTCGACTCAACACCAAGAGTTGAAAATCCAGTGCGCGATATATTGTAAGCGTCAGGACCCCTGGACCAATAGAGATATTTGATGTTTAGAAAATACCAAAATTTACTACCTTTTTGCTACTATTTGATACCTAACTTCAAATATTTAGTACCTCGACCGACAGCGAAAAAACACGTAAAGAAAGTGGTCAGACATCCTGACGTCAGGTTGGCTGGACCATTTTTATATAATTATGTATATTAGTATATTAGTGTATGATTTTCTAATCCACAATGCAAATATTCCTAAAATTCCTAAAAATATATCCTAAAAATAAGTTGCAAATTAAATATCCATTATCGAAAAAAATCTTTCAAGCGTAACATTTTTCTGTAATGCCAAAAAAAATGAAAAAAAATATATGTTGAGGTATTAAAAAGGTAGTAAATATTTACAAATAGATAAATTAGTTTTGTTGTCTCGAACTATGAAAAAAAAAATGGTCCAGACAACCTGACGTCAGGATGTCTGACCACTTTCTTTACGTGTTTTTTCGCTGTCGGTCGAGGTACTAAATATTTGAAGTTAGGTATCAAATAGTAGCAAAAAGGTAGTAAATTTTGGTATTTTCTAAACATCAAATATCTCTATTGGTCCAGGGGTCCTGACGCTTACGATATATTTACGTCCGTGCGAACGGAGAGGTAGGGTCCATAGAAAGAAGTGGCAGCGCCACTAGTGTTGAATAGTAGAACGATTGAAAAACATCAGTGTGTGCTCATTGATTTTTTAAAAGTTGGTATTGGTCGGTATATTTAAGCTCTATGGCGATAGCAGCGCCCTCGCAGCACCTTTGGTGTTGACTTGAGATGCAACTCGAACAAAGTTTTTTTGTAACGCTGTTGTGCCAAAGGGATGGACACACGAAATGCTAACGCGCTCTAAATGTGGACTTAGTAAGTACAGTTTGTTCATAATCACTATCATATCCGTGAGAATCTTAGAGCATTTAACCTATGGAGATGGCAAGCAGCGAATCACCGAACAACATTTTCTGCCACTTTATGCGGGGGGCGAGGAAAACACATACAGCACACTACGAAAATTTGACAACCACACACAGATACATGCTTCGTGTTGCTACGAACGCACACGAAAGAATAATAGCCACACAATAAAAAAACACATACACATTGACAAATTTGTGCGTATCTACGCAACTGTCCTATGACAACAAACACAAAGTGCTAGTGATGGGACACAAACAATCAGTGGTATTTCATTACATGAATCAAAAATCAATCTGTGTAGCCTTTTCCCAACTGTGTTCGGGTCGGCTTCCAGTCTAACCGGATGCAGCTGAATACCAGTATTTTACATAGAGCGACTGCCTATCTGACCTCCACAACCCAGTTACTTGGTAATACGATACCCCTTGGTAAGACTGGTTGTCAGACTTTCGGGCTTCTGATGACCCGTAACGACTGTCAAAGAACCACGAATGACAGCCGGTACCAACGGCTTAACGTGCTTTCCGAGGCACGGAGGAGTCTCGGTATGTAAAGATGGTCACTCATTCACTGACCAACCCCGGCAAGCGTAGCTTAACCTGCTATTTCATTACATGAATGAATGAATAAATAAAATGTTAATTGGTTTTATTTTCTTGTGTGTACAGGTCAAGCCACCCGAAACTGTCAAATTTTCCCAATCAACCTTGAACCTAATACTTTAGATTTATAAAGATTGTAGTAGCTTGACGTGCTGGCGTCTGTACACAAAAATACGCAATATGATTAATGCCTGCGAAACTACGTAGGTAGCCAGTAATGACAAAACAATTAATAGTGCTTTAGAAAAAGAACGATTGTATTTATTTTTATAGTCAAATATTTTTTTCAAATAATATTATTGATATTGCTGGACCTTCCCTATCATTCTGCATTTAGAAATTCGGGAACCACTGTACAAACACAACCGGCGATTTTATATACTAGCTACGCGTTAAAGGTCTAACCTAACCCAACCTAACCAAAATTATTCTCAAGCAATAGACGTAATGGTCACTAACCCAAGTGATTCACCAATGTGTAGTTTCGGACGCGCGTGTGTGATAGTACAGTGGAGCCACAATTCGGGATAGGTACATACTTGAGCCCCGTTTTATAATGCGGGCTTAACGTAGGTACACGTGTCAAAAAGTGGGAAGGGTAGAATATAAATAATAAAATAACACAGCCAATTTTATTATTTTGTTAAAAATAACACTTTTACTCGTCCATTTTTTGTTTTTTTAAACTATTTGAGTTCGGTGTTTCATAACTAACTAATTAAAGAAACTAAATGATGTGTTTGATATTTTAGTAGGAAAACATGCGGGTGCAGACTTTGGCTATGAAGCCACACCCGCATGTTTAGTTCATATTCATATGTCTGAATAATGACGACTACAGTCTGATTTTTAATTCGACGGAATTCTGACATTTCAGAAGTGTGAAAGTGGGTATCGTACCCTCAATTAGTTTCCTTCTATTATTTGCAAGTTGTTTAAAATTACACGACATAAAATGTTCCGAACAGATTGCACTAGTACGCGTGGGTCCCCAAGTTTCTGTATTACCGCAAAATATCCTCCAATTTTGTCATAGTACGGGATCTTTTGGAAATCTGTTGAAGAAAAATATAGAATAGAAGTAATCAGTTTAAATAAGTGCCAACAGAATCAAAGGAAAATCATGTCTATTAATTTGATTGTGTACGCACGCACGGCTACAGATCAAGCTATACATATCCAGTATAAGGTGATCTCGCACTTCATAGGATTTCCTTACAATGAGAGATTAGTGTAAACTGGAAATGTATAGCTTGATGTGTAGCCGTGTGTACTACGTTTTCATAACAGCCTTGAAAAAACCTACTAGTAAGTACCTACTACCTACGGTCCGCGGTGGAATAGTTATTAAATTATTCCACTGCGGATTATTTTTTTTCAAATTGAGCTGCAAAAACTCACATTCGAAACGAACAAACTGTTATTTTTTATTAGCCTAAAACTACAAAAGAAAAGAATCACCAAGAACTGAAATTAATATTATGTAATATATATATTTTTTATTTCAACCTGACTTAACCAGATACATTACAAAAAAAAACTGGTTACTGAACTTAATGACTGAAAAAATCATTTATTTTATCAATCATTGATTCACGTTGTCCCTGCACTATGCAAATTCTTACCTGTACTACGTTTGCGCTACCAACGTACCACTGTATTTTTCTATCGTAATGTCAACAACGATTATTTCGACATTATACTTAAATAAAACTGTTTCAATGTATAATTTATACTTGCATGTGGTAAGAAACACCATGGTTTCGCAAATTTGAAGTGGCAGATCGCTTTTTGCACGAGAAAACTGCACAATTAACCATTTTTTGGGAGCACTTTCTTGCGACACAATACGATACACAATGACAGCAGTCGGCGAATGAAATAATTTTATATAACGTGCATGGCCATATGGCCAATTGACTTTGGCAGAGGGGTTCGCTCAGCTATGCCATCTCCATAGGTTAAATGCTCTAAGGTGAGAATACCAACCTAAGTAAAATAGTCAAAACTTGTGTAAACTAAGCTTTCAAAGCACTTTGTATATTTTCACTTCTAACATAACCACAGATTATTAAGTTATAGCTATCTGACTATATGTGATTGTCTGTGATGATCAATGTCAAAGAAACAACACTGAATTTGAATTCTACAACCACAGACGAACCAACAAATTAGCTTGAAACAACATGGCGACCGTTCCAAAACGATGCGTACACTTTGGAATTATTAGTTGTCTTGTGTTTATTAAAATATGCTAGTGTTACTATTAATCTGCTGTTTAAGTTAAATAAAATATCAATAATAAGATTTAGATACAAGTTAAATGCCATCGAACACTCAAAATGTCGTCAGAAAATTGGAAATTGGAGAAGGATTTGTGCCGATGCTGCCATAGTGAGGGACGTTTCAAAAATTTGGCTGAACCGTTTAAAATTACTGATTTAGCGGAAATTTATGCTGATATGTTGAAAGAATGTTACGACATTGACGTGAGTATTATGCACAAATCAATAAATCACGTTCTCACATTGTAAATTGTGATGTTGTTAGCTAACAATACAATGGGTTGTTTACATTTAAATTATTTTGAAAATGTTTAAATGTTAGTACCTAGCTCTGAGACAACGCCCTAATCAAAATGGCAAGTGGGTTAGAATGACATTCTTCTATGCCTGGATTTCCTCTGTAGGCTTCATATTATGTTTCGGTACTAGTGTGATTGGCTCACTAATCGTTAGGACGACCATCTCACCAGAGCTGCTGAAGGGTTTTGGACATTTTGGGACTGTCTTTTGACATTCTAAAAGTACACAAATTCATTTATTTAACTTACATAGGTATATAATAGTTCTTAAACATGGAGGGGTTTGCGGCTCAGTAACAACAGCCGCAGGGTCGATCGATCTGGTTAAGTTACGGTTGCCTCGGTCGGTCCGTGGATAGGTAACCATAACCGAGACCCCCGTGCCTCGGAAAGCACGGTCAGTGGGTCGTCTTAGGGGCGGACTATGCCGTTGGTCCCGGCTGTCATTCATGGCTCTTTGACAAACATTACGGTTCGTCAGAAGCGCCAAAATCTGACAACCAGCCTTATCGGGGGGTATTGTATTACTGGGTTGTGGAGGTTAGATAGGCAGACGCTCCATTTAAAATACTGGAACTAAGCTGCATTCGGTCAGACTGTAAGTCGACCCCAACAGAGTTGTGAAAAAGTTGGGCGGATTGATTGACATACAAAAACAGTTGTGATTAAGTGTGTTATGTGTGAGTGAGGGTATGAATGTTATTTGAGAGTGTGCAAGTATTCACAAGTGCAGCAAAGTAAACTTTCTGTTTCCACATAAGTCCGGCCCAGCAACCATTATTTTAGTTTATGGCAGTACACATATACAGTACTACAGTCACAGATTAAAATACAGATGGGATGCTCCGCAAAATCATCATTTAAGTAAATAAAAAGCTACTTGTTACGACACAATAAAGTGCAATTCAGGTTGCACTACTTACTACCTACAGTTATATTCAACTGCAAGTTGCCTCTCTTTCCATCGCGTAACTCTTATACCTTCTGACCTGCTGAATTGGCCCCGTGAGAGGGCCTGCCGGTTACGCTATGAAGTATGTAGATACTTACAATGCATTTCAAATAAGAACAGGAACGTCAATGACCTCTACTTGTCAAATGTTGATTGAAAGTACGGTTTGCAAAGAAAACTCATAGCGTATGAATAACATTTTTTTTTTGTTTAACTGAGTCTTAGTTAAATCAAAATGAAAAAAGACATCAAAAAATTATTCATAATTAGTTTTTTATAAATTATACTTGTTTCTTTCATATTTTCATTGCTGGCAACATTTTTTTAATTTTTTATTCGTTCATGATTCGTAAATAAATGTTATTTAAAAATATCTTGTTTTGCTAACCCTACCCAATTTATTCGATTTGACAGCTATGACGTCACAACATGGCGCTAAGTCGATCCTATTCTTATTTCAAACGCATTGTATGTAACAACAATTAATATTGTTGTGTTGTTGATAGTAAAAGTCTTCATCCTTAAACTTTACAGATGGTTCCAGTCCCAGGCATGCTAAGTGCCATCACATACACAATTTGTGAGGTTTGCGTCATGCGACTACGAGATGCATCAGACTTTAAAAAGCAAGTTCTGTCATGTGAGGAGCGCTTTAAGGATATGTTTGATAGGAATGTTATACAAGGTATGTAAATCAGATTCTTTATAAAATATTAAAAATAAATAAATAGTAAAGAAACGTTTGTTCAGAATAAATATCTTATTTAATGCAAATAAATAAAATTGAAGTGTCTGTTTGTAATGTCAAAGTACAAAAAAAAAAACAAAGCAAAGTATTTACTTAAGTACACACGGCTACAGATCAAGCTATACATTTCCAGTTTACACTGCTCTCTCATTGTAAGGAAATCCTATACAATGCGAGATCAGCTTATACTGGAAATGTATTGCTTGATCTGTAGCCGTGTGTACAGAAGAACAAAAAAAATATACTTAAACAAAAAAACAATTTTTACAATTTTTGTCTCTGTCTGTCAGTCTGTTTGTTCCGGCTAATATCCGAAACGGCTGGACCGATTTTGACAGTACTTTCACTCGTAGATAGCTAATGTTATAAGGTGTAACATATTATGCTTCTTTTAAGGGTTCTGCCAAAACCCATGAAATTCGAATAAAATCCGATTCAAATAGGGAAACATTGACATCTACGCGGGCGAAGCCGCGGGCAACAGCTAGTCTAAAATAAAAATCAATTGCCACATAATCAACTGAGAACGACTCGATTGATTGGGCTGATTTTTAAAGATCCGTACCTCAAAAGGAAAAAACGGAACCCTAAGTTACTAAAAGTTGTTTGAACCTGTTTATATTGGTTGTTTCGGTTGGCGCAGTGGTTGAGCGATTGACTGCTGCGCAGCATGTCGCGGGTTCGATTCCCGCACGGAACAAATATTTGTACGACCTACAAGTATTTGTTCCGGGTCTGGGCGTTTTTCTATCTATAATATGTATGTATTTACAAAAAAAAATGTATATAAGTTGTTTATCAGCCATCTCGTTACCATAACACAAGCATTAGGTTGCTTAGCTTGGGACTAGATGACGTTGTGTGAAATGTCCAAGGATATTATATTATATAAAAAATATTTGGACTTTCAATCGTATTACGTCACTTGACAGTTTGAAGCAAAATAATTTTCGTTTTTAAATTATTTATTGTTATTATATTTTTTTTATTATTTTCAGCAGCTGTGACATCTGTAGAAATAGAAGTCAAACAAGAAATCCTTGACGAAGAACCAGATGGTAAGTCAATAGAATAATATTCCTTTTAGAAACTCCTCTAACTAAGGCCCGTCGTCCACTACAGTACTCAATAATAATTCTTGGTAACCAGTAAAATTCCGTCACTTAAACCCATATTGCAATATCTCTTTTTCACATGCTTCGATAGTCCTACACCAACTGACGGTTGTCCCCTGGGAAATTTCAGCAAAGACTCGTAGAGTCAAGCAAGTATGCATAAAGGAGCGTAAAACAACAACAAATTTTGGGCCACCAAGATACAGGCTGTGCCTAGTTTGGGGCCCACGGCTATTTCTTATGTTGTATAACTTGTGTTTGTGTAAATAAATTATTCTTATTCTTAAATGATGGCATCACCCTGTGACGGACCCCTGAAACAATACTAATTTCAAAAGCATTACAACGTAATGAGCCTATTGCCTTCAACCGGGCACAAATCCTGAAGGCTTCTACTGAGAAATTCCAGATGGAAAAACCCATTAACATTGCCTGACTCCCAGAGCCCATGAACAAATTAACCACTGGACCCGACATAAAATACAAATGTATGAAAACTCGTTCAACCACATTACATTTGATTAAATTTTGTGATAAATAACAATAAATGTAATAAAATAATATACTTACAACGAGACATCGCACCTTGCTAACGCGTTATTAACTGGTTTGTTGATGGATTGCGTCGTGTGAGGACCGCCATTAAGGTTGAACTAGTCGCGGGCTCGAACTCACTGGTGTGGTTGGCCAAAAAGCACGCTATCTCACCTGGCATCGTCTCCGACAGAGATAGTATCATTGATGAGCAGTTAGACGCTAGTAAAATAATAAATAGTTAGTAGTAGCACAGATAATATAATGTAGTAGTAAAGTAAAACTAGTAATAGTGAAACCGTAGAAATGTATAAAAACAGGAGAAGTGGCAAGCGGCCGAAAATGTGTCCATGCTCAGTATGAGCCGTTCATAGTACAAATTCCGTCTCCGCGAACTAGTGCGATTTCGACTGTGACCGTGACAATTTATAAGAATTCAGTGGTTTCGTGTAAAAACCGAAGCCATCTAAATCATGGAATCACTTTCCTTATGTGTCTATATATGTGTGTGTCTTATGTGCCTTGGCCTTCGACCTGGAAATAACAAATATGTGATTCGAAAAACAAAATGAGCATCTTATAACTTATAAAAGTGGCCGCCACGCGACACAAATTGACTACTTGCTGGTGAGACGGACCAGCCTTAAAAGTGTCAAAAACTGTAAAGTGCTCCCAGGTGAAGACTTAGTCTCACAACATAGACTCACAATAATGGAGGTAAAAGTCAGTGTCTCGTCCAGTAGGAACAAGAAACGGATGGCCCAATACCAGATACCGGAATACCCAAAACCAGATGGCGAATGATAGAAAAAGAGGAATGTGCCAGTATGTTTAAGAGTCAAGTGGTAGATAAAATGATTGAAATGAAGGATATGGAGGGAAAATCTGTGAATGAATGTTGGAAAGAGATGGCGGATTGTATAAGGAGAGTAGCAAAATATGTGTTTGGAGAATCGAAAGGGAAAGGTATGATAGAAAAGGATACATGGTGGTGGAATGAAGACGTGCAAAAGATGCTCAAAGAAAAAAAAAAACTGCGTTCAAAGAATGGCAGGGTGTAGAAAATGGGAATGATAGTTTGAAAGATGATAAGAAGAACATTTATAAAGAGTGGAAAAGAAAGGCAAAAAAGGCGGTAGCAGTTTCCAGGGCTAAGGCGCAGGAGAAATTGTATGACTCACTGGACAGCCCTAGAGGCCAGAAGGAGCTCTACCGGATTACAAAACCAAGAGAAAGGAGAACGAGAGATATTATTCACATTAAATGTATGAAAGACGACGCCGGTAAGGTTCTGTTAAAAGATGAGGAAATAAAAGAACGATGGAAGACTTATTTTGAAAAGTTAATGAACGAAGAGAATGAATGGAATGGTGTGCTCAAAGAGGTACAAGTAAATATGGGTTTGGTGAGGGAAATTAGCATGGATGAAGTAAGAAAGGCAGTTCAAAGTACTACTTCTTTTGTTACTTAGTTACGCTCAAAGTAATCAAGAAAAACGAATATTTGTTGGCTCATAACATAACTTTTTAACCCTTTACCAAATGGAATTTTTAATTTTTTTCAAAAAAATATATGACTCAAGAAAAAAAATCTGTGTCGTTAATCACTTAATTATTTTATTTTATCCTTTAAATGACTTCAAATCTCTCTCCGTAACTTTGCAAACTCACGAAAGTGCAAAATGGCGGTATCGACTGTTTTACCGATCGAGTATGGTGTTAGAGCAGTACAAAAAAATTGCCATCTGTTGGTGTTTCGATAAAACAGTCTATGAACTGACATTATTAGTGGCAAACATGATACAAAGATGGCATCACTAGTCCTCTGCAGCGAATTTAACCTTTGTGCCTTTGGCACTGTATGCGGTAAAGGGTTAATGGCTTTTTATTTTACTATTCTGTTTCCGCACAGACAACATTAGTAATGAGACAAAACTATATCATGTTTAACTTTGGATGCACAATGTCAAACAGTGGAGTAATAACCCCGATATAATATCGACTAGTTCCATCTTAAACAATAGTGATGTGGCTGTGACCATAGACGTAGAGAACTGAACTGAGCGTAAGCCTCACAAAAGTGACCAGCAGCATCATAGCATAATCAACCTATAACGTTCCCACTGCTGGGACACAGGTTCTCTGCATAAGTTTGTTTTTGGGATAAATTCATCGTAAGCACGGAACCCTTCATTATGCGTAGTCCGACACACACTTGACCGGTTTTTTGAGTATGTTACGCCCAATTTCACTTTCAACAAATAAAAAAACCCTTTAAAGAATATTATAGAATATTCTTTTATTATGTACACCATACGAATTACAGATAATAAATGTAGAATGTATGTGGAAGTGCGTGTGGGGGTGTGTGTGTGCGTTTATGATAATCATAAACGGCATTAATTATTATCTGTAGGAATAATGATGGACTATAATAAAATTGTTATATTATTATGTTACAGAAGTATGTGTGTGCGTGTGTGTGGGAGTGTGTGAGGGTTTGTGTTGTGTGTTTGGGAGTGTGTGTGGGGGTGTGTGTGTGTGCGTTTATGATAATCATAAACGGCAATAATTATTATCTGTAGGAATAATGATGGACTATAATAAAATTGTTATATTATTATGTTACAGAAGTATGTGTGTGCGTGTGTGTGTGGGAGTATGTGTGAGGGGGTGTTTGTGTGCGTTTATGATAATCATAAACGGCAATAATTATTCTCAGTAGGAATAATGATGGACTATAATAAAATTGTTATATTATTATGTTACAGAAGTACGTGTGTGCGTGTGTGTGTGGGAGTATGAGGGGGTGTGTGTGTGCGTTTATGATAATCATAAACGGCAATAATTATTCTCTTTAGGAATAATGATGGACTATAATAAAATTGTTATATTATTATGTTACAGAAGACGTTAAAGAAGACTTCTCTCAGGATGACAACGACGACGAAGACTACGACGAATCTATGGAATTAAAAATAGATGAAGAAGGTAAAATCATACTGTAATTTTAAAATTATATATGTATTACTAGCTTTTGCCCGTGGCTTCTACTACTTCGTACTACTGGGATAAAAGTATCCTATATCCTAATCCAGGTCATGGTCTAACCGTGTGCCAAATTGCATACAAATCCGTTCAGTCGTTTTACGGTAAAAGCGTAACAAACAATCTGACTTTCACATTTATAATATTAGTTAGGATTGTTATATTTAAGCTGTAATTTCCCACTGTTGGGCAAAGGCTTCCCCCAAGTGTCGCCACATCGTTGGCGTCCTTCGGTTGAAATGATGATGACGTCATTTCACAGTCTCCCAAAGGGCAATAGAGAGAGAGGGCTATGTTTGGAGTTTCGCTACATGATCGAATCAGAAATGAAGAGATCCGCAGGAGAACCAAGGTAACCGACATAGCCCGAAGAATTGCCAAACTTAAGTAGCAGTGGGCAGGGCACATTGCTCGCAGAACAGATTGCCGATGGGGCCGAAAGAATAGCAGTCAGCGATACCATATCAGCAGAGATTGGATAATTGGGAGTATATTTTTTAGCTAAGAAATTATGGACCATACACATACTCACGCCTTCCCATGGGTGTAGACAGGAACTACATAACGCACGCTGCTACGATCCTTACCCTCCCTCCTCCTTCCTCCTCCCTTTCCTTCCTCCTTCATTTCCTCCCTCCTCCCCTTCCTTCCTCCTTCATTTCCTCCTTCCTCCTCCTCCTTTCCTTCCTTCCTCCTCCTCCTCCTCCTCCTTCCTCCCTCCTCCCTCCTCCCATCTCCTCCTCCCTCCTTCCTCCCATCCTCGTTCCTTTTGAAATTATGTAAGCGGCTTCATAATTTTTTTTTTAATATGAATCCTGGGATTCCTGAAAATCCGGGTAATCGGTACATGGTATGGGAACTACTTCTTAAATATGTGGTATTATTTATTTTAAAAATACCGGTATACCGGGATCACAACTATTTGTATGCTTGTTTACTTGAAATTCATTTTTAAACATTACTTATCCTGACGTTTTGTATGCCAGTTTGGCAACCTATTTTACAACATTAGCTAGCATTCGATTCTATAGTCTTAAAGTATTTACTAAATTTATTAATTCCGGAATCGACAGATTTTTACGATCGATACAAAAGTTATTCCATATTAGCCATTTGCCACTGTTTACACTTTCGATTCTATAATCAGAACTCTATATTTGTTGATCCCGGAATCCCGGGACTTTTGCGATACGAAAGTGCATTCCATAATTATAGCCAACACCTCAACTTTAGGTATAGTTAGGAGATGACATTTTGGAGTGACCACCGCTAAATGTATCTTACCAAGACACCGCTACTCTGGTATATTTAGTAGCAACAGTTTAAAATAAATAATTACTAAATACACCCTATTCCTACACCAAACACTTAGGATGCAAGAGCGAGCGAAGCGAGCTTGGGAATTTGGCCACCCCCACTCGGACAGATTAGGTTCGAAATGGACGGTGGGGTCTAGTGAGCGAGCGAACATAGACTCCGCCGCGTCGTACCCTTCGTAGTTATTTTTTTTTAAACCATTGAGCCTTTTGCGGGGCTCCTCGACTATACCTTACTAGGCTACGCTTTACAATTTAAAAAGGTACCTTATCTTCATAATTCATTAGAAACGTTTTCGCTGGCCGGATATATTTAGTAGTATGTAGTCACGCAATACTAGGTCCTAAATACACCCCACTATGGTACTGCAACCCGGGTATATTAATAGTTAGAAATGTTGAAAGCCTCATGCCAACTATACCCAACCAAAACCCTACAGTGTAATTATTAATTCACTGGAGTAAACTGACAGATGCTAATGTCACGTTGTAAAATAATGGTGTCATATTTACTGTAATAGTGATGCGTTCCGTTCGTTGTGCTTGTGCTTCAACTCATTCACACTAGGCTCGTATTTATAATCAAAGTAATTACTTGAGTAATTACTTGCTACTAAGTAATTTCATACGTGAGGGTAGAATTCTTAAGTAATGAAAATGGTGACTATTACTTGGCTAAGAATTCTAAGCTTTGACAGTTCTAACTTCAAGCAATTACTAAACTATAGAATGAAAATCATTGCTTGAGCAATTACTTTTACTTGACTATAAATACGACTGTAAGTCAATAGAAACATTTAGTAGAAAAAGTAATTAATTATAATACATAATTATATATGCCTACATAAATTCGATGCATTTTTATTTCATTATATACATATGTACCTACTTAATTCGCTTTTTGAAAGTCATCAATCGGTCTGTAAAGGTACTACTAATATTTTCATATTGATTAAATAAGACTAGGCTCGGAGATTTCGTTTTAAAATAAATAAAATAATGTGATTTGATTTAGAACGTAACAAGAATGAATGAGCGAGTGATTGATGTCAATCTTCTTGTCACAACACTATTTTCTTTTCATCAGAAAATGGTAACACCGTAAACGTCAGATTACTCCAGTGAATTAATAATTAGACTTTAAGCGGAGTTTCTACAAAGTACATTTTGTAAAGACGCTACTCATACCATCACGACCGATTTCCCCGCAACTCTTCAGTCACCGGTTTCAGACTTCCTCTTATATAATCATTTCTTTTAAAATAGTCACTTATTTTAAAAATGGGTCAAGAGCGAGTCGGATTTCTTTCCGTTCCGATTTCTGAAAAAGTGCTATTTAGAGACATCGTTTTATTTTTCCTGTAATCGTTACATAAACTTATACCACATAAAATAATTTCAGATTTTTCTCTTTGCAAACTTCGGAGATGGGGGGTGGGGGGGATGGTATTATTTTTTACATTTTTCATCAAAAGTCGAAAACTATGCGGCCTAAAAAAAATTGAATGTGCAAACAGCGCTCTTTCATATGGTACCCCACATGCCCTAGGACCGGGTTTCAGTCCCTGTTGCAAAAAAAAAAAAAAATATTTTAATTATTTCTTATTTGGAAAATAGTTGGGCAAATGTAATCTAAAACTGTTTCATGTTAGCATTAGTAGTTTATGAGATATCCAGCTGTGAAAAACTTACAGACAGACTTGCATAAGAGTTCCTTTTTACCATTTTGGTAAGGAACCCTAAAAAGCTTACATCATGAAAGTCAATACGTTTTTTGAGGAACAATTAGTAAATATTTTCCCTGAGTAATTCCTGTTGGAAAAACCCAATAGAGCATTTCTCTTTTTTTTGCCATAGTTTCAAAAAATCGCTAAAAATAAAAATATATATATAAATCGTTTTTTTTCATGAAATCAGGTAGTTTACTTTATTAACATTTGGATTTTTATAAGAAAATCTATTTTATTTATGAATTTTGTGGGAAATGTATTAAAAACTAAATGAAGGTAAATTACATGTTCTTATTTTGTTACTTTTTAATTGTTAAAAAAACTTTGAAGTAGCAATTGTTATATCCAAAAAAAATAGTTTTCTTGATACTTCATGATAAACTTAATAATATCATTGCAAAGAAATACCAACAAAAGTAAAAGAAAATTTTCAAATTAAGTGTTTATTTATTTTTTTAACAAATACTGGAATGAGATTCGATTTTCGAACTGGAATACGTGTTTCACATTTTAACGTCGGAACAGCACTGACACCTAAATCAATATTGCGGCATTAAATGGTACCTGTAGTATTGCCAAGTTAAAATTGTGTATCGAAATGGAAGTTTTTTAACTATAACACATAAAAAATGGGTAACAAAAACTAAAATCTATTTTTGGAACTTTTTCTGGGACGAGTTTAAAATTCATTTATATCTGACAAAATTAAAAAAAAAATACCAAAAAAGCAATGTAAGTAGATCTTTTTACCTCTTAGAATGGTTTAAAAACAAAATCTCAGTATAGTTTCTTTGAACCTTATTAAAATAATTGAGTTTTAAGTAACGGATGGTAGACTGGGACATACGAATTTTCATACATTGCAATTTTTTGGTAGTTTGTATTTATTTATTTTTTTAATTAAATATTATATTTTTATGATATTTTTTAATGATTTCTGTGAATTTTAATAAAAAATGTGCTCCTAAACAAAACAGAATCAATAACATACACATTACACAAATGTTATTAATCTGCAATCTTGTAGGACATTCAACAAATGTATATTGGCAAAAAAAAAGAGAAATGCTCAATAACATATTGCCCGATCTGGCAATCACACCCAGGACCTCCTGCTCGGCAGTAACGCGACCACCAACAAGGCAGTTAATTTACAGAAGTTAATTTTTCAACAGATGAAAAACCCGTAGAAGTCGAAGTTCGAAAAAAGAGGAAGTGTAAAACTAGGACTATTACGAAGACCGCGACTGTGGCGTCTGTGAAGAATGTGAAGAGCAAGAAGAAGCCGAAGAAGAAAAATCTGAAACAGGAGCCTGCTGATACCGAAAATGAAGCAGAAAGCAAACAAGGTAGGATTTTTTTTATTCAGGGTTTTTTTTCTAAAGTTGTTGCGTTTTAGCATGGCAACAGCTGTCATGAACCCTTCTGCATTTAGTGACAAACTTGTCCTGTCCAATTTTCAGTGATTCATACAATACAAAAATGGACATTCAGTTTTCTCCGGATTTTTTTTTTCTCCGGACTGTTTTGAACATTTTAAAACGGAAAATAGCCAAATCGGTCTAGTCGTTCTCTAGTGATGCGCTTACCAATGAACAGTGTTTCAAGATTCTCGCATTCTTCATTTCAAAAATGGAGACAAAAGTCCGTTAATTTCCCGAATTGACATCTATCGTACAGTAGTACCCAACTGATATGGTTTACCGAGGTACCGGCGCAAAGATGAATTTTCAAAGCGCTGGATATGCTATTGACCAATCGGCACCCTCCACGCACCGCGCTTCTTTTTCCTGTACCACTATTGGTCGGCAGCTGCCGCCATGAGCAGCCGCCGACCGCCGCACACCGCCGCAGCCGCCATACTTGCGAGTGAGACGGAACTAACAGCTGCAGTGTATTATGAACTAAGGTTCAATTCTTAAAACTTACAATCAACCTTAGATCACTACTATAAGTAGTAGTGATCTAAGGTTGATTGTAAGTTTTAAGAATTCTCGTTAATCTTCGAGGCCATATTTTCTTTTCTGTGCGAACGAAGATTCACGTCGCGCCTTATTAGTTGGGTAGCACTGTACCTAATCTTCAACTTTTTTTCTAATGAAAACTGATATAGGTAGTCTGATCAAAAAAGTATCTGATAGAAATGTAAACAAATGGATCAGAAAACGTAGGTACCTGTGGATCCGCCGGGGTCGCGGGTTGTTCGAAAGAGATACCGTGGCCCTGGCACAGGCAACTGAAGGAACACGGGTGGGTTTTATTCAGTAAAAGTCTGACACGCCCTCCCGCTCCGCCGAGATAGGGAGAAGTCATTTGATGATTTCCCATCCACAAAAAAAAAAAGATACCTGTGGATGCCAATTTATAGCGCCACTTACAAATTGAGTGCTTTGATTTGTTTATTTGAATACTTTAAAAACGAAATTCTAATTTTAAATCACTATAAAGATGTTTTTATTAGACTAGTAAGGTTAATTTTATAACCTCAATTTTCGTCGATGATTTTTCAATTTTATTTATTTACTAGATGTTGCCCGCGGCTTCGCTCGCGTGTATGTCGGATATTATCCCACGGGAACGTACTACCGAGAAAAAAGTATCTGTGTTAATCCAGGTTCCAGGTTCAACTATCTGTGTGCCAAATTACATTCCAATTCGTTCAGCCGTTTTTGCGTGATTGGACATTTTCACAAACTTCATTTATAATATTAGTAGGATAGGACTTATTTATAGTTAGTCAGAAGCCCGAAAGTCTGACAACCAGTCTTACCAAGGGGTATCGTATTACCCAGTAAATGAGTTTTGGAGGTCAAATAGGCAGTCGCTCCATGTAAAACCTCAACATAGTTGGGAAAAGGCTAAGGCTAGGTTGGGTTGGATTGGTTGGGCTGGCAGGTTGCAGATGGATGATGTGATGATGATGGATGATGATGATTTATTTATAGTTAACAAGCTTTTGCCCGCGGCTACGCCCGCGTTTATTATACATATAAACCTTCCTCTTGAATCACTCTATCCATTAAAAAAAGCCGCGTCAAAATCCGTTGCGTAGTTTTAAAGATCTAAGCATACATAGGGACAGACAGACAGTGGGAAGCGCCTTTGTTTTATACTATGTAGTGATTAAAACGGTACAATTACAATAGTGTATTTATTACACTAATTTTTGAGAAGTGTCTCAATTAGATTGTAGAGTGCTAATAAACCACTAAATTTTTATTCAATCGATAAGTGCTCTAAAAATGCATTTAAATTTTACCTTTTTCAAATTTCGCGCGAAAACGCTGGTCGCAGTGGACGCCATAATGCTCTGTGGTCATGACGTCAGTTAGTCAGTAAACAAACACTTTTTATACGCTGATAAGTTGACAGTTGACATTGACACTTTTAAATTTATACTACCGTAATGACGTAATAACATGGCGGCTACTTTCATAGTGTTAGAAAACAGATAAAAACAACTGAAAACTTTGAATTGAATTTTAAAATTTATATTGTTATTTTACGAACTAAAGCTAACATTTTCCGACTGCTTTTTGCCTAAGCTATCTAAGTAATATATTTTTAGATTTTTTCTCCTATAGAGTAAAATACCGTATTTAATAATGTTATTCAAACAATAATTTTTGGAAAAAATTACAACACATAACATTACGCTAGTAATCCCGAAGGGTTACACAGAGGTGTACCTACAGTACACTCACATTTCGTCAGTTATGTTTAATTCCTATGTAATAGGGGGGCAAGCCTATTGCCGTCAACCGGGCACAAATCCAGACTCGGCTGCCACTGAGAAATTCCAGGTGGAAACACCCAATAACACTGTCCAACCTGGGAATCGAACCCAGGAGCTCATGCTCAGCAGTAGCTCTCTCCACCACTACACCAACGAGTCAGTCAGAAAAATTTGTGAGATATAAAGTTATAACCCTAAATACAGATGAATCCATAGATGAAAGAAGGAGATGTACCCAGTATGGTAAAATGTATCGGAACCCTGTGTCTCCATTTTTTCCCCTTGTTACTTTCATAATTTTAAAGACAAATAAGGTTTTTAAAAATACTTGTACTTACATATGGAAAGTGATTCCATGATTTACATGGTTTCGGTTTTTACAAGAAACCACTGAACAACACGGCATTCCTATGAATTGTCACGGTCACAGTCGAAAGCGCACTAGATCGCGGAGACGGAATTTGTACTATGAACGGCTCATACTGAGCATGTCGCGCGGACACATTTTCCACCGCTAGCCACTTTTCCTGTTTTTTTATATTTATATGGATGAATCACACTAATATTATAATAGTGAAAGTTTGTGCGTGTGTATGTATGTATGTTTGTTACTTCTTCACGCACAAACGGCTCGACCGATTTGGATGAAATTTTGTATGTAGGTAGCTTACCTACCCTGGATTAACACATAGGCTATTTTTTTTATCCCGGTCTACGCGGGTGAAACCGCAGGGCGATGCTAGTCTGTTAATAAATCCTTTTAGTAAGTGATTGTGGAAGAATTTTAACCGGAACTGGTTTATTTACACTTTTATAACATGTTTTTGGAACGGGCATATAGTTACAGTAGTACCCAACTGATAAGGCGCGTCGTGAATCTTCGTTCGCACAGAAAAGAAAGTATGGCCCCGAAGATTAACGACACTGCTTAAAACTTACAATCAACCTTATATCACTACTATAAGGTTCATAATACACTGCAGCTGTTAGTTCCGTCTCACTCGCAAGTATGGAAAAAGAGGCGCGGTGCGTGGAGCGTGCCGATTGGTCAATAGCATTTCCCGCGCTTTGAAAATTCATCTTCTGCGCAGGTACATCGATAAGCCATATAAGTTAGGTACTACTGTCATTGTTTGGTTTTCTATGAATAAGAAAGATATTATGGAGAGGTATATTACCGCTATTGCCATGCTAAAACGCAGCAACATATACTTTGTTTATGGAGCTTGTGTCAATCGATCAAGGTTAAGTTACTCATGCTGCGATCCGTCCGAGGATGGGTGACCATCCATTCTTTCTGATGCACAAGGGGCTCGGTCTCGGATAGCATGTTAAGTCCAGGTTCCAGCTGTCATTCCCAGATCTTTGACCAGATTTACGGGTAGTCAGAAGCCCGAAATTCTGACAACCAGTCTTACAAAGGGGTATCGACTAGCGGTTGTAGAGGTCACAACATAGGCAGTCGCTCCATGTAAAATACTGGTATACAGCTGCATTCGGTTCGACTGGAAGCCGACCCCAAAGATAAAAAGACTAGGCAGATGATGTTTTTATAGAGACCCTACCCTGCTTCATGAACATCTACATTTATTTTGTTGTGTGTGTTATGTATTATAGGTACTGATGAATGGAAATAAACTCGAACCGAATATACTAATTGTATAATCTCGTTCTACATTAACTCGGTTAATTAATACAGTAATTATGAGGTGGCCGGGCGGTGGTATGTAATCGCGAGTTAAACGGTCGGCCTATAGCGAGCCGTACTTTAGCGTTCCCTTAAAATATCAAAAATGCAATTTAATAGATACTATGCGTGCCAAATAAGAATAGGATCGCGCTTGATGCCAACTTCACACGATAGCTGTCAAATTAGTACCGCCGATAGCTGTTAAATACACGATAGCTGTCAAATTAGTACCGCCGATAGCTGTCAAATACACGATAGCTGTCAAAAAAGTACCTACTGCCGATAGCTGTCAAATACACGATAGCTGTCAAATTAGTACAGCCGATAGCTGTCAAATACACGATAGCTGTCAAATTAGTACTGCCGATAGCTGTCAAATACACGATAGCTGTCAAATTAGTACGCATTGATAATGAAGTTCGCGCTCGCGAGTATTGCGAACAAAATGGCGTCTTGACAGGACTATTCTTATTTGGCACGCATAGTAGATAGATAGAATTCTCTTTACTATGCACACCATAAAAATTACAGATATAAATGATGAAATTTTACATACGGTGACACAATGGACGGTCTTATCGCTAAAAGCGATCTTTTACAGACAACCTTTGGATGTATTCAGCAAATCGCATTGCTAGGTCGCTAATTTTATTATATTACTAGCTGACCCGACAGACGTTGTCCTGTCCCAATTACAATAATTCAAAATTCCCATAGAAAATCCACTTTCAGTTTTCCCGAATTTTCCAATTTTCCCGGCAACTTTTCCAATTTTCAAAACCAAAATCAGCTAAATCGGCCCAGCCGTTCTCCAGTTTTAGCGAGACAAATGAACAGCAATTGATTTATTATACAACGTGTAACGTTAAATGCGCAAAACCTCTTAAGGGGTCATTGTACTCATCATTATGAACAACTTTTACTATGGGACCAAACCTGAAATCGCGAAAAAAAAAATCAGCTGTTCAGTACATTTATGTTCGCATAATTCGTCAAAATGTACTGAACAGCTGATTTTTTTTTCGCGATTTCAGATTTGGTCCCATAGTAAAAGTTGTTCATAATGATGAGTACAATGACCCCTTAAGAGGTTTTGCGCATTTAGCATTACACGTTGTATACATAAACCTTCCGGAATAAATGCTTTAAAATTTAGAGCATTAATGATAGTGAAAACGTCATCAATATCCAAGGTGCAGTTTGGAAGAACTAAGTGGTCACACGAAAAGCGACTATGTTTTATAATAAATAAATATCCTTGGACATTTCACACAACGCCATCTAGTCCCAAGCTAAGCAACCTAATGCTTGTGTTATGGTAACAAGATGGCTGATGAACTACATAGGTGTATACATTTTTTTTTTGTAAATACATACATAATAGAGATAGAAAAACACCCATAATGTGTAGAAGATAATATAGATTAGACCAATAAGGCGGATTTTAGGAACGCAATGTATGGAATTATTATTATAATATGTTTGCGTCCTAAAATTATTACTATTATGAATAACTGGCTTCTGCCCGCGACTTTGTTTGCGGGGAAGTCGTAAGAAGATACAAAGTATACTAAAATAACAGCCGTTGACAGTTGGGCACTTGGGCAGTCATCGAGATTTTCCATTTGGAAATTTTCAGTAGAAGCCCGGACACTGGATTTGTGATTACCCGTTTGGAGAATCGAGGCGTGATGTTATATTATGGCCCCGTAATTAAAAAGCGCTATTTAACTTAACACATAGCCATTTCATACCGTCAACGAATGACAGTTGTGATTTGAAATGTAAGGTTTAGTGGGGTAATTCCGATTGATGATAATTTCTACCTACACTAAAATAATTATTTTGTCACAAGTCTGCTATATTTACAGAGGACGAGGAAAACAGTTCCACTGTAATACAGTTTTTATACTAGTACAGGGAACAGAGTGAATCAGTTCCGTTCTTACAACCATAATAAGTACCGAAACATACTCAACAAGAAAAATTACATAACTTTACTGCTTCTTTGTAACTTAATATTGAATTGTGCATGGTGGTTTGATATGTTTTATTTGGCAAATAAAGATCGGCATTTTACATAATATCTTTCGCTATCGCTATTTAAAATGTCGCTGTGTTTCGTAGAAATTATCATCAATCGGAATTACCCCATTATCGTAATTACCCCACTAAACTCTTGTCTGACAATTGTTCAATCAGTTTGAATGACAATTTAAGTTGATTGAACAATTAATTTCAATGACTACGTTGTTTGGCCGCCCACGCCGTCGGCACCAGCATGGTTGTGTAAGCATCCCAGTTTTTTTGAAGTATCCGGTGCGAAGAAGAGATGGAGCTATGATGACGTGTAGCGCCATCTCGTTTTCGCTCCGGAACAAAATATGTCTGACATTATAAAACAATATCTAAAACGGGTCTTATCGCGATAAGACCCGTTTTCGATATTGTTTTATAATGTCTGACATTTCACCATACTACGATCTCCTCTCCGATCAGGTCTCCGATACCCATCTCTGATCAGTAAATCTGTAGAAAATCATACGTAGAGTGCCTTTGCATCTACAACGTTACAAATATCATTTGGCACGTGGCCAAAATAACTAACTGCGCCATCTTGTTTTACAATTTCTGTGACACAATTTCACAAATGTTTAGCCACAATGCCCTCTGTCAATGTGATTAATGTGCCAAAAGCTCCTTTTTTGTTGACGTCGCGTTTACGTTTCGTTTATCTAAATCTTAATAAGTTGATAAGTACCTACCCAGCTGTAAATATGTCACGTCGAGTTTTAACGCCTAGACTGCCGCCTGCCTAGTGACTTAGAGGCTACGGGGCGGGCAATGGCGCCCTCATCGTTTGTTTGGTTTTTCTTTTATTTTAGAATGAAAATGAAGAAAATAAGCATGCTACGTTGTGCTCCACAAGACTATACGTTATTATTATTGCAAACAGTAGTTTTAAATTTAAACTACTGTTTGTGTAATCCTTCGGGGAATTCAGGCGTGATGTTATGTTTTTTTTTGATGGTCTACAAAACGTTCTTCTTTTGCCGAATCAGCAGGACTTTAGCGACGAAAACTCATTTCGTGTTTACACTTTGCGGGACACTACGCCCCTAGACGTAATAACAATAAGCCTTCTATTGTGTCTCATTCAGTGTACTTCAACCGATTTAAAAATGTTACCCAATCAACCAGGTACTAGCGGTGCTGACCCTGGGGTCAGACCCTGGGGTGCACCAGACGTATCATCGACAAACGCCTAGGCCTTTCTCATTTTGAAACAATTTAGCTTGCAAGCTGCAATTGCACTTATGACGGACTATGGTCCTTTGTTTTGAGCAGGAAAAAGCAACTTTAAGGTGTAAAGACGTCCGTTTTGTCGACATGCCATAGAATGACAGTCCAGAATGCGCGATTTTCGGATTGTTCTTAAATACTGTGGTTATTTGTGGCAGTGTTGAGCGTTATTGTTATCCTGTATCATCCCCAATGCTGGGCAACGGCCTCTCCCCATGACTTCCAGTGGTTATTTGGACCACGGGCCGTTTTGTCCAGCTCGTCCGGAATCTTCTACGTGTGTAGAGTGTGCACATAATAATGTAAATGTCCAACCGAAAAACAAACAAACAGACGTTCCTAACATCACTCGTGGATGCTGTTTTAAAACTACAAAAAAAGTTGATAGTCCCGTGTCTAAACTGTGAAAGAATCCCGAAGTCCGAAGACCGAAGATAAACGAAGATCGCCGAAGAAATAAATGAAACTCAAGTGTGTTTTCTGTCTGCAGGCCGAGTTGTGGCGCCGAAATTTCGCCTTAACGACGAAGACTATAAAAAAATCGGTGACATATACCACTGTGCCAAATGCGACAAGACGTACGAAAAATTTAACACACTGAAATTTCACATGAAGACAAAACATTATAAGATTCCGAGATATAAATGCTCGATTTGTTTGAAAGAGTTTATGACGCCCGCGCCTTTGACTGTTCACAAACTCGAAGTGCACAATGTTGATGACAGGTTCAATTGTAGAGCGTGCAATAAAATTTTCAATACGAAAGTGCAGTTACGGAAACACATCAACAATTTCCACATGCTTGGAGAGAGGTATAAGTGCGAATTTTGTGATTATGAGTCCTTTAGTTTCGAAGGTATGTACAAACATAAGTTTAAACATAAGACTGTGAAGGACTACCATTGTAAATTTTGTAGAAAATCATTTTTGAGGAAGACGACGTTGGATTTGCATGAGCGGATACATACTGGGGATCGGAGGAAAATTTGCACTGTGTGTGGACAAGCGTTTGTGCAAAAAGCGAGTTTGAATTATCACATGACGAAATATCATCCTGAGGTCAATTTTTAGCAGGCAATTTTAAATCGCCGCTAGCACCATTATTGCGTTATACGCTTTAAATTGCAATCCGAGGATTTGCAAGATATTTCTAATCCATCGCTATGAAGGATTGAACAATTCGTCTGCTCAGCAACGTAATTAACGCCATGAACGTGGGTGAACTTTCAGAATGAAAGAAACTGCGATCAATTGCCGATTTATGTGCAAGTACCACGCCGTTTTCTGAAAAACTTCTGAAAACAATTTGCTAACAGACTGTGAAACTTAAAAAAAAAAAACTTTTTAAATACTCCGAGTTTTAAAAAAAATTTTTTTTTATTAATCTTTAAAATTGCAAAAATATGTAAAGGTTTGTGCACGAAGCACAAACCAATTTTCTGTACGTTAATTTTCAATTTCAAGCAATGGTTTTTTCGCTATGATATTTTAAAGGTCTATCCACATATCGGGACGTGGTCGGACCTAGCTCAGAGCACAGAATAATAAAGTAGTACGTCTGGGCACTGACCTTGAATTAATTACCTACGGCCGCTCGGTAGATAAATCCGCGTCCGTCCGTGAGTAACTGCCGCACACTCGAACTGTTGCCTACTGGTATAGGTACACTGAGATTTCGAAGCGCGTCGTTTCGACATTTTTCTATGAAGACTACTACTACTGTAACAAAATTATTCTGTGGTCAGGGGCTCATAAAATATTGGTGTGTACATTTATAGGAACTCGTTCATACATGTCCTTGTCCAAGACGGCTTCGGAGCTTCAGCGACAGAGTCGTGGCACGCAAAGGGTAGGTCCCTTTGTGTGCCACGTTCCGGGCACGGCCCCGATGTGTGGATAGAACTTAAAAAACATAAATAATCGACATGTAAACGTATTTAAAGAATGTATGTAGCAATATTAAACCTTACGCTCTAAGAAAAATGGTACATTTTAGAACGTTTTGTACAGTTATTTGGTTTAAGACATTAATGAAAGGTGCTAAATAAAAGTTGTAATTTATAATTCACACACTTGTTTTGTAATACATTTTTTTTTGTTCATTATTAATTTGTTCGGAATATGTATTACATAGTAATTGACCAAGTGACTGCTTCAAGTCTAGCAAAATTTGCTTCCGTCTGTCTGTTTGTGTGTTGCTACTCCTCTACAGGTCGTATTTTACAACCGATCTGGACGAAACTTGGTACACAGGTTTTACGACTTTATAGATTATTCTTGGTCGTCGGGGATTTTTATTGGAGGGCTACATCCTCCAAAAAGGGGGCTACTCGATATCTCCGCTTTATGAGAGCTGATTTCGATAGTTATTTTTTATTTGAAAGGTTTAGTTGAATCTGATGGGTAAAAACAAAACGCGGAGATTTACAGGGTGTATCAGAAAGGTTCTGGTGTTAAATTTAAGTGAAAACAGATCATGAAACTGAACAACTTTCTCCATGGTAGCAACATCTTAATCGAGAAAAATTATATCAGCTAACCCGTACAAAACTGCAAATGTATGGGACGGCTGATTATTTTGTCTCGGTTACGATGTTATTCATTTTGATGGTCTGTGCCACAAACTTAAATTAGAGCACACCTTTTTGATGCATCATGTAGTTGTAGATAATAGAAAGGAATGAAATGCTCACTCCCCGTGAGCATTCTTTCAAACAGCGTGTCGAGCATTCGTAAAAACGTTACATTACATGGAAATGCTCGAGAAAATGCTCTAGTATAGTAAGGAATTGTTAAGAAAATGCAGATTTTTTAAAATTATTTATATTAATTATTATTATTAATAATTATTTTGTTTATTTTTTTTATTTTACTGATTTTATTAAAAAGTTTATATTTCCATCGATATTTACAACGAAATTTTTAAAGTTTAACTTTAACTAAAAACTATTTGTCAGATAAGTAAGGAACTTATGCAGGAAAAGTGAATCAAGTTATAAATTAGGGATGCATCGATATGCCTTTTTGCCGATATGATACCGATACTGATATTGATGCCGATACGATTTTTGAATTTAATTGAAGGTAGGTAAAATAAACAAAACACAAGTTGGGTTAATTATTTTAAAAAATACACACTTAGAATCAGATACTTACTTAGTTAGTTATTAAAAAAAATGTAGTAGGTAGCGCCTGATTTAAATTTATTTTATTTTATTTTTTATTTATTAATAATTAAGGATAATAACAGTATTAATCTTAATTATTAATAAATAAAATAGTAATTAACTCTTAAAAATGTCGATTGCACATCATGTGTGCAGATAACAATAAAATTTCTATCGTGTCTGTTAATACATTTAAACATTTATAAGATTGTTGTTTAAAAACAAAGTATTCTCAAGTTTTGCAGACAGACTAGCGAAATCACCTATCTCCATAGGTGATTTCGCTTGTCTGTCTGAATGAGACCTGAGCTGCGGTGGAAAATAGTCTCTCAGATGTGACAGAACTCATTTGGAAACTAAAGTATTTCTGCGTCAATTTTTTCAAGTTTGTGTGTATGATCTGCGCCATTCATTGTTCATGCCTCGTTTTCAACGAAATAGACAAATCAGGACGCGCATTTACATAACTTTTTTGTAGTATCGGCAATACTATATCGGCATCGGTATCGGTATCGGATGCACCCCTATTATCTTCACAATTGTTAAATATTTTTTTTTGCATCACTAGTTTTAAATATTATTTAAGAATTTAAATAAATTGTTTTCTAAATGTAAAGGGATTTTGTGTTTTTTTTAAATCCTATTTTCAAATACAATTCTCGTATATTGTGTGATTCGTCACTATACAATTGGCGTCGTCTGTTTGCAATCGCTCGCTGGTTTGTGAAATGCCGAAGGCATAGTTATTTTGTATTAGTCCATGAAACACAAATGATCATTCGAACGCTGTTCACAAAATGCGCTGCTCCAGCTCATTCCGCGTGACTTAACATTAGCCAGCCAGCAATAGGATAGCGGGCTGACGGCCTAGGGAGCGCCGCGCGTACATTACTGTACCATACTCGTGGAGGCTGATTAACAGAAAAAAGTTTATGAATTGTCTCATACCACCACCAACCAAACCACCACGTGGTTCGTGGATTGACGAACAAGTCAAAGAGTCCCGAAGTCCGAAGATTAACGAACATCACCGAAGAAATAAATGAAACTGAAGTGTGTTTTCTGTCTGCAGACCGTGTTGTGGCGCCTTTTCTGTCTGGAGGCCAACTTGTCAAGCCGAATTTTTTTCTAAGAGACGAAGACTATAAAAAAGAAGGCGACGTATACCATTGTGCGAAATGTGAAAAGACTTACAACAAAATGGATTCACTGAGAAGCCATGTGAAGTCGAAACATTATAAGATTCCGAGATATAACTGCTCAATTTGTAATGAAGGATTTATGACGCTTCCGCCATTGACCGTTCACAAACTCGAAGTACATAAAGTTGATGATAGATTCAAATGTAGTGCGTGCAATAAAATATTCAATGTAAAAAGGCAGTTAACGAAACATATCAATCATTTCCATATGCTCGGGGACGTTGGAAAGAGGTATAAGTGCGAATTTTGTGATTTTGAGACCTTTAAATGTGTATCTTTATACAAACATAACTTCAGGCATAAGACCGTGAAGGACTACCATTGTAGATTTTGTAAAAAATCGTTTATGAGGAAGCCAACGTTGCAATTGCATGAAAAGATACATACTGATGATCGAAGAAAAGTTTGCACTCTATGTGGACAAGCGTTTGTGCAAAAAGCAAGTTTGAATTATCACATGGCGAAATATCATCCTGAGGTCAATTTTTAGAAGGCAATTTTGAAGTCGTCGTTTAAAGACTGCTCGAGCAGGGCTAGAGTGAGCGAGCAATGCTAGAGTGAGCGAGCAAAGCGAGCGATCGAAGCCCCGCTTCATCCTCTTGCTGTAAGGTTCCTTTAAACACCCTGCATTCAGAAATAGGAGTACCGCCCAGCCATTATTATGATAATGATTAAAATAAATATTGTTCCCATGTTGGAGTCGAGTGGTCGGGGTCGAATTGTCCGGGTCGAGATACGAGATGCTTGGGTACAAGTTGTTCTAGGGTGAGTTGTCACGGGGTCAAGTTGTCTTGGAGTCGAGTTGTAGAATCATTTTGTAATAACCCGCTGGTTAAAATCATTACAAATGTTACATTATTTTACTGTACGTACATCACTTGTTTAAATTATTATTTTTAAATTTTAATAAATTGTTGTCTTAAATTCTTAGAGTAAGGAGATGTTGTGTTTTTTTTTAAATTCTGTAAAGTAAGAATAAGATAGGTAAGAATAATTTATTTGTTCAAGAATATACAGACATAGTACAATGTCGTAATATTGTATGCTCGCTGGTTTGTGAAAAACCGAAGGCAACTAAAGTGATTTGTTAGTTTATTTATAATAAATAGTAAATGAAAATCATTCGACCACTCTCCACATTATGTTTTTTATACTAGTTTTAAATATTATTACGAATTTAAATAAATTATTTTCTAAATGTAAAGGGATTTTGTTTTTTTTTTTTAAATACGATTCTCGCGGCATGTTGTATGATTCGTCACTGCACAAACAGCGTCGTCTGTTTGCAAACGCTCGCTGGTTTGTGAAATGCCGAAGGCATCATTATTTTGTGATAGTCCATCAAGTCCATGAAACACAAATGATCATTCGACCGCTGTTTATAAAACGCGCTGCTCTAGCTCATTCCGTATTAAAACATTAGCCAGCCAGTAACACGCTAGCGGGCTGACGGCCCCGGGAGCGCCGCACGTACATTACTGTATCACCGCTCGTGGAGGCTGTTTAACAGAAAAAGTTGGTAAATCGTCTCGTACCTATGACGAACCAGTCAAAGAATCCCGAAGCCCGAAGATTTATGAACATCACCGAAGAAATAAATGAAACTGAAGTGTGTTTTCTGTCTGCAGACCGTGTTGTGGCGCCGACATTTCACCTAAAAGACGAAGACTATAAAAAAAATGGCGAAGAATACCATTGTGCGAGATGTGAAAAGAGATACAATAAAATGGATTCACTGAGAAGCCATGTGAGGTCGAAACATTATAAGATTCCGAGATATAACTGCTCAATTTGTAATGAAGGATTTATGACGCTTCCGCCACTGACCGTTCACAAACTCGAAGTACATAAAGTTGATGATAGATTCAAATGTAGTGCGTGCAATAAAATATTCAATGTAAAAAGGCAGTTAACGAAACATATAAATCTTTTCCATATGCTCGGGGACGTTGGAAGGAGGTATAAGTGCGAATTTTGTGATTTTGAGGCCTTTAATTCTGGTTCTTTGTACAGACATAAGTTTAAGCATAAGACCGTGAAGGACCACCATTGTAGATTTTGTAAGAAATCGTTTATCAGGATGTCAACGTTGGCATTGCATGAAAAGATACATACTGATGATCGAAGGAAAGTTTGCACTCTATGTGGACAAGCGTTTGTGCAAAAAGCAAGTTTGAATTATCACATGGCGAAATATCATCCTGAGGTCAATTTTTAGAAGGCAATTTTGAAGTCGGCGTTTAAAGTATCACGATTGCTCGAGCAGGAGTGAGCGAGCAAAGCGAGCGATCGAAGCCCCATTCATCCTTTTGGTGTAAGGTTCCTTTAAACACCCTGCATTCAGAAATAGGAGACCCGCCCAGCCATTATTATGATATGATTAAAATAAATATTGTTCCCATGTCTAGTGGTCGGGGTCGAATTGTCCGGGTCCAGATACGAGATACTTGGGTTCGAGTTGTCCTAGGGTGAGTTGTCACGGGACTCACGGGGTCGAGTTGTCTTGGAGTCGAGTTGTGGAATCGTTTTGTAATAACCCCGCTGGCTAAAATCATTACAAATTTTACATTATTTTACTGTAGGTACATCAGTACTTTAAATTATTATTTTTAAATTTGAATAAATTGTTGTCTTAAATTCTTAGGCTCGTATTTATAATCAAGTCATTACTTGAGTAATTACTTGCTAATAGTAATTTCTTAATGAAGTCATTACTTGAGGATAGAATTCTTAAGTAAAGAAAATGGTGACTATTACTTGGCTAAGAATTCTAAGCTTTGACAGTTCTAACTTCAAGCATTACTAAAATACTATATTTAGAATGAAAATCATTACTTGAGCAATTACTTTATTTATTTACTTGACTATTAGAGGAGCTCGTGGCTAAGTAATAACAGCCGCACGGGTCGATCCGTCAGGTTAAGCTACGCTTGCCGGGGTTGGTCAGTGGATGGGTGACCATCTTTACATATCGAGATTCCTCCGTGCCTCGGAAAGCACGTTAAGCCGTTGGTCCCGGCTGTTATTCGTGGATCTTTGACAGTCGTTACGGGTCGTCAGAAGCCCGAAAGTCTGACAACCAGTCTTACCAAGGGGTATCGTATTACCCAGTTACTGGGTTGTGGAGGTCAGACAGGCAGTCGCTCCATGTAAAATACTGGTAATCAGCTGCATCCGGTTAGACTGGAAGCCGATCCATGTAAAATACTGGTAATCAGCTGCATCCGGTTAGACTGGAAGCCGACCCCAACATAGTTGGGAAAAGGCCAGGCAGATTGATTTACTTGACTATAAATACGAGTGTTAGAGTAAGAAAATGTGTTTTTTTTTAATCCTGTACAGTAAGAATAAGATAAGAATAATTTATTTGTTCAAAAATATACAGACATAGTACAATTATCGTAATATTGTATGCTCGCTGGTTTGTGAAAAACCGAAGACAAATTTTAAAGTGATTCGTTAGTTTATTTAAAATAGTCCATGAAAATCATTCGATCACTCTACACATTGTTTTTTATATCACTAGTTTTAAATATTATTTAACAATTTAAATAAACTGTTTTCTAAATGTAAAGGGATTTTGTGTTTTGCCGCGAGAATTGTATCAATGCAATCATACAGATTCGTCACTACACAAACAGCGTCGTCTGTTTGCAAACGCTCGCTGGTGTGTGAACTGCCGAAGGCATCATTAATTTGTAATAGTCCATGGAACACAAATGATCATTCTATCGCTGTTTCCCAGGGAGCGCCGCACGTACATTACTGTATCACCACTCGTGAAGGCTGTTTAAGAGAAAAAGTTTAAATTGTCTCGTAACTATGACGAACCAGTCAAAGAATCCCGAAGTCCGAAGATTAACGAACATCACCGAAGAAATAAATGAAACTGAAGTGTGTTTTCTGTCTGCAGACCGTGTTGTGGCGCCTTTTCTGTCTGGAGGCCAACTTGTCAAGCCGAATTTTTTTCTAAGAGACGAAGACTATAAAAAAGAAGGCGACGCATACCATTGTGCAAAATGTGAAAAGAGATATGATAAAATTGATTCACTGAGAAGTCATATGAAGTTGAAACATTGTAAGATTCCGAGATATAAATGCTCAATTTGTATTCAAGAATTTATGAAGCTTCCGGCATTAACCGTTCACAAACTCGAAGTACATAACGTTGACGATAGAGTCAAGTGTAGTTCGTGCAATAAAATGTTCAATGCAAAAAACCAGTTAACGAGACATATCAAAGGTTTTCATATGCTCGGGGACGTTGGAAGGAGGTATAAGTGCGAATTTTGTGATTATGAGACCTTTAATTCTGAATGTTTGTCTAAACATAAGTTTAAGCATAAGACCGTGAAGGACCACCATTGTAAATTTTGTAAGAAATCGTTTATCAGAAAGTCAACGTTGACATTGCATGAAAAGATACATACTGATGATCGAAGGAAAGTTTGCACTCTATGTGGACAAGCGTTTGTGCAAAAAGCAAGTTTGAATTACCACATGGCGAAATATCATCCTGAGGTTAATTTTTAGAAGGTAATTTTGAAGACGAGTTCTATATAGAACGACGATATGAAGACCAACCATAGAATCCCGGAAAACAATCAGTTGTTCCATACATTTTGCTGAGTTATGTGAACATAACTGTATGGAACAGCAGGTTTTTTTGGTGTTCATAATTGTTATGAGTACAATGACGTCTTTTCGGGTTATGAGTTATTTTAATTACACCTTGTGTGGACAGTTTAGAAGAAAATTATATTCTACTAGTGTTTTATAAAAATTTTGTACATTTCCTTTGATGTGTTAATTTTATATTTTCTTCACAACAAAGTGCTCATTTGCCAGCAAACTGGAACTGGTTTAACTGAAACTAATCCAGCAGAGAAATTGCGTAATGTGTTGTCTTGGTTTAGGTTAGGTTAGAAATGTAGAACAAAACAATTACCAATATTAGTACGTTAGGCGTGCTATCGCTACGGGTGCTCGTACCAGAGTGCGACGCATTATCGGCCCGCACTCCCTCTACCGTGCAACCCCCACCATAGCACGCATAACTTATTTATTAAACGTCACATCTCTTTTTTACAAAATGTAAAGAATCAATAATACCATCATTTGCTTATAAAATAAAATAAATGGCTGACAATATTTCAATTAGGTTTGTCAGTAATTAATCAGAAAGTTAAATACTGACAAGCCCAATTGAAATATTGTCAGCGAGTCGTCCGTTCGTAAAACTAGGTCTTCATGGAGAAGGACAAGAAACTCCATGGAGACAGTATTAAAGTATTCTATCCACACATTTCTTACATTTCCATAAATTATGGTTAACTCAAAAACAGTTCTATCTCTTGCACCATTACTCAGAATAATAACAACAATAGAACATGAATATTCCATTGTACAATTTTAACACATTAGCAATCCTTCCGAAAACACAAACAAACAAACAAACAAAACAACAAACAAACAAACAAAAAAAAAACAAAAAAACAAACACAATCAAACAAAAACACAAACAAACTAACTATTTAAGATATTATACCTCAATTATTAACAAACAGACTAACTAACTATTTGTGAATGAATTTCATAACACATTTCGGAATCACCACTTTCTGTTGATGAACCTTCTACTTTTGTTAAATAAATGAATACGTAATGACGTGACGTGTCAACAGATAATGACGCAGCCTCGAATTATTTTAGACAAGACTCGAGTCTTCCTATAAAAGAGTTAAAATTCAGACATGAGCTCTGAATATTTCTTTACCAGTCTCCTAAAACAACTGAGCCTTCAAAGAGAACTCGTCTTTATTTAAGACTTAGGACTCGAGTTTCTTACACTACATACACATCGCCCTACTTTTACCTGAGCCCTTTATGGCCAATTTCTATAAGGACCGTTATTGATTACAACTAAGACTCGTGTCTTTTTACCAATAATGAAGCAAAGAGCTCATAGCATGGTATAGTAGACCCTCCCATATAAAAGTAGCACGGGTATAATTAATTTACGAATCTATATGCCCAGGTTCGCAATAAAAAATGCTGCCATTGGTAAGCAAAACGATTCATTTTTGTTTATAGTTTTTTTTTGTTTATAGTTATAGTTTATAAATTGTTCTCTTAATGTAAGACAATTTTGTGTTTGTTTTTTTAATTATAGTAAAGAATAAGTCTAAAATAAGTGTATACTTAGTAAAAAATTAAAAAATAAGAATAATTTATTTGTTCATAAATATACTTCACACAATTGTACTAAAATATTTATTTTAATAATAAAATAATATATAAATATTTTTTTAATAATTTTGTTTTACAATTGTTGTAAATATTGTATTCTCGCTGGTTTGTGAAATGCCGAAGGCAAATTGTACAGTGATTCGTTAGTTTATGAAAATCATTCGACCAGTCTCCACATTATCTTTTTTGCAGCACTTTTTTAAAATATTATTTAAGAATTTAAATAAATAGTTGAAACATATTTGACAAATTTAATGATTTAAACAAACTAAATATCATTTGCCTGGCCTTTTCCCAACTATGTTGGTCTCGGCTTACAGTCTAAACGAATGCAGCTAAATACCAGTATTTTATTCCATGGAGCGATTCCCTATCTGAAGTCCACAACCCAGTTACTGGGTAATACTGGTTGTCAGACTTTCGGGCTCCTGATGATCCGTAATGACTGTCAAAGTAATTATTATAGTCGCCACAAATAATTACTGATTTATTACCTGTTGCAATTTTTGCCAAAACATTCATTACTGACTCAAATATAGAGTATGATAATTTGGAGGTCTGTTAACGCATGATGCTTATCTAGCTCGACACAAGACAGTTCAACGCTAAATACAACAGATAGTTCAAACTATGTCTTTACGAGTTTTTGATTTAAGGCTTGTCCGTCGCAAAAAGCGCGGTCACTGTCGGACTGCATAGAAAAGAAAGTGAAGCGCGATGACACAACGCTTGCAAAATATGAAGTAACTATTGATTTACAAAAAATCTGTTGATTAAACTAAAAAGGTAATGACAAGAAATCATTCCTTATTAGTTTGTAAAGAACGGTATTTATGAACACTTAATGAAAACTGTAGGAGTAATATTGTAACAACTCGAAAAAATAGACCGAAATAGACCTGGATTTAGGTTTTTTTTTTCCTTAGTTCTACAAACTAAAATAGATTTCAGGACACATGAAATCACTTCTTATGTATTGTAGATTACTGTGTATTTTTCCTATTTCAGAAAGATGCATTAAGTATATGTCGACCTTTCAGTCTTTCCATACTAATTACTAATGCAGGTCCGGTTTCGATACCGAACTATCAGGCTCAATAGTCCGGTCGTATTACATCACCGAACTGCTGAGACGAACAGTCTCACCAGTCCGGTGACCGGACTAAATAAACCGAACTACTGAGAATGATCCGCTATAGTTACTGTAAAAGATGGTTACAAAATTACTTAGTTTCGCCGTGTTTTAGGAAGGAGCAGCTTTAACACAATTTTTAATTAGGATTAGTGATCCACGAATTTTAAATTTTTTGTTACAATTTAACTTCAATGGTAGTAGAATGGTGGTGGTGGTAAGAGTAGGGGAACACCAAAGAAACGATGGATGGACTGTGTGAAAGATGACATGGCTAGGAAGGGGGTGACTACCGACATGACGACTAATAGAGAAGTATGGAAGAAAGGGACATGTTGTGCTGACCCCAAATATATTGGGACAAGGGCAGGATAGTGATGAATTTAAATTCAATGGTTCGGTGACACTATCAGTGACGAGACCTTTGTTCCATTTGCGTGATGGTCCTTTTTGGCGCACACTATTTTTGTTACTTAAAACAATTTATTTTTGCTTTTTTTAAAATTTGTATTTTGTGTTTACGTTACACTAGCTTCTGCCCGCGACTTCGTCCGCGTGAAATTTCTTGTTCACCAGTTTCACGGCCCACCCCGTCGCATCGCCCGCGCTGTTACTTAGTTTTAGAATTTTATAGGCAAAATTTTGCTACTTTGCATTACATTATTGCAATTTTCTTAAGGATCTCTAATTTTTTCGAAAATAAATTATTATAGCCTATGTTACTTCCTGATAATTTCACTTTCTATTGGTGAAAAAATTATTAAAATCGGATCAGTAGTTTTGGAGCCTATTCGGTACAAACAAACAATCAACAAACAAACACAAACAAACAAACAAAAAAATCTTTCTTCTTTATAATATTAGTATAGAAGTATAGATTAGTATAGATAACATAACATCACGCCTGCACTACCATAAGGGTTAGGCAGAAGTGTACCTATACCTAGCACATTTCGCCAGCTATGCCAAGTCCTATGTAATAGGAGCAAGCCTACCGCCATCAAACAGGCACAAATCCATACTCCGGGCTGCTACTGAGAAATACCTGATGCAAAAAACCCAATAACACTTTGCCCGACCTGGGAATCGAACCCAGGACCTCATACTCAGAAGTAGCGCTTCCTACCACTAGACCAACGAGGCAATCACTTGTGTCACGTTCTGTGTCCAAATAAAGCTTTAAATTCTTTCTTTATGTTCTCTTTTTTTATTCAATTCAATTCATTTATTGCATCAAATATGGTAGGTACATAAGTTCTTATTTTAAATATTTTATTAGTAACACACATTTGGCCAATATTTAGCATGCAAAAAGTTAGTTAGTTTTTACACTTAACATATTAATAAATTACTAGGTAACCACATTCTATAAATTTATGCATCTACTTAACAATTAAATTTAACTGTGCTTTATTGTATAAAATTTACAGGGACACTTTTGAAAGAACTCATCTATCGAATAACAACATTCTTGTAACAACCACTTCCGCAACGCAACATAAAACTTATTGAAGGGTAGTTGAGTAATTGACCTTGGCAAAGCATTATGCAAGCAAAGCATTATGTTATCTTTTTGAACATTTAAAACCTTCTAAATACTTACAAGTACTAATAATGGCATTAGGACCATATTAATTCCTAGTTATTGATGAAATTATTTGTTTGTAGGAAGTCTGACATACAATAGTTTTGAGGAAAATGACTCAGTTTGTTCCTAAATAATCTGACAAAATATCAGAATTATTGTATTTATACAGGGTGTAAGGGACAGCCCTCCGCAAACTGATAGGGTGAATTCAGTATGTCATACTAAGATGACCGGTACATGAAATTTTTTCAGGAACGTTAAGGGAATCCAATAGACCTGATTTGTTTGTGTTTTTGTGCACAAATCGGAGCGTCTATTACTGGTTGGGAGGGGTAGGTAATAGGTATGCGGTGAGTTCGATGAACTCTGTAGCTAGACAGAAAGTGAACAGCTGATTTCACGCGTCGTTGGTTAGAGTATTTCAACATGCATTGCTGGTTTTTTTTTTTTTGCTTTTTTTTTTGCAGTTTTTTTTACATAAATGGAGTGGTGCAAACACACAATGCAATTTTACATTGAAATAATGAAAATGCAAGTGAAAAAAAAATATTAAAAAATGAAAATTTTCCTGAGAAAATTTCCGGTGGAATATTATTCAAAATGAGGAGCTGAATGCACCCTGTTAGTTTGCGGAGGGCTGTCCCTTACACCCTGTATTAGTATTGTTTTTAATCGTTAAAAGAAATTTTAAGAGGTATTTTCGTGATTTTTTTCTATCGTACCAAATTAGTTGTATAATCAAATGATTTGTATAATACAACTAATTTGATACGAAAAAATAATTATTTTAATAATAAAATAGTATACAGGGTGTCCCGTAAATAATGGATAATCTCTTAAGGGGTCATTGTACTCATCATTATGAACAACTTTTACTATGGGACCAAACCTGAAATCGCGAAAAAAAATCAGCTGACCAGTACATTTATCTACATCAAACTCGTCAAAATGTAGGGAGCAGCTGATTTTTTTTTCGCGATTCCAGGTTTGGTCCCATGGTAAAAGTTGTTCATAATGATGAGTACGATGACCCCTTAAGAGATTATCCATTATTTACGGGACACCCTGTATAAATATTTTTTTAATAATTTTGTATTACAATTGTTGTAAATATTGTATTCTCGCTGGTTTGTGAAATGCCGAAGGCAAATTGTACAGTGATTCGTTAGTTTATGAAAATCATTCGACCACTCTCCACATTATCTTTTTTGCAGCATGCAGCACTTTTTAAAAATATTATTTAAGTATTTAAATAAATAGTTTTCTAAATGTGAAGGGATTTTGTGTTTTTTTTTAATAAGTAGGTACAATTCTAACGTATTGTTTGTTTGCCAACGCTCGCTGATTTGTGAAGTACCAAAGGCATCGTCGTATTAGTCCATGGAACACAAATGATCATTCGAGCGCTGTTTACAAAATGCGCTGCTCAAGCTCATTCCGCGTGACTTCACATTAGTCAGCCAGCAACACGCTAGCGGGCTGACGGCCCCGGGAGCGCCACACGTACATTACTGTATCACCGCTCATGGAGGCTGATTAACAGAAAAAGTTGATAAATTGTCTCGTACCTATGACGAAACCGTCAAAGAATCCCGAAGTCCGAAGATTAAAACGAACATCACCGAAGAAATAACTGAAACTCAAGTGTGTTTTCTGTCTGCAGACCGAGTTGTGGCGCCTTTACTGTCTGCAGGCCGTGTTGTGGCGCCTTTTCTGTCGGGAGGCCAACTTGTGAAGCCGAAATTTTTTCTAAGAGACGAAGACTATAAAAAAGAAGGCGATATATACCATTGTGCAAAATGTGAAAAGACATACAACAAAATGCAGTCATTGAGAAACCATGTAAAGTTGAAACATTATAAGATTCCGACGTTTAAATGCTCAATTTGTAATGAAGCATTTGTTACTCTTTCGCCTTTGGTGGTTCACAAACTCAAAGTGCATAACATAGACGATAGATTCAAATGTAATGCCTGCAATAATATGTTCAACACAAAATATCAGTTACGGAATCATATCAACACTTTCCACATGCTCGGGGAAGTTGGAAGGAGGTTTAAGTGCGAATTTTGTGATTATGAGACCTTTAATTCTGAAGCTTTGTCGAAACATAAGTTTAGACATAAGACCGTGAAGGACCACCATTGTAGATTTTGTAAGAAATCGTTTATGAGGAAGACAACATTGAATTTTCACGAGAGGATACATACTGGGGATCGGAGGAAAGTTTGCACTGAATGTGGACAAGCGTTTGTGCAAAAAGCGAGTTTGAATTATCATATGACGAAATATCATCCTGAGGTCAATTTTTAAAAGGAACTACTCGAACCGTCGTCTTAGTCAATTCGACCGTAACAGATTGACCCCTACAATTCGAGTCCACGACAACACGATCCCTACAACTATTGAACTTAGATTTAAGTTTTAAAGTCCGATAATTAGTATTTAAATATATTTGTAACATTTAATTAAGCGTAGGTTACACTTACACTTACTAAAACTACACTACACTTTAGATAATGACTACATCATTTAAGTGTGTTTTAAAAAATTAGGCACCTGCATGCACTATGGATTTAAAAACATTACAAAATGAAAAAGTATCAAATTTCTTAATTTTTTCTACGTTTTAATACCGGGTGTTTTCTCTACTAGCCCTAACATACGATCTGGCATGCTTTAAATGATGTTTCTGACATCAACTTGCGGGCCGTCTTCCCAAGCGGCCAGTGCCCAATTTCTAAGTTAGTTTAGAGTTTGTGGCGGATTGGAGATGACCTTAATCTTTCTTTTAAGCATGTCCTAGATATGCTCTATTGGGTTTTAATTCCGGACTACATGCTGGCCACTGCAGTTTTTTAATGCCAACGTATTGAAGGTATTCTTCAACGCAACTTGCAACGTATGGGCGAGCGTTTGCATAATGAGGAAATGGTTGTGCCCAATGAACTCCGAAATGGGAAAACATGTTCTTGAATGACCTCCTCGATGTATTGGGTTGCATTTAAGTGGTTATTAACAGTAATAAACTCCGTATATGCAACCAGGAGCGTATTCTTCCCCAAACTATTTTAAAGCCGTGGTAGAATCGTCTCTCCTCTTCTTCTCCACGCTCGCTGCCGACCATCTGTGCTCCAGATTCAGTGTCGAATCCCCATTGCTCATGTTGCTCATGAGTCCAGCTGGCTGGCGTGCGAATTGAAGTCGAGCTACTCGATGACGGCTAAGAAGTTCTGGACCACATATTGGTCTACGGGCTTTTAAGTTCACTTCCTCCATTCGTCTTCTCACCGTACGCTCGCTATAACATTCGCACCTGTTGCGATTTGGAGCCGCTGGCGTATCTCAACAGCGGTAAGGTAGCGGTTTCTTAAAACTTCCAGGACCGGTAGTCCCGGTCCGATGTGCGTCTGACACCTTCGCTGCTTGGTCTGTGGGAGTAGTGGTCTGTCTCCTGGTATCGTTTCAGGGCATTTTGCATTGACGAACGTGGTACGTTTTGCACCACAGCAACTTCGCGTTATGACAATCCTTGGTCTGTTTGTTTGTTTAAGGCCTGTGCAAGCTGTGCTGGTGTTAATGGCATTTTATAGGTTTTGTCCGCGGCTTCGCACGCGTAGATGTCGGAAAGTATCCCACGGGAACGTATAACCGGGAAATCCTTTCTTATTCCTTGTCTACATTATAAAGGGAGCCGTTATGCAAAATTTCAGCTTTCTGGGTTCAATGGGTTTGGGCTGGGCGTTGATAAGTCAGTCAGTCTGGACTTCTCTTTTTATTTATATATATATATATATATACTTAGATATAAAGCACCTTTAGTTGTTGGAATTAAAAGCACAAGAACACAATCATTCAATAACTTAACCGTAAACTTTCACATTACAAAACTTGCAACTTATATTGTTTCTGAAGAATTCTTAAGGATGATGCGCAGTGGTAGCCCGCGAAATTCAATTTTTTTTTTGTTTTTTGCAATTTGCATTTCATGGTCGTCAGATTTCGTGCAGATTCGTCAAACGAACGAAATCTAACGAATCTGCACCAAATCTAACTTAGACAGATGTATTGATGATTTTTATGGTTAAAATTATGTACATACATATGTTTTATTGCCGCGTATCATATTTTGATTAAGATACAACCTGACACGGACCTGCAAATTGCAAAAAACCGAAAAAAAAAATTGAATTTCGCGGGCTACCACTGCGCAATCACCTTAAGGTGATTAAACTCTCAATAGCTATTGATTCGATAAAATTATCTATTTAAGCTAGGTGTGGGTCGTTACGTGATTTTCGCGAAACGTAACGTAACTAGTGACTTCGAAGGCGTCACCAGTTTTGAAAACAGGTGATTTTAGTAACTAGTTATTTTTCAAATTCTGTTCAGTGATTCAACATGGTTATTCTATGGAAGTATTACAGTTATTTACGAAACGAAAACCTTGTACCTACCTAACGTAATTACTTACGTTACTTATCACAAGTTTAGTTTTTGTGGCTATGTAATTACATAAATAACAAAATTAACGAGTTTTAACAAAGTATTGCAAAAACATGCATGAGGCAATTAATAATTCTCGACCATGAGCGAACTAATTTGAACTGAACGTAGGTAAAAAAACCATCAATGATATCTTTCCTTCCTCGGTCACTGCATTGTAATGTAACTACTTACAAAATCACGTGTTTTTAGTTGCACTCGAAACTAGCTATTCGGTTACACGCCCATAACTAGTTCGGATTAATTCGTGTCACCGCTCGGGATTTCGGCTCATTCATTCGGTCACTGCATTGTAATGTAACTAGTTACAAAAATCACATGTTTATCGTTTCACTCGAAACTAGTTATTCGGTTACATGCCCCGTAGCCAGTTATTGTAACTAGTGACGTGAAATAACGCCCATACCTAATTTAAGCCAATTCCTTCCTTATGCTCGGTTTTTAAAGTCCTCAGATAAACCCTCGATGGTAATTTACTCGACTTTTAAGCTAAATTCTTCCTTTAACGATGTGTTCAGCAAAACGATGTCGAACCAATAATCACTATCGAATGGAAAATTCCGTTTAAAAACCTCAGAAACCGGGCATTCAAGAAACCAGATTCAATTAAAAATTGAAAGTTACACTACAGTGCACTCAAACATTTAGATAATAAGAGGTATAAATAGTACCTATAACTCCCATATTTTTAGTCGTACCCTCGAAAGCTCCTCGACTAAAAACACGGTCGACGTCACCTCAAGGCATGCCTCGAAAGATCCTTAAAAATCGGTATTCACAGTCGGTAAGATTAAGGAAATTATGAGGTTCCTCGAATGAGTGTGAATCGGGGTGTTCCGTCACGAAAACGTCATTGCTTGGAGAAATATTACTTAATTGAGGTAATCTACCTACCTTAAATCAAACGACCGACCACCCGAGCCTCGATGGACGGGGGCCGCCGCGCGACGTTCCTTATATTCATCCCTTATACCCTTATTCGTTCCTTATGTTCATTTCCTCAACTCAAACTCACCTGGGGGCCTAGACAAAATCCCTTTTCTGTAAGTGTTCACACAACGGAAAGATCAAATTGTATGGAGATAACAGCAGCTGTCACGGGACATCTCTGATGCTAATGTCAACTCCATACAATTTGATTTTTCCGTTGGCGTTAACCCTTACAGAAAAGGGATTTTGCCCCTGAACTATGTAAACTTAAATGAGGAGTAAAATTGCAACTATGAATGTCAAACTACCTAAGTGAGGTTTGAGGTTTTGACTTAGATGACTCAAACATAATGAATTACCATCTTCAACTAAGGGTAAACATTTTTTGACCTACACTCATAAGAAACAACCATTGAAAACACTTAAGGTTGATGCGCCAGGGTAGCCCGCGAAATTCAAAATTTCTTACGTTTTTTGCAATTTGTAGGTCAGTGTGAGCTTGTATGTTGATTGAAATATGATTCGCGGCCGTAGCTAATATGGCTTTACAGAATTATAATCATTAGAATCAGCAATGCAACTCCATAAGTTAGCATTTACCTCAAATCTAGCGATTTCATGAAATCATGAGGTTTGAGGTAAATGCTAACTTATGTAGTTGTATTGCTGATTCTAATGATTATAATTCTATAAAGCCATATTAGCTACGGCCGCGAATCATATTTCAATCAACATACAAGCTCACACTGACCTACAAATTGCAAAAAACTTAAGAAATTTTGAATTTCGCGGGCTACCCTGGCGCTTTCGCCTTAAAGCTTTTGTTATCGCAAGTATCAGTATTTGTTCAAAAATATACAGACATTGTCGTAAATATTGTATGCTCGCTGGTTTGTGAAATGCCGAGGGCAAATTTTTCGTTATTTTATAATAATCCATGAAAATCATTCGTCCACTCTACACATTATTTTTTGCATCATTAGATTTAAATATTATTTAAGAATTTAAATAAATTGTTTTCTAAATGTAAAGAGACTTTGTATTTTTTTAAAAATCCTATTTTTAAATACAATTCTTGTTTACGATTTATTGCGTTTATTTAAGTTGTCGAGCAGACAAATTTTTCGAACATTTGAACTTTGAACAAACAATGGATTAGCAATTTGCTTTAAAATGATTTAGATTTCGATCGATTGTGTGTTACGCAATTATTGTGGTGGTTTGTATAGTGACGAATCATACAATATATTATTAAAAATATAATTAATCGCATATTGTATGATTCGTCACTATACAAACCAGCACCCTAATTGCGTAACACACTATCGATCGAAATCTGAATCATTCTTCAAATGTTCTTCAATCATCTTAAAATGTTCGAAAAATTTGTCTGCTCGACAACTTAAATAACGCAATAAATGTTATTGAACTGTCAAAATGAAACCGATTCCAATTGATAGTGTGTTACGCAATTAGAGTGCTGGTCGTCTAAATATCGTCAGGGCCGGATTAACCATGTGGGAGCCCCTATGACAATGCAATTCTCGGGCCCCCTATTCCCCTTTACCCTATACTAACTTCTTAAAATACATTTTTTTCAATGCTCGGAATAATGTTCTCTAAATTTTGTACAAGTCTCTTTAATTTCATGAATTTATCAAGAGATTTGTTAGAAATCCAAACAGACAATTAATTTCACGATAAGCTTCTAGTCGCCGCGACAATTCTGTATACAGCCTCTCTAGTACAGGCAAATAAGTTTAAATTTTTAACGTCTCTATTCCTCTGAGCACAACGTCTTATGCAGATCCGTCTTCGTGATGCTTTTTCCTTCTTGGCACACGCTGATTTTGATCACTGTATTGAGCATCAGTTTTCTCATTTGCCTTCATCTCGTTAAATAATTCTCGTTGTGAAACTAAAACTGATTTTACAATATCGACTGCTGTTCGAAGTTCATTAGTTGTTTTTGTAAAGATATACTGATAAGTACCATTGTTTGAATCTAGTATGGTAGCCCATAATCTACATCAAACTCTTCAAAAAGTAGGGAACAAAAAAGTTGTTTTTTCCTTATTTCAGGTTTGGTCCCATAGTAAAAGTTGTTCATAACGCCGATTTTGACGGGACTTTCACTGGCTGATAGCTGATGCTATAAGGCATATTCTAAGGTTTCTTAAACTTTTTACAGTCACGGACCACTTTTATAATTTAAACAATTCCACGGGCTCCTGTCAAAGAAAGGCCGAGAAATGATGAGTTTAGTACACAATTTCCTAATAAATATGTTTCGAGTTAACTGACCGACTGCGGACCCCTGATACTAGCACGTGCGGTCTTATTACAAAACGAGGTTTTTCTTTTGTCATGGTTTAAACCATAGAGCCAGTTTTTGTAAAACTGACATCTTAATGTGTCGGAATAAAGTTCGGAAATTCAAAAAAAGGGTCCATGGTTTAAACCTGGGTTTGAAGATGAACCTTGTTTTGTAATAAGACGGTTGATGTCTGCGTTTTTTTAAATATTATTTTAGTGATAGCTGTTTGTCGGGAATAATCTGTAAGAATGCATCAGTCAGTGTGTGTGTGTCACCTATTAGGTGCAGGAACGCAGGCGTTCATTAATTTACTAAAAACGAAAAACTTAACAAGCAATTAAAAATTGCTACTGAAGGCTGCGGGTATTGATGTCGACCTCAGAACGAGCTGCTTCTCATTCGGACATATGCACGTAGCTTGCTCCCGCGTCAACAGTCCTGACCCTCTTCATGTTTTGCCTGCTGAGACCAAAAACAACAAACGTAGTATACACGGAAGGTTTATAAAAATATGGCTGTATTTTAGTATACTGTGGTGTCTTAAGACTTCCACGGATTCCACATGACAATGTAATATAATAAATAAAGCTTTTTATTATTAAACAAAAGTATACATAGTAAAAAAAACAAGGCAATAATATTGTCAATGAGGATACAAAATATGCAAATTTAATTTTCACCCGATGAAATATTTTAAATTTCCTTTTTCTCTGTAACTAGCCGATTGGGGCCCCTAGGCCAACACTGCCTTATGTATAATCTGGCCCTGCATCCTTATTTTTTGTAATAGTCCGTGAAAAACAAAAGTTCATTCGAACGCTGTTTACAAAATGCGTTGCTCTTGCTCATTCCGCTCTGAGAAAAGGTACTGCAGTATATCCGCAATGATTTCTTCGCTATACAGGGTGAAATTTAATTAATGGACAATATTTTAAGGGGTCATTGTACTCATAATTATGAACAACTTTTACTAAAGGAACAAACCTGAAATCGCGAAAAAAAAATCAGCTGTTCCCTACATTTTGACGAGTTATGCGAGCATAATGTATGGAACAGCTGATTTTTTTCTTCGCTATTTCAGGTTTGGTCCCTTAAAACCCATGAATTCAATTTCACCCTTTAAAAGGAAAAGAACTGCAACGATGATGACCAGAGTCCGTGGTATCACCAACACTGTCCTCAGAACCTTATGGTGCAAAATTATCAATTTTTACCGTTTACTGTGTACTGGACAGATGTACACCTCCAAATAAATAGGAAATAGACAAAGTAATTAAAGTGTAACTTGTTTGGTTTACCTTCTAACAAATTACTAACACATTTTTAGGGTTCCGTAGCAAAACGGAACCCTTATAGATTCGTCATGTCTGTCTGTCTGTCCGTCCGTATGTCACAGCCACTTTTTTCCGAAACTATAAAAACTATACTGTTGAAACTTGGTAAGTAGATGTATTCTGTGAATCGCATTAAGATTTTCGCATAAAAATAAAAAAAACAACAAATTTTGGGGGTCCCCCATACTTAGAACTGAAACTCAAAAAAAAATTTTTCATCAAACCCAAGTGTGGGGTGTCTATGGATAGGTCTTCAAAAATGATATTGATCCGGTAAGATGGTTCTTCCTCTTATTTCTTGTGACTTTGTCTATAATAATAATTTTGATAATTTAAGTAATTGAAATCACTGTAATTCTAATAATTGTAATTTAAATTATTGTAATAATTGTAATTCAAATTTTCTTATAAATTCTAATAATTGAAATAGTTCTAATAATTGTAATTTTATTCAAATAATTGTTGTAAATGAACTATATTTTTGCATGCCTTTAATGAGGGTGAAATATGTCCTGTGCTATAATTTAATTTAACATCTCATGTACCCACCATATTTCAGGCAAATAAATGATTTATGATTATGATTATACCAACCTTAGTAACGCTATTTTTTAAATATTAGCTAGCCAGCAACACGCTAGCGGGCTCACAGGAAGCGCCGCACGCACTTACTGTATTTAGCAGAAAAAGTTGGTAAACTGTCTCGTAGATAATTATGACGAACCAGTCAAAGAATCCCGAAGTCCGATGATTAACGAACATCACCGAAGAAATAAATGAAACTCAAGTGTGTTTTCTGTCTGCAGACGGAATTGTGGCGCCGAAATTTCGCCTAAAAGACGAAGACTATAAAAAAAAAGGCGAAGAATACCATTGTGTGAAATGTGACAAGAAATACAACACGAAAAGCTCACTGGGATACCATGTGAAGAAGAAACATTATACGAAATATAAATGCCCCATTTGTATTGAAGAATTTATGACGCTTCCGCCATTGACCGTTCATAAACTCAAAGTGCATAACATAGACGATAGACTGAAATGTAGTGCGTGCAATAAAATGTTCACTACAAAACACACGTTATGGAAACATACCAACACTTTCCACATGCTCGGGGAAGTTGGAAGGAGGTATAAGTGCGAATTTTGTGATTATGAGACCTTTAATTCTGATAGTTTGACCAAACATAAGGTTAAGCATAAGACCGTGAAGGATCACCATTGTAGATTTTGTAAGAAATCGTTTATCAGAAAGTCAACGTTGACATTGCATGAAAAAATACATACTGGGGAACGAAATAAAATTTGCACTCTATGTGGACAAGCGTTTGTGCAAAAAGCAAGTTTGAATTATCACATGACGAAATATCATCCTGAGGTCAAGTTTTAGCTGGCAATTTTGAAGTATTTGTTAACAGTATCAGGACCGCTCGATCCCGAGCTATCTCGACCGGGGTAACTCTACCCTAGGACAAGGGTAACTCTACCATAGGACAATTTGACCCCGAGAATTCGACCCTGACAACTCTATCCCGACAACTTTTCGCCCAATAAGGTTAAGGCACCCGATTGCGCAGTGGTAGCCTGCGAAATTCAAAGTTTCCTGCGTTTTTTACAATTTGCAGGTCAGTGTTAGGTTTTATGTTGATCAAAATATGATTCGTGACAGTAACAAATATGTATTTACATAATTACAACCATAATAATCATCAATACAATCATCTCTGAGAGTTAGATTTGTTCTAGTTCTAGTCATGATTTCTGAAATCAAACTTAGAGAGAACAAATCTTTAAGAATAATTTATTTGTTCAAAAATATACAGACATAGTACAAATTGTCGTATTTATTGTTTGCTTGCTGGTTTGTGAAATGCCGAAGGCATCGTTAATCTATCTATCTATATAAATAAAAATGAATCCCTGTTTCCCTTGGTCATCGCATCACGCGTGAACGGATGGAACAATTTCGCTAATTCTTTTTTTGTTGTGTTTATTATTGTCAAGAGAAGGTTTTTACGTAGAGAAAAATTGGAAAAGTTGCCGGGAAAATTGGAAAAGTTGCCGGGAAAATTGGAAAATTCGGGAAAACTGAAAGTGGATTTTCTATGGGAATTTTGAATTATTGAAATTGGAACAGGACAACGTCTGTCGGGTCAACTAGTTTGTAATAGTTTATGAAACACAAATGATCATTCGAACGCTGTTTACAAAATGCGTTGCTCTAGCTCATTCCGTGAAAAAACATTAGCCAGCCAGCAACACGCTAGCGGGCTGATGGCCCAGGGAGCGCCGCACGTAAACCACTCACCACATACGTGTACGTACTCGTGGAGGCTGTTAGCAGAAAAGTTGATAAATTGTCTTGTAACTATGACGAACCAAAGAATCCCGAAGTCCGAAGATTTACGAACATCATCGAAGAAATAATTGAAACTCAAGTGTGTTTTCTCTCTGCAGACCGCGTTGTGGCGCTGAAATTTCACCTAAAAGACGAAGACTATAAAAAAAAAGGCGAAGAATACCATTGTGCGAGATGTGAAAAGAGATATAATAAAATTGTGTCACTGAGAGACCATGTGAAGTTTAAACATTATAAGATTGCGAGGTATAAATGCTCAATTTGTGTTGAGAAATTTATGACGCTTCCGCCATTGACCGTTCATAAACTCGAAGTACATAACGTTGACGATAGAGTCAAATGTAATTCGTGCAATAAAATGTTCATTACAAAAAGGCAGTTAACGAGCCATATCAATCTTTTCCACATGCACGGGGAAGTTGGAGAGAGGTATAAGTGCGAATTTTGTAATTATGAGACCTTTAGTTCTGTTGTTTTGTACAAACATATGTTTAAGCATAAGACCGTGAAGGACCACCATTGTAGATTTTGTAAGAAATCGTTTAAGAGGAGGAAAACGTTGAAAGTGCATGAGAGGATACATACTGGGGATCGAAGCAAAATTTGCACGGTATGTGGACAAGCGTTTGTGCAAAAAGCAAGTTTGAATTATCACATGACGAAATATCATCCTGAGGTTAATTTTTAACATGCAATTTTGAAGTCCTAGTGAACAGTATTACGACGGCTCTACCTCGAGCTATCTCGACCGGGACAACTCTACCCTAGGACAACTTGACCCCGAGAATTCGACGCTGACAACTCGATCCCGACAACTTTTCAACCAATTAATCCAAGCGATCTCTGCAACTGCACCCCAAAGTAAGGTTCGAAGAGGATGCTTAGATCACTCGCTTTGCTCGCTCACTCTAGTCCCCGTCATCCTCTTGGTGTAAGGTTTCCTTTAAGGCGAAAGCGCCAGGGTAGCCCGCGAAATTCAAAATTTCTTACGTTTTTTGCAATTTGCAAGTCAGTATCAAATATTTATCTAAGGAATTATACAGGGTTACAGGTTAAGTCGACCGAAATCCTTTAAGAGGTGGTAGTTTCCATCATTCCTGACTGATTTGACTATGGAACCCCATACCCCAAACTTAACCGTTCTCAAGTTATGGGACTTTGAAGTTTTTTTTATAAAAATCCAGATTTTTTGTCTTTTGTCCCCTTTTTTTGTGTTTTGTACCTCTAATGTTTTTGTTTTTGTATTTTTTGTGTAGCAGATTAGTTGCTTCATTATTTTAAGTACAAAAACTGCAAGTAACTGTACCAACTGAGTCATATTAGACGATTGATTGTTAAAAAAAGAAATAAATTTGTGGAAAGTTTTTTATTCTTTGTAAGATATTTTAAAAAAAGTCTATGACAGTTATGCTGCAGATGTGCTTAAAAATATCTACGGTACTTCAGCTTTCCGATAAAGTATAATACAACAGGGTATTATTGGATTTTTTTAACAAAAACATTGATGATATGCTACCAGGTAGTAGTAAAAAATAACGATACTTAAGCATCAAATTTAACTTTAGTCAGAAAACAAAATAAAACAATCCAAATAGGTAACAATTGAAGTTTATTATTCCTTTTACAGTACATGTTCCACATGTCCGCCCCTATTTCGCAGGACCTCAGAATGCAGGACAATAGGCGCTGCGAGCAACTTTACGAAATACCGTTATTTTTGCTATTACCCGGGAGTCTTTCATCGATGATTTTTCCGAGAATCCTGATAACACCGTAGCAAATTATACCTTATCGAAAAGCTGAAGAACCGTAGATATTTTTAAGCACATCTGCAGCATAACTGTCATAGACTTTTTTTTAAATATCTTACAAAGAATAAAAAACTTTCCACAAATTTATTTCTTTTTTTAACAATCAATCGTCTAATATGACTCAGTTGGTACAGTTACTTGCAGTTTTTGTATTTAAAATAATGAAGCAACTAATCTGCTACACAAAAAGTATAAAAACAAAAACATTAGAGGTACAAAACACAAAAAAGGGGACAAAAGACAAAAGATCTGGATTTTTATAAAAAAAACTTCAAAGTCCCATAACTTGAGAACGGTTAAGTTTGGGGTATGGGGTTCCATAGTCAAATCAGTCAGGAATGATGGAAACTACCACCTCTTAAAGGATTTCGGTCGACTTAACCTGTAACCCTGTATAATAAAATCATCAAAATATCTAAGTTCATATTTACCTAATAGTCCGGTCAATTTAGACATTCGAAGTTACATAAAGTCCCAACAAGCTGAATTTCTGTGAAATTGTTCAAAACATAATTATAAACAATGTCTAGAAGTTCCCCATCATTCCCCTGTAAGGAAAAAATTTTATTCAAGGTCAAAGGTCAAAAAAATGAGTTTTTCGCGATTTTCAGCAAAACGGTAAGTTTTATCAAAAAAGTACCTCAGACAAAAATTGTAGATCATAAAATTATCTGTAAAAAATGTACCAATACTTTTTTTTTACGAGCCACCGTTTCTGAGATATAACGATTCAAAAAGTTATAAAAGTTGTTATCGTCATAATATGCACACGTTTCCACGCCACCTATGAAGTAGTGTACTTAGCGCGTTTTTTTAACGTGGTTTCCCCAGTAGGCCTACTCCACGGGTCAGTTGTGATCCTGTTTAATGTAAAACTATTGCATAATAACGGAAATTTTCAAAGATTGGGAAAGATAAAAGCGATGTAAATTAAAAAAAAGTGTTGGAAGTTTATTCGTCTTATTCGTAAGTTTCAAATTCTTGTTCTTCTTCTTGATCTTCTTCTTGTTCTTCTTCTCCTGCTTCTTCTTCATCTTCATTTTGGATGCAAGTAAATTGCGTCAATAGCGATGTATCGCATGATACTTCGTCGGAGTCAAACGAATCCTCCATTGTTTGTGATTCAATATTAGAGCACGACCGGCCTTGACAATTTGTGCATGCCAAAGAACAAGACAGTCCGACTTTTTTGCAACCACATTTAGCACTGCATCCCTTTTTGCAGTTGCAAAAAATAGTGTTCAGCAGTTTTTCCGGCGCAGGTGGAAGTAAAGTTTGAACTGGCTCTAATATATTGTTGACCAACTTCCAACCCCAGTCTGTAGGGTCTAGCTGATAACCATAACTGATAACCGATAACTGCTGAACACTATTTTTTGCAACTGCAAAAAGGGATGCAGTGCTAAATGTGGTTGCAAAAAAGTCGGACTGTCTTGTTCTTTGGCATGCACAAATTGTCAAGGCCGGTCGTGCTCTAATATTGAATCACAAACAATGGAGGATTCGTTTGACTCCGACGAAGTATCATGCGATACATCGCTATTGACGCAATTTACTTGCATCCAAAATGAAGATGAAGAAGAAGCAGGAGAAGAAGAACAAGAAGAAGATCAAGAAGAAGAACAAGAATTTGAAACTTACGAATAAGACGAATAAACTTCAACACTTTTTTTTAATTTACATCGCTTTTATCTTTCCCAATCTTTGAAAATTTCCGTTATTATGCAATAGTTTTACATTAAACAGGATCACAACTGACCCGTGGAGTAGGCCTACTGGGGAAACCACGTTAAAAAACGCGCTAAGTACACTACGTCATAGGTGGCGTGGAAACGTGTGCATATTATGACGATAACAACTTTTATAACTTTTTGAATCGTTATATCTCAGAAACGGTGGCTCGTAAGAAAAAAGTATTGATACATTTTTTACAGATAATTTTATGATCTACAATTTTTGTCTGAGGTACTTTTATGATAAAACTTACCGTTTTGCTGAAAATCGCGAAAAACTCATTTTTTTGACCTTTGACCTTGAATAAAATTTTTTCCTTACAGGGGAATGATGGGGAACTTCTAGACATTGTTTATAATTATGTTTCGAACAATTTCACAGAAAATCAGCTTGTTGGGACTTTATGTAACTTCACTCTCATTTTTTGGTCTAAATTGACCGGACTAGAATTAATGGCTATTTCATGAAAGAGATCAATTCTAACTTCATCATCATCTTCCTGCCCTTATCCCATGTTACTTGAGGTCGGCGCAATTCTAAGATAAGATTAATTCTAACTTATGGAGTTGTATTGCTGATTGTAATGATTATAGTTCTGTAAAGCCAGGTTAGTTACGGACGCGAATCATATTTTAATCAACATACAACCTGACACTGCACCTGCAAATTGCAAAAAATGTAAGAAAATTTGAATTTCGCGGGTTACCTTATTATTATTATTTCTTTTATTTTATTTAACACACATTTGTTACATTTTTAAATATTAGTATAAAAAGAATAATAAAAACATTTAAAAATATAAAAATAGTAGCCCACTGGTATCGGGAACAGGGTCCAAGCTACCGGCGGTCAGGGCTCCAGAGAGAGGAACCTCCTAACAATGCGGCTGTGTCCAGAAGCACCGCTTTCTGAATCAAGCCCTTGATCCAGCTGCCCAACGAGAGCCTCCTTAGGTGTTGGTCGAGGCTCTTGGCAATTAAGCCAAAGGCTGATACGACTATCGGCACAATGATTGCTGAGTTCACATCCCACATGTCGACAACCTCGCGAGCCAAGTCAAGATACTTGATTTGTTTATCTTTCTCGGCTTTCACGAGGTTCCCGTCATGCGGGACTGTTATGTCAACAATCATTGCGCGCCGCTCTGTTCGATCCACCACCACTATATCAGGCTTATTGGCAACAATAGTCATTATTATTTCTTTATTAATAATCATCAACAGTAGGTTTTCATTGTTAAGTTTTATTATAATCCAATCCTTAAAACAGAGCTTAGTGGCCAATATTATAATATTGGCCACTAAGCTCTGTTTTAAGGAATATAATAAAACTTAACTGTTTGTCATAATAACGTATAGTTTTGTGGAGCACAACATGCTTATTATCTGCATTTTCGTTCTAAAATAAAATAAATAACCAAACAAACGATGAGGGTGCTACTGCGCGCTCGTTACCCTAATAACCACCACCACCACCATTGAAAAGAAACCGGTTAAGAGCGAGTCAGACTGCGCACCGAGGGTTCCGTTCCGATTTCTGAAAAGTGTGCTATATTTAGAGACATCGTTTTATTTTTCCTGTAATCTTAACATTCACATACAGGGTGTAAGGGACAGCCCTCCGCAAACTGACAGGGTGCATTAAGCTCCTCATTTTGAATCATATTCTACCGGAAATTTTCTCAGGAAAAATTTCATTTTTTAAATTTTTTTTTCAGTTACATTTTCATTATTTCAATGTAAAATTGCATTGTGTGTTCGCAGCATTCCATTTATGTAAAAAAAAACTGCAAAAAAAAAACAGCAAAAAAAAAACCAGCAATGGATGTTGAAATACTCTAACCAACGACGCGAGTAATCAGCAGTTCACTTTCTGTCTAGCTACAGAGTTCATCGAACTCACCGCATACCTATTAGCTACCCCTCCCAACCAGTAATAGACGTTCCGATTTGTGCACAAAAACACAAACAAACCAGGTTTATTGGATTCCCTTAACGTTCCTGAAAAAATTTCATGTACCAGTCATCTTAGTAAGACATACTGAATTCACCCTATCAGTTTGCGGAGGGCTGTCCCTTACACCCTGTAGAATAATTTCAGATTTTTCTCTTTGCAAACTTCGGAGATAGTTTGACGGTATTTTTTTTTTACATTTTTCATCAAAAGTCGAAAACTATGCGACCTAAATAAAAATAAAAATATGATGTTTGAGAATGTGCAAACAGCGTTCTTTCATAATATGATACCTCACATAAAAATACCTATACCTCTCAAAAATTCAAAGTGGGGCTACTAGGGCTAGTAGCCCCACTTTGAATTTTTAAGACCCCTCTTTCAGCACCTGTTGCAAAAAAAATATGATAAGTATTTTTATTTCTTTCTTATTTGCAAAATAGTTGGGTATACTTCATCTAAAATTGTTCTCAATTTCAAGTTGATAGCATTAGTAGTTCTTGAGATATCCAGCTGTGACAGACAGACAGACTGAGTCACACCATAAGGGTTCCTTTTTTACCTTTTATATAGTGTGTTGAAAACATAATACAACGATAGAAAAAAATCACGAAGACAAAAAATTTCTTTTAACGATTTAAAACCATACTAATATAGGTAGATAGGTAGATGCAATCATTCTGATTTTTTTTGTCATATATTCTACAAGCAACATATAACGAAATAGTGTTTTAATTTTTTCGTACAGACGCAGACGCCAGCACAGCTACTACAATCTGTCAAATTTCTTTAATAGATTTTCATCTTTATCGCTAAAGCATTAGGTTCAAGGTTGATTGGGAAAATTTGACAGTTTCGGGTGGCTTGACCTGCTGGCGTCTGTACAATCAATAGATTTTTTGTAAATTGTTTCATATTTTGCAATAAATTACCAGCGTTGTGTCATCGAGCTTCTCTTTCTTTTCTATGTAGTCCGACAGTGACCGCACTTTAGGTCCTGTAGTCCTCTAGTAAATATTGCTCCCATATTGGAGTTGAGTGGTCGGGGTCGAGCTTGGGTTTGAGTTGTCACGTGGTCGAGTTATCGGGGTCGAGTGTTCTCGGAGTCGATTTGTCGTAGAATCGTTTTGAAAACAAATGCTTGTGTTGTTAGACTTTTAGAAAGACAACATGCGGCTAATCTCATAATATCTTCTGATTGCTTTTTCGCGATTCCATGATTGGTCTCCATATCATCATTTTAAAATTCTTTTGCTACAATACCTACACCATTACTTAGACAGTTTGCAGTAGGTAAGATTATATTCTACACACTAGTATTTTATATAAAAATATGTAAATTTTCTTTGATGTGTTTCCTTCGAAAAATTAATATTTTCATTACAACGAAATGCTCAGTTGCTAACAAACTGAAACTTGTTTAACTGGAAGTTATCCACCGGGGAAATTGCGTAACTCAAATAAAATGGCAATCGAACACAATGCCTCTTCTTTTTGACATCCATTGCTTCATAGGTTTCGTTTTGAAAAATCGTTGCCCCAACAACGTAAATAACGCAATTTACATTTGTGCGATGATTTATAACCAAGTCCATCACAAATGTTACATATTTTATTGTTCATCACTAGTTAAAAATATTATTTTTAAATTTGAATAAATTGTTGTCTTAATGTAAGAATTTATGTGTTTTTTTTTTAAAAATCCTGTAGTAGTAAGAATGAGAAGAATAAGAATAATTTATTTGTTCAAAATTATACAGACATAGTACAGTTATTGTCGTAAATATTGTATGCTCGCTGGTTTAAGATACGCCGAAGGCAAATTGTAAAATGATTGACTGACTGATTCATCACCCAGCCCTTCGCCTAGCCCAAACCTTTGAACATAGAAAGCTGAAATTTTGCACAGATGTTCCCTTTATAATGTAGACAAGGAATAAGGAAGAATTTCCCGGTAGTACGTTCCCGTGGGATATTTTGCGACATCCACGCCGGCGAAGCCGCGGGCAAAGGTACCTAGTCCATAAAAATCTTTCTACCACTGCATAATGGTGCGGCTTTTAATCAATTGTTCTATTTTGCACCACCTGTGGCGCTGCTCTAGCTCATTCTGTGATAAAACATTAGCCAGCCAGCAACGCGCTAGCGGGCTGACGGCACAGGGAGCGCCGCAAGTACATTACTGTATTACCCCACTCGTGGAGGAAGTTGTAACAGAAAAAAGTTTATGACGAACCAGTCAAAGAATCCCGAAGTCCGAAGATTAACGAACATCACCGAAGAAATAAATGAAACTGAAGTGTGTTTTCTGTCTGCAGACCGAGTTGTGGCGCCGAAATTTCACCTAAAAGACGAAGACTATAAAAAAAATGGCGAAGAATACCAATGTGCGAGATGTGAGAAGAGATACAATAAAATTGAGTCACTGAAAAACCATGTGAAGTTGAAACATTATAAGTTTCCTATATTTAAGTGCTCAATTTGTATTGAAAAATTCCATACGCTTGCGACTTTGAACCTTCACAAACTCAAAGTTCATAACGTAGACGATAGATACAAATGTAGCGCATGCAATAAAATGTTCAATGTAAAAAGGCAGTTAACGAATCATATGAAACATTTCCACATGCTCGGAGAGAAGCATAAGTGCGAAATTTGTGATTTTGAGACGTTTAGTGCTAAGAGTATGGGGAACCATATTATGTTTGTGCATAATACTGTAAAAGATCACCATTGCAGATTTTGTAAGAAATCGTTTAAGAGGAAGACAACGTTGAATTTCCACGAGAGGATACATACTGGGGATCGAAGGAAAGTTTGCACTGAATGTGGACAAGCGTTTGTGCAAAAAGCGAGTTTGAATTATCACATGACGAAATATCATCCTGAGGTCAATTTTTAGAAAACAATTTGGAAGTCGTCGTTAAAAGTATCACGACGGCTTAACACCGAGCTATCTCGACCGGGACTACTCGACCCTTTTTTTTTTTTTTTTTTTTTGTTCCGGGGTGGAAAATCCTCCTGGATGTCCCCCGCCCTGGGGTGAGCAGAGGGGTCTGTCAGACTAAAAAACCACCCCGGTGTTCCCTTCCCACACTTGGACCGGGGATGATGGGAACTTGTGCGCCTTTCACGATCCCCGGCTAGTGCAGGCCCGCGAGGCTCCTCAGGCCCGCGAGGGAAGTGAGGTGTAAAACCCCCCCCGCGACGTAAAATAGGGGCGCACGCGGAACACTACGCGCCGCCGCCTCGGGTCCAGCTGGATGGGGGCCGGCGGACGTCCCCGAGTCCGCCGTCCCTCCGGACCTGTTTACGGGGGCTGGAAGAGGGCATTGTCCGCCCTCCGCCGACGCCCAGCCCTCCTTCTGCGGGTCGAGAGAGTCGTCTCCATCTCCCTCTCCCTTTCCGCAGCCTCCTTCTGCGAAACGACGGTTTCACAGAAGGAGATCACCGCATCCCACGACTCAGCGCTCCCAACCATCGAACGAGCGACGGCCGGCAGCGACAGGTCAGCTTCGATCTCTGCTACGAGGGCACGGCGCGGCTCCTACCATGCGGCACACTCTGCCAATGTATGCCACGCCGTGTCCTCCCGACAGTGGACGCAGTGATGGCACCGAGCGTCCGGCTCCCTGTTTATGCGATACAGGTACTTCCCGGAGCAACCATGCCCTGAGAGCACCTGGGTCGCCCGAAACGACAGGGAGCGGTGCCTGGACTACTCGACCCTAACACAACTCAACTTCGTCAAATCAACCTGGCAAGTTGACTCCTACAATTCGAACCCACTCGAATCGATCCCGTCAACTGTTGAACAAATAGGGTATTACACTCATTTTTGAAAAGTGTCTCAATTAGATTCTATAGAGCTAATGAGCCACTAAAAAAAAACACAACATTTTTACTTAATCGATAAATGCCATAAAAATGCATTTCAATTTTACATTTTTAAATTTCGGGCGAAAACGCTGGACGCAGTGGACGCCATATTGCTGTGGTTGTGACGTCAGTTGGTTATGTAAACAAACACTTTTTACACGCTGATCAGTTGACAGTTGACATTGAAATTTTTTAATTTACACATCGGTATGACGTAGTAACATGGCGGCTACTTTCATGGTGTTAGAAAACAGATTAAAAAAAACTGAAAACTGAATTGAATTTTAAAATTTATATTGCTATTTTATGAACTAAACTACCATTTTCCGACTGCTTTTTTCCTAAGCTATCTAAATAATATATTTTTAGATTTTTCTCATATAGAGTAAACCGACGTTCGCACGTACGTAAAAAAATCGCGGCGGGATTTTATCGCGCACTCGATTTTCAACTCTCGGTTTTGAGCCGAGCATCGAGAATCCAACTTAACAACAACAGAGTGCATCCAGCGCGACGAAAAAACACATTGTTGGATTTTCAACTCTCAGCGCTAAGCAGATTGTTGAAAATCCAGTGGGCGAAAAAAAATCGCTGCGATATTTTTACGCCCGTGCGAACGTCGGCTTAGGCCAAGAGGGAACGAAGCAAGCTCTGCAACTTGGGCACCCGAAGGTAAGGTTCGAAGAAGTTGTCCTAGGGTTGAGTTGTCACTGGGTCGAGTTGGCACGGAGTCGAGTGGTCGTAGCAACTTTTGTGTTGTTAGACTTTAAGAAACCGGTTGTCAATGACAGCATGCGACCAATCTCATACTATCTTTGTCAGTTTATAGTGTATTGTAGCGAAAGACTTTTAGAACGAAGTTATGGAGACCGACAATGGAATCGAGAAAAACAATCGGCAGCTCCATACATTTTGCAGAATTATGTGAACATAACTATAAGGAACAGCTGATTTTTTGGTGCTCATAATTGTTATGAGAACAATGACCTCTTTTCGGATTATGAGTTATTTTAATTACACTTTGTATGGACAGTTTAGAAGTAAAATCATTTCTACTAACGTTTAAAATGTATATTTCCTGCCTCAACAACGTAAATATCGCAATGAACAAAAACAATAAGGTGCAACGCAGACGACACACTTTTCTGTGGCGCACAAAATGTCTGCATGGCACAAAAAGTCCATCGCGGATTGTACGCAGACTCAAGCGCCGTCTGCGTTAGCGCGTGTTAAAGCAAACGTTCTATTTTTTCGCGCACTTTTGTGTGGCGGGCTGGCGGTCCAGGGAGCGCTGCACGTACATTACTGTATAACACTCGTGGAGGCTGATTAACAGAAACAGTTGGTAAATTGTCTCGTAACTATGGCGAAACAGTCAAAGAATCCCGAAGTCCGAAGATTAACGAACATCACCGAAGAAATAAATGAAACTGAAATGAAGTGTGTTTTCTGTCTGCAGACCGTGTGGTGGCGCCGAAGTTTCACCTAAAAGACGAAGATTATAAAAAACTTGGCGACGCGTACCACTGTGCCAGATGCGACAAGATATTCAGCAGACGAAACTCGCTGCGACGACATGTGCGGTCGAAACATCTTGTGCCTATATTTCACCTAAAAGACGAAGACTACAAAAAAAATGGCGAAGAATACCACTGTGCGAGATGTGACAAGAAATACATTAATATTGAGTCACTAAAAGACCATGTGAAGTTGAAACATTATAAGATTCCGAGATTTAAGTGCTCAATTTGTATTGAAAAATTCTTAACGATTATGACTTTGACCGTTCACAAACTCAAAGTGCATAACGTAGACGATAGATTCAAATGTAATGCGTGCAATAAAATATTCAATACAAAATGGCAGTTCAAGGATCATATGGAACATTTCCACATGCTTGGAGAGAAGCGTAAGTGCGAAATTTGTGATTTTGAGACGTTTAGTGCTAGGAGTATACGCAAACATATTATGTTTGTGCATAAGACAGTGAAGGACCACCATTGTAGATTTTGTAAGAAATCTTTTAAGAGTAAGACAACGTTGAATTTCCACGAGAGGATACATACTGGGGATCGAAGGAAAGTTTGCACTGAATGTGGACAAGCGTTTGTGCAAAAAGCGAGTTTGAATTATCACATGACGAAATATCACCCTGAGGTTAATTTTTAGAAGGCAATTTTGTTTAAATATATTTTTAAATTTGAATAAATTGTTGTCTTAATGTAAGAATTTGTGTTTTTTTTAAATCCTGTAGTAGTAAGAATGAGAAGAATAAGAATAATTTATTTGTTGTCTGTATACTTTTGAACAAATAAATTATGATATATATGATATTTTCCGACATCCACGTCGGCGAAACCACGGGCAAAAGGTACCTAGTTCATAAAAATCTTTCGACCACTGCATAATGGTGCGGCTTTTAATCAATTGTTCTATTTTGCACCACCTGTGGCGCTGCTCTAGCTCAATCTGTGATAAAACATTAGTCAACCAGCAACACGCTAGCGGGCTGACGCCCAGGGAGCGCCGCAAGTACATTACTGTATTACCCCACTCGTGGAGGAAGTTTAACAGAAAAAAGTTTATGACGAACCAGACAAAGAATCCCGAAGTCCGAAGATTAACGAACATCACCGAAGAAATAAATTAAACTGAAGTGTGTTTTCTGTCTGCAGACCGAGTTGTGGCGCCGAAATTTCACCTAAAAGACGGAGACTATAAAAAAAATGGCGAAGAATACCAATGTGCGAGATGTGAGAAGAGATACAATAAAATTGTGTCACTGAGAACCCATGTGAAGTTGAAACATTATAAGGTTCCGATATATAAGTGCTCAATTTGTATTGAAAAATTCCATACGCTTGCGACTTTGAACCTTCACAAAACTCAAAGTGCATAACGTAGACGATAGATACAAATGTAGTGCATGCAATAAAATGTTCAATCTAAAAAGCCAGTTAACGAATCATATGGAACATTTCCACATGCTTGGAGAGAAGCATAAGTGTGAAATTTGTGATTTTGAGACGTTTAGTGCTTATACTATACGCAAACATATTATGTTTGTGCATAAGACAGTGAAGGACCACCATTGTAGATTTTGTAAGAAATCGTTTAAGAGAAAGACAACGTTGAGTTTCCACGAGAGAATACATACTGGGGATAGAAGGAAAGTTTGCACTGAATGTGGACAAGCGTTTGTGCAAAAAGCGAGTTTGAATTATCACATGACGAAATATCATCCTGAGATTAATTTTTAGAAGGCAATTTTCAGGCAATTTTGAAGTCGTTAAAACTATCATGGTGGTTCAACCCCGAGCTACCTCGACCGGGGCTACTCGACCTTAGGAGAATTCGACTTCGTCAATGCCACCCTGGCAAGTTGACCCCTACAATTCGAGCCCACTTGAATCGATCCCGGCAACTGTTGAACCAGTTAGGCCAAGAGTGAACGAAGCAAGCTCTGCAATTTGGTCACCCGAAGGTAAGGTTCGAAGAAGTTGTCCTAGGGTTGAGTTTTCACTGGGTCGAGTTGGCACTGAGTCGAGTGGTCGTAGCAACTTTTGTGTTGTTTGTTAGACTTTAAGAAACCGGTTGACAATGACAGCATGCGACCAATCTCATACTATCTTTGTCAGTTTATGGTGTATTGTAGCGAAAGACTTTTAGAACGAAGTTATGGAGACCGACCATGGAATCGCGAAAAACAATTAGCTGTTCCATACATTTTGCAGTTACGTGAACATAACTCTATGGAACAGCTGATTTTTTTGGTGTTCTTAATTGTTACTAGTTTATACTACACCTTGTATGAACAGTTTAGAAGTAAAATTATATTCTACTATTTTTTTAATTAAAAAAAATACCGGGGATTAAATGATATTTCATTCTAAGCACCTTAAAGAACGAAAGACATTGAATTATTTCAAACCACTTACAGGCGTCTAAACTTCATAACGACCGCATAATTTTCAAAAATGTGTTATTTTTGGGTGTGGAGGAGATTTACCCAACTATGACGAACGAGTCAAAGAATCCCGAAGTCCGAAGATTAACGAACATCACCGAAGAAATAAATGAAAATCAAGTATGTTTTCTGTCTGCAGACCGTGTGGTGGCGCCGAAGTTTCACCTAAAAGACGAAGATTATAAAAAACTTGGCGACGCGTACCACTGTGCCAGATGCGACAAGATATTCAGCACACGAAACTCACTGCGACGACATGTGCGGTCGAAACATCTTGTGCCTATATTTCACCTAAAAGACGAAGACTATCAAAAATATGGCGAAGAATACCATTGTGCGAGATGTGACAAGAGATACATTAATATTGAGTCACTAAAAGACCATGTGAAGTTGAAACATTATAAGATTCCGAGATTTAAGTGCTCAATTTGTATTGAAAAATTCCATGCGCTTGCGACTTTGAACCTTCACAAACTCAAAGTGCATAACGTAGACGATAGATACAAATGTAGTGCATGCAATAAAATGTTCAATCTAAAAAGGCAGTTAACGAATCATATGGCACATTTCCACATGCTCGGAGAGAAGCATAAGTGCGAAATTTGTGATTTTGAGACGTTTAGTGCTAAGAGTATGGGGAACCATATTATGTTTGTGCATAATACTGTGAAAGATCACCATTGTAGATTTTGTAAGAAATCGTTTAAGAGGAAGACAACGTTGAATTTCCACGAGAGGATACATACTGGGGATCGAAGGAAAGTTTGCACTGAATGTGGACAAGCTTTTGTGCAAAAAGCGAGTTTGAATTATCACATGACAAAATATCATCCTGAGGTAAATTTTTAGAAGGCAATTTTCAGGCAATTTTGAAGTCGTTAAAAGTATCACGGCGGTTCAACTCCGAGCTACCTCGACAAGGACTACTCGACCCTAAGAGAACCTGACTCCGTCAATTTGACCCTACGAAGTTGACCCCTACAATTCGAGCTCACGACAACTCGATCCCAACAACTGTTGAACCAATTAGTCCAAGAGCGAACGAAGAAAGCTCTAAAACTTGGGCACCCGAAGGTATGGTTCGAAGAAGTTGTCCTAGGGTTGAGTTGTCACTGGGTCGAGTTGGCACGGAGTCGAGTGGTCGTAGCAACTTTTGTGTTGTTTGTTAGACTTTAAGAAACCGGTTGACAATGACAGCATGCGACCAATCTCATACTATCTTTGTCAGTTGATAGTGTATTGTAGCGAAAGACTTTTAGAACGAAGTTATGGAGATCGACCATGGAATCGCGAAAAACAATCAGCTGTTCCATACATTTTGCAGTTACGTGAACATAACTCTATGGAACAGCTGATTTTTTTGGTGTTCATAATTGTTACTAGTTTTAATTACACATTGTATGAACAGTTTAGAAGTAAAATTATATTCTACAATTTTTTTAATAAAAAAAAATACCGGGGATTAAATGATATTTCATTCTAAGCACCTTAAAGAACGAAATACGTTGAATTATTTCAAACCACTTACAGGCGTCTAAACTTCATAACGACCGCATAATTTTCAAAAATGTGTTATTTATGGAGGAGATTTACCCAACTATGACGAACGAGTCAAAGAATCCCGAAGTCCGAAGATTAACGAACATCACCGAAGAAATAAATGAAAATCAAGTATGTTTTCTGTCTGCAGACCGTGTGGTGGCGCTGAAGTTTCACCTAAAAGACGAAGATTATAAAAAACTTGGCGACGCGTACCACTGTGCCAGATGCGACAAGATATTCAGCACACGAAACTCACTGCGACGACATGTGCGGTCGAAACATCTTGTGCCTATGTTTCACCTAAAAGACGAAGACTACCAAAAAAATGGTGAAGAATACCATTGTGCGAGATGTGACGAGAGATACATTAATATTGAGTCACTAAAAGACCATGTGAAGTTGAAACATTATAAGATTCCAAGATTTAAGTGCTCAATTTGTATTGAAAAATTCTTAACGATTATGACTTTGACCGTTCACAAACTCAAAGTGCATAACGTAGACGATAGATTCAAATGTAATGCGTGCAATAAAACATTCAATACAAAATGGCAGTTAAAGGGTCATATGGAACTTTTCCACATGCTTGGAGAGAAGCGTAAGTGCGAAATTTGTGATTTTGAGACGTTTAGTGCTAGGAGTATTCGCAAACATATTATGTTTGTGCATAAGACAGTGAAGGACCACCATTGTAGATTTTGTAAGAAATCTTTTAAGAGTAAGACAACGTTGAATTTCCACGAGAGGATACATACTGGGGATCGCAGGAAAGTTTGCACTGAATGTGGACAAGCGTTTGTGCAAAAAGCGAGTTTGAATTATCACATGACGAAATATCACCCTGAGGTTAATTTTTAGAAGGCAATTTTTTTAAAATATTATTTTTAAATTTGAATAAATTGTTGTCTTAATGTAAGAATTTGTTTTTTTTTTTAATCCTGTAGTAGTAAGAATGAGAAGAATAAGAATAATTTATTTGTTCAAAAGTATATAATGTCTCTATACTTTTGAACAAATAAATTATGATATATATGATATTTTCCGACATCCACGCCGGCGAAACCGCGGGCAAAAGGTACCTAGTCCATAAAAATCTTTCGGCCACTGCATAATGGTGCGGCTTTTAATCAATTGTTCTATTTTGCACCACCTGTGGCGCTGCTCTAGCTCATTCTGTGATAAAACATTAGCCAGCCAGCAACGCGCTAGCGGGCTGACGGCACAGGGAGCGCCGCAAGTACATTACTGTATTAACCCACTCGTGGAGGAAGATTAACAGAAAAATTTTTATGACGCACCAGTCAAAGAATCCCGAAGTCTGAAGATTAACGAACATCACCGAAGAAATAAATGAAACTCAAGTGTGTTTTCTGTCTGCAGACGGAGTTGTGGCGCCGAAATTTCAACTAAAAAATGAAGACTATATAAAACTTGGCGACACATACTACTGTGCCAGATGCGACAAGACATTCAGTAGACTAGGCTCACTGAGACGACATGTGCTGTCGAAACATCAGATTGCGAGATTGAAATTTCACATAAAAGACGAAGACTATAAAAAAATTGGCGAAGAATACCATTGCGCGAGATGTGAAAAGAGATACAACAAAATGGAGTCATTGAGATGCCATGTGAAGTTGAAACATTACATGATTCCGAGACATAAGTGCTCAATTTGTTTTGAAAAATTCTTTACGCTTCCTCCTTTGACCGCCCACAAAATGGAAATGCATAACGTAGACGATAGATTCGAATGTAGTGCGTGCAATAAAATGTTCAATACAAAAAGGCAGTTAACGAGTCATCTCAACCTTTTCCACATGCTCGGGGAAGTTGGAAAGAGGTATAAGTGCGAATTTTGTGATTATGTGACCTTTAAAAGTCACGCTATGTACAAGCATAAGTTTAAGCATAAGACCGTGAAGGATCACCATTGTAGATTTTGTAAGAAATCGTTTAAGAGGAAGACAACGTTGAATTTCCACGAGAGGATACATACTGGGGATCGAAGGAAAGTTTGCACTGAATGTGGACAAGCGTTTGTGCAAAAAGCGAGTTTGAATTATCATATGACGAAATATCATCCTGAGGTAAATTTTTAGCAGGCAATTTAAGAGGCCTGATTTTACCGTTAAAATACTGTATTTCTATAAGTTCTATTACACAACATGAAAGATTATTACAATTATGATGTAATATTATTTGCTATAATTTTGATTAATCGACCCAAAACCGGCGACTGTTCTGTGAATTTTTATTGCAAGAGGTTTAGAATATTCACGAATTGTTGTGACATATAAAGGCTATGAAAAAATTACAATGTATTCTTGTTAAAGTCGTTTAGACTCACTTTTTACCACTTTCATATAAAACTTTTGTGTAAAAGGGGGAATAATTGCTTTTGATTCCGGCTACTTGGAACTCTCGTTCATAAAATTGAAGCAACAGAAAAAACTTCAGTTCAAAATCTATCAATTTATTTAATGAAAAAAAAAATGGCAATAAAAAATCTTTTAAAACAACCTAAATCTTGCATTACTCTGCGCAAAATAAAAAAAGTACCTAGCTCATTCATTAGATCATAATTAAAATGACCTTTCATGTTGTGCATTAAAACTTATAGAAATACTTACAGTATTTTAACTGTAAAATCACTTAATTAAGCGTAATGGGCAAAATTTCGTTTAAGTCGCCTTTGGCACTCGTTTTCTGAAAGGCTTCAGAAATAATTAGGTAACCGACAGTCAAACTTGCTGCTGTGATTAGTAGTTCTTGTTGATTTAGAAACCGTTTGACATAGACAGCAATCTCATGCTATCTCTATCACTTTAGGTGTATTGTGTTGGAGCACTTTAGGTCCTGACATGCGATTCTGTAACCATCTCACCGTGAAAACTTAGGTGAAGTGAGCGTGGAGTGAGCTGTCAATAGTGTCAATTCCTAGCAAAGACAAACTCACTTCACCTAAGTTTTCACGGTGAGATTTTTACAGAATCGACCGGCTGGTCACTGTGGTTGCGTCAGATTTTTTTTTAGAGGACATTGTTCGCCGTCCATACATCGTTGGCTTAAGGCGAAAGCGCCAGGGTAGCCCGCGAAATTCGAAATTTCTTGCGTTTTTTGCAATTTGTAGGTCAGTGAACTTGTATGTTGATTAAAATATGATTCGCGGCCGTAGCTAATATGGCTTTACAGAATTATAATCATTAGAATCAGCAATACAACTCCATAAGTTAGCATTTACCTCAAACCTCATTATTTCATGAAATTGCTAGATTTGAGGTAATTGCTAACTTATGGAGTTGCATTGCTGATTCTAATTATTATAATTCTGTGAAGCCATATGAGCTACGGCCGCGAATCATATTTTAATCAACATACAAGCTCACACTGACCTACAAATTGCAAAAAACGTAAGAAATTTTGAATTTCGCGGGCTACCCTGGCGCATCAACCTTAAGAACCAAGAGAGACGTGAATTTACTCTCTGTAACTACCTATTGTAAATAATGCTTAGATTCGATTGGAACTAAATTTAAACCACGGACACTGCTGAGAATTGTAAAAAATTCAAAACTCTCTTTCGGATTTTGAGGTTATAATTAGGCCAATGGCCAATAGACACATACGGTAACTTAGCTATCTTTACCGTTTCATTACATATATACTACTAGGTAGTCAGAACAATTCTTTATGACTAGTTTAGGGCTATGGATTGTTTCGTTTTTGTGTGACTTAGGAGTAGGGTCATGTGTTCAACAATGAAACTCTAAAAAATCAAAGTCTCATACACCTTTTGTTTTTACAGATAGAAGTCTAATTTTTTGCAGGCAAATAGGTAATTTTATTGGGTATCGGATAGCATTTATAGTTTTTTAAATTTATGTGAAATTAATCAGCAAAAAATTAAAAACTAAAAAATGAGAAATGTTTCACTGTGTCCACAGTGGTGTACACAATGAAACACAATAATTATTAATAGTGTCTGTTTCATATTTTGTGTAATATTTAGGAAGTAGGTATATGACAAAAATGCTGAGTTCATTCAAAAAGATTTTATTGTAAATCTTAATAAGCGTAGTATAAATGTAGGACATTGCACTCTTGTGCAGCTTCTCTCCTCAAGATCTTTCCTTGTCAGTGCATTTGAATAGCTCAAAGCACATTTTCCGTACGCGCCATCCTAAAAAAAAACTTCTTGTCACAAAAGTTATCAATTTCTATGGAAAATACATGAATCATGAAATATAGTACACAACGAAAGTGTTTCATTGTGTAACTGTTTCACTGTTGACTACCTATGGTTTATTTTAATAACTTCAAAGAAAAATCCACTAAACGACACGGTTGGCGCAGTGGTTGAGCGATTGACTGCTGCGCAGCATGTCGCGGGTTCGATTCCCGCACGGAACAAATATTTGTACGACCTGCAAGTATTTGTTCCGAGTCTGGGTGTTTTTCTATCTATAATATGTATGTATTTACAAAAAAAAATATATATGTAAGCAGTTTAATAGACATCTCGTTACCATAACACAAGCATTAGGTTGCTTAGCTTGGGACTAGATGGCGTTGTGTGAAATGTCCAAGGATATTTTTTTTTTAAAATTTAAATTGTAACATTTTAACTTATGATATATTCCACGTTAATCTACGAAATATGTTTAATGCTAGGTAATCATGAAAAATATGAAATTTTCTACCATTATTTAATGAAAAATCTATGAAGATTGCTGAAAATAGTTACATTTTTGTCGAAAAAATTTAAAATGCTCCGCAGACAGTCTTCCCCTACTCGGCGCCGCTGCAAACTGGGGTAGGGCGGGGGGTCCTCGAGAGTGTCCTTAAGGTTGATGCGTCAGGGTAGCCCGCGAAATTCAAAATTTCTTCCGTTTTTTGCAGTTTGTAGGTCAGTGTGAGCTTGTATGTTGATTAAAATATGATTCGCGGCCGTAGCTAATATGACTTTATAGAATTATAATCATTAGAATCAGCAATACAACTCCATAAGTTAGCATTTACCTCAAATCTAGCGATTTAATGAAATCATGAGGTTTGAGGTAAATGCTAACTTATGGAGTTGTATTGCTGATTCTAATGATTATAATTCTGTAAAGGCATATTAGCTACGGCCGCGAATCATATTTTAATCAACATGCAAGCTCACATTGACCTACAAATTGCAAAAAACGTAAGAAATTTTGAATTTCGCGGGCTACCCTGGCGCTTTCGCCTTAAGCGATATAATGCACGATCTGGCAATGCAGCATTTTAGAAATATCACTAAGTTTTACTGTGTACCACTGTTTCATTGTTGGACATCTGACCCTAAGTATTGCATTTTACTACGAATACTGCATACTTACATAAAATCGCGCATATTTACCCAAAAGCAGAGCACAAGTATACTGTAATACATCCAGTTTGCATTATGTATATTTTCGGTCCCAAGTAACAGGGGCGAGTCTATCACCATATTCCGCACATCCAGACTAGGCTGCAACTGAGAATTTCGAAAATCCCAATAACTTTACTCGACCCAGGTATCGAACCTAGGACGATTAGCAGCCGCGCTTACGACCATCACACGTTAAGACTAGCAGCCAAGACAGGGGGTGGGGAATAGGGATGTGCTTTGCAAGATTTCAAAAATAAAATAAAATGGCATCAAAATCTAAATACGTCATAAAATAAAACAGAAATGTTTTGCTTCAGAACATGTTTTTTTGAAAATGTATACAAACAACCAACGCATTATCAAAATAGTGTCAGTGTCGATGTTGCTCGTTCGTTTCACACACGGCGCTTTCAATCGTTTTATTTTGTTTATAACTAAAAACCTTATTTATAGATCAAGCGCTGAGAGTGCGAGTTTTGTAAACCTTTGCCAATCTAAAACGTCAAATTCAACAATAAATAATGGCGCTGGGGAACCGGGTAATTAGACATATGTGAATTACTTTTTAAAATGTTTTCGAAATTATGAAGTGTCCGTTCAACAATAAATAATGGCGCTGGGGAACCGGGTAATTAGACATATGTGAATTACTTTTTAAAATGTTTTCGAAATTATGAAGTGTCCGTTCAACAATAAATAATGGCGCTGGGGAACCGGGTAATTAGACATATGTGAATTACTTTTTAAAATGTTTTCGAAATTATGAAGTGTCCGTTCAACAATAAATAATGGCGCTGGGGAACCGGGTAATTAGACATATGTGAATTACTTTTTAAAATGTTTTCGAAATTATGAAGTGTCCGTTCAACAATAAATAATGGCGCTGGGGAACCGGGTAATTAGACATATGTGAATTACTTTTTAAAATGTTTTCGAAATTATGAAGTGTCCGTTCTATTGTAATAATTGTAATGTTAATTAAAAAAAAAAAGTAGTAAGTAATTAAGTATTTAAAGGTTTCGTAGGCCATTTCTAACAAAGTCCTTTATACGTTGATTTTGTGAACAGGAATGAATACCTACACAAGGTGTAATTGAAATAACTCAAAACCCGACTAAGGGTTATTGTACTCATCATTATTAACAAAATAATGTTATTAAGCGCCTAACCCATAAATCGCGAATTCCTCCTGAAAGACGGGTAAGGTGTACAGTCAAAGAAATACATGTTACAGTCCGCGAGACCTAAGCTGAGCTTTGCATTTGTGTGAGTGATCGCGAAAGAGTGAGCGCAAGGGTCGCACCGCGCCTCAGGCCGATTGCCAAAAAGCAGTATAAACCGGTTTTAAATCAAGCAAAGGACGCGTCGCGCTCTAGGCCGACGTCACACCTACACTATCTATGTGCACTCACACAAATGCAAAGCTCAGCTTGGCCTCGCGGACTGTACCCGCCTAAAAATTGATATCTCTTCACTTTGGCCGTTCGGCTACGTACCTAACAATTTCATACTAGTTGTAGTCGTTTGTTACGGCTTGATATTCAAATAATAATTTAACATGTAATAGAGACATTGGTGCCGATTCTCTTGGTCAATAACTAAACCAAAATTAGAGAATCGCTATCTTTTACTAACAGGCAGCGCGAGAAAAGGACGGCTATAGCTATGAACTAAGTTAGAAATGTCAAACTAGTGTACGCCTTGCGCTTCACCGTGATTTTAGTCGACATGTTTTTACGTGTCGTCTAAATCTCTATGGAAATAGTAGTTCTAAATTTGACAGCTCTAATTTACGTCCGTCTCTTTCTTGTTTTAATATAAAGAAAAAGTTAGCAATAGCCTAAATTAAGTTTAGTTTGTGCACAACAGAATCGGCACCAATGTCAAAATTGTGTTTAGTTAGCTGCCTAGTGACATATTTCTTCTGTTGACTGTACATGAAAATATCTTTAAATGAGCAAAAATGTATGGGCTCGATCCAAATGTCCATCGTCCACCAGACTTATGTTACTATGCTCGGGTTATGCTATGTTTTACTATGACACTTCTTATCTGTAATTTCCACAGAACAGAAAACACAGTAGAAATCGCACATCGCTTGATTAGTATCGGAACCAGCGTACCCAAACTCACACTTATACAGGCAATGACGTATTATAGATAGACGCGTCATACACGAACATCAGTGCTTTCAAAAACAGCGTAAGCCATGATGTACCAACATACCAGTATATACTGGCCGCAAAGAAAAGGAAAGACGTATGCCGATACCTGTTGTAAGAAAGAGATGAATATACTTATTTAATTACGTCACTAGCTGCTGCATGTTCACTGGCGCGCGTGCGTGACTGATATCACGCCGGGTAACGCATCTAAAGGTAATATATCATTGTATACAGGTTAATTGTATTTCTTAACATTAAAAACTGTTTTTTTCTGTTCTGTGGTCATTTCGTTACAAAATGTTCCCGTTTGATAGCGAAATGACAATAGAAATGTCATTTTAATGCAGCTAACTAAAAGCCCAACTGTAGGTAATTGTGTGATTTTATAATTTGTTACATGATGATATTGTCGTGAACGTCCACGTCCATAACATGTATGGTATAACGTTAATAATGTTGTAATGAGGACTTTTACATCCACGTTAATATCGCCACGTTAGTAATTATAAAAAAAAAACAATATGGATCTTTAGCTGTTACTCAATAGGGAATTGGTTATACTTATGAGTTATGAACCTAAGACTTTGTGACACTGCGTGTAAGTATTTTAATTTGTTTGTTTTACTTATATTAAAAAAAAAACATTCTATGTTGTAGGTACCTATTCCTTCGAAACGTGTATTTCATGTTACACTATTTTACTGTGCATCACTAGTTTTAATTATATATTTTTTTCAATAAAGCGATTTTCAATACTTATAAGAATTTTGTTTTTTTTTTTTTTAATCGTACCTATACAATACTTACAATTTGTCGTCTGCATATTGTACCTACCTGGGTAAATCTTCGAGCGTTTCAACCGCCGTCATTACCGTCCCCCAAAAGTTCATGAAAAAAAATAGATTTAATTAAATATTTCAGGAATTCTTAGATTCTGGTTCTTTAGCAGATTCTGGGAATTGCTGAAATATTTCATTAAATATATTTTTTATTTATTATTTTTTATTATCTTTAATCAACTTTTGGGGGACGGTAATGACGGCGGTTGAAACGCTTGAAGAATTACCCACCTATGATTCGCTCGCTGGTTTGTGAAATGCCGAAGGCAGGTTGTGAAGTACTTACTTCGTTATTTTGTAAGTAATTATTTATGAAATAATGGTCATTCACTTGGAGTGGTTGGAGGAGGCCTTTTCCGACTGGCAAACGGACATACAACAAATAAAAAAACCGGTCAAGAGCGAGTCGGACTCGCGCACCGAGGGTTCCGTTCAGATTTCTGAAAAGGTGCGCTATTTAGAGACATCGTTTTATTTTTCCTGTAATCTTTACATAAGCTTGTATCACATAGAATAATTTCAGATTTTTATCTTTGCAAACTTCGGAGATAAGGGGGGGGGGGTATACGGTATTTTTTTTACATTTTTCATCAAAAGTCAAAAACTATGCAGCCTAAAAAAAAAAAAAAAATTGTTTGAGAATGTGCAAACAACGTTCTTTCATATGATACCCCACATGCCCTGGTAGCCTCACTTTAAATTTTTAAGATCCCCTTTCAGTCCCCGTTGCAAAAAAATATAAATATTTTTATTTCTTTCTTATTTGAAAAATAGTTGGGTAAACGTCATATAAAACTATTCCAAATTTTAAGTTGATAGCATTAGTAGTTCTTGAGATATCCAGCTGTGACAGACAGACAGACTGAGTCACACCAAAAGGGTTCCTTTTTTACCATTTTGGTACGGAATCCTAAAAACGTCAAATACGTGACTGAAAAGTACACTTTGTTTGTCCGATTAAAAGGCTAATAATAATAATAAAATAAACACATTTAATTTATAAAATCACACCTGTATTCATCGAAGCGTTAGAGGTGCACCTATTAGATACACCCACTTCTCACCGGGGGGCGAGCCCATTGCCATCAACCGGGCACAAATCCAGACTCCGGGCTCCTACTGAGAAATTCCTGATGGAAAAACCCAATAACACTGCTCGACCCGGGAATCGGACCCAGGACCTCATGCTCAGTAGTAGCTCTAGCGACCACTACACTAGGGAGGCAGATTTCAATTTGAGTAGTCGTCAGTCGCCACGACAAGAGGCTGTTATAAGCCTTATTATTGTTCCTGGCACACCCGCCACTTAAGGAGGATGCGCTAAGGTAGCCCGCGAAATTCAAATTTTCTTACGTTTTTTTGCAATTTGCAGGTCAGTGTCAGGTTGTATGTTGATTAAAATATGATTTGGTTTTACTGAATTATAATCATTAGAATCAGCAATACAACCCCTTAAGTTAGAATTGACCTCAAACCTCATGATTTCATGAAATCGCTAGATGAAGTCAATTCTAACTTATGGAGTTGTATTGCTGATTCTAATAATGATTATAATTCAGTAAAACCATATTAGTTACGGCCGCGAATCATATTTTAATCAACACACAACCTGACACAGCGGATCCCCCTTAAGTAGGTACTATGTTTGACGAAAGCACGATTCCATACTTTTTCTCGATAGAAAACAAATCAATAAACCGCTGGTATTCAAAAAATACTTCAAATTAGATCATGAAACTTTGCATATGTACCTAAGTAGGTACCTACTAACTGAATTAATTATAGGTAAAGCAGGTCTTATGTTTTTTATTTTTTCTTCAAATTACTGTGGCGAACGCAACACTCCACATTTGGTTTCTGTTGGCAACACTAACAGAATTGTAAAAGAGATGTCAGATGTCACTAACGAACTGACAGCCGGTTTTCCCGCTAAGTTTGATCATGATTTGATGAGATTAATTATTGTTTGGTTTCGGGTGGTTTCGGGACTAAAAGAAACTTTTAGTCCCGTTTTTAAGTGAAAGCTATACCTGCTGTAAGAGATACGCTGAGCAATTAATAGTTGACACTTTTTTAATTTACACAGCCAAATGACGTCATAAAATGGCAGCTACTATTTCATGGTTTGAGAAAACATTAAAAAAACCTGAAAACTTTGAATTTAATTTTAAAATTTATATTGTTATTGAACTAAAACTAATATTTTCCGACTGCTTTTTGCCTAATCTATCAAAATAATATATTTTTAGATTTTTTCTCATATAGAGTAAAATACCGTATTGTGGTCACCCTATTTTCTAATTCAGGGAACAAAAATAAAACTCGATTTTTATTTACAATAAAGGGTCTTTTAATTTCTTTCTGGTATCGAATTTGTTGCACAATTTTTTTCACAAAAAGAGCCTATTTTGTATTTGTCTAATATTTCATACGATAAGCGTATTAAAACGGAAAACAAAATAAATGGAGGATTGAGGGCCCGAATTTTGTCAAGGTCATAACTTTCAAACAACAAGAAATGGTGACCTGCTCTTGCTTTCACAATTTATTTAGTATCTTATAGGATTACAAACAGTAGCTGTAAGTTAATGGTTTCATTTTATTTGCGTGATAAACTTTTACGTGTGTGAGGATTGAGGGCCCATTTTGAACGAAGATATACGAAGTAGGACAGTGTTTTGCGATGATATCTTGTTTTCACAAATTTTGTTTGGTATAAGCTTAGATTTTGGCATAAAGACTTTATCTGTAGTGTCCATAGTTTATCAGGTACAGGTGGGCCCTCAATCCTCTATGTGAGAACTGAGGGCCCCACTTTACAGTCCATATCTCGCAAAGTTGACTTTCACAAAATCTGATTCCAACTTTCACAATTGTTTGGGAATGTTCACTAAATCCTAAGCACATTTTCAAAGAGTTTTAATAAAGTGGCCCTCACACCACACGCAAATAAGTTTCTCCCGTGTTGTGAGTCGTACAACTACATTGTAATTATGTATGCAATAAGTGATACACAATAAACTGTATGAAGAACGAGTCTGTGTGTTTCGTTTTATTGAACCTCCGACCCGTCATTACTATTATTTTTACCGTAAAAAGCAATTACTTACCTAAACCCAACGAATTAAGGTTTTTATACTGTGCCTAAACTATCGGCGCCCAGCACCGCACTCAGTCTCGCTCTCACTCAGTCCGCGAGCAGGAACGTGCGAGCGAGATAAAAGCTAAGGTAGTATGGGCTCAGTGTCGATCGAGTATTTAGGTATAATCGTGGCTAAATCACAGCCGCACGGGTCGATCGGAGGTTAAGCAACGCTTGATGCGGTCGTATCGTGGATGGGTAACCATCCATTACATATCAAGATCCGTACCTTGAAAAGCACGTTAAGCCGGTGATCCTGGCTGTCATTTGTACACACGACACAAAAGACAGACAGACAGAGAGTGTCTTTGACAGACGTTACGGGCAGTCAGAAGCCCAAAAGTCCTACAATCAGTCTTACCAAGAGGAATTTTGTTACCCAGTAACTGGGTTGTGGAGGTCAGATAGGCAGTGGCTCCATGTAAAATACTGGCATTCAGCAGCATCCGGTTAGACTGTAAGCCGACCCCAACATGGTTGAGAAAAGCCTTGATAGATTGACAAAGTACACACGGCTACAGATCAAGCTATACATTCCAGTTTACACTGACCTCTCATTGTAAGAAAATCCTATACAATGCGAGATCAGCTTATACTGGAAGTATATAGCTTGATCTGTAGCCGTGCGCACCATAGATAGTACACACAGCAGCAGGTCAAGTTACTACAAACTGTCAAATTTTCTCATTCGATTTAGAACTTAATTGTCAAAATTTTAAGGTGAAGGACAGTTTGGTATAACCTGATGTGCTGTTTTATTTTATTTAAAAAGGAACAACTAACAGCTACAGCAGCTACAATATCCATATCCATACTATATATACTATATATACTATATTACTATATATTACTATATATTACTATATATTACTATATATTTACTATATTAATATTATAAATTCGAAAGTAACTCTGTCTGTCTGTCTGTCTGTTACCTTTTCACGCCTAAACCACTGAACGGATTTCGATAAAATTTGGCAAGGCTATAGATGGTATCCTGGGGACGGACATAGGCTACTTTTTTTTCAAAAATAATCCTACAGGGGGTGATATAGGGGATGAAAGTTTGTATGGGAAACTCAGTATTTCTTAAGTTAGGGATGTGAAAATTAAAATGTATGCTTTTGATAGGAAATAAAGAAATATGCGGTTCAGCGTTTTTGAAAAATCATCCCCTAAGGGTGTAAAATATAGTAAAATAGGGGTTGATTTTAAAATTTACAAAACTGCACGGATTTCGACAAAATTTGGCAAGGCTTTATATAGCATCCTGGGAAAGGACATAGGATACTATAATAATCTAAATCTAATAATAAGATAATAATCCTACAGGGGGTCATATAGGGGATGAAAGTTTGTAAGGGAAACCCAGTATTTCTTAAGTTAGGGATAACAAATGTATGCTATTGGTAGGAAATTAAGAAAAATGCGGTTCAGCGTTTTTGAAAAATCATCCCCTAAGGGGGTAAAATAGGGGTTGATTATAAAATTTACAAAACTGCACGGATTTCAATAAAATTTGGCAAGGCTTTATATAGCATCCTGGGGAAGGACATAGGCTACTTTTTGTCTTAAAAATAATCCTACAGGGGGTGATATAGGGGATGAAAGTTTGTCTGGGAAACTCAGTATTTCTTAAGTTAGGCAAGTGAAAATTAAAATGTATGCTTTTGATAGGAAATAAAGAAATATGCGGTTCAGCGTTTTTGAACAATCATCCCCTAAGGGGGTAAAATATGGGTTGATTTAAAAATTTACAAAACTGCACGGATTTCGACAAAATTTGCCAAGGCTTTATATAGCATCCTGGGAAAGGACATAGGGTACTTTCAAAAACAATACTACAGGGGGTGAAATAGGGGATGAAAGTTTGTAAGGGAAACCCAGTATTTCTTAAGTTAGGGATAGCAAATTTATGCTATTGGTAGGAAATTAAGAAATATGCGGTTCAGCGTTTTTGAAAAATCATCCACTAAGGGGGTAAAATAGGTGTTTATTTTAAAATTTACAAAACAGCACGGATCGATAAAATTTGGCAATGCTATAGATAGCATCCTGGGAAAGGACATGGGCTATTTTTTGTCTTAAAACATAATCCAACAAGGGCTGATATAAGGGATGAAAGTTTGTATGGGAAACCCAGAATTTCTTATGTTAGGGATATGAAAATTCAAATTTATGCTTTTGGTAGGAAATAAAGAAATGTATGGTACAGTGTTTTTGAGGGGGTACAATAGGGGTTGACAAAATGTTTGTGTACCTATCTCTTTTTAAGAGATTTAAGGGATTGGAAATGTAGTCATAGTTCGAATCTTGAATAACATTTAGTCTTTATTTCATTCGACGTTTTTACGAGGAAATTATTTGAACGAGTGGACACTCGGACAAAAGTTATTTGTTTTTAGAGCGTGACTGGCATGATAAATTTTAAGTACCTAATTAACAAGCGCCCCGCCGCGTAAGTCTGTCTGTTTGAATCCAATAATGTCAAAAAGTACCGAACGGATTTCCATACGGTTTTCTCCAATGAACGGAGTGATTCAGTGTAATTCATTATGGTTTTGTGTAAATTGGCTGAAATATGACGACGACTGTTGAAGATGTCGGAAAAAATCATGCCGGCTGGTAGCTTTATGCATAATATACACGGCAACGATATATCGTAGCGATTTGAGTTTGCACAGTTATATCGGACGGCCCTATGTTTTCCACATGAACGTTCCCATGGGATATTTTCCGACATCAGCGCGGGCAAAGCCGCGGGCAAAAGCTAGTAAAACATATATATAAGTCTATGCACATAACCTATAGACAATATTGCAGCCCACAACGCTGTTCACAGATTAACTACAGGATACAAACAGTGAAAATAATAATCGCTAGGGTTACAAATACATTTTTTTTTTCTCTTGTCTGTATAACATCACGCCTGTTTCCCCGGAGGGTGAGGCAGACGTGTCACGTTCACACACATTTCGCCAGTTATGTTTTAAGAGGAAATGGGGGCAGCCAGACTTTTGAAAATCAGGTATTTTAAGAAGATATTGCTGTGGCTCTGCGAGCGCTCTGCAACTGCAGATCCGACTAAATACCCTATGTAAAAAGTCACATTTCGAGGTTCGGCTCTCGCCTATTTCCTCCTCCAATATTGGACCAATTTAAAAGATATTCATAAACTGAATATGAAGGATATATATACTATGCCCCTATGTTTTTCTTTTTTCGTTAATACTTGTCAAATTGGTACACTAGGCGTCTGTTGACAGCGGTCTGAATAGGCAATTTTGAGCATTTTTTGAGGGTTCTAGTTCTTATAAAAATAATATATCATCAAAAAGGTAAACATAGGGGCATACAAGTAGCTGATATTTATATTTCTGTAAAAAAACATTGTTTTGTGGTCACTATCCAGAAAGAAAACAGGCGACAGCGTTTGTATCTTTTTGTATGGAGAAAAGAGCACCCATGTTTCCTCTTAAGAGATATGCGTCAGAACCGCGGGTGTACTTTTCAGATGCACCTAAATTTATTGCAATTATTTGGTACCTTCCGTGTACCTTTACGTACCTCTCTTGAAAATCTGTGTACTGTAACAAATCTACTAGCCTACAGAAATAAAAGGGGGCTAAAGTAAGACTTGAAACAATATATTAAATATTAAGAGATAAAAAATACAGACCGGTTTTTAAAAAACACATCCTACCTAACACACACAGTTATTTAACGCGAAGGTAGAGGTCAGCTTGAAGTAGTGATTTGAGTAAGTCCAGGTTAGGCAAACACGCACGGATAGTTTGTAAGAGGAAGATTTTGAATTGAATCGCTCCGATAAATTAATGGTTATTTTCTATAACCCTCCTTTAGGGATCGACCGCAGTCGGGTAAGTTTTAGTCACGGAATCTGTTTTCCCGGTCGAAGAATACTTTTAGGAGATGTTTCGTTTATAGCTTCCGGAGCAGAACTGCTCGTCCCGAGTCTTTCATCCATCCGTTCATCAGGCAGCGTTTTTCAAAAACGTCTTCCAATTTCAGATCCTTTCCACATTTGAAGCTTTCCGTCATCAGAATGCCAAACGCCACAGTCAATGCTTGAATCTGCCAGTAATATACGTTGAAAAACCTCTAACCTCTTCGATGAATTTCAAGTGTGTGTGGATTAATTTTATAAAAGTAATTTAAGATACAGCTATTCAATAATAAATCAAAATTAACTATAAAATACAATATTTGACCTAACATATTGATAAAAAGAATTTAGATTACATAAATCAAAAGAAACGTTCATAGTCTATGCTATTATGAAGCTCTATGATAGATAGCTAGAAAAAGTAATGACAGCTTGACAACCTGACGTAAGTGTCATAACAATGAAAAATATCTATAGGTGTTTTTATTTCAGATTTTAAAGAAACGAATTGTTTTAGACCAATTCACAATATATGAATGTAAATCTATATAAAAGATAAATAAAAATGGATGAAGTGTAAGTAAAGGTTATGTATGTAGTATGTATGTATGTAGTAGAAGTATGTAGATACTATATTTCCCCATCGACCCCGAGAAAATTTTCAACTCAATTGAAAATTTTGAAGGTTAAAAATATTACAGCATTCACAAAACGTACATACTTCATTCAATCACACCGACATCTTACGAAGTTAGGTCAGGTAGGATTCACATTCAATGATCACTACTCAACCTGATAAATCAATAACAGTAGGCTTATTTTCGGAGTTGTAATCCGCTCACGTCTAAAACCATTAATAAAATATATTTAACAAGGGCTTATTTTTATGGAGTTGTTAGCCGCTCCAGAAGATTCAAGGTTTAAGAAAAACCAAGTTTAAGAGAGAAAACTCAAGTTAGTTTGAGTTTAAGAATAACCCAAGTTTAAGAAAAACTTAGTTTAAGAGAGAGAACTCGTTAGTTAGAGTTCAAGTTTAAGAAAGGCTCAAGGGAGACTTGAGTTTAGAAAGAGGATATAAGAATACCTCTAAGTATAGATAATGCATTAGGGGCTTGTTTAATGAGTTGCTACCGCTCAGAAAGAAAATAAAAAATTGCATTAGGGGCTTATTTAGGGAGTTGCTACCGCTCAAAAAGAAAAAAAATGCATTAGAGGCTTATTTAGGGAGTTGCTACCGCTCAAAAGAAAAAGGTGGAATAAGTTTTTACCGAATAGTTTTAAATGAGAGAGGGAGTATTTTAATGTTGAAGGTGAAATAATAAGTTTAAAAAAAAAAAATATTCAAGTAATAAATTAAAGAAAATATCTCAAAAGAGAAAAGATTTCTAAAAAAAGTCCTGGGAAGTTGTTTAAAAGTTCAAAGATAATAATTCTATCCATGGTTAAAGATTAATGTTAAATAGGATTAAAATATTTTAAAGGGAGGTAAGTAAGCGTTAATGAGTGCAAAAGACGGCTCAAAGAGAATGAGTGCTAAAGACGACTCGAAGGGAGTGAGTGCTAAAGACGACTCAAGAGAGTTTAAGAGGTCTCTTAATATTTAAGAGGTCGGTCCCTTAGTATAGAAGAGGTCCCTTAGTATAGAGGAGGTCCCTTAGTATAGAGGAGGTCCCTTAGTATAGAGGAGGTCCCTTAGTATAGAGGAGGTCCCTTAGTATAGAGGAGGTCCCTTAGTATAGAGGAGGTCCCTTAGTATAGAGGAGGTCCCTTAGTATAGAGGAGGTCCCTTAGTATAGAGGAGGTCCCTTAGTATAGGAGAGGTCCCTTAGTATATAAGAGGTCTAAGAGGTCTCCTAGAGGGTTTAAGAGGAATCCTAGAGGGTTTAGAGGACTTCTAGAGGGTTTAGAGGTCTCCTAGAGGGTTTAGAGGTCTCCTAGAGGGTTTAGATGTCCCCTAAAGCGTTAAGAGGACTCCTAGAGGGTTAAGAGGTCTCCCAGAGGGTTTAAGAGATCTCCCAGAGGGTTTAAGAGGTCTCGCAGAGGGTTTAAGAGGACTCTAGAGGGTTTAAGAGGACTCTAGAGGGTTAAGAGGACTCTAGAGGATCCGAATTAATGATGCGACTATAAAATAACCACAAACAAAAAGAAAGGCACAGAGGCACATCGAAAGTTTATGTGTGTAAGAGTGTAGAATAGTAAAGTATTTGTAATAGGTGTTATATATATATTAGGTTTGTATAAACGACTATAGGATATTCTCCTATAGTACGTCGAAGAGTAAACCAAACCCCAACTTGTAAGTGACCACGGATGGTTTTAAGAACACTCACAAGCGAAGAATGGGTACGATTACCAGTGGGTAACCGTAGTGGTGTGCAAGTGTGTGGGGTGCAGAATAATGATGTAGAAGTAGAGAGTTATGTGTAGGTGGTAACGATTATAGGATATTCTCCTATAATACGTCGTAGAGTAAGCCAAACCCAACTTGAAAGTGACCACGAATGGTTTTAAGAACACTCGCAAGCAAAGAATGGATGCCAATTACCAGTGGGTAATGGAATGTGTGTGGGGATGTAGTATAAGTTTGTTAAGTATGTGCTGAAGAGAAAAGTAAGTTAGTATTAGACCTACCTAGAACCTAATACATGTACCTAACAAAAAGAGACTAAGCCAAATAAGAGTCCGAAAAGAAATAGTACTAGAGATAGTTTATTTTAGAATTTTGAAAAAGATTTGAAAGGGCTAGCTTTGATTTTATATTGGGCGCCAGACTGTAACAAATCTACTAGCCTACAGAAATAAAAGGGGGCTAAAGTAAGACTTGAAACAATATATTAAATATTAAGAGATAAAAAATACAGACCGGTTTTTAAAAAACACATCCTACCTAACACACACAGTTATTTAACGCGAAGGTAGAGGTCAGCTTGAAGTAGTGATTTGAGTAAGTCCAGGTTAGGCAAACACGCACGGATAGTTTGTAAGAGGAAGATTTTGAATTGAATCGCTCCGATAAATTAATGGTTATTTTCTATAACCCTCCTTTAGGGATCGACCGCAGTCGGGTAAGTTTTAGTCACGGAATCTGTTTTCCCGGTCGAAGAATACTTTTAGGAGATGTTTCGTTTATAGCTTCCGGAGCAGAACTGCTCGTCCCGAGTCTTTCATCCATCCGTTCATCAGGCAGCGTTTTTCAAAAACGTCTTCCAATTTCAGATCCTTTCCACATTTGAAGCTTTCCGTCATCAGAATGCCAAACGCCACAGTCAATGCTTGAATCTGCCAGTAATATACGTTGAAAAACCTCTAACCTCTTCGATGAATTTCAAGTGTGTGTGGATTAATTTTATAAAAGTAATTTAAGATACAGCTATTCAATAATAAATCAAAATTAACTATAAAATACAATATTTGACCTAACATATTGATAAAAAGAATTTAGATTACATAAATCAAAAGAAACGTTCATAGTCTATGCTATTATGAAGCTCTATGATAGATAGCTAGAAAAAGTAATGACAGCTTGACAACCTGACGTAAGTGTCATAACAATGAAAAATATCTATAGGTGTTTTTATTTCAGATTTTAAAGAAACGAATTGTTTTAGACCAATTCACAATATATGAATGTAAATCTATATAAAAGATAAATAAAAATGGATGAAGTGTAAGTAAAGGTTATGTATGTAGTATGTATGTATGTAGTAGAAGTATGTAGATACTATAGTACCTACACCCGTACAATGATATTTTAAAAATTAGGTACACCCGCCATCCTGATGTCAGAACCGCGGGTGTACTGCTAACCAATGTATGTTGCTAAGTACACTCTATAAGTAGATTTGGTACCTCTTGTGTACCTGCAGAAACAAGTATTAAAAAAACAAAATACTGTCAGGTTGCTGCGAAAAGTAAAAAAAACAATCTTCTTTCTTTGACGTTGTTATGATTTAAATTAAAAAAAAACAATCTTCAGTATTAATAACGTAAGTTAAATATTTTAAAAACCTATTAGAAAAACAAACAAGTTTGCCTATTTTAGAATTTTGAACGATTTATAGAATTCAGATATTTGTCAGTGTTTTCAGAATCGAAATGAAACAAGAGAGAGTTTTAAAGGTTTTTTTAATTAATTTTAATGGTAACGAAATAAGTAATGATTAATATAAATAACGCATTGATTCCATGTGCATTTAACTCGGCCAAATAATTTGTTACAAGACTTATATAAGGTAATCTATTAGTAAGTACAAACATTTTAAGGATAGATTCATTAACTTAAGATAAACATTTCTTGAAAAAATCATAAATTTCTATACGCTAGTTTCCAAGAAAAACACCAAAAACCATTTTGTTTAAAAAGTAAAATTCAACAACCCGTGTATAACGGGGAATTCCAACTAACGTACTCTATGGCAGATAACAAAGGAGTCGCGTTGTTTACCTAAAACCCCGTGGCGGCACGCATCCCCCACTTCGCCCCTGCCGCACCCCGTTGCGCGGCCAGCCAGCATAATGTGCTATCGACGGATGAGTGTACATTTACGCGCGAGGGACTATGTAATGTGCATAATGCGCATGCATTACTGGTGCGATTACAATCGAACTAGTGATTCGGCCGGACCACTTCCAACACCGTTTCAGTGTGAATGTGTGGGCAGGACTGTTGAACGGCCAATTATTAGGACCCGTTTTTCTGGATCGACTGACTGCGGACACGTATCTCCAGTTCCTCCAGCGAGACCTACCAGAGCTACTGCTGGATATACCTGTGTTGTACCGCAGGTACATGTACTACCAGCACGACGGCGCACCGGCGCACTTCAGTGTGCGGGTACGCACCTACTTGGATGAGGCGTTCCAAGGGCGATGGATTGGGCGCGGTAGCGTTATCCGCTGGCCGCCACGCTCACCTGATTTGACGCCATTGGACTTCCACGTGTGGGGTCGGGCCAAAGACCTAGTGTATGGGAACGAACCGTACATTAGATGAATTACGTGCGCGAATTGTGAGTGCATTTGACGCTCCCCGCTTGCTGCACATGTTGCAAACCGTTATTTATGACTTTCTTTCTTAGTAGGTGGTACCTACCTATTCGTCTAGGATCTTGTCTCCACCTCGAGCAACGCTATTAATATTCCGCTGCAATAAACGAAAGCAAAATTTGCGCTTATCTTTGGTAGAGATATTTCCAATAAATCGAAGCAGATCAGTGTGGAGCTATTGTTTTTTTATGACAGATATTAACAATTTTACTAACAGTCATTTAAAATGTTTCTACTGACTGGTGTAAGACTGCCTTTGTAATGCAGGAATCAAATTATAACGTAAACGTTACGTTCAGTGGAAATTAATCCTAAGTAATAATACAAATAAATAAAACAAAATAACAAATAAAACTCGCCAATTATTTTTTATTTTTTAACTTGGCGTGTTTAAAAGTCAAAATTCACTATCAGATTTACACTTATTTACACAATTTACTAGTTATTTACACATATCACATCAATTGTTGGACGTGACGCCCTTGTAGACGCACACACTGTCTAGCGCGATCGAGACAATGCCTCCGCACTTCAGTAAGCACTTGCTGTTCACTGGACATCACGTCAAATGCACTCACAATTCGCGCACGTAATTCATCTAATGTACGGTTCGTTCCCATACACTAGGTCTTTGGCCCGACCCCACACGTGGAAGTCCACTGGCGTCAAATCAGGTGAGCGTGGCGGCCAGCGGATAACGCTACCGCGCCCAATCCATCGCCCTTGGAACGCCTCATCCAAGTAGGTGCGTACCCGCACACTGAAGTAAGCCGGTGCGCCGTCGTGCTGGTAGTACATGTACTTACCTGCGGTACAACACCGGTATATCCAGCAGTAGCTCTGGTAGGTCTCGCTGGAGGAACTGAAGATACGTGTCCGCAGTCAGTCGATCCAGAAAAACGGGTCCTAATAATTGGCCGTTCAAGAGTCCTGCCCACACATTCACACTGAAACGGTGTTGGAAGTGGTCCGGCCGAATCACTCGTTCGATTGTAATCGCACCAGTAATGCATGCGCATTATGCACATTATCAGTGAAATGACTTTAGCGAACTAGAAGCCGCTCCCGCGTCGAATGCTGGCTGGCCGCGCAACGGTGTGCGGCAGGGGCGAAGCGGGGGATGCGCGCCGCCACGGGGTTTTAGGTAAACAACGCGACGCCTTTGTTATCTGCCATAAAGTACGTTAGCTGGAATTCCCCGTTATACACGGGGTGTTGAATTTTACTTTTTAAACAAAAATGGTTTTTGGTGTTTTTCTTGGAAACTAGCGTATAGAAATTTATGATTTTTTCAAGAAATGTTTATCTTAAGTTAACCCCTCAAGTGTCTGAGTTTGGCTAATTTTAGACCCAAAACACCAGCGAGTGGGGAGGGTTGGGGGTTAGTTGCGAACCCCATAGGTTCACAACTACTGATAATGATATTTTTTCCATCGGATGATGTTTTTTTACGTTTATATACAGGATGAAATTGAATAGATGCGACAAAATTTAAGGGGGTGTTCTACGCATCAATATGAACAACTTTTACTATGGGACCAAACCTGAAATCGCGAAAAAAAAATCAGCTGTTCAGTACATTTAATGTTCGCATAATTCGTCAAAATGTACTGAACAGCTGATTTTTTTTTTCGCGATTTCAGGTTTGGTCCCATAGTAAAAGTTGTTCATATTGATGCGTAGAACACGCCCTTAAATTTTGTCGCATCTATTCAATTTCACCCTGTATATGTGATCTAAGCTTATATACCTATTATGTAGTTTTGTCCTTTTGCACACTTTGGGTGCATTTGACACGCGGGGGGAGAGGGGGGGTTAGCTACGAACTCCATAGGTTCACAACTAATGATGATGATTGGTTTTCCATCGGATGATGTTTTTCTACATTTATATATATGTGATATATGCTTATATACCTAACAAAAAAACAGTTTTTCTTATGCACACACGGGGTGCAGTCGACACTTGAGGGGTTAATGAATCTATCCTTAAAATGTTTGTACTTACTAATAGATTACCTTATATAAGTCTTGTAACAAATTATTTGGCCGAGTTAAATGCACATGGAATCAATGCGTTATTTATATTAATCATTACTTATTTCGTTACCATTAAAATTAATGAAAAAAAACCTTTAAAACTCTCTCTTGTTTCATTTCGATTCTGAAAACACTGACAAATATCTGAATTCTATAAATCGTTCAAAATTCTAAAATAGGCAAACTTGTTTGTTTTTCTAATAGGTTTTTAAAATATTTAACTTACGTTATTAATACTGAAGATTGTTTTTTTTTTAATTTAAATCATAACAACGTCAAAGAAAGAAGATTGTTTTTTTTACTTTTCGCAGCAACCTGACAGTATTTTGTTTTTTTAATACTTGTTTCTGCAGGTACACAAGAGGTACCAAATCTACTTATAGAGTGTACTTAGCAACATACATTGGTTAGCAGTACACCCGCGGTTCTGACATCAGGATGGCGGGTGTACCTAATTTTTAAAATATCATTGTACGGGTGTAGGTACACAGATTTTCAAGAGAGGTACGTAAAGGTACACGGAAGGTACCAAATAATTGCAATAAATTTAGGTGCATCTGAAAAGTACACCCGCGGTTCTGACGCATATCTTAAGAGCGTTGGCTCCGTACGGCATTTCATACAAACTTTCAAGTCCTTTTTATCGAAATGAATGAACTGATTTTAATGAAACTTCATACGCATAAAGCAGGATACATTAAGTCTAAAAAGTTAGAAGAACATTTTCGAAAAATAGTGTGTTATCTTTTTTTAAATAAGACAAAACACGGTATTATATGTACTGGAAGACTTTTTTACCGTCTTGAAAAAAATAGGGTACCTACCTATATTAGGTGAACGGAGTAGAAGCCTATGGCATAGGTGCCTTGTTTTTTTTTAATAGCTTAGACAGAAATTGATCGCAGTACTTATCAATAAAACAAATTCGAAGTAAACTTTTCATACTAGAACAATAAAAAGAGAAATTTTGAAAAAAAAAAATACTAATATTATAAGTACCTACATAGTTAAAAAATATCGAAATTCAAATCATATGCACCTGCGTATGATTTGTATTTCGTTTTATTTTTTAATTTTTGAAAATAAAAAAAACTAGGCATGCCATAGACTTCTACTCCATTCACCTATTATAGCCTATTTTTTTTTCAAGACGGTAAAAAAAGTCATTCTGTATGTTCCTACTTATACGTTATTTTACACATGCAAACAAGGTACTTATGTACCTACTTATAAACTTACCTACATAATATTATAATAATATTACTTAATCATATTAATACGTACAGTCAGCAACAAAAGTCGATTAACACTTGCAGTTTTTTAATCTTAACTATTAAGCGAAATATTTCATTCAAATCGGAACAGAAGTACCTACTTCAAATTTTATGAACATTATCTCTTATCAGTTAAACGAAAAAAGCAGTTTATCGAATCATTTTGTGTTAATTTAGATGATGTCAAAAAGTAGTAGTGATAACCGACTTCTGTTGCTGACCGTACTATAACATCATTTAAAAAAACTCCACCATATCCTAGATTCTACAGGAAAAAATATCGGCATGTTTTCTTTTTTGTAAAAGCTGCCTGAGCCAGGAATCGAACTCGATCCCGTTTGTAAAAAGAACACCTTGTATTCTTATACTGAGTGATAGTATTGCACTTGGCTCTATTACCCATAGTTACGGAATATGCCTTGAAGTCCCATTTAAAAAATCACTCTGCGTACACTAGCGGGTACATTACTTTTTTTATCTACACCCATGCTATAAATTCTCTATAAAAGTTTCTGAAACAGTTGGCTTATTGCCAACATTAAAACAGCCAGTGTCATAGTAACCATGGTAACCATAATAGCATCCAAACGGGTGCTTTAATGTTGTACTGAATTTCATAATGCAACTCGTTTTCAAAAAAAGAACATTGTAATGCACGCGCGTTTCACTACAACAGCGCCGTAATTTAAAAAAAGAACTTATTCAAATTCACGTCGTATACTATGACGCCGGCCGCCATGTTCGATACGAGTATTAGTATTGCAAAAAACTGTTTCAGAACCTTTTATAGAGGATTGATAACATGGATGTAGATAAAGTCTTGTATGCAACAGTACATAATTAGGTATTAAAACACTCATGTGATACTATTATTCGTGTTTTAATACCCCTTATTATACGTCAGTTGCATAAATAACTATTAGAATGCTCTTGAGACTGCCCCGTTTCTGTAGTGCGTCAGAAATGTTTGCACAGAATCGAACTGACGGATTTCATGCGATCATTCGAAAAAAAATCGCATCATTAAGTAACTAGAACCCGGGCAGTAGCAACAGAGTAGTTCTTCAAAAAGTATTCTCCGCGTAGCTTTCGTGGCGAATTTTTTTTTTTAGAGTAATCTTCAAATAAATGGGCATACATTTAAGAAGCACACCTATACACCTATAAAAGTAATAGGTGCAATTTTAATTATATGTAAATCGGTGCATAAACTACAAAGATATTCTATTTTGAAATTTCGGTTCCCACGAAAGTTATGAAAGACGCCACAAAAGTTACAAACGTATTTTCTACAAGCAAAATATAGTTTTAAATCCTTATTTTTTCATAAATTTCCTGTGGATTGAAGTTTATAACTTGTATTTGAGATCATCACTGTTTTGAGATCAGCTTATTATTACTTATTAGTAACATAGGTTGCTAACTCAGCTTTTGTTCCAGCAATTAAACTGTAAAATTTACTTCACCATCATCATCATTTCAGCCGAAAGACGTTCACTTCTGGACACATAGGCCTCTAAGCACCAACACATCGACCGGTTCTGTGCTTCCCTCATCCAGTGGATTCCGGTACGCGACCGCCAGTCGAGAACCTTTCGGCCCTATCGGCCATCTGTTCTACGAATGTGCCCTGCCCACTGCCACTTAAGTTTAGAATTTTTTCGGGCTATGTCGGTTGTGTGCGTTACTGCAGCGGAATGTTGTCGCTTTTCAGGATTTCGTCTTGACAGGAATTAGTACCCAATCTCGTGTAAATGTGCCCGTAATTTAGAATTTGTGCGTCCAGCCGATCCAAAGATATTCACGAAAAACAGATTCCGCTGGAGTAACGTTACTGCAGCGGCATGTTTTTTTACCAGTGGTCGTAGCTGGATACAAACTAGCTACTTAGATAGATATAATTTGTGCCTAATTGTGCCCAAAAAATAGAATTTGTGCGTCTTGAGGTTTCAGAGTTATTCAAGATGCCGCTGCGGTAACGTTTAGCAAATTGCTGTATCTCTTAAACGGCATGACATACAACTACGATTTTTTTTACTACGGCGGGTCTTAATTTGTGCTTAATTTGTGCAATTTTATTTTTTCTATAATCGACAACATTGGAAAACTAGAATTTTTTTTTCAAAAACCCTAAAATCGATCCTCGCGCTTCAATGAGAAACCCTAGAAACTTACCAATTATGGTGATTTGTACCTGTCATGAACTCAAAGCATCATGTGAAATTCGATGTTTATATTCCAACTCCATAAAGAGTTATTCCATTTTAATTAAAATCTGGCCATGATATAATGTAACGCTCCAATACATGAGTTATTATTAAGTGACTGATATTATGATTATACTAATAATTAGTACCCTTATTAAATTGTTTATTCTTAAAGTTTCAGCTGAAAAAACCTTCTAACTACTTAGATATGAGAAAAAAACGATAGGGAAAGAAATCACACGATTAACCGAACAAATTCGAATGACTACATAAAAGCGGGCTCACAGTACATTATGCCCACCTTCTTAAATTGGTAGTATTATAATTGAATTTTGATGGGTACAAGTGCGTACAAATGGTTTAATTAGGTAACTATTTATTTACTTTTACATAAATATGTGACGTAGAGAGTTATCAGAGAGTAGGAAGTGACCTAAGGGCGAGCGCGCACTGCGGTGCGTTTTTGTAACGCATAATCTGTGAAGTATGGAATGTCTTTGAAGTGCGCGCACTGCGGTTATGCGTTTTGTTACTGTAGGCCCCGCCCAGTGCGGCAGAACTAACGTAAACGCACCTCAATGCGCGCTCGCCCGCTTATTGTCGAGTTTATTACAAACATAATGTTTCGAAAGTTTGACACTTAGTAGATTTTAAATATATTAATAACTCCATACCGATATTGGTTCGTATGGCCTGATGGCGTCACTTGCCTTAAATTATTATGTATGAATATGCACTTTTACCACCATAGACTTATGAAAAAAGGAGGACTCCGCGCCACGCATATTGAAAGTGAAGCACCCGGCTCCCGTTGCCGCGCTTGCGAAATTAAAATTTTCTTACCTACGTTTTTTGCAATTTTCAAGTCAGTAATGGGTTGTATGTTGATCAAAATATGATTCGCGACCGTAACAAGTTTTACAGAATTATAATCATTGAAGTCATCAATACAACTCTATGACCGTAATCCTATTCAATTACTATTTCAAGAAATCTTGACATTTGAGCATTATAGGTACCTATTAACTTAAGGAGTTGTATTATTGATTCTAATGAATAATTTTGTAAATACATATTTGTTACGGTCGCGAATCATATCATAATCTTTATAAGTAAAAACAACAGGTATCATCAATACATCTCTCTAAGTTAGATTTTATGCAGATTCCTCAAACGAACGAAATCTAACGAATCTGCACGAAATCTAACTTAGAGAGATGTATTGATGATTTTTATGGTTAAAATTATATAAATACATAATTATGTTTTATTGCCGCGTATCATACTTTGATCAAGATACAACCTGACACGGACCTGCAAATTGCAAAAAACTAAAAAAAAAATGATTTTCGTGGGCCACCACTGTGCATCATCCCGGTCTCGCTCCGTTACTATAGTACCGAGGCCGGGCTGAAGTGCGGGTTTCCAACGTATTATATTGCGAAATGATAAAAATTATAAACTTACCTTAAAATCAGAACTAGGTACAAATATTAAAATAACATAATAGTTCCGGAAAACCGCTCTACTCTAACGCACAGAAAATACATGTGTGTCTTCTTTATCACTGAACAGTTAATTTATTTCACCATAAGCACAATGTACCACAAAACCAATGCGTATTGTCCAGCCGAAATTACACGCGTCGTAATTATACACACAATTCCTTGAATTACTGGGAAAAAGATAATGCGCACACGCTCTCCACACACGAGATTGGCGGCCAATTACTCGTGTCAAACAAAGTTAACACCGAACCGAACTAAAAGTGCGTTTCACGAATGTTGGTACCATTGTTTTTCATTGAAGAAATGTTTACAAAAATCCATTCCTTACGGCAACTTCGAATGAAGCAACGACAAGCTCTGGGGATTCCCCCCAAGTAATGTTTTATTATCCCGGTCGTTCTGACGGCATAGCATAGGGTAGATGTATTTTATATATGTATGAGTGTAATAGTTCCGATTGACGAATTGGCTGAGATCTAGACAATATGGACATCCACTTTCCTCAATTTGTGAATATTTCTATTATTTCTATTAAGTAGGTAACTAAATAATAAAACAAAATTTTACAGAGGTATCAATCATGCTATTTTATTTCAATTCAAAACTAAATCTATAAACGGTATTTTTTCTTTTATTTTTTTGGCAATAAAAATACATTTTCTCGTCAAATAAACCTTTTGTCTTTATTAGATTGCTGTACTTACTAACATTTGACTGAGAGTTTAAAGGTTTGCAAATCCTCAATATCATTTATGGCTTACACACTGTGTGTACGTAATACCCATTGAGTTATAATGTATTACGTACTTACGTAATACCTACGTGTTTTACAAAACAATAAATTATAAGTAACACTTTTGTGCGAGACTGTTTCAAAAAACGAAATGTTGTACTACATATTTAAGAAGGTTGGCACAATGTACTGTGAGCCCGCTTCTATGTAGTAATTCGAATTTGTTCGGTTAATCGCGTGATTTCTTTTCCTATCGTTTTTTTCTTATAACTAAGTAGTTAGAAGGTTTTTTCAGCTGAAACTTTAAGGATAAACAATTTAATAAGGGTACTAATTATTAGTATAATCATAATTACAGTCACTTAATAATAACTCATGTATTGGAGCGTTACATTATATCGTATCCAGATTTTAATTAAAATCGAATAACTCTTTATCGAGTTGGAATATAAACATCGAATTTCACATGATGCTTTGAGTTCATGACAGGTACAAATCACCATAATTTGTAAGTTTCTAGGGTTTCTCATTGAAGCGCGAGGATCGATTTTAGGGTTTTTGAAAAAAAAATTCTAGTTTTCCAATGGTGTCGATTATAGAAAAAATAAAATTGCACAAATTAAGCACAAATTAAGACCCGCCGTAGTAAAAAAAATCGTAGTTGTATGTCATGCCGTTTAAGAGATACAGCAATTTGCTAAACGTTACCGCAGCGGCATCTTGAATAACTCTGAAACCTCAAGACGCACAAATTCTATTTTTTGGGCACAATTAGGCACAAATTATATCTATCTAAGTAGCTAGTTTGTATCCAGCTACGACCACTGGTAAAAAAACATGCCGCTGCAGTAACGTTACTCCAGCGGAATCTGTTTTTCGTGAATATCTTTGGATCGGCTGGACGCACAAATTCTAAATTTCGGGCACATTTACACGAGATTGGGTACTAATTCCTGTCAAGACGAAATCCTGAAAAGCGACAACATTCCGCTGCAGTAACGCACACCTTTCCATTGGCCTTTGGGTGACTTTTAGCCTTCTAATAAGGCCCATTGTGAGCGACTACGTTTCAGTGCCGTAGGTCATTACTGGCAACACCTACTGGGTCAAAGACTTTCGTCTTGAGATACTGCGGTGTGTGAGACGAGAAGATATTGCGAAGCTTCCTGAACGCTGCCCAGCAGAGTCAGATTCAACGATTGATCTCTTTCTAGAAGTTGGACCTAACTAACTGGACAGTTTGTCCTAGATATACTCGTCCACAACATAAAGTGTAGTGTCTCCGATCTTCATGAGAGTGGGTGCTACATGGGCATTTGACATGACCTTTGTCTTAGCGATGTTTATTGTAAGACCGATTCTTTCGGAAGCTCTACTGAGGTCATCGAGCAGTACTGAGCTCCTCCATAGTCTCAGCCATGATGACTATCGTCAGCAAACCGAAGGTGATTGACGTACTTGCCATTGATGTTGATGCCTAGCCCTTTCCAGTCCAGAACCTTGAAGACATCCTCCAGTGCAGCGGTGAAAAGTTTCGGAGAGATAACGTCTCTCTGTCTCACCCCTCGCTGCAGAAGTATAGGTTTCAAGGTCCGGTCCTGGAGTTGTACTGACATAGTAGCGTTTTCGTACAGGCACTTCAGCACCTCATTGTACCGATAGTCGATCTGGCACCGTTGAAGAGACTGCAGTAGCAGAGAGGCAGGCTTCAGTTTTCTGTATAACCTGCCGCAGCGTATGTATGTAGTCTACGCTGCTATAGCCTTTAAGGAAGCTGGAAGTCGTCAGACCTGCGTGCGAGACGGTTCGTGATGACTCTTGAAAACAGCTTGTAGACACGGCTCAGAAGTGAGACGGGTCAGACGAGCCAGATTCTTAAAGAATAGTACCACCGCATCTCTATCCCATGTCTGCGGCGTTTTGCCATCAAGTATGACTGAATCAAATAGCCTCTGGAGGGTCTTAAGAACGGGTTTTCCTCCGACCCTCAAGAGTTCGGCCGTAACTTCGTCATCGCCCGGCGCCTTGTTGTTTTTGAGCTGCTTCAGAGCCATCCTAATCTCGTACAAGCTGTAGTCCGGGATGTCTTCGGTATAGTGTCTGGTCAATCTAGCTTTTGGGTCATTTTCCAGATTCGTGACGGGATTACTTGTTAAAAATTGACAACATTAACATAATTATTACTTAGGTACTATACTAGTGTAGCTGCTGACAGATAATGTGTTCTTTTCATTATTTATTTCAAATGTTTACAATCATAAAACACACCATTTTTTTCCAGCTGCTATAATAGTAGTTTACATATTATTTTTGTCTAAGTTGAATTTTTCTACTTATAGCTGACAAACACTCTTCATAATAAAATTTATAAGGTATTTTTCTTACTATCAATTAGCCTATTTGCTAAACAGCACAGGTTAAGGTGGGGTGAACTGTTAAATTGGCTACGAGAAAACATACAAACAGAAACACATAAATAAATAAATAAATATCTTTGGACATTTCACACAACGCCATCTAGTCCCAAGCTAAGCAACCTAATGCTTGTGTTATGGTACCTAACGAGATGGCTGATAAACTACTTATATACATTTTTTTTTGTAAATACATACATATTATAGATACAAGTCGTTACAAGAAAAAAATTGAAGTACATACATGTACAAATACATAACAAGTTTCTTAAGCAAGGCTACTTGAAAATATTCAAAGGTTAACTTATCTCGTATTTTTTTGTTTAGAAGCAATGAATGTATTTGTCTCCCCCACTGGTGCCGGGACACTACTGAGCGTCCGCGCAGCTAAAACGGGTAGCGAAAAGTTGCTCCTCTTGGAAGATAAGTGCAGTTTTGTTGCGCGCTCGCGAAACTAGCAAAATCGTGTGACAGAGACATAATGCCTATTAACTATTGTACATTAAGAGATACAATTAATATTCTTTGGTCATTATGATGCCTAATTAAACACAATTAATTTGATGTATTACATTATATGCTTATTAATAGAATACAAAAGTTATCAAAGTTTGCTGTGAGCGCGAACAGAGTGTGACGCGCGAAGAACACCGATTTTGCTCCCGTTTTCGACACTAGATATTTTTTTAAATAAATATCATAAATAATTTTAGATATTTACTGTTGAAATTATACACATAAATAAATAAAGAGTAATCTGTATTTGGTCCTAAGACTGAATATTTAATTGGTTAGGAATTAAGACCGTGTGACCGCGTTTTGAGGGACCTCGAAGAACTACCCAACCAAAAGCATTCTGAAAACAGTGACTGAGAGTTTCTATTCTCCCATTTTGAGGCATCTTGTGGAGAGGATGGCCAGGTGAGAAACTTGTACTTACCTTACTTGGTCATCTTCTGTGCAAAATGCTTCAAACTCTAAATTCAACATTACCTCTAATAATAATATTACTTACTGCCACTGGCTATAAGGCATTACTGACACTATGAATCGTCGTTGTCCGAATTAATAAAATTTAGATTTTTGATTACTGTGTCACCATTCGTGGAGGATGTTTAACAGAAAAAGTTGGTAAATTGTCTCGTAACTATGACGAACCAGTCAAAGAATCCCGAAGTCCGAAGATTAACGAACATAACCGAAGAAATAAATGAAACTCAAGTGTGTTTTCTGTCTGCAGACCGTGTTGTGGCGCCTTTACTGTCTGCAGACCGTGTTGTGGCGCCTTTACGGTCTTCAGGCCGTGTTGTGGACCCTTTTCGATTTGAAGGCCAAGTTGTCAAGCCGAAATTTTTTCTAAGAGACGAAGACTATAAAAAAGAAGGCGACGTGTACCATTGTGCGAAATGTAAAAAGACATGCAGCAAAATCCAGTCAATGAGAGACCATGTAAAGTTGAACCATTCTAAGATTCCGAGATATAAGTGCTCAATTTGTGTTGAAACATTTCATACTCATGCGCCTTTTGTTGCCCACAAAATCGAAGTGCACAACGTTGATGATAGATTCAAATGTAGTGCGTGCAATAAAATGTTCAATATAAAAAAGCAGTTAACGAGACATGTCAAACATTTTCATATGCTCGGGGAAGTTGGGGAGAGATTTAAGTGCGAATTATGTGATTATGAGACCTTTAAATCTCAAGCTTTGTACAAACATAAGATTAAGCATACGACAGTGAAGGACCATCATTGTGGATTTTGTGAGAAATCTTTTAAGAGGTTGTCCACGTTGAAATTGCATGAGAAGATACATACTGGGGATCGGAGGAAAGTTTGCACTGTATGCGGACAAGCGTTTGTGCAAAAAGCGAGTTTGAATTATCACATGACGAAATATCATCCTGGGGTCTAATTATTAGCATGCTGAATTCAGCTAAATACTCACATTTAAGGTGCCGTTAATATGCAGTTAGGCTTGTGAAAAAAAGAGTTGTTTTACAATTTTTTATGAGTTTATTGACATAATTATTTTAACATCTACAGGAAGTTAATACTTGAGGCCTTCTTTTATCTTCATAAACTAAGGAGTTTAACTGTTTTGAATCCTAAAATTCCTAAATCATGGTACTTAATGATCTTTTGCAACTTTGAAATTTAAATTTAAATAGAAGCAATTTTAAATTACAGCAGTATATTGTGGCTCCAGCAAAAGTCCATGTTAGTAGGTAAACAAATCCTCGAAAAACACTAAAAAGCTTAAGATGTATCTATGTTATGTTTTAAATATACATTTAGTAAGCTACCTACTGACTACATCAAAAATCTATCTGATGAAGTTTAAACGAACCCTGTTTAGGTTAAATAATTATTATTATTATTATTATTCATTTATTCAAGTAACAAGGACTCATTAATACACACATAATTCGCTATATAAATACATAAAACACACACAATACATTAAACAATAATAATACATTCATCTATATTGAGAAGGTTCCAACCTTGTTCCAACTTTATATCTCTCCACTTCTTTTAACATTTATCGTTTGAATGAATAAAAGGTGCAGGTGGTAGAGGTGGTGTGGTGTGGTGGTAGGTGTAGGTATGTGGGTTAAGGCAACGTATATTCAAATCATAATTTAGTATAACAATGTCAAAATTGAGTTTCGTTAGGTATCTGGTGACTTATCTCTTCTGTTGACTGTACCTACATGTAAATATTTTTAAAGACATTTTGCAGAAATGTATGGGCTTAGTCTAAATGTCCACCACTAACCAGCACCTTAATTGCGTAACACAGTTTCAATCACAATCAAATAATAAAAACAAAAAACTAAAAAAAAATTAAGGTATATTTCTGTTACGTACAACGAAGTGCTCATTTGTCTGATGACCTAACTAGGGCATAGAAACGTGTGGTGAATCTGGATCAAAATCATTACAAATGTTACATTATTTGGCTTTGTCGCAGAATGTGCACTTCGCAAAATGTGCACTTGACGCAAAATGTGAACTTCTCAAAATGTGCACTTCGCAAAATGAGCACTTGACGCAAAATGAGCACTTCTCAAAACGTGCACTTCGCAAAATGAGCACTTGATGCAAAATGAGCACTTCTCAAAATGTGCACTTCGCAAAATGAGCACTTGACGCAAAATGAGCACTTCTCAAAATGTGCAATTTTTCTTTATTGTTCATCACTAGTTTTAATTATTACTTTAGAATTGAAATAAATTGATTTTTAACATAAGAATTTTGTGTTTTTTTAATCGTACCTATTTTTAATCGTCCCTAAATACTTATGCATATTGTATGATTTACAGTAGGTACCTATACAAACGCTGGTCTGTTTACAAACGCTCGTTGGTTTCCGAAATGCCGAAGGGAGGTTGTGAAGTAGGTACTTCGTTATTTTGTAATAGTAAGTAGGTAGTCTATGAAACCTAAATGGTCCTTCGAACGCCGATTACTTGTGTCGATATATATCAAAAACGCCCAAGTCACGTTGAAACATTTTTCGGATAACGATGTTCTTTTCTAGTTGGAAGTTTACGCTAGTGAAAAGCTGTTAATATTATTTTGTGCTATGAATATTAAACTTGGCAACACTCACAAAATCAAAAGTAAAATAAATTCACAGTGTAAATATACATTTTCGATGAGTTTTAGCAGGACTTAGGCGCATTAGATATAATACTTATGGATTTTGTCAATATTGAAAAATGGAGCACTGGACTTGGGAGAGTTTGAAATATTGCAAAAGGACTTAGGCGAGTTTGATATTACATAACGATTAGGGTACGGACTCAGGAAATTAAAATAAAATATTATCATTAAAATACTTTTAATCTTAAAAAAAAAGAATTTACATATTTTTTCTTATTTCTATTATTATATAAATGCAATAAAATCACAGGCCCTGTTCAAGGTTAAGACATCGCTGTCCTGAGGTACTATCTTCTTGTAAAATAATCTTATAATACACTCTAACTTACCGATTTTGTCCATTTTTTAATATGTTATCAGTTGCACTTTTCTTCTGCTTCTTTTTTGCTAATTCCGGAGGCACCACTTTTATTAAATTGTCCATAATTAAAATAAAAACACGGAGCGCGGTTATTACTATCACGTGGAATAAACAAGAATGGCGGCCATGACAGAGTAAAGCTGACGTGTGATTGGCTGTAATTGACTTGGGCTCATATGATTTGAAACGCGTGTGTGACTTAGGTGGGATTGAAAAAATGTATCAACTTTCGCCCTTAATTTCTTTAGGAAACTGAGGAGTTAGATTGGATTGATCTAAAGCGAAAAGAATCGTATTTTTTTGCTGAACAGAAGAAATAAATAAAACATCAAATGGCCGGTACTGGACTTGGGCGAGTTTGATATCTGTCGACACACTTATTGTAACTTCTTAGTGCTAGTGACCTACTTAACTACATTCCATAATATACAGTGCCAGTACGCATAGGTAGGTACCTACGGACTCAATCAATCTGCCTAGCCTTTTCCCAATAACATAATTGGGAAAAGGTCGGCTTTCAGTAGTTATAACCGGATGCAGCTAAATACCAGTATTTTACATGAAACGACTGCCTATCTGACCGCCACAACCCAGTAACTGGGTAATACGATACCCCTTGGTAAGACTGGTCAGATTTTCGGGCTTCTGACGACCCGTAACGACCGTCAAAGATCGACGAATGACAGCAGGGACCAACGGCTTAACGTGCTTTCCGGGGCACAGAGGATGAGAGGAGTCTCGGTATGTAAAGATGGTCACCCACCATGTAGCAACCCCGGCAAGCGTAGCTTACCTGATGGAACGACCCCTGTGCGGCTGTTATTACTTAGCCACGATCTCCTCTTTAGTACGCTCTAGTACTCCTTAGTACGCATACAGACTAATCGTGTATATATCGCAGCCAACTGGTTTAAATTAGCTGTTTAGTTAACCGCCTAGTCTATAAACTAAACGGCGGTCGTTCAACTAGCGGCCTGAATGATGTTCAATTATAGGTTAGGTTGGAACTGTGACCAACCACGCGTGAACCGAATTGTTCGCAGTAACTAAGTTTATTTAGGTTAGGTTAGAACTGACCAACCGCGTGTGAGCCGAACGAGCGGTACCACGGCAGCGGCCGGCGAGCACTACTTCCAAAGGCTAGGCGGTTAACTAAAACGGCTAATTAACCCAGTTGGTTGCGACATACAGGCTGTATCAGAATGGTGTGGTCTATAAGGACGCTGAACAAGTGGGTAGTCAAATCATTACTTTTTTACACAAAAGTATGTTTATTTAATAAAATGCTTTGCATTCTTAAAATGTTTTTTGGCCGAATTGATGATAGTACCTACTTAATTTAGTTGCGTTTAATTCTGTAAGTAAACGCAACTAAATTAAGTACTATCATCCTAAAATTATTATAGGAATATATAGAAACGAATACAGTACAGTTGAACAGGTGAAAACTAAATAAAATGTGCAATATTTCTCCATCTTGTTCTCGCGGACGCATTTTTTCTACATCTGTCTCTATCGTAACCCGTTTTAGGTCCGTATTACAGAACGAAACTCAAGCACTGATCTTTGTTTAAATCTAGTTTAAAACTAGTTTCAACCAATCAAATGGCTTGAATCTAGTTTTAAGTAATGCTTGAGTATTGAGTGACGTTCTGTAATACGGACCTTAAGGCTGCCTGTCCACCAGAGCGGAGTGAGGCTGCGGAGTGGAGAAACGGAGAAATATTAACCAATAGAATCTTAAGTCCGCTCCACTCCGCCGTCCGCTCGCGCTCCTATTGGTTAATATTTGTCCGTTTCTCCGCTCCGCAGCCTCGCTCCGCTCCGGTGGACAGGCAGCCTTAAGCGGCTTGCTCTCGTCCATATCAAGCGGTGCCACGTGACCTAAAGTGACGTCATGACGGAATCGCTATTAGTTTGAATTTTTAGTTCCCGATTATGACGTTTTGGCGCCGGGTTATTGTAGAACATTTTTTGTTGTTGTTGTAATTCAAAGCTAATAACTAGGCGTTTTTGTTGTTTGAATGTTATGGTGAATTAAAGACCCGTAGCGTAATTATATTTTTTGGCAATATTAGACAATATTGGCTGTGCCATTTTTCAATAGCGCTAGAGTTGCTGCTACGAACCACCGAAGGGAAGCCGGTAGGAATCGTGTTATATGGTGCGTTCGCCACTGATGTATAGGTACCTACCCCAGCAGACAAACAAACTCAATTTAAAAAAAAAATGTTTATTCTGCACAAATAAAACGCACTTTAGGAAAAAAAAAATGGCGAAGTAGACCGAGACGTAATCCATAAACTTAGGATGGATGAAATGGCGACAGGTTACAGGAAGAACTTGCGACCGTGATAAGGCCTGTCGTACTTTATGGATCGGAATGCTGGGCAGTGAAGAAGACGGATGAAAAAAGATTGCATGCAGCGGATATGAGAATGTTGAGATGGATGTGTGGAGTGACGAGAATGGATAAGAGAGATGAGTTTAGAAGAGGAAGTTTGAAAATGGCGCCAGTGACAGAAAAGTTGAAAGGAAATCGTTTGGCTTGGTAGGTGGGCATGGTGATGAGGAGGAAACGCATGTGAATAAAAGAGTGATGAATATTGACGGATGGTGAGGGAGCGGAAGGCCAAAGAAAAGATGGATGGATTGTGTGAGGAATGATATGAAAGAGAAGGGAGTGAATGATAGCGTGACGGTTGACAGGGGAGAATGGAAGAAGAAAACGTGTTGCGCCGACCCCACGTAACATGGGATAAGGGCAGGGAGATGATGATTAGAAAAAAAAAACCGGCCAAGTGCGTGTCGGACCACGCACAATTAAGGGTTCCTTAGTTGAAAAGAATTTGTCCCAAAGACCAACTTAACACTGAGTCGAAAAACATGTTGTCCCATACATTGATATGTACGTCATGGACCATTCTCCAACTGCATATTTAAGTTTGTATTCGCAAAAAACTATCCATAAACATAATATCACACCTTGTTTCCCCGAAGGGCCCAACCCTTCGGGGAAACAAGGTGTGATATTATATACAGAGGTGTGCCTGTAGTACACCCACATTTTGCCAGAAAAAGAAAACAAAAACTATTTTTTTCAAGTGATAAAACTACAAATAATCAATTTTCAGACTTTTTCCTTTACTTGTGCTATGAGACCTTGCTTCTTGCCAAATTTCATGATTCTAGGTCAACGGGAAGTACCCTATAAGGTTTTGATTTACTTGCGAGTATCAAAATATGTTGCACAAATCGCCGTATTTTTTTTATTGTGTTGATCTATAAGCTTGATTTTTTTAGAACTCCAATGGACCATAGACTTACGTATTTGATATTAATTTCAACTTGATACCTCACGCGTCCCTGTGAAAAAGGGTCTTGACAGACAGACAGACAGACGGACAACGAAGTGATCCTATAAGGGTTCCGTTTTTGCCTTTTGAGGTACGGAACCCTAAAAATGACAAAGTACATACATGCAATGTAAGCAAAAGTCTCATAACCAAGTTTGGCATTTATAATAGTTTAATTTAGTTAGGATTACAGCAATTTCATTGACTAACTAGGTATTTAATTTTTATTTAGGTAGGTAGTTAATTATCGTATTTATTAATCATATTGATATAAGTAACAATAAACATATAACATAAGTATAAAAAAATCCTCCATGACCTAGATTCTAGAGCAAAATAATATGATCTGCATTTTTTATTCGTTTTTTTTTTTGTAAAAGCTGCCCGAGCCAGGAATCGAACCCGACCCCTTTTGTAAAAAGAGCATTCCGTATTTTCATACTGAGCGATAGTGTTGCTGATAAGGATCAAAATACTACAGCCACTTGGCTCTATTACCCATAATTTTGGACTACCCTACAACAGAAAAAGTTGATAAATTGTCTCAATCAAACAATCCCGAAGTCCGAAGATTACCGAACATCGCCGAAGAAATAAATAAACTCAAATGTGTTTTCTGTCTGCAGACCGAGTTGTGGCGCCGAAATTTTACCTAAAAAAAGGCGAAGACTATAAAAAAGTTGGCGATACTTACCACTGTGCGAGATGCGACAAGAAATACAGCGGACTAAGCTCACTGAGACGACATGTGAAGTCAACATACTATAAGATTCCGAAATACACATGTTCTGTTTGTAAAGATGGATTCATGAAGCTTTCGCCTTTAACTGTCCACAAACTGGAAGTGCACAATATTGACGATAGAGTCAAATGTAGTGTGTGCAATAAAATGTTCAATACAAAATTGCAGTTAACGAATCATTTGAACAATTTCCACATGCTCGGGGAAGTTGGAAGGAGGTTTAAGTGCGAATTTTGTGATTTTGAGACTTTTAGCTCTGTTGTTTTGTACAAACATAAGTTTAATCACAAGACCGTGAAGGACCACCATTGCAGATTTTGTCAGAAATCTTTTAAGAGGAGGACAACGTTGGAATTGCACGAGAGGATACATACTGGGGATCGGAGGAAAGTTTGCACTGTATGCGGACAAGCGTTTGTGCAAAAAGCGAGTTTGAATTATCACATGACGAAATATCATCCTGAGGTCAATTTTTAGCATGCTGAATACTCACATCCAGCACGCACCTCTATTTTAAGTTACCGTTATTACTTACTAGCTGCGCCCCGCAATTTCACCCGCGTAGACCGTAATAAAAAGTAGCATATAATTATGTTAATCCAGGGTATAAACTATCTATGTACCAAATTTCATCCTAATCGGTCCAGCCGTTTGAGCGTGAAGAAGTAACAAACATAGAAACACACTCAAAAACTTTCGCCTTAATAATATTAGTGTGATTTTAGGTTAAGGCGCGGACTGACTACGATTTTAAACGGCACACAACCGCGTAATCTATTGTCACCATTAGCTGGCGTGAAATAAGGTTGAAAATTGAAAATAATATTTGTGTTGCCGAGATGTGACTAAGCTGCGAAATTTATTTTCCGGGTTTTCTTTAGATTATTTAGAATGTACACAATAAATGAAATAATTGTCCGGTTAAAGTTTAAAAAAACTGCAAATTCTATTAAAATCTTAAAAAAAGAATGTCGTTATCGCTGAAAATACAGAGATGTTCGACGCCAAAGTTTATTTTTGTGGAGCAACTTCCAAATTTTTTATTGAGAATTCAAACTATTTTTTACTATTCTATTCGGTTAAAATTTTTCTTTAAACCCTTCTCTGTCTTTACGTGATACTAGACAATCCAAGAAACCAATTTTTATGAATATTGAGCTAATACCGCGCCTTAAAAAGGGTTTTGAAAAAAATCTGACTGTTGTTATTTGAGTACTTAGACCAGAGATTCCCAAAGTGGTCGATATCGACCCCTTGGGGTCGAAATCTGTTTCCCAGGGGTCGAAATAAACGAAAACTGATTCTGGGTGTTCACAAGTTATTATTTGAAACTTCAAGATACCTACTACTATTACTACTATTCTGTGTTACGTGTACTTACCAAGTTGTCATAAGAATGAGTAATATTTTAGAAGGAAGTATTTACTGTTGTACTTTTAAAAAACTCAACAAGTCAATAAGCGTGGACAAGTTCGTACAAGATAATGGTGTTCGAGCGTACAAGTTTTTCAGGCGCGTTTTCAAAAACTAGAGATAGGATTTTTAAAGTAATTTGGCCAAGGGGGTCTGAGGTATCAGTTCATTTTGGAAAAGGGGTCTCTTGCCCAAAATAGTTTGGGAATCCTTGACTTAGACCAATCCAGTCACAGCAGTTAGGACGAGTTTTGACTTGTCTGATAGCTAACTTTTGTGTTGATGATCAGCCAAGACATTACAGTAGTATCCAACTAATAAGCCGCGTCGTGAATCTTCGTACGCACAGAAAAGAAAGTATGGCCCCGAAGATTAACGAGAATACTTAAAACTTACAATCAACCTTAGATCACTACTATAAGGTTCATAATACACTGCAGCTGTTAGTTCCGTCTCACTCGCAAGTATGGCGGCTGTCAAGCGGCGCCCGCTAACATGGCGGCAGCTACCGACCAATAGCGGTACAGGAAAAAGCGTGGAGCGTGCCGATTGGTCAATAACATTTCCCGCGCTTTGAAAATTCATCTTCTGCGCAGGTACATCGATAAGCCATATTACTTGAGTACTACTGTAACATCTTATTCACGGCGAAAGCGCCAGGGTAGCCCTCGAAATTCAATTTTTCTTACGTTTTTTACAAATTGCAGGTCAGTACAGTCCGCGAGGTTTAAGCTTTGCATTTGTATGAGTGCACATAGATAGTGTAGGTGTGACGTCCGGCATTGAGCGCGATTCGTCCTTTGCTTGGTTTATATACAGCTTTTTGGCAATCGGCGTTTGTTCATTTAGTACGAGAGGCCATGACCAAAACCATGTCGCATCGTTGTAAAACGATAAGACGATTAAAGATTTTGTCTTACGTAAAACGATAAGACAAATATTTTAGTCATGGGCTCTCGTACTATTTTGGTGATCACTCACACAAATGCAAAGCTTAAATCTCGCGGACTGTATCAGGTTTTATGTTGATTTGAATATAGAATTGTAATCATTAAAATTATAAATACAGCTCTCTAATTTCATATTACCCTATCCTATTATATGACTATTTCATGAAATCATCACATTTGACGATTGTATTAACTTAAGGAGTTGTATTACTGATTGTAATGATTTATAATTCTGTAAATAGGAAGGTAGTACAACACAACTTAGCATCGGCAAAATTCGTAAAACCGATCACGATCCGAACTGAGTGCGTCTTCAACATCACCAATCTTTAGGCTTTAGGCGGAAATGATCTTTACGCATACGCAATAACTTGTAAAGTCATATAACCAAATACATTCATTCGTAAAATTTAAATTAATGAATGCAAAATTTCAAATCTATGCTACCTACATCTAAGTTGTGTCGTATATTTCTTTCGGTCGCTAATTATTATACTTAGTTGAATCAACAAAGAACCTGATACTGACCTGCAAATTGCAAAAATCGTAAGAAAATTCAAATATCGCGGTGATTTTGTTTCGCGCACTAGGTTTTCAATGCTCGGCTCAACAACCAGAGTTGAAAATCCAGTGCGCGATAAAATCCCGCCGCGATATTTTTACGTCCGTGCGAACGTCGGCTTAGCGCTTCCCGCATACCTAAGCTATACCTACATAGCTTATTACATGTAATATGTACCTACCTCGTAGTAACAATGTTGTAGATTTAACCATTGATTTTATTCCAGCATGGTTTATGTCTTTAATAAGCTGCCTGACAACCAACTGTACCTATGTACAGACGCCAGCAGGTCAAGCCACCCGAAACTGTAAAATTTTCCCAATCAACCTTGAACCTAATGCTATAGCGATAAAGATGAAAATCTATTGAAGAAAGACAGATTGTAGTAGCTTGATGTGCTGGCGTCTGTACACAGCAGCAGGTCAAGTTACTACAATTTGTAATATTTACTCATTCGATTCTGAACTTAACCGTCAACATTTTGAGGTTTCAAATCATTTGGAGAAATTTGACAGTTAGTTATAACCTGATGACATAATTTACAAAAGTGTGACGAAGGTGTCGGTGAAAAAGAAGAACGAACGACCCAGGTACAGACAACAGCACATCAGGTTATACCAAACTGTCAAATTGCTCCAAATGATTTTAAAACTAAAAATGTTGAGAAACTTTGACAGTTTGTGTAGTAACTTGACGTGCTGCTGTGTGTACGTTTTCTGATCCATTTGTTTATATTTTCATCAGATACTTTTAAAACAGAGCATAGTGAGATATCTCTTCTGTTATGTAGGTAGGTACTTGGAAAAGTTCCTTTCAATGGAGAGTCTGTGACCGTGCAGATTATGGGACATTTAAGATGTTTTTTAATAAGGAATTGGTTAAGAAAATTTATTGGTTAAGGCAGGTTATATGGTATTAATATTCTACTAGTGTTGAAAAAAGCATATTTTATTGAAATTGTAAATGTTAATATAAAGTTTAGCTACTTAAAATGATAATTAACTCATAGGTATGTCAGAAAAAATAACTGGAACTTGTTTTGGAGTGGTAAACCTGGTTATCTTCAAGTCAGAGTCATCACAAATGTTACATTCATTTAATTAAGTATATTTTAGAATTTGAATAAATTGTTTTCTTATTGTAAAGGAATTTCGTGTTTTGTTTAAATCCCAAGTAATAAAATTGTTGTTATATTGTATGATTCGTCATTGTACAAACGTTCGTCTTTATGCAAACGCTCACCGGTTTATGAAACGCCGAAGGTAACCCAAATGATCCCTCGAACGCTATTTTCAAAATGCTGCGGCAACTTGCAATATCTTGTTCTATTTTCCACCACCTGAGGCGCTGGTATAGCTCATTCCATGATAAAACCAGCAACAAGCTAGCGGGCTGACGGCCCAGGGAGCGCCGCACGTACATTACTGCAGTGCGATTCTGTAACCATCTCACCGTGAAAACTTAGGTGAAGTGAGCGTGGAATGAGTTGTCAATAGTGTCAATTCCTAGCAAAAACAAATTCACTTCACATAAGTTTTCACGATGAGATTTTTACAGAATCGACCGGCTGTATCATACTCGTGGAGGCTGTTTAACAGAAAAAGTTGATAAACTGTCTCATAAATATGACGAACCCGAAGACGAACCAGTCAAAGAATCCCGAACTCCGAAGATTAACGAACATCACCGAAGAAATAAATTAAACTGAAGTGTGTTTTCTGTCTCCAGGCCGTGTTGTGGCGCCGCCATGTAACCTAAAAAAAGGCGAAGACTATACAAAAGTTGGCGACACGTACCACTGTACCAAATGCGACAAGGCATACGACAGACGACCCTCACTGAGACAACATGTGAAGCTGAAACATAAGATCCCGAGATATAAATGCCCAATTTGTATTGAAGCATTTCCGACACTGCCGCCATTGATCGTTCACAAACTCGTAGTGCATAACGTAGACGATAGATACAAATGTAGTGCGTGCAATCAAATGTTCAATGCAAATAGGCAGTTAAAGTTTCATATGAAACGTTTCCACATGCTCGGAGAGAAGCATAAGTGCGAAATTTGTGATTTTGAGACGTTTAATCCTAATAGTATGAAGAGCCATAATAAGTATAAGCATAATACCGTGAAGGACTTCTGTTGTAGGTTTTGTAAGAAATCTTTTAAGAGAATGACAACGTTGCAATTGCACGAGAGGATACATACTGGGGATCGGAGGAAAGTTTGCACTGAATGTGGACAAGCGTTTGTGCAAAAAGCGAGTTTGAATTACCATATGACGAAATATCATCCTGGGGTCAAGTTTTAATTGGCTCACTACTCACTCGTAACTCAGTCAGTCAGTTTCTGAAGTGGAGACCGCGTACCGAAGGATGCAGTGTGGGCAAGCTTCACACGAGATAGTCCGATGAACTGATATTGGCCGTAGGAATCAGCTGAATGTGCGAAGCCTGGCGCACCGATCGCTTTTTTAATAAATGAGCTTCTTTTTAACTTTCTGTAACTAAGCTAGGGTACCGCAGCCAAATGGGTTATATTAGTTTAGAGCTGTGACCAACCACGGCGCTGCGGCAGCGGCCTGCGAGCACTACGTCCAAGTTGGTCGCAGAACAAAAAGACGATCACAAAACGTCGCTAGGGCATATCACAAAAAGACGATCTTCAGATACGACCAAGTTCATCAATGTAGGATGGCAATTTATTATAACAAGAAAAAAAATTCTTTCAGCACATCTTGCTCGTCTTATTGTCCGCCATTTATTCTCTATCTCTCTTCTCTTTCACACGTAACACATGACACACTTTCTCTTTCATTCATAGCTGCGCTCATAATGCATTCAGGACAGATTCAGTATTTTCAGGAAATCAAAATGGGAATTACTTGAGGGTCACAAAAATATGCTCATCTATCTATAAATAAAAATCAATTGCCGAATGTATAAGCTTGTAAGCGCATCATTTCAGGGCCCCAAGTCTGCTATTTTTTACATTCCAACACAATCCCATTGTCACTGCATTGTCATTTTGCTAAAAGTTCGTAATCTGCTAAATTCATAATTTCATACAATGTAGTGTCAGTGGTTGACCATTGGAAAGTCATAATGACGCCATTATAGCATTTAATTAGTAGATTACCAAACTTGTCAAAATCAACAATTATGAAATCAATGATAGACCATTCTGACACTATTGTAATAGCAGACTTGAGGCCAATGAACGGTTGCACCTATTTGGAATTCTTTTTTGTTGTGTTTGTAATTGTCAAGACAAGGTTTGTATGACAGATTTTTTTGGAAAATTCGCCGGAAAAGTCGGAAAGGAGAGTATTTTTGTATGCAAACAGCACACATCCTAAACCACTGGAGATAGAGACATGAAATTCACCCGGGCGACGCCGTTCACAAGCATCTAGTTAATAATTTAGCGTGTCAATTAATATTTTTAGGAAATCAAACTGATCATTTAGGATTCTGGTGAAATGTGGGTGTATTATAGGTACCTAGCCTTCTGGGATTAGAGGCGTGACCGCGTGATGTTATGTTTTGAGGGTAGCCATTGATTCATTTATTCATTCGTACAAACTTATGTCAAGAAGAAAGAAGACTGACGCCCATTTTTCTTTCTAGGACCACCCACATACTTCGCAATCGTTCAAAATAAATACCAATGCAATATCTGCGGCAAAGCTTACTCCTCGCAACCTCTCGTGTCTCAACACTATCGCTTTGTTCACCTCAAACGTCGCCCGAAAGACCGAAAATGCACGAAGTGTGACGAGCGAATCCCCGACTACCTCCGAACCGCACATTTAGAAGAGGAACACGGTATACCCGCGCCATCTTGCGGAGTATGCGGCAAAAAGTTCAGATATCCTTGTAACGTGATTCAACATCAGAAAAAAGTGCATATGGGCGAGAAATCAGAAAAATGTGAAGTGTGCGAAAAGAGCTTTTTTAATAAGCTCGGCTTAAAGTTACATATGTCTACGCATTCTGCTGAAAAGAGGTTTAAATGTGGGGAGTGTGAGAGGGAGTTCCGTTGGGAAAATAATTTAAGAGATCATGTAAGAATACATAAGGGTGACAAGAGATTTATTTGTTCTGTATGTGAGAAAGCTTTTGTTCAGAAGTCTACCTTGAAGCAGCATGCAGCTAGGAATCATCCGGGGGTTGAAGTCTCGTGATGCTTACGTTCCTTTGGCTGGATAATCTTCCAGCCATTTCGTCTGGTTTACATACCAGACGAAAGGGCTGAAAGATTTATATTTGCAACCTTTTATATATTATGTATTTGTGTACGCTCCGTCCACGAATAGAGTAACTCTGCCTAACCTCCGGGGAATACGGGCATTATGTTACCTACTTATAATATTTAATGCCATCAACACGTTTTGGTTGGCATTAGAATTTGAACGTTATCACGAAAGTCGTTGAGTTTTACGTTGATTTCACAATTTCGTTCTTAATGTAATTAATTGTATTGAAAAAACAAGAGGGCTGTGTTAGTTCTGATTTTTGCCGCGCGGCAAAATATCCTTTCGACCCCTCTTCCCCTCTTATTCTTTGTAAGAGAGGTCTGGTAATGCAGAGCACTGACCGTACCTACCGTTGTACTTTTAAAACTCAAATCAACAAAAAAAGGAAGATGGACCGCTGCGAACATTAAAAGTGAATCCACCTTTTTATCTATGTGTGTCGAAGGGTTGCCATTTGTTAAATTGTTTCCCTATAATTTGAAGAATAATGTTGTACGGGTAAGTTATCATATTTTTTGTTTAATTGAATGAGGAAATTTTAAATCGTATTATGGCAACCCTCGCACTTTATGTTACAGCCATGGTTACAGCATTCGTTCGTTGAAGGCTCAGAAGAACAACATTCTGAGGTTGAAGGTTTTTGTTCCAAGTAACCTAAAAGTCATAGTTTATCTAATAAAAAAACGATGTTATTTCAAGTACTTATAAGTGAAAAGTCGTTCCGTGAGACTTTTTATGTGATTTGCTATTGTTTTTACAAGTTTTCACTACACAGGAAAACATAATTCTATTTAATTTATCTAGACGACGACTCCACGAACTAAGAGCGGTGAGCATGGTTTGTTGTATGTGTGTGCGTGTATTATAGTTGCAGGAGCACGGTTTTGTGTCTTAATTTTTTTAGGGTTCCGTACCAAAATGGTAAAAAGGAACCCTTATGGTGTTTGATATTCGCGGCGCTCCATCTTCCTTTTTTTGTTTCTCTGAATTATAAAACGAGTGCGATAGAGAGGAGACCATTGTCGATCGAAGAATTAAATTATAGGAACTTACCTATCACTTTTTTTTTTTTTTTTTTTTTTTTGGAATGGCATTCTCGCAGTGTGACCACTTGGGGTCGAGACTGCTTAACCCGGACTATCCTGTGGGTGCCTTAAGCGAACTCAAAGCCTCCAGCCAGGGGCAAGTTTTACTTATAAACTAAGCGACTGCGCACTAAGGGCACCCCCTGTGGGGTACGGACCTCGGCTTAGGGCGTCGCTGACTAAGAGAGGACAGCAAGGTACAATTGGCTGGCTCAAATCGGGGTTATTATTATTATTAACAGGGGAGTTTAAAGCTACAGGCTCAGCTACGCCACCAGCTGGCTCGTTATTACCGATCAAGGGAGATGAATTTACATTTACAAGGGATGTTCGTCTACGCGGAGGACCTCGGCGGCGAGGTCGGAATGAAGATTTATGTGATCTGTGTTTGCGTACTAGAGTACTAGTAGCACTACTACTTTCCTGGAGGAGGGTAATAGGGTCATCAGGTTCAGAGAGTGCAAGTCGCGGACGGCGGACTTTACTGATTCGAGAGGGGACATAATTAGCGGACGCGACAACCAGAGGGTTGCGGTGCTTCGCGGCAGAGTCAAAGAAACGCTTGGAAAGGCGTTTCAAGAATTGACGGATGGTCGGGATTCTAAGGTCTAAATGGAGGTTATCGTTCCGAACGAACCAAGGGGCTCCCGTTACCTTTCGGAGGCAACGGTTTTGAAGGGTCTGCATCCTATGGATGTGGTGGGACTTTGCGTGAGCAAAGACTGGGCCCGCAAAGGTCATGATGGGGCGAATGCACGCTGTATAAATACGCAACTTGCACTTAAGGGACAACTTGCTGCGTGCATTCATAACCGAATGGAGTCTACCAAGAGCAAAGTAGGCCCGCGAACGAGCCTTCTTTATGTGCTCTGAAAACGTAAGGTGCTCATCGAGCGTCACACCTAGATATTTGGCTCGCTTCTCCCAAGGGATCGGCTTGCCAAACATGGTGATCGGACGGGGGGGTTTACATTTTTTGCTTCGCTGTCTCGTAAAGAGAACAGCTTGGCTTTTGTCGGGATTGACTTCGATTCTCCACTTCCGAAACCACTTGGCGAGTGCATCGACAGCGGTTTGGAGAGTGCGAGAGATCGAGTCGCGAACCATGCCCTTGTAGTAGATGGCCGTATCGTCTGCGAACAGAGCCAACTGTGCCCTCTCGCTACGCGGGATGTCGCTAGTAAAAAGTGTGAAAATTAAGGGAGAAAGCACAGAGCCCTGAGGGACCCCTGCGCGAATAGGGTGGGGAGAGGAAAGCGCTCCTTCGATACGATAGCGAAAGGTGCGGTTTGACAAAAAGTCTCGTAAGATGAGCACGAGACGATCTGGCACACCAAGTTTGTAAAGCTTATATAATAAGCCGTTGTGCCAGACTTTGTCAAACGCTTTCGCTATATCGAAGAAAACAGCACCAGTCATCGCACCGCGCTGGAAACCAGCGCTGACATGCTCGACTATACGGTGGACCTGTTGTACGCAAGAGTGTTGGGTTCGAAAACCAAACTGCTCGTTAGGAATAAGGCCCTTTGTCTCAGCATAATCCCTGAGTCGCTTATAAATAAGTCTCTCATAGATTTTGCCGAGGACATTGAGCAGACTAATGGGGCGGTAACTAGAGGGCTCGCGCTTAGGCTTGCCGGGCTTAGGAATACCGATAACGGTGGCCTGTTTCCAGGCTTGAGGAAAGATATTATTACTCATGGCACCATTGAAGATGATGGTCAAGAGCATAATCAAACGGGCAGGGAAGAGTTGGAAGACCCTATTGGTCATTCCATCTGAACCAGGGGCTTTACGGGGTTTCAGAGCCTTGATTATCTCGTGCACCTCGTCTGGAGTGACGGGGGGCAGGGGACAATCAGGGTCTTCGACCGGAGGAAGGGAGGCTCTACGTTCGACTTCAGCGTCCACCTCAGAGAGGTGAGCTTGGTCTACTGGTTGAGAGCTGGGAGAGCATTGGGCCTCAAGACTATCGGCAAGGCATTCAGCCTTGTCGATATCATCGAAAGCGATGGTATTGTCTGGGCGGACTAGAGGGGGCATGGAGGTAAACTCCCGGGACCTGAGCTTCCTCTGAAGCTGCCAGAAGGCAAGATGGGTAGGCTCAAGCTCGCTCAGCATCTTATCCCAACCGGCGGAACGCAATTCCTCCATGCGTGTCTTTACAGATTTCTGTAAATAGCGCATGTGGACTTTGTTCAAGCGGCAGGGAAAGCTGCTGTAGGCACGGACAGCCGCGTTCTTCTCATTCAACAGAGCACGTACATCGTCAGGCAACTTCCAGCGGTGGTCATCCACCGCAGGAACTTCCCTTGAACAATCGTTCATGACTGATTGTACGTATTCCGTAAATGAGTCGATCGCAGCTGTCGTGTCAGCGATAGAGTCAAAGTAATCAGGTATGGAGTCTAAGAGTGGGGATGTGGAGGATTTCAGACATTCGCTTACTTTCCTCCAGTCCGTCACTATACGGGAGGGAGGGGGTTGAGAGGGGTCGGGGCGACCGATGCGGGGGACCAGATTTAGAATAACGGGACGGTGATCAGACGATAGTTCATGTATCGCCTCTATAGAGTCCAACCGAAGGTTGATATTCTTTAGGAGCGCTACATCAAGTACGTCCGGGGTATAACTAGAGTCATAGGGAAAATGAGTGGGAGTCATGGGAGCAACAACATCGAAATGTAATCGCGGACAGAGGTTGAGCAGGTGTCTACCTCTGGTATTGGTGATGGAGCTATTCCAGGCGGAATTTTTAGCGTTGAGGTCCCCCGCTATGATAACGGAGTCGCTCAAGCTAAGAAGGGCAGAGAGGTCGTCAGACAGAGATTGGAAATTCTCTGTGACACCGGTATAGGGAGGAAGATAAGCCGATACAAGAGTGATCGGCTGGTGGCCTGTCATACCTAAGCGGCAGACGGACACTTCTAATCGCGATAGGGGGGGAGCATCCATAGGAATACAGTATAGGGAGGATTTATAATAAATAAGGGTTCCGCCCTTATGACAACGTTCCCTGTCATTGCGAACTATGCGATAGTTGGCAATTGACGGGTTACGATATCTGGGCTTCAAAAAGGTTTCCTGTATGAGGAGGATATCAATTTGGTGATCGCGGAGGAAAGAGGCGATCTCATCGCGTTGGCCTGAGAGGCCGTCGGCATTGAAAAAGCCTAAATTAAGGGACCTGGGTTTGAAACGCTCTTTAATTCCTCTATCCATTATTGAGTTAATTGTTGGAGTAGGAATTCAGGGCGCGCGTGATCTCGGGATACGCTTGATAGATCTTAAGGATCTGAGGAAGATCGCGGGCACGTTGCGCGACTTGCAACTCCCTGGCCATTTGCCATGCTCGCGGGGTGTTAAAGGTCAGGAAGGTGGAGGCGATGATGCTGAAAGGATCAACAACATCGTCGCCGCTAGCCACTGGGGTGGGTGCGGGAGGGGTGGCCAAAGCGGCAGGGGCCGCTTTAGGAGCGGGTGGTACTTACCTATCACAAGCATTTCCTTGCTTATAAGGTGATCTCCTAACTCATGTGAGCTAAGAATTTGTTTTAATGCAATACAAACATTTTTATTTTTTTTTATTATTATTTACCTAAAAAACTTATTACCTAAGTACTTACAAGGTTACAAAGTCATTTTCATAAAAATTTAACATTATTCTACCTTGTAAGTAGGTACTTAACTTACAAGGGAGAATAATATTAAATTTTTATAATAATGAAATGACTATGAGGGAATACCATGTACCTACCTACTAATTCTAAGTAGTAATTACTTACCTACGTTAATAAAACTGTAATACTTACTTAAAAATTTGTATGAAAATAAAAGAACTGAATGAACATTACTAACCTTAGTTTTATTTCAACTTTGTAGGTAGGGGCATTCTCGAAGCGAACGGACTACCCGTTCGCTTGTACACACGGCTACACATCAAGCTATACATTTACACTGACCTATAATTGTAAGGAAATCCTATACAATGCGAGATCATCTTCTGAAAATGAAAAATGAAAATGGTTTATATGTTTTACAAGTAATATCTTAAGAACTAGTGATTGGAGCCTCCTTTTAAGCAAATAAGCCTGTATTAGGAGACTCCGCTCTTCCAAATCAATTAGTTTAATTTACATGTTTTCTATAGTAATATAAAGAAAACTAAAATTAAATCTAAAACAAATAAAAGCCTAAAACACAAAAAAAAAATACGCAGCCCGTACGCAGACATGCGAGTGTGTGAGTGAGAGTGAGAGTGTGTGAATGTGAATGTGAGTGTGTGAATGTAAGTGTGAGTGAGGTGTGTTAGTGAAAAATGAGAATGAATCAGAGTGTATGCGTGAGGTTATGGATGGTGCAGGCATCAGACTGATGTGTAGGGTTATATATATTTTATTCCAGCAGCGTCTCCGTTTCGTCAAAGGTTAGTGGTTTTATCCAATTAGTTACAATTTTTTTACATTTATTTTGTTTCTTATCCTATACGTAAATCTCTTTGGTAAGTCTATTGTATAGCTGAGCTGAGCGAGTGAGTGATCTTATACTGGAAATGTATAGCTAAATCTGTAGCCGTACCCAAACCTGCCCTACCTACCTATCCTATTACGCTGTTGGACAAACGTTGACTTGATTACACCCATAGGTATTTCGCCACCTAAGTTTTTGTCCCATGTTATAGAGGCATATTATTCGTGGATCTTTGACAATCGTTACGGGTCGTCAGAAGCCCGAAAGTCTGACAACCAGTCTTACCAAGGGGTATCGTATTACCCAGTAACTGGTTTGTGGAGGTCAGATAGGCAGTCACTCCATGTAAAATACTGGTATTCAGCTGCATCTGGTTAGACTGGAAGCCGACCCCAACATAGTTGGGAAAAGGCTAGGCAGGCAGATTGTTATAGAGGCATATTGCTATTGCTATCAACCGGGCACACATCTAGACTCCGGGCTGATGCTGAGAAATTCTTGATGGAAAAACCCAATAACACTGCCCGACCTGGGAATTGAACCCAGTACCTCCTGCTCAGCAGTACAGCTTGTGTACCTACACCAACTAGGCCTACACCTCTGCCTAACTTTCAGGACAGAAATTATTTATTTGCTTATACTTAGAGTGAAATTTTAATGGTTGTTTTCCTCTTAAAGGGTGAATGTACTCATCATTATGAACAACTTTTACTATGGGACCATACCTGAAATCGTGTGGTTCAGTACCTTAGAGGTAACTACATCAAACTCTTCAAAATGTAGGGAGTTGCTGATTTTTTTTCACGATTTCAGGTTTGGTCCCATAGTAAAAGTTGTTCATAATGATGAGTACAATGACCCTTTAAGAGGAAAACAACCATTAACATTTTTCAACTTGTATACAACGTATAACGTTGAATGCGCAAAACCTCTTAAGGGGTAATTGTACTCATTATTATGAACAACTTTTAGTATGGGACCAAACCTGAAATCGCGAAAAAAAATCAGCTGTTCAGTACATTTTGACGAATTATGCGAACAGAAATGTACTGAACAGCTGATTTTTTTTGCGATTTCAGGTTTGGTCCCATTAGGGTTTCTCATTTCTCGACCTTTTTAGGGTTCCGTACCAAAATGGTAAAAAAGGAACCCTTATGGTGTGACTCAGTCTGTCTGTCTGTCTGTCTGTCACAGCTGGATATCTCAAGAACTACTGATGCTATCAACTTGAAACTTAGAATAGTTTTAGATGACGTTTACCCAACTATTTTGCAAATAAGAAAGAAATAAAAATATTTTTATTTTTTTTGCAACAGGGACTGAAAGGGTAAGGGGAAGGTCTTAAAAATTTAAAGTGGGGCTACTAGGGTTTGTGGGGTATCATATGAAAGAGCGCAGTTTGCACATTCTCAAACTATTTTTAAATTTTTTTTATTCTGCATAGTTTTCGACTTTTGATGAAAAATGAAAAAAAAATACAGTTCCCCCCCCCCCCTTATCTCCGAAGTTTGCAAAGAGAAAAATCTGAAATTATTCTATGTGATAGAAGTTTATGTAAAGATTACAGGAAAAATAAAACGATGTCTCTAACTAGCACACTTTTTCAGAAATCGGAACGGAACCCTCGATGCGCGAGTCCGACTCGCTCTTGACCGGTTTTTTTATTTATTTCCCGGAGCACGAGAATTCTCGACCACTATTTCCCGGGAATTCCCGGGTTGTCGAGAAATATGGCAATTTTTAAAAATATGTGTGATTTAACAATAAAACTACGCTTTTTATGCAATATCCAACAACATTTATCAATCAACAACGTTTATTTTTAGTTTCATGTGACTGACTTAACTATAGAAAACTTTAATTAAGCGAAATAAACTCTAGCGAGATCTTTTATCATTATTTCTACAAACAATTTTAGGACTAAATAGTCTTTTTCTTTGGAAAAAACAAATAAAATATCTTCTAAAAACAATGTCATCATGTCACCACAGTAAAACTTAGTACCTTACATACTAAATAATTTACTTAATCTCTGTCTGTACTACAAACTTTTCAATTATGTAACACTAGCTGTTGCCCGCGGCTTCGCCCGCGTAGATGTCGGAAAATATCCCATGGGAACGTTCATGTGGAAAACATAGGGCATATCCCTAACTTAAGAAATGCTGGGTTTCCCATAAAACTTTCATCCCTTTTATCACCCCTTGTAGGATTATGTTTTAAGACAAAAAGTAGCCCATGTCTTTTCCCAGGATGCTATCTATAGCCTTGCCAAATTTCATCGAAATCCGTACAGTTTTGTAAATTTTAAAGTCAACCCCTATGATACGGCCTTAGGGGATGATTTTTTAAAAATGCTGAACCGCATATTTCTTAATTTCCTACCAATAAAATAAATTTGTTATCCATAACTTAAGAAATACTTGGTTTCCCTTACAAACTTTCATCCCCTATATCACCCCCTGTAGTATTGTTTTTGAAAGAATCCTATGTCCTTTCCCAGGATGCTATATAAAGTCTTGCACAATTTTGTCGAAATCCGTGCAGTTTTGTAAATTTTAAAATCAACCCCGATTTTACCCCCTTAGGGGATGATTTTTCAAAAACGCTGAACCGCATATTTCTTTATTTCCTATCAAAAGCATACATTTTAATTTTCACATCCCTAACTTAAGAAATACTGAGTTTCCCATACAAACTTTCATCCCCTATATCACCCCCTGTAGGATTATTTTTGAAAAAAAAAGTAGCCTTTGTCCGTCCCCAGGACACCATCTATAGCCTTGCCAAATTTTATCGAAATCCGTGCAGTTTTGTAAATTTTAAAATCAACCCCTATTTGACGCCCTTAGGGGATGATTTTTCAAAAACGCTGAACCACATATTTCTTAATTTCCTACCAATAGCATAAATTTGTTATCCCTAACTTAAGAAATACTGGGTTTCCCTTACAAACTTTCATCCCCTATATCACCCCCTGTAGTATTATTTTTGAAAAAAAGAGTATCCTATGGCCTTCCCCAGGATGCTATATAAAGCCTTGCCAAATTTTGTCGAAATCCATGCAGTTTTGTAAATTTTAAAATCAACCCCTATTTTACCCCCTTAGGGGATGATTTTTCAAAAACGCTGAACCGCATATTTCTTTATTTCCTATCAAAAGCATACTTTTTAATTTTCACATCCCTAACTTAAGAAATACTGAGTTTCCCATACAAACTTTCATCCCCTATATCACCCCCTGTAGGATTATTTTTGAAAAAAAAGTAGCCTATGTCCGTCCCCAGGATACCATCTATAGCCTTGCCAAATTTTATCGAAATCCGTTCAGTGGTTTAGGCGTGAAAAGGTAACAGACAGACAGACAGACAGACAGACAGACAGAGTTACTTTCGAATTTATAATATTAGTGTTTTTGAAAGTATCCTATGTCCTTTCCCAGGATGCTATATAAAGCCTTGCCAAATTTTGTCGAAATCCGTGCAGTTTTGTAAATTTTAAAATCAACCCCGATTTCACCCCCTTAGGGGATGATTTTTCAAAAACGCTGAACTGCATATTTCTTTATTTCCTATCAAAAGCATACATTTTAATTTTCACATTCCTAACTTAAGAAATACTAAGTTTCTCATACAAACTTTCATCCCCTATATCACCCCCTGTAGGATTATTTTTAAGACCAAAAGTAGCCTGTGTCCTTCCCCAGGATGCTATATAAAGCCTTGCCAAATTTCATCGAAATCCGTACAGTTTTGTAAATTTTAAAGTCAACCCCTATCATACGGCCTTAGGGGATGATTTTTCAAAAATGCTGAACCGCATATTTCTTAATTTCCTACCAGTAAAATAAATTTGTTATCCATAACTTAAGAAATACTGGGTTTCCCTTACAAACTTTCATCCCCTATATCACCCCCTGTAGTATTGTTTTTGAAATAATCCTATGTCCTTTCCCAGGATGCTATATAAAGCCTTGCCAAATTTTGTCGAAATCCGTGCAGTTTTGTAAATTTTAAAATCAACCCCGATTTTGCCCCATTAGGGGATGATTTTTCAAAAACGCTGAACCGCATATTTCTTTATTTCCTATCAAAAGCATACATTTTAATTTTCACATCCCTAACTTAAGAAATACAGAGTTTCCCATACAAACTTTCATCCCCTATATCACCCCCTGTAAGATTATTTTTGAAAAAAAAAGTAGTTATGTCCGTCCCCAGGACACCATCTATAGCCTTGCCAAATTTTATCGAAATCCGTGCAGTTTTGTAAATTTTAAAATCAACCCCTATTTTACGCCCTTAGGGGATGATTTTTCAAAAACGCTGACCCACATATTTCTTAATTTCCTACCAATAGCATAAATTTGTTATCCCTAACTTAAGAAATACTGGGTTTCCCTTACAAACTTTCATCCCCTATATCACCCCCTGTAGTATTATTTTTGAAAAAAATAGTATCCTATGGCCTTCCTCAGGATGCTATATAAAGCCTTGCCAAATTTTGTCAAAATCCGTGCAGTTTTGTAAATTTTAAAATCAACCCCGATTTCACCCCTTAGGGGATGATTTTTCAAAAACGCTGAACTGCATATTTCTTTATTTCCTATCAAAAGCATACATTTTAATTTTCACATTCCTAACTTAAGAAATACTAAGTTTCTCATACAAACTTTCATCCCCTATATCACCCCCTGTAGGATTATTTTTAAGACCAAAAGTAGCCTGTGTCCTTCCCCAGGATGCTATATAAAGCCTTGCCAAATTTCATCGAAATCCGTGCAGTTTTGTAAATTTTAAAATCAACCCCGATTTTGCCCCCTTAGGGGATGATTTTTCAAAAACGCTGAACCGCATATTTCTTTATTTCCTATCAAAAGCATACATTTTAATTTTCACATCCCTAACTTAAGAAATACTGAGTTTCCCATACAAACTTTCATCCCCTATATCACCCCCTGTAGGATTATTTTTGAAAAAAAAAAGTAGCCTATGTCCGTCCCCAGGACACCATCTATAGCCTTGCTAAATTTTATCGAAATCCGTGCAGTTTTGTAAATTTTTAAATCAACCCCTATTTTACGCCCTTAGGGGATGATTTTTCAAAAACGCTGACCCACATATTTCTTAATTTCCTACCAATAGCATAAATTTGTTATCCCTAACTTAAGAAATACTGGGTTTCCCTTACAAACTTTCATCCCCTATATCACCCCCTGTAGTATTATTTTTGAAAAAAATAGTATCCTATGGCCTTCCCCAGGATGCTATATAAAGCCTTGCCAAATTTTGTACAAATCCATGCAGTTTTGTAAATTTTAAAATCAACCCCTATTTTACGCCCTTAGGGGATGATTTTTCAAAAACGCTGACCCACATATTTCTTAATTTCCTACCAATAGCATAAATTTGTTATCCCTAACTTAAGAAATACTGGGTTTCCCTTACAAACTTTCATCCCCTATATCACCCCCTGTAGTATTATTTTTGAAAAAAATCGTATCCTATGGCCTTCCCCAGGATGCTATATAAAGCCTTGCCAAATTTTGTCGAAATCCATGCAGTTTTGTAAATTTTAAAATCAACCCCTATTTTACCCCCTTAGGGGATGATTTTTCAAAAACGCTGAACCGCATATTTCTTTATTTCCTATCAAAAGCATACATTTTAATTTTCACATCCCTAACTTAAGAAATACTGAGTTTCCCATACAAACTTTCATCCCCTATATCACCCCCTGTAGGATTATTTTTGAAAAAAAAAGTAGCCTATGTCCGTCCCCAGGATACCATCTATAGCCTTGCCAAATTTTATCGAAATCCGTTCAGTGGTTTAGGCGTGAAAAGGTAACAGACAGACAGACAGACAGACAGACAGACAGACAGACAGACAGACAGACAGACAGACAGACAGACAGACAGACAGAGTTACTTTCGAATTTATAATATTAGTATGGATAAAACGACAGTTTTTCAATTACGTATAAAAATAACAATCAGACTAGCTTAATAATTCCGAGTAACAGTAAGGTACAGGTACCTTAGTCTAATCTTTGTATCAACTTTTCAATATTTGTTATAAATGGACAGTCTTTTCGTTACGTAAGTAAACATAAGAACCTAATAAATAATTAATAATCTTAGACTAACTACAATCACAATTTAAAGCGGAAACTGCTACAAAAGCTAGCCCACTATGTCTTGTTATTAATAAGGAAATAAGCCTTTCAAAATACGAGGGCATTTATAGCATCATCTGACAATCGGTTTCGTATTTTCGTCACAGTTTCCAGACAAGGAGAAAACCCGTTCATTTTCTGTCGACGTAGGCTTTACTGACATAACAGCTTTAAAGTTTTTCGGATTTGGTGGTTTTTTGCTAGTTGATTCATATAACTGAAACTCTTTTCTAATCAAGCTTCTTGTTCAGTTTCAATATTGCTCGTAGTGTCTGTGGCTGCCATTTCAATAGCCCGTTTTAGAGCCGCGCGCGAGCGCAAGCGCGTTATTAAGTTTTTAAAATTTTTGACTGAATTTCTCGTTTTCTCGGTTTCTCGACCACTTTTTTCTCGTCTCGAGTAAGGCAAAATTTCCCGCGAATTCTCGGTTCGAGAACTCTCGAAGAGAAACTCTCCCATAGTAAAAGTTGTTCATAATGATGAGTACAATGACCCCTTAAGAGGTTTTGCGCATTTAACGTTACACGTTGTATAAGGTATGCAGACAAGATGAAATGTTACGAACTTACGAGTTTATGACTCTTGATTCTAGTAAGCATGTTGAGAGTCTGAGGCGTACTAGTGTACCAGAATAATGTGCACAAATACAAGGATGTGATACAGACCATCAAACTGAACAACTTTTTCCCGGGGACCAACATCGTAATCGTAAAAAAAAAACAGTCGTCCCTTACATTTGGTCAAGTAGACTTGAAATTTTGTAAGGGACTACTGATTTTTTTCCCACGATTTTGATGTTGGTCCTCGAGAAAAAGTTGTTCAATTTGATGGTCTGTACCACATCATTAAGTTTGTGCACATTATTCTGGTACGCCCTGTAGTGTGCGCGCAAGTGCTAGTCACCGCCTGAGGTAGACAAACGTCAAAGCTAACTCAGGCTGCCAATCTTGTCAATCGAACTCTCCGCTCTAAGCTCCGCTCACATACTTCAGGCGGTGACTAGCAGTTGCGCGTACATTTCACCAAGAATTTCTGCCAACAAGAAACTTTACTGTGTTCCGGTTTGAAAGGTGTGGGTGTACTTATAAGCACTTATGACATTTTACGAAAGTCATGGGTACCTACAGTTTGCCGCGGGGGTCGCGGGTTGTTCGAAAGAGATACTGTGGCCCTGGCACAGGCAACTGAAGGAACACATTGGGTTTAGTCAGTAAAAGTCTGACACGGCCTTCTGCCTTCTGAAGTCATTTGATGATTTCCCATACACAAACAAAAAAAAAAAAATGGGTAGGTATCTACAGTTTGCACGTCTTGCCGAGTCCAATCCACATCGAAGGGCAGCTTCTCAAAGTTGTGAAGAAGTACGTCTACCTAGGGCAAGTCATCCAGCTCGGTAGTTGAAAGTAGCCGACAGAAGGATCCAGTTGGGTTGGGCAGCGTTTGGAAAACTTCCTCAAGTCTTCTCGGTTGCCAATCCCGCAGTGTTTGAAGACAAAGGTCCAAGCTCGCTCAGCGCGCTATGGAGCGGGCTATGCGCGGAGTTTCTTTAAAGGATATGATCAGGAATTAAGTTATCCGGAAAAGAACCGGAGTTACCGACTTAGCTTGCAAAGCAAGCTGAAGTGGCAGTGGGCTGGCCATGTTTGTTGTTTGTTTGTCTGTTGTTTGTTTGTTTGTGTTTGTCGGTGGAGCAGACGAGTCCTGGAGTGGAGGCCGCGTATAATGTGGGACGCCCCCCAGCTAGGTGGACCGACGACTTACTGGATGCGAAGGCGGAGGACAGGGTGTTGTGCCGCAGCCTGGGACAGGCCTATGTCCAGCAGGCTAGGCTGAGTTGATGACATTTAGCTCTGTTTCTGGGATGTCAAAGCATCTACGATGTCACTGGTATTGCAGTTGTCCATGAGCGACGGTGACCACTTACCTTCAGGTGTGGCACACCCGCCACGTATTTCTATCTAGTCAGCTGGCACCCCTGAGGCACAGCATCAAAACCATTCTAGACTGTTAGCTCGTGGCTAAATAACAGCCGCATGGGTTAAGCTACGCTTGGCGCGGCCGGTACGTGGATGGGTGACAACCCATTACGTATCGAGACTTCTCCGTGCCTCGGAAAGCACGTTAAACCGTTGGTCCCAGCTGTCATTTGTAGATTGACAGGTGTTACGGGTTGTCAGAAGCCCGAAAGTCTGACAACCAGTCTTACCAAGGGGTATCGTATTACCCAGTAACTGGGTTGTGGAGCTGCATCCGGTTAGACTGGAAGCCGACCATAACATAGTTGGGAAAAGGCAGACAAATGATGACTTTTAGCTTGTTGAATGTAACTGTCTAATCGAACTAAAATATTCAATGTACTTACCCTCTACCACAAACACAGATATGGCATTTTGTTTCGGCTTCCATCCAGCGGAGCGGAAATTTATTGGAGATCTCTTTAGAATGCACCTTTAAAATTATGCATTAATACTTAAATACCTACTAGTTTTGTCTATCCAGCAGGGCTTTTTCTTTTTATATCTTTAGTATTTACAATTATTATTGTAAGTAGTACTTACACCAAAATATAAGCATTTTCAATATAGGTACATAAATAAGCCTACAAGTACTTCAGATTTATCCCTAGCCTAACACCTCAATATTTCTCGGAATATCAACTACAACTTACCCCAAAATTTTGTTCTAGATTACGCTACATTAACCGCTCCCTACTACAATATAGAAGACCAAGAAGACGGCTCAAAAGACTACGCCTGCACATCTTGCAAGAGGAAGTACAAATCCCTTCCAAGCGTAGTCCAGCACTATCGACATGTCCACCTGCGCTTGAGGCCGAAGCTCCGGTCATGTTTTTTCTGCGAGATCAAAGTCCCTGGACACGCCCGTGCCTTTCACCTTGAGAAAGAGCATGGAATACCAGCTCCGACATGTAATGCATGTGGTAAAAAGTTCGCGTACCCGTTTCAAGTGTTGCGACACCAAAAAAATTACCATATGGGCGAAACAAAGTTTGGTTGCAACGAATGTGACATGAGGTTTACGTCCCAAGCGAGTCTAACCCAACATATGATTAAGCATTCTGGTGTTAGAGTGCATAAGTGTGAGATTTGTGAGAAATCTTTTAAGTGGAAGAAGAATTTGAGGACTCATATTATGATGCATATGGATGAGAGGAGGCATGTTTGTCCTGTCTGCCAGGATGCGTTTGTGCAGCAGACAAGCCTTAAGTATCATATTACTAAAAGACATCCGGAGTATGTTTAATATATTATGTTATTTATTTTGTGGTTTTATTTACCCTGTTTGACTTAATAAACGATGAGTAGTAAATTTTCCGAAACTAAAAAGTTTATGGGTATAGAAAGGCAGCTAAAGCGAAACTCGCAGAGAAGAGTAGGTTGAGTATTTTATTTAAAATTTTAAACGACGTATTACATATCGTACCAATATGGACTTGTAGGATCTGTGGTCTGCGAACTTTACAGAAAGTGCGCTAATAATGCATCAAAGAAATGTCCCATTTGAATAAAAAACATGTAAAATGCATCGTTTGTAATAAGAAGATTACCTACTCATGAGCAGATATAAATATGACCATTAGTAAGTTTTGCTACGAACTCGGACTAAATAAAAAACCTATTTGGTCTGAGACTACGAGGCTGCGGTGTAAAGCTAGCTTTCATGACACAGGATGATTTCACATTATGTGGGTAGTGTTATTTCACGTATTTCTGTGACAAATAAACCTATTTTTCTTTCCTCTTCCTTTCTATTTAGCGGTCATTTTCATTTTTGTAACAACCCTTCGTCAGTGAAGTTCTAACAGTGCGTAGGTAAGTCATTTTATGAGTGTTTTGAGATTTGAATGTCATTGGATAAAGCTTAATGGCGCGCATCGTATCGACCAATCAAAACACAGTAAACTGACCAATACGAATGCGTTATTTGAAAAATAGTTACACTGCGTATCTCAGTTGTTGGCGCCAACACTGCATAATAATTATGTCAGCCATTCACGTACAAATTCGTCGTGCATCAAGTGCTCCGATGTTGAAAAAACTGTATGAAATGAATGTAACTCACGTTGTGTTCAATTATTAATACTTTGTTATTAATAATTAAACACAATATGGCCCCAAGCGCAAGCCTCATTAATCTCATACAGTTTTTTCACTCTCCTGTAAAGTAGCCATTTTTGACTTCCGTACTGTTAGAACTTCACTGACGCCTTGGTTTTTATCAATTTCTTCTGAAACTTTTGACACTGACACTTCTCTCTGACTACCTTATAGAGTAGGTACAATCGTGCACTTACGTGAGTGGGAGGCGAAGCAATGTTAGAAATAAAACACCGTTAATTTTAAAATTTTATTTCGGGGTATGTTTCTCCATCAAATGGTACGCCTTTGTATGACTTGTCAAAGATCTCTGGTTGTCAAAAGTTTTGTCACAAGCTTGGCATCTCAAAACTTTAGGTTTCGCGCCATGCACTAATACTTCGTGGAAATTCTTCTTCGTATAATCATTGAATTTCTCGCCACAATATCCACATTTATTCCTCTTATTCATACAAATGTGTACTGCTTTTTCATGATCCCTTTTCTTGATATTGTTATTAAAAACTTTGGAACAATATGAACAGTTAAAAACCCCGGTTTTATGCCTATATGAGTGGGTAAGTAAAGTTTTTTTGTTCACAAACCCAGCATCACACACATCACAGATAAAATTTCTATAGTGAGAATTCATATGTTCTAGTAATACTTTGAAATTGCCGTATTGATTTCCACAAAACACACATTTCGACATATCGGTGTCGAATTTGAACGGTAAAATATGATTTTTTAGTCCTTCATGGAAGAATTTTTTGTGTTCCAATTTCAAATGTTCGATTAATTGATCTAACCTATCGAGATTCGTTTGACAGATGTCACATGATAGATTAGTGATGTCTAGTTTGATGATGTAATTGTGCATCGCTCTTTCTTCCATGAATGTCGATTTTGAGTCTTCGTGTTGGGATAATGTGTGAGTCTTAAGTTCTGCGGTAGTTTCGTATTGTTGGGGGCAAAAGCTGCATGAGTATCCGATACCAGCATATTTTCCTATTGGCGTGGCATTAGAGTGATACAAAATAGTTCTAATGTTATCTTTATGTTTTTCCACTTCAGTTTTTCTTTTTAATTTTACCTGAGTTAAATTGTTCGGATTTATTACGATGATTCCTTTCTTCTTACACCTCTTCTTGTTCTTCTTAACTGTTATGATGTGCTCCTTCGGTTTCCATGTTGCTTCTATAAAATAAAAAAAACGGAACGTTAGTGTATATTTTATAACCAATACATATTTTAGTAGGCGTACCAAAGGGTATCGTGTTAGGCTTCATGTAAATCATGTACCTAAACGACGCCGAAGCTGCACCAGTGCCGGACCGCATATTTGTGTATACGAATGAATATCGCCCAACCGCCGCACCGCCGCCGCACCGAAGTTGCGTGTACACCGCGTTGATACCGAGTTATATAGTAAAACAACGAGCATGCGGTCCGGCGCCGGTGCGGCTCCGGCGTCATGTAAATGAAGCCTTACACTGTTTTGTTCACCGCACCGGGAACGGGACGTCAACGAGAAAACAGATGACGGCGCCATAGCAAATGTCCTACTGCCACTACTTCGGCACCGTCATCTGGTTTCTCGTTGACGTCCCGTTCCCGATGCGGTGGACAAACAGTGTAACCCTGTAAATCGGATAGACAGGCGCTCCGTGTAAAATAGCTACTGGTATTCAGCTGCATCTGGTAAGACTTCAAGCCGACCACAATGTACCTACCTAGTTAGGAAAATGCTGGGAAAATATATTTATTTATTTAGGTTAACTAACAAATGTGTACACGGGTGATTCTTTGAACATGTGCATATCACGCGGCCCTCCCTAAATAACTAGTTACTTTGTGAGCTAAAAAGTTATGTTTTTTTTATTTCACGTAAAACATAGTTCCAGCACTATATACAGATGCACATAATATATTCTTATTGTTATAAACAACTAAGTTATGTTCATAAACGTTCCTCAAATCTTATCACCATTCGTGTCCCAATTCCCAAAAGAGATTGCCCGCGGACAGTACTCTTGAGAAATGGCTCATGTCTCAAAAAGTTAAACAGCATGAAATATCTAAAATAAAACGATATTTTTTAAATAAGACTTAATTATGATTTATAATTGGATCGTTTTTTGAAAAATAATTAGTACTTTTAAGTTTCCGGACAGTAAAGTACGCCATTTTTAACTATCGCCTGTCAATACTAGGGATGACCATTTCTCCTATTGCGTGTAATGTGCCTACCTACTACAATGATATCGATTCTGTCTTGATTGTTCGATTTATTACTGCGAATCTATTTAAATAACTGTTTACTATACAATATTTTTATAATATGATAGATAGCTCGCAAGGTAAAATAAATAAATCAGTTTCTGTAACCCCACAGAACTAGATATTATTTATTTATTTATACATTCTCCATTGTATACCACAAAAATAGGTCAATCTGCCTAGCCTTTTCCCAACTATGTTGGGGTCGGCTTCCAGTCTAACCGGATGCAGCTGAATACCAGTATTTTACATGGAGCGACTGCCTATCTGACCTCCACAACCCAGTAACTGGGTAATACGATACCCCTTGGTAAGACTGGTTGTCAGACTTTCGGGCTTCTGACGACCCGTAACGACTGTCAAAGATCCACGAATAACAGCCGGGACCAACGGCTTAACGTGCTTTCCGAGGCACGGAGGAATCTCGATATGTAAAGATGGTCACCCATCCACTGACCAACCCCGGCAAGCGTAGCTTAACCTGACGGATCGACCCGTGCGGCTGTTATTACTTAGCCACGAGCTCCTATATACCACAAAAATAGGTAAATAACATAAAAACAAATCGAAGACTACAAAATATACTTACAATGGGCGGCCTTATCTCTTTCTGCGATATTAGTTATTAGGTACGTTCACCTATCTTATTTTGATCGAAAATGTGACGAGACAATAGTGTGCGGCGAAGTAGGTATATTTGGTTGGTATAATTATTAACTTTATTTTTATTTATTGTTGATAATGAAATCGGAATAGTTTCAAACGTCTAATAACAAACCCACGTTGATTAAAAACAACAAAGAGTGTATAGTTTTGCTAATTGGTGAAGCATGTCGTGTACTATCTAAATGACTACTTAAAAATATGATCTTTATGGTATATGGTATATTTATAACTTTTCGAGCATGAACTGCTAAAAAAATTAAATTTAAAATTTAAAAAACCTCCAACGCAAAAAAGAAAAGCGAACATTTAAAAAGTCAAAAATAATACCTATCGTTGAGCCATCAAATTCGATTGAGTAATACCTATATATATTTTAATTACAGAAATTGATGGATGGCACGATAAGGTTTGCTCATTGAATTGGCGCTATAATTTCGCGGCGGGGTACCGCATATGTACATAGTCAATCATGAAGGGTCTGACTTACTTAATAAGTAAGTCAGACCCTTCATGATTGACTATGTACTACTAAAGAAGCTAATTTGTAACGACTTTGAAAATTGTCCCAACAGTTTATACTTTGTTCTCAAAGTCGCAGGGTTAATTTTTTCCGCGTAATCTATTGCTATCTGAAAGAGTAATTCGGCGGTCGGGCTCCGTTCCGCGTCTCGACTCGTGCGGGTCACACGTCAAAAAGTGTTTTGGCGCCAACTCTAGCCTACCTTAATCGCACAGAAATCGTGTTTGGCAAACAAAAATCTCCTTACCTTTCGAGTTTCCCGTGGTTAGTCTATTATTTTTATTTATCATTTTTATGCATTATTATAGTCGCCATAGGATACTCTTTGCTTTGATTAAGTTCCTAAATTATTAAGTTCTTTATAGAACGTATAATCTGAGACTTCTGAGAGTGTACAAATACCTAATTACCATTTTTCCCGTTCGTATTTTGGCGAACGGTAATGAGCAATTAAAAAATGGTAATTAGTACCAGTATAAGCTGGCCTCTTATTATATTTTAACAGTAGGTACGTAGTACTGAGCGTCTACTGGTCCGCGCCAGCCAGAACGCACAAACGGCACGCAACGGATTTTGGTTTGTTTGTATGAAGAAATGAAAATGCTGGCGGTACCGGTAGTGGATGCAATGCTGTTGAATTCGTTGCGTGCCGTGCGTGCGTTGCGGCCGGGGCGGACCAGTTAATTATTCTAATAAATCAGTCATCAAGCTGGAGTCAAGTTTTATTCATCTGCTATAACTCCTCTTACTGTGACCAGGACACCTTTAGCCCTCTCACAGGCCCCCGGGACTGTACCTCGGGAGGAGTTCATTGGAATATGGAACAAATTGTGGGGTAAGTTGGTACTCTTCGCAGAAGAGATCGTTTCGTTTCGTCGTTCATGAGGTAAGGTAAAACGTAATGGTCACTATCTAACAGAGTGATTTTTTAATGGCCAGCCAAATTTTCACAGGGTGTTCTACCCATGAATATGAACAACTTTCATTATGGGACCAACTAAGAAATCACGAAAAAAAAAACCAGCGGTTTCCTACAAAAGTTCAATACCTACTCGATCAAAATGTATGAAACAGCTGATATTTTTTTTGCGATTTCAAAGTTGGTCCCATAGTGAAAGTTGTTCATATTCATGGGTAGAACACCCTGTGAAAATTTGGCTGGTCATTAAAAAATCACCCTGTATACATATATTTTTTTTTTTTATTCTTTATTAATAAGGGGTTTTTATCCACACGGTATACATATAATAAAACAGAAAAAAAAAAAAGAAAGATTTTTTTTTTTTTTTTCTGTATACATAGTATAATAAAACAGAAAAAAAAACTGTGTCTGTACATTGAATATATTAAAAAAATAAAAATTGGGGGGAGGGGGAGGGTTAGAAAGAGTAATAGAGCACGAATCCAAAAAAAAAATTCTGTTTGTTTGTCTGTGTGTCTGTCTGTTTGTTTGTACACGCTAATCGTCGGAACTACTGAACGGATTTGAGTGATTTTTTTTGCTGTGTATTAAGTCTGGGCAACATATAGGCTATAATTTATCTTGGAAACTTGAACACCTGGTTCTGAACCGTAACAGACCAGCTAAACTATAAGAGATAAAAAAATGGTACCATTGCAAAAATTGTTCCACGTGATGAGCATTTTCTGCTGAGAGAATAAAATTGAAGATCTGGAACACCTGATGTGGAACTCCAAGAGCCCAGCTGCACCATAACACATCTATGAATGACGTCTTAGCAAAAGTTGTTCGGTCTGACGGGCATTTCCTGTTGACTTATAAAAATCGAAGATCAGAAACATCTGATGTGAAAATCAAAGCTATCACTTATTTCACTGTATATTATCTACACTAATATTATAAAGAGGAAAGATTTGTATTTTTCCCAAAAACTACTGCGCCGATTTCAAAAATTCTTTCACCATCAGAAAGCTACATTCACCTTGAGTAACTAGGTTATATTTATTGCCAAAAAAAATTAGGGATCTTTAAGAAAATTGCAATAATGTACCAGTTGTGGTAGAATGTTTAGAACTTAAACAAATATTAACACCATACGTACCATGTAAAACTACATTCATACAAATAAAATTCTATTCTATTCTATTCTATTCAAAGTAGCAAAATTTTGCATATAAAATTCATTATTTGGCGTGCGCTGAGAAGGTGTGTGAGGCTGGTGAGGAGGGAAAGGGGAGGGGGATAGGGGCAGGGGTGGGTGAGGAGAGGAAAGGGTGGTGAGGGGTGAGGGAAGGGGTTGGTGACAGGGAGGGGACGGGGTGGTGAGTGGGAGAGGGGGAAGGGGAAGTGGTGAAGGGGGTGTGAGAGTGGGTAATAGGGGCAGGGAGAGGTTAGCGGGAAGGGCATACGGTGAACGAACGTGCTAATCTATAGAACAGTCGGACTTTGAAAATTCTTTTTGCATTTTATAGCCCAAATCTTAATGAACGTTATCCTATATTTAGCATCTCTCTAGGACCTTTACGTGCCGAGCTAAAATAAAAAAGGCGGAAATAACGCTACGCGAAAACAAAGTGCCTAATAACGCGGGCAGGCAATGCTATGCGATGGGGTAGTTCGGCGGAGCAAGAAATTTCACGCGGACGAAGTCGCGGGCAGCAGCTAGTACCTAAATAAACGTCCCTTGCTAAACGTGGAATCCTTCAATGAACCACTACAGTAGACTTTCCCAGGGCCATATCTATATATGGGGGGTTTCGCCATATCTGATTACCAAACTAAAAAAGAGGTTAATGATTGCAGAATGTCATTATTACGTAGTATAAATGGCAATGCTCTTATCCATCCTGTTGTCATTTTTTTCAACGACAGCTACTTGAAGAAAATGCTACATAAAAAGGTAAAGTAGGTAATCAAAGATGTGCTATATTGACGACATATTTATTTCTAATAAATATTTCATACTTAATTTTTGTGCGAAGCGCACTCGAATCAACTAGAAGATCTATCACTTAAATAGTTATAATTATGACACTCAGTTTTAATTAAATAATTCTTTTCACTTTCTCTTTACATTTTGTTATTGGTCATCTGTTTTAAAACGATCAATCGGATAACACTGAACTGTCGATGTGAGCTCACAGCAATTTGAAATAAAAATATATCGCGTACTTGAGATCAATAAAAAATAAATTAAATAGACAGTTATTGTATCATTTAGGTACAGTCAACTTTGTGGTAGCTTTACCACTTTCTAATAAGTATTAATAGATCTTGTCCATTTTAGGCGTGCCTTATGGTGGTAACCTAACCTAACCAACTAAATAAAAAGTAGGTTACAATGCGATTCAACTAAGAATATGAACGTCAATGACCTCTAACCGTCAACTGAAACTTGAAATTTAAGGCTTGCAAATATTTTGTAGTGTTATCCTTATCCATTTTAGTTCTGTTTTCACTAACTTTGCAAATGTGTAAACAAGGTGTTGTTTTGCTAAATCTTCACAATATAGTGCAAGGTCATTCCTATTCTTAGTTGAAACGCATTTTATGTGTAAGTACTTACATTATACCAAGTATTCATAAAATTACAAATGGCTGCTGAAGCGACCTTCCATATATTTAGTCCGCCTTTGCGCCCAAGCTCATCCAGTCTGATCATAGTTCTACGCTCGTCATGGATAAAAAACGACTTTGTTGGGTAATGGCAAGTAATTCCCGACCCACTAAGTTATTTTTATAGGTAATTAATACATAGCATTATTATACAATAGTTACTTTTAATGCAACATATATAAATAAATAAATAAATAAATATCCTTGGACATTTCACACATTTTTCATATATATATAGCTATAGCTAGCTTTATAGTACCTACTTAACTTATCTATTTAATTCTCAAATATTTTTTTATTTTATTTTGGTATTGCTCGCCTAGTGGCAACCATTGATTATTAAATATGTTTTATCTGTGGATAATGCAGTGGACTGCAACATTACTACTCAAAGTTTTGTTAATCGTATGTGTATATATGTTGTAGTTGTTTATTATCCCTTAATAAATAAAAAAAAAAAAAAAAAAAACATCTATAACTACTTCAATAGTAATAAATTACTAATGATCAATGGAGATCTTATTTTTCCAGCGTATGCCGGAACTATTATACTGATGCATTCTATGCAGGCGCCTTGACTTAGCTACTTTACTTCTATGCATTTAATCAGCTTTTAAAAACCTATTGTAAGGTTTTACCTACTGGAAAAAAATCTACAGCAATTTGAATTGAACTAAACTTAATGAGTTCCTGCTATCCTAACAAACTAAGCTGAAAATGTTTTGGGTAAGCAGTTGGTTCACAGTTGAGATTCCGGTTAACGTCTTAGCATTTGCCAGTCAATAAAGCCTTATGGGGGGTTTACACGGGTGACTAAAGCCGCACGATTTTTGCCGCGCGGCGTAAATCGACCATCTAAATGGCAATTCGGCTAAGTCGCAAGTGACTAAAGCCGCAAGCCCCAAAGTTGGGTAGCATCCGACTTTGGCTGCGCGGCGACCGGCCGCATGCGACTGGTGACTAAAATCGACCGTGTAAACTATCAGTTGCAGGCGATCGCCCGCCGCATGAAGGTGTTTCGCGCACGCACGTGTATTTATTTACTACAGCGATTCTGTGTATTATGTATCGTGACAACCATGAATAAAAATAACACCATACAGTTTTTGGAATGCTATGAAATGCATCCATGCTTATTATGGAACCTTTGTTTTTCTTCTCTCTTTGTTCTTTAAGCAATTGTTGAATAATTGAATAATTAATTATTTCAATTCACTTCAATAATAAACGGCTATATGGAAATGACCGAGCCGCATGCGATTTTAGTAACCTGTGTAAATGGGCTAGCGATGCGGCTTGGTGAGGCAATTTGTGAAGCGACTCGCCGCACGGCGAAAATCGACCCGTGTAAATACCCCATAACGGATGAATACTCAAACGCAACTCAATTTAAGGCGTATTGTAGACAGAAATACTTAAGCCTTTAGCACACCGACGCGACATCACACTTTGCTTGTTGGTGTTGTTGTTAGTGCTGTTACCTGGCGATAACTTGTCAAATTGTACAAACAATAACGCATTTCACAGCGAAACCGCAGTGGTAAGCGTCAGTGTGCTAACGGCGTTAACAACGTCTTAAGAAGTGATTCTGAAGATGATCTTCTGTGTCATTTGAGTATTCAGAGGCTAGTTTCTACAAACTGATTTGGAAATCACTACTCCTGTCATGAAAATAACGTCCCTGAAGTTAAACGAATAGTTGTGTTTTAACTTTTGCGCTTCCGTCGTTGTTTTAAAGGATTTAATTCCTGCGGGATTTCTTCTCTAATCATTAGGAACACAGTAGAACTTTTTATGAATTGTAAAAGATCTTTGTGTAGTAAACATTCTGCTACACATCTCACACTTAAACTCTCTCTGAAGACCGTGATCATCAGCCTCATGCTGTATCATCTTCTGGAAGTCATTGAACTTCCTCTCACAGATTGTACACTTCGGTCTCTTCTTAGCGTACAAATGGACCATTCGCTCGTGCACTTTCATCTTGATTCGAGTATCAAAAACTTTTGTGCAAAAGCCACATTGGAAAACTCCAGTTTTGTGTCGATACATATGAGCTTGCAGCATCCTTCTGTTCACGAAGCCAGCTTCACAAACCTCGCAGATATGATTACTATAATGAGTATTCATATGTTCGAGTAAGATCTTGAAGTTGTTGTATTCGAAAGAGCATTCGACGCAGTGCAGCACCTCCGAATCGAACCGAAAGGGAACGATGTGATTCCCAATATCAGTGTGGAAGAATTTCTGGTGTTCTAACGTCAGGTGATCAATCAGTCCTTGGAGTTCGTTAAACGGTTTCATGCACATTTCGCAGCGGAGACCTGTGATGTCTAGCTTGACGATATAATTAAGCATAGTGTAGTTATTCATAAAGCAGGAGATGTTTTCTTCGTCGTGTTGTTCGATTGTATGCTTTTTGAGATCCCTGGGGGCTGAGTAGACTTCGGTGCAGAAGCAGCAGTTGTACCCGAGGCTCCCGTATCTTCCAATCGGCGTGGCGTTCGTAGAAAGGAGGATAGTTCGAATATTCTCTCTGTGTTTATCGACTTCGTTGAGTGTGGAGACTTCAGCCTCGTCTTCAGAAGTGAAAAATGCAGACATGTCGACCTCTATCTCAATCAGTATGGATTCTGGATCGGTACCTACAAAAAAAGCGATTGTTTAGTGTTTGATCACATCGCACACAAATGAGGGTAGTTGATTATTTGGAAATAATGTTGCCAATGTAAAATTAAAATGAATGGTACTACTTGTCATTGATGAAAGTGATGAAAGTGACATTTTTGATGTTTACTTATCAGATTACTTAGATCATACTAACTGCTGAATACAATCACTTGTGATTAAAATTTGTGTCACAATTGGTGTAGGTAGTTCTAAATCTATAAGGTATACCTACTTACTCTAGACTGTATAAGGCGATTCATATGACACAAGAGAAATGTTTATTTTAGAACTATTAACTATGTAACTTACTGAGAAACGGTTGAATTAACACGCTTGCACACGAAATACTTTTTGTAGGTCCTATACTCGCGATCAGCCAGAATTTTTTGTTTGAACTACGTTTGCAGGACGTGTGCGATGATACAATTGATATCTACTGTTTCATTTGACACAAAAAATCGCCCACCGATTGTATGCCGTCTGCAAACGCTGTTATGTAATTCGAAAGGTTTTCGTTTTTACGCTGGGTATGTAAAAAGTCGTTTTTGAATGGTTTTACATTGATTATCACAGTTAAAATCATCAGAGAAGGCTGGGATGAAGTTGAAATAAATGAAACAGAAATGCAATCAATAAGCAGTTACATTTATTAAAATACCAAAATATTGATATTAATACTAACATTAAGTCTACAATTTAGGGCCTATTTCACGATGTCGGAATAGCCACTACTTACCGAATAAATTCACAGAATTTATATGAGAAATTATCTGCCAAGTAAAGTGGTGAAACAGGCCCTAAGTCAACTACAAATTAGACAGTTCCAAAAGCTACAATTCCGAAGGCGACCTCAACCGCAGCCTAATCACAATGGCAGACCGCAACGATACGACTAAGAAGTTTCTATGTAACTCTATGAATTAAATCAAATTTATTTGCATAACACAGGTTCAGAAGATGTTTCAAAAGGTTCATAAGGAGCGTACACTGTATTATAACGATGCGAGGTGTGCAAATATTGTGTGCGTTACTGCAGCGGAATGTTGTCGCTTTTCAGGATTTCGTCTTGACAGGAATTAGTACCCAATCTCGTGTAAATGTGCCCGAAATTTAGAATTTGTGCGTCCAGCCGATCCAAAGATATTCACGAAAAACAGATTCCGCTGGAGTAACGTTACTGCAGCGGCATGTTTTTTTACCAGTGGTCGTAGCTGAAAACAAACTAGCTACTTAGATAGACATAATTTGTGCCTAATTGTGCCCAAAAAATAGAATTTGTGCGTCTTGAGGTTTCAGAGTTATTCAAGATGCCGCTGCAGTAACGTTTAGCAAATTGCTGTATCTCTTAAACGGCATGACATACAACTACGATTTTTTTTACTACGGTGGGTCTTAATTTGTGCTTAATTTGTGCAATTTTATTTTTTCTATAATCGACACCATTGGAAAACTAGAATTTTTTTTTCAAAAACCCTAAAATCGATCCTCGCGCTTCAATGAGAAACCCTAGAAACTTACCAATTATGGTGATTTATACCTTTCATGAACTCAAAGCATCATGTGAAATTCGATGTTTATATTCCAACTCCTTAGAGAGTTATTCCATTTTAATTAAAATCTGGCCATGATATAATGTAACGCTCCAATACATGAGTTATTATTAAGTGACTGATATTATGATTATACTAATAATTAGTACCCTTATTAAATTGTTTATTCTTAAAGTTTCAGCTGAAAAAACCTTCTAACTACTTAGATATGAGAAAAAAACGATAGGGAAAGAAATCACACGATTGACCGAACAAATTCGAATGACTACATAAAAGCGGGCTCACAGTACATTATGCCCACCTTCTTAAATTGGTAGTATTATAATTGAATTTTGATGGGTACAGGTGCGTACAAATGGTTTAATTAGGTAACTATTTATTTACTTTTACATAAATATGTGACGTAGAGAGTCATCAGAGAGTAGGAAGTGACATAAGGGCGAGCGCGCACTGCGGTGCGTTTTTGTAACGCATAATCTGTGAAGTATGGAATGTCTTTGAAGTACTCTAACGCACAGAAAATACAGGTGTGTCGATCTTCTTTATCACTGAACAGTTAATTTATTTCACCATAAGCACAATGTACCACAAAACCAATGCGTATTGTCCAGCCGAAATTACACGCGTCGTAATTATACACACAATTCCTTGAATTACTGGGAAAAAGATAATGTGCACACGCTCTCCACACACGAGATTGGCGGCCAATTACTCGTGTCAAACAAAGTTAACACCGAACCGAACTAACAGTGCGTTTCACGAATGTTGGTACCATTTTTTTTCATTGAAGAATGTTTACAAAAAACCATTCCATACGGCAGTTTCGAATGAAGCAACGACAAGCTCTGGGGATTCCCCCCAAGTAATGTTTTATTATCCCGGTCGTTCTGACGGTATAGCATATGGTAGATGTATTTTATATATGTATGAGTGTAATAGTTCCGATTGACGAATTGGCCGAGATCTAGACAATATAGACATTCACTTTCCTCAATTTGATCAATTTGTGAATATTTCTATTAAGTAGGTAACTAAATAATACAACAAAATTTTACAGAGGTATCAATCATGCTATTTTATTTCAATTCAAAACTAAATCTATAAACGGTATTTTTTCTTTTATTTTATTGGCAACAAAAATACACTTTCTCGTCAAATAAACCTTTGGTGTTTATTAGATTGCTGTACTTACTAACATTTGACTGAGAGTTTAAAGGTTTGCAAATCCTCAATATCATTTATGGCTTACACACTGTGTGTACATAATACCTATTGAGTTATAATGTACTACGTACTTACGTAATACCTACGTGTTTTACAAAACAATAAATTATAAGTAACACTTTTGTGCGAGACTGTTTCAAAAATCTACGGAGCGGAGTCGTGTCGCTGCGGTCTGTCATAGCGATGGCCCAGCTTTAAAACTGCGGTACAGTAATAAGCATATAAAAAAGCTGAAAATCGCCTAGCCTTAATTAATGACGCTGGAGTAAAAGTACCTACTTCTCTTTGAAATTACATAAAATAGCAAAAATCGTCACATCATCATTTTAGACGTATCATTTCTATACTATCATGTTTCAACTCAACATCTACCCCTCTTCTGGTTACATATAAAATATAAAAGTATACAACATGTAACGTTAAATACGCAAAACCTCTTAAGGGGTCATTGTACTCATCATTATGAACAACTTTTACTATGGGACCAAACCTGAAATCGCGAAAAAAAAATCAGCTGTTCAGTACATTTTGAAACGTTTCCATCTAAATTTTTTTCAGACTACTGTAATTAATTGATTAAATGCCTAATTAAAACTTATACTGATTTAGTATCAAAGCAATATTCTTCAAAAAAAGACAAAGAAATACATTAAAATGGCCAAGAAATTAGACCAAATGGACAGCTTTCTTATGCTCAAGCATTTTGCTGCGAATAACGAATCCAGAATCGCAGAAACCACAAATATAGTTCCTGTAATGTTCAGACATGTGGTCTTGCATATCGGTGTAGTCTCCTATATCAGCTGCACAAACCCCGCATAGGATCTTCCGACCATCATACTTAAACGGAACGATCTGATTCTTTATCTGTTTATAAATCAACTCATCGTGAACAGTCTTCAAATGGTCCATCAACTGCTCCAATCCATCCACAGACTGATCACAAATCTTACATTTCAAACCAGTAATGTCCAAATAAACAATATGTCTGGACAAAGATCTAGCGTTAAAGAACTCTGGTCTATCATTAACGTGGACTTGTATAGAATGGCTTCTCAATTCCGTCGGATTTTGGAATTGGTCAAGACAGTAACTGCAGGCAAATCTCGTGCCTACTCGACAACGGACGGGAGAAGCGTTGGAGCATTTGAGCACCGTCTTAATGTTGTCGAACTGCCAGTCCAGTTCCGTTAACCGTCTCTCTTGGGCTATCTTCTTCTGCTGCTCGCGGACCCAAGGTATGGTCTTCTTGCCCACCGGTCGGATGGAGACGAAAGAAGAAAAGTTGAGTTTCCTGTCCAAAGAGATGCTTTTCTCTTCATCTTCGAAGATTATTGGAGAATCGCGAATAGTTCTGGAGCGAAGACCTGGAAATAACGAGTAGATATTATGTTTTAGATATTATGAAATTAATAATAAAAGATTTTAGTAATTTGATACCCACTTGAAGTTAGTGTTGTTGAGTTGTTAAAATGATTTCCAGTGGTCCGATATTTTTTAATTCAAATTATTGTTAATTTTAAGCATGCATACTAAAGATAGTGCACGTTGAACAGTGATAGGTAGATAGGTATAAACAAATTATGGTTTGTAAGTTTGTCAAAGTCAAATAATTTTTTTTCAAGAAGGCTCTTGAGTGTCAAAATGTACAGAATGAAGAATTTTTCACGAGTTCCTCGTGTTGAGTCTCTGCCTGACTGAGCGAACTTATCCTACTTCCTACTAATATTATAAATGTGAAAGTTTGTATGTTTGGATTTTTGTTACTCAATCACGCAAAAACGCCTGAACGGATTTGGATGAAATTTGGTACACAGATAGTTTATAACCTGGATTAAGACATAGGATACTTTTCATCCCGATAGAAGGTTCCTGTGGGATAATTTCCGACATCCACGCGGGCGAAGCCGCGGGCAACGGCTAGTATTTTAAATACAAAAGCGAGTACAACTGTGCGGTCATTAGAATTTGCAGCATTGTAGCTTTGAGCAAAGCTGTACGTTTAGCATTAGAAATTAGACTAATATGACGACTTAGGCCTACAATATTGGAATTCAAGTGTCACTACGATTGAGAATCACATACGTAGGTATTCTTAAAATCTAAAAAAGCTAAAAGGAGTATTTTTAAATCTCGTTCTAGTGGTCGCAAGCGCTACTGCTCAGTATGAGGTCCTAAGGTAGACTTCCAGGTCGAACACGACCAGGTATGGGGGGTGGGGTAGGGGTTAAGGGGGGAGGCGGTAGGTTCAGGCATTGTGATTGGGTTTTTCCATCTGGAATTTCTCAGTAGCGGCCCGGAGTCTGGACTTGTGCTCGGTTGATGGCAATAGGCTCGCCCCATGTGATAGGGGTATTACATGGGACTTGGCGATATGTGGGTGCTCCTCTGCCTAACACTTCGAGGAATACAGACATGATATTCTGTATTTTAATTAAAACTAGAGCTGACTCTCCAAATTTCATGTGTGAGAAAATGATTTCCAATTCTGCTATTCGAGACGGAGACAAATCCAACAAAGCTAAGGTCGTAAAAGTCGATCCAGCCGTTCTTAAGGCGCAACTATACGCCAATGACCTTGAATGGTTAGCTTGCGCGTTCTGTGCTGAGCTCACGCAACGCGTCGTACGTCCAGCCAGTAATAGGACTCGCCCATCAAGGAGCGCTGTCCCAAATTAGACGCATTATTAATTTATTATACATAAAACAAAAGGCATTTTAATAAAACACGTATACTAAAAGATAAATAATTAAATTACCTTTAAAATGGTGAAGGTTTCATAAAAATACGCCTGACAGTTTTTGCGTGATTCTCAGTTTTTTATCTGGGTTAGACAAAACTTTACAAATTAATTACACTATTTAATATAAACATAATCTAAAATATTCACATATTAAGTTATTAGGAAAATGCTCTAATTTAACATACATTTTTTCCAAATCATTAACACTACTCGTTTAGACGTGATCTTCAGTTTAAAATCATCAAAAGTCAGATAGCGTAATGGTGTAACTAACCCGACTTTGTTTTATTTTACAACATGTCCCAGAATTAAGCGCACAACCGCTCGCTTAAGGGGTCTTTGTACTCATCATTGTGAACAACTTTTACTCCGATGGTAACCCCTCCACAGAAAGACGTGATCTTTGGCAAGAATTGCTTGAACCTCTCGATTTTTTTATTGAACCATCAGAAAGCCTCCCATCCGGGCACAAGTTACCGTGGCCTACGTGGAAAACCTTAACACGTTTAGACCGGCACCTCATGAGTAGGTCTTGGTATCCTACGGCGCAAATCTAATAAATACAATTTTTCAATACTGATTTTTGCTTACTTTTCGAAATTATATCCACCTCCTGAGCTGCACTATGAAAATTTGTCTATTTTACTAAGCGGGACGGCAAATACAACACTTTCTCTCAAAGCGGCGCGACAGTACATTGAAAGTATAGTGTGACGTGGCCACCGGTGGCACACCCCGCCGTGGCAGCGAATACTCCGTGCTCCACCGGTGGTACACGCCGGTCTGAACGTGTTAAATAGACTTCGTACCCAAGTAGGCTGCAGCAAGGACTATCTCCACAAGTGGGGGCTCAGATCTCCGGTGTTTATGTGGCGTCTCTCCAGAGACGATAGCTCATCTCCCATCTTGCATCGCATGCGCGGTCACCTGCACACGAGAGGATCTAATGGCTGCGTCAGCGAATGCATATCTATCTATATATAAAAATGAATCTCTATTTCCCTTGGTCATCGCATCACGCGTGAACGGATAGAACAATTTCGCTAATTCTTTTTTTGTTGTGTTTATTGTCAGCAGAAGGTTCTTATGTAGAGAAAAATTGGAAAAGTTGCCGGGAAAATTGGAAAATTCGGGAAAACTGAAAGTGAATTTTCTATGGGAATTTTAAATTATTGAAATTGGGACAGGACAACGTCTGTCGGGTCAGCTAGTCTATATATATTTTTTTTGAGTTATTTTTGCCATTGGCACGTTAAGAAGAAGATGGGACCAAACCTGTAATCGCGAAAAAAAAATCAGCTATTCCGTACATTTATCAAACTCGTCAAAATGTAGGGGAGCAACTGATTTTTTTTCTCGATTTCAGGTTTGTTCCCATAGTAAAAGTTGTTCATAATGATGAGTACAATGACCCCTTAAGCGGTTATGCCCTTTATTCTGGGACATGTTGTATAGATGTGAATCAACACTTGTGAAAAAAAAACAAACAAAAGCATTAATAAGAATTTATTTTTGATGCCTACCTAAAACAACATACAGTTCTACAAAGATCATTTGTTTTGGCGCTTCAATGGCATTGTGACATTGTAAAAAAACCGCATCCAAATCAGTCCACCCGTTTAAGCGCTACGGTGCCACAGACAGACACACAGACACACACACACACACACATAGCGGTCAAACTTATAACACCCCTCTTTTTGCGTCGGGGGTTAAAAACGAGTTGGCGCCTTTAATTTCGAAGATCCTTGTACAACTATTGAAACTACTATTACAGTAAAAACATAATCTCTACATTAAAACCTACTCCCCATGCTTCGCTTTCATATGACTTTTCAACGTACGTTTCTGCACAAATGCTAGACTACACACAGTGCAAGCAAATCGACGATCGTCAGCGTGCGATCGAAGATGCTGTCGCAACGATTTTTTAGTCGCATAGTGCTTCGTGCAAACATGACATTGGAACTTCTTAATCCCTGTATGTACCCTCATATGTTCTACTAGGAGATGCTTCAAGAAGAACTGCATATCGCAGATAGTACAGACATGTTGTCTTTCCATCAAGTGATCTTTTTTCACATGTCGTGCTAAAGATCGCCTGTTCGTAAATATTCTTTCGCAAGCAGTACATTTCAAGGATATCGGAGGAGCTCCATGTTTCTGGACCATGTGATGCATTTTCGTCCAATAGTCTTCGAATTTTTCTTCACAAACTTTGCATTTGTTTCTCTTTTTAAGGCCTAAGTGCATCCTCTGTTCGTGGTCCCTTCTCTTTTGATCGCAAATGAATGTTTTATCACATTGACTGCATTTAAATTCTCCTTTCGCGTGTCTTCTTTTATGGCAGATTAGTAATCGTCGTGTGATGAAGCCTGCATTGCAGATTTCACAAATATGGTTCCTGAAATGATGATGCATGTGCTCTTGTAATATTTTAAAAGTTGAGTATTCCGCTCCACAGACAGCGCAATGGAACTCTTCAGTGTCAAATTTGAAAGGAATAATTTCGCTCATATCTGTAGTGATCTTTTTGCTATGATCAGTTTTTAAATGTGAGGTCAACTCATCTAATTTCGAAAGGCGTTTTTGGCAAATCTTGCATTTTAAATCAGTTATGTCAACTTTGATAAGGTATTCAAAAGATTTCGGCATTCGTAAAGCTTGTATGTCGGAATGTTCTTCTAAAGAATGTGCTTTTAAGTACTTGGGGTCTTCAAATTTCTTTGGGCAGAAATTACAGCAGTATCCATCGCTATCTTTATTTCTGATTAAACTTGCATTAGAATATAGAAGTATTGTTTTTAAATCATCAGATCTTCTCTTTGTTTCTTTGCGCGATTTTTCAGGGTTTGATTCAGTTCTCATTATAGATTTCGCTGTAGTTAATTTATCTTCTTTTAATGGTGTGTTCCGTTGTTCACCTATGAACAAATAAATGCTATCAATTTATTCAATAGTTATGAATTAAATTCTTGAGATAATGCGTCGGTGAGCTCTCTTATTTAGTTGCGTCATGAAATTGTACGTTGAAAGATCACACGAGAGCGGAACGTCTTTTTTAAGAAATAAATAACAACGTTACATTTCTTAAATGAAATCAGAGGTGGTATTGCTATGTCTTATTAAAATAGCACGAGTGATGTTCTGTTTCGCTTGCTAATAAAAAGCTAAGCTGAGCCGTTGGGAATTAGGATATTATTCTCACTAGAAAATGAATATAATATAACAATGATACATTGATGATGTACATAAAATCTATATTAACATTAACAAAAAAACATTAACTCTAAACAATGCCTTCAGCTATTATGCTGCTACTCCATGTTTAGAACGCATGTGACTCCGCCAGCTACATTTTTGGACGAACGCTTGGCCACAGTGAGTGCAAGCGAATCTCCTGTCATTCGCATGGATCCTCATATGCTCTCTTAGCGTATTCTTCCTTCCATAAGCCTTTAAGCAAACTTCACATCTGAACTGCCTCAGCCCTGTGTGCTTGGCCATGTGTTTCTGCAAACCACTCTTTCCAAAGAATCTCATGTCACATTCGCTACACTTGTGCCTTCTCTCCAAAAGATGATCTTTCTTCGTGTGCCGTGATAAGGAACGCTGGTTACTAAAAGTTCGATCGCAAGCGGAACATTTAAGGACGACAGGAGGCATTCCATGCTCTTTCACCATATGATCCATCTTCTTCCAGTAATCAACGAATCTTTCCGCGCAGTAATTGCATTTATTTCTCTTGCTCTGACCTAGATGTGTTCGTTTTATGTGCTCGCGTATTTTAATCTGGTTTGTAAAAGTTTTATCACATTGATCACATTTATACTCTCCGCTATCATGCCGTTTGACGTGGCTTACTAGGAGTCTGTCAGTCACAAACCCTGCTCCACATATTTCACAAATATAATTACGGAAATGAGAATTCATATGCTCTTGTAAAAGTTTAAATGAACTGAATTCTGCGGAGCATATGACACATTTTAGTTCGGGTGAGTCGAATCTGAACGGGACGATTTGGCTTTTAACGTCTAGATACATGGACTTGTTGTGTTCGTCCTTCAGATGGGCTACAAGGTCATCCAAATGTTTGACATCTTTGTCACAAAGAGCACAATTCAGGTACGTTATATCTAACTTGATGACATGATCAAATAGCTTAGCGGTCATATACTTTATCAGCTTGTCATTGTTATGTTCTTCCAGAAAATGCTTTTTGAGAGCAGTCGGCTCCAAAAATTGTTTTGGACAGAACGAACAGCCATATCCATGACCATCTTTACATCTTATTGGGTTTGCGTTAGAGTTGAGCAATATATTTTTTAGATTCATTTTGTTCTTCACAGTTTCTGATATTGAGCCTTTTAGGATGGTATTTGAGTCTCTTGTTGTTAGTTTTGAGATGAACTTCAATTCAACGGTTGCTTTTGTCGGTTTTTCTATTTTGATTATCCTAGTTCTCCGTCCGTGACCTACAAAGAGAAATTTTACATTATTGTATTATACTATACTTATTTTACATGATTGTAATAGACACAGGATGTCCTAGTTCAGGCAAATAACACTTGTGAACTTGACATACATTTAAGCAAAACTGTATTTGCTGATAAATATTTTTTACATTATTTATTTATACTAATGCTCTGTTTTAATTTTAAGCCATACACAGCATGAGATGCTATATTATAATCATTATTTTGTTAACTGCCACATTCTAGCTTTATTCCATTCCATCACTATGTTAATAAGTTCTTTTTATAAACTTTAACATAAAATAGAGGAAAATCGTCGGTATAAATCTACAATAGTCCACTTCAATCCAAAAACACTTCACTAAAAGAATGAAGTCACTTTTGAAAAAGAATATTATTTATCAGTTTTTCCGACATTAGCAAGTGAAACAAACCGCAAATTTTAAGCTCTTTAATAACGCAAATACAGATAAATTCAAACAATCTCCCCATGCTTAGATTTCATATGACATCTCCAGCGGCATTTCTGAACGAAAGCATCTCCACAACGTCCGCATTTAAAACGCTTATCATCGTTATGAATCCTCATATGTGATTTTAATGTCCTCGACTGTCCATAAGACTTCAAACAAATTTCACACTTATAAGGCTTCTCTCCTGTATGCTTGCTCATATGACTTCTCAGCTCACTTGGAGTGAAAAATGTCATCTCACACACTTCGCAAGCATGTGGTCTTAGCATCAAATGGTCTCTTTTCACGTGCACGGCTAAACGTTTCCGGTGATCAAATTCTCTATCACATGCTTGGCACTTCGACTTCTGTTTTTTCAGTCCATGGACAGATATCAGATGAACTTCCTTCTTCCTATAATCGTTGAATCTTTCGTTACAGTACCCACATTTGTGACGTGTGTTAGCATGCTTACTCTGTACATGCATGTATCTCTTAGCCAGTGTTTCGAACTTCATAGAGCAAGATGAACAGTTGAAATTTTCAGTTTTGTGTATGGCTTTATGCACCTTCAGGCTACAGTAATTGGCGTAACCGGCATCGCAGATATCACATATATAGTTCCTAATGTGTATATTCATATGTATCAGTAATAAATTGAATTTGTGGAAAACATTCTTGCAAATAAAACATTCAAGAGCTTTTGTGGTAAACTTGAAAGGGACTATGTGATTTTGAATGTCAGAATGTATAATTTTATTGTGTTCATTCTTCAAGTGATCCATTAATTCTTCAGTAGTGTCGATACTTTTATTGCATAAATTGCACTGCAAATCAGTGATGTCTAATTTGATGATGTAATTGTACATGCTCATATTTTTTATGAAGTAAGCTTTGGTAACGTCCTCATGGGCTTGTAGGGTGTGTGCCTTGAGATCTGCCGGCTCTAAGTATTGTTCTTTACAGTAACAGCACATGTAACCCTTATCTCCACATAGTCTTATTGGTGTAGCGTTAGAACAACGCATTATTTCTTTAATATTCGTTTTATGCTTGTTAATTTCAGCACTATACCCTTTCGACACTGTAGGTTTGCAGGACGTTTTTGCTGCGTTACGGTTCGCCACAATCATACCAGCAATGTTCAGTTGTGTTTTTTCTTTTTTCTTAGCTTCATCTGGTTGGTCGATTTCTATTTTAAATGCGACTCTATCTGCTTGAAGTTGACCTATAAAGAAAAGTACGAATTTATTTGATGCATTCAATCTTTCGCAAAGTATTTAGTTCAAATTTATTTAGTTTCATTAATAAGTACTAATAAGGAAGCTACATTTGTCAACAGCTTGCTTTGCAGTTTGGCAGAGGTAGGTAATATTCATCTATTGTAAAAAAAAAACATTATGAATAGGTACATATTTTTTTTATTTCACTTACTATAAGTTGTTAAATGTATAAATGTTTATTGCTTATGAAGATTTAACCCGTCGCACGCCAATTAGCAGACACAATAGATTTTCTATTATTATCTGAACACCTGGGTGTACAATCGACGTTCAAAGAGTTAATTGATAAATGTTAGGTTAAATTTCATTATTTTATTTGTGGTAAAACATACGTAGCAAACCATGGAGTGACTTATACCGGGTACACACGGTTCGATTTAAGTTTAAACCGTCTGAACAGACTTTCAAGCAAATTGAATTTCAAATTCAAAGTGTTTTTGCTGAACAACAAAAGTTGTTCAACTATAAAATCGATTCGCTTGAACCCGGTATTAGCCACGGTCTAGATCGTAGGCAGACCACAATCCAACTGACAAGTGTCACTTTTTCAGTAAAGCTTCAATGTCTTGATTTATAATCTACGCTAGTAATTTATTAATCACGTGGCCGTGAATCTCGGAACTGTCGGCATCGTAGGTAAACTTGACAATTCATCATTTAAAACAAAATCTACATCTTTTACATGAAATAGGTGATACTTAATTTTAATTTTGACAGAAGCAAAGATAAAATGGATCAACCCTTAGATAATATACATCTAGATCGAGCCACCGCGTGGCCGGTCATGAGACACTGGAACACACTGGGACATGGAAACTGTTCGCCTTGCCCCCGGGGGTGCGCACTCGTCGAGCTGCTGCGGCCCCACGGCCCGAGCTGTCACATTGCTGAACTCTTTGCTCACCCAGCACATAAGTCTGGATATCTTCCATGACAAGCCGTACCAAGTTTGTAAATATATATATTTGTTTCTATGTAAGTTAGTATAAGTTTTTTTGTTGTATTTTTTTCCTTACTAGAATATAAGTGATTTGGTCGTAAGCACTGTATACTTATGTTTTGAATGAATAAATAAATAATAAATAAATAAACGTCTAGATGTATAATGTCATTGAGATCAACCACTTTTCAGATTATCTAAAGTAGGTAGGCATAACTCTTTCATGGGGTCGCTTTCGCGGGCCCTAAACATCCATAGACGTCATACTAATAAAACTTCTGTTCTGTCTCGTTTACCGCCCGCGAAAGCATTAAATGTTACAACAAAATGCCACATAGCATTAAATGCAAGAAAATTTAAAACTCAATTTAAGATTAGTACCTGGGCGACCGAGATCTGCTCGGCTGAAATGAATTTTCCCAGATATAAGACCTAGCTAGATCGATTTTTCGCCCCCGTAAACCCGTTGGAGCCGTTTTCGAGAACGTGATTACAAATAGGTACATACATACAAACACATATATACCGGATGACTTTTTTTACCGTCTCGAAAATAATTATATTGGCTCCTGAGATACAAGTATCTTTTTACTTAGTTCAGGAGCCAGCTGTTCAACCTGTCTGACTACCACTTGTACTATCATGTTTAGTGTATGTGTTCTATGTGTTTCTCCTTGTACAATAAAACTTATTATTTATTATATTAAATTGGGTATATCAGGTGAACAGAGTAGAAGCCTATGGCATACTTAACTTTTTTTTTTTTTTCAATAAAAAAATAAAAAAAATCAAAAATTCAAATCATATGCAGGCTGCATAATGATTTTTTTTTTCGATATTTTTAAACGATTTATTATTTTTTTTCAAAATTTCTGTTTTTATGGTACAAAAATGAAAAGTTTACATCGAATTTGTAGTATTTATTGGTACTTAGATAATTTTTTCTGTCTAAGCTATTAAAAAAAAAAAACTAGGTATGCCATAGGCTTCTACTCTGTTCACCTAATATACTCAATTTTTTTCGAGACGGTAAAAAAAGTCATCCAGTATATACAACATAAGTTTTTGTTTACACTAAAGCCGAAAAGGGGTCATTGTACTCTCATTTTTAACAATTTTTTCTAAAGGACCAACCTTGAAATTGGGAAAAAAAAATCAGCTGTTCAGGACATTTTGACGAGTTTGATTTAAGTAGATAAATGTACTGAACAGCAAATTTTTTTTTTCGCGATTTCAAGGTTTCCCATAGAAAAAAATATTCAAAATGAAGAGTACAATGACCCCTTTTCGGGTTTAGTGTAAACAAAAACTAATGTTGTTTATAAATATACAAATATTGCTCATGAAATAGTACAGGATGTACCTATACTTTTTACAAGCGTATTACAAATTAGAGGACTATTAGTTATACACACATAGTTATATCCAAGAGTTTCTTGCCCGTTCTTCTCCAGACTAAACCACTTTTTGGAAGGGGCAACTAGGATCAATTCTATTTTCTTGCAAATTTTGACGTTTAAAAGCTTACTACTACACCGGAACTAAAACGATCGCTTCCAGTGGGCTTACTATGAGCTCTTATAGCAGGGCAGAAGTTGAACGTTTTCAGTGAGAGAGAGAGACGGGGATATAGGTCGTGTATAGCTCCGTCTCTCTCTCTCTCACTGGAAACGTTCAACTTCTGCCCTGCTATAAGAGCTCATAATAAGCCTTACTGTGAGCTCTTATAGCAGGGCAGAAGTTCAACGTTTTCAATGAGAGAGAGAGAGAGACGGGGATATAGGTCGTATAAAGCTCCGTCTCTGTCTCTCTCTCACTGGAAACGTTCAACTTCTGCCCTGCTATAAGAGCTCATAATAAGCCTTACTATGAGCTCTTATAGCAGGGCAGAAGTTCAACGTTTTCAATGAGAGAGAGAGAGAGACGGGGATATAGGTCGTGTCTAGCTCCATCTCTCTCTCACTGGAAACGTTCAACTTCTGCCTTGCTATAAGAGCTCACAGTAAGCCTCCTGTACGACTCGCGACGGCGCGCGGCGTCGTCGGTCGTAGTCGTAGAGCTCAGAATCTTTGTCTGTGAAAATTGATTCTTTTTCCGGCCGAAAACGTAAATGAGATACGGCCTAATTTGAATGTACAGCTGCCTCGCTGGTCTAAGTGGTGGCGAGCGCTACTGCTGATGAGCATGAGGTCCTGGGTTCGATTCCCGGGTCGGGTAAAGTGTTATTGGGTTTTTCCATCTGGAGTTTCAAACACGTAGGTCAGTAGGGAGTCAGGAGTCAGAATTTGCACCCGGGCCATAAACCGGCCACAAAAATATATTACATGGGACTTAAATATACAGGGTGAAATTTTAATCGTTTTAATCCTCTTAAGGGGTCATTATACTCATCATTATGAACAACTTTTACTATGGGACCAAACCTGAAATCGCGAAAAAAAAATCAGCTGATCAGTACATTTTGACGAATTATGCGAACATAAATGTCTTGAGCAACTGATTTTTTTTTCGCGATTTCAGGTTTGGTCCCATAGTAAAAGTTATTCATAATGATAAGTATAATGACCCCTTCAGAGGATTAAAACGATTAAAATTTCACCCTGTATGTAACTGGCGAAATGTTGTACCTATAGGTAGGTACGGTCAGCAACGGAAGTCGGTTAACACTGCTACTTTTTGATATCATCTAAATTAACACAAAATGTTACGATAATCTGCTTTTTAGCATTTCATTTATTAGATAAGAGTTAATTTTCTTTAAAATTTACATCTGTTCCGATTTTAATGAAGTATTTTTCTCAATAATTAAGATTTAGAAAACAGTAGTGTTAATCGACTTTTGTTGCTGTTTCGTGCGTTGTTATCTTTATATTTTATGTTATGTTATGTTGAATTTTAGGCCGAAAATCGAAAACAAAAACAGTATTTTTGTTTGCTGATAGAGTTTTTCTTTGATAAAAGTAAAAGAAATGTAATTTTCATTTTTTAATCATTATATTTACCTAATGGTTAAAACTTATTTTGTAATGTCGGAAAATATCCCACGGGAACGTACCTACTACCGGGATTAAAAGTAGGTAACCTACCTATGTGTTAGTCCAGGTAAACAATGTATTAATTCCGTGATAGATCGTTTTCATATAGACCGTAACTTTATTGGCTATTCGGCGCACGCCCAATGATGTTTTAAAGTACTAGATCAGTAGTGTATGGCGCCGAAGCGTTAGGGCGAGCGCGCACTGCGGTGCGTTCCGTTAGTTCTGCCGCACTGGGCAGTAACAAAAAGTATGACCGCAGTGCGCGCACTTCAAAGACATTCCATACTTCACAGTATATGCGTTAGAAAAACGCACCGCAGTGCGCGCTCGCCCTTACTACATCGTATATGTCCACAGGCATATATCTGAGTTCAGTTGTCAGCTTGACGTCAAGTTAACAATTGCTTAGCGATAAAAATATCAAAATAGTGAAATGTGCGATTAAAATTTGTATGTCACGGTCTAAAAAGATTATTAACGCAAGTGGTATCAAACATTACTTTTGCCATCAGTGTTACCAGTAAAAACGATTTTGATTTTGCCCAACTTTTGGGAGTTTAGTGAATGACGAATGTATGTTCCTGTAACTCTAAATTATTATTGTAGTCTGTTTGGATTAAACATACTGTACAGTACCCAAACACTCACTAAATGGAAAAGTAACACATGTCACGTGTATGTCAAAGGTTTTAACTTAATATATCACTACATCGTCCACCAAAATTAATTTTATCAGCAATAAATAATCATAGACTTAGTGAGTTTATAATTTTTAAATGAAAAATAATAGATTGTTTATGATCACATTGTGTTAAATAGTGTTGTGCTGTACGAAAATAAATTGGTTAATTTTTAATTAAAGTAAACTAGCTGCGCCCTGCGGTTTTACCCGCGTAGACCGAGATAAAAAGTAGCCTATCTGTTAATCCAGGGTATAAGCTATCTACTTACCAAACATCCAAATCGGTCCAGCCGTTTGAGATTGAAGAAGTAACAAACATACAAACACACACACTCACAAAATTTTGCCTTTATAATATTAGTGCGATGTGATTAGTAATCGATTATTGAATCGAATTGTTAAACTACGATCAAATACAAGTTAGTTTATAAATCCAAGATACTTTTCAGAATTTTTATGATTGACAAACAATATCTAACTCAGTAGTGAAACCCAGAACAGTCGTCGTAATTTCTTTTAAATGACGTACTTTTTTAGGGTTCCGTACCTCAAAAGGAAAAACGGAATCCTTATAAGATCACTTCGTTGTCCGTCTGTCTGTCTGACTGTCTGTCAAGACCTATTTATCAGGAACGCGTGGAGGTATCAAAGTTGAAATTAATATCAAATACGTAAGTCGTCTATGATCTCTTGAAGCTCTAAAAAATCAAGAAAAAAATACGGCCATTTATGCAACATATTTTGATACTCGCAAGTAAACCAAAACCTATAGGGTACTTACTGTTGACCTAGAATCATGAAATTTGGCAAGAAGCATGGTTTCACAGCGGAAGTAAAGGACAAAGTCCGAAAATCGTTATTTTGTAATTTTAGCAGATAAACATTTTGTTTTTGGGATTTCTTGTTTTTCAACTACAAATGTTAAGTTTGTTTTTGGGATACATTCTTTTCAATTACGGAGCCCTTCATTTTGCATGCACACGCGCTTGGCCGGTTTTTATTATTATGGATGGATCGAAACAGCTACACTACAGGGTGTAAGGGACAGCCCTCCGCAAACTAACAGGGTGCATTCAGCTCCTCATTTTGAATCATATTCCACCGGAAATATTCTCCGGAAATTTTTCATTTTTTTAATAGTTTTTTAGTAACATTTTCTTTATTTCAATGTAAAATTACATTATGTGTTCGCAGCACTCCATTTATGTAAAAAAAAAAACAAAAAAAAGAACAAGCAATGGATGCTGAAATACTCTAACGAACGACTCGTGAAATCAGCTGTTCACTTTCTGTCTAGCTACAGAGTTCATCGAACTCACCGCATACCTATTACCTACCCCTCCCAACTAGTAACAGACACTCCGATTTGTGCACAAAAACACAAACAAATTAGGTTTATTGGATTTCCATAACGTTCCTGAAATAATTTCATGTACCGGTCATCTTAGTATGATGTACTGAATTCACCCCATCAGTCTGCGGAGGGCTGTCCCTTACACCCTGTATAGTAATTTACGTTATTTCATCGCAACGTACATTCATCATAAACACGTCAATAGGTGCAGTACTTTTATTTGTTTTCCAGGGTACTTAAAGATCAGAAGCACATGGAGGAGTGGATAAAAAATACAGGGACAGTTTTCCAACCGGATGTGTATCCACGTAGGACTACAGCCTGCGTTCGGTTATCTATATACGATGAAAACCAACGAAACAGGTCACCGTGTATTCCTGCAGCTAAAAGCTTCTGAAGAAGCACACGGTGATCTATTCGGTCGAAACACTTGCTGTAGTCCGTGTAGATAACATCGACTTGGCATCCTTCATCCATCCCAGTGGTTATTAATTCATTGGACAATACCAAGTTGGAAGCAGTCGACCGTTTCCTGAGGAAACCATGTTGTTCGTCGCCAAAACAGCGCTGCATGGATGAATAAACTTCCGTGTACACCACTCGCTCCAGAACTTTAGAGAAAAGACATAGTTTAGATATGGGACGGTAATTGTCTATCTTAGATTTATCCCCCTTTTTAAAAATAGGTGTGATGAATGCCGATTTCCATATCTTCGGGACAACACCCTCTCTCAACGACCGTTCAAACAACAAGCAGACTGGCTCCACAAGACTCTTTGCACAATTGACTATAAAAATAGGGGGTATCAGATCCGGCCCACCAGATTTAGTTAGGTCCAGATCTTTAAGTAACTTGAGAACCATGTCAGGGCAGACGCTAACGGTACTCAGATTCACTGAGCTGGAAGAATTAGTGTCTATACTAGTATCTAGATCATCAGAGTCTGAGTCTGGTTCTTGGAAGGTGAATGAAAGTAAGATGAGAATAGCTCAGTGATACCCTCACCTGTGTCTGCGGACAGGTCCATATAATGCAGTACGTTAGGTAATGAGTCACCACTTCTTTTACTTTTAACATAAGACCAAAACGATTTAGGGTTTTTAGAAATTGAGGATTCTATGTTTTCCATATAAGCATCAAAACAAACCGCCTCTAGTTGCTTAACTCGGTTTCGCAAGATAGAAAAAGAGTGATAGTCTGATAAATTGCCGTAATTTTTATATTTAGTATGGTATTTCTGTTTTTCCTTTAATATTTTAATTAAAGCACTGGTATACCAAGGGGGGTGTGTCGATTTCTTTAGCGGTTTAACGGGAGTGTACAAGTCCCTTAGCTCGTATAGTTTTTGATAGAAAACGCATAGAGCTTGGTCTAAGGATCCAGCAGACAACAATGTTTTCCAGTCTATAAGATCTAGCGCAGAAGTAATTGCAGGGTAATCACCTTTATAAAATATATATTTTACACTTGGTTTCTCAATATATTTATGGACTTCAACGAAATCTGCGTTGATAATTAGTGACTTGTGGTGCAAGTCGACAGGTACCGCCAAGGGGTCAGCACACTCATTCACTTTGACTACACTATTTGAGAAAACAAGATCTAATAACCTACCATTGACGTTACGCTCACAATTAAACTGGGATAGGTTACTCGCATTTATTGTGTCAAAGAAATCCAAAATAGATCGTACAGATACTTTCTCAGGACACAATCCCGGGCTGTCGTCGGAATGTTGCCATTCCACATCGCCACCAAAGTTAAAATCACCAGTTACGATAAATGTATCCAATGGGTGGGCGGTTACTAAATGGCTAAGTTTATGGTGGAAGTTTTGTAATTGATCTATATACGAATTACCAACATTTTCCTTGCACAAATACAGGCCGCAGATATTAATGTTGTAACTTACCGCTGGTCTAGACCTCTTCAGAATGATGGATACCCATATATCCTCAGCGGAGGTACGCCAGTCACATCTTTCCACAACGGTCAGATCACTTCTCACCGCGATCAGCACTCCACCACCCCGCGATTGTGCCGTTCGACCGTAATCCCGGTCCCGCCTCCACACAAGATATCGACCGTCAAACAACTCACTATTACTAATACTGTCCACTAACCATGTTTCCGTAAATATAATAACATCGTATGAATTCATGCAAACATTACGATATAACGAATTTGTTTTCGAGCGCAGCCCTCGTACGTTCTGATAATATATATTAACCATTTTTAAGCTTAACAATAACACTATGGGCACCCAGATACGGATCATTATTTAGCAGTGAATTTAATAGATTACTTGTTCTAAACGAGAACATAAAACACCAACAATAATAAAGTATGATGAAGGTAGAACACAAAAAAACGTAGGAATATTTTAAGCACAGCAATGCACAGTGTCTAAAAACACGAAACTTCGAAACAGTCGCAAATAATTGAACAAAAGAAACTACGCGGGTTCGATGAGTCATAACTGAGGATGCAAAGTAATTAGAATTGCACTTTAGTACTACGGAGCTAAGGACTACATTGGCATAACGGCGACAAGCAACATGACAGTGATATTTAGAGATTAACTTACACCGCTCTAATGAGCGACACAGTAACTGGTGGAATATGCTGGTAGCACTCAACTGCGCACGGTTCTCAATCTTATTTTCACCGTATGACTTTGCACAACTCGACTTGTAAATTTTGTTTGAAAAATGTTTATTAAATGGATAATGACGTGAGTTTATTTTATTTTTACTAGATCTTTCTCGGATTTTAATACTATTGTAGGAGACGTGTCGGCCTTCTTTGCATGTATTTTGCAATGCTTGATCCAGACGTAGCGAAAATCCGCTTCTGCGGCTGCTTTTTTGGTTTTGGACAACAAAGCCTTATTTTGAATTTTAATAAATGAATATGAAAAATTTGGAATATATAAAAATAAGAATTCGGAAAAATAAGAATATGAAGGAATAAGAAATTGGACAATTTAGATTTCGGAAAGCATCGCCGACACCAGGTATAGTACTCTGCTGTCAGCTCGCACTGGCTTGACACCTTAAAAGAAACACACAGGGTGTTTCTTTTATTATTTTATACAACGTATTTTTTCGTGATTACGATGTTGGTGCCATGGAAAAAGTTGTTCGGTTTGATGGTCTATACATTGGTGCCATGGTCACACCCTTGAATTTCAAAACATAATTTTTTTATCGTCGTTCATGAAGAAGTTTTAATGAAACACATTTTTCCATAGATTTAAAGTAAATAGTCCGACCCATCGTACTATTTACCTACCTAAACCGTCCCGGCCTGGTCATGTCGGATTACCGTCCCGTCCGTTAAAAAATAAGTACTAAATTAATTTTGTTGTGATAAAATAATACATTCGAATAAAATTCTTAAATTCAGGTATTTTTTAAAGTTCAGCCACTAACGATGAATGATGATGTGAAACTAAATATCCAATTTGACATGTGCATAACTCCAGCTTCCTCATAGGTGATAGAATAATTCTACCTATGCCAATATTTAAAGCATAATAGCTGCCATCGAAGTACCCAGTCTTAATTTAGCTGCCGCAATAACTTCGTAAATAGGAGTCGTTTAGTGTGTGTTAGCTAGAGTGACGTCACCCCAGCTTCCTCATTCAGAACAGCCAAACCAGTGAGGTTAGAGTTTTGGAGTAAAGTCAGAAAATTAAAGCATAATTGCTGCCATCGGCAGCAAAATTTTCAAATCTCTGGTCATAATACTCTATGAGTTATTAAACTTTTAAACATGTGTAAGCTGAAGTGACGTCACCCCAGCTGCTCAGTCATATCTTCCGAACGAAAGAAGATATGATTATGTATTATAGCTCAAAAATCAAAGCATAATAGCTGCCGAAGGCAGCAAAATTTTCAAATCTCTGGTCAAAATACTCTCTGAGTTATTAAACTTATAAACATGTGTTAGCTGACGTGACGCCACCCCAGCTGCTCAGTCATATCTTCCGAACGAAAGAACATAGGATAATGTTTTACAGCTCAAAAGCTAGGTCATAATAGCTGCCGTAGGCAGCAAAATTTTCAAATCTCTAGGTCTCGTAGTTTCTACGTAATAACCAAAAATAGTTTCCGCGCCAAAAAATTCAAATTATTGCCTCGGAGCAGGTAAGGAGCGGCGTTGCCGTTCCGTGCGCTACATTATTGCAATCAAGTTTGTACTTAGCAGGAATTGTATTAGAAGTCATTATAGCTTGCGCTCAAAACAATTTTAATTTTGAATATTGAAGATCTTAGACTGAGAACCGACTGAACTATAGTGGAACTAATAATCTATATACCTATACAACGTGTGAGGAGCTCGTGGCTAAGTAATAACAGCCGCACGGGTCGATCCATGAGGTTAAGCTACGCTTGCCGGGGTTGGTCAGTGGATGGGTGACCATCTTTACATACCGAGACTCCTCCGTGCCTCGGAAAGCACGTTAAGCCGTTGGTCCCGGTTGTCATTCGTGGATCTTTGACAGTCGTTACGGGTTGTCAGAAGCCCGAAAGTCTGACAACCAGTCTTACCAAGGGGTATCGTATTACCCAGTTACTGGGTTGTGGAGGTCAGACAGGCAGTCGCTCCATGTAAAATACTGGTATTCAGCTGCATCCGGTTAGACTGGAAGCCGACCCCAACATAGTTGGGAAAAGGCTAGGCAGATTGATTGACCTATACAACGTGTAACGTTAAATGCGCAAAACCTCTTAAGGGGTCATTGTACTCATCATTATGAACAACTTTTACTATGGGACCAAAACTGAAATCGCGAAAAAAAAATCGGCTGTTCAGTACATTTCTATTCACATAATTCGTCAAAATGTACTGAACAGCTGATTTTTTTTCGCGATTTCAGGTTTGGTCCCATACTAAAAGTTGTTCATAATAATGAGTACAATGACCCCTTAAGAGGTTTTCAAATTTTTCGTCATGGGTGTCATTTTCATGGTATTGGTGGTCGCTGAAGACGATAGTTGGGTCAAAATGAAAATCTAAGACGGCGGATGCGAAAATTTTCAATTTTTTCGTCATGGGTGTCATTTTCATGGTTCTTGAGGTCGCTGAAAACGATAATGAGGTCAAAATGAAAATCCAAGATGGCGGATGCGAAAATTTTCAAATTTTTCGTCATGGGTGTCATTTTCATGGTATTGGTGGTCGCTGAAGACGATAGTTGGGTCAAAATGAAAATCTAAGACGGCGGATGCGAAAATTTTCAATTTTTTCGTCATGGGTGTCATTTTCATGGTTCTTGAGGTCGCTGAAAACGATAATGAGGTCAAAATGAAAATCCAAGATGGCGGATGCGAAAATTTTCAAATTTTTCGTCATGGGTGTCATTTTCATGGTTTTTGAGGTCGCTGGGAACGATAATGAGATCAAAATGAAAATCCAAGATGGCGGATGCGAAATTTTTCAAATTTTTCGTCATGGGTGTCATTTTCATGGTTTTTGAGGTCGCTGGGAACGATAATGAGGTCAAAATGAAAATCCAAGATGGCAGATGCGAAAATTTTCAAATTTTTCGTCATGGGTGTCATTTTCATGGTTCTTGAGGTCGCTGAAAACGATAGTGAGGTCAAAATAAAAATCCAATATGGCGGATGCAAAAATTTTCAAATTTTTCGTCATGGGTGTCATTTTCATGGTATTTGAAAATTTTCACAGGCGCCATCTTGGATTTTCATTTTGACCCCACTATCGTTTTCACCGACCTCAAATACCATGAAAATGACACCCATGTCCAAATATTTCAAAATTTTTGCAGCCGCCATCTTAGATTTTCATTTTGACCCAACGATTCGTCTTCAGCGACCTCAAACACCATGAAAATGACACCCATGACGAAAAATTTTAAAATTTTCGCAGCCGCCATCTTGGATTTTCATTTTGACCTCATTATCGTTTTCAGCGACCTCAAAAATCATGAAAATGACACACATGACGAATAATTTTAAAATTTTCACAGCCGCCATCTTGGATTTTCATTTTGACCCCACTATCGTTTTCATTGACCTCAAATACCATGAAAATGACACCCATGGCCAAAAATTTCAAAATTTTTGCAGCCGCCATCTTAGATTTTTATTTTGACCCCACTATCGTTTTCAGCGACCTCAAGAACCATAAAAATGACACCCATGACGAAAAATTTTAAAATTTTCGCAGCCGCCATCTTGGATTTTCATTTTGACCCCACTATCGTTTTCAGTGACCTCAAAAATCATGAAAATGACACCCATGTCGAAAAATTTTAAAATTTTCGCTGCCGCCATTTTGGATTTTTATATTGACCTCATCATCGTTTTCAGCGACCTCAAGAACTATGAAAATGACACACATGACGAATAAGGGGTGTCCATGACGAAAAATTTGAAACTGTTAGTTTGGATCCGCCATCTTGAACTCAAAAACCATTAAAATGACAGGTCCATGTCATTATTATTATTTCCTATAAGTAATTCATTTTATACATGTTTTAATATTAGACAAGGGTCGTGACGGAAAATCTTAAATTGTACCGGCGTCCGTACATAGTACATTATTAAAGTGTGTAGTCGGCTCCCAGTCTATAATCTAGTTTAAACTACAACAAACTGATAACGTAGCGCACGGAACGGCAACGCCGCTCCTTACCTGCTCCGAGGCAATAATTTGAATTTTTTGGCGCGGAAACTATTTTTGGTTATTACGTAGAAACTACGAGACCTAGAGATTTGAAAATTTTGCTGCCTACGGCAGCTATTATGGCCTAGCTTTTGAGCTGTAAAACATTATCCTATGTTCTTTCGTTTGGAAGATATGTCTGAGCAGCTGGGGTGGCGTCACGTCAGCTAACACATGTTTATAAGTTTAATAACTCAGAGTATTTTGACCAGAGATTTGAAAATTTTGCTGCCTTCGGCAGCTATTATGCTTTAATTTTTGAGCTATAATACATAATCATTTCTTCTTTCGTTCGGAAGATATGACTGAGCAGCTGGGGTGACGTCACTTCAGCTTACACATGTTTAAAAGTTTAATAACTCATAGAGTATTATGACCAGAGATTTGAAAATTTTGCTGCCGATGGCAGCAATTATGCTTTAATTTTCTGACTTTACTCCAAAACTCTAACCTGACTGGTTTGGCTGTTCTGAATGAGGAAGCTGGGGTGACGTCACTCTAGCTAACACACCTAAACGACTCATATTGACGAAGTTTTTGCGGCAGCTAAATTAAGACTGGGTCCTTCGATGGCAGCTATTATGCTTTAAATATTGGCATAGGTAGAATTATTCTATCACCTATGAGGAAGCTGGAGTTATGCACATCAATTTGACTATCAGATTTATACAGACTTACTACACACATACCTTTATTTGCAACCCATTTATATTATATATTTGGGGAGACTGTTTTTACGAGACGATTGACTGTTTAGAACAAAGACTGACAAGTCCCGGCTGTCATTCTTGGATCTTAGCCAGTCGTTACGGGTTGTCAGAAGACCGAAAGTCTGACAACCGGTCTTACCAAGGGCTATCGTATTAACCGTAGGGTTGTGGAGGTCAGATAGGCAGTCGCTCCATGTAAAATACTGGTATTCAGCTGCATCCGGTTAGACTGGGAGCCGACCCCAACGTAGTTGGGAAAAGGCTAGACAGATGATGATATAACCATAGATGACAGAAGAGGCCTAAACTTCCGGTTTTTTCAGAGTACGTTCTACGAATCATCACTATATCAAAAAGTCAAAATTTAGTTTAATTCATTTAAAAAAAAAAAAAATTAAATTATAAAACACGACTAACAGATAAATAAAATTTCATTGCAGTCGGGGGACCATTCTGTCGAACACTTCGAATACAATGACAACTTTATTTATCTGTTTAGTCAGGGAATACAACTTGTTTTTAGGGTTCCGTACCAAAATGGTAAAAAAGGAACCCCTATGGTGTCACTCAGTCTGTCTGTCTGTCACAGCTGGATATCTCAAGAACTACTAATGCTATCAACTTGAAATTTAGAATAGTTTTAGATGACGTTGACCCAACTATTTTGCAAATAAGAAAAAAATTAAAATATTTATGTTTTTTTTTGCAAGGGGGCCTGAAGGGGGTCTTAAAAAATCAAAATCTACTGGGGCATGTGGGGTATCATATGAAAGAGCGCTGTTTGCACATTCTCAAACATTTTTTTTCTTTTTTTAGGCCGCATAGTTTTCGACTTCTAATGAAAAATGAAAAAAAAATACCGTCCCCCCTTATCTCCGAAGTTTGCAAAGAGAAAAATCTGAAATTATTCTATGTGATAGAAGTTTATGTAAAGATTACAGGAAAAATAAAACGATGTCTCTAAATAGCACACTTTTTCAGAAATCGGAACGGAACCCTCGGTGCGCGAGTCCGACTCGCTCTTGACCAGTTTTTTACTTCGTTTTTGGCAGGGCAGTCGTGTTTTTTAATTATTTTAATTATCTATTTTCATTCTATACATTTTAGTGACAATGTAGACATTCGCAGTCTTACTACTAAAGCCTGATTAAATCGTTTGCAGCCCAAGATTGAATGTTTGTTTTGGCGTTCCTATGTAAAGTCATGACATCATCCATTTTGGTCCAAACGTCAAAAAAAAATGTGCTATATTTCGTTAGAACTTTTCCACCTAAGCATTTCTTATTATGGCACCGAAGGTGTACAGAACCTTTGGGCCCCATCGGCCATCTGTTCTGCGAGTAATGTGCCCTGCCTTTTTTTTTTTTTTTTTTTTGAGGGTGGGAAATCATCAAATAACTTCTCCCGCTCTGGGTGGAGCGGAAGGGCGTGTCAGACTTTTACTGACTAAAACCCACCCGTGTTCCTTCAGTTGCCTATGCCAGGGCCGCGGTAACCCCTTCGGACAACCCGCGACCCCAGCGGCGTCGGCCCTATTGGGCCCCGTCACTTGCTGACATCTCTTTGAGGCGCGCGTGGAACACAACGCGCCGTCGACTCGGGCCTGGTCCTTACCGGACCCACTGCCACTTAAGTTTGGCAATTTTTCGGGCTATATATATACCTTAGTTCTCTTACGGATCTCATAATTTCTGATTCGATCGCGTAAGGAAACTCCAAGCACGGCCCTGTCCATTGCCCTTTGGGTGACTTTCAGCCTTCTAATTAGAAGGCCCATTGTGAGTGACCACGTTTCAGTGCCATAGGTCATCACTGGCAACATGCACTGATCAAAGGCTTTTTTTTATATTCAATGAGATGAGAAGATAAAATGGAGTCGCCGCCTCCGCCACATTGATTTCGCCACATAAATGCCGCCATATTGATTTAAAAAAAAAAAAAAAAAAAAAAAAAAAAAAAAAAAATAGCCAGTGTCACTCGGGATGATGTAAGGATTCTAACGATACCCCATACATCCAAATCTGTTCATAAATTTAAAAACTAAGGTGGAATAAAGAAACTCATATGCAAACATACATCAACCCTGAAAACATTACTCCTTTTTGGGCAGTCGTGTAATTAGTTGATTGTTACAACACAGCACATTAGCCGCCGATAACGACACCGATCCGACATCGACACGATATCCGCGGTCAAATAATCGAGCGCGTTTAGTACTTACCTACTTAAAGTTTTTACACGACTGCTCAAAAAGGCAGCTATACTGACATCGATTCGATACCGATATAATTATTATCGGCCCGATGGTATTAGTGAATATCGATGACCATCGCGACGCAAACAACCACAGTAACGACATCTCGAAGTTGGCAGTGCGAAATAGTGTGTTCAATTAAAGAATGATCGCTACCCTCACCCCACACACCGTGTCTTCGGCGGTAGATATTGGGCCGTTGTCGGTGTAACAACACAATGTAACTCACATACATACATCAACCCTGAATACATTACACAGTACACTACTGTGTAATGTATTCAGGGTTGATGTATGATAAAAATGATAAATGATAAATGATTTATTTCTGTAAGTAGGTTTGTACAAACACTTTTACACGTCAAACATATTTTTTTTTAAACTAGATGAGTTCGACGTTTCCTATCTGACTACTCTGAGAAGAAACGCCGAAACAAACTCAGAGGTCACAGTCTCTTTTAAAGTCCAGACATAATCTTGGTCAGATCATGTGAAGACCATGTAGATTGCAGTCTAAAATGGTCTTTTGATGAAAGAACCACACAGAGTGAGTGGACCTGTCCAGTCAGTGCACGCATTTGTCAGTAATCGTGCAGCTCAACTCAAAACTTAAGGAGCTTAACGATTCGACGAACAATACCAAAGAAAAGACATTTGGGTAGGCCGCATAAATTACTCAAACTGTCAGACTATAACTAAAACTGAGAAAAGGATAAAATAAATAAAAAACAATGATCCACGTAGTCTTCACATTCACAATAATTAAAAATAGTATAAGTAATACTTTACAAAGTAAATGTAAAGTAATGTAAAGTAATGTATGTGAGTTACATTATACAGTACACTACTGTGTAATGTATTCAGGGTTGATGTATGTTTGTGAGTTACATTGTGTAGGGTAGCGATCATTCTTTAATTGAACACACTATTTCGCACTGCCAACTTCGAGATGTCGTTACTGTGGGTGGTTGTTTGCGTCGCGATGGTCATCGATATTCACTAATATCATCGGGCCGATAATAATTATATCGGTATCGAATCGATGTCAGTATAGCTGTCGACATATCGGTATCGGATTGGTGTCGTTATCTGATAATGTGAAAACGACCATTAGGTACACGGGACATTTAAAGTAACCTATAATTTTAGTTCACCTTATACCGTAGAGACATAAGAAAAAAACAATTGAACTAATAATTCATTATTTTTATTTTATTTATTACGGACAAAAAACAATTACATTCTGCAGAATACAGGGAAATACTTAAACTAAGCTTTAACAAACATGTAACCTACACCATTATCCACATAATAACTGAAGGTTAAAAGTGTTAAAGATAAGTGATGAAAGAAAAAAAAACAAAATAATAGTCGCTATCACAATACTTGCTAAGATTAGCTTAACCACAGGTTTTAAGGGCCTATACTACCTCAAATGGCTTAGCATGATCCTCCGTTATGTTGAAAATACTGCAGCATTATATTTTAAATACATATATGGTAAAGTTGAGGGTTTAGGTAGGTACTATGTTAGGCGAAAACACGATTCCATTCAATTTTCTCTATAGAAAAAATATCCAAAATTACCTCCAATCCGAACAATAAACCACTGGTATTCAAAAAGTACTTCAAATTAAATCATGAAACTTTGCATACTAAGTAACTAAGGTAACTATAAAGTAGGTCAAAAGCAATTAAGTACCTAAATTACCGGCGCCCAGCACCGCACTCAGTCTCGCTCTCACTTAGTCTGCGAGCAGTATAGTGCGAGCTAGATAAAAACTTGAGGTTGTATAGGCTCTTAACACAACTTAAAGCACCTCGCCAGATAAAACAGTAAGAGCCAGTAGCGATTTTCCTAAACAATTGCTTGGAATTAGTTAATATATCCAGTTTCATAAAATACGTGTTATAAGTATCAAGAAGGCGACGAAGAGGTGCTCGTTCCTCAGCGTTGGTCCTACATAATGTCTGTATGGAGCAGCTGAGTTGAGGGACGTGCACCCCCCCTTTCGAATAACACATCTAGGTACCTTGAGACACAATTTGTTTGTTAGGTCCATACAATCAAATCGGTTATTACATATGCTGTGTAGCGTCATGACATCAAGAAACAGCCGCCTTTTTTTTTTTTTTTTTGAGTGTGGGAAATCATCAAATAACTTCTCCCGCTCTAGGTGGAGCGGAAGGGCGTGTCAGACTTTTACTGACTAAAACCCACCCGTGTTCCTTCAGTTGCCTATGCCAGGGCCGCGGTATCTTCTTAAAACTACCCGCGACCCCAGCTGCACTACCCGCGACCCCAGCGGCAAGAAACAGCCGCCGGATTCCCAGATCCTGAACGTATTGATACAACTGTGTAACATCTCTGTGAGCAGTGGTGGGCCAGTGGTAACGGCGCCGACTTACGAGTCGTGAGTCGAACCCCGGCAGGCGCTTTACTTTGTGTAAATAAATTCATCACCACTGCTTTCAAAACGATGAAGGAAACCACTGCTTTCAAAACGATGAAGGAAAACATCGTGAGAAAACCGGCATGTCCTAGAACCAAAAATTCGAAGACATGTAACATTTACCAACCCGCACTGGGCCCGCGTGGTAGCCCACTCCCTCTCACAGAGAGGAGGCCTGTGTCCCAGCAGTGGGAACAGGGTAGGCTGATTATGTAATTACAGAAATAGTCAAGTTCTGTAATAAAAAAAAGTGTTTTACGTATTACTTTTATTTTATTTTTGTAAAGAGGTAATTTATAAAGGAGTATTATTTTCTAAAGGATCTATTTATTTGGAAGCTCCATAGCAAATAAACCATCACAATAAAATAAATTATAAAGATTTTATTTTATGTAGAATTTTTTGAAGAATAGAAATCCCAAATAATAATTATTCGTAGCCCACTATGTAATAATGTAACTTTCAACAACAGCTTACTATTTTGTGTTACTAAACTTAAAATGGCTGTTACGTGAAAGTGCAGACTTTAGATTAATTTTTAGATTTAATGTTTTTATAAATTAATATCTGCGTAACAGACTACCATTGATATACAGGGTGAAATTGAATAGATGCGACAGAATTTAAGGGGGTGTTCTACGCATCAATATGAACAACTTTTACTATGGGACCAAACCTGAAATCGCGAAAAAAAAATCAGCTGTTCAGTACATTTAATGTTTTTTTCGCGATTTCAGGTTTGGTCCCATAGTAAAAGTTGTTCATATTGATGCGTAGAACACCCCCTTAAATTTTGTCGCATCTATTCAATTTCACCCTGTATAAGAGGAAGATGTATAACGCGCTAACATCGCAATCACTAAACCTGGAGGCTCAGTCGCAAAATGACTACTTCTCAAAATGACTACTGGTATCAAAATGTCCCTTTCGCAGAATGTCCCTTTCGCAAAATGACCCTTTCGCAGAATGTCCCTTTCTCTGAATGTCCCTTTCGCAAAATGTCCCTTTCGCAAAATGTCCCCTTTCTCAATCAGGCATTAATTCCTTTCATCAGACCAGAACTTTCAGATTCATAGAAAATAAGTACTAACCGTGTCACGTAATAGCGGCCGGTCGGCATACTATGATCTAAATGTGTGCGTGAGGCATGTTTGTATACGCGGTCCGGTACTAACTGTGCTTCACTTTCGATATGCGTGGCGTAGTCTTTCTTTTTTTTCTAGTCCGTGATTAAACTTTATTTGTTTAATCACGGACTAGAAAAAAAAAAGAGTTTTACTGATTAAACATTACTACAGTAAACTCCTCTGTATTGTACACCTACTGGCTCTTGACCAGTTTTTTTACTGATGAAAGGAATTAATGCCTGTTTGAGGAAAGGGACATTTTGCGAAAGGGACATTCTGAGAAAGGGACATTCTGCTAACGGGTCATTTTGCGAAAGGGACGTTTTGCGAAAGGGACATTCTGTGAAAGGAATATTTTGCTACCATGGTAGCAAAATGACCACTTTTCAAAATGACTACTGCAGTAGTCATTTTGAAAAGTGGTCATTTTGCGACTGAGCAAACCTGGACTCGGCGCACGACTACATACATGCATGAGGTTGATCTTTTTTTGATATCGATAGCTTATTTATTGCAGATTATTAGAATATGCATAACTCCATACCGGCCATATGGTACTTTTGCCTGTGGACTGTCACAATTTATCGTGTCCTTAAATAATTCCCTCGTTCATTTAACCTGTCATACTGTATAGTTCAGACCAGTTTGCCGTGTTTACTCCTCATGTGGCCCTTCCAGCTGGCTTTCTGCACGAATGCCCGACCACAATACTCGCATTTAAACCGTCTAATGTCACTGTGTATTTCCATATGCTGAATTAAAGTTACCCTTCGTCCATATGACTTCAGGCATACCGTACATTGGAACTCTCTTGTTTTTGTATGCGTTACCATGTGAAACTTTAAGTCGGCGGCTACGAAAAATGCCTTATCGCATTGTGTACATTTAAACCGTCTCTCCATCAAGTGGTCTCGTCTCGTGTGGATCCTTAGTGCGTCTGTGTTAGGAAACGTCCTGTCGCACGCCTGACATTTGACAACATTCAACTTGACTCCATGCATTTTCACCAAGTGCTTATCCCTTATCTTAGCACTTTTAAATCTCTCATTGCAGTACGTACACTTACTATCCCCCTTTTTTTCGTGAACAATTCTTTCATGACACTGTACCTTCCTCTTAGTTTCAAAGGTTTTAGAGCACAAATCACATTTGAATACACCCGTTGTATGTTTGGCGATGTGTCGCCTAAGGCTTCCTTTGGTTATATATCCCATGTCACACTCATTGCAAATAAAATTCCTGTAATGAATGTGCATGTGTCCAAGCAAACTTATAAACTTTACAAAAACACTTGAGCACAAACAACATTTCATGGTTTCGCTGTTAAACTTAAATGGAAAGAGTTGGTTTTTGATTTCCGGATGTATATCTCTATTGTGTTCACCTTCTAGATGTTTTAACAAGTTTTCTAATGTGTCTACGTCAGCGTCGCAGAGTGTGCATCGTAAATCAGTTATATCCAGCTTCATACAAAATTCATCTTTTATGTTTTTATTAATATTTGGTATTACGGACTCGTATAGTCCTTTATGGTTGTCACGTGTGTGTTTCTTCAGGGCTGCAGGGTCTGGATACTGAGCATCGCAGTAGGAACACAAGTAACCTTGATAATTGACTCCGAAAAAGGGCGTAGCATTGGAGCAAGTTAGAATTTCTTTGAGGTTTGTGTGGTGTTTCTTCATTTCTTTTTTCTTTCTGTCTAACCTCCTCACTTTAGTGATCTTAGAGATAGCTTTTTTTTCCCCTTGTTTCCGTTTTGAATTAGGATCCCAGTCCGGATCCACGATAGGTTTACCTCGAGTACCTATAAAGAAAACGATTTTTTTTATTGATTTGTCACCATCTTGCAGGTAAATTTAACGTAGCTTAGTTTAAAGAATAGGAGACGTTTTATAGCAAGCAAAGAACCTCAAACTTTCGAGGAATTACACTTAACCCTTCGAAGTTTAGCAGGTCACTTGAAATGATACCACCATCGTAATGAAACCATTCTATTTCAAAAGCAATATCTTAACGATAAAAAGCAAATACAGCAATATCAAATCTCAAAGAAAGATCTTATTCATACAATATGCAGAATCATTAGTATAATTGAAATGTGGTATTCAGTATGCGATTCTCCAGTTCCAAATTACTTAAGTAAAATATGAAAATGAAAATGAAAAATGAAAATGGTTTATTCGTTTTACAAGTAATATCTTAACAACTAGTGATTGGAGCCTCCTTTTAAGCAAATAAGCCTGTATTAGGAGACTCCGTCTCGGAAATATATTACAACGTGTCGTTTTGCATCCTCGTCAAATTTCAGGGTGTGATACAGAACATCAAACCGTACAACTTTCTCCATGGGACCAACATCGTAATCGCGAGAAAGTTTTCAACTGTCCCATAGAAAACTTCAATACCTACTCGACGCAAATGTATGGGACGGCTGATTATTTTTTCGCGATTACGATGTTGGTGCCATGGAAAAAGTTGTTCGGTTTGATGGTCTATTCCCGTATCTCCACACCCTTAAATTTTAAAACATATTTTTTTTATAACGGCCTGATCATGTGGAATTACCGTCCCGTCCCGTTAAAAAACCGGTCAAGAGTGAGTCGGACTCGCGCACCGAGGGTTCCGTTCCGATTTCTGTAAAAGTTGACTTTTTAGAGACATCGTTTTATTTTTCCTGTAATCTTTACATAAACTTCTATCACATAGAATAATTTCAGATTTTTCTCTTTGCAAACTTCGGAGATAAGGCCCTTATCTCCGAAGTTTGCAAAGAGAACAATCTTTTTTACGGAACGGTATTTTTTTTTACATTTTTCATCAAAAGTCGAAAACTATGTGGCCTAAAAAAAAGAAAAAATATGTTTGAGAATGTGCAAACAGCGTTGTTTCATATGATACCCCACATGCCCTAGTAGCCCCACTTTGAATTTTTAAGACCCCCTTTCAGTCCCTGTTGCAAAAAAAATATAAATATTTTTATTTCTTTCTTATTTGTAAAATAGTTGGGTAAACGTCATCTAAAATTGTTCTAAATTTGAAGTTGATAGCATTAGTAGTTCTTGAGATATCCAGCTGTGACAGACAGACAGACAGACAGATTGAGTCACACCATAAGGGTTCCTTTTTTACCATGTTGGTACGGAACCCTAAAAATACATAATATAGGTACTAAATTAATTTTGATGTCATAAAATAATAGATTCGAATAAAATTCTTAATTCAGGTTTTTTGAAAGTGCAGCCACTAAAGATGAATGATGATGTGAAACTAAATGATAACGAATGTTGAAGTTTGTATATTTGGGGAGACTGTTTTTAAGAGACGATTGACTGTTTAGAACAAAGATTGACAAGTCCCGGCTGTCATTCTTGGATCTTAGCCAGTCGTTACGGGTTGTCAGAAGACCGAAAGTCTGACAACCGGTCTTACTATCGTATTAACCGTAGGGTTGTGGAGGTCAGATAGGCAGTCGCTCCATGTAAAATACTGGTGTTCAGCTGCATCCGGTTAGACTGGGAGCCGACCCCAATGTAGTTGGGAAAAGGCTAGACAGATGATGATATAACCATAGATGACAGAAGAGGCCTAAACTTCCTGTTTTTTTTTCAGAGTACATTCTACGAATCATCACTATATCAAAATGTCAAAATTTATGTTTCATGTTGTGTTCATGAAACACATGTTTCATTCATTATTAAAAAAAAAATAAAAAACACGACTAACAGATAAATAAAATTGTCATTGCAGTCGGGGGACCATTCTGTCGAACACTTTTTAATTTAAGAGGTCCCCCGACTACAATGACAATTTAATAATTTATCTGTTTAGTCCAAGTTTAGTCAGGGAATACAACTTGTTTTTTACTTTTTAGTTCGTTTTTGGCAGGGTAGTCGTGTTTTTTAATTTTTTTAACTATCTATTTTCATTTTATAGATTTTAGAGACAATGTCGACATTCGCAGTCTTACTAAAGCCTGATTAAATCGTTTGCAGCCCAAGATTGAATGTTTGTTTTGCGATCCTATGTAAAGTCATGACATCGTCCATTTTGGTACTAACGATAACGTCAAAAAAATGTGCTATATTCCGTTAGAACTTTTCCACCTAAGCATTTCTTATTATGGCACCGAAGTTGTACAGAACCTTTCGGCCCCATCGGCCATCTGTTGTGCGAGTAATGTGCCCTGCCTGCCAACTGCCACTTAAGTTTGGCAATTTTTCGGGCTATATACAGGGTGTAAGGGACAGCCCTCCGCAAACTCACAGGGTGCATTCAGCTCCTCATTTTGAATCATATTCCACCGGAAATTTTCTCAGGAAAATTTTCATTTTTTCAATTTTTTTTTCAGTTATATTTTCATTATTTCAATGTAAAATTGCATTGTGTGTTCGCAGCACTCCATTTATGTAAAAAAACTGCAAAAAAAAAATTGCAAAAAAAAAACAGCAATGGATGTTGAAATACTCTAACCAACGACGCGTGAAATCAGCTGTTCACTTTCTGTCTAGCTACAGAGTTCATCGAACTCACCGCATACCTATTACCTACCCCTCCCAACCAGTAATACACGCTCCAATTTGTGCACAAAAACACAAACAAATCAGGTTTATTGGATTCCCTTAACTTTCCTGAAAAAATTTCATGTACCGGTCATCTTAGTATGACATACTGAATTCACCCTATCAGTTTGCGGAGGGCTGTCCCTTACACCCTGTATATACCTTAGTTCTCGATTCGATCGCATAGGGAAACTCCAAGCACGGCCCTGTCCATTGTCCTTTGGGTGACTTGCAGCCTTCTAATTAGAAGGCCCATTGTGAGTGACCACGTTTCAGTGCAACATCACTGGCAACATGGACTGATCCAAGGTTTTCATCTTGAGACACTGTGGTATATTCAATGAGATGAGAAGATAAAACGGAGTCGCCGCCGCCGCCATATTGATTTCGCCACAAAAATGCCGCCATATTGTTCTTTTTATTTCTCAAAAAAAAAAAATACTTTTAGTACTTACCTACTTAAAGTTTTTACACGGCTGCCCAAAAGGGAGTGTAATGTATTCAGGGTTGATGTATGTATGTAAGTACGTGCATGTGTTTGTATGTATGTGAGTTTCTTTTTACATTGTGTTGTTACACCGATAACGGCCCAATATCTACCGCCGAAGACACGTGTGTGGGGTGAGGGTAGCGACCATTCTTTCAATTGAACACACTATTTCGCACTGCTGACTGGTTGTTTGCGTCGTGATGGTTATCGATGTTCACCAAATATCATCGGGCCGATAATAATTGTATCGGTATCGAATGGATGTCAGCATAGCTGTCGACATATCGGTATCGGATTGGTGTCGTTATCTGATAATGTGAAAACGACCATTAGGTACAAAGTTCCCTATAATTTTAGTTCACCGTATACCGTAGTACACATTAAGGACATAAGAAAAAACAACTGAACTAATACTTAATTTATTATTTTTATTTTATTTTATTTATTATGGACAAAAAACAATTACATGCTGCGGAATACAGGGAAATACTTAAACTAAGACTTAAAAAAATATGTAACCCACACCATTATCCTGTTAAAGATAAGTGATGAAAGAAAAAAATAATAGTCGCTATCACAATAATGGTGTTGCTAAGATTAACTTAACCACAGGTTTTAAGGGCCTATACTACCTCAAATGGCTTAGCATGATGCTCCGTTATGTTGAAAATACTGCAACATTAATTTTGAAATAAATATATGGTAAAGTTGAGGATTTAGGTAGTTACTATGTTAGGCGAAAACACGATTCCATTCAATTTTCTCTATAGAAAAAAATATCCAAAATTACCTCCAATCCGAACAATAAACCACTGGTATTCAAAAAGTACTTCAAATTAAATCATGAAACTTTGCATACTAAGTTAACTAAGGTAACTATACAGGGTGTCCCGTAAATAATGGATAATCTCTTAAGGGGTCATCGTACTCATCATTATGAACAACTTTTACTATGGGACCAAACCTGGAATCGCGAAAAAAAAATCAGCTGCTCCCTACATTTGACGAGTTTGATGTAGATAAATGTACTGGTCAGCTGATTTTTTTTCGCGATTTCAGGTTTGGTCCCATAGTAAAAGTTGTTCATAATGATGAGTACAATGACCCCTTAAGAGATTATCCATTATTTACGGGACACCCTGTATAAAGTAGGTCAAAAGCAATTACTAAATTACCGGCGCCCAGCACCGCACTCAGTCTCGCTCTCACTTAGTCTGCGAGCAGTATAGTGCGAGCTAGATAAAAACTTGAGGTTGTATAGGCTCTTAACACAACTTAAAGCACCTCGCCAGATAAAACAGTAAGAGCCAATAGCGATTTTCCTAAACAATGGTGCTTGGAATTAGTTAATATATCCAGTTTCATAAAATACGTGTTATAAGTATCAAGAAGGCGACGAAGAGGTGCTCGTTCCCCAGCGTTGGTCCTACATAATGTCTGTATGGAGCAGCTGAGTTGAGGGGCGTGCACCCACCCTTTCGAATAACACTTCTAGGTACCTTCAGACACAATTTGTTTGTTAGGTCCATACAATCAAATTGGTTATTACATATCGGTTACGTCATGACATCAAGCGACACGGTTGGCGCAGTGGTTGAGCGCTTGACTGCTGCGCAGCATGTCGCGGGTTCGATTCCCGCACGGAACAAATATTTGTACGACCTACAAGTATTTGTTCCGAGTCTGGGTGTTTTTCTATCTATAATAAATATGTATTTACAAAAAAAAAAAAAATATGTATGTATATAAGTACTTTATCAGCCATCTCGTTACCATAACACAAGCATTAGGTTGCTTAGCTTGGGACTAGATGGCGTTGTGTGAAATGTCCAAGGATATTTATATTTATTTATAAGAAACAGCCGCCCGATTCCCAGATCCTGAACGTATTGATACAGTACGTATTTTACAGTGGGGCATGGATTTTCCTCGTAATGGTCGGCGGTGCATCTTAAATAAATACGTTGCTCTGCATTTGCGAGAGGTGATGTTTTAAAGGCCCACAGGCCCGGCGAAGATCGCGTTAAGGACCCATTTCTTTACATGAAGAAATAATCGTAATTTTTAGGGTTCCGTACCTCAACAGGAAAAAACGGAACGCTTATAGGATCATTTCGTTGTCTGTCTAGACAGACAGAAAACCGAAGTGATCCTATAAGGGTTTTTTTTTGGGATTGCAATGTTAAGTTTGTTTTTGGAATAAATTATTTTCAACTACGGAACCCTTCATTGTTCGTGGTCCGACACGCACTTGGCACGCGATTTTATCGAATTATGTTTAAGAAAGAATTGATTAATTTGTATTGATCGAATTAAGTACTTAAATAGATATTATTATCATGTTAATTTTATAGTAAGTATTGAAGAACCTATTGTTTGTTATTTAATCTTATAGTAACTTTTCTCAAATCCATCGAACAAATACTGTGATTATACAGGGTGTTAAAGAAATTCTGTGCCATAGCTTAGCTTAGGGTCTGTAACAATAAAGGAACCCAGAAAAAAAATCAAAATAAAAACAAAAAATCAAGTACTGCAAGATAAACCTAATTTAGTACCTACTGACTAAAAATAGCAATCGTTTAGAATTAAAATTGTTTTATTTGTTTAAGGCGCTGACTAACTACGATTTTAAACGTCACACAACCGCGTAATCTATTGTCACCATTAGCTGCCTTGAAATAAGGTTGAAAATTGAAAATAATATTTGTGTTGCCGAGATGTGACTAAGCTGCGAATGTGCATTTATTTTCCCAGTTTTCTTTAGATTATTTAGAATGTACACAATAAATTAAATAATGGTCCGGTTAAAGTTTTAAAAAAATGCTAATTCTATTAAATTATAAAAAAAAGAATGTCATTATCGCTGAAAATATAGAGATGTTCGACGTCAAAGTGTATTTTTGCGGAGCAACTTCCAAATTTTTTACTGGGAATATTTAACTATTTTTTACTATTCTATTCGGTTAAAGTTTTTCTTTAAACCCTTCTGTGTCCATTACCGTTACGTATGTATGTCGAGTGTGACTCGACAATCCAAGAAACCAATATTTGTGAATGTTGAGCTAACACCGCGCCTTAAATGCTTTATTTACTTACCTACTATCGAACGCGTTTTCATTTTGTCCTTCACTTCTCGCGTCCGAGTACTAAGGGCCGGCGCATTATTTGCTACTGAAAACGGCTCGCGATAATTTTAATTCTAAACGATTTAAGTTTGTAGGTACTAAATTAGGTTGAACCAATGACGTATACCTACCCATATATCATTGGGTTGAACTTGCAATTTTTTTTTTTTTTTTCCCTGGGTTCCTTTATTGAATGCTATGGCACGCAATTACTTTAACACCCTGTAATGTAAGTTTATGAGCTTAAAAAAATTATAATAATTGTTTGATTGAGACTTTGTTACATCTGTCTCATGTTATTGAAAGACCTTCGTTGATTTAGCTTTCGCCCGCGGCTTCGCCTGCGTTGTATGTCGATAAAAAGTAGCCTATGTCCTTTTCCATGTAACGGTCTACCCGTGCGCGTGTGTGTGTTTCATTCAAATCAGTTCAGCCGTTTTAGCGTGAAAGCTTTACAAACCACCAACAAACAAACTCACTTTCGAATTTATAATAATAGTTATAATAATTAACATGTTTATATTTTTAAATGTTTTTTTTTTATTTTTTATAAAAATATTAAAAAATTTAAATTATATGTTTGTAAGTGAAATAAAGGAGATAAAATAACAAATTATATTAGTTGTTATAATTACAGAAATAGTCAAGTTCTGTAATAAAAAAAGTGATTTTTACGTATTACTTTTATTTTTGTAAAGAGGTAATTTATAAAGGAGCATTATTTTCTAAAGGATCTATTTATTTGGAAGCTCCATAGCAAATAAACCCTCACAATAAAATAAAAACATTATTATAGAAATTGTTCAGTGCTGTGGGCTATGATTGCTCATTGTATCAACCTACTGATTTGTTACAAACATTTTATTTTATGTAGAATTTTTTGAAGAATAGAAATCCCAAATAGTAATTATTCGTAGCCCACTATGTAATAATGTACCTTTCAACAACAACTTACTATTTTGTCTTACTAAAACTACTTAAAATGGCTGTTTCGTGAAAGTGCAGAATTTAGATTTAATATTTTTATAAATTAATATCTGCGTAACAGACTACCATTGATATATTAGAGGAAGATGTGTAACGCACTAACATCGCAATCACTAAACCTGGACTCAGCGCACGACTACATGCATGAGGTTGATGTTTTTTGATATCGATAGCTTATTTATTGCAGATTATGGGAATATGCATAACTTCATAAAGGTCATATGGTACTTTTGCCTGTGGACTGTCACAATTTATCGTATACTTAAATAATTCCCTCGTTCATTTAACCAGTCATACTGTATAGTTCAGACCAGTTCGCCGTGCTTACTCCTCAGGTGACCCTTCCAGCTGGCTTTCTGCACGAATGCCCGACCACAATGCTCGCATTTAAACCGTCTAATGTCACTGTGTATTTCCATATGCTGAATTAAAGTTACTCTTCGGCCATATGACTTCAGGCACACAGTACATTGGAACTCTCTTGTTTTTGTATGCTTTACCGTGTGAAACTTTAAGTCAGCGGCTTGGAAAAATGCCTTATCGCATTGTGTACATTTGAACCGTCTCTCCATCAAGTGGTCTCGTCTCGTGTGGATCCTTAGTGCGTATGTGTTAGGAAACGTCCTGTCGCACGCCTGACATTTGACAACCTTCAACTTGACCCCATGGATTTTCACCAAGTGCTCATCTCTTCTTATGATATTCCTAAATCTCTCATTACAGTACCCACACTTACTCTTCAAACCCTTGTTTACGTGAACAAAAAATTCATGACGCTGCGCCTTCTTCTTAGTTTCAAAGGTTTTTGAGCACAAATTACATTTATATACGCCTGTTGTATGTTCAGCGACGTGTCGCCTGAGGCTTCCTTTGGTTATAAATCCCATATCACACTCATCGCAAATAAAATTCCTATAATGAATGTGCATGTGTTGAAGCAATCTCGAAAAGTTTTCAAAAACACTTGAGCACAAACAACATTTCATGGTTTCGCTGTTAAACTTAAATGGAAAGAGTTGGTTTTTGATTTCCGAATGTATATCTCTTTTGTGATCACGTTTTAGATGTTTTAACAAGTTTTCTAGTGTGTCTATGTCAGCGTCGCAGAGTGTGCATCGCAAATCAGTTATATCCAGCCGTATACAAAACTTGTCTATAGTGTACTTATTAGGATTTGGTATTGCAGAGTCGTATAGTCCTTTATGATCGTCACATGTGTGTTTCTTCAGGGCTGCAGGGTCTGAATACTGAGCATCGCAGTAGGAACACAAGTAACCTCGATGATTGACTCCGACAAAGGGCGTAGCATTGGAGCAAGTTAGAATTTCTTTGAGGTTTGTGTGGTGTTTCTTCATTTCATCCATCATTTCTAACCTCCTCGCTTTAGTGATCTTAGTGATAGCTCTTTTTTTCTCTTTTTTCCGTTTTGGTTTATCTTCATTATTTCTTTTAGGATTCCAGTCCGGATCCTCGATAGATTTATCTCGAGTACCTATAAAGAAAACGATTTTTTTTATTGATTTCTCACCATCTTGGTTGTAGGTAAGTTTAACGTAGCTTGGTTTAAAGAGTAGGAGACGTTTTATAGCGAGCAAAGAACCTCAAAACCGAGGAATAACGCTTAAAACCGTTCAGCAGGTTACTTGAAATCAAACCACCATTGTAATGAAACCATTTTATTTCACAAACAATAAACTAAACGACAAAAAAGCAAATAAGTACAGCAAAACTCAAAGAAATATCTTATTCATACAATATAAAGAATCCTTAGTAAAACGAAGTACTTACATAATTGAAATTTAGTATTCAGTATGCGATTCTTGTTACAACTGTATGTAGTATTCGTAGTAAAATGCATTACTTACTCCTAAGTCACACAAAAAGGAAGCGGTCCATAGCCCTAAACTAGGTAGTTATAACTTAAATTGATATAAAGAGTATAATAAATGCATATCATGCTAATTTTATAGTATTGAAGTACTGTTTGTTATTTAATCGTCATAAGGTTACTTTTCTCAAATGCATCGAACAATTACTGTGATTTTAAGAGCTTAAAAAAATTATAATAAGTGTTCTATTGAGATTTTGTAACTTCTGTCTCATGTTGTTGGAAGAACTTCGTTGATTTATGTATACCTAGCTTCCGCCCGCGGCTTCACCCGCGTGGTATGTCGATAAAAAGTAGTATATATGTCCTTTTCCACGTCACGGTTTAATTGTGTGCAGAATTTCATCCAAATCAGTTCAGCCGTTTTAGCGTGAAGCTTTACAAACAACCATCAAACAAACTCAGTTTCGCATTCATAATATTAGTTAGGAATAAAATTATATTAGTTGTTATAATTACCTACTGAAATAGTCAAGTTCTATAAAAAAAGTGATTTTTAACGTATTACTTTTATTTTATTTTTGTATAGGTACTTAGAGATAAAATTTATAAAGCAGTATAATTTTCTAAAGGATCTATTTATTTGGAAGCTCCATAGCAAATAAAATAAAACATTAAGGAAATTGTTCAGTGGGCATTATGATTGCTCTGGTCTCCTACTGATTTGTTATAAACATTTTAGGTACTCAACTATTATTTTTAAAGAATAGAATCCCAAAGAATTCGTAGCCCTCTATGTAACTTTCAACAATAACTTACTATTTTATGTTACTAAACTTAAAATGGCTGTTTCGTGAAAGTGCAGAATTTAGATTAAGTAATGTTTTTATAAATTAATATCTGCGTAACTACACGTTATGAGGTTGATCTTTTTACCCGACTACGGTGAAGCAAAAAGGAGGGTTATGATTTTGACCGGTATGTATGTATGTAATAAGTATGAATAATTTCTAAAATAACGCCTCAGATGTGAGACAAACATATTTTCTCTCCAAACCTACCCAAAATACATATAATAATAATAAAGTGGCTCTGCAAATACTTTTTCACGAAACTATAACCCCAAAATAATTTAAAGAAAGAAAGATAAAAGAAAGTTTAAAAACTAAAACCAGATTAATGAAATATCACGCTCTAAACAGTATGATACAAGAACATATTCTCATCTGAAATTAGAAAAAGACAGACAAATTAAAAATCCGGAGTCACATAAATCGAACAGATTACGTGCGACGCCGGAGTTTTAGTTTGCCTGTCTTTTCCTAATTTCAGATAAGAATATTTTCTTGTTTCATACTTCTTAGAGCGTGATTTTTCACGCTTTTCACGGTTTTTCACGTTTTGTCATATGGTACTTTTGCCTGTGGGCTGTCACAATTTATTGTATCCTTAAATAATTCCCTCGTTCATTTAACCAGTCATACTGTATAGTTCAGACTAGTTCGCCGTGCTTACTCCTCATGTGACCCTTCCAGCTGGCTTTCTGCACGAATGCCTGACCGCAGTGCTCGCATTTAAACCGTCTAATGTCACTGTGTATTTCCATATGTTGAATTAAAGTTACTCTTCGGCCATATGACTTCAGGCACACAGTACATTGGAACTCTCTTGTTTTTGTATGCTTTACCGTGTGAAACTTTAAGTCAGCGGCTTGGAAAAATGCCTTATCGCATTGTGTACATTTGAAACGTCTCTCCATCAAGTGGTCTCGTCTCGTGTGGATCCTTAGTGCGTTTGCGTTAGGAAACGTCCTGTCGCACGCCTGACATTTGACAACCTTCAACTTGACTCCATGCATTTTAACCAAGTGCTCATCTCTTCTCACAAAATTCCTAAATTTCTCATTACAGTACCCACACTTATTCTTGAAACCCTTGTTTACGTGAACAACATTTTCATGATACTGTGCCTTCTTCTTAGTGCCAAAGGTTTTTGAGCACAAATTACATTTATATACGCCTGTTGTATGTTCAGCGACGTGTCGCCTGAGGCTTCCTTTGGTTATAAATCCCATGTCACACTCATCGCAAATAAAATTCCTGTAATGAATGTGCATGTGTTCAAGCAATCCCCTAAACTTTCCAAAAACACTTGAGCACAAACAACATTTCATGTTTTCGCTGTTAAACTTAAAAGGAAAGAGTTGGTTTTTGATTTCCGAATGTATATCTCTTTTGTGATCACCTTTTAGATGTTTTAACAAGTTTTCTAGTGTGTCTATGTCAGCGTCGCAGAGTGTGCAGCGTAAATCAGTTATATCCAGTCTTATACAAAACTTGTCTATAGTGTACTTATTAGCATTTGGTATTGCAGAGTCGTATAGTCTTTTATGATCGTCACGTGTGTGTTTCTTCAGGGCTGCAGGGTCTGGATACTGAGAATCGCAGTAGGAACACAAGTAACCTTGATAATTGACTCCGACAAAGGGCGTAGCATTGGAACAAGTCAGAATTTCTTTGAGGTTTGTGTGGTGTTTTTTCATTTCTTCCATCATTTCTAACCTCCTCGCTTTAGTGATCTTAGAGACAGCTCTTTTTTTCTCTTTTTTCCGTTTTGGTTTATCTTCATTATTTGTTTTAGGATCCCACTCCGGATCCTCGATAGGTTTACCTCGAGTACCTATAAAGAAAACGATTTTTTTTATTGATTTGTCACCATCTTGGTTGCAGGTATGGTTAACGTAGCTTAGTTTAAAGAATAGGAGACGTTTTATAGCAAGCTAAGAACTTCTAGGTTCCGAGAAGTGACACTTAAAACCATTCAGCAAGTCACTTGAAATCAAACCACCATTTTGTAATGAAACCATTCTATTTCAGAAACAATATACTCAACGACAAAAAGCAAATACCTACAGCAAAACTCAAAGAAATATCTTATTTATACAATATACAGAATCATCAGTAAAACGAAATACATAATTGAAATGTGGTATTCAGTATGCGATTCTCGTTCAAAATTAAGTAAAAAAAAAAATAGATATTAATAAATATCTAAAAAATGCTATAATACCATTAAACTGAACTAATAAGTAAAACTTTTCAATACAAGAATAAAGTGATTAACGAGAAAATTAATGTCATTGTAAAAAAAAGCGTGGGTGCTTTGTTGTACGACATTCTTACAATAACACTGTAATTCGAAAGCACCCCACGCTTTTTTTTACATTGACATTAATTTTCTCGTTAATCACTTTACACTTAAGTACATTGAAAAATTTATTTTTTTACTTTTTAGTTCAGTTTAATAGTATTAAAGCGTGTCCATTGACTTATATATTACTGCGTAAGGACTGGGCGGACGGCATGTTAAAATGACGCCACGAACGTGGTCCGAGAATGATCCTCCCCTAAACCCAATTACCCAAGTGAACTAGTCTGCGATCGGCTATCTTCGGGTGCGGTCGTAAATTTTAAATGAAAAAATGACCGGTTGTGTCGTGAAGGGTTGCGTGAACTACGACAGATGATAACATCTCATATCACCGGTAAGTCAAAAATATGTCATTAAATCAACTTCTAACATTATTTAAAACAATTTTCTTTCCTACTTTCCTATTACAAGTAAATTGTCATAGACGACGCGAGGCCACGCCCACAAGACCGTACCGCTGTGCGACATAACTTTGCAGCGGCGTGCGTTGAAGGTTGTAGCCGATGAAATAAAGATTTAATTATTTTACATCATTATTAAATTATAAACATAACTAATTATTAAGAAAACAATAATAATCAGTTTTGTTTATAATTAAATTTAGAAGCAAATTAAAATGTATTTTTATGTACCTACTGGTAAAAAATCTATAAGTACAGTGAAAATACGTATTTAATTTGCAGATTTCCTACTGATTCCGTGCGAAATGAAGCTTGGAGTCGTGTCATAAGACAGGAACGTGGTGAACCATATTTTAAGCCAAATAAATATTTACGTATTTGTTCCGCACACTTCAAAGCGGACGATTTTTATATTTCGGGATCTAGAAGAATGTTGAAGAAAACGGCAACACCAAGTGTTAATGTTAGTATCTATTTATTGTTGCATTAAAATCAGCAATTTGTGCGGCTTTTATGAAATATCTTTTTTTACATTGCTACTTTTAATTAGAACTTTATTAAACTTATGTAATAAAGGAGGAAGCGGCAAAACAGTCCAACCCACCAATACTAACAAACAAGTCATGTCCGCCGAAAGGTTTTTTATTTAGTAAATTGTTTGTTGCAATGGCGACTAAACCATTAGACAGTAACAGAGTTTTTTTTAACAGGTTCAAGCATTTTTTGTTGAAGCAAAACATTTAATAGAAACAAACAACGAAACTGATGTGACTAAATCAAAGGACGATTTAATGGATGTTGACATTAGTGATTTACAATCCATATTCGACACACCTCGTAAAGTTACTCTGAAACAAAAAATAAAAAAATATGTGTTGCTTAATTTGGCGAAAAATAAGAAAATTAAAATTCTTCAGAGAAAAAATACTAGATTGAAGAAGAAAAAACGAATCTTTAGTTAATATTATGAAAGAGCTGAAAAATAAAAGATTTATCAGCACTGAAATTGAAGCAGCTCTGGGAGTAACGCCAGAACTGCCTGAGATTTATAAACTGCTACTAAAAATAACAAAAATCGTCCTCGCAAAGAAAGAAGAAGGCCTTTATATCCACCAACTATAAGCTATGACATTTAATTTCTACTCCCCGGCTGCCTACAAATATGTTCGGAGAACGTTTAATTGTTGTTTGCCCCATCCTAGGACATTGTCAAAATGGTAATTTATTTTGTAATACCCGCGATAATGCAAAAAAAAATTGTATGTCATGTCACCTCTACGAGAACGGATGTTATTGTTTCAAATACGTTTCAACCAATATACAACTAATCAAAAAATATTATTATTTTAGGTATTCTTCTATTGGCGGAGAACCTGGATTCACTACCGAATCATTTGATTTAATAAAGGTGAAAAGAGCAAGCATGACAGCAAATGTGGAAGGTGCTGTCATGTTTGATGAAATGAATATTCGTCAGGCAAAACTGTGGAAGGGAGGCCGTAATGTCGGGCATGTTGACATGGGTAATGATAATATAAATAAAGAAAGAAAGTCCACCAAGGCATTTGTCATCATGCTGGTTTGTATGACGGAAAACTGGAAAATTCCGATAGAATACTTCCTAGTTGATAATCTATCAAGTGAACAAATAGCCAGCATACTTAATATTTGTTTGGAAAAATTACATCATGCTGGTGCTAATGTTAATACTTTGGTGTGTGACGGTTGTCCTTCGAACATCAGGGCTCTAAACATATTGGGTGCCAACATCAGTAACGTTGGAGTATTAAAAATAACATTTCAGCACCCAATCACCTCTGTAGATGTTACAATATTTCTAGATGCGTGCCACATGATAAAATTAATTAGAAATGTGTTTGAGAAAAAAAGAATATTATTTAATAGTCAGGGACAGAGTATAGAATGGAAATTCTTGACCCGTTTACTTAAATTACAAACAAATAAGAAATTAAACTTTGGGAACAAAATAACAGCTAGACACATTTTCTTTAAAAATCAAATTATGAAAGTTCGCTTAGCAGTACAACTGCTTAGTAAAAGTGTTGCAGATGCATTAAAACTTTGTGAGACAGAAGACTATCTTCATATTTTACAAACAGTGCTGCAACCGTGGAATTCATTGAAACCTTTAATAACGTTTTTGATATTTTGAACTCACGTCGCTTCAACCAGTCTGGATTTAAAAAAGCTATTTGTGAAAAAATAAAACAAAAATATTTAATTTCATAGAAAAAGCTATTGAATATATAAAATCTCTTAAAGTGTACTCAAAGGTCAAGAGGACCATAAAAAAGAAGAATAGACAGCCTCGCATCATTATAACTATTACTAAGAAGCCAGTTTTGGCTTCTCAGAGTAAAACTGGATTTTTGGGTCTGATAGTGTGCATGGAGAGTCTTAAAATACCGTACAAAAATTTAGTCGAAACAGATTTTAAGCTAAATTACATATCGTCATACCGGTTATCACAGGACCATCTGGAATTATTTTTTAGTATGCTACGTAGGCATGGAGGCTATAATGACAATCCGAACTGTATCCAATATAAAGGAGCTTATAGAAGGGCTTTAAATCACCTTTCACTAAAATCATCTTTTACTGGAAATAGTATTCCATTAGATAATTTTCCAATCCTGACAATATCTTCTGAAAAGGCTATTAATTCTACTGCTAGTGCACAAGCATTATGTCAAAACGAGGAAGTCGAAAATTTCGAAGGAACAGTGCAAATAGAAGACAGTGACATTTTTTCTAACAATTGTGATATTTTTTTACAAACTTTGGACACCTATTCAGTAAATAACATAGATGTTGACGTCGAATTAATCGTAGGATTGCTGTCTGGGTCGCCAGTTTTATGTAAAAAACTTAAATGTGAACCATGTGTCGACAGTTTGCTTAGCAAGGAAAAACTCCGCTTTCATAAGATGATTGAGCTTAAAAATATGGGTGGCCTTACTTTTCCATCAGTAGATCTGTTTACGGTTTGTTTAGAGACAGAGAAAAATCTCGACGCCTAAAAATAAACTACCTGGATAAACGTGAGTTCAAACATTTTATTATCAAAAGTTTGGAAAGTTTGAAAGGAAAAGACATATTTTCTATTTTGGACTCTCCCTCAATGGAACAACCTGTGACACTTAATCATAGATTACATTTAATTAGATCAATCATTGAAAGATATACCAATGTCCGAAAACACTACGAATCCAAAATGGAAAATATGTCAAAAATAACAAAAAGGCAAAAGTTTAAAAAAATTGTTTTATTTGAAGGCCAATGACAATTTTATTATTACTTAAAATACAAACAAACTGCAATAAATATAATTTTTGGAAAATAAAAGTTTTTTAATTTCTTTATACCTCGAAAAATACCACGCCGCTCTTTTAAGGTTACGTTTACGAGCAGCCTGCGCCGATCGACATCGTAGTTAAGAGTAGTTCTAATAGATGGCGTTAGTGTTTCTGTACGGCGAACGCGTCAGGCATATGTTCCAACGACCGTATCTTTACTTTTTATAACAATGAGCGTGTCTTTTAGTTTTTTTAAACTATAATTTATTTTTCAATTTTTCTGTCGAATTTCCCACATAAAATTTAATAATTATTATATTTATATTAGAAACCGAAACTTGGATATGGTAGCCTTTCTCAGGCTCCATGCTCTCCGGTCCAACGACCGTATCTTTACTTTTTATATCAATGAGCGTGTCTTTTAGTTTTTTTAAACTATAATTTATTTTTCAATTTTTCTGTCGAATTTCCCACATAAAATTTAATAATTATTGTATTTATATTAGAAACCGAAACTTGGATATGGTAGCCTTTCTCAGGCTCCATGCTCTCCGGAAGGAATCGTTAATCCTGCAGGGCTAAATGACAAGCACGAGAACACGAGATATCACGATTTGTCGAAATTTGACTAGTTAAGCTCGAGTAAATTCGAAAAAGACACTTTGACACTTCTCTATCTCGCGTCGAGAGACCGATGTAGCACGTTATTAAAAACAAATCATTTATATCATAGCAACATCGGCTTGAGGTTCCGTTTTATTCACTCATTTTTCATTTTTTTTTTGCATGGAATTAGTATGTAGGTACTATAATGATTTTACGTGCACCTCTTTTAATACCTATTTGTTTAGTTTTTCATAAATGTTTTTCATTGGCGCCGAAATTAAATACAAAATGACGGTAATGAAAATTAGCGTTTGTTGCCCGTGGTACTACCAGTATTACTACCAGTAGTACCACGGGTAAAAAATACTCCCATAGAACTACCAAGCGATCCAGTAGTACCACGGCAAGTTTTTTTTTACCCGTGTTACACTCATATTCGACATTTCATAGTTTGACACCTGTCACTTTGACACCTGTCCCTTTGACACTTTCCACTTTAACTTTTGCTATTTAGAAATTTCCCTACCTTCACTGGAGTGAAGGCTCAGAGTGAAGGTGGGTCAACCGCGAACATTTTTAATAATAAAATTTCTTTTAAGTACACAGAACCTGGGCGACCGAGCATTGCTCGATTGAAAATAGAGAAACGAATTTTCCCAGAAATTAGACATAGGCAGATTAGGCAGATCTATTTTGTATGGTCTACTTTAAAAAAATATATATATATCAGCGAAGCGAAATAACATAACACTGGTAGTAATACTGGTAGTAAAACAAACGAAAAATATGCCTTGTACTAAAAACAATTATTCTGATAGACGTAACAATAAAAATGTCGTGTCCAATACCAAGTTTAGATTTTAATCTTTAGTATAGAATTAATAATTGATACTGTATAACATGTTTTGTATGTACACTAAACTTCCGTACCGTTTGTTGTCCGTATTTTTTTTAAAGTAGACCATACAAAATAGATCTGCCTAATCTGTCTATGTCTAATTTCTGGGAAAATTCGTTTCTCTATTTTCAATCGAGCAATGCTCGGTCGCCCAGGTTCTGTGTACTTAAAAGAAATTATATTATTAAAAATGTTCGCGGTTGACCCACCTCCACTCTGAGCCTTCACACCAGTGTGAGGGCCCTCGCCCACGGCGACTTTTTGTAGCAATGCTGTCGCGCGTTTCGTATACGCGCGACAGCATCGCTACTCGAATCGAATCGTGGTGTATAAACAGCTAGCACCGCATCGCGACTGTATCGATGCAAACGCGCGACGACATCGCTACTGCATTGCTACAAAAAGTCGCCGTGAGCGAGGGCCCTTAAGGTAGGGAAATTTCTAAATAGCAAAAGTTAAAGTGGGAAGTGTCAAAGGGACAGGTGTCAAAGTGACAGGTGTCAAACTATGAAATGTCGAATATGAGTGTAACACGGGTAAAAAAAAACTTCCCGTGGTACTACTGGATCGCTTGGCAGTTCTACGGGAGTATTATTTACCCGTGGTACTACTGGTAGTAATACTGGTAGTACCACGGGCAACAAACGAAAATTAGTGGCAAATAATATACATACCTACTCACTTGATAACTTAACATAATCAGCCTATAATGGCATGCCGGTTTCCTCACGATGTTTTCCTTCACCGTTTTGAGAGCAGTGGTGATGAAATAATTTACACAAAGTAAAACGCCTGTCGGGGTTCAAACCTATGAGCTACAACTCGTAACTCAGGGCCGTTACCACTGGGCCTCCACTGCTACACTACACTCACTTGATAATCACCACAAATGACAATGAACTAGAGATTTTAGTAATTATGTTGCGAAGGTTTGTTATTGCACAGTCATAACTCCCTAGATTTTGTTAATCACCATGATTGGCAAAGTGACTGGTTATTACCTACTGAAAGGGATGCTCATCTACGTTATAGTGTACCCCTCCGTCACAGTTTCTCTCGCGGCCGCCGAAAAGAACTTCATTCCAATATAAATATGTAAATATGTAATATGTAAAGCGTGTTAAAAAGGAGGTTCTGTATTCGACCCGTATGTACGTATGTTTGTCCGCGATTTTCTCAAAACTAATGAACCGATTCTTTCACTAACGTAATCTACATACTTTCAGGAAAGTTTTAGTACCTATACAGGGTGTAAGGGACAGCCCTCCGCAAACTAACAGGGTGCATTCAGCTCCTCATTTTGAATCATATTCCACCGGAAATTTTCTCAGGAAAATTTTCATTTTTTCTAATTTTTTTTCAGTTACATTTTCATTATTTCAATGTAAAATTGCATTGTGTGTTCGCAGCACTCCATTTATGTAAAAAAACTGCAAATAAAAAACAGCAAAAAAAAAACCAGCAATGGATCTCGAAATACTCTAACCAACGACGCGTGAAATCAGCTGTTCACTTTCTGTCTAGCTACAGAGTTCATCGAACTTACCGCATACCTATTACCTACCCCTCCCAACCAGTAATAGACGCTCCGATTTGTGCACAAAAACACAAACAAATCAGGTTTATTGGATTCCCATAACGTTCCTGAAAATATTTCATGTACCAGTCATCTTAGTATGACATACTGAATTCAACCTATCAGTTTGCGAGGGCTGTCCCTTACACCCTGTATAATACATTAGGTAATTATTCTTATGTAGGTACGATGTTATATGCATAAATGTACTGTACTTATCTCCGTCATTTATAAGCGGATTTTTGATGATTCTTCTTTTCGTTCATCTTGGGCTTATGTACTTAATTGCATGTATATTTACTTAACCAAAAATGGAAAAATAAATTTACTTTAAAAAAGTAAAAACCGACTTCAAAAACGTAAAATGAATACTTTTATAGGCACTTTTTTTACTTCCGTCTTGAATATGGGGGTCATTTTCACATAGCAAATGAAAGGTCTTATTATGAGGGTTTCAAATATATATGTTTTTTATAATTGTTTTAAAGTTATAAGAAAATAGACGAAAATTTACCATTCTCGCCCCCCCCCTTTTTTTTCTATTTTGAAAAAAAAAATACAAAAAAGAGTTCTTTACCTGTAGATTACAGGAAACCCAATAGGAAGTCTGTGGTCTTAAAATAACATGGTAAATCTCTCAATATTGTGAGTACAATACAAACTTACATTTACAATTGGAATGCATGGCAGAACATTTTTTTCCAATTACAATGTTAAGTTTGTTCTTGGGATAAATTCATCCCAACTACGGAACCCTTTATAGCGCGTGGAGTTTAGCTCCGCCCCTTCGCTCTACAGTACGCGTAGGTACACACGACTACACATCAAGTTATACATTTCCAGTTTACACTGACCTCTCATTGTAAGGAAATCTTAAACAATGCGAGATCAGCTTATACTGGAAATGTATAGCTTGATCTGTAGCCGTGCGTACTTGTCGGAAAAAGTTTAGTAATAACACTTGGAATGCGTTTAAGTAAAAAAAAAAAATGCTACTTTGACCTTCAATATCTCCAGAACCGGTGGATTCCCAGGTATGGTCTCGAGGAAAAAAACGATCCAAATAATAGGTAGAATACCTATGCGGTTATGGTTACCTATGCGATTTTTGTCATGTTTAATTTGATTTATTATTTTTATTCATTACCATGTGATTTGAGCATAATTTATCGTGTAATCACACTAATATTATAAAGGCGAAAGTTTGTGTGTGTGTTTGTGTCTTTTTCACGCTCAAACGGTTAGACCGATTTGGATGACAATTGGTATGTAGATAGCTTATAGCCCGGGTGAAACCGCGGGGTGCAGCTAGTATTAATTAAATAAGTGTCACATTCGTAACCAGTATATTTAAAATGTGAAAGTTTGTAAGTATTTACAAACTTTCACACACAGTTTGTTACTAAATCACGCAAAAATGGCTGAACGGGTTTGGATGAAATTTGGCACACACATAGTTTACAACCTGGATTAACACATAGGGTACTTTTCATTCTGATAGTAGGTTCTAGTGGGATAATTTCCGATATAGTAATAATACTGTACTCGTATAATTCAGACCAGTTCGCCGTGCTTACTCCTCATGTGCCCCTTCCAGCTGGCTTTCTGTACGAATGCCCGACCACAATGCTTGCATTTAAACCGTCTTATGTCACTGTGTATTTCCATATGCTGCCTTAAAGTTTCCTTCCGGCTATATGACTTCAGGCACACAGTACATTGAAACTCTCTCGTTTTTGTATGCGTTACCATGTGAAAGTTTAAGTCGGCGGCTTTGAAAAATGCCTTATCGCATTGTGTACATTTGAACCGTCTCTCCATCAAGTGGTCTCGTCTCGTGTGTACACTTAGTGCGTTTGTGTTAGGAAACGTCCTGTCGCACGCCTGACATTTGACAACCTTCAACTTGACTCCATGCATTTCCACCAAGTGCTCATCCCTTCTAATATGACTGATAAATTTCTCATTACAGTACCCACACTTACTCTTCAGCCCCTTGTTTACGTGAACATGTCTTTCATGATACTGTGCCTTCTTCTTAGTTTCAAAGGTTTTTGAGCACAAATTACATTTATAAACTCCTGTTGCATGTTCGGCGACGTGTCGCCTGAGGCTTCCTTTGGTTATAAATCCCATATCACACTCATCGCAAATAAAATTCCTGTAATGAATGCGCATGTGTTCAAGCAAACTTCTAAACTTTTCAAAAACACTTGAGCACAAACAACATTTCATGGTTTCGCTGTTAAACTTAAATGGAAAGAGTTGGTTTTTGATTTCCGAATGTATATCTCTTTTGTGATCACCTTCTAGATGTTTTAATAAGTTTTCTAGTGTGTCTATGTCAGCGTCGCAGAGTGTGCATCGTAAATCAGTTATATCCAGCCTTATACAAAACTCGTCTATAGTGTTCTTATTAACACTTGGTATTACGGACTCGTATAGTCCTTTATGATTGTCACGAGTATGTTTCTTAAGGGTAGCAGGGTCTGGATACTGAGAATCACAGTAGGAACACAAGTAACCTCGATAATTTATTCCTACAAAGGGCGTAGCATTGGAGCAAGTTAGAATTTCCTTGAGATTTGTGTGGTGTTTCTTAATTTCTTCCATCATTTCTAACCTCCTCCTCGCTTTAGTCATCTTAGGGATAGCTCTTTTTTTGTCTTTTTTCCGTTTTGGTTTATCTTCATTATTTGTTTTAGGATCCCATTCCGGATCCTCAATACGTTTACCTCGACTACCTATAAAGAAAACGAGTTTTTTTATTGATTTGTCACCATGTTGGTTGCAGGTAAGGTTAACGTAGCTTAGTTTAAAGAATAGGATACATTTTATGTACCTATAGCAAGCAAGGATCCTCATTGTTCCGAGGAATAACACTTAAAACCAAAGAGAAATCCTTCGAAGTTCAGCAAGTCACTTGAAATCAAACCATCATTGTAATGAAACCATTTTATTACAGAAACAATATACTTACAAAACGACAAAAAAGCAAACACAGCAAAACTCTAAGAAAGATCTTATTAGTTCGCTGATGATAGCACAATAGTAATTAAAGCAGATGACTCTTATAATTATGAACAAGAAATTAATGATACGTTAAGACAAACGATTGAATGGCTAGAGGCGAACAATTTACAAATTAACTTATAGAAGACTAATATTATGCATTTTAATCAACGACAAGCACGACAACCTCCACTGAATATTAATTATAAAGGCATTTCAGTTACCACAACATCCAGCACAAAATTCTTAGGTTTGATGATAGACAGCAAACTCACGTGGAAATTACAGGTTGAAGAAATATGTAAAAAAATCAATAGTTTCTCTTTTGCTCTTTATAAGCTAGCCAAATTTGCTAATCGTTATGCCGTACTAACTGCCTATCATAGCTATGTAGAATCTGTTCTGAGGTACGGAGTAATTTTCTGGGGAAACTCCACCGACAAAAATGATGTGTTCATTGCACAAAAAAAAATGTGTACGCGCAATATGCAACTTGCGCTCATGGGACAGTTGTAAGCCATACTTGAAATCATTAAAGCTTTTAACATTTCCGTCAATATACATTTACGAAATGGCAGTATTTGTTAAAACAAACCCACGGCTTTTTGACATTAGGCCCCCCGCAAACTCACGTTTGAGAAAAAGGGAATCTAACATTCTCAGTGTTGGTCGCAGTCGGACAGCTCTTTTCCGCAAAAGTATTTATCAAATGGCTCCAGTATTATACAATAAAATTCCCCGAGAAATAAAGAATCTTAATTTAGTTATTTTTAAAAAACGTCTGAATTTTTTTTTAATTAATAAATGTTATTATTCAATCACTGAATTTATGGAGGATAATTGTTGAGAATGTTATTTTAAATTTGGACATAATTGTATTTTTATTTTATTTTTTGACATTTTAATTATAAGTACCTACCGACATTTAATAATTTCTGTAATAATAAATTTCATTATTCTTGTATTTAATATTTGTATGCTTGCGAGTAGAATGCAGCGCACTAACACTATCATGTAGACCTTATAAACTATGTACCTGCATTGTGACAAATAAAATGATTTGATTTGATTAATACAATATACAGAATCATTATTAAAACAAAATACATAATTGAAATGAGGTATTCAGTATGCGATACTCGTTCCAAATAAGGTAAAAAAATATAGATATCATTATATACCTATCTAAAAAAATATTTCTTCTTTTTTTTAGTTATCATTATCGCACACAGGACAGGGAAAGAGTTAAAAAAAAAGTTTATTGTATTGTTTGTTGCACTTTAATTTTATTTTTATTATTTGTTGTTACAGCGGCAATAGAATACACAATCTGTAAAAATTTCAACTGTCTACCTACTACGGTTCATGAGAGCATGGTTGATGAGAGTTGCAACTTATTCATTTGCTCGATAGAAAAAAAAACCGGCCAAGTGCATGTCGGACCACGCACAATGAAGGGTTCCGTAGTTGAAAAGAATTTATCCCAAAAAAAAACTTAACATTGCATATAAAAAGAAAAAAATTATGTGATAAAATTACTAATTCACAATTTTCGGACTTTTTCCTTTATTTGTGCTGGGAGACCTTGCTTCTTACCAAATTTCATTGTTCTAGGCCAACGGGAAGTACCCTATAGGTTTCTATTTACTTGCGACAGTTGCGAGTATCAAAATGTGAAGCAAAATGGACGTATTTTTTTATTGCGTTAACTTAGAAGCTCGCGTTTTTTAGGACTTCAAGAAACCATAGACTTACGTACTTGACATTAATTTAAACTTGATACCTCTACGCGTTCCTTAGAAAAAGGGTCTTGACAGACTGACAACTTTGAAAATATTTTTTTATTTGATAGAATTGCAAATTAACAATTTTCGGACTTTTTCCTTTACTTGTGTTGTGAACTTGTGATACCTTGCTTTTTGCCAAATTTCATGTTTCTAGGACAACGGGAAGTACCCTAAAGGCTCTTACAGACAGAGGCGATATCGCGTCGCGACGTGTCGCTTAGCGGTGTTGCGACGCGATAATATCGCAATATCGCTCGCGATATCGCCTCTGTCTGTAAGAGCCTTATAGGTTTTGATTTACTTGCAAGTATCAAAAAATAAAAAATAAAAAGTTGTATTCCCTTAGTCAGCTCAGGGAATAGAACTTGTTTTTGTACTTTTCAGTTGACAGATAAATGAAATTGTCATTGCAGTCGGGGGACCATTCTGTGGAACACTTTTTAAACTAAAAGGTCTCCCGACTCCAATGACAATTTTACACTTTTTTTTACTTTTTTGGCAGGGCAGTCGTGTTTTTTTTTTCTTTTATTAAAGGAAGCTTTCGGGGTGGTCCCTGATATTTTTTATAGCTTTGCTTTGGTAGTTTTTCAGTTAGCTTCCAAAATTTAATCCACATTGCGGATGTTAACGATGTTATTATAAGTTCCTGTCACTGTTGTTATAACTAGCAACAGTATACGAGTTTACGTTAGTATAGTTGCCGGCACGAGCCGTGAGCACGAATATTACTCTTAAACCTAACAAATCTTATTTCCTATCACGGCATGTTGCACACGGGTGGTAGCAATTAAATCAATGTATGATCAAGCATATTTATACACAGATAGAATATAGAACACAAGAGCACGCTGACGAGGGCAGTTAAAGTTAAGGTGGAATTTGTGCTCACGGCAATTTTATCACAAATAAAAAGTCGAGTCACACTAAGTTCCGCTAGTCCATGTGTATGCGCCAACCTATGCGATTTAAGTCATGTTTAATTTGATTGATATTTTTATTAATTACATGTGATTTGAGCATGATTTATCGTAACCTAAAATAAGTCCCTCGTTCGTTTAACCAGTCATACTGTGTAATTCAGACCAGTTCGCCGTGCTTACTCTTCATGTGCCCCTTCCAGCTGGCTTTCTGCACAAATGCTTGACCGCAGTGTTCGCATTTAAACCGTCTAATGTCACTGTGTATTTCCATATGCTGCCTTAAAGTTTCCTTCCGGCTATATGACTTCAGGCACACAGTACATTGAAACTCTCTCGTTTTTGTATGCGTTACCATGTGAAACTTTACGTCTGCGGCTTGGAAAAATGCCTTATCGCATTGTGTACATTTGAACCGTCTCTCCATCAAGTGGTCTCGTCTCGTGTGGACCCTTAGTGCGTATGTGTTAGGAAACGTCCTGTCGCACGCCTGACATTTGATAATCTTTAACTTGACTCCATGCATTTCGACCAAGTGCTCATCCCTTCTTATATGATTCTTAAATTTCTCATTACAGTACCCACACTTACTCTTCAAACCCTTGTTTACGTGAACATTTTTTTCATGACGCTGTGCCTTCTTCTTAGTTTCAAAGGTTTTTGAGCACAAATTACATTTATAAACTCCTGTTGCATGTTCGGCGACGTGTCGCCTGAGGCTTCCTTTGGTTATAAATCCCATGTCACACTTATCGCAAATAAAATTCCTGTAATGAATGCGCATGTGTTCAAGCAAACTTCTAAACTTTTCAAAAACACTTGAGCACAAACAACATTTCATGGTTTCGCTGTTAAACTTAAATGGAAAGAGTTGGTTTTTGATTTCCGAATGTATATCTCTTTTGTGATCACCTTCTAGATGTTTTAATAAGTTTTCTAGTGTGTCTATGTCAGCGTCGCAGAGTGTGCATCGTAAATCAGTTATATCCAGCCTTATACAAAACTCGTCTATAGTGTTCTTATTAACACTTGGTATTACGGACTCGTATAGTCCTTTATGATTGTCACGAGTATGTTTCTTAAGGGTAGCAGGGTCTGGATACTGAGAATCACAGTAGGAACACAAGTAACCTCGATAATTTATTCCGACAAAGGGCGTAGCATTGGAGCAAGTTAGAATTTCCTTGAGATTTGTGTGGTGTTTCTTAATTTCTTCCATAATTTCTAACCTCGCTTTAGTGACCTTAGAGATGTCTCTTTTTTTCACTTGTTTCCGTTTTGGTTTATCTTCACTATTTGTTTTAGGATCCCATTCCGGATCCTCGATAGGTTTACCTCGAGTACCTATAAAGAAAACGATGTTTTAATTTATTTGTCACCATCCTTGTAGGTTAGAGTAACGTAAATTAGTTCCAAGAGCAGGTAAAAGACATTGGATTGGATAGGATTAATTGCGTCCGTTCCCGTGGAGTATTTTTTTTTAACTTTAGGCTAGTAACTGTATGATTAGTGTTAAATGAATGAAAAAGTTGCAAGTTGATTTTGAATCACAATAAGTACCTAAATAATAATAAAAAACACTACAAGCATGTGCATCGCTCGTTAAGCGAAATGTTAATGCTCATATACAAGTACCAAGTACCTACTGAAGATCTTGCTCGTACAACGGCAACGTGCTCAGACAAGCACGGAGCGTCTTAATTCTGGTCTATCAATTAAAGGAAACCCTTCAATGTTCTACTATCACAAGTTCAATGGTCCATTCGGACTTTTTGATACTTTCTTTGTGCCCGCTGTAATACTTCTGTAGCTTCATGGTGAACAGTTGTTAATCAACAAAGCGTATGTATTCATTAGTTGTTTTATTGTAAAGATCGTAGCAGGTGGCGTTCTGAAGTTTCTGCCTATAAGGCCTGAGTACATGTTTATAAATTTGTTTTAGGATTCTCTTTTGGTTTACGTCGAGCACATACATATTAAGAAAACACTTTTTTTATTTGTGTCAATCTTTATTGCAAGAAAGGATAATGTAGCTTAGTGTTAAGAATAGAGGACGTTTTCACGCAAGCGAATAACGTCATCCATCATCATAGTTCCGTTCCGAGGCTTAATTGATTAAAAAAGTGCGATTTATATCATATTTGATTGATATTTTTATTCGTTACCATGTGATGTGAGCACAAGAGTACCATTAATATATTAGAGGAAGATGTGTAATGCGCTAACATCGCAATCACTAAACCTGGACTCGGCGCACTACTACATGCATGAGGTTGATCTTTTTTGATATCGATAGCTTATCAGATTAGCTTTGCAGATTATGGGAATATGCATAACTCCATACCGGCCATTATGGTAATTTGCCTGCGGACTGTCACAATTTTTCGTATCCTTAAATAATTCCCTCGTTCATAATTTAACCAGTCATACTGTATAGTTCAGACCAGTTCGCCGTGCTTACTCCTCATGTGACCCTTCCAGCTGGCTTTCTGCACGAATGCCCGACCACAATGCCGGCATTTAAACCGTCTAATGTCACTGTGTATTTCCATATGCTGAATTAAAGTTACCCTTCGGCCATATGACTTCAGGCACACAGTACATTGGAACTCTCTTGTTTTTGTATGCGTTACCATGTGAAACTTTAAGTTGGCGGCTACGAAAAATGCCTTATCGCATTGTGTACATTTGAACCGTCTCTCCATCAAGTGGTCTCGTCTCGTGTGGATCCTTAGTGCGTATGTGTTAGGAAACGTCCTGTCGCAGGCCTGACATTTGATAATCTTTAACTTGACTCCATGCATTTCGACCAAGTGCTCATCCTTTCTCATTTTATTCTTGAATCTCTCGTTACAGTACCCACACTTATGCGTCATATTCTTATGTACGTGAACATTCTTTTCATGACTTTGTGCCTTCGTCTTAGTTTCAAAGGTTTTTGAGCACAAATTACATTTAAAAACTCCTGTTATATGTGAGGCGAGATGTCCCCTAAGGCTTGCTCTGGTTATAAATCCCATGTCACACTCATCGCAAACAAAATTCCTGTAATGTATTTTCATATGCAGTTGCAAACTCCTAAACTTATGAAATTTGTTTGAACACATACAACATTTCAGGGTATCACCGAAAAACTTGAATGGTAAGAGTTGGTTTTTAATTTCCGCGTGTATTCCCCTTTTGTGGTCACTTTCTAGATGTTTTTACAAGTTTTCTTAAGTGTTTATGTCAGTGTCGCAGAGTGTGCATTGTAAACCAGTTACGTCCAGATTTATACAATAGCTGTCTATTCCGTTTGCAGATTTATTATTTTGTGGAGTTACTAAGTTGTATAATTCTTTATGATTGTCACGAGTATGTTTCTTCAGGGCTGCAGGGTCTGGATACTGAGAATCGCAGTAGGAACACAAGTAGCCTTGATAATTGACTCCGACAAAGGGCGTAGCATTGGAGCAATTTAAAATTTCTTTAAGGTTTGTGTGGTGTTTCTTCATTTCTTCAATCATTTCTAACCTCTCCGTTTCAGTGATCTTAGAGATCCCAGATGTTTTAGGATCCCAGTCCGGATCCTCGATAGGTTTACCTCGAGTACCTATAAAGAAAACGATTTTTTTAAATAGATTTGTTTAGTTAGCTTAGTTTTAAGAATAGATGACTTTTTTACTCCAGCAAATAACGTCATATTTCCGAGGCTTAATTGGTTATAAAAGTGCGATTTATTTCATATTTGATTGATATTTTTAACACGCTTTTTTTAGCTTCACCGGTATGTTTGTGTGTGACGGAATCTTTTAACTCGATTTTTACCCACTTTAAATGGTCAGATTAATTCGATATTTTGCAAACTTATCAGGGTCCGGTGACAGTAGAATAATTTAAAATAAAAAATTAAATAAACTTTATTAAAAATTATACTAGCTTTTGCCCGCGGCTTCGCCCGCGTGGATGTCGTAAAATAGTCTGCCCGCGACTTCGTCCGCGTGAAATTTCTTGTTCCCCAACCCTCCCCGTCACATCGCATTGCCTGCCCGCGCTATTACTTCGTTTTCGCTTCGCGTTCCTTCTGATTTTTTTTTTCCTAGTGTGATGTTAAACCTATAGTCTTCCTTGAGAATTGGGCTATGAAATGCAAAAAATAATTATTAAAGTCTGACTGATAGTTCCAGAGATTAGCGCGTTCAAACAAACAAAAAAAAGTGTGTGTCAGCTCTGACGCACGACTGGAGTTTAATTATATTCCCTGTGTTCACCCCCCCCCCCCCCGAGATACAATTTTAAAAAATCGTTTGGGATATATCCGTTACTTGACTGAAAGATTATTTACACCAATTTTCGAGTTAATCAAGCCCCGCAGTAAAACCTGCCCTGTGAAATTGACTACCTCTTTTCACCCCTTTAGGGGTAGATTTTCGAAAAACCCTGATACACGTTACTCTTAATTTTTGGTCTCAAGTATAAATACTGAGTTTCGAGTTAATCGGACCGCGCGTTAAATATTCTCCATACAATCTTTGACACCCACCAATCCCTCCTGAGAGGGTAGTTTAGGAAAACTAAAACTAACAAACTTTATAATATACGTAGATAAATATTCATGCAAAGTTTCAAGTCTATTAACTCAAGGAATAAGATTTTTCGTACAAACTTTGGAACCCTGTTTCACCCCCCCCCCCCCACCCCCACCCCCCCATTCCCCGGGGGTTGAATTCTGAAAAATCCTTTCTTAGTGCACCGCTACACCGTTTCCGAGTTCTCCCGACCCTTAGCGAAATTGGACGAACGCTCACAGCTCACACATTACTTTCGTTCGTTCATTGATCCATTACGTATTTACGTCGTCAGTCATTCAATATTCGTGAAATCGCCGAGTGCGAGTTCAAAGTGCGCGAAATATTATTTGTTTTTTAAAATGACAAATAAACAAACTCACTTTCGAATTTAAAACATTATGCTGCTTCACCCGAGTTCCCATAGGAACTTATCTCATGACCTTCTCTATATTCCTGACAACGTGTTACATGCAAAATTTCATGATGATGCGTTACAAACAATCTCATATTCTCATTTATAAATAAAATACATATTTTAGGATGTCGATATTATAAGAGTAGAATTTAACTCGAAAATTCATAACCTTTGAAATCGTATCTTATTACTAGCGCAATAAGGTTGAACTTGTAATAGCAAACTTCGCATTGTTATTCACGTTACTAAGTGAACTTAGTAACGTGAATTAACAATGCGAAGTTACCTTATTATTTTAGTGATTAGATCGTGTCGCGCACGAAACGTTAGTCTCAAACACGGCGTACTGAAAAGATGCTTTTGTAGAGGCAATGCGCTAAGGCAGCCCGCGAAATTCAAATTTTCTTACGTTTTTTGCAATTTGCAGGTCAGTGTCAAGGTGTATGTTGATTAAAATATGATTCGCGGCCGTAAACAACATGGCTTTACAGAATTATAATCAATAAAATCAGCAAAACAACTCCATAAGTTAGAATTAACCTCAAATCTAGCGATTTCATTAAATCAAGCGAGTCGAACTCGCGCACCGAGTGTTCCGTTCGGATTTCCGAAAAACTATGCTATTTAGAGACGTCGTTTTATTTCTCCAATTTCAGATTTTTCTCCATCTATGCAAACTTAAGAGATAAGGGGGAACGGACATTTTTCATCAAAAGTCGAAAACTAAGCGGCTTAAAAAAAAATATATATATTTGAGAATATGCATACAGCGCTCTTTCATATGATACCCCACATGCCCTAAGTAGCCCCACTTCGAATTTAAAGAACCCCTTTCAGTCCGTGTCATCATAAATTCCCCTTTCAGTCCGTGTTGCAACAAAATAAAATCATAAATTTATTTCTTTCTTATTTGCGAAATAGTTTGGCAAACGTCATCTAAAACTGTTCCATATTTCAAGTTGATAGCATTAGTAGTTCTTGAGATATCCAGCTGTGACAGACGGACAGACATGCAGACTGAGTCGCACCATAAAGGTTCCTTTTTGCCATTTTGGTACGGAACCCTAAGAAGCAAGTAACGCACGAAAACAGCTGACTGCCAGATCAGCCAGCTAGTATGTAGGTAGGTACAGCCCGGAAAAAGTAGGTAATTGAAATCTGAAAAAAATATTTTCTCACATCAGATAGGATTATACCTACCTGTCTCATCAATATTCATCACGAGCGTTCGCTAATTAATTGTCCAAGGGGGGATCCGCTGCGGAAGCAGCCCGCGAAATTCTAATTTTCTTGGGTTTTTTGCAATTTGCAGGTCAGTGTCAGGATGATTCGCGACAGTAACAAATACAAATTTACATAATTTTTTAACCATAAAAATCATCAATACATCTTTCTAAGTTAGATTTCCTCCGGATTCGTCTGAATTCCGAAATCAGACCAATCCAGAGGAAATCTAACTTACATACAGGTTGATTTTTTAATGACTAGCCAAATTTTCACAGGGTGTTCTACCCATGAATATGAACAACTTTCACTATGGGACCAACTTTGAAATCGCAAAAAAAATATCAGCTGTTTCATACATTTTGATCGAGTAGGTATTGAACTTTTGTAGGAAACCGCTGGTTTTTTTTTCGTGATTTCAAAGTTGGTCCCATAGTGAAAGTTGATCATATTCATGGGTAGAACACCCTGTGAAAATTTGGCTGGTCATTAAAAAATCACCCTGTATAGGTATTGATGATTTTTATGGTTACAATTATGAACATACATAGCTTTTATGGTCGCGAATCATATTTTGATTAAGATACAACCTTACACTGACCTGCAAATTGCAGAAAACGCAAGAAAATTTGAATTTCGCGGGATACCGCAGCGCCATCACCTTAACCTATTTAAATGTAATATGAGTAGGTAATGCCTTCTTATTACTTACCTACCTATACTATGTAATTTTCCAACAAATATGTAAAAATGAAGGATTAGTAAAAAATATTACTTACGCTTTCGCATTTTAGTTTTTGCGCGGGCCGCCTGCTTTTATTACCATGCCATTATTTCGATTCGATTCAAGTATTCAACTGCTACGCTATTTCTTATCGCGTATCTTATTCTACACTACGACGCGCATAAGCACACACACTCACGTCGCACTGCAGCACGAAACATTACGAGAATGGGTCAGCGCACACCAAGAGCAGAGCAGAGCAGAGCATTTTCTGAGACTTTTGAAAAATTTATCTTATGACAATTCCATACATTGCAAAATTAAATACATGTCCAAACTCATGCATGCTCAAGCATAGTCGAGCATCAAGTTTGGACGTGTATTTAATTTTGCAATGTATGGAATTGTCATAAGATAAATTTTTCAATAGTCTCAGAAAATGCTCTGCTCTGCTCTGCTCTTGGTGTGCGCGCTGACACTAAGAACTGATAAAAAGCTATTTATCTCTTTCGTACGATTCGCGCTGTTGTTGCTCATAACGCGCTCCAGGTCAAAGTGAGGTAACTTGATGTGCTGGCGACTGTGCCATCCTATTAAGAAAACATTTTTTTATTTGTGTCAATCTTTATTGCAAGTAATGTAGCTTAGTCACAGAATAAATAATAGTACTAACGTACAGAAGTTGCACTCCTTTGATCTTGAAGAAAGCCGCTTTATAATAGCCTACAAAATCTTTTCCTACCCATGCGCAAGCTAAATTGCTCTTAATCGCCGCGCTTGAGAGTTGTTATTACTTTGTGTCGTTACTCGTCCGTAACATACCTACGCCGCTTAGCCGAGTACTAGGGCTGTCCGCAAAGAAAAATAAAAGATGGTACCATACCACCATACCATACCATACATACCATAATGGTATGGTGGTGGTGGTGGTGGTGGTGGTGGTGTATATGGTACCTTTTTATACTTTTATTGTATTTATGAATAGTCTATCTAGAGTTGTTTCACTTTACTGTAATGTCTTCTAATTTTCAAACGTTATTTTTTATTAATCAATCAAACAATCATTATTAAATCATGATCATCATTCAATCATCAATTATTTTTAATACACCATCATCTCGTATAATATTCTAAAGTAAACAAGGTACAAACACGTCTTAAATTGAAAGTAACATTTGGTCCACTTTAGTCGTCTGAACATGGTCATAAAACAACTAAAGATGCCTCAACGCAGCAGTGGCTAAGTTTGTGCGATCGTACGATCGCGGGTAGGTACAGTTGCTTGTTAATCCTAAGTTAATCCTTAATTACTTTAAGCGATTTTGGACATTACTCCTGAAACAATACGACGCGCACACAAACCCCCACCACTCCGCCGAGAGCTCAAGTTAAATGTCGGCAACTATATAATAGTAAGTAGGTAGTAGGTAAAAAAAAGGTAGGAACAAGACTCGACATTTCGTAATGGATTTTCGTCATTAAAAAAGTAACTATATCACTAATATATATATATATAGTATAGTGATAATATGAATAGTATACTTAAATTTAAAATCTAAGATTTAATTTTTTCATGGGCGGCCGTACGCGTCTCGCTCGCTGAGCGCGTAATACATCCTGACTGACTTGTAACCCAGAGTTGCCGCGCGCTGTAGGTACTGTAGAGGTTTTACTATGTACAAGCCAAAGTATGGATTTATAACTGGCTGACATTCCGATCATTCAAACATCGAATATTCTTATAAAAAGTGATGGTCGCTTTTTATAAGATTGACAGATAGCGGATAGTGGGGGCTCCGCGTAGGACCTAGGGAGTGAATTATAATTTTATTTCTATTTTAATATAGCGGGCTTCAGCCCCATTTCTTCAGTACACTACTGTCTTTTATTATAAAGTAGTTAGCGTCCCGCTGTGAGGTTCGAGCCCTCACATTTGGTGGAGGCGCCATAGCTGAAGCTTCATAGCGACCGCGAGTACGCCCGCAGTACCTCTCGAAGGTTTTTTGGAGTGCGCCGATACGGCCGAGCTTTGCTGAGCGAAATAGTTGAGCTATATGTGTTTGGCGTAGAGGATATTCCGCCGGACGCATCACTATCGCACGCCTAGCGATATGAGGAGCAGTGGATCCCCTTAAACAGACTAAGTGGTTTTAAATATTATTATTATTAGAGAGTGTTCGACATGGTGCTGATGTTGGATTATTATTTCACGGGCATCGACGCCCGATGTCTTGAAAAGTTTATTGCCGATTTTTTGCGAATAGCCAACATCAATGGATGGCGAGAAAGCGATTGGTCGCTAATTTTGGGTGCGTTTCTTGCAAGTGCTGCAAGATCTTTTTACAATTATACATGGTCGGACGGTATGTCCTTTGAGGCACTGTGTGACGCATTATGGGCTGAATTCCCATGTAGATGCCATAAGGGAAAGATTTTTAATGGTGCGCCACAAGAGGCGGATGCACAAGAAAGGTCTGTTGAAGACAGACAGGAAAATGTTTTATGTGTAGATGATAATATGCAATTAATTTCTAGTGAAAGAGAGCAGGAAGTTGATGTGTTAGAAAAGTGCAATGCAGGCAGTGAAGTAGATGAAGATGAAGTTGAGGTCATTGCTGAGCTCAGCTGCGCAGAGAGCAGCCCAATGGTGACCGAAAACGATGTGCAGACAGACGAGGTGCTTATGAAGGAAGACCAGGAAGCACTGGAATATTCGGGTCTGTCCAATCCTGTTATTATTATGTCTAATATGTCTGTGTGTCAAGACGATCATGTTCACGATGTGGAAAACAATAAAAATAGCATCGCCTGTGAACAAATTTTTCAAGATAATTTTAATTTAAAATTTCCGGTTTCAAAGGAGAATGCCCATTCCGATCTGTCGTCGGAGATAAAGGAGATTGGCAAGTTTTGTAATTTTAAAGTCGATTTGAAGTTAAGTGAAGATGAAGTAGAGTCATGCGCAGTCGATACAACGGTTGATATCGCGCAAGTAGAAAATAAATATATTGAAAAAAGTTGTGATAGGTTCCCTAATATCCCTTTACGACACCGAAGTGTCATGTATAATCCAAAACGTGATTTATTGAAGAAGAAAAAGAATTTATCTATAAAGAACATTAAATTAAAAAAATTGGTTCCTGAAATAATTAATTTAAAAAAGGATTTGAAAACCAAAAATAATTTTGTAAAGAAGTTTTCCATTTTAAGATATAAGTTTTGTAAGTTGAATGAAAGGAGGTTATGTGATATTTTTGTAAACAATATTATTAGATGTAAACTTTTTAAACCTCCTAGTTGTTTTATTAGATGGAAACTTTTTCTTTTAAGGATTATTTAATTGTCATTGTCTTTATTTACAGTTTATCATGTCACTGCATTACATTTATGACATCAGCAGGGCATGAAATATTAATGTATTATATTTTCTAATGTTCTAATATTGTGATTTTTGTGTAATATTTCATATGCTGAGACATCGGACGCAACCAACAGCGTGTGTGGTACACCACAACGCTGGCCACTACATTGAAGAGCATGAGGGAGTGAACACCTACGACAACGTCGCTTCGTTACGGGTCGATAGGGCAGATTAGCATGAACATCCTCCAGCATTTAGTATGACGTAATAGGAGTAGTGGATGTTTTGAGAAACTGTGAATACCTTCTAGAGGGGGGGTGACTTTGGTATGAGTTGTAACCAGCTTTGCTGACGGGACATAGTCCTTGCAAAGTGTGTTGAGTTGACACAATTGGTGCAGTTTATATCAGAGGATCCACAGTTTGGTCAATATGGACCAGTAATAATACGTAAGGGTTCAGTGTTGACATTACGCGATATTTTTCTTTGAATTTGCTGGAGATTGAACATGAGTTAGGTTCTGCGTTAGAATTTTGACTTCCTGGCGCATTCCTCCCTCTGGCTCGATACTGTCCGATGGATTAATGAATCACGATGTTGAGTTCTTTAGATTTTCAACCCCTTCTGGGCTGATGTGAATTGTCACATCGTATTGTTTTGTAGGGGGTACGTCATTCTTTTCCCTCTGGGTTTTGTCTGACGGGGCTCAGACTGGATAAATGCGATATTTTTGGGTGCACATTGGCACACTTTAATGTTAACTTATCTGACACTTAACATAGTGTTAGATTTTCGCGTTTCGTTTGTCCAGAGCTAAGCCTGTATATATAAATACGAAACCCCGAATTGTCGCCGTTTTCCCGGAGTTAGGTAGGGTGTCTATTTTTAGGTTTAGGTAGGTTTTGTCTGTATGATCGAATGTCTTGGTATGAATAAAAGTTTTATTTGGAAGTTGACTACGTTAATCCTTTTATTCAAGGGTGGGCGTAGCTCATGTAGAGGTTTTACTATGTACAAGCCAAAGTATGGATTTATAACTGGCTGACATTCCGATCATTCAAACATCGAATATTCTTATAAAAAGTGATGGTCGCTTTTTATAAGATTGACAGATAGCGGATAGTGGGGGCTCCGCGTAGGACCTAGGGAGTGAATTATAATTTTATTTCTATTTTAATATAGCGGGCTTCAGCCCCATTTCTTCAGTACACTACTGTCTTTTATTATAAAGTAGTTAGCGTCCCGCTGTGAGGTTCGAGCCCTCACAGTACTTATCTCGAGCGGAATGTACCAGTGCAAGAGGCCTGGCTTAGTTTTAAGAATAGAGGACGTTTTTACGCAAGCGAGTAACGTCATATTTCCGAGGATTAATTGGTTAAAAAAGTGCGATTTATGTACTGTATAGTTCAGACCGGTAGTGCTATTCTGTAAACATCTCACCGTGATAACTTAGGTGAAGTGAGCAGTCATTCCATCTAACGCTCTAGGGGTTGACATTATTGACAGCTCACTTTGAGATCACTTCACTTATGTTTTCACGGTGAGATATTTACAGAATCGCACTGCAGTTCGCCGTGCTTACTCTTCATGTGCCCCTTCCAGCTGGCTTTCTGCACGAATGCCCGACCGCAGTGCTCGCATTTAAACCGTCTAATATCACTGTGTATTTCCATATGCTGCCTTAAAGTTTCCTTCCGGCTATATGACTTCAGGCACACAGTACATTGGAAGTCTCTCGTTTTTGTATGCGTTACCGTGTGATACTCTAAGGCGCGGGCTCGGAAAAATGCCTTATCGCATTGTGTACATTTGAACCGTCTCTCCATCAAGTGGTCTCTTCTCGTGTGGATCCTTAGTGCGTATGTGTAAGGAAACGTCCTGTCGCACGCCTGACATTTGATAATCTTTAACTTGACTCCATGCATTTCGACCAAGTGCTCATCCCTTCTCATTTTATTCTTGAATCTCTCATTACAGTACCCACACTTACTCGTCATATGCTTATGTACGTGAACAATCTTTTCATGATTTTGTGCCTTCGTCTTAGTTTCAAAGGTTTTTGAGCACAAATTACATTTAAAAACTCCTGTTATATGTGAGGCGAGGTGTCCCCTAATGCTTGCTTTGGTTATAAATCCCATGTCACACTCATCGCAAACAAAATTCCTGTAATGTATGTTCATATGCAGTTGCAAACTCCTAAACTTTTGAAATTTGCTTGTACACATATAACATTTCAGGGTATCACCGAAAAACTTGAATGGTAAGAGTTGGTTTTTAATTTCCTTGTGTATTCCCCTTTTGTGGTCACTTTCTAGATGTTTTAACAAGTTTTCTAAAGTGTTTATGACAGTGTCGCAGAGTGAGCATCGTAAACCAGTTATGTCCAGCTTTATACAATAGTTGTCTATTCCGTTTGCAGATTTGTTATTTTGTGGAGTTACTAAGTTGTATAAACCTTTATGATTGTCACGAGTATGTTTCTTCAGGACTGCAGGGTCTGGATACTGAGAATCGCAGTAGGAACACAAGTAGCCTTGATAATTGACTCCGACAAAGGGCGTAGCATTGGAGCAAGTTAAAATTTCTTTGAGGTTTGTGTGGTGTTTCTTCATTTCTTCCATCATTTCTAACCTCTCCGCTTCAGTGATCTTAGAGATGTTTCTTTTTTTCCCCCCCGCTTTAGTGATCTTTGAGATGTCTCTTTTTTTCCTTTGTTTCCGTTTTGGTTTATCTTCATTATTTGTTTTAGGATCCCATTCCGGATCCTCGATAAGTTTACCTCGAGTACCTATAAAGAAAACGATGTTTTAATTTATTTGTTACCATCCTTTTTCTTTTAAATTAGTTCCAAGAGCAGGTAAAAGACATTGGATTGGTGGACGGCAACGTGCTCAGACAAGCACGGAGCGTATTAACTCTGGTCTATCAATTAAAGGAAACCCTTCAATGTTTTACTATCATAAGTTCAATGGTCCATTCGGACTTTTTGATACTTTGTTTGTGCCCGCTGTAATACTTCTGTTCTGTAGCTCCATGGTAAACAGTAAGTTGTTGATCAACAAAGCGTATGTATTCATTAGTTGTTTTATTGTAAGGATCGTAGCAGGTGGCGTTCTTAAGTTTCTGCCTATCCAGCACCCTAATTGCGTAACACATTACCAATCGGAGTTGGTTTCATATTGACAGTTCAACAACATTCATTGCGTTATTTACGTTGCCGAGCAGTCAATTTTTTCGAACATATGAAGCAATGGATTAGCAATTTGTTTCAAAATGATTCAAACTCCGATTCATAATGTGTTACGCAATTAGACTGCAGAAGGCTTGAGTTTATGTTTATAAATTTGTTTAAGGATTCTCTTTTGGTTTACGTCGAGTACATACATATTTAGAAAACACTTTTTTTATTTGTGTCAATCTTTATTGCAAGAAAGGATAATGTAGCTTAGTTTTAAGAATAGCGGACGTTTTCACGCAAGCGAGTAACGTCATCAATCATCATAGTTCCGTTCCGAGGCTTAATTGATAAAAAAGTGCGATTGATGTCATATTTGATTGATATTTTTATTCGTTACATGTGATGTGAGCATAATTTATCGTATCCTAAGTCTCGCGTTCGTTCAACCAGTCATACTGTATAGTTCAGACCAGTTCGCCGTGCTTACTCCTCATGTGCCCCTTCCAGCTGGCTTTCTGTACGAATGCCTGACCGCAGTGCTCGCATTTAAACCGTCTAATGTCACTGTGTATTACCATATGCTGCCTTAAAGTTTCCTTCCGGCTATATGACTTCAGACACACAGTACATTGGAAGTCTCTCGTTTTTGTATGCGTTACCATGTGAAAGTTTAAGTCGGCGGCTTTGAAAAATGCCTTATCGCATTGTGCACATTTGAAACGTCTCTCCATCAAGTGGTCTCGTCTCGTGTGGATCCTTAGTGCGTATGTGTTAGGAAACGTCCTGTCGCACGCCTGACATTTGATAATCTTTAACTTGACTCCATGCATTTCGACCAAGTGCTCATCCCTTCTCATTTTATTCTTGAATCTCTCATTACAGTACCCACACTTATTCGTCATATGCTTATGTACGTGAACATTCTTTTCATGATTTTGTGCCTTCGTCTTAGTTTCAAAGGTTTTTGAGCACAAATTACATTTAAAAACTCCTGTTATATGTGAGGCGAGGTGTTTCCTAATGCTTGCTTTGGTTATAAATCCCATGTCACACTCATCGCAAACAAAATTCCTGTAATGTATTTTCATATGCAGTTGCAAACTCCTAAACTTATGAAATTTGTTTGAACACATACAACATTTCAGGGTATCACCGAAAAACTTGAATGGTAAGAGTTGGTTTTTAATTTCCGCGTGTATTCCCCTTTTGTGGTCACTTTCTAGATGTTTTAACAAGTTTTCTAAAGTGTTTATGACAGTGTCGCAGAGTGTGCATTGTAAACCAGTTACGTCTAGATTTATACAATAGTTGTCTATTCCGTTTGCAGATTTATTATTTTGTGGAGTTACTAAGTTGTATAAACCTTTATGATGGTCACGAGTATGTTTCTTCAGGGCTGCAGGGTCTGGATACTGAGAATCGCAGTAGGAACACAAGTAGCCTTGATAATTGACTCCAACAAAGGGCGTAGCATTGGAGCAAGTTAAAATTTCTTTGAGGTTTGTGTGGTGTTTCTTCATTTCTTCAATCATTTCTAACCTCTCCGCTTCAGTGATCTTAGAGATGTCTCTTTTTTTCCCCCCCGCTTTAGTGATCTTAGAGATGTCTCTTTTTTTCCATTGTTTCCGTTTTGGTTTATCTTCATTATTTGTTTTAGGATCCCATTCCGGATCCTCGATAGGTTTACCTCGAGTACCTATAAAGAAAACGATTTTTTGGAATAGATTTGTTACCACCTTGGTTCCAGGTAAGGATAATGTAGCTTAGTTTTAAGAATAGATGACTTTTTTACTCAAGCAAATAACGTCATAGTTCCGAGGCTTAATTGGTTATAAAAATGCGATTTATTTCATATTTGATTGATATTTTTATACGCTTTTATTAGCTTCACCTGTATTGTATGTAAAGTGGGTAATTATCGAGTTCAAAGATTCCGTATCTTTAAACTCGATAATTACCCACTTTAAATGGTAAGATTAATTCGAAATTTTGCACACTTATCAGGGCCTGGTGACAATACAATAATCTACATATACAGGGTGTCCGGTAAAGAATGGATAACCTTGGAATAGCATATTACAGACATGATGGCCGTTCTTAAAAAAATACAAATAAAAAAAGATTTAAAAAAATATATTTTTTGGAGACTCCAAAAAATCATAATGTACGCACGACAACAGGTCAAGCTATACATTTTCAGTATAAGCTGATCTCGCATTGTATAGGATTTCCTTACAATGAGAGGTCAGTCTAAACTTAGCTTGATGTGTAGCCGTGTGTACCTACTAGTAGGCACACACGGCACCCACACATTCCTATTGCTAATAGGAATGTGTGGTGTTAGGTTCTCATCTCAGCTGCATGCAGTTGCTTTTCGTTCATCCCTTTTGTGGCCCAACATTCTGATCCATACAAGACAGCAGGTCTAACCATTGTTTTATATATCTTCCCATTAAGTTTAAGGGGAATGCGGGAGTCGAAGATTGTTCCCGTGACCTGCCGCCATTTCATCCATCCAGTGTTAATTCTGTGCTTAACCGTCCGATATACTTCGCCATCGCTTTGGACGAGTGAACCGAGATACCGAAAGTCGGAGCAGACTGGGAGAAGCGCGCCATCAAGCGCTATCAAGCGTATTTATTAGTCACAATTAGAACTAAAATCAGAATCTAGAAATTCAATGCCTTCTTATGAGAAATCACTGTCAGTATCATGACACACAAAAATGATGATCAGTGCATTTATCCATTAAATATATTTCTTTTCCATTCTTCTTTAAATTTCCATTAATACAAATTAAATAATTGAGCTAAAAGTATCAAAATGCTGTAGCTTAGTAGAACAGAAGTTGTGACAATCCCGTTTGACAGATAATAGTATTGCCATTATAAGAAATCAGCTAACTGGTCGTGGACACGACTCGCTTGACAGACTCTATCACGTGTATATCGAAGGTTTGAACCTAATATATCGCCACTTCCTACACCAAAATTAATTTTATTAGCAATAAATAATCTTAGACGTAGGTAGTGAGTTTATATTTTTAAATGGAAAATTATAGATTGTTTATGATCACATTGTGTTAAATAGTGTTGTGCTGTACGAAAATAAATTGGTTAATTTTCAATTAAAGTAAATTAGTAATCGATTAAATCGAATTGTTAAATTACGATCAAATACAAGTTACATAAATCCAAGATACCTTTCAGATTTTTTTAAGATTAACAAATTTATCTAAATGGGTAGTGAAAAACAGTAGTTATTAGTTTTTATTATTATTAAAATGGTCGAAACAGACTATCAGGCTACTATACAGATAAAGGGAAGTCCTTCGAAGTTCAACAGGTAACTTGAAATCAAACAATTTGTGTAAAATCGTATTTATGATTCACAAATAAAGCACCAACTAATTTTATTAACAGAAATATAATTACTCAATGTAAGATTGAAATTTAAAAAAATTCAGACCAATTCGCCGTGCCTATTCCTCATGTGCCCTTTCCAGCTGCATTTCTGCACGAATGCTTGGCCACAGTGCTCGCACTTAAACCGCCTATCGTCATTATGTATTCTCATGTGCTCTTTTAACGTTTTCTTCCGGCCATATGTCTTAAAGCACACATTACATTTGAATTCCCTTACCCCTGTATGTTTTACCATGTGGAGCTTTAATTCGTTAGATCCGAAAAATTTCATATCGCACTGCGCACATTTGTATCGTCTCTCCATCAGGTGATCTCGTTTCGTGTGGATTGTTAGTGCGCCTTTGTGATCAAACGTCTTATCACACGCGTTGCATTTGACAGCCTTTAGCTGAACTCCATGAACCAGCACCAAGTGATCATCTTTCCTTTTATAATTCGTAAACTTCTCATTACAGTATCCGCACTTATTAAGCAAGTTTGCGTGGATATGAACGGATTTTTCGTGACTTTTCTTCTTCCTGTGGGTATCGAACACTTTCGTACATAAATCGCATTTGAATGTACCTGTCTTATGGCCTTCTGTGTGGCAAGCAAGAATGTGTTTATTTATGAATCCTGCATCACAAAATTCACAAATATAATTTCTGCAATGAATGTTCATATGTTGTTGCAAGTTCTTGAATTTGTTAAAGACGTTTTGGCAAAACATACATCTTAGTGTATCATCATCGAACTTAAAAGGCATTATGTGGCTCTTAATGTCAGTGTAAATCTTTCTATCGTGTGTTTTGATCAAATGATTTATAAGTTGTTCTAAAGAATCAATTTTGTTTTCGCATATTTTACAGGTAAGATCAGTGATGTCTAATTTGACAAGGAATGAGAACATCATTTTGCCCATCATGAATTTGAGTTTAGTTTTATCGTCGTGACCTTCTAGGGTGTGTTTTTTTAAGTCTGTAGGATCTGGGAACTCTTGTGCACAAAAACAGCAAGCATATCCGATACCCCCTCTGCATCTTATAGGAGTCGCGTTGGAACATTGCAAGATAAGACGTATATTGCTTCTTTGTTTAATTAACTCGTTAATTTTGAGCTCCTCAGCTTGTTCGAGTTTTCTTCGGGCACATTTGCGAGTCACTTTTTTGTCACAATCGGTTTCTATCTTGGCGTTCACGTTACGTTGAACACCTACAAAGAAAAGAAACGGTTATTGAATATTTCGGACTCGTTTTCTTCCGGAACGTGGTTTGTTTGCACTATTTGCTATTCCATATTTTTTTCTGGGTCTTTCATAATTTCAATTTAGGTACTGGTCTGGAATAGTTATTCGCTAATGAGGTCACTGTGATTTGATTGCGAAGCATTGTATAAATTAAAAATAAAATAAGGCAAGATTATCACATTTGCAAGAATTGCAATCCTCGGTGGTGTAGTGGTGGCCATCGAGTAGTTCTAGAACAAGTGTAGTTTTTTTTTTTTAAACAAGCTTTTATTAGTCCTCTGTATGTCATTCAGGACCAAAGTCCTTGTCAAGACAAATCAAACGGGCCCAAACTAGGTTGGGTTCCGTCGTTTTATTACTTACTGAGTTCCCATGGCCACCTTCCGGCTTCATCATCAGATCACCACTATGTCATAATAATATTGCATTGTCATCAGATTTACATATGCATGTAAAATTTCAGCTCATTCGGAAACCGGGAAGTGGGTCATTAACTTGCAAGATTAGATTACAGACAGACAGACAGGTGAAACTACATAAAAGCTTGTAAAACTCGACTATTGTGGGCGCATACGACGCAGGGTGTCGGGGTACCGAACCCGGTACGCGACGGCCACTACGCGCCCTTCACGGCACTCAGCTCACAGACTCGCTCCACTACGGGCATTCCTTTGTTCTGTTCCCATCGTAAATTATAGCTTTATGCCTATTTTAATACATTCCACTTCTTTTATTATAAAGTCCGATTGAGCCCATTCAACTACCCTAGTCTAGCAGTATTTTTCAACTAACTTCAGTTACTCATTGTTATTTTGATTGCTTCTGCCTTTTTTCTCTTTTTATTTTTTAACTGATATGTAGGTAATAAAATCAGATTGTTGTGAATAGTTCGTAACTTATCAAAAGCTCTTTTTAATTTTTTTTTTTAACTAATATGTATGTAGAAAATAAAGTCAGATTCTTGTGAATAAGTAGTTCGCAATTTATCAAAAGCGATTGCAAAGCAAACTAAATTAAAAATACGTTTCCTCCAAAAAATGATTTCTGCAAGCAATACGATATATTGTTTTTTCACTAAGGAATAAAATGAAAATATTAAATGAAAGATATTTATGTAACGGGAAGAAGTAAAATTATTTATTAAAGGAACCAAATACAACCCTTAAAACTAAACTAGTGTAATATTATATTCATACAAACAAAAAATCCTAAGAAGATGGAATGGAATGAAAAAAAAAAAAAAAAGAAAGAAAGAAAAATCGTTTATTCTGCACAAATAAAACGCACATTATAAAATAAAAATAACAAAGTACACACATTATGCAAAGGAAGCAAAAGGAAGGAAGGAAGGAATGGATAAAGATGTGGCCCAAGGAACAACGTGTAAAATGATAAATACTAGTTAACCCGCGTAGACCGGGATAAAAAGTAGCCTATGTTTTATCCAGGGTGTCAGCAACCTCCATACCAAATTTCATCAAAATTGGTCCAGTCGTTTGAGCGTAAAGAAGTGATAAACAAACACACACACTCACAAACTTTCGCCTTTATAATATTACTATAGTGTGACTAGGACACCATGGTGGCGCAACCATAATCGCGCTGCCAGCAAAATTTACGCAACTTTATGGTGGGTATCTATCTCACCAGGCGTCCAATCGGTTGCGCAACCAACCATAAATTTTTAGGCAGTGCGACCGACCCATTACTACCCTACGCCCATATTAGCTGTCTGGTAAATCTGCATTAGCTATTCTCCTATTGCTCGATCTGGTGGCCCAAATAGTGACGTCATAAAGAAAAATGTGAATTCCTCATTCCCGGGGGTATTCGAAACTACCCCATGTATGTATGTCTCGCTTTTTGTTGTAATTTTCGAGTTATTTTTGTTTTTTGTAATTAATTGGAGTTAAAAAATGGCGGAACATACATGGTTTCGAATACACTTGGGTATGAGGAATTCAGATTTTTCTTTTTAACGTCACTATTTGGACCACCCTGTATAAAACATACGGTGTATTTTGTTTGATCCTCGTTTTGGTGCCGTCTAGGTCTAGCGTAAATGATCTTATCTACACCCATGCTATAAATCAACAGCGCCGTAATTAAAAAAAAAAGAACGTATTCGAATTCACGTCGTATACTATGACGCCGGCCGCCATGTTCGATACGAGTATTAGTATTGCAAAAAACTGTTTCAGAACCTTTTATATAGGATTGATAACATGGATGTAGATAAAGTCTTGTATGCAACTGTACATAATTAGGTATTAAAACACTCATGTGATACTATTATCACACTCGGCTTCGCCTCGTGTGATAAACCCACATTCGTGTTTTAATACCCCTTATTATAAGTCAGTTGCATAAATAACTATTAGTCATACATTGACATTTCAAGTAAGCTAAAGTTAATTAAATCCGATGTGGTTTGGCTATAAATATTATTTGTGTACCATAGGTCTATACTATTCCGATTAAACTGTAATTCCATGCTTAGAACGCATATGACCTTTCCAGCTGCACTTTTGCACGAAAGCTTGATCACATGTGTCGCATTTAAATCTCCTATCATTCTCATGTATCCTTATATGCTCTCTCAAAGCTTTCTTCAACCCGTAGGACTTGCAGCAAATCTTACAAGAAAACCTTTTGATCCCAGTATGTTTGACCATGTGATCACTCAACGGCTCTTTAGAAAAGAACTCCATATCACATTCAGTACATTTGAATCTACGTTCTAGCAAGTGATCTCTCCTAACGTGAAGCTTAAGTTTGGAATCAGACGGGAAGACTTTTTCGCACGCTTTGCATTCCTTTGGTTGAGTGACAACAATGCCATGTACCTCAGCTATGTGAGCACATTTTTGACGGTACCACATAAACTTTTCGTCACAATACCCACATTTGTTTAAAGATAACAAGTGAGCAGTCTTTTCATGGTATTTCTTTTTTCTGGGAGTGTCAAATTCCTCGGGACAGTGTCCGCATTTGAAAACTCCTACTTTATGGCTATCACGATGTGTGTTAAGCATTTTCTCGTTAACGAAACCAGTGCCGCATACGTGACAAACAAAGTTTTTATAGTGTGTGTACATGTGCTCTTGCAGAACCTTAAATCTGTTGAATATTCGTGAGCAGAAGGTGCACTTAAGCGTAGAGTCTTCAAATTTGAATGGTATGATATAATTCTTTATTTCTGTGAACATTGGCTTTCCATGTTCGTTCCTCATATGTTGAATGAGGTCTGCAACTGAATCTATTTCTGTGTCACACAAGGTACACTTCAGTGCGGTAATGTCTAGCTTGACTAAGAAGTACAACGTGCGCTGTCCTTTCATAAAGTCTAGTTTATCACTGTCATCGTGTTCTATGATAGTATGTGTCTTTAGTTCATCGGCATTAGGGTATTGCTTCTGACAGAAACAGCACGCATATCCAACATCATACTTACGAATCGGCGTCGCATTGCTACATAGTAGGATCTCTCTAATATTATAACGTTGTTTAAACAATTCTTCCTCATTTTGCTTCTGACTCTTTTTCTTAAGTTTTCTACCTTCTTCATCAGTTTCTGATTGAAGTATGCCTCTGTTAGTATGTTGTGCTGTCTCTGTTTTTGATGCTATCTGGCGTTCTTTTATCTCTGATAGTATTTTCTTAGCAAGATCTGCCGCTTCACTTCGACCTACAAAGAAAACATTATTTTGTAATTTTTGGATGTAAACGTATAGTGTAGACGAAAATGAGAGAGAAGAAAATATTGTTTTGTTCACTTGGAGGCTGGGAAAATTTGATTAAGGTCTATTTTTCATGGTTTAGTTGATGCTAGCACAGCAGGCGTGCATTTTTTTTTTTAATTTGTAGGTCGAAGTGTTAATTCCGAAGTATAAATTGTCTGTTCAACAAACCAGCTTTCTCCGTGACTTCATCCGCGTGATTTCAGATCTTCCCGATACAACTTCAACAGCTCATTTCACTTATTAGGTTATGTATTGGAATCAAATAGCCAAAGTCACTCTCCGAGAAATAATATATCTATGCAAAAGAAAAATTCGACGTCGGGGGAGGCTGGATCACCGCAACGCGAATCTATACCTACGTACATCCGCGGTGGGACGACCCAGACTGCCAGGCACTGCTCTTGCAAGTTGCAACCGAGCGGGTTGGCATGTTGCGGATAGCTCAACTCCGGCTGCGGGACCGACTGCCAACGTTGACTCCGCACCCGGAGCATCTCGAAAGTGATCCCGGACAACAGAAGTTCCCGAATGCCAAATCCCAGGCTTAGCGTAACCTAAGAACTTTTTCCCATGTACTTATTACCTAACCAAGTCATTCCTTCCTATCCATATATTCCGTCGATCCCAAAACCCAGGCCTTGGGTAACCTAAAGAACCCTTACCCTCTCTATCTACCAAATACTTTCCCTTCCTCCTATCTTTATATCCCATCGGTCCCACATGGGGTAACCTCATTTCCAAAAAAGCCCACCCCCACAACCATGAAGGACCAGGAAAAATTTATACCCAGATGGGTCCAGTCCGTGGAGCCCACACCGCTTCGGCGGTCAGGCCCCATAAGTAATCTAGTAATCTCGGGGGTAGCCCCACTGCACTACACGCATAACACGATGTATAGCTTGATATGTAGCCTACTAGTCAGTAAAAGAGTAAAAAAGCTTGGTTATAGTTAGGAAACATTTTAATAAATTCGTATAATAATACCCGGTAATAATAGGTTAATAGTACAGACCATTGATGACGATAGCGATGCGATCGTACTTCACTTGCTATTTCAATACCTTTGAATATTGTTCTTGTTTTTTTATATCAAAATAAAAATAAGAATTTAACTTGTACTCAGGTACCTCATGACATCGTATGCTTTATCGAGATGAAAGAAAATGAAGAAAGAAGAAATATTATTTTCATGTACGCATGCATGCTCCTAATTGTAATATTTTATAACTTTGGTTATAAATAATCTATTATATAAATAAAAAATAATGGCTAAATGTGTTGCTAAGCGCAAAACTCGAGAACGGTTGGACCAATTCGGCTATTTTTTCAAATATTCGTTGAAGTCCGAGGAAGGTTTTTATGAAGACAAAAATTGAAAAAGTCGGGAACATTGGAAAATTAGGAAAAACTGTAAGTGCATTGTCTAAGTATGGGAATTTTGTATGAATTATTGTTTGGACAGGACGTCTGTTGAGTCAGCTACAAAAACCTGTAATGTATCCATTTTCATGATAGCTGATTATTAGTACTACGTATTAACTAAACATTTCATCACTAACGTAAATAGTAGCAGACTGGCACTCGGTTATCTATTTTAATAGACAGCTGTGCTGATTTGAATAAACGACTTTTGATGTATTGTCAGTGATAGCGGACCGCAGTTTATTATAATAAGACACGAAATAGGGTTTGTTTAAGAAGAATGTTTATTAAAATGTTAACATTAACATATTTTTAAGCTAGGCGCTACTAATGTTATAGGTACTTATCAAACATCAATATAATGTAAGTACTAACAATATTCAATTACCTACTATAAAAGAACAGTCGAGAGGTGTCGTGGGACACCCGCCCGGTTGGAACAAAGTGCCTTTTGCTTTTGCACACTTGGCGAGAGAACTGCAATGCTATTCTGTAAACATCTCACCGTGATAACTTAAGTGAAGTGAGCGTGAAGTGAGCTGTCATTAAACCCAATGCTAGGGATTGACACTATTGGCAGCTCACTTTATGATCACTTTTCACGGTGAGATATTTACAGAATAGCACTACTGTTAATAGTGTCAACCCCCATCAGTTGGAATGACGGCTCACTTCACCTAAGTTATCACATGTTTACAGAATAACACTGCTGGGCCTCAAGTCTGCTATTACAATAGTGTCAGAATTGTCTATCATTGATTTCATAATTGTTGATTTTGACAAGTTTGGTAATCTACTAATGTAATGGCGTCATTATGACTTTCCAATGGTCAACCACTGACACTTCATTGTAAGAAATTATGAATTTAGCAGATTACGAACTTTTAGCAAAATGACAATGCAGTGACAATGGGATGATGTTGGAATGACGAATTTCTAAAAAATAGCAGACTTGGGGCCCTGGTTCATTGGACAAGTATGTAGAGTATACGTGCAATAAGGAACTTCGTTCCAAAATTAAACATTTTAAACGTTTTGTGATTACTTTTATAAAGTTAATTCATGCGCCAATGTCTGTACTATACAGGGTGTCCGGTAAAGAATGGATAACCTTGGAATAGTATATTACAAACATGATGGCCGTTCTTAAAAAAATACAAAAAAAAAAACATTTTAAAAAAAATATTTTTTGGAGACTCCAAAAAATCATAATGCAATACTCAATACTCAATATATTTATTTGCATTCCACAATGTTAGCATAGGTGGTAGGTACATTATAAAATATACATCAGTTACTAATGTGTGTGTGTGTTGTTAATGTGTCACATTATGATTTTTTGGAGACTTCAAAAAATCATAATGTACGCACGACAACAGATCAAGCTATACATTTTCAGTATAAGCTGATCTCGCATTGTATAGGATTTCCTTACAATGAGAGGTCAGTCTAAACTAGAAATGTATAGCTTGATGTGTAGCCGTGTGTACCTACTAGTGAGGATATTTTTTTTTTTGTATTTTTTTAAGAACGGCCATCATGTCTGTAATATGCTATTCCAAGGTTATCCATTCTTTACCGGACACCCTGTATAACAAAAGAAATGGAAACGAAGACATCTTGTCTTGAATCATGTGATCTCCGTTGCGTGGCAAAGCCCAAGTATCATTATTACTAGTTTGGTCGCAAAATGACTCACTGGATCGTGTATCATTCATCGCCACGGAGATCTGATCTGATACACCAAAATTTATACAAGTGTGGACAACAAGGCCTTATTTTATCATCAGTAATATTGTAACATTGCAACTATTTTAGTATAGGAATATAATTATATTAAATTCTAAAGCTTTGGTCTCCTAAGCAAGCGGTGAACGTCACGGTCACACAATAACGCTGTCCAAATACACATCGTTTTTAGGGTTCCGTAGTCAACAAGGAATAGTTTCGCTATGTCCGTCCGTCTGTCTGTCCGACCGTCCGCAGCTTAGCTTTCTATTATTAACAGCCTCTGACTGTTAATACTAGAAAGCTATAATTTGGCATGGATACACATAATATTCATCACGCCCACAGTGGTAAAATAAAATCATCAAAATATTATTTTTTAGGGTACCTACCTTCTGTACACGTAAAGTGGGGATGTTTTTTTTTTCTCGTCTACCCCATGGTGTGGGGTGTCTTGGATGGGTATTTCAAAAATATTGCGGGTTTGTGAAAACAATTTTTCGATTTAGGGATCCGTTTCAGAAATATTAAGCTTTAAAGTGTTCATTTTTGTTAGTCAAGTGGGGATCCCCCCCCCCCCCCCCCCCCCCCGCCGGCTAAACGGTTAGTTTTGGATGGGTGAAAAAATCACGGTAGTAGTATATGTAACGAAGTTAAAAGGAAAACTATCACAGCTAAGTAGGCATTTCAAGTTTACCGAGTAATTAAAGTCATTTATTCATGAAACAACAAAAAGCCCTCTTCTTAGTCCGCATTATTGTGCAACTATGGGACCCTATTACTGCGCGTGACCTGACACGCACTTGTTCGGTTTTTGCTGGAGAAAATGACAGATTTTCATGACAGCCGCTATAATAATGTGACGGATCCGCTTTCTTAAGAAACCAAAGCTTTACTGTGAGAAACCGTAGACTATGACATGACATTCCGTATTAAAGAAGGTGACTGTATGTCGTCCGATTTTTTATTTTAGAACTAATAATTTCTAATAATACTAATAATTTCTTTATTTACACTTCAAAGTCACAAACATCTGTGTAACCCTGGCTCTTGTACTAGTTCTTATATCACAAATTCACAATAGCCAGGGCTCTCAATACTACTAAACTAAACAAAGTACTAAAACAACTACAACTATTAAATAAACTACATATGTTAATTAAGACTAGACTAATAAGTAAAATAGATGTTGCATCCGCGGCCGAGTTATAACTTTACGATCAAAGAGCTCGGAATCGCCGCGCCGCCGGAAGCGAACAGCATGCTTAGCATGCTTAGCATGACCGCCATAGAAACGGCTTTTGTCGACGGAAGAATAGACAAAATGGAAGATAGTAGAAATATTTGTACGCATTCTACGCGTCTAAGCATGGCAATGTGTAGTTTTGTCTATTCTTCCGTCGACAAAACGTCGTCATGCTAAGCGTGCAGAGACGGCAGTACTAATAAAATTCGTGACGCCGAAAGTGCGTTGAGCGTAAAACTTTTATCATGGACCGCCTTTAGTTTCAATAAGTCTTTTGTGTCGTTATGCAAGTAGACATTGATACGTTTGGTTTGCATGGAAAGTTTTGACGGCGCCGCCTCTAGCAGCGGCCGCTGAGGCGTCTCTGTGCTCCGTGCTTACGACCATTTGAAAAATGTGGAATATTATTCATTTAACATATTCTAATAAAAACTAGTTAGACTCGACAATAGCAATTCATCATTTTAAGAAGGCGCGATATTATGAGTATGACAGGCTGGAAAAGGGTGCCAGTATTTCTTCTATTATGTTAGGTACCCACTACAACAGCGAAACAGCGAAGTTCTCAATTCACCTAGAGCTGATGATGTTTATCAAAGTCATAGTATTACTTAGAGTTAGACTAAAGAAATAAAAAGTTGTCGCGTTTATAGTCTGCGCGTAAGCACTTACATCCTATTGTAGTAGCGGACATACCCGCAAATAGAAGTTAGTACAGCACATAAACTAAGCCACTATTTCGAAAAATTGGTAAAACTTTCATAATTTATGAATTTTGACGAAATTTTTAAGTACATTATTTCTTTCAAAAAGTTTTGCTGTTTTTTTTTTCAATGTTATTTTTTTCTCCATACTTGCATCTTCATAAATATATAAAACTATAACCTGGCCAGCGTGCACTTATGCCAAATTCTATTTTAATTTTTTTTTTTTTTGTGCATCCAAACGTACAAAATCATACCAACTCGTCATGTCTTGATTTCATGTGATTTTTCCAGCTGCATTTCTGCACAAACGCTTGTCCACACTGTTCACATTTAAATCTCCTGTCATCCGCATGTATTCTCAAATGCTCTCTTAAGGTATGTTTTCGTCCAAAAGCTTTGAAACAGACATCGCACTTGTACTGTTTTTCACCTGTATGTTTCAACATGTGCAAATTCAGTTCTTTCTTTCCAAAAAATTTCATATCACAGTGCTCGCACTCATTTTTCCTTTCGAGTAAGTGATCCCGTTTAGTGTGTCGAGTCAATCTGTCTCTTCTTGTAAACGTCTTGTCACAGGCCATACATTTGAGGACACGAGGCTCTGCACCATGCTCATTCACCATATGTTCATTTTTTTTAGCGTAAGACGTGAACTTTTCGAGACAATGTGGACATTTATTTCTTCTATGATCTCCTATATGTACAAATTTTTCGTGGCACAATTTCTTGCCATTTGTGCCAAATACTTTTGAACAAAACGAACATGAGAACTCTCCTTGTTTGTGTCTCGCCATATGACCGTTAAGAGTTCTCTTATTAACGAAAGGAGAGTTGCAGATTTCACAGTTATAATTGTTATAGTGTACGTTCATATGTTCTTGTAGCAGTTTAAAACGTTCGTAGAATTTAGGGCATAGCACGCACTTGAACGTGTCCCCTTCAAATTTAAAAGGCAGTACATGATTTTTTATATCTTTATGTAATATTTTATTGTGTTCAAATTGTAAATGATTCATCAGTTGCTCTAATCCATCAATATCTTGTCCGCATATTTCGCACTTTAGACCAGTGATGTCTGTTTTAACGACGTAGGAAGTTAAGGGGTGGCCTTTCATAAAAGTCCTTTTTTGTTTGTTGTCATGTTTTTGTAGTGTATGTATCTTGAGTTCTCTCGGCATGGTAAACTGCTCTGGACAGAAACCGCACAAGTAACCATTCCCTGTGTGTTTTCTGATAGGAGTGGCATTTGAATGTAAGAGTATGTTTCGAATATTCTGCAAATGTTTGTCTATCTCTCTTTTGTCTGCTTTAAGAGGTCGAACTCTTAATATTTCTTCTTTGAACGACTGATTGCTACTGTGTTTCGGGACTGGAAGCGTCCAGTCAATTTTGTTTTCGTTTGTTTTTGCAGATCTCGGTGCAATTAGTACGTTTAATATTTTACTTACATGAGTTTCTAATTTAATTTCTGTATCGCAGCCGAGACCTACAAACAAAAGTTTGATATAATTATTACCTGCAAATAATCTCTGAAGAGATGTTTGGGTAATTTATAAGAATAAAATTATGCTGCGTGCCTCGAATTAGATGCCAATAATCAGAAGTATCGCGTGATAGGCTTGTTTGAGACCTAGACTGTATTCTTTCATTGATGAGTATATTGTAAACATTTGCAATACTATACAGAAGAAGCCCTTGAAAAATGAATAGTTTTGGCTGAAACCTGTTCTATCTGAATTAATTTGAAAGACCTGAAGGCCAATTCTCGTACCCAAAAACGTTCAAATTCAAGTCGCTATCTCATCTCATGCCAGCGACAATCAAATGTCAATAATGTAGGTAAACGCTATACAATTTTTGACAGATTGAGATTGATATGAGATTGCGAACGTTCTTAAAAATACGAGAACTGTCCCTCTGTTATCAGACGGCGTCTTAAGAGAACCCGTCTATTAAGGACTGGATTTAGAACTAGTACAGGTCAACGAGGCTTATTGCATAAGTCTAGTAGCTAGAACGTATAGTAGTCTTGCCGTTTACACTGCCTACAGTTCTGTTAGGAATAATCGCAGTTAAAAAAAGCTGAATTTAAGAATTAGACATTGAGCTGTTTTTTGTTTTAGATGAGTTTTATCCGCCCCGCACGCATCAAAAATTGTGTAGGTAAGGACAGATTGATAAAACGCCAGGTAGACAGTTCGCATGACTTAAGTCTGCTACGTGTCGAAGGTTTTTCAAGACAATGTAACTAAAAGCCCGGCTAATCTTAATATTGCGCAAATTTTAATTAGCATTAGAGAGCATGTATCGTTAAGACATCAAAATGGTCAGTCTAACTCTTCTATGGTGTGGACGCCACTTGTTGTTTGCGCAAACAAGTATTGCGCATAGATGCTGCTGCGTGTACCTGGGCCTTTACGAAAAAATATATTCGAATTGTCAACGCTATTCTAAGTCAAAGCTTTTTATTTCCCAAAAAGTATAAGTATTTAAATCATTTTATTTACATTACTTTCTATGACAATACCTTAAGTTAACTATAATATACAAAATCATTCCGTTGTTTGTAACTCCATAACCTAAACCTGCTCATCATGTCGCTTCCGCATATGGCTTCTCCAGCTGGCCTTCTGCACAAACGCGTGTCCACACTGTTCGCATCTATATCGTCTGTCGTCCGCATGTATTCTCAAATGCTCTCTTAAATGATCTTTCCGTCCAAAAGCTTTCAAACAAATATCACAACTGTACTTTTTATCACCCGTATGTTTTAACATGTGCATATTCAGTTCTTTCTTTCTATAAAATTTCATATCGCATTGCTCACACTCGTGTCTCCTTTCAAGTAAATGATCCCGTTTAGTGTGTCGAGTCAAACTTTCTTTTGTGGTAAACGTCTTGTCACAGGTCATACATTTGAGGACACGAGGCTCTGCACCATGCACTTTTACCATATGGTCATTCCTCTGTGTGTAAGAAACGAATTTCTCATCGCAATGTGGACATTTATTTCTTTTTTGGTCAAGAATATGTATGAACCTTTCGTGGCATAACTTCCTGACATTTGTGTCAAATACTTTTGGACAAAACTTACAATAAAACTCTCCTTGTTTGTGTCTCCTCATGTGACTTTTAAGGGTTCTCTTATTAACGAAAGGAGAGTTGCAGAGTTCACAGTTAAAATTGTTGTAGTGCACATTCATGTGTTCTTGTAGCAGCTTAAAGTGGTCATAGGTTTTAGAGCATAACGCGCACTGTAACGTATCTCCTTCAAATTTAAATGACAAAATGTAATTTTTTATATCTTTATGTATAATTTTATAATGATCAGATTGTAAATGATTCATCAGTGGCTCTAACCCGTCAATATTTCGATTACATATTTCACACTTCAGACCAGTGATGTCTAATTTAACGACGTAGTTAAAGACAAGGCTGCCTTTCATGAAACTACTTTTTGTTTCGTTGTCATGTTTTTGTAATGTATGTATCTTAAGGTCTTTCGGCATGCTAAAGTGCTCTGAACAGAACCCGCACAAGTAACCATTCCCAGTCTGCTTTCTGATAGGAGTAGCATTAGAATAAAAGAGTATGTTACGAATATTCTGCAAATGTTTGTCTATCTCTCTTTTGTCTGCTTTAAGAGGTCGAACTCTTAATATTTCTTCTTCTAACGCCTGATCGCTACTCTTCCAATCACTTTTATTGTCGTTTGCTTTTGCAGATCTCGGTGCTTTGATCGCTTTCAATATTTTACTTACATCTGTTTCTACATTAATTTCTGTATCGCAGCCGAGACCTACAAACAAAAGTTTGGATTAAAATCAGCGATATGTATGTATATAGAATGCGATGGGCTTGTTCACTAATATTGAAACGATGTTAGCGCCACTTTATAGATACATAGTTTCTTTCGGTAATAACGGATCACTGATTCTAAAAATACGGGTTTGCCTGTTTGTGCAATTATAATAATAATTTGTACAATAAGTATTCACTTGACCGATATGATTAAATAAACATTTTTATTTAGTTTGTAGTACAAGTTATATGCCAAGTGTATGTTTACATGTTTAATTTATTTTAAAAATGGGAGACGTCAGGAGCCATAAGTTAAAACCTGTACAATGGCACTCCATATCTCGAATACATTACTGAAATCTCTGCTAAAGACTACAGTCTGAAGAAGCGCTTTAAGCTAGTTTTAAACGTATTCACATAAATAGTTTTGAGTGTGGCTTGCGTGTGTACTGCGTCTATATCTATGCAATATTCTATACAATATTGCATAAAAACTGCTTACTATGACGAGACACTTCGAAAGCAAAAAATACTGTTTGAAACTTTTTCTTACAGGGTCACCTATGATTAGGACCCCGCGACCGTCCCAAGAAGTGTGTTAGTGTAAACAATAAGCCCATTGTTACTGGTTAATGAATAAATAATAATAACAATATCAGCCGTTGTGAAAAGGAGATGGCGCTATCACTAAGGTACACCTAGAGTCTAGGTGTACCTTAGTGATAGCGCCATCTCCTTTGTCCAAATGGTCTAGGTCCTAGACCATTTAACCTATAGATTTGTAACGCGCTTAATTCTATAAACTACGTGAACAAATTTTTTTTTTTTCTATTAAAATAATTTAAAATGTGAAGTATTTAAATCGTTTTAATAGAAAAAGGCATTTATTTCACCGGAAATATGTAAAGTTCATATTTACGAGTATATTGACTCCACATTTATGGAAATTTTAGGTAATTTTCATTTTCTTACATGCGTTAGCGGCACAGGAAATTCTTCACGGAGCACCTTAGTTAGCGGGCTCATTTTACTAGTTCAAGCAGATGAGATTTGGCCGCACCGCTCCATGAAGAATTGCAGTTAGTAACGATTGACTGAGAAATTGTACGACAGTTTGCATGACTATTTACATTTATTTATTTATTCTGTCAGGAATCCGCTGGATGCGAGAAGCACAGAACCGACCAACTTCGACCGGTTCTGCCACTTGGCGGGGCTTGGGGGAGGCCTATGTCCAGCAGTGGACGTGTTTCGTCTGAAATGATGATGATGATTCCATAACGTATTTTAGATGATACGAAAGGCTTATTTAGTTATGTAAACATTATAGACCCTTTTCAGGCCACAGCAACAGGATAAAATTTAAAGAAAAAAAAAATTTGAGTTCTTATTAGTATTAGATTACATGTCATGTAGATTATAAATTAAGTATAATAATATTTTGGCAGTGGTGGCTTAGTGGCACTATGTAAATTATCTTATCAACGCTGCTCTCATTTATCAACAATCAAGGAAAACTTCGTGAGGAAACCAAAAATTCGGAGACATGTGACATCCGCCAACCCGCACTAGACCCGCGTGGTGGATTATGTATGAGCCACTCCCTCTCACAGACAGGCAACCTGTGATCTAGCAGTGGGAACATGCTATCATATTTATTAACAATTACTAAGATGTGACTATAGAATGTGCTACATGTCGAAAGTTTAGGAAGACTTAATTATTTCGGTAACTTGTATTCTAATTAGTTAGACATTTCTAAGACACTTCAAATCAATTGAAATCTACAAAACACTTCATTATTTCTTACTATTAAGAGTAAATAATACGAGACGACGAGTGACGAGTGGGTTTAAGTTAACTTTAACTTAAACCCACTCGTCATGTCGCGTCCGCATATGGCTTCTCCAGCTACATTTCTGCACAAACGCTTGTCCACACTGGTCGCATTTGAATCTCCTATCATTCGCATGTATTCTCATATGCTCCTTCAAAGTATTTTTCCGTCCAAAAGCTTTGAGGCAGACCTCGCACTTGTGCAGTTTTTCGCCTGTATGTTTTAACATGTGTTTTGTTAGTTCCCTCTTTCTATAAAATTTCATATCGCAGTGCTCGCATTCGTGCTTCCTTTCGAGTAAGTGATCCCGTCTATGGTGTCGAAGCAATTGGTCTCTTCTTGTAAACGTCTTGTCACAATCCATACATTTGAGGACACGAGGCTCTGCACCATGCTCAGTCACCATGTGTTCATTCCTTTGAATGTAAGAACTGAATTTCTCATTACAATATACACATTTATTTCTTTTATGGCCAATTTTATGTACGAAATTTTCGTGGGCTAATTTCTTACCATTTGTGTCAAATACTTTTGGACAAAACTTGCAAGAGAACTCTCCCTGTTTGTGTCTCGACAAATGTTTGTTAAGAGTTATCTTATTAACGTAGGGAGAGTTGCAGATTTCACATATATAATTATTGTAGTGCACATTCATGTGTTCTTGAATCAGCTTAAAGCGTTCGTACATATTCGGGCATAGCACGCACTTGAACGTGTCCTCTTGAAATTTGAAAGGCAATATATGATTTTTTATGTCTGTATGCACAGTTTTATTGTGATCGGATTGTAAATGATCCATCAGTGGCTCTAATCCGTCAATATCTTTACCGCATATTTCACACTTCAGATCAGTGATGTCTAGTTTTACGGCATAATAAGTTAAAGTGCAGCCTTTCATAACTGTGTTTTTAGTTTCGTTGTCATGGTTTTGTAGTGTATGTATCTTAAGGTCTCTCGGTATGGTAAAGTGCTCTAAGCAGAAGCTACAATGGTAACCAACTGGTGTGTGTCTTCTGATAGGAGTAGCATTAGAATGTAAGATTATATTGCGAATATTCTGCAAATGTTTTTCTAATTCAATTTTGTCACCTTTAAGAGGTCCGACCCTTTGAACCTTTAAATCATCTTCTGTGGATCTCTGACTGCTTCTTTTTTTCGAGACTGTATTAGTCCTATCATCTTTTTTGACGTTTGCTTTTGCAGATGTCGGTTTCATTGGTGATTCCAATATTTTACTTACTTCTGGTTCTAGCTTAATTTCAATAACGCAGCCGAGACCTACAAAGGAAAGTTAAATTAAAATCTTAATATGTAATCGCCCCGTGCTTTAACGGGGGTTATCCGAAATTATCTATTTTAGAATTAATTTTAATAAACAGTCAAATTCTTCAAAATCAAAAAAAAATGTCATAGATACATCCTTGTTTTTGGGAAATTCACGGTCCAAACCCGCGAAATTGTAACTTGTTCGATGAAAAAATCCGATATAGGGTCGATTTCGAAACCATTTTTCGTTTAATTTCCTAATTGCAGCACAAATTAATATGAAAAGGGCATGAACCATGAGGTATGTAATCGTATGTAATAGGGAATTTAATAGTTGGATTTTTGAGTTTAATAATTTTTTTGAAACAAATTCAAAATTTGTAAATCGGGCTAAATCGGCTCGCGATCAGAGTCCTGCGGGAAGTCATCGGGGGTGGACCTGTGGCAAAATTTTTAAACGTAAATGTAATTATGTATTTCTATGCGGTACGATGACGTTTAATTGAAATGTAACATCAGTGATATACACGTTTCAAAGTATTCTCGATAAACTTGCTAGTCAAGTGCGAGTCGTATATATTTTTTGTCGTTTATAAACACGTTTTAATATAACACATTATTCTAAGATTTTTTAATCAAATTCATCCATATTAAGTCCTATATTCACTCTCCAACGCTCCGACTTCGCTACTCAATCATCACATTTTACATTAACCTGTATACGGGGTTATTGGTAACAGCAACCTCTTAAGGGGTCATTGTACTCATCATTATGAACAAGTTTTATTATGGGACCTAACCTGAAATGGCGAAAAAAAATCAGCTGTTCAGTACATTTATCTACATCTACATCAAACTCGTCAAAACGATGTTAGCTCATAACATTTTATGCTTTTTAGGCTTTTTATTTTACTATTCTATTTCCGCACAGACAACATGAATAATGAGACAAAACGATATCATGTTTAACTTTGAATGCACAATGTCAAACAGTGGAGTAGGTAATACGGCCCCGAAATTTGTATGGAAAAAATATCGACTATACTCGGAATTTTAATTCGATTCCAGATTTGACATTAGCTACTGTCATTTTGTGAAATAATGATACCACATATACTAGTGTAGTGATGAACACAAAAATCGAATCGAAATCGAAAATCGAATGGAACACGAAACGAATGGTCTAAATGCGTATCCCATGTTGTCAAAGAAGAGGAAAAAATGAGTAGGCTAGATATGTTAATTGACAATATCACAGACACATTTATAATAAATGTTACAGAAAGTGACAGCGATAGCGATAGCGATGACGGCGACAATTTATAAAATAAATTATTACCATAATACATCTATCTGTTTTATTTGTCATGTTCCTTCATGATCACATTTTTTTATTTATTTCACACACAATTATAAAAGAAAAGTCTCAGATCGTTAATTAATCGTCAAAACTAAATTATCGGTTCAGAAATATTTAATTTCCTGATATACTTAGTTTACTAGAGTAAAATTATAAACGAGAAGAATCGATCTGGAAATATTCCATTTTCATATCGAATAATTTCGCAACGTCACTATTTAGTAATTGTCATAACGTTGCAACACTGAAATTGTCAAATCTGGAATCGAATTAAAATTCCGAGTATAGTTCTACCTTAATTAGTGATCTTGGCCAGTTTCAGACATTTTTCAACTTTTAATTTTTATCAAAAGTCTGCTACGGCATCAGCTACGATAATAACTTAAATTCCAGTAAAATCGCGCCGTAAATCTTTTTTTTATTTTTATTGTACTCTTCGCGCATCAGGTAACATTCTTTACTAAAAACGAAATATTACAATAAAATATAAAATAAAATATTACTAATAAAGTAATGCCACATGTACGGAACATACGCAAAACAAAAAACGGCGTACATACCACCTGCACTGACACATTAAAACGAAATCACGTCGCGTAAATTGCACAGAATTCGTGAAATTTCCGCTCCGTAATTTTGGCTGGTGAGTCAGTCCTTCGACAAACGTTTCAATGATGATACTTTAAAGTTACTTAAAAATACTCAAATGTATGTTAGTCCAAAACTTAAACGCACTCATCGTGTCGGGTCCGCATATGGCTTCTCCAGCTGCATTTCTGCACAAACGCTTGTCCACACTGGTCGCATTTGAATCTCCTGTCATTCGCATGTATTCTCATATGCTCCTTCAAAGTATTTTTCCGCCCAAAAGCTTTGAGGCAGACCTCGCACTTGTGTTGTTTTTCGCCTGTGTGCTTTAACATGTGATTTCTTAGTTCCCTCTTTCTAAAAAATTTCATATCACAGTACTGGCATTCGTGCTTCCTTTCGAGTAAATGATCCCGTTTAGTGTGTCGATGCAATTGATATCTTCTTGTAAACGTCTTGTCACAGGCCATACATTTGAGAAGACGACGCTCTGCACCATGCTCTGTCACCATATGTTCGTTCCTCTGAACGTAAGAAGTGAATTTCTCATTGCAATAAAGACATTTATTTCTTTTATGGCCAATTTTATGTACGAAATTTTCGTGGGCTAATTTCTTACCATTTGTGTCAAATACTTTTGGACAAAACTTACAAGAGAACTCTCCTTGTTTGTGTCTAGACAAATGTTTGTTAAGAGTTATCCTATTAACGTAGGGAGAGTTGCAGATTTCACATATATAATTATTGTAGTGCACATTCATGTGTTCTTGTATCAGCTTAAAGCGTTCGTACATATTCGGGCATAGCACGCACTTGAACGTGTCCCCTTGAAATTTGAAAGGCAATATATGACTTTTTATGTCTGTATGCATAGTTTTACTGTGATCAGATTGTAAATGATCCATCAGTGGCTCTAATCCGTCAATATCTTTACCGCATATTTCACACTTCAGATCAGTGATGTCTAGTTTTACGGCATAATAAGTTAAAGTGCAGCCTTTCATAACTGTGCTTTTAGTTTCGTTGTCATGGTTTTGTAGTGTATGTATCTTAAGGTCTCTCGGTATGGTAAAGTGCTCTAAGCAGAAGCTACAATGGTAACCAACTGCTGTGTGTCTTCTGATAGGAGTAGCATTAGAATGTAAGAGTATATTGCGAATATTCTGCAAATGTTTTTCTAATTCAATTTTGTCACCTTTAAGAGGTCCGACCCTTCGAACCTTTAAAACCCCTTCTGTGGATATCTGACTGCTTCTTTTTTTAGAGACTGTCCTATCATCTTTTTTTACTTTTGCTTTTGCAGATGTCGGTTTCATGGGTGATTTCAATATTTTACTTGCTTCTGGGTCTAACTTAATTTCTTTATCGCAGCCGAGACCTACAAAGGAAAGTTAAATTAAAATCTTAGTATGAATGGCCCCGTGGTTGTTGGTTCGAAACTGGGCAAGAAACAATGTGACTTTTCAATATACATATATGTGATTTCTAACTTTATGTTAGAGAACAATGACATTGATGAAGAAAATAATCGTGACGAAACCTGGACTTCAAACTTTAATATCTATATCATCAACAATCAATATTAATCCGTCATTATTAATAGGATCGCGTTTGTATACAGCTTAGATTTAAAAAATAATTGGTTATGGAGAATAAGTAATGTAATGGATTTCTATTACTTAGGTCTACTGGCCTACAACGCACTGTCGGCTAGCTGCGTATCGTCTCGGTTCTATTGCGATGCACCGCAATGGTGTGCATCTTGAAATATTGAAGATGGACGTCGAAGAAGTTGCTGCAGTTATTTATTTAATATTATCGTGGAAAACGTTTTCGCAAATATAAAAAAAAAAATTGGATACACCCTTTGCTTCCATTTGCTTTGCTTTTATTTCTATTTGCATAATCAGCGCATTTGCTATTCCATATAGCAGGACATTAACTTCTAAAATGAACTTTTCTGTATCGAAATCCATGTCGAAAACCGTGCGCGTGATTCACGAATGAACGATGGCTGGCAACTGAGGCGCTCCGCGCGGCCGGACGCTCAAGTGCATAGAGGGTATAATATTGCGGACCACACCACACCGCAATATTCCGTCACAGCACGCCGCAGTCTCAAGCCAGCGTCTTTGGTTAGGTTGGTCCGTGGATAGGTGACCATCTTTTCATACCGAGTACTCCTCCGCGCCTCGGAAAGCACGTTAAGCCGTTGGTCCCGGCTGTCATTCGTGGATCTTTGACAGTCGTTACGGGTCGTCAGAAGCCCAAAAGTCTAATAACCAGTCTTATCAAGGGGTATCGTATTAAATTACCCAGTTACTGGGTTGTGGAGGTCAGATAGGCAGTCGCTCCATGTAAAATACGGGTATTCAGCTGCATCCGGTTAGACTGGAAGCCGACCCCAACATAGTTGGGAAAAACTAGGCAGATTGATTGTGTTCCTTTTTAGTAGGACCGTTTTATTATTGGCAAAACTTCCGAAATGTCAGCATTAAAAATTTGAAGTTTGAATTAATTATTCATTCACACCACCTCTTCGATAATGTCAGATTATATGCTAACAGCTAACAATAAAATGTAGATGAAGCGTGTCAGTGTGCGTGCATTTTCGCTCATATAGAGCCGACCTTTCTAACCATTATCTTTTGTGACTTGACTTTGTTTTAATTTTCTGATCATTGATTCATTAATTTAAGCAGAAAGACTTCCAGTGCTGGACATAAGCCTCCCGCAAGCTTTGCCACTTCGACCGGTTCTGTGCTTCTGTGTGGTTGTCATACTTCATTGAAACCGAGTTATAGAAACCACCTGGACTCATGCGATGCGACTCATGTGTTATTAATCTAATATTCACAACTGGTTTATCATTCTCAAAGTAACGGATTCGAATGAAGTTAGTGCAGAAGAATAAAATAAATCACTATTTAGAAATGATACACGCATCTTGTTGCATAATATAATAATATATCTTTATTACACGAAATATTAGAAGTACACAAATATCACGTCGTGGCGTATTGTTCTAATGACAGAGGTTAGAAGGAATTCTAAGTCTAATGACACATCTACGGAACATACGCAACAGAAAAATCGACGTGCATACACCTGCAATGACACAAAGCCGAAATCACGTCGCGTAAATTGCACAGAATGCGGAATTTTCATCCCGCAACTTTGGCTGGTGGTAGTGTCCTTGACTAATGTCTAATCGTTTCAAGAATGACACTTATGTCAATCGAAATCCACAAAAGTACTCAAATGCTTGTTAGACCATATCTTAAACGCATTCATCATGTCGCATCCGCATATGGCTTCTCCAGCTGCATTTCTGCACAAACGCTTGTCCACACTGGTCGCATTTGAATCTCCTGTCATTCGCATGTATTCTCAAATGCTCCTTCAAAGTATGTTTACGTCCAAAAGCTTTGAGGCAGACATCGCACTTGTGCTTTTTTTCGCCTGTGTGTTTCAACATGTGATTTCTCAGATCTTCCTTTCTATAAAACTTCATTTCACAGTGCTCGCATTCGTGTTGCCTTTCGAGTAAGTGATCCCGTTTAGTGTGTCGAGTCAATTTGTCTTTTGTAGTAAACGTCATATCACAGGCCATACATTTGAGGACACGAGGCTCTGCACCATGCTCTTTCACCATATGGTAATTCCTCTGCATGTAACAACTGAATTTCATACCGCAATGTGGGCATTTATTTCTTTTATGGTCAAGAATATGTACGAATTTTTCATGGTATAATTTCTTGGCCTTTGTGTCAAATACTTTTGGACAAAACTTACAAGAGAACTCTCCTTGTTTGTGTGTAGCCACATGCTTGTTAAGAGTTATCTTTCTTACAAAACAAGAGTTGCAGACTTCGCAGATATAATTATTGTAGTGTACATTCATGTGCTCTTGTATCAGCTTAAAGCTTTCGTAGATTTTCGGGCATAGCACGCATTTTAATGTGTCCCCTTCAAATATAAAAGGCAAAATATGATTTTTTATGTCTGTATTTATAATTTTATTGTGATTAGATTGTAAATGATTCATCAGTGGCTCTAATCCGTCAATATGTTGATCGCATATTTCACACTTCAGGCCAGTGATGTCTAGTTTAACAATATATTCAGATAATGAATGAACGCCTTTCATGAAAATGTTTTTAGAGTCCTTGTCATGGTTTTGTAGTGTATGTACCTTAAGGTCTCTAGGTATCGTAAAGTGCTCTAAGCAGAAGCTACAATGGTAACCAACTGCTGTGTGTCTTCTGATAGGAGTTGCATTAGAATGTAAGAGTATATTGCGAATATTCTGCAAATGTTTGTCTAATTCTATTTTGTCAGCAGTAAGGGGCCCGGCCTTTCGAACCTTTAAAATCTCTTCTGTGGCGCTCTGACTGCTTCTTTTTTTAGAGACTGTATTAGTCCTATCGTCTTCTTTGACGTTTGCTTTTGCAGATGTCGGTTTCATGGGCGATTTCAATAGTTTACTCACTTTTGGTTCTAACTTAATTTCTATTTTTTCTGCATTAGGAGGTATTTCTTCTGTAGACTTCTGATTACTATTTTTTTTAGATACTGTAACCGTCCAATCAACAATTTTGCAATTTGCTTTTGCAGAAGTCGGTTTCATGAGTGATTTCAATGTTTTACTTACTTCTGGTTTTATATTAATTTCTGTATCGCCGCCGAGACCTACAAACAAAATTTTAATTAAAATCTAAACGTAAAGTACGAATAGTAGTAATTTGGCTTAAAATTATGAGGATACCGGTACATAATAAGTAGGAACAGAAGGCCGGCTCCCGCTGACCATTTTAATCATCTAAGCGCAAACGTAGTGCCGGTTCTGGCACTCGGTACAATATTCCGTAAAAGTGTATGTTGGGGAATTTTGATTGAAAAACATTTACTTAACATGATATTATCTATATATACGAAAAAATCGTTGTTTTTATGTATGTAGGTATGTTCTCTTTGGACTCCAAAACGGCTAGAGCGATTTTGATTAAATTCTCAGGCAATCTTCGCAATTAGCCCAGCGGGTGATCCTGTGAAGTTTGGTAGCGATCGGGTTACCAGCACCAGTCCGGGGCGGGTCACTAGTTACTAATCTTTCAAAATCGATTTGTGTATGTATGTTCCGAATGGACTCAAAAACGGCTAGAGCGATTTTGATGATATCTAGCAACTTTCAGATTAGCCCAGCGGGTGATCCAGTTGAAGTTCGGTAGCGATCGGGCTACCCGTTCGAAGCCGGGACATTGATTTCTAAAAATATGTTTCACGTTTATTTCTCGGACAGAGCACGGTCAAAGATTTTTAACATAATTTTAATTTAACTAATTCGTATTCCATTGGGCCGCGAACGTTGCCGTCCCCGAAATGTCGAGGGTCATTATCGGTTCCCTGTCCGTCCCGATGTCACCCTGATGTACCCCCTTTTATGTTTTCCTTTTATTGGAGGTATAGTGTACCTGTACGTCTTCCTGGCGGGTAAAATACTGCAATATTATTAGACCCCCATGGGAAGGTGTGAGTTTATGTGTATGCACTGTAGCTATTGTTCTAAAAATAATTATGTCCGCTTATTAACTGTGGGTATTTATTGTGGCGGTGCTTGGGGGAGGCCTATGTCCAGCAGTGGTCGTCTTTCGGCTGAAATGATGATGATTAATTGTGTGTACGTAACGACGTAGTCACATACAAAATGTTAAATACTAGCACTTCGACCACGACGTCGTTTGCGTGAATTCCCTTCTCACAATTTTGAAAATCCCCTATAAATTTCGAAAATTAATGATTGAATGATCTCATTATTTATAATGAATTACGTGTATTCAGAGTTACGTAGATCAAAGGTATAAGATTTATCCAAATACCTTTTTGTACTTATAAATTAATTCATTATTTTATCTTTATTATATTTATAAATTTATTTGAAAATCGTTTTAGTCATTTGCATTATTTCTACCTATTGTCGACTTAATCAAGCCACGCAAAAAAATCTACTACAAAACTTAATAGCTGTTCACCCCCTTAGGGGATAAAACCCTGATACGCGTAATTCACAAATCGAGTTTCGAGTGAATCGGAAGTTTAAATTCTTCCATGCAAACTTTGACATCGCCTTTACGGGGTAATTAAAAAAAATATGATAATTACAAACTTTATTATTTACTTAGGTGAAAGTATTGGAGCCAAGTTTTAAGTTTATTATACTAAGAAAAAGATTTTTATACAATAAATCCCTCTTTTCACCACCTTCAGGGTTGAATTTCCAAAAACACATCCGTAGTGCTCGCCTACGTTATAAAATGGAAACGTTAAGCAATTTCAAAATTTCACGTTCCTAGTCCCAGTAGTTTGGACTGTGCGCTGATATGTCAGTCAGTTTACTCCTTTTATAAAGAAGATTAATTTGAATCGCTATATCGCCGCCTCCCCTGACTGGCATTTCATTGATATAGTTTGAGATCGTCGTACATACAGCCCCACAAGCCTATGTGGCCCCGGTAACAGTGGTCGCTGAACAAAATATGACAAGCTTGTCACTTTTCATAGTGATTTAATTAGTTCCAGTTAAAGCCACCGGCCCGCCTTCTGTGCCTATCTATTTTGTGATGACGATAAATTGACATCATCCATACCCACAAAAGTCTGATATATTTTTCGTGACTTAAACCCGTTCATGATGTCGCGACCACATGTGGTTTTTCCAGCTGCATTTCTGCACAAACGCTTGTCCACACTGGTCGCATTTGAATCTCCTGTCATCCGCATGTATTCTCAAATGCTCCTTTAAAGTATATCTCCGTCCAAAAGCTTTGGAACAAATATCGCACTTGTACTTCTTTTCGCCTGTATGTTTTAACATGTGCAAATTCAGTTGCTTCTTTCCATAAAATTTCTTATCGCAGTGTTCGCATTCGTGTTCCCTTTCAAGTAAGTGATCCCGTTTAGTGTGTTGAGTCAATTTGTCTTTAGTAGTAAACGTCTTGTCACAGGCCATACATTTGAGGACACGAGGCTCTGCACCATGTACTTTCACCATATGGACATTCCTCAGCTTGTAAGAACCGAATTTCTCATCGCAATGTGCACATTTATTTCTTTTATGGCTAAGAATATGTACGAATTTTTCGTGGCATAATTTCTTGCCATTTGTGTCAAATACTTTTGAACAAAACTTACACGAGAACTCTCCTTGTTTGTGTCTCGCCATGTGACTTTTAAGGGTTCTTTTATTAACGAAAGGAGAGTTGCAGATTTCACAGTTATGATTGCTGTAGTGCACGTTCATGTGTTCTTGTATCAGCTTAAAATGGTCGTAGGTTTTAGGGCAAAGCACGCACTGTAACGGATCTCCTTCAAATTTAAAAGGCAAAATATGATTTTTTATGTCTGTATGTATAACTGTTTTGTGTTCAAATTGTAGGTGATCCATCAGTGGCTCTAATCCGTCAATATCTTGCCCGCATATTTCGCACTTCAGGCCAGTGATGTCCAGTTTTACGGAATAAGAAGTTAAAGGGTAGCCTTTCATGTATGTGCTCTTTTCTTTGTTGTCATGTTTTTGTAGTGTATGTATCTTAAGGTCTATCGGCATGGTAAAGTGTTTTGGACAAAAGCCACACGAGAAACCATTCCCCGTGTGACTTCTGATAGGAGAAGCATTGGAGTGTAAGAGTATGTTTCGAATATTCTCCAAATGTTTGTCTAGCTCTCTTTTGTTTGCTTCTTTAAAAGGTCTAACCCTTATTCTTTCTTCTGTGGACATCTGGTTACTATTTTTTTTAGAGACTGTTACCGTCCAATCAACGTTTATGCCATTTGCTTTTGTAGATCTCGGTTTTAAGAGTGTTTTCAACATTTCACTTACTTCTGGTTCTAATTTAATTTCAGTATCGCAGCCGAGACCTACAAACAAAAGTTTAAATTAAAATCTTCTATACATGAGCTGCGAATGGTAGCTGTTTGGCTTCGTTCATTGCTAGGTGTTGTGGTCCAACGTAAAAGAAGCCGCAAATTAGAAGACTAAACACTACTAACAACTAAGTGTTTTTCGAAGGTCGTTTAAGGGGGTGTTTTTTCAATGTACGTTTTTATTCACTCATCGTTTTTGTTCACTACATGAACACACATGGTACACAAAACGGAGTTTATGTCGCGTGGCCTTCACTACCGCAACCAGACAACCTTGGGTTCAATGAGAGATTCGAAAACATACCTTGTTCAAATGATGCAACCCATTTCGACATAGGGAATTAAAATAAAATGTCAGTTAGTCTTCATAAATATAATAATTTAAGCCTAGCATACAAAGATCATCAGTAAATATAGATATCACGATTAAATGCGGTATAGGATCACATTGCAAGCTTTACTGTTGCCAATCCAACGTTTTCAATGATACTTAACATATTAAAATGTCCCGAGCTTAAATCAGTTCAAAAGTAAAGGCTATTAAATTTGTATCAACCGCTACAAGCGATTTTCTCCTAGAGCCTACATATAAATAGGAATAATTTTCGGATCGAAGTTCTTTATCAAGGCTATCTGATAAGAGTTGACTGGTAGAAATCGTCACGCAACGAAAAAGCGTTATGACTCCTCCAGGCGACTTTTTCTCTCGAACAAAATCCAAGATGGCTGCTGTGAAAATCTTCAAATTTTTATCCGGGGTGTCATTTTCATGATTTCCGAGGGTTTTAAAGCCGATAGTGACGATAAAATGTAAATCCAAGATGGCGGCTGCGAAAATTTTGTTTTTGTTTTAAATCATACGTGAGAAGGAACTTAGTTCTTGACGGGGGTGCCCCGTCCGCACACGTTTTTTTTCGTTGTGGTGCTAGGGAGGGATGAACCTCAGGGTTCAATACCTGCCGGGCGAACAGTTTGTATCAGATCCTAGTTATTTTTAAGTCGGTTATAGACTTATAGTATTGATTTGGATGTCAACAACTACATCCTAGTCCATCCTGACTTGCTTCCCCGTCGCAACGGGGTTAGGTTAACATAAAGTGAAGTCAGTCACAAAAAATTGCAGCTAATACTGGAACATTACGACATCTTAATCCTCAACTTCTTAGATCTACTTCGCCATATTTGGCACCATCATATTATTCTTAGTTAATGAAATCCCGTGATTCTTCTTCAAATGCTTTCTCTTACTATTCTGGGTCGCATACGCTTTCCCGCAAACCTCACATTTGAACTTTCTTTCATTCGTATGAGTTGCCATATAATGTCCTAACATATGCCTTTTGATGAAGAAACCCATACTACATACAGAACATTCGTACGGTCTCTCTTTTAAATGGACACTCCTCATGTGCAGCATCAAATTTGACTTTAGATTGAACTTCTTCTCACATAGATCGCATTTAAGACCTTCAGCATTATGTACTTGGATCATATGCCTAGTCTTCTGATAGTAATTCTTGAATCGAGCTTTGCAAATCTGGCAAACGCTGTCACCAGCTATGCCTTTGTGTTCTGTGTTCACATGAGCTTTTTTCTTGGATTCTGCGGCGAACACTTGACCACAATGTCGGCAAGGGTAGCTGGACTTTTTCTTGCTATGCGTTGTTTCATGTCGGTTGAGACGAAAAGAGTTGACGAAGCCAGCACCACAGGTGGTGCAAATAAAGTTCCTATAGTGCATATTCATGTGCTGCATCAGCAGTTTCATTGTGTGGAAGACTTCGTTGCAGAGGCAGCAGTTCATCTGCTGTTCGTTGGACAATTTGAACGGTTGGAAGTAGTCTGTGACTCCGAGGTAGTATTTTTTATCGTGTACTGAGACTAAATGTTCGGTTAGAATTTGCAGGGTTTCCATTGGCTGTTCACAGAGCGTGCATTTGAGGTCGACTACATCTAGGAGGGCGACAAAGCTAGACATGCCTGTGCCAGCTTTGTACGAGGGTTTTTCTTTAGCGTGATCTTTGTGCGTGTGGGCTCTAAAAACGTCAGGGTCAGGGTACGTCTTGAAACAGAAAGCACAAACGTACCCTGCATCGTTCCTTTCCTTGAAAGGGGTAACGTTAGAGTACTTGAGCAAGGTGGTGAGATTGTGCCATTGTTTCTTCATTTCTGGCAGATGTTTTTCGCGATACATTAAACGACTTAATGTCTCATCGTCGGTTTCTTCCTTAACAGCGCGTTTGCGGTGTTTTTTGGTTGCTCCGGTATCGCCTATAAAAGAAAAATAATTCTTTCACACGCGGTTCAGGTCTTCTTAGTATTAAATCTAGCAGCTATCGGTCGTAGCATTTGGAGGCATGGGGTTCGAGTACAGGCGGTAGACGATCAATGTTCATACTAGAATTAGATTATTTTGTGTCATAAATAGGCTTATATTCAATTTGCTTTGATGAAAATACGGAGGTATTCACAGGTTTAAAGTATTTTGTAATAAAGCAGAACCATCGTAAATGCTACACCCTACACCTAATAATAGCTTCCACATAAGTATACTGTATGTAGCTCACATATGTGCAATAAATTCTACCAGATACTTGGTATCGCCGTTGCTGACGATATACAAAAAATAAACGAAATCGGTGCAGTAATTAGGTCAAAAAGTAGAGTTTTAATTATGAGTAAATTTAAAGACTGCAGAACTGGACCACTAGGTCAATGAGTCAATGAACTTGAATCCTTGAACATGTGTGCAAACAAAAAAAAACATGTTCGGCGAACAATGGATTGGAAACTATGGTGCACGGCAGGTGGACAGCTCGGTTGTCTAAACAGAGGGATTTCTTTTACTGAATTTATTTTGTTTGAAAATTTTACTTTTATAATTTATGGTTTTTAATTTAATATTTAATTTTGCTATTTTTCTGTGGACGAGTATTACTTATAGTTTGATTTATTACACATGTTTCAGTTCCATATTAATACCTACATGATATTCATCATGACAAGCAGAAATACGTGGACAGCAAAAATATTATTATTGGATCAAGAAGAGGAAAACGGATGTAATGAACCGGTGGAAAGGGCTCGCGAGTTATAAGTTCTCCTGATGTGCAGGGTGGTGTTGAAATCTAGTAAATGTATAGCCAAACCCTAGAAGACTTGACAGTCTAATTATATGTTTTTTTTATAAAGCGATAACTAAACTTTAGAATACTGTAGTAGAATTACGTAAAACTTACTAAATGTGTAAAATTTTGGTATTATAAAAGCATGGGCCTCAAACATATGTAATTTTAAATTGAATGAAGTAATCTTTCTATGGTTATACTGGAAATGTATACTTAGCTTGATATGACGCCAAGCGTACCTATACAGCGACATAGAGATAGTTAGATTCCTCATGTGCTATGACAGTCCATGGAGTTTCTTGACCGTTCTTCTCCATAAGAACCTACTACGTTTTGGAATGGGCAACCACTAGCTTCATCTTTCTAACTGACCGACCCCTTGACAATTCAAAAGTGAGGCGTATCACACTAATATTATAAAGGCGAAAGTTTTTGAGTGTGTGTGTGTATGTTTGTTACTTCCCCACGCTTAAACGGCTGGAGCGATTTACATAAAATTTGGTGTGTAGATAGTTTGTACGCTGGATTAACACATAAGGTACTTTTTATCCCAGTCTACGCGGGTGGAACCGCGGGGCACAGCTAGTTTGAAATAAATGCTTCGAGTTTGAGTCGGAGTTTGACAGTAGTGGTAAATAAAAAGCAGAAACATTGAAATATAATGATACTTTATTTGAAATACAACTATACCGTGTACAATGTGCGTAGTAGAACATAATTACATACATCGTTTCATGTGAAACTTTCGTTTGTGACTGAACCAGTGTTTGTGTCGATATCAGTTTGGCTCATTTAGATAAGTGATATGGTACAAATTTCGATTAAAGTGAAAAAACAAACATACAGGATTTTGTGTTCAATTTGCATTTCACATGATCGTAAATTCGAGGATTTTTTTTTAATATGCGTTTTTTTTTCTTCTTTTTTTCCAAGATCGTAATCCTGGAATTTGTCTGTATTACACAATTTATGATGAAATAATGGAAATTCTGTACAATTAATTTACGCATTGCCTCGGGTATTTCTGAGGTTTGGCAGTCGACCATATTTCTAGAAGTATACAAAACTAAAATTATTTATTCTTTTAGGACGTCGTGGTAAACTAAAAGTATCAATGTACATAGTATAAGCAGAATAAAATGCGGAATATAAATAAACATAATGATAAATAGCTATGACATTTCAATAAATATAATTATGTAGAAGGAAATTACTATTTAAATAATAAATGTTATATGCCTTTTGTGAGGCGTCCCGAAGAAAAAAGTGAATATTTCTCTTAAAAGGGCCCTTCCCGGCCCGTCTATCGTCAACGCGAGCATGTTCGAAACGTATGTTGTTTCAACCAGCTCAAGTGAGACCTACTAACAAGCAAGTGAGAACGCGATAACATTGAATGAAAAATAGTGTGCGGAATTTTCATAAAACTTGTTCCAGAAAATACGTGTTTTTGAGTAAGCCTTACAAGTTGGTGAAATAAATGTTTGTCATTTAGAATCTCCATTACATGTGCGAGGTTTCTATGAAGATGTTTTCTTTACTTTTACAATTTATTAGCACATTATGAACGGGCAAAGTTCAGTGTGCAAAAAAGCAGATTTTTGGAGCCATATACTGAATTTGTTTCTCCAAATTTTTAATTTTTGCTTTCATAGAAACCTAGATATAGTGCACAAGATACCTATTAGTTCAAAGAAATCAAAGAAAGATGTGTTACAACGCCATAATCACGTACGAGCGTTTTTATTAAAAGTATAACGGGTTGGTCGCTCTTAAGCTTTCCTAAGAAAGCAGTGAACGGTCACAAAGTAACGGCTGTCCAAATACAGACCGTTTTTTAACACCTTATGTCAAATACTGGTGAAAATTATTATGAAAACAAGAGCTAAGTGCAGTTCGCTTATCATGGAGTTATAACAAAATGCACCAAGATAGAAAAAAAACTTGATTTGAGAACAGAACATTATCTTCTAAATTCTTTAGTACTAAAAAATTAGGTCCTCTCGATTGCGGAATGTCCCATAACCACTAGTTTTGAAAAACTAACACTACTCAAATTCTTTCTCTTCCTTAGCTTTCTCTGCCTGAGCTTTGATTTTACTTTCAGCCGCTATCTGCTTTAGAGTGAGCTCTCTATTATCTATAAGATGCTTAACATCATCAAACTCCTTGAAAATATCCAAATCGTCTTGATGCAATCGTACGTGGCTCTTCAAACTGCATTTTTGCATGAACGTCTTGTGACATATCTCGCATTGGAATCTCTTGTCGTCTTCGTGAATTTTCATGTGCTCTTTCAGAGTTCTTGCTCTTGAGAAAGCTTTGCCACAGACATCGCAGGAGCATACCTCGCCTCCGGTGTGCCTGGACATGTGGTCGGCAAGACCGCGCTTGGAAAAGAACTTGGCATTACATTTGTCGCATAAGAAACTTCTTTGTTGCAAGTGATGATGTTTGATATGCCTGTTCAGCTCAAACTTCTTCTTGTAACTCTTGTTGCATGCGTTGCAAGCATATATAACTGGAGTCTGATTATGTACTTTGACAAGATGCTCGCTTCTATCATAGTAGCTAACGAAAATTTCTGGACAGTGAGGACATTTATTTCTGAGCCAACCGCCTGTATGGACACCCTTCTCATGATTCCTCTTCTTCGTCAGAGACGTGTAAGATTTATCGCAAAAATCGCAAGGGAATATGCCTTGAGCATGGGTCTTGCCATGCTTTCTCAAAGCTGCGATGGTTATGTATCCAGCCCCGCATTTCTTACAGCAATAATTTCTGTAGTGACTGCTCATATGATGATAGAGATTCTTAAAAGATATGTGTACTACGGAGCAGATGACGCAGGTAAAGTTATGTCCGTCTTCTAAGCGAAACGGGAGAATAATGTCTTTAATGTGCTTGTGGATAGTCTTATTGTGCGTGGCTACGAGATGGTCCTTGAGATCGTTGAGGTCTCTCATTCCTAGATTGCAAACAGTGCAGTGCAGGTCAGTGATATCTACTTTAATGGGGTTATAGCTTAGTTTGTAGTCTATAATGGTGTTCATTTTGTCTTTTTCTGATTGCTGGGCGGTGTGTTCGCGTAGTGCGTATATATCGGGGAATGCTTTAGCGCAGTAGAGGCAGGAGAAGCCGCGGATGGTTTTGTCCCTGAAGGGGCTCGCATTGGAGTGTTGTAGTATGGCGGTAAGGTTGACTCTGTGCTCTACGCGCTCGGGGGTCGCGCTTTCGTCCGATTTCTTTTTCCTTTTCCTGCGTTTGGGCCCGTCCTCGTCAGTTCCTACAACAAACGAGCACATCTCATTATCTCCGTCTTGTCTATGTCTTCTTATATTAAGGTTATCTTCTTGAGGACGGGCGTGCATTTTTTGGTCACTCAACTATTTCAGTGTCTGGAGTCAGTGTTTGGAGGGATTCAAGGATTGTTCGTTGATTTTTTTGACGGATACACAGGTAAGCAAGCATTTTCATTTCAAGAATAGGCATAGAAAACAAGATAGGCACAGCTATTGGCGAGTCCGAAAGTGATCTGATCACATTAAAAGGTTTGGTATACAAATATGTATGTTTCGCAGTAGAACACCAGAGATCAGGGTAACTTTCAAAATAAAAAGGTATTTCAGAATTAAGAACTTTATATATTAAAATAATAATATAAGTCTGTATAGCGACACGATAACTGAACAAAATCCTACATCAAGCAAGACAATTTTGGCTACACTAATGGCTAGTTCACACAATGCGAGCTAGCGTGCGAGTCGTCCTACCGAGCAACAACTCGCACTGTGTGGTACGTCCACACGTCATACAAGTTACTCGAACTTGCGAGTTGGACAGTAGCCGCAGCCGAGAAACTTCAACCTTTTTTGTTTCTTTCACTGGCATCGTTCGGACGCTTTCGGCAGTAGCTCGCCAGTCAGTCTCAAGAGGAACCTGTATACTCTTTCCAATCACACACCTCGCAAGAAACTAGGCAGGTACTCTCATAATGAAAACAGCCAAGGCAAGCCGAGCTACTGACATGCGAGTACACAGTGCAAGCAGCTGTCTACTGTCTAGTCAGCAGCTTGCACTGTGTAAACCAGCCATTAGATACAACAACCGTTGGGCATTGCAACGCAAGTAAAGTTATCTGTTTGGTTGAACGATCCTACCTTATCGTCGGAACCATCGATTTTCCGTGTAAGAACGTCAACACCTCGATCCTCCACAACCGTTTTCGTGGGAACCTTCAGAAATAGACTTAAATGCTGGTGTTAATTTAAAATTTCGATACAAAATAGTCAACGCTGTTTAGCGAAATCCTTAAATAACTAACGTATGAGCGAAGTTAGGTTGAAAAAGTAAGAAGTTGTACGGTTTGAATGGTGTGACACAGCACAATCGAAAATAAATTATGTTCTATAACGCGAATACTGTTCTAACCGCTCCCGCCATAACCTGCACGCTTCTGGCGGCAACGCCTCTCGTACCGGCTCGGCCAATAAGGGCGAGTCGAAGCTTCTAGACTAGAAGGTACTAGAAGCTTCCCTTAAAAACAAATGACGCTCAGTCTTGGCGTTGACTTGTGTGAGACGTATGTCAACTAGGCTGTGCACATTTTAGATATTTTTACAAAACTATCTTCACCCCGAACCCGAATTGTTTATTATAGCACTTACCTACCTAAGATAATGAGTTTATGTTAAAGTAGGTACATATTTTTCCGACCGGCTCGGCTGTGCCGAATCATGCCGGACCCAAACAAGTATCATGCCTACGAACGTCCTTTCTATAACGTCATAATGTGTTTGCGAATTTTTAAACATACTACTGGCTTAAGTTTTAAAGTAATACTTCATTGTTTCAATATACAGTGTGAGCCTTCATGATGTGCACAAACTTGAGGATGTGGTGCAGACCATCAAACTGAACAACTTTTTCCCGGGGACCAACATCATAATCATAAAAAAAACAATCGGCCCATACATTTGGTCAAGTAGGCATTGAAGTTTTGTAAGGGACGACTGTTTTTTTTTCCACGACTACGATGTTGGTCCCCGGGCAAAAGTTGTTCAGTTTGATGGTCTGCACCGCATCCTTAAGTTTGTGCACATTACGAAGACTCACGCTGTTGGTTTCTAATTATCCAAATGGATAATTAGAAATAACTATTAAGGTTTAGAATCTTCTAGGAGTTTCATATTTTAAGATTAAAGTAATTCAACATTTTAAGAGTACTAGCAATGTGTTTTGCGCATTATTAGCATTCCTTTTAACCCCTCCAAGTAAGCTCAAAGCTTGTACTAGGAGTGGATTCACGTCAATAGTCCAACGGATGGCATTTACACGCAAGATCTTACTTTACACGCTCGCCTCGCGTGCCTCTCGACACACTTCCGAAAGCGAACGAGGGCCGCGAGACCCGACGCGACGAGATGAGGGCACCTACTGCTGGCTGGCGGGCATGTACTGTGCACTCTCTATTCGGCCTATCTCGTTGTGTTTCGACGAGCGTGTACAACCGCCATAAGGTCTAAAACATTATGTGGCTGTCAAGCAAGCTTGCCACCTCAAAGTAAGTGGTAACTGACGCCTATAGATATACACGGTGTACCTACCAAAAAGGTGTGGTCAAATTTAAGGGTGTGGAACAGACCATCAAACTGAAAAACTTTCTCCGTGGGACCAACATCGTAATCGCAAAAAAAAAATATCAACTGTCCCATACAAAACTTCAATTCCTACTCGACCCAAATGTATTGGACGTCTGATTATTTTTTCGCGATAACGATGTTGGTCCCGTGGAGAAAGTTGTTCAGAATTTTTTTAATGCCTCGTTGATCTAGTGGTCTCGCTACTGCTGAGCATAACGTCCTGGGTTCGATTCCCAGGTAGGGTAAACTGTTTTTTTTTTTATGTTATTAGGTTTTTCCAACAGTAATTTCACATTAGCAACCCGCAGTCTGGATTTGTGTTCGGTTGACGGCAATAGGCTCGCCCCCTATTACATGGGACTTACACATAACTGACAAAGTATGGGTGTACTATTAGCTACACCTCTGCCTAACCCCTTCGGGCAACAAGGGGTGATGATGTGTTATGTTAGCCTTGTATTCACCCGTTGAACTATTGTCGCTTTTTTTTTTTGTTTATTTAATGTAGATTAAGTTTTTTAAAGAGTTAATTTGTTTCTATGGTATTCAATAGGTAAGTTTCAATGGCGTAATTCATCAAGTACAAGATTGTTTTCAAGGTAAATAATGTTTGAGTCAAATAATATCTTAAAAATACACATGCAAACATAAAGAGCATTGCAAAGTTAAAAACGCTATAGAAATATAAAAATGTTACAAGTATCAATAACCAAGCGATTATTAAGATTTTGTGTCAGAGGTTCCGTATGTGTTACTTACCTTATTTCTTCTTGTTAGGGTTCCGTGGCTCGCTGAAAAACTGTGGGAACAGGCGCATCATAGACCAAAGATTCATAATATGTTCTGCAAGGCATAAAGTGATGCATCACAGTCTTTCTCACTGGAAAGAATTGTATTGTCTAATAGCAGACTCGTCAGTCGTTGTCCTGTCCAATAATTCATACAAAAATGTCATGGAAAAAAGCACTTTCAACTTTTATTGAATTTGAAGACTTTCCGGGAAATATTCCCAATTTTTCTTTCCATAAAAGCCTAATACGGACTATTACGGACAGCATTTAATTATTATTTATATTAGAGTGCTTTTATTTAAATGCGTGACACGTAGACGACAAAAAGAGATGCACAAAGTTTTTTTTTTGTGTTTTTGTGCACTAATAAATACGGTAGTCTGTTAATCAGTGGTTTTCGTCTGTGATGCGCCTTTAGGGTCTATTAAAGGCGAGTCATTACCGACGGAACGGAATGTTACCATTTGAAATACACATTATATTTATATAAACATTTAGAACTGAGTATTGATTTTATTTTGTTATATTTATCTCATTGAAAACACAGGTTGACGTCATCACGTGAACGCCGGCTGTGGCCGCTGAAAACCAGCGCTGGGGCTCTGTCTCGCAAAAGGTCGCAGTCGCAGTATTATGGTGAGCGATGGCGGTTTTGCATGGATGTGACGCGTATTGCCCCCAACTTGTTCTTTAAAACGTATTTTCTTTTTTTTTTCTATAGCCTATCCAACATAAAAGGTCCGCAAACATAGACTGGAAATGGCGGCATGTATTCTTTCTCCTTTCATAAATCTCGATCAGTCACCCCCTTTCTGGCCACCATATCATCTTACTCACAATCGATCCATCGTTTCGTCTTTCCCTACTCATATAGCTACATAGCTCACCTATGGGCGGCAAATAAGGTAACTAAGACATATTATGTCTGTCTATATTTCCCGGAGTCTAGGATTTGTGCCCGATTGATGGCAATAGGCTCGCCCCCTATTACTTAAACTTACTTAACGATTGACTGCTGCGCAGCATGTCGCGGGTTCGATTCCCGCACGGAACAAATATTTGTACGACCTAGAAGTATTTGTTCCGAGTCTGGGTGTTTTTCTATCTATAATATGTATGTATTAACATAAAAAAAAAAAATGTATATAAGTAGTTTATCAGCCATCTCGTTACCATAACACAAGCATTAGGTTGCTTAGCTTGGGACTAGATGGCGTTGTGTGAAATGTCCAAGGATATTTATTTATTTATTTTATTTTATTTATTGTGCACCTCTGCCTAATATTATGTTATTTTTTTTTATTTATTTTTTTTAATTTTATTTACTGAAATTACAATACAGCGGTGTTTCTTAAGTCTAAACTCGCCAAACTTTTACGTTTGATGGCGAGAGGCGCTCGTTTACATTTAAAACAATGAACCACCTTACGTACACACAGCAGCAGGTCAAGCTACTACAAACTCAAATTTTCTCATTCGATTTTGAATTTAACTATCAACATTTTAAGGTTTAAAATCATTTGGAGAAATTTGATGCCCGGCACAACCCGATGTGCTGCTGTCTGTACATACCTACTACTTATATAATGTACTATCCTGTTAAGCTTATCCTAAGCAATGTTTTATTTCTGTTTGCTATCCTGTATAATATTTTTTAATTTTGTCTTAAGTGATCCTTTACTAATTTTTACTTTTTCTCTTAATAAATCAATTTTGTTAAACACTTTAGGTACCAAATATTTAGTTGTTCTCTTACCATAATAATTTTTTATCTGTGGTTGAACCAGTTTGTTCTCTCTAACCCTACGTGTGTTGTACTTGTTTTTAACATTATCTTTATGCTCATCACTGTAATAATGTTCCAGACCTACTAAATAATCTACTTTTTTATCTATGGGTATGATTTTACAAATGGGGAATAACTTATCATACTCTTTGTTGCATTTATCTTTAACATTTTTACTAACCAGAAACTTTAACAGTCTTATTTGTATATCCTTAATATCTCTTAAATATGTTATAAAGGTTCGCCCGTATACATTATATGTCTATATCTGGGAATTGAACCCAGAACTCAGCTGTGACCACCACAATAACTATATCAAAAGCTATTAGCTCTCTCAAACAAAATTATTGAACTTGTAAGGTTCCTAAACTTAGCAACTTCGTAACATTTACTTTGTTACTTTGTAATGTACTATCGAGGAAGAAACCTTACATCTGACCAATTGAAAAACAAAATCCCGTGCACACGATGACCACATCTATTAGCAAGCGATACTATAGCGGCCGAGCGCTGCAAGCAAGAATAGTCCTTACGGTATAAAGATGTTAGTTTCTCCGATAGTACGCCTGTCATTCCCTAATTAGGCATCCCGGTTAGGTTGCGGACAAGCTAATATTTTACTACGGCATGATCTAATGCTATAAAATTTGGTTAATTTAAAGGTAGAATTTCCCATTCTTCTCCATAGAGATCTACGTTTTGGAATGGGCAACTAGCTTCAACTTTCTGTCAAACTGACCGACTCTTTGACAATGATGGCCACCGTTTTTGAGCTCATCAGTTGGACCCACTGTTGATTAAGGTCCTAAAGCATAGCAAAAACCATATTATATCATACTTTTGAACAAAAATTTGTTTGTAAACAGTAAACAAACTAACCTCAGAATTAGCTATTCTTTCAACCCGCTTAATTTTGCACCTCATTCAAACTCCGCTTTTAAATCACTGACATATTGACCCGTAACTCACATTTGCCATAATTAATCTCATGTATTGCAAAATATTCACAACATTATTCTAATTAGTAATAAACCCTAGTAGCCCAGCCACAGTGACATTTGACATTTCGGATACCTCACGCTACACTAGCGCCTCTAGCGGCTAATTCATACGCGACAGCGCTCATTCGAAAGTGCCTGGTTTCATTGAAATAAATGCTTTCAGTTTGAGTTTGAGTTTGAGATATCATAGGAATAAAAGAATGTTAATAAATTGTTCCAATGTTGAGCAGGAGACGGTTCCAAGCTGAAAAATGTAAAAATAAAGGAACCTCCACGCAAGCTTGGGTATGATAAGCACTTTTTAACTTTGCAACACACTGAAAACTTACAGCTATACATTGTAGAATAAGAATAGAAATGTGTTAAAAAAGCTGCTATTTCATGTTTTTAATTGAAATCTATACTTAGAGACAGAGGTAAAATTTGTGAGTTTTTATGTAGGCCATCTTCGGAACTTCTAATCCCGATTCTTAAAATTCTTTCACTAATGGGAAGCTGTCCCTAAGTGTCACAGATATGTTTTATATTAAAACCAGATTTCCACATGTATGATATCGCGGGCAGAAACTATTGTACACACGGCTACAGATCAAGCTATACATTTCCAGTGTAAGCTGATCTCGCAGTGTATAGGATTTCCTTACAGTGAGAAGTCAGTGTAAACTGTCAGTGTAGCCGTGTTTACCTAATTATACAGGGTGTTTGAAAGCTGGGTGCAAAGCTTTAAAGCGAGTATAGCTGCTAACCGGAAGAGCCACTATTGAAAAATTAGTAAGTATGGAGATATGGAACATTCTGAAATTTCCTATGCTCATATTTTTATGCAGATGAGATATATATACCATATCTCCTGTCTTAATATTTTTTTTCTCGATGGTGGCAGCTATACTCGCCTTAAGGGGGTGATGGTTGACACCATTTAGATCATTTTGAGCCATAAATGTCTTAGACGAAGAAGACAAATGTTTTTTTTTATATTTTTACCTCCGTTAAAGTTGGGTTGTTATTTTTTACTAAAAGTTTGCAGTTAAACATATTTTAAGTTTCCAAACACCCTGTAGAATAATACGTACTGTGTATGACTGCAAGAATGTTATTAATATTAAGTATTTGTATTTCTACATTATGGTTTTTTTTTTGTAAACTATGCCTAAAATGCTCTAATTTTTAGGAACCCTGACAGGAAATTATGCCAAATACTCTAATTAGCTGCAGTACAATCTCTTAATAGATACTGTGATTGGTTGAAAATAAGACATTTAATTATAGGTAAATTAAATTGAATTAAATTATTTGTCTATTAGGAATCCAACAATATTAAAACAATCTATCAGATTATATGAATTATTAGCTGACCCGACAGACGTCCTGGGGGGTAAAACGGCCACTGGCAGAATCATAATAGGATAATATTATGAATAATATTTGAAATCGTAAAACGGTCACAAACTGACAATATTGAACTGAATTGTCAGTTTGTGACCATTTTACGATTTCATATATTATTCATAATATTATCCTTTTATGATTCTGCCAAAGTGGCCGTTTTAGACCCCCTGTCCAATTTTCAATCATTCATACAAAAAAGGACATACAGGTTTATCCCTTTGTACATTTTCCGGGAAAGTTTTCCAATTTTTCTTCCCATTAAAACCTAATTCGGACTATTACGAATATTTTAAAACAAAAAATTACCAAATCGGTCCAGCCGTTCTCAAGTGTGCTTACCAACTAACAGCATTTAATTTTTATTTTTATAGATTTAAAAAAAAGTCGCAAATTGCTAACTTACAACGAGCAAACACGGTTATCAACTCATACCTAAAATAACAATAGTAATCGAAAAACTTAAATAACGAAAAAAAAAATATCTTTTGCAAACAGACTTTTTTGTGAACCAATGCTTCCTATGATAACCTACATTCCTAAACAAACAATTGATAAACAGCTTTTTAAACACATTTCATGGTGAAACAATTGGCCGTGTGTGCAAGCAACTTCAACATACACCTGCGAAAATATATTTCACAAATATTCAATACTGGAATGATATTTTTTACTGTCAAACTTATGCTGCCAGGTGTACATGAATATGAAAGAATAATAGCAAAGTGTTCGATTACACATTACTATGCTAGGACTTTTAATAAGCTGCAGTAAAATGACACTTCTTATGTCATTTCGATAAAAAATGTTACCATTTGATAGCGAAATGACAGTAAAAATGACATTAGAAGTGTTAGTTTACTGCATCTAATTAAAATTCCGACCATAGTATTCCTGTTCACCCCTCCAACTAAGCGAAAGCTTATTTAGGAGTTAAGAAGTCAATAGTACAACGGTGAATATTCAATACTTCAACCATTGTAGTCCAACGTCACTTGACAAGTATACCTAAATCTTAAACATACAGGTATACTTGTAAAGAAAGTACAAGTATACTTGTAAAAATTACAAGTTTACTAAACTTGTTGTAATATCCTGTAATAAAAGACAAATGAATATGAATTCAATCGGAAGACTTTTAAAAACGTTCTGTTTTTTTTTCAAGTTTCTTTTGTTCATCATTTTCTTCAGAAATTCGATTTTTCTTTAAATGCATGATGATATTTCTTCCTTTGACTTTGTTTCTTCTTGTCTCTTTTGAGGCCTCCAGCTTTGTCTAATCATATGGCAACATCTTCTTTGCAGCTGTCAAGATGACTTTGCCCCCACAAAGATTTGATGATGGCAACATCGGCGTATAGTATACAGAGTTCAGTATTGTTGAAAGATTTAAATATCACTCATTTTCTAAATCGGTGTAGTTTTCTCTCTCTTCAAATACTTTTGTTTCTCGGAGATTTTTTTCTTCATCTTTTTATGAATCTCAGCCATTATCAGGACTTTTATAAACCATTTTCATTCAGGATACTGAATCCTTCTACCACTCCTGGTTAAATACTTTAAAATGTCGAATGGTTGTCAGAATTAAGACTGTCAGCTTGTCACTTTAAAATTAGTGTCTTCGAAATATAAAGTGCTAGACTAAAAAAGAAAAATCTTCATCCTTCCGTCCTAACACAAAAGAAAACTACAGAAACACAATATTCGACATTTTAAAAAATCCTAAAGTTGCGTGCACACTTGGCCAAAGTCACGTAGAAACTTATAATTAGGAACTTACGTTTGGTAGAAGTCTCCCCGCTGTCGGCTTTAGCTTTCTTTGCGCTTGCGCGAGTTGTCGTGGCCGAGGCCTTAGCAGCCGCTCGCTTTTTCGGCTTAGGATCGTCGGCCTCCGTCTTTATAGGGACTTCGAATTCTAGAAAAGATTTTTTTTTTTAATTTTATTTATGAAGTTTCGATACCCTATAGCTTTCATTTTGACAGGTCAACAATATACAGGGTGGGAGAAATGAACGGCGCTGCAGAAAAGGTACCCTAAATTATGCCCTCCCCCTAAACCAACCCATAACTAAAGTATATGTTAGGGAAATTACTAATATAATAAAAAATGACATAAGAATAATAATTGATAACAAAAATTAGTGATAGTCACGCAATTTACAGATATGTTTAAAATAAAAATGGTATGATATGGTAATTATTAATATAACAATAAATGATAGTAATAAATAATCTAATATAATAATAAAATAATATAACAAAAATAATAATGCAATTAAAATACTTAGAAATACGAGTACTTAATAATAAATTAAATTAAATAATATAGCAAAAATAGTTGTTCATGACCTCCTAAAACAGGGCTTCCTCTCTCCTACCCTTTTGCTGTGCCCTACAGGGTCCATAATGATCTCAAATTATATACTATACCACCTAAGTACACATTATGGTAAAGCATTAAAGATATTGAGTATTGAGTATTGAAACCCCCCCCCCCCTCCCCCCTATTATTACCCTTTCTTGTTTAATTTCATATAATTCGGTGTAGTTTTAGAATTTAACCTATTTTGTTGTATGTGGTTCCAAATGTCAATATAAGTAAGCTGACATTTTATTAATAAAATAAATGTTGAAGCATGTTTGTTTACTCGAGAAACAATTTGTGTTCCAAAGTAACTCAAACTGTTGTTTAGGGCCTCAGCCTGTGCTTATTGGGAAACATGCTAAACAAGAAAAATAATAATAATATTAAAAAAAAAAATTAATTAATTAATAATTAATAATAATTAATTATTAATTTATTAATAATTAATTATTATATATAAATAATAATAATTTTTCTTGTTTAGCATGTTTCCCGAGCACCGAGCGATTGATAAAGTTTTTTTTTTAATGATTGGGTCAAAAATATATTATCAATGGTATTTATTACGTTCCCGTTATCACGTGATAGAACAAGGAAGAATTTCTCATTTTTCGACTTATCTAAAACGGAAATTAAGTCTGTGGATTCTATTCTACCAGCCCCAAATAAAGTTGTTATAAATAACCTCTTCCATATTTCGTTATTGGAGTGTTTATTTATCAACATGTTCAGTTACAAAATAACAGTAGGCATTGGATTAACTGTGTCCGGCGTTTTGAGACGCAGGTATGGGCTAAGCTTGCGTGTTCTGTGCTGAGCTCACGCAACGCCATTTACGTCCACCCAGTAATAGGACACGCCCATCATGGAGCGCTGTCCCAGATTAGACGCATTATTAATTTATTATAAATAAAACAAAAGGTATCCAACGGCTTTGAGTGGTTGGGGTGGCATAGTTTGCGTGTTCTGTGCTGAGCTCACGCAACGCGTCGTACGCCCACCCAGTCATAGGACACGCACATCAAGGAGCGCTGCCCCAGATTAGACGCATTATTAATTAACTATACATAAAGAAAAGGTATTATAGGTAATAAAACACGTATACTAAAAAAAAAATTAAATCATCTCTATAATGGTTTCTTAAAAATACGCTTCATATAGTTTTTGCGTAATTTTCAGTTTTGACTTCTAATCCGTAGGCTTAAGGATGACATTCAAGGCAAAAAAAGAAGTCCGTTTGGACAGCTGTCAAAATACTTTGTGTAGTAATGGGGGAAAAAATCGGCTGCTTTAAAAACCGATTCTCGAGACATATCGATTTATCATACTTACACCCATATTCTAAGACGTTTCCTCGAAACTTCCTCGACCTCGACTTAACTGAGGTTACCTTAAGGATCACCTCAACTAATCCTCGAAATCGGTATTCTTAGTTAAAACTCGGTCTTGTCGTGAGGTAATCTTGAGGATCCTCGAGTGAGGTTGAGTCGAGGTAAAACGTCATTGAATACGTCATTGGATCATAGATTCAGCCATAGACTTATAAAAAAAGATGGACTCCGCGCGACGCATATCGAAAGTGAAGCACCCTACCGATCTATGTGTGTGTGATTTAAGTACCTGCAAAGACGCCGTCGCTCGTGTCACGTAATGGCGGCCGGTCGGCATACTATGATGTAAATGTGTGCGCGAGGCGTGTTTGTACAAACGGATCCGGCATACTTACTGTGCTTCACTTTCGATATGCGCAGCGCGGAGTCCATCTTTTTTTATAAGTCTATGGATTCAGCATACACTTTGATTTGTTTTGTCTATGGTCACTCAATAGTTGTCAGATTGCTGTATTTCTATCTGTGTCATAACATATTAACGCAATTAACAACTGAATTAAAGGCGGAATGGATAGTCATCTGTTACTGGACATAGCTCTGTTATTGAACACAAGTGGTAACAACGTATTCAACACAGTTTCTTTCCTAAAACGATAGCGCCTTTGGAATTCTACACTGTCATAAAATTCTATGGGGTTTTCGGCATCTCGTAAAGAACGTCGTTAGGGATAATCGTACGGATTATCATACAGATAATTGAGAAACCTTTGGAAATCCATTGAGAACACTATTGGAAAAGTTATTCAAATAAAATAATCAGCTCTGGTTAGCAAGCGTGGGTGAGAGTCGAGTAAAAAACGCGAATAATGGCGTAAATCTTCCTTGAGTGTTCCTTAAGGCATCCCGACGTACCTTGAGTTTGACAGTTGTTTCCTCACCTCGAGTGAGGGAAAAGTCGAGTGACGCAAAGTGAAGGAGATTTTTTGCAACTGTGAATACCGATTTCCTTGAATGAGGTTGAGTGGAGGCGAGGAAGTTTCGAGGAATCGTCTTAGAATAGGGGTGTTAGAGTTTGTAATCGCCAATTTATCTACATTGCTTAAAACTGATTCTCGAGGCATATTGTTTTATTACACGTACGAGTTTGTAATATTGAACAGTTATTACATAAATAAGTTTAAGTTTCAATTTGGGCGAGTTTCAAAGCCAAACCAAGACATAAACTAAATCCCGATGTACCGATTTCTTCCGGAAGGTTTATGTATAATACATTGTATATTATGCACCAGTGGCGTACCTAGTAATTATCAAATAACAAAATAAAGCTAAAAATATATTTAATCAGATTTGGTTTTTATATGTTTAAACATTTAATAATACAGTAATTATACGTTTCTCTCTTTTCTAAATTAACGTTTGTAAAAATATCGATTTTTTAGAACATCGATTTTATTCGGTCAAAAAACGGCTTAGAACGGTCACAACTCTACGGCCACGAACCCAAAGACATGACATTGTAATAACGTCCTGTCGGAATATTAATCAACGATTAATTCGTGTTTTTGAGTGCATTTTTCCAATATAAAGTCAAACTTGGTGCTTACGAATGATACTCATTGTTATAGTGTATGGATAACATAGTAATTAATTAGCATTACGAATTTTATTTTTCGATTTCTTACGTAGGTAGACGTTGATACAAATTTATCGCGGCATGTATAATGAGAAACGTCCAAACGGACTTCTTAGATTGCGTTGATTAGAGAAACGTCCAAACGGACTTCTTAGATTGCGTTGATTAGAGAAACAAGCAGCAGCAAGCAGTATAATACAAACATAGCAGTGATTGCCGCGCGTTCGTGATAAAAAGAACCTTTTGCTGTATGAACTTACCGGGTCCCGAAAATCCCTCGTCGCCAGACCCCATGTTGTCATCAGAGTCTTCATCTCCTTGCACTTCCACCTTCACTATGTTAGCTGTTCAAGAAAAAAAATATGTTATTTATATTATACTTAGATATTATACATCTATAGACATTCGTTTTTGTTTACCCTAAACCCGAAACAGGGTCATTGTACTCATCATTTTTAACAACTTTTTCTACCTTTCTACCTTGAAATCGCGAACCAAAACAAATCAGCTGTTCCATACATTTTGTCGATATAAGTGAACACAAATGTATGGAACAGCTGATATTTTTTCGCGATTTCAAGGTTGGTCGCATAGCAAAAATTGTTCAAAACGATGAGTACAATGACCCCTTTTCTGGTTTAGTGTAAACAAAAACTAATGTTGTATAAAAAATCAATTGCTGTTCGTTCGTCGCTAAAACTCGAAAACGGCTGGGCCGATTTAGCTGATTTTGGTTTTGAAATGTTTGTCGTAGTCCAGGGAAGGTTTAAACGGTGAGAAAAATTGGAAAAAGTTGCCGTGAAAATTGGAAAATTCGGTAAAACTGAAAGTGGATTTTCTATGAGAATTTTGAATTATTGAAATTGGGACAGAAAAACGTCTGTCGGGTCCGCTAGTTGCTTCATAAAATCATAACCAATACCTAAGTATGTCGCTAAGAAACGGGCAATGTAAAAATCGCAAAACGATAATTTATTTTGCGGATGCATCGCGTAATATGGCCGCTGTATATTGTGACGAGTTAGTGATATAGCGTGTGCAGATCCACTAACGTATTTACGTAGGCTACCGACAACAATGTCGATTGCCTAATGAATGTATTGCTAATAAAGTGTAATTTGTATGGTGCATGGTAATGCACGCTGTGTTTGATGGAATAAGGTTTATAATTGATTGTGTAGTAAGTACGTTCTGAACTACAAATATTTCTGTACATAATTCCGGATTATCAATAAATGTACCGAAGTAAAAATTTCACTTTGGTACATTTATTGAGAAACTGGACATATCTAAAATTATATTTATAGTTAAGAATTGTACCTTGCACATCTACCTACAATTCGGCGCAAAAACATTTTAAAAATACAAAGCATTTTATTTAATAAACATACCTTTGTTTAAAAAAGTAATGATTTGACTATCCATCGTAAATGCACCCTTAATGAAGTCATAACCCTTTCACTGCATTATCCATATTGAAGGGATAACCTTTTACTGTGTTTCAAGCCTAAAACCCATTGAAGGAGTTACACATGATAAAGGTAACGTCACCCCTCAAAAGACTTAACCGGGATTGTACGGTCCCTGATTTAAATATGAAAATGTGAATGTTAGTTTGCCCTTCACTACACTGAACAATTTTTTTTTTTTTTGCAAATATAGATAGTGTTGTAAGGGCTAGTGTGACAAGACTACTTTTACGCCAGTAATAATGAATGGTTACTATCAGACAGACCATGTAAACTACATCCTGGGAAGCTATAACTTAAATAATTAATTTCTGAAACTTACGTCTAAACAGTGTCTTATTCTGCAAATGTTTCTGGAACTGGTCCTCGGTGTGCAACACTTGCTTCTTGAAGTTGATCGCATTCCGCAGCTGAGTGATGCAGACCTCGCATATGCCGCCATCTTGTCCTTGCTCCGACGCATTCAACTGGTGACAAAAATACAGGGTTTAATGGAACACCAGAGACCGGAGGTCGATAGTGGACTGAGTCGTATATCTTGCAATGCTTGCCAGTGCCAGTTGTGGTTCCAGTGAGTAGGAACCGGGTGCCGCCACAAGACAATGGAGTTAAATATTGTATTATTGGAGAGGCCTATGTCCAGCACTGGACTTCTAAAGCCTGGTAAAGAAACTGTAATGATGAGTGATGCTGCACCGATCAACGTCATCACGTCAACACGAGCTGTCGCTGAAAACCAGCGCTGAGACTGTCTTGTATAGGTTTGCAGCACTGTACTGAGCGATGGCCGTTTTGCATGGATGTGATGCGTATTTTCCCCCCAAGTTGTTTCTTATTGAAACAACTTGGGGAAACTTGGTTGTTGTTGTTTCTTGTTGTTGTTGATTGATTGATGTTTCTTTGTTGTTGTTTGTTAGTGTTTTTTCTTTGCATCATGTTTACATTTTTTTTTCTATCTTTCTAATCATGGTGGCTTAGTAAGGGTGCGTTTCCACTGACGCGGAGCTGGGCGGAGCGGAGAGGAGACGTGCAGGAATCGACCAATCATAATGGTTGAAATCCTCATCGCGTCTCTTGTCTCGTCTGTAATTGGACGATCCCTGCACGTCTCCGCTCCGCTCCGCCCAGCTCCGCGTCAGTGGAAACGCGGCCTAAAGGGATGAGGGACAGTTGATGTATGAGGTTATAGGTTTAAAACCTGGGGAGTACCTAGCTATTATAATTAATTGGAGCCGTTTGTTTAGTTTGTCTCAGCACAGCAAACTGTTACTTTTTTATCAGTTTTCATTATTTTCAATTTCATACAGTGTGAACAGGAGAAACAAAGGAGTTCGAAGGGTAATTTTGGTGTGTAGGCACATGGATTGTTGTTATTTTTTTAAGATGCCATGATGGTGATTCCAAGAGCCCAATATTATTGATTTTACGTTTTTAAGCGAAGTATTGGAAGAAATTGTGGCAAAATGGTTCGAGATATAAAAAAAGACTAACAGAGCATCAATGGTACGGGTTGGCCACCCGCCACCACTCTCCGAGTAAAATTCCTCGGATATGTTTGTAGTACACAAAGAATAAGACTTTTTAGTCGTAGCTGCCCGTTTGCGGTACGCAAGCGTAGTATACGACACGTACCTATAGATACGCTTGTGCTACAACCAAGCCTAATCGAATCGAATCGGCGCGGCGGCGTCGGCGGCTGCCATTATGGCCACACACGACCAAATAATAAAAGCAGTATAATGCCCGTTTATGGAGTTATTTACAAAATTGAAAATACTCAAGCTATTAGGAATGTTTTTGATATTGAATTTTTGTAGTTTACTAAGCCTTACAAAAGCGTGTTACTTACGATTATGTCGAAACATTCTCTCAACATGTCGGCGTAGATCTCCTCTTCGCCCATCCAATGATACGTGCTTTTAATGTCTTTAAAAGCACCTTCCGATGCACAACACCGACACATACCGGGATTCACTCCAGATTCCATCATTTTTAAAGACACTTTTCTTGCGTTTACACATAAAAATCTAAAATTTAATTGGAAAAAAGCTAAACGACGCTACGATTTCGAAGCTCCATCCGCCATTTTCTGGCAATTTCTTCTTTCTGCAGTGTTGCCAGATGATCGTCTCGCAAAGCTAAAATTGGTCTGTGGTCTCGTGTTCTCCGCAAACCTTTCCTGAAATTCCCACAAAATTCGTTTTGAAGAAAAAATCAAATGGCAAAATATTTTTTAAATAATGAAATATAAGATCAGGGGGCTTACTATGAGCTCTTAAAGCAGGGCAGAAGTTGAAGGTTTCCAATGAGAGAGAGTGACGGTGCCATAAGTCGTCTATAGCTCCGTCACTCTCTCTCACTGGAAACGTTCAACTTCTGCCCTTTCTGAGGAGCTCATGAGCTCATAGTAAGCCCCCAGTAATTATACAATTTTCAGTCGGCAAAAAAAATATAAAAAGTCAAATTACTCGAAAATTGTTGACATAGGCATAGAGTCTGTCAAGCGCTGAGGTCAAGCGAGTCATGTCCCATGAAAAAGGCGGCAAATTCAAAAATCCTACAGGTGTAAACACTGATATAGTACGCTGAAAACATGTTTGATACTTGAATTTTTGTAGATAAAAAATTTCTTTGGATTAAATTAAAAAAGTGCATTTCAATGTAGGTATTTATTAGTCACAATTAGAACTCAAATCAGAATCTAGAAATTCAATGCCTTCATAAGAGAAATCACTGTCAGTATCGTCACGCAAAAAAATGTTAAAGGGTTCCAACTCCGTTTCGGTTATCCTTTGTTTTCTACATTAATAGTGTGATCTGTGCATTTTTCCAATAATATTTCTTTTCCATTCTTCTATACAAGGCGTACGGAGTGATCGTGTTGACGTCGTGTCCTTGACGAACTTTCTATCCGCGCATCATACGTAGCCGCTCACAACACAGTTAAATGTTAATGCGTGCACGCGCACCGCGTGTCGCGCTCATTACGTTTAGTTGTTATGCGACGAATGATTTGTTGTTGTGATAATGTCTGATAGCGAGAAGGAAGAATCCAATTCAAATATAAGTGAATGTAACGTAGTAGAAGCCAACATGATGTTAGATGTAGCCCAATGCAGCGATACACATGAACCAAACTCAACAGAAGCACAATTAAATGATTTTGAACATTCGACACACAATAAACGCGACCGAGAAGACGACATGGAGTGGACTGTGGTCGGTAGTCACAAAAAAATTAAAGATAATAGTAATAAAATTGAAGTGTACGTATCAAGTACAGATAAACTGCCCAAACAGTTCAGCTTAGCAAAGATGTTTAAGGAGGAAGGTATATGTGATACGATAAAAATTAAATACATAAACCCATATAGAATAAGAGTAGAGTTTGGTAATGAATTAAGTGCCGAGAAATTCATTACTAATGACAAATTATTATCTATGGGATGGAGAATTTTTAAGTCCATGGAAGTTGGTTACTCCTACGGCATAATTAAAAATGTTGATTTAGATCTAACTGAGGAGCAAATACAGGAAGATATTACGTGTCCAACTCCGGCGCAACTTATCTCTCTGAAACGCCTTAACCGACGCAACGAAAATGGAGATGGATGGATTCCGTCCGAAGCTGTCCGATTATGTTTCAAGGGTAATTTTCTGCCAGCGTACGCTTTTGTAGGCAACCTCAAAATTAATATTGAAAAATATGTGTTCTCAGTATCACAATGTTCTCACTGCTGGAAACTAGGCCACGTCTTTAAAAAATGTGTAAGCAAGATAGTATGTCCAAAATGTAGCGGGAATCATGCAAATTGTGACACAAATATGTTAAAGTGCCCTAATTGCTCAGGAGAACACATGGCGATGTCCAAAGAATGCCCGTCCTATAAGAAAGAAAGGAAAATCCGTCTTATCATGGCCGAGTTTAACTGTACGTATCGTAAGGCCTTGACTATGTACCCTACAGATTCTCCATCTAACTCACCATCTCCGGCATCCCATGTATTGTCGCAACCATATAAACCAATGGACAAATACCCTGTGACCCCCACCTTCGTCGAAGTCTTAAAAGAAGTTCCACGCCACGAGCAGCAATGTAAGCCGAAAACTAATTCTAAGAAAAAAGAAAATCCAAAGCCGAAAACTACAGAGAAGACTAATTTTAAGAATTGGGAATTTACACACTCCGATGTAGAATCTGACAATAGCGAAGCAAACAATAACAATCCGTCTACAAACCGAACCTCGGAGGGTAACGTAACAATTAGCGAACTATTTAAAAAAATAAAAGAAGTTATTTTCACCAAAAGAGACACGTTATCTGTTAAAATTCAAAGTATTGTTAAAATATGTATTGAGTGGTTAATTATTTGGGTAGTAGGTAATATATCAGAGTGGTCATTATTTAAGAGGTTATTTGACTTTTCACTTGCTGCAGACAATGAATCATAAACCTAAAAATAATTACTTGAATATTATACAGTGGAATTGTCAAAGTCTTAAACCTAAGTTGCGCAATTTCGAAAATCTACTGGTACTAGAAAAGATCCATGTTGCTGCCCTCAGTGAAACTTGGTTAGAACCCGATTCGGAACTTAGATTAAAAAATTATAATGTTTACCGCAATGACCGATCCGATGGCTATGGAGGTGTAGCATTAATAGTTCATAATTCCTTAAAATCCAGTATAGGCTTGGTTAACTGTCAAAATTCAGGGATACAAACACTTAAAATTGAATTGTTCAATTGTAACGACATTAAAACTATAATAGCGATGTATTGTCCTTCTTCGGTGGCGACCTCTGCGAGTGACTGGGACTGTATATTATCTCAAGACAACAGTAAGACTCTAATACTGGGTGACGTTAATGGACACCATAGTAATTGGTCTTATAAAACAGACCATCGCGGCAATCAACTATTTGATTCCTTGTCTGATAATAATTTCGTAGTTTTGAATGATGGAAGCCCGACCAGGATAAAATTAGTAAATGGTGTGGTTCAGAAATCCTCACCAGACCTTTCTCTGGCGTCATCAGATATCGCTGTTAAATTTGACTGGTTGATGCTAAACGAATCGTTAGGCAGCGACCACCTAATGATAAAAATTAAATCTAGTTTAGGTACCGATTCCCGACGTTATCAAACGAAGCACCGAAATTATAAAGCCGCCGATTGGAATTCATACAAAGAGTTAGCACAGACTTTGTTTCACAATTATAGACACTCAGAAGATCTGCAAATGTCGTATGACTTATTTGAACAAATAATTAACACAGCGGCAGACAAACACATTCCATACTATAAAATATATTCTGGGCCTACCTCCATTTTTCGTCCGAAACCCTATTGGAACCCTTCTTTATCCAAGTCCGTCGCTATTCGCCGCCGCGCGCTTGCTAACTTCCGTCGGAATCCTATTGCTGACAACTATGATGATTTAAAAAAGAGAATTAATGAGTCAGAGAAACAAATTAGTTCAGCCAGTCGATCGTCCTTCCGTGATTTCTGCTCGACTTTAGATCACCAGATTACGGCCTCAGAAATGTGGCATAAATTACGATGGATAAAGGGATACGTTTCACCTAGGGCCTATATTAATAAAACTAACGTTGAGAATCTTCTCACGTCTTTGACGCCAGATTTTGTCGGTCAGCCTACCCCACATTTTAAGTCATGCAACCCAAAACTTGACGCACCCTTTTCTAAACAAGAATTGTTAAAATCCATGAAATTTAGAAACAACACACCTGGCAAAGACAATATATCATACAGTATGATAAAGCATCTGCCAGATAACGCAAAAAATATTTTACTATCTTTATTCAACCGGATTTTTTCTCCACGGATTTGTTCCAAAACAATGGCGACAAATAAACATCGTGCCTATTCCTAAACACACTCAAAGTACCTCGGAATCTACGAAACTTCGACCTATTTCTATGATGTCTTGTATTTGCAAAACATTTCACTATATGATTCTGAACAGAATTGAGTGGTATTTAGAACATAATAAGATATTCTCTGATAGTGCAGTGGGTTTCAGAAAGTGCCGCTCTAGTTTAGATAGTCTTTCCAACCTAGCTTCAAGGATACAAACGGGATTTTCAGAGGGACTCCAGACTGTAGGTTGCTTCATTGACATTGAAAATGCTTATAATAATATTGAAATTATTCCCCTACTGCAATACATGAATGACACATTACATATTGGACCAAAAATATGCTCATATTTGTGGAACTTTCTCCAAGATAGGCAATTGAGTATTTATATGGATGACAATGTTTCAATTAGCAGAAATACAGGACGTGGTCTGGCTCAAGGTGATCCCTTATCACCCTTATTGTTTAACGTTGCTACTGTTCCTATTTGTAAAAGTATAAATAACGTTCATGTAGCTCAATATGCGGATGATTTCGTTTTATATACTGCAGACCATAACTGCCACACAGCTTCACTAAAGTTACAGACAGCTTTGGACAAATTTGGTAATATCATTGCAGGCTTAGGCCTAGACATATCGCCATCGAAAAGTAAAGTATGTGTATTCAAAAGAGGATACAAAAGAGAAAGTGTCAACCTGTATGTCAATGATTCACCCTTAGAAGTAGTAGATAGTATAAAGTATTTGGGATTATGGTTTGACTTTAGACTTACCTGGAAGAGGCATATCAATGAATTAAAAGATAAACTCCTTAAATTCGTTAATATTTTTAGAATGCTGGCTGGTTCTGGCTGGGGGCTGCACCCTACACATCTTAGGCGCGTGTATATAGCTACCGTAAGAAGTCGATTGGATTATGGGTGTGCTCTTTATGGCAATGGCAGTCGTACACAATTATTAAAATTAGAACGGATACAGAATATATGTTTACGTACAATAGGTGGTTTCATTAAGAGCACACCTATACATATTATGGAAAATGAATTATGTATCTCGCCTCTGCACATCCGTCGGCAATATCTGGGAAGTAAATTTTGGTTGAAATGCAAATCCCTTAAAAATAATGTCACTATTGATATACTCGAACTTCTGTCAACGCTGTGTTCGCATCGCTACTGGAGAAACAAACCAAAACCTGTTTTAGTAACGATCCATGACTCACTTAAACACGAACGTATTTACTGTAGTGATATCGTAGAAATGTTTAGTTTACCCACTTGGGTCAGCAACGTGGATCTAGACAATAACATAATTTCAACTATTGATGGTGTTGACCAAGCCAAAAAAGATTACAATACCTGTCAATTAAAAGCTCTTTGTGACAGATATATACAAATGAATTATGCTGGTCGATATACAATTTGTACTGATGCATCAATCACTAATAATGAAGTTGGGGTTGCTTTTTTTGATTCATTTACAAATACCTCTATGAAACTTAAAGTTGATTCTGTGATCTCAATAATGCACGCTGAATTAATAGCAATTTTAGAGGCATTGTCCTATATTGACTCAATTGCATGTTCTAAGTTTTTAATTTTATCTGATTGTCGCAGTGCTTTACAATTATTAAAACGATGCACCTTTCCCAAACGAGGGATTCCTATTGCCTATGTTATATTAGATGTATTATGTGAACTCAAAAGTAAGAATAAAAACGTTGTAATACAATGGGTGCCTTCTCATATTGGCATTGAAGGTAATGAGATGGTCGACCAGTTCGCTAAAGAGGCATCCAACGACGGTGAAAAGTATTCCTGTGTCCCGTATTATACCGAATTTTACTTTAGATTAAAACACCTTTGTTATGACAACTGGCAAGAATACTTCAATGAAAGGAGCCGCAGTAAAGGTATATGGTATGCCACTATACAACCGAACGTCTTTAAAAGTACATGGATAGACAGTGCCAATATGGGAAGGCAGACAATAATAACGGCTCTGCGACTCCGCTCTGGACACATACCCTTAAATAAATTTGCATTCCTAATGGGTAAAGTCGAGTCACCAAATTGTGTGGAATGCAACATGATTGAAGACGTTTATCATATTATCATGGAGTGTGTCCGGAACGAGCCGGAAAGACGAGACTTATTAATGGTATTTAATAATATGTGCGAGACTGGGGTATGTAACAGCGTCCTTGCTGCTCCTGCTTCGGAAGCAGCCAGGATGCTGTACAGGCTCGTAAACATTGGCATTAGTCGCAGAGGCAGTATGAGATAAGATAATAGATAATTTTTTCAATATTTTTTTTTGTTGAGTAGATAAGTAAAAAGTTGACTTGTAACGATGAGGGTGGCATAATCTGTCTAGATTAAAACCCTCTCTAAACAAATAAAGAATAAAAAAAAAAAAAAAAAACCCACAACCTCTTAAGGGGTCATTGTACTCATCATTATGAACAACTTTTACTATGGGACCAAACCTGAAATCGCGAAAAAAAAATCAGCTGTTCAGTACATTTTGACGAATTATGCGAACATAAATGTATTCAACAGCTGATTTTTTTTTCGCGATTCCGCGGAATTTTTTTTTTTTGTAATGTGTTTGTTTTTCGATGTCGAGTATGTGGACGAAGTTCTTGCAGTTAATTTTTTTACACCTAATATATTTCCATTAATACAAATTAGATAATTGAGCTAAAAGTATCAAAATGCTGTAACTTAGTAGAACAGAAGTTGTGACAATCCGTTTGACAGATAATAGTATTGCCATTATAAGAAATCAGATAAATGGTCGTGGACACGACTCGCTTGACAGACTCTAGGAGTCGCAAGAGGTCATTTGGTTGCAAATGACCTAGGAGAGGTCATTTGCAACCAAATTACCTGGTCCTCTTGATAATTGACTGTCGACCATTGACTTATATATACATTTTATATCAATATTGCCGACATAGTACAGACGCCAGCAGGTCAAGCCACCCGAGACTGTCAAATTTTCCCCATCAACCTTGAACCTAATGCTTTTGCGTTAAAGATGAAAATCTATCTTAATGCAATTTGACAGATTGTAGTAGCTTGATGTGCTGGCGTCTGTACCAAGTACCTTACAAATATATAAAACTTTCGTGAGACATGATTTCATTTAGGTTATAATAACTACTGTAACCTTTTGTTAATTAAAAAAAACCCCCATTCCCTCCAAACCCAGACTTTTCTCTCCAAATATCCCATAAATATTGTCCCTCACATGGACCTAAAAAAAAGGGTCCCTCATGAGTTCCATGAGCATAAAAACCCCCAAATTTGGGGCGATTCTCCCCAATCTGGCATCACTGTCTTTCTGGTATTTTTTTTCTCGTTCCATTTTGCCTGATAATGAGATGTAGGCAAAGGTGGCTGAAGCTAAGCTAATGGGGAGCCACACGCAAAGCTGTTTGTAGATGGCGCTCTGAACGACTGTACATTGTTTTACAAACAAATCCATACAATCGTTGACAATCGTTCGTAACGTCAAATCAATGAAAAAAGGACAGTCGATCATGTGCCACTAGAATTCTCTGTCTACGTGTGCCACCTAGCGTGATAAAAAGTTAGTTAGTAGCTGCTTGAAAACAGCCAGTACAGAATCCTAAGTTTTAAAAATATTATTTCAAAATCAGATTTGTGTTTTCAAAAAATTCAAAAATATTTTCAAGAATGCAAAATTGTGTAAAATATTTTCTAGACAAAAAAGAAATAGAATAGGTAGAAAAATATAAATGGCCTATGGTTTGTAGGTTTGTAGCCAGAAAAAAAAGTGACCGCTGTCATTTTGCGTTCCAAAACCAGGATTTTTGATATTTCTAGCATTAAAAAAGAAAGCGGGGTATCTTTGTGCTGTGAAATGAATAGGATAACACTTAAAACTATGTTTATTATTATTAAATTTTAGTATCGGACTTTATTGTCATCAAGATAATAGCCCTGGGTTTGTGCTTTGTAGATAATTTAAAGAAAATCTATAGAAAATAGCTAATAACCTTGTAAAGTGTAATTAACGCCATGTCGCACGGCATCATTTGCCGCTGCTGCCTCGTGCGAGCTCCTGATAAAGACCTCAAGACTCAATATTCAATACTGGGAAAGTCAGAAGTTTACGCCGATATGATAAAAGATTGCTTCGAAATTCAGGTAAATAATGCTAAACGACTTCTATCTTTGTCTTTCATTGGCTTTACCTGTTATATCAAGAACTTTAAAATTCAACATGTTTTCCAAGTTTTTAATTAATTCTCCTCTATTTACTCCATTTTACTCATCATCTGCCTAGCCTTTTTCCAACTATGTTGGGGTTGGTTTTCAGTCTAACCGGATACAGCTGAATACCAGTATTTTACATGGAGCGTCTGCCTATCTGACCTCCACAACATAGTTACTGGGTATATGATACCCCTTGGTAAGACTGGTAGTCAGCTTTCGGGCTTCTGACAACAAATATCCACAAATGACAGCCGGTACCAACAGCTTAACGTGCTTTCCGAGGCACGTAGGGGTTTCAGTATGTGAAGATGGTCGCTCATCTACAGACCAACCGCACCAAGCCTAGCTTAACCTGATCAATCAACCAGTGCCGCTGTTATTACTGAGCCATGAGGCCCCCCTGCCCTTGTCCTGCCCTTATCCCAATTTATTTGGGGTTGGTGTATGTCTTCTACCATACAATTCTCTTCATCTTAGTAGTCACACCTTTTCTCGCATCCATGTTCTTCCCACCATCTCCCTTTCACTACTGGACTACAAAAAAGATAAAGATAAAAGATCGCTTTTAGCGATAAGACCGCCCATTGTGTCACCCTATGTAAAATTTCAACATTTATATCTGTAATTTTTATGGTGTGCATAATAAAGAGTATTCTATCTTCTATCTATCTATCTATCTACAAGACGTACTGCAGGGGGCTGCGACAAATGTACAAGTACCTCCCGGGCCTCCAATTCATGGTACTAAAAGGAACAGTGGGAGTTTAGTTGGTAGGAATCTGACATGACATGAGGATATACCCACAAAAAAAAATATATAAGTACCATATGCACTTGGTTGATATCCCAACTAGTTGTACACAGTGGTTCTCCAAAATATAGAACTCTGTAAGCACGGCTACAGATCAAGCTATACATTTCCAGTATAAGCTGATCTTGCATTGTATTATAGGATTTCCTTACAATGACAGGTCAGTGTAAACTGGAAATGTATAGCTTGATGTGTAGCCGTGTGTACCAGTGTCTGCTTTCCCATCCACCTACAACCCATCAGCCTTCAAAGCAAGAGTGAACAGGCTTCTTACGGGCACGCTTGTTCCATCGGACACCCCATTCATTGCTCTCCATCAGGCGAGATAGAAGCGAAGAGCAGGCCCATTTGGCACCAAAGAAAACACATAGGTAAGATAACATTGGTAGAATCATTGTTAAAATGATGGAGCTACTAATATAAAATTGAAATAAGATAACATCACACATTGTTTCCCTGAAGGGTTGGGCAGAGGTGTACAGTGGTACCCAACTAATAAGGCGCGTCATGAATCTTCGTTCGCACAGAAAAGAAAGTATGGCCCCAAAGATTAACGAGAATGCTTGAGGCGAAAGCGCCAGAGTAGCCCGCGAAATTCAAATTTTCTTACATTTTTTACATTTTGTAGGTCAGTGTGAGCTTGTATGTTGATTAAAATATGATTCGCGGCCGTAGCTAATATGGCTTTACAGAATTATAATCATTAGAATCAGCAATACAACTCCATAAGTTAGCATTTACCTTAAACCTCATGATTTCATGAAATCGCTACATTTGAGGTAAATGCTAACTTATGGAGTTGTATTGCTGATTCTAATGAATGATTCTGTAAAGCCATATTAGCTACGGCCGCGAATCATATTTTAATCAACATACAAGCTCACACTGACACTGACAAATTGCAAAAAACGTAAGAAATTTTGAATTTCGCGGGCTACCCTGGCGCATCAACCTTAAAACTTACAATCAACCTTAGATCACTACTATAAGGTTCGTAATACACTGCAGCTGTTAGTTCCGTCTCACTCGCAAGTATGGCGGCTGACTAACATCATGGCGGCAGCTGCCGACCAATAGCAGTACAGGAAAAAGAAGCACGGTGCGTGGAGCGTGCCGATTGGTCAGTAGCATTTCCCGCGCATTGAAAATTCAGCCAGTTATGCAAAAAAAAATATAAAAAAGCCAGTAATTAATAAATTCTTCCTTACATGTTACAGATACCTCTGGACCCTTGTGACAGTGATGGCGGTATTTGTGAAGTCTGCATCACAAGACTACGGGATGCATGCAACTTTAAAGAACAAGTACAGCAGTGTCAGAATGAGTTTATGTCTAAACTTAACGCTTATAGTGTTAAAGGTACGATTTTTTTTTTTTGTTCTTAATAATGAAGGGATGACCACTTTATGAGAAAGAGGTGGAGAGATGACCTGGACGCGTACTGTGAGAGCTGGTTTTAGGTGGCGCGGGAAAAGAAATCCTGGAAAGACTTGTGGTAGGTCTTATTTATCCTAGCAGTGGGACAGTAAAGGCTATGAAAAAAAATTAGTATAGCAACTTTCGCACGTCACTTTTTAGTGTTTCATTATTTTTTAATGATCAAATACCAGCCTGACAGTTTTTAGTTCGGGTGACATTCATCTGACTTTGGATTTTGCCATAAAAAAAAATAATCGATTAAATCGCTTTCCATCAGGCCTGATCGGGGTCAAGTGCAGGCCCAGTAACCGACAGAAAAAAAAGATTAGGGTCAAAACTCGTGGGCCAAAGGCTATCTATGTTCTATGTTAAGGATTTGGTTTCCGCACTTAGTCCTTCATGTGGACCATTGTGCGTGAGCCATGGCGGCCTTCGGGGGTTATTCCAACCAGCCCACCTCCCTCCAGAAGTTAATCAAATCTCTGGGTCTGTTAATGACATCTGTGAAAGATCGGGGTATTCCAAGAGTTTCTGTTCTAATCTGGGCAACGCCTATGCATTCAAAGAGCACATGCGCAACGGTCTCCTCAGCCTCCATGCAGGCCCTGCACAGAGGACTGCCCGTTATTCCTATTGTGTGGAAGTGTTTGTTTAATGAGCAGTGTCCTGTGATGGTCCCCGTCACCAGGCGCAGCCCGTTTCTGTCCAGACGCAATAACCGCCTGGTAAGCGTACCGTCCAGGGATGGCATAGCCTCCCTGGATTGCCTGCAGCCTGGTGTCGAGGACCACCAACTCTCTGCTTGTGTGTGGGTGAACTCCTTTAGCCACCTGCGTAACTGGTTGAAGGGAATGGGCACGATTGGCTCAGCTCCACAGACGGACGTGCTGGATGCTCTCCTAGCTAGTTCGTCAGCTGCGTCGTTACCCAGTGATCCACTGTGTCCTTTTATCCATTGCAGTGTCACGGTGTTCCGGTTAGCAACCGTTACTCGTTCGAGTGCGTCGTGACATTCTAGTATTAATCTCGAGGTAATGTATCTTTTCCGTAATGATTGGAGCACCGAGGCACTGTCTGAGAGTATACGTATACTCGTATCCGTGACTCTCCTGGCTTCTATGGCATTACACGCTTGTATGATGCCTACACACTCCGCCTGGTAGACAGTGTTAAATTCCCCAAGCGGGCTGGATATATTAATGTTAAGATCATGTGAGAAGACTCCGACCCCGGTTCCGGAGTCAGTCAGGGCCAAAGGCTATTATTTTATGCCAACAAGCAGCTTATTCGAATTTGATTTTTATAGTTTCCCTTTTTACGTTTCAGATGAGTCGGCTCTTAAGGTGAAAGAAGAATTTCTAGATTTGGACGACAACCCTGGTATATATTTTCTAGGTAAGCATCACGCCTTTATTCCTCATGGGGTAGGCGGAGAAATTTAGTAGATACTTGGCCAGCTATCGACGTGTTTTATTTTGGTGTCTTTTTAGGGTTCCGAAGCCAAATGGCAGAAACGGAACCCTTATAATTTCGTCAATTTCGCCAGAAGTTACTTTGTGTTTTCGAGAAATAGTATGAGATAAATACTTATATTTACCGCCGGTAAAATCAAATCCTCACAAATCCTCAATCAAAACCTCACAGTGAGCCTTATTAGAAGGCCAAAAGTTACTCAAAGGGCAATGGAGAGGGTTATGCTTGGAGTTTGCCTACGCGATCGAATCAGAAATGAAGAGATCCGCAGGAGAACTAAGATAACCGACATAGCCCGAAGAATTGCCAAACTTAAGTTGCAGTAGGCAGGGCACATTGCTCGCAGAACAGATGACTGATGGGAAGGTTCTGGAGTGGCGACCGCGTACCGGAAGACGTGGCGTTGGAAGGCCTCACACAAAGTGGACCGATGACCTTGTAAAGGCCGTAGGAATCCGCTGGATGCGGGAAGCACAGAACCGGTCGAAGTGGCGGTGCTTGGGGGAGGCCTATGTCCAGCAGTGGACGTCTTTCCGCTGAAATGATGATGATGATGGTGATGAAAATTAAATCGATAAAAGGGAAGACTCCTATACTCAGCAGAGGGTGGAACAAGGGTGCGAATGAGGATGCTGTAAATGAGAATCAAATATGCGTAAATATTCATCCCAACTTGGTCGGACTTTTCTTATGTAAAATGCATTATCATTTCTTCTCTTACAGAATTAAAAGATGAATTGTCAGATGATTTCGATGATTTTAAAGACGAGGATGACAACAAGAAATTGGCTGAAATGCTCGGCTTTAATGACGTCACCATCAAGAAGAGAGCCGAGAAACGTCGGAGCAAGAAACGGCTACTTCTTGAAAATAGCGGAAAAGGCAAGTTTTTTTTTAGTTTTTACACAGACAGGTGTGAGTAGAAACGCCATAGAAGTACATTATTCTTACTTTATTAGTGATATTCTACAGAAAAGTCATGTGTGTAGTACTCGCAACCGGCGTGAGTGACCAGGAGTCTACTCCCTAAGCACAATTTCCGTAGTTTCGGCCGAAGTTACTTATGACACCACGATTTGACAGTTGTCCCTAAGCCAGTTGTGTTTTTGCCCGTCCAAAAAAGTTATTATAATACAGCAAGATCCCAGAGCCGCCAGACCTTACTTATTTTCTGATTAACAAAATGTATGGGATAGAGTAGTGTTAGTATGTATACTTTGAACGTACGCATACCTGCTATGCTAGCTCGGCCCGACACAATGAACTGTGTCTGGGGGATGGTTGACCGCTACGATTGATCTGGCTACTTACAAATAGTATTGAAATAGTTCCCCGAGTATCATTATACAACGTGTAACGTTAAATGCGCAAAACCTCTTAAGGGGTCATTGTACTCATCATTATGAACAACTTTTACTATGGGACCAAACATGAAATCGCGAAAAAAAAATCAGCTGTAAAAGTTGTTCATAATGATGAGTACAATGACCCCTTAAGAGGTTTTGCGCATTTAACGTTACACGTTGTATAAAAAAAGAGCGAGTCGGACTCGCATTCTAAGGGTTCCGTTCCGATTTCTGAAAAAGTGTGCTATTTAAAGACATCGTTCTGTATTTTATGGAATGTAGTTAATCTAACCGAATGGTTAGACTGGTAGCTGACCCCAACATTGTTGAGAAAAGGCTAGGTAGATGATGACTTACTTATTCTTTTATGTGTACGTATTCTGTGACAAGTAAAGCTATTTTTAACCCCCGACGCAAAAAGAGGGGTTGTTATAAGTTTGACCGCTGTGTGTGTGTCTGTCTGTGGCACTGTAGCTCTTAAACGGGTGAACCGATTTGGATGGTGTTTTTTTTAAATTTTTATTTCTTTATTATTTACAGAACTAAAATCAAAAAGCCGCGGCATGAAGATTTCCCGCTTTCACAATCTAACCCAACAACAAGAAGTGATAATGAACAAGATCCTGAAGCCTGTAAAGGTAAGCATTGTATTAGGATAATATCGCGGATCAGAATATCTCTGTATGCCTATCTCTTTCTGTCACGTCGTCATTCGTTAGACTCAAACTCAAACTCAAAGCATTTATTTCAAGTAAACCAATTACAGGCACTTTTGAATTGTCAAAGAGTCGGTCAGTAGGAAAGTCAGAAAGTTGAAGCTAGTTGCCCATTCCAAAACGTAGATCTATGGAGAACAACGGGCAAGAAACTCCACGGACACTCTTTTAAATCAAAATATGGTTACAAAAATATTGGTTACATCATTCATGTTGAAATTATACATGTGAGAACGATGAACGTTAAAAGCGTCCGTAATAAAAACATTGAAAAAAAAAAAATTCAAAATTGAAATTAAATTGAAATTAAAATAAGCCGTGGCAGCTAAGGTATGACTAGCCTCCACCAACAGCGCCCGTTTACGAACCTGACGCATGTATTAGTTAAATGATCCAACACACGCGCCACCATCAGCGAGACATTAGAGTGACACACTCTCAGCCGCCAGGGCACATCCAAGTCAAATAAAGACGTACCCAGCAAATGGTAAGGTACATAGTACTCACACATGTGCTAAGGAATTATCTCAATATAATAAAAAGAAAAGTCCTGACTGACTGACTGACTCATCAACGCTCAGCCCAACCCTTGGACGTATAAAGCTGAAATTTTGCACAGAGGTTCTCTTTATAATGTATACAAGGAATTTTATAATGTAGTTACCGACATCCACGCGGGCGAAGCCGCGGGCAAAAGCTAGTACAATACAAAGGTGATTGAGTCTAGAGCGAGAAGTCCGCTTAGAAGCATCCACAAACGCGCTTTCGATGAGTTCATTTCTTAGTAAACGCAATGTATTCATGATCAGCCTACAATGTTCCCACTCTTGGGACACAGACCTCCTCTCTGTGAGAGGGAGTGGGCAGTAATCCACCACGCGGGCCCAGTGCGGGTTGGTAGATGTCACATGTCTTCGAATTTGTGGTTTTAGGACATGCCGGTTTCCTCGCACGTATAGTATTGTGTAGCTATAGATTATTAAATCCACAGACTGTGTAGATTATTAAATTGTGACCAGCCTTCCATCAAGCAAAATGGATTTTTTAAGGTTTTGAATACGAGGCTTTTGGCTACTATTTATTAGTCATCATCTGCCTAGCCTTTTCCCAAGTATGTTGGGGTCGGCTTCCAGTCTAACCGGATGCAGCTGAATGCCAGTATTTTACATGGAGCGACTGCCTATCGGAACTCCTCAACCCAGTTACTGGGTAATACGATATCTACCCCTTGGTAAAACTGGTTGTCAGACTTTCGGGACGACCCGTAACGACTGTCAAAGATCCACGAATGACAGCTGGGACCAACGGCTTTACGTGTTTTCCGAAGCACGGAGGGGTCATGGTATGCAAAGATGGTCACCCATCCACGGACCAACCGCGGCAAGCGTAGTTTAACCTGATCGATTACGCTACTCTTTATTAGTAAAAAAAAATATTTGTTTTTTAGTTTGAGTCTTGTTTGTGCAGATTAAACAATTTTTCTGTATATACCTATTTCTTTCTTCTTCCTTATTCGCAAGTTAACATGCGAATAGACTTCTCACTGAGTGGCAGAAGGACATGGGATAACCTTCCTTCGTCACTTTCGTACATTTTCAGAGGTATTCGTGCCTATGTAATAACAGACGCACGGGTCGATGGGTTAGATTAAGTCGCAGATTTCCTGAAAACCATCAAAAAAGTGGTTTTTTAAAGCTGTGTATCTCATAAACCGTAAATAATTTTGACATGAAAAAAAAAATGATATTTTCAAGTCCTTTTCGCATACAGTGATGGAAGCCAAAACATAATTAAACATACTTTAATGCACCAAAAAAATCTTTAAACATACCTCCTAATAATCTTTAAAAGCTATTTATACCTTCATTAGCAATTATAATTATAATTAAAAATATACCATGAAATGTCAAATTCCAAACTGCATCCAGTGATGGATTACTTATTATTAAATAGTTAATTTCTAATTTTATATGATTTTATTTGCACTTTTACGACATAATTCCGGTGCGCGTGAGAATCTTCTATCTCGTGCGTCAAACTAGACAGCCATAACGCCATTTCACTTACACACCGAGCTAAACCAAGCTTGGAACCAGGCCCTTAAGCTACGCTTCCACCATCGCACCATCTTTACATACCGAGACTCCCCCGTGCTTCGGAAAGCACGTTAACGGGGATGCGCTAAGGTAGCCCGCGAAATTCAAATTTTCTTACGTTTTTTGCAATTTGCAGGTCAGTGTCAGGTTGTATGCAGAAAACGTAACAAAATTTGAATTTCGCGTACTACCTTAGCGCATCCCTCTCAAAGCATTGGTACCGGCTGTCATTCGTAGATCTTTGACAGTCGTTCCGGATCGTCAGAAGCCCGAAAATCTAACAACCAGTCTTACCAAAGTGTATGGTGTTATCCAGTAACTGGGTTGTAGAGGTCAGATAGACAGTCGCTTCATGTAAAACATTGGTATTCAGCTGCATCAGGTTTAGACTGACCGCTATAACAACAAATAATAATACTATGCGTGCCAAATAAGAATAGAATCGCGCTTGCTTCAACTTCACACGATAGCTGTCAAATTAGTACGCATTGGTAATGAAGTTCGCGAGTATTGCGGAACAAAATGGCGTCTTGACAGTACTATTCTTCACATTATTGTTATCACAAACGGGATATTTACCATGTTTACTGTTTGTCGGGAACTATAATCGAACAGTAAATAATGTTAGTGACCATGACAGTTTAAAAACTTAAAGTACTATTCTTATTTGGCACGCGCATAGTACATACAAGAAAAGTATTTTTTTTTTAATTCTTGTTAAATATTGTACGGTGGTACGCTTTTTTTTATTTCAATGCGATGTTCTGTGGCCCGGTGTGGGGCTGTAATGGGCGCGAGCCTTTAATCTTCATACATTTTTATTGCTGGGCAGGAGGTCGTTTGATCCACCCAAGTCGGGCAGTGTTATTGGATTTTTCCATCAGGAATTCCTCAGTAGCAGTCCGGAGTCTGGATTTGTGCCCGGTTGGGGGGGTAGGCTCGCCCCCTATTACATGGGACTTAAATATAACTGGCGAAATGTGGGTTCTTAACCGGAGTTTAAACTTCAATAGTTATTGATTCGACAAAATTATCTATTTAAGCCAATTCCTTCCTTATGCTCGGTGTTTGATGTCCTCAGATAAAACCTCTTTGGTAATTAACTCGACTTTTAAGCTAAATTCTTCGGCTTATTCCGTTTGGCCACCCTAAAAATACCACCCTAGAGTAGATATTCGGAAAGGCGAGTTCATCTGTCCACCCCTGACGGGGTGGATAATCGGAGTTCGTATATTATTTTTCTCCTGATATTCCACCTCGGCGGTGTACTGTCATTTAGAGAAACATGACATGACTGTCCCAATATACCTATAAAATATAGGTACTTACCTATAAAAATAGCTCATAAGAAGCTAATGATATTTTATAGGTATCTTGGGCCCGTTTCCATAATGTTTCTCTAAATGACTGTACACAGCCGAGGGGGAAAATCGGAAGAAAAATAATATACGAATTCCGAATATTCCGACGATGAACTCGCGTTTCCGAATATCCACCCTAGGGTGACAGTTTTAGGGTGGCTAAACGGAAAAAACCAATTCTTCCATTACGAAGTGTTCAGAAACACGATATCGAAACAATAATCACTATTGAATGGATAAACTCCGTTTAAAAACTTAGAGTCATAAATAAACTTCTATTATTTTGTTTTGTGAAGATATCCTCGGGCACGGGCAAGCGTCAGATCAGCGACGCTTCTAAAAACAGAGTCAACATCGACATGCTGCTCAAGTTCTCCAACTGTACGCCATTCGCGAACAAGACGATTGCAGGTGAGATGATCTTCATGGATTTTTGATTTTTGAGATGTAGCAGTAAGGCTTACCGGAAAGCTCCAGACAGCCCGCGAAATTCAAATTTTCTTACGTTTTTTGCAATTTGCAGGTCAGTGTCAGGTTGTATGTTGATAAAAATATGATTCGTGACCGTAACATATCTGTATTTATAGAATTATTATCAGCTGGCCTCTCATTGTACGGAAATCCTGTACAATGTGAGAATACTGGAAATGTATAGCTTGATATGTAGCCGTGTTTACTCATTCTCTCTTTTCTTTCTAGGAATCCTCTGCGCCTACTGCAAGACAACATACCGGGACCTACCTCATCTCCGCACACACATACATGAAGAACACAGCAAGGACAACCTTATAGAAACCAAACGAATGGACAAGAACAACCTATCTATCAAAATGGACATCACAGACTTACGGTGCAATGTATGCAATAATAGCGCAGAAACCATAACCAATTTAAAAAATCATTTGACCATGGAACATGATATAAAATTCTATCCGGATGTAAACGATTATGTTCTAGAGTTTAAGTTAACAGACGGTGAAGTTTTAAACTGTGCGCTTTGCAACTCAACTTTTGAAACGTTTAAAATGTTGCTCCAACACATGAATGGACATTACAGGAATTATATCTGTGAAATATGTGATTTAGGATTCATTAACCAACATAAGTTAAGAAATCATCAACGCACTCATGAAGTGGGGAATTTTAACTGTTCATTCTGTGATAAAATGTTCAGTACTCGAGTTAGGAAGCTGTGTCATGAGAAGTATACACATAATCCCAGCGCTAGATACACAACTAGTTGCCCACATTGTGAGGAATCCTTCACAAGTTACTACAGAAGAAATCGGCATATGGCTGTAGAACACAACATATCTGCAGCGACTTACAAATGCAACATATGTGACAAATCTTTCATTCTAAAATCAAAATTGACGTCTCACATAAAAAAAGTTCATTTGATGGAACGGAATCATATCTGTCTGGAATGTGGACAGGGTTTCTTTATAAAGCAGTCTCTAGACGAACATATGATAAAACATAATGGTGAAAGAGTCTTTAAGTGTACCGTATGTGCTAAAGCGTATGCGAGGAAAAAAACGTTGAGAGAACATATGAGAATTCATAATAATGATAGGAGATTTAAATGTGGGGTGTGTGCACTAGCGTTTGTGCAAAAGTGTAGTTTAAAAAGTCATATGCTCTCAAACCATGGGATTACTTTATCGGAGTATGAGAATGGGAGAACAAGGATTTGTAGTCCCTAATCTCGCGTCGCTTACCTGTTATATAGCATAATCAGAGGTCTTATTGCGAGTTTTTATACTTATTCGTTCACTATAAAGGGATGCGCAAAGGTAGCCCGCGAAATTCAAATTTTCTTACCTTTTTTGTAATTTGCAGGTCAGTGTCAGGTTGTGTGTTGATTAAAATATGATTCGCGGCCGTAACTAATATGGCTTTACAGAATTATAATCATTAGAATCAGCAATACAACTCCATAAGTTAGAATTGACCTCAAATCTAGCGATTTCTAACTTACGGCACGGCGGTTACGGGCGCGAATCATATTTTACATACAACCTGACTGACACTGACAAATTGCAAAAAACGTAAGAAAATTTGAATTTCGCGGGCTATTTTGGCGCATCCCGTTCAATTTGTATTAAAGCCACAGATTAATACAGATGGGACACTCCGCAAAATCATTTAAATAAAAAGCGACTCTTGCTACGACACAATAAAGTGCAATTCAGGTCGCACAACGCTTATTACGTACAGTTTTATATTCAACTACAAGTTGCCTCTCTTTCTATCGCGTAACTCTTATACCTTCTGACCTACTGAATTAGCCCCGCGGACGGGGCCCGCCGCGTACTTGTAGCTTCATACCTAAACTGCGGAGTGTCCCATCTGTATTAATCTGTGCTAAAAGTGAATAAGTGCAGTCTGGTGACTATAATGGAAAACACCATTATTCCATACAAATTCACGTAAGGTAACGTTAACGTAAACGCGATCGAGTAAGTATAAAAACTAGCACTAAGGCCACTGATGTTTTCCTTCACCATTTTGAGAGCAATGGTGATGAAATTAAATACACAAAGTACCTGTCTGGATTCCAACTCACGGGCCACCACCTCAGTGCGATTCTGTAACCATCTCACCGTGAAAACTTAGGTGAAGTGAGCGTGGAGTGAGCTGTCAATAGTGTCAATTCCTAGCAAAAACAAACTCACTTCACTTAAGTTTTCACGGTGAGATTTTTACAGAATCGACCGGCGTGTGCGTCTATCTGACAGGCCCCAACGAGATTCATCAACGGGTGATAGCTTTTCATAAAGACATTATATTGTACCTAAAGAAAATAAATAAGATATATTTTGTACCTCGACAGTTTTTGATTAAATGACGTTTTTATGAAGTGTCTTGCTAGCGGGCCCTTTATGGTTATTTTTATTGTTATTATACTTACAGATCGCACAATAGTGTTAGGAGCTTGATACTATTATGTACCTTACAAATCTAAAATCTCGATTTTCTGTGAGCTACACTTCAGAAGATATTCGTTATTTAAACAAGCGTCCAGCCAGCGAGCCCCTTTTTAAATACTACTGTTTTATATCTTACAATAGTGTTAGGAGCTTGATACTATTATGTTCCTTACAAATCCAAAATTTCGACTTTCTGTGAGCTATACTTCAGAAGATATTCGTAATTTAAACAAGCGTCCAGCCAGGGGGCCCCTTTTTAAATACAGCTATTTTATATCATACAATAGTGATAGGAGCTTGATACTATTACGTACCTTACAAATCCAAAATTTTGACTTTCTGTGAGCTATACTTCAGAAGATATTCGTTATTTAAACAAGCGTTCAGCCAGCGGGCCCCTTTTTAAATAGAACTATTTTATATCATACAATTGTGTTAGGAGCTTGATACTATTATGTACCTTACAAATCCAAAATTTCGACTTTCTCGAGCTATACTTCAGAAGATATTCGTTAATTAAACGATCGTCTAGCTAGCAAACCCCTTTTCGAACATTATACCTACTTTCATAATCCAATAGGGCTATAACACCAAAACTGGGATTAAGAAAAAGAGTAAGAGAGAGAGAGTAAGTACGACGCTAATGATGACGATGTAAATTAAAAGAGAAAATGTAATAGTAATTATAATCTTTAATCTGTTTAAATTGTTAGGAACAAAAGATGTCTAAACATGTCGACAATAATTTTAAATAATTTTAAAATTTCAGACAACGCGTACCAAATGTCAATTTAGAACTTAGAAATTTAAAGAACATCAAAAACCTTATACAACATCCCTATACTATTAAACGAGTAATATTTGTACTCACGTTAACGAAAACGGCTCTAACGATTTCGATGAAACTTGCAACATAGGGGTTTACGGGTGCAAAAAATCTAGCTAGGTCTCATACTTGGAAAAAAAAAATAGTTTTCTCTATTTTCACCCGAGCAGAGCCCGGTCGAACAGATACTGTAACATAATAATAACTGACTAACAAATAAAAAATCACAATTAATTAACGAATATCTTCTAAAGTATAGCTCGCAGAAAGTCGAAATTTTGGATTTGTAAGGTACATAATAGTATCAAGCTCATATCACTATTGTATGATATAAAATAGTTGTATTTAAAAAGGGGCCCGCTGGCTAGACGCTTGTTTAAATAACGAATATCTTCTGAAGTGTAGCTCACAGAAAGTCGAAATTTTGGATTTTTAAGGTACATAATAGTATCAAGCTCCTAACACTATTGTGCGATCTGAAAGTATAATAACAATAAAAATAACCATAAAAGGCCCGCTAGCAAGACACTTTATAAAAACGTCATTTAATCAAAAACTGTCGAGGTACAAAATATATCTTATTTATTTTCTTTGGGTACAAAATAATGTCTTTATGACAAGCTATCACCTGTTGATGAATCTCGTTGGGGCCTGTCAGATAGACGCACACTCGACCGGCTGCTCTCGATGTGTTATCTATACTAATATTATAAAGAGGTAAAAGTTTGTAAGTTTTTATGTAGCGAGTAATATCTGGACTTCCAGTCGGATTTGAAACAATATTTTATGCATTTGATCTCCCAATTCTTGAGGAAGTTTATAGGCTACTTGACATCACGGAGTCACTCGAAGCCGAGCAAAAAGAAAAAAAGCGGTAAACGAAGTAATATCACGGGTGGCCGATGGAATGCGACGCGGTGGGTCGGGGTAAAAGAAATTTCACGCGGACGAAGTCGCGGGCAGATGCTAGTTATTAAATTTAAGATAATTTTTAGTTTAATGAAATGTATAAATCTATTCAGTTATTCTTCCAGGCTAAGGCTATAATAAAATTTCTATGTCTAATTATAACTTTATAATGTTAACTTATTTTGTTAATTAAAATGAAAAGATTTTAAGTGCATACTTACTTATTTTGTTTTATTTTACTCAGACTGCGAGGCCTGCGCCAGCGTGCACAAATGATTTTTTATCAGCGTTATTTTATCATGGCCTAGGAGCTCTGAAGTGGGTGGAGCCGGGAGTGTAATAGTTATTTATGCAACTGACGTATAATAAGGGGTATTAAAACACGAATGTGGGTGTGAGTGTTTTAATACCTAATTATGTACAGTTGCATATAAGACTTTATCTACATCCATGTTATCAATCCTCTATAAAAGGTTCTGAAACAGTTTTTTGCAATACTAATACTCGTATCGAACATGGCGGCCGGCGTCATAGTATACGACGTGAATTCGAATAAGTTCTTTTTTTAAATTACGGCGCTGGTGTAGTGAAACGCGCGTGCATTACAATGTTCTTTTTTTGAAAACGAGTTGCATTATGAAATTCAGTACAACATTAAAGCACCCGTTTGGATGCTATTATGGTTACCATGGTTACTATGACACTGGCTGTTTTAATGTTGGCAATAAGCTAACTGTTTCAGAAACTTTTATAGAGAATTATTTATAGCATGGCTGTAGATAAATATTATTATTGGTTGGCAAATAGGCAAGTTGACACTTATCAGAGGCAATTCCAGTATTTTTAACAACGTTCGCAATCTCATAACAGTCTCAATCTGTCAAAAATTGTATAGCGTTTACCTATGCGTGCCAAATAAGAATAGTTCTGTCAACACGCCATTTTGTTCCGCAATACTCGCGAAATTCATTACCAATGCGTACTAATTTGACAGCTATCGGCAGTACTAATTTGACAGCTATCGGCAGTACTAATTTGACAGCTATCGTGTGAAGTTGGTAGCAAGCGCGATCCTATTTTTATTTGGCACGCATAGTAGGTACCTACCTAATTTTTTTTGACATTTGATTGTCGCTGGCATGATATTGCGGCTTGAATTTAAAAGTTATTAGGTATGAGAATTGTGCCCTTCCGATGTTTAAATGGTCGCGGTCTATGGATGTCTGCAATGCCAGTCATTTCAGGTGTATTGAACAACCATCCCAGATCTTGCGTCCTAGCCTAACCAAAAGCGATCGTCGCACAAGTACGCGATCTTATGTATTTAGACGTACAAACGCGACTTGATTCCGCGTGTATGTCATCCTAACTAATCCGTATTAAATGAGTTTGTCTGTTACTCAATCACGCAAAAACGGCTAGACGGATTTGGATGTTTGTCATACAGATAGACCATGACCTGGGTAAGAACATAGGCATGTATGAACGTAAACGAGGCAAAAGGAGTATGTAAGTATACCCCCATGAGAGGAAGGCGTAAGTTTATGTACAGACGCCAGCAAGTCAAGCCACCCGAAATTGTCAAATTTTCCCAATCAACTTTGAACCTAATGCTTTAGCGATAAAGATGAAAATCTATTAAAGAAATTTTACAGATTGTAGTAGCTTGATATGCTGGCGTCTGTACTTATGTATAAACTAGCCGTTGTCCGCGGCTTCGCCCGCGTGTATGTCGGAAATTATCCCACGGGAACCTTCTACCGGAATGAAAAGTATCCTATGCCTTAATCCAGGTTATAAACTATCTGTACACCAAATTTCATCCAAATCCGTTCAGCCGTTTTTGCGTGATTGAGTAACAAACATACAAACTTTCACATTTATAATATTAGTAGGTTAAGTCAATTTCTATTGGTCGATAATCACATTTTATTCGCCATATTTCGGTTTTTCCGAAGGTAAACGATTGAGTCCTGTCCTACTATAACGATATTTTGCGTAAGTAGGTAGGTATTAAAGTGTGGGGTGGGATGAATCACCTATCCGAGACATTTGTGGGCACAAGGGCGTCATGCAGACTTGCGGAAGTCAATCTGCCTAGCCATTTCCCAACTAAGTTGGGTTCAGCTTCCAGTATAACCAGATGCAGCTGAATACCAGTATTTTACATTCTTTGACAGTCATTACGGGTTGTCAGACTTTCGCCCTGACGACCCGTAACGACTGTCAAAGATCCACGAATGACAGCCGGGACCAACGGCTTAACGTGCTTTCCGAGGCACGGAGGAGCCTCGGTATGTAAAGACGGTCACCCATCTACGTACCACGGACCAACACCGGCAAGCGTAGCTTAACCTGATGGATCGACCCGTGCGGCTGTTATTACTTAGCCACGAGCTCCTTATTAGCACATAGGGAATGAAAAAACATGTAATAAATTGATAAACATATATTTTTACATTTACTAGGTACAACATACTGTGCGCTTTTATAATTTCTAGTGATGATCGTGGACATCCACGTTCCACTTCACGGCATCACGATAACAGGGAAGTAAAGATATACAGGGTTACTGGTAACTCGACGTATTCCTTGCAGGACTTCATAGTAGGATTAAAATGCAACAAATTAAGGTTAATGCGCCAGGGTAGCCCGCGAAATTCAAAATTTCTTACGTTTTTTGCAATTTGTAGGTCAGTGTGAGCTTGTATGTTGATTAAAATATGATTCGCGGCCGTAGCTAATATGGCTTTACAGAATTTATTATAACCATTAAAATCAGCAATACAACTCCATAAGTTAGCATTTACCTCAAACCTCATGATTTCATGAAATCGCTAGATTTGAGGTAAATGCTAACTTATGGAGTTGTATTGCTGATTCTAATGATTATAATAAATTCTGTAAAGCCATATTAGCTACGGCCGCGAATCATATTTTAATCACACATCACAAAAATACCCAATCCCGTCACAAATGTCGTCAACTCGTTTGTACTAACAGATACATCAAATGAAGAGGTAGAACGTCTTATCTTTGACCTAAAAACAGATTGTGTCAGTGGCTGGGACAATATTAGCTCCAATTTCCTTAAAACGTTTAAAGACTTGCTTGTACCACTCCTAACAAAAATCTTCAACGATTGCCTTCACAATGGAGTGTTTCCTGATGCTCTAAAAAAAGCAGAAGTGTGTCCAATACATAAGAATGGAGACAGAGAGCGTGTCGAAAACTATCGGCCCATTTCTATTTTACCATCCTTATCAAAAATACTTGAAAGAATTATAAATACAAGACTTATAAACTATTTAGAGAAAAACGAATTGCTTTCTGTTAACCAATATGGCTTTCGGCAAGGCATGTCCACTGAAAAAGCCGTAAATAAATTAATAGATAGCATCACTACAAATTTAGATAAAAAGAAAAAATGCCTCGCCATTTTCTTAGATCTGGCCAAGGCATTCGATACAATTTCTGTCTCACTCTTATTGGACAAGCTCGAGAGGCTGGGTATAAGAGGTACGCAGCACAAACTCTTAACAAGTTATCTGACCGGGCGTTCTCAATCTGTTCGAGTAGGTAAACACAAAAGTTATTACCTCCCTGTCACTCACGGTGTTCCGCAGGGCAGCATATTGGGGCCTACGTTATTTCTCGTTTATATAAACGATCTCACAGGTCTTAAACTTGCCCAAGGAGAAATCATATCATTTGCAGATGATACTGCTCTCTTTTTCTCCGGAGATACATGGGTTGAGGTTTTTAATGCTGCACAGATGGGCTTTAACGTTGTTGGGGGATGGCTCCAGAGTAACATCCTTACATTAAATGTAGAGAAAACCAAATACATCTGTTTCGGCATAAGGAGTGTAAATTTGGCCACTACTACCAGTCATTTCGGCCAAGATATCATAGCACATGAGTGTCACTCTAGAGTTGATTGTGCGTGTCATCCACTGGTACGTGTGCCAAATATTAAATATCTTGGTGTTACAATAGATAGCAGCCTCAACTTCAGGGAGCACATACGAATCCTGAGCGGTAGGCTAAGAAAACTCATATATATTTTTAAAAATCTAAGACATGTTGCAGATCCTGTGTTGCTTAAACAAATTTACTACGCACTCTGTCAGTCGCTTCTTGCGTATTGTATATCTTCATGGGGAGGTGCGGTAAAGACCGCGTTAAAGCCATTAGAGATCGCTCAACGTGCAGTTCTTAAGGTGAGTCATTTTAAACCACTTTATTTTCCTACTGCTACACTGTATCAGCTCTGTGGAGTCTTGACCGTTAGACAGTTATTTGTAATGAGTGTCACTCTGCTACAGCATGGTAAACAGGTATATGACCCACGAATCCTCCAAAAACGAAGAGCAGATTTGGTATGTGGCAGAGTGACTCTCTTTAAAAGTAAGTTTAGCCAACGCTTCGCGAGCTTCATTGGACCCTTTCTTTACAATAGATTAAACAGGGCTTTAAATATATACCCATTAACAAAAATTCAATGCAAAAAAAAGGTGTCTGAATATTTACAAAAACTAACCTATGAAGAGACTGAACTTCTACTGCATATAGTACAATGATAACGTTATACGTTAGCGTCAACTTGTTTGATTGATACTTCCAAAATTCACACAGAACACACGCATTAATTTCCAAATGTTTAACTTTTTCAAGAATTACCTACACACACACTCACACACACCCTCTCTCAATTCACACACTCACACTTCATTCCACACAGTGAGAGGTCACGCATTCATACTCTACATATTATAATATAAAATATAATAAGATGTGTACAATAACACCATTGGTATATCTTTTCAAAATTAATGTTACCTAATGGCTATGATAATTGTAAAATTATCCGAGGGGATTGGCGCTGATAGCCGAAATACAGGTTTTTGCCTAGTTCGGCTACAGATGCTTAATTCATTTGTACTTAAAACTAGCCTATATTTAATTGGTAAACTTTTTGTGAAACAAGCTAGAAATATAATAAAATTCTTTAAAATTCTTTAATCATCATACAAGCTCACACTGACCTACAAATTGCAAAAAACGTAAGAAATTTTGAATTTCGCGGACTACCCTGGCGCTGCCACCAAATGTTCTACCGTAATTCAGTAGTTTTCGAGTTACTTAGATTTTTAGTTTTTAAAAATCCAATTTAAAAATGATGTACGGTGCGTCTATACTGGAATTTAAGTTAGTAATATAGCTGATGTCGTAGTAGATCTTTGCTATATATTAAAGACTAGCTTTTGGCCGCGGCTTCGCCCGCGTGGATGTCAGAAAATATCCCACGGGAACATGCTACCGGGAAATCCTTCCTTATTTCTTGTCTACAGTATAAAAGGAGCCTCTGTGCAAAATTTCAGCTTTCTAGGTCTAAGGGTTTGCGCTGGGCGTTGATGAGTCAGTCAATCAGTCAGTCAGTCAGTCAGGACTTTTCTTTTTATTTATATAGATAGATAGATCACAAATTAAACATTATTTTTCGTAATTTTTGTCTGAAAAAAATAAAAATTACGAAAAAAAAACTGAATTTCGGTGGAACATTTGGTGGCTTTTGTTGCATTTTAACCCTACTATGACATCCTGCCACGAAGTGGTCGAATTACCAGTAGCCCTGTATAATGAAGACGCTTTTAAATTTTCGACCACAATAACGTTACAGGGCGAATTTCCGAGCGTTTCAACCGCCGTCATTATCCTCAACCAAAAAGAATATAATTATTAAATATACAGGGTGTAAGGGACAGCTTTCCGCAAACTCACAGGGTGCATTCAGCTCCTCATTTTGAATCATATTCCACCGGAAATTTTCTCAGGAAAATTTTCATTTTTGAATTTTTTTTTCAGTTCAATTTTCATTATTTCAATGTAAAATTGCATTGTGTGTTCGCAGCACTCCATTTATGTAAAAAAACTGCAAAAAACATACAAAAAAACCAGCAATGGATGTTGAAATACTCTAACCAACGCCGCGTGACATCAGCTGTTCCCTTTCTGTCCAGCTACAGAGTTCATCGAACTCACCGCATACCTATTACCTACCCCTCCCAACCAGTAATAGACGCTCCAATTTGTGCACAAAAACACAAACAAATCAGGTTTATTGGATTCCCTTAACTTTCCTGAAAAAATTTCATATACCGGTCATCTTAGTATGACATACTGAATTCACCCTATCAGTTTGCGGAGGGCTGTCCCTTACACCCTGTATTCTAAATTAAATTTTAATTAAATATTTCAGCAATTCTTCTGGTTCTTTAGCAGATTCTGGGAATTGCTGAAATATTTAATTAAATATATTATTTTTCATCAACTTTTGGTTGAGGATAGTGACAGCGGTTGAAACGCACGAAGATTTACCCTACAACGTAGGTACAGTGGGCTGCATCAATTGGGTAACCAATTGATGCAGCCCACTGTACACGTATTTCCATACATTTCATGTCGTCACGTTAGAATTATAAAAGCGCACATTGACAACTATAATAAAATCAATAAATATGATACAAACATTTACAAATAATTTCGAAATGTACATTATTTTAACCTCAACAATAAAATGCAATTATTATTAATTGCAATTACACACATATCTATAAGTACATGCCTAGAGCTTAGCTCAGGCACCAGTCTCCCACAATATTCAAGTGATGTATTCATGGTGTATTGTGTATTTTCAATAATATTGTGGTGAGAAAATAAACATTTATCTTATCTTAATACAACGTATTATCGTTTAATTTATCTATATTATTTATTTACATTTTTATTGCCAAAACAAATAGTAGCCCACGGGCATCAGGAACTGAGCCCAAGCGTTTGTCATCATCATCTTCCTGTCCCATGGTACGTGGGATCGGCGCAACACGTTTTCTTCTTCCATTCTCCTCTGTCAACCATCACCTTCTCTTTTATATCATTCCTCACACAATCCATCCGTGTTTTCTTTGGACTTCCTCTCCCTCTCCATCCATCAACATTTGTATTCATCTCTCTTTTAGTCACATGCGTTTCCTCCCTCCTCATCACAAGCTAAACGATTTCCTCCTTTCAACTTTTCTGTCACTGATTTTTTGCAATTTGTAGGTCAGTGTGAGCTTGTATGTCGATTAAAATATGATTCGCGGCCGTAGCTAATATGGCTTTACAGAATTATAATCATTAGAGTCAGCAATATAACTCCATAAGTTAGCATTTATCTCAAATCTAGCGATTTCATGAAATCATGAGGTTTGAGGTAAATGTTAACTTATGGAGTTGTATTGCTGATTCTAATTATTATAATTCTGTAAAGCCATTAGCTACGGCCGCGAATCATGTTTTAATCAACATACAAGCTCACACTGACCAACAAATTGCAAAAAACGTAAGCAATTTTGAATTTCGCGGGCTAGCCTGGCGCTTCCGCCTTAACAAAAGGTTGACAACATTTAACTGTAAAAAAACTTAGTATAACATTAAACAATAAATGATGAGTACCCGCAAAAAAAAAAATTACACGCAAAATACGCGCATTGACGTAGACTTGCGGATACCAGCCCGTATTACCTACCTATGAGTACCCTCATAAACAACTTTTAATTTTAAGAACAAGGAAAAACAATGCGAATGAAGGAATTACAATGCGTTTCAAATAAGTATAGGATCGACTGTGAGCAAAACAAGATATTTTTTAAATAACATTTATTTACTTACTTTTTACAATTTGAAAAAAAAAAATGAAAAAATTGTTGCCAACAATGATAATATGAAAAAAAAAGTAGTATGTATATTTTTTAAAAAACTAATTAAGAATTGTAACAAACCTACTTCAAGTACACTAGTACCACCTTTCATGCAAAGGATAAACTATTAAGTTCCGCCACTCGATACTAGATGGCGCTGTGCATTTACGTCACGTTTCTGAATCGCGGTGTTAATGACTCTCCACGAGTTAATGACCACCCATAGAACATTGACGTTTGTGAAGACTGACCTAGCATTGCATTCGAGGGCTACGTCCTACTTGGAATAGCTACACGGGACCTTGCTAATAAGTCTGTAAGAATTAAGACAGATTGTCATTTTTGGTTTAGAGGACTTCTGTTCCCCGCCTTCGTCCTTACTGGGAAAAGGTGGCCGGGACCTGTCCTATATTATTATATTACTGTACCGCACGTCTTGGAATAAATCCTTGTCTGACACCTGGACTTCTCATTGTGCCGGAAACGGTGACGTCATCGGTAACACCTCCTACAATTTGGCGACCAACGGTGGGCCCGAACAGGATCAGCAGAAGTACGTCACGCGCTCAGGCAGAATAACGACGACAACTGTGAAGACCTCACCAACAGCGATGTCCGTCAACCTGTCCGACACCCAGTTCCATACCTTACTGGAGAAGATCTCACCGTCCAGACAATAGAATCCTTCAGGACGTGTATCGACCAATATGACCGAACCAAGAGCTCTGAAGCCCTAGAAGCGTTGCTGGTAGCTGTTTCTATTTACAAACGAATAGAAAATATTACGGAGGCTGATGGCCGTATCCCGCTACTGCTGAAAGGAGAAGCAGTAATATGGTGGCAAGGCGTGAAGAAACATGTTACTACATGGCAGTCATTCAAGAACCGCCTACGCTACACCTCAAACCTTAAACAGTCAGTATAATATCTGCAAACGTGTTCCTGGTCTCGTCGGTTTACTGAAAACTTTCAGGCGATAACTCAGCCACTTACTAAACTTACGAAGAAAAAGACAGGTTGGGAATGGAATACGGAACAAGAAGATGCATATAACACACTGAAACAACGGCTCACAATCACGCCTGTCCTGAAACAAGCAGATGGAATCAAGCCGTACAGCCGTACATCCAGATAGATGCCACTGGTTTTGCACTCGGAGCAGCTCCCGTCCAGGGGGAGAAGGAATAAGCAGAAACCTGCGAAGAAGATGGTTACCCAAACCATACTACACCAGTACAAAAGGACATGGACGTCCTAGAAAGCACCAAATCTCCAGTTCCTCTCGCCGAGACGTCTTCGGGAACTGAGGGGGAGATTGTAACAAACCTACTTCAAGTAACTAGTACCACCTTTCATGCAAAGGATAAACTATTAAGTTCCGCCACTCGATACTAGATGGCGCTGTGCATTTACGTCACGTTTCTGAATCGCGGTGTTAAGATTCTCCACGAGTTAATGACCACCCATAGAACATTGACGTTTGTGAAGACTGACCTAGCAAATACTCGCGCGGATCGCATTTTTAATTGGTTTTCCCTGTGTTTGCACAAGGTACCTAGCCGGCACTTGTGCAGACTAGAGATGGGTCATTGACGGTTTTTGAGTTAATGTAATTTAACTGTTAAACATTAATGGTCAACGGGTTAAAAAAACTGTTAATAAATAACAGGTTAAAATTTCAATGATTCAATCGTTAGCGATAATCGTCAATTTATTGTGTCAACGTTTACGATACGAACGAATACGCATAAAATAACAACTTTGTTGCAGTTTAGGTTGAGATTTGATAAGAAATAAGTTTTTTTTTTATTGAACTGGACTGTAATGGAATGACCTGTCCTTCGTACTTATTCCAGGCTTAGGACTGTAACTGTAAGTAACGAATATTTCCGAAGGGGACTAAATTCACAGAAATGAATAAAATAATATTGAAATAATGCGTTGAGTGCGTTGACGTAAACTGACAGCTAATATTTTCAACCTGTTTTTTCATTAATGATTAACAGTTAACCCGTTGACCAATGAAAAGTCGTTAAAAAAAACAGTTTATTGATTCAACGCCCACCTCTAGTGCAGACATAGGGGAAGCAGCTCGGGCTGCCCGGTGAGCTCGCTCACCGAAGCGGTCGCGGTCGACCACATCAACGGGATGCCCAAGCCCGACAAGCGCGGCTCGTTGGGCCGCGGTGCCGGGCCTCCGGAAGTCCGTCCAGTGTTGGACCGGGCGTCGTCGATGCCAAACATTGGCGACGCGACATCGGGTTCGCCGCCGGCCGGACCATCCCAAGCAAGTGGGACCACGAAGGAAGAAGAGGGGGGGGAGGGAGCACTGCTGCAGCTGCCGGCCCACCGGCGACGCCGGCGCCTGCGCGTGTTGTGCCGTCATCGTCGCCGAGCCGTCATCAGGCGGTGTCCATCCGCCCCACCGCGTTCCGCCCGGTGCCAATATCGGCCCCGGGGCCTGCCGCTTCTACAAGCCGCGCATCGCAGGCGCGCGCCGCCGTACCGCCTGTGCGCGGGGCCGCGCGTGCCCCTGCGCCCGCGTCGCCCGCCGTGCGCACCGCCGCGTCGCGCGCGCACCCCGCGCCACCCGCGAATACCCGCACACCCGCTGCGCGCCCCGCTGCGCCGTCGCCGCCCGCTCCAGCCGTGCGCTCCGGCGCACCCGGTCCCCGCTTCTCGCTGGCGGGCCCGGTGATGGCTGAGCAGGAGCGGCCAGTGAGTGACACTAAAAGTGACAAAGGTGCCAGTGCAGTGAAAGTGCAGCCAGTGTCGGGCACCCCTGTAAGGGTGCCCGATTCACCGGCGCCCCCCCGCGTCTCCGCCTACGATTCGCCCGCCGCACTATCGGCATGCTCATCACGCGCGGGATCCAGCATGTCGCTGGTCTCGGCGGGGTCGGCCGGGTCCGGTCGCGACGACGTGTACTTGGACACGACACCTCGACCTGGACCGCGGCCCACCGTGGGAGGAGCAGTGACGCCGCTAGGGTTCGACTTCGAGTTCGAGCTTGCTGAACCCAGATCTCAGCGGCGGAGGCGGGGAAGAGATTCCAGCGGAGCAACACAGGAGGAGAAGGAGGCGAAGCGGGTTGATATGGGAGAGCCAGTGTCGCCTACCTTCGCTGATGTGGCCCGCAGCACGCCACCACCGGACATGACAACCGCAGGGGTAAGTCCACTTAATTTACCCCTTGCCCCCTCTGATTTTACTGACCCCCCCGCAGCCTCCTCCGGCACTGTAACGACGCCGAGGACGACGACGACGACTAGGACGACGACGACGAACAACGGGACGAAACAAGTGCCGGGGAAGAAGAAACTCAAATATCCTCCGCTGGTAGTGGAGAAGATGCCACACTGGGCTGTACATTTTAGAGCCATCGCCGCCAAACTAGGCCGGCCCCCGAACGCTCGCCCATATGGGAACGGGGTTAAATTCAACCCAGATAGCGAAGAAGAATACAGGCTGGTCCAACGCTATTTGACCAGCCTGGAGAAAGAAAGTGGCGTCTCTTGGTTTGCCTATTCACTACCAGCGGACCGAAGCCTAAAGATAGCCATCAAGGGGCTACCGGCGGACACCCCCCCTGAGGAGATAGAGGAGGAACTCCGGGCGCTGGGGTACGAACCGGAGTACGTGCGCCATATAAAAGGCGCACAGGGACGACCCGGATGCGTGTTCCACGCCATAATCAAGAGGACCCCAGACGTCCGGACCATCTATGACACCACCGTGTTTATGCTCATGAGTGGTGTCAGGATTGAGGCCTGGCGAGGCAAAAAAGGGCCCGCCCAGTGCCACCGGTGCCAGCGCTTCAGACACAGCTCGCACCAGTGTCACCGCCCGCTCGCTTGTGTGAGATGCGCGGGCGAGCACGCGGCAAAAGATTGCCCACGCCCGCGGGAAGAGCCGGCCACCTGTGTAAACTGTGGCCGGCTCCGCCATCTCCTTAGGGAACAAAATATCGACGTGGCGCTCATAGGTGAGACGCTACTGGGGCCTGAGGACAGGATCAGGTTCCCGGGATACCTCACCTATAGGAAGGATGAACGGTCGGCACAATGTAGAACCTACCGTGGTCTGGCGGTATTGGTGAAACGAAGAGTCGTCCATCAGGAACTCCCCTTGCCGTCACTCAGCTCATTTTACGCGCTGGGTGTGCAGCTGCACATAGCCGGCGAGGACATCAACATCTATGCATGTTACAAACCGCCCGCGGCTCGTCTTGACCTCATCGAGCTGCGGGCCCTACTGAACGCGTCACAACACGCCACCCTCCTCGCCGGCGACTTAAATTGTAAGCACCCAGCGTGGAATTCAATAAACCAGAATACCGAGGGGAGACGGCTCTTCGCGGACGCGGAGGCCTTCGGCTACTCGGTGTCCGGCCCTGAGACGCCTACCCACTACCCTGAAATCAGGCAGCACATACCGGACGTGCTGGACATCGTAGTCCACGGGGGCTACACTGCCAGGCCACACAGCAAGTGATAGACGACGAGCTACTGTCAGACCATCAGCCGGTACTCGTCGTCTTATCGGGTATCCCGACCCGACTGCAGCCCATTGCGCCATGTCGATCAACGGATTGGAAAATGTTCGCAGAGAAGTTGGAAGCCACCACGCCTACTCGGCCTATCGCTACCGCCGCGGACGTCAACCGAACGGCGGAAGACGTCACTGCTTGCATCCAGGGCGCCCTGGAAGCGGCGACAACGACGCAGCCGCAGGGGAGAGGGCTGATGCCGCCCCTGCCGGCGCGCATTATGTCGCTAATCACAGAGAAGAGGCGCCTCCGCAAGCAGTGGCAACCACTAAGATGTCCCACACTGAAAACGCAATTAAACCGTCTCGCGGAGAAGGTAAAGGCCGAGTTACATGCTTACACCGCCACGGGCTGGGAGGAACGCATTGATGCCACGACGGATAGTTGGCCGTCCGTACACCAACTCTGCCGCCAACTGACGAACACCCCAGCCCCGGTGCGACCGCTGCTAAACAGCGACGGGGCTCTTAAATATGTAGCGGAGGACCGCGCGGAGGTCTTCGCCGAACACCTGGAGCGTCAGTTCTGCCCGAACCCGACCAGCGACACCGAACATGTCGCAGCAGTCGAGAAACACATTGGAGAGTACTTCGCTACGCCGATAGCTCCCGATGAAGACCCAGTATTCTTCTCGCCCAGCGCGGTCAGACGCGCCATCCTAAGAACGAAGCCTAGGAAGGCCCCTGGTGCTGACGGCATCACCAACACAGTGCTGCGCCACTTGCCGTTCCGTACTGTAGCGGCACTGGCGCGCCTGTTTACGGCGGTGCTGCGCACGGGGACCTTTCCCGCTTCGTGGAAGGAGGGGCGCGTCATCATGCTGCCCAAGGCGGGGAAGAACACCCTGAAGCCGGAGAGCTATCGGCCCATCACACTGCTGCCGACTGTCTCCAAGGTGTTTGAAGCACTCCTGCTGCGACATCTACAGCCACACGTCACGCCGCGACCTGAGCAGTTCGGGTTTCGGTCAGAACATAGCACGACGCTTCAGTTGTCGAGGGTACTGCACCATCTCTCGGCAACTATGAACAAAAAGGAAAACGCGGTCGCAGTATTCCTCGACATGGAGAAGGCCTTCGACCGCGTGTGGCACGAAGGCCCGATTTACAAGCTGGCCACAACAGACGCGCCCCGTCGCGTGGTAAAGGTGGTTTCCGACTTTCTCGCCAACAGAACATTTAGGGTGGTGGTCGACGGAGCGCTATCCAGCGCCCTCCCGGTGCGTGCCGGTGTGCCGCAGGGAAGCTGCGTATCGCCGGCGTGTTACTCACGTTACACCGACGACATACCAACAACTCCAGACGCGATGCTCGCGCTGTACGCCGACGACGCCGCGTACATAACCACCTCGCTCAACGCGAAGCACGCGGCGTTGAAAATGCAGCGTGCGCTAGATCTCCTCCCCGAGTGGCTGTCCAAGTGGCGGCTATCGGTTAACGTGGGTAAGACGCAGGCGCTGGCCACCGGTGCGGGGGCCCTCCCGCCACCCTTGAAGCTGCAGGGAGCCGATGTCGAGTGGTCGCCCCAGGTCAAGTACTTGGGGGTCGCCATCGCCCGTCGGCTCACAATGGGGCCACACGTCCGCGCGGTCGTCGCTAGAGGCAAGGTCGCCCGCTGCCTCCTACGACCAGTGCTCTCATCCCGTATCCCGGCGCGCGTCAAGTTGGGCGTGTACAAGGTGTACGTGCGCCCAATACTGACGTACGCCGCCCCCGCCTGGTTCGCCCTCACGAGCGAGACGAACCGGAAGAAGCTCCGCGCGCAGCAGAACCAAGCGCTGCGGACCATAGTTGCTGCCCCTCGCTACGTGAGGAACGATGTGATACAGCGGGGCCTCGGGATAGAGGGCCTGGACGTCTTCGTGCAGCGCCTCGCGAAGGTCATGTTCGCGCGTGCCGACGCATCTGATTGGCCCCATGTTAAACAGATCGCGCCCTGGCATGCGCGGCCACCTGACGCGAGGAGACCTCTGCCCCGCGACCTGGTCGCGGACGACTGACCCCATTCACCGGACTGGACTTCCGAGTGAGTCGCTCTCAGTTTACACGCGGCTCATTGCGACAAACACACTCCACAACACTACATACACCTGCTGCGTGGCGCGTGCTAGGATAATTTAGGCGTGTCACGTAGTAAACATCAGACACTCACCTCTACACAGGCGCTAAAAACACATGCGAAAACGCAGCGCGGGCGTGCGCGTTTTTCGCATAGACACCGGGTGGCGTCACACAGTACAATGCCACCCACACACCCATAACACGGTCCCACTAACCCACGCAGGCTCGGCTAGCTCTGAAAGTGTGATGGGCGGGGGCCACTCACCCTTCTGTAGGAACGTCGAGTCCGTACCTCTGTCGCTGGTCGCCTCCTGCTGGGCTTCACCCATGTAGATGGGGGTTCCACCTGGTAGGGGTTGACCGCCGGGGTACGGTGAAGAAAGCGGCGCTGAATAGCAGCGTCATGGCGTGCCTGCAGACACAAAGATAGCAATCATTCACAGGGGCGCGACAGTCGCGCCCCATCATCTCCAGGCCGTGCTAGGCCAACACAATGACGGGCCCGTATTGACGGGCCGAGGTGCTGCTGCCGCGGGAGAGGGGCTACGCCCCGTTACCGCTAGTCACACCCCCTGACCGGGGTGTAGTGACAACCATTGAGAGAGCTGACCTAGCATTGCATTCGAGGGCTACGTCCTACTTGGAATAGCTACACGGGACCTTGCTAATAAGTCTGTAAGAATTAAGACAGATTGTCATTTTTGGTTTAGAGGACTTCTGTTCCCCGCCTTCGTCCTTACAGGGAAAAGGTGGCCGGGACCTGTCCTATATTATTATATTACTGTACCGCACGTCTTGGAATAAATCCTTGTCTGACACCTGGACTTCTCATTGTGCCGGAAACGGTGACGTCATCGGTAACACCTCCTACAGAATAATTTTTTTGTCTTTTTTCACTTTACTAAGACTCGGTTAAACAAAAAAAAATGTTATTGATACGCAAATAAGTTTTCTTTGCAAACAGTACTTTTCAATCAACAATTGACAGATAGAGGTCATTGACGTTCCTATTCTTATTTGAATCGCATCAGAATGATTAAATGAACGATGTTGGTCCTATGGAGAAAGTTATTCAGTTTGACGGTCACCACACCCATAAATGACCACACCTTTCTCAAACAAATAAGCATTATTACTTTATCTAATGTACTTCCAAATTAAAAAAAAAAACCAACAGTTGATGCTCAGCGCAGACCGAAAAAAGTGCAGAGCTGTACATTACAATAATTACCTTTTTTTTGGTATATCTGCGTCAATGTTCGCACAACTTTGCACCTTACGACACTATCGAAAAAGAGTATTGTTCAATGTGATGTAAGTACTGTTCTCTCGGTCAGCACGGACCTTAAAAAATTTAGTACAATTATTATAATTACAATAGCATATCACAGACCTTAACTGAAGTTTTCAGAACATGTCACAACAATATTATTTATAAATTAATAAACTCCGGCCGCCGTCGAGAGAACGTTTTTGACACCTGTCAGTTTTATACTAACGAATATTTGTCTTGCGAATTTGATCCTTATTAGTTTGTAGAAATTGTCCAACTGAATGTAACAGGTGCCTAAAGAAGAAAAGTAATCTTTTAGGCACCTGTCCCACCGCCAGCGATTATCGAGAAGCGAGTAGAACTAGCAAACGAGTTGGACAGCAATGAGCAGCGAGTGAGAGACGGCGATGAGTGATTACTCGCTGGTGTCAACTCAACTCAACTCAACTCAAAGCATTTATTTCAATTAAACCAATTACAGGCACTTTTGAATTGTCAAAGAGTCGGTCAGTAGGTAAGTCAGAAAGTTGAAGCTAGTTGCCCATTCCAAAACGTAGATCTATGGAGAAGAACGGGCAAGAAACTCCACGGACACTCTTTTAAATCAAAATATGGTTACAAAATATTGGTTACACCATTCATGTTGAAATTATACATGTGAGAACGATGAACGTTAAAAGCGTCTCAGCGGGTGTTCTGCTCGCCAAGCGAGCGTCGCTGAGCGAGTACTGTCTTTGATAGCTGCGACAAACTAGTGGAGAGAGAGTTCTCGCCAGCAGTATGAACGGTCAACAGGAGCTACAATCTTTTGTACATTTCTGGAGCCATAAAACCGGCCAAGTGTGTGTCGGACCACGTCATGAAGGGTTCCGTGGTTGGGATGAATTTATACCAAGCACAAACACTGTCGTTGAAAAATGTTCCCCCATACATTCCAACTGCTAATGTAAGTTTGTACGCACAATATTGAGTGATTTACCTTGTTATTTTAAGAGACTTTTTACAGAACTTTTTTTTTCATTTTCTTATTTCTCCCCCACAAGTGAACCCCATATTCAAAATTAATTTATTTACGTTACACTTTCGTGTGTGGGTCACAGAAATTCATATGTGTACCAAACAACATAACCGGTCCGGTAGATTCGGAGCAAATCAGCTGTTCTATCACAGCTGATTTCCTCCGAATCTACCCGACAGACAGACACACGAGTGATCCTATAAGGGTTCCGTTTTTCATTCGGTCGTACGGAACCCTAAAAATCGTTAACATTAGGCGCTTCTTAAGTAAATAACTTACAGGAAGGGAAAGCACCAGGATATGACCTCGTCGATGCAACCCTTCTGAAAAACCTCCCATACAAAGGAATAATGAAACTAGTACACATATTCAATGCCTGCCTGAAACTTGAACATTTTCCTGGTCAATGGAAGATCGCACAGGTAGTAATGATAGCAAAACCCGGCAAACCCGCACAAGAGACAACCTCTAATAGGCCCATCAGCTTGCTGCCAGTAGTCGGAAAACTCTTCGAACGGATACTCCTAAACCGAATGAAGGAACATCTAGTTACAGTGTTACCTAAACACCAGTTTGGATTCCGTGAAAGACATGGAACAATCGAACAAATTCACCGTATTGTCGATATTATCAGCAGAAGCCTAGAAAACAAACAATATTGCTCAGCGGTCTTTCTTGACATCAGCCAGGCTTTCGATAAGGAATGGCACGACGGCTTTATCTTTAAACTAAAAAAGATGCTCCCACGCTGTTTTCTTCACATACTCAAATCGTACCTGGATAAAAGGAGTTATCGGGTAAAGTATAACGAGGAATGCTCAGACATTCATGAAATAAAATCGGGTGTCCCGCAGGGTAGCACTACTGGGCCCAATCTTATACCTTATCTTTACAGCAGACATACCTACAAACGATCACACGTCAACTGCGACGTATGCTGATGATACGGCCTTGCTATCTACTCACACTAATCCAGAAACTGCGTCACTTTTGCTACAAAATCACCTCCACGATATAGAGTTGTGGCTGAAAAGGTGGCAAATGGAAAATGAAGGCAAATGAAAGTAAATCTGTTCATGTAACTTTCACCCTCAGGAGAGAAACTTGCCCCGCCGTCAAATTAAACGACAAAATTATACCTCAGGAAGATAATTCAAAGTATTTGGGAATGCACTTGGACAGAAGAATGACATGGCAAAAACACATCTGGACTAAAAAGAAAGCAACTTGACGGAAAACTTCGCAACCTCAACTGGCTAATTGGACGGCACTCACAACTAAATGACAACAGCAAAATGTTGTTATATAAAGCAATACTAAAACCAATCTGGACCTACGGCATACAGCTGTGGGGAACCGCATGTATGTATGTGGGTATCCCCCAGTGTATTAGCAATAAATACATGTACCTAGACTTCGGCATAAAAACTGTCCGACAAGAAATAGTCCAAAGCAGCCTGAAGTACCAGGAGAAGCTAACAGCCCACGTGAATGAACTTGCCCAGACTCTGAGTGGAAAAGGTGGTCTCCAACATACCCATCTAAAGAGACATGACATTCCTAATCTCACCGAAAGATTCCCACAATAAAACAACAAGAGAGTTCGTTGGAAAGAAATTTTCCAACTTTTATTGACTCTCGTGGAACCGTAAAACCAGACAATTGTCAGCCAAGGAAGTGGCTTATTGTTCTAAGAACAGATTGCCAGGACGCAGAATGAGCAAAAAAAAAAAATAATATTAGGCGCTTCCTCGTCAGCGCGGCGGTGGGGCGGAGGTGAGAAGGAGAGGGCCGTAATCCACGCGGGCACGAATCGTGTCTTCGAATTTTTACCCGCCTACGGCGAAGCAAAAAGCGGGGGTTATGATTTTGACCTTCTACTACATGGAAGGTTAGTAAATCCTAATTTTCCGTCTTCTGCATAATCTCACAAGCAGCCAAACTAATCCCATGATTCGATAACAAATGACTTTTCAAGCTACATTTCTGAACAAAAGTCATGCTGCATACTTCACATTTAAATCTTCTATCGTTATTATGTATCCGCATATGTTCCCTTAAAGTATACTTCCTTGCATACGACTTATGGCAAACTTCACAAGAATAGTTCCTCTCCCCTGTATGTTTTACCATATGAGCCTTTAAGGCCTTTTTACTGAAGAAACGGTACCCACATTCCGTACACTGACAATTCCGTTCCATTAAATGACTTTTTTTTATATGATACATTAATAAACTCTTTAAAATATATGACTTATTACACACATTGCACTTGTACTGAGCCTCACTGTTATGCACTTTCACTAAATGTTGGTTCCGTTGATAGTAACTCCGGAAAGGAACGTTACAATATGGACAGTTTGAAATGTTTCTCGCTCCTAGATGCTTCATCTTCTCATGGTAATGCTTCTTTGTACGGCTAGCGAAGACCTTTTCACAGTGATCACATTTAAAACTACCCTCTTGGTGTGTAGTACGATGAGCGTTCAAAGAACGTTTAGTAGCGAACGCAGAATCACAGATCGAGCAAGTATAGTTACTATAATGCTTATTCATATGCTGTTTAAGCATTTTAAAAGTCTCATACGTAGACGAGCACATTGCACAGTCATAAACATCACCTTTTTTCAACTTAAATTGTTGTATATGATCTTTGATATCATTATGGATTGTTTTCCCATGTTTTTTGACTAAATGATCCTTGAAAATACCTAGACTGTCCATTTTTTCGTTGCATATCTTGCAGGTTAAGTCAGCAACGTCAACTTTGACATTATATTCTGACATATCGAAATGAGTTTTGAAATGAAGGCGTTCTTTCAGATGCTCCTTTTCTGTATGTTGTCTCAAATCTGCCGGATCTGGGTAGGACAGGTCACAGTACCCACAGGAGTATCCTAGCAACGTTTTATTTGTAAAAGGGGTAGCGTTAGAGTTCTTCAGTATAGTCTGAAGGTTCTCTCTGTGCTTCATTTTCTCCTGGTGCGGTTGTCCTGACCAAAGTAAGCTGATTTTAGATTCGCCAGGGGCCGTCAGTTTTAATCTTGTTTTTTTAGGTTTAATTTCAGTCTTTTTTACTGGCTTAATGTCTGGCATTTCGCAGTCTTCTGTGAAAAGAAAGAATAACAATTAAGTGATTTACTTTATAGCTTTATTAGTCTAGAGGTCTAGAGGTAGAGAGGGATGGAGGAGGCTTTTACCGCACTAGGCGGTCCTTATAATGTAGTAACAAAGTAAATTCAATAATAATAAAAAAAAAGTAACTACTTAATCTGAATTTTTGTACTAACATCAATAATAATTTCTAATAATTTTCAATGTATAATTTAATTGATTTTACAATTATTTATTTCTGACATTTTACTAATATTTATACTTACTTACAAAATTTTAATTGGAATGAATTTTTAAATTAATTATTTTTTGTTTAGTCTAATAACTGTGATAGTATTAGTACTTAATAAGAAAACAATAATTTATGTTTTTTATCGAAATTTAATTAAATTGTATTTATTTTTAATAATAATGCATGTATTGTACAGTACCCGGCGATAAATATTACACATCGACCTTTGGAAAGAGACAATCTGCTAATTTCGGCTTCGTAGAGCGTTATCTCTGTCGCACACTACCTATGTGACGTTTTGTCAGTCCAATTTTGTAACCGAAGCTGACAGATTTAAAAACAGCTGTAATTTTCCAAAATAATTAAATACGTAAACATAATGTGAACATGTTTTTTTATTTTATTTTACTCCAACCTAAAGCCATCACTTATAGAAAAATTGGTGTATTTAATACAAAGAATAAAAAGAATTATCAAAAGAAGCAAATCATAATTGTTGTAACAGCTCCTAATAGATACCGGACTGTTTGTATTTCGTGCGACAGAGATAACGCTCTACGAAGCCGAAATTAGCCGATTGTCTCTTTCCAAAGGTCGATGTGCAATATTTATCGCCGGGGACTGTAATTAATTAGTAAGGAATCAATAAAGGCTTTTTATTTCATTTATTAGTCTAGAGGTCGCCGGTCGTAAAAGGACTGCTGAGAGTAGGGTCGGGAATTAGAGAATTCTCAGTACCTTTCCAGAGTTTGGATTTGAGCTTGGTTGATACGCATATAATTAAACTATTTCACGGAGGCAGGTTAGTTATTGCAATTTAAACCTTATGATTAACGACATAAAGGCTACTAGACACGACTTCGTGAGATAGTTTAATTAACTTAAGGACGCATTTACGAGTGAGTAGTCAAATCATTAAACAAAAGCATGTTTATTAAATAAAATGCTTTGCATTCTTAAAATTGACCAAAGTGAAAATTTTACTTCAGTTCATTTATTGAGAAACTGTACCTACCTAAAATTATATTTATAGTTCAGAATCGTACCAGAAGCAAAGCATTTTATTAATAAACATGCTTGTGTTTAAAAAGTAATGATTTGACTACCCACTAACATCACACGCGGGTTGAACGACATTGGTCAAGTCTGTTATTCGTCAAATCGGCAATTCGTCAAATTTGATATTGGTCAAAGCTGTAGTTCGTCAAATCGTCTTTTTGTCCAATTACGAAATTAGCCAAACACGCTATTGGTCAAGTAATTTAAGTACAATCAACTGTAAAAATTAAAGTAGGTACCTCATGATACCTATTTATTCAATTCATATTTATTTATATTGAATTCATACCCAACACAACTGTTTTAAACACTTTAACGCATCTAATTTTCCACTCAATAATTTTTCTATTATTTTTTCTATTTTGCCATCTTTTATGATGTCGGATGTTTTCCTCTGCTTCTTATATCTTCTCTTTTAACTTTATTTAAATAATATTTCGCTTCTTTTTTTTAAAATACTGATGCATGCAAATGTTGTGTTTTTCTTCTACTTTAATCCCTAAACTCCGATGCCAAGCCTCGACTGCGTCGGTGGTACGATGGCGTTCATTTGCACAACACCACATAGTCCTGAGAAACCCTTTTTTGCCATTGCTCAGTAAAATATTTTTATATTCTTTTCCTAACAAGTGTGTCCTCGGCCAGAAAATGCCTGAGCCGTAGCTTTTTTAATTAAGAATTTGTATGCTCAGGTTTTTATTCTTGTATTGAATATGACATGTAAATTTAGTTTAAGCTTGAATGTTATTTCTTTTCTTTTTTTTTTTTGGTAGCTGTGTTGTGTTGTTCACACTCCTTCTTTCCAATCTGTTTTTAGAAGTGATGACTTTTAATTGGCTGTCAGTCTCACACATTATTTTTTATTCCGTTTGGTTTAGCTGTAAGTCATCCATAGTTATAAATAAATAAATAAATATTAAAATAGGCGCATATACAGCAGGCGGCTTTTCCTTTTATAAGTTCCTACAAGCAAGTTATGTGAATTCAAAACGCATGTTTTCATCGACTGTGCATGGACTTGACCAATAGCGTGTTTGGCTAATTTCGTAATTGGGCAAAAAGACGATTTGACGAACTACAGCTTTGACCAATATCAAATTTGACGAATTGTCGATTTGACGAATAACAGACTTGACCAATGTCGTTCAACCCTCACACGCACACATATCAACTCGGAAAGGGATCTTCACCGTATCACCTTTCACCTCGCCGTCAAACAGGCGTCAACCTAACGTAGGTAAGTACTAAGCACGTAACCCAAGCGGCGCGGCGTGGGGACGACGAGCCGTAAGCGCGGGGACCGCTGGTTGACCACGCGCCACACCGCGGTTCGTGAGCTTGTCCCGAGGCGAATCGTTTACGTTACGATTCCGATTAGTGTGCTTTTCAGTAGGGAGTTTCATACAACGTTCCGTTTCCGAGTTGATAAGTGTGCTATGACCTTAAGGTTGATGCGCCAGGGTAGCCCGCGAAATTCAAAATTTCTTAAGTTTTTTGCAATTTATAGGTCAGTGTGAGCTTGTATGTTGATTAAAATATGATTCGCGGCCGTAGCTATAATGCCGTAGCATCTCAAACCTCATGATTTCATGAAATCGCTAGATTTGAGGTAAATGCTAACTTATGGAGTTGTATTGCTGATTCTAATGATTATAATTCTGTAAAGCCATAATAGATACGGCCGCGAATCATATTTTAATCAACATACAAGCTCACACTGACCTACAAATTGCAAAAAACGTAAGAAATTTTGAATTTCGCGGGCTACCCTGGAGCTTTCGCCTTAACACCTGTATCCCCAAAAGGCAAAAGGCTACTCGCGGCGCTGTGAACAGTCAGCGATCAACTATAAATACAGGGTGTAAGTGTATACAGTGGCAATATTTTAAGGGGTCATTGTACTCATCATTATGAACAACTTTTACTATGGGACAAAATCTAAAATCGCGAAAAAAATATCTGCTGTTCAGTACATTTATGTTCGCATAATTCGTCAAAATGTAGGGAACAGCAGATTTTTTTTTCGCGATTTCAGATTTTGTCCCATAGTAAAAGTTGTTCATAATGATGAGTGCAATGACGTCTTAAAATTTTGCCACTGTTTACACTTACACCCTGTATGTACTTATGTAGGTTTAGGTATCTCTCTTACTAACACGGGATCTACAATTTTTTGTAATTCTTGAGCGAGAATATCGTTGATAGCTAGTCGCTTCCTCGTCAGGGGTGGCACAGGTGCTTAAAATTGCAAATGCGGTTTAGAATCTAGATAATAGTTATTTATGCAACTGACGTATAATAAGGGGTATTAAAACACGAATGTGGGTTTATCACACGAGGCGAAGCCGAGTAATAGCCGGATAATAGTATCACATGAGTGTTTTAATACCTAATTATGTACAGTTGCATACAAGACTTTATCTACATCCATGTTATCAATCCTCTATAAAAGGTTCTGAAACAGTTTTTTGCAATACTAATACTCGTATCGAACATGGCGGCCGGCGTCATAGTATACGACGTGAATTCGAATAAGTTATTTTTTTTTAAATTACGGCGCTGTTGTAGTGAAACGCGCGTGCATTACTATGTTCTTTTTTTGAAAACGAGTTGCATTATGAAATTCAGTACAACATTAGGGCCCTCGCCCACGGCGACTTTTTGTAGCGATGCTGTCGCGCGTTTACGAAATGCGGGACTGCATCGCTACTAACGCGCGTTAGTCGCATTTGCAACGCGCTACAGAAGCGATGCCAACGCGCTACTAACGCGCTACAGTATCGCGACTGTATCGATGCAAGCGCGCGACCGTGTCGGACGACATCGGGGAGAGAACGGAGGGAGGGTGGCGCGTGAGTGGAGAACCGAGCTTTCGTTGCCTACGCTCCGGCTGCTTACGTAAAATCAACACCAAAGACAACGTGACGAATGTTGCCTCAACGGATCTTGCAACTGTAGCGATCGCAGGTATTTTTGAGTCGTTACTGAATCGCGTTTGCATCGCGACAGAAGCGCACCAGTGTCGCGTTTGCATCGCGACTGAATCTGGGCCCGTGGGCGAGGGCACACAGCTAGCGACCGCTTCGCGACTGTATCGATGCGGACGCGCGACAGCATCGCTACTGCATCGCTACAAAAAGTCGCCGTGGGCGAGGGCCCTTAGAACACCCGTTTGAATGCTATTATGGTTACCATGGTTACTATGACACTGGCTGTTTTAATGTTGGCAATAAGCTAACTGTTGCAGAAACTTTTATAGAGGATTTATAGCATGGGTGTAGATAAATTAATTAATTATTGTTAAAATTTTACAGAGTCAACACTTGACATTATAATAGTGGTTATGACATTATGATAATAATACAATTTACAATTATTTATATATTCTGACATTGTATTAAACATTATCTGTTGATCATTGACATGATTTTAATTAATTTGTTACGGACTTTTAATTAGCTGCTGATTATTATTATTTTAATTAAAATTTAATTCAAATGTTGACATTGTAATCACTTTCTCTGCTTTTTTTTTGTATTTGTTTGTCTAGTATGACTAGTTTTGTACGCCATAAATGGCAAAACATGTAGCTACCTCATATTAATTATAAGACCTGTCTACTTTTACTCATGTTTCACAAAATAAATAATTATCTTATCTTATCTTAAACTCACTGATAGATGTAGCAAGCCGGGACACGAGCGATTTAATCTTGTCATTCTTCCACGTGCCGTCTGAGGGCGCTTTCTTCTTCGCTGCAGTGCGTTTGGCCTGGGCACTGGTCTTAGGTCTGGGTTTTGTACGCTTGGGGTCAGCATTCTTTTTCAATGAAACTACCTTCTCGCTTTTGACTTTTTCTTGGGAAGTTATACTGGCTGGAGAGAAAAGAATCAGTTTGTTAGAGGAGCGGCAATAACTCGATATTGTTTGTAATAACCAGACTTATAAAAAAAGGTCCTCCTTTTTTATATGTCTATGGTAATCAACGAATTAAGAATGATATTCTTAATTCGTTGATGGTTGATGGTGGTGATGGTTGGTGGTGGACTTAAATTAGTTTTATATCAGTTATGTCGTGGCCAGATCTTAGGATTGATCATTTCATGAAATGATGTTTCATGTAATGGCCAGCTAAAATTGACCATATTGTTTAACGTCAACGTTTAATGATATTTCAGTCGACGTTTGGCCATATCATGAAACACAACTATTTCATGAAATAATCGGACAATTCTTGAAATGATCATCAGCCATATCGTATTCGGTTTTCTATTTTCGTTTTTTGCCACTGACTTTCGAAACTAAAATTATTTTTCTTTTGTAGTGTTTTTTGGAAGTCGGTTTTTTTGTGTAAAACGTTTTTTTTTCACTTTTCCACATAAATTCATATTTGTATTTGTACCACTATTTTCAATGTAAATAACAGTGACAGGTATTATAACAGCATCAAAAAAACAGAATTGAGATAATTTGGTGCTTATTGAACGACTTCACCAAAGAAACTTCATGACCGTTTTACCTCTCAAACCCTGCAGGGCTATTGGCTATCTTTTTCATTGTCAGTGACTAACTCGCTTTCAGTTGTACACCGAACTTTGATGACAACTGAGATTGACATAACATTGGTATTGCGTATTACAGTAAGTGGATATCACGTGACGGTGGCGAACGGTGCTCTTCGTCCAAGTACTTGACGCCTCAATTTTTTATCGACTATTATGCGGCTAAGTTGAGTAACGCCTTTTTTCGTTACAATACTTCATTTTAGGGAACATTTTATATTAAGGCGAAAGCGCCAGGCTAGCCCGCGAAATTCAAAATTTCTTACGTTTTTTGCAATTTGTGTCAGTGTGAGCTTGTATGTTGATTAAAATATGATTCGCGGCCGTAGCTAATATGGCTTTACAGAATTATAATCATTAGAATCAGTAATACAACTCCATAAGTTAGCATTTATCTCAAACCTCATGATTCTCTTGTGGAATGCAAATAAATATATTGAGTATTGATTTCATGAAATCGCTAGATTTGAGATAAATGCTAAGTTATGGAGTTGTATTGCTGATTCTAATGATTATAATTCTGTAAAGCCATATTAGCTACGGCCGCGAATCATATTTTAATCAACATACAAGCTCACACTGACCTACAAATTGCAAAAAACTTAAGAAATTTTGAATTTCGCGGGCTACCCTGGTGCATCAACCTTAAGCGGTTTATATTCACTTGACAATCTTTTGCAGTTGTAACCATAGACTAGTATTTATAAAATGAGGTTGTAACTCGACAGTCTAGCGAAATTCAATTAAATAATGTGTGTTTATATTTACTTTTGTTATTTTTTTAAATTGTAGGCATGGTTGAAGAAATAAAGCGTACCGACCTATTTTTTAGCAAACTATCTAATGTTAAAAAGCTGAGATATGGTTAATATGATATGTAAGTATTTATTTTATATAATAGTTGACCAACTTAATTCTTCATCAGACCCCTAGATCCAAAGTACTAAACTTGTTAAGACGAATCAAACGACCCCAAATTCGATGAGGTTGAGTCGTTTTATTACAGAGTTCCCATAGCCGCCTTCCAGGGTGCAACCTTCTGGCTCCATCGTCAGACCCTGGATATCATCTAGGACCAGAGTCCTTGCCAAGATGAATCAAACGAGCCCAAACTCTATGGGGCTGCGTCGTTTTATTACAGAGTTCCCATGACCACCTTCCGGCTCCATCATCAGATCAGCTCCATGTCATAATAATATTGCATTGTCAACCAATTTGCTTAGGCATGCAAAATTTCAGCTCAATCGGAAACCGGGAAGTGGGTCAAACTTAACTTGCAAGATTCGGTCACAGACAGAGAGACACCGGACAGGTGAAACGTAATAAAAGCTTGCAAATCCCAGCAATATTAGACGTGCCATACTTCTGCCACGAACATCCTTGTTCACAATAAAACAACAAAAGCTTCGGTGATAATACAGGCTTCGGTGATAATCACTAGAATTTCTAAAACACTACCTTTGAGTAGTGTCTTTCACGAAAGCAACCACAGACTAAATGATCATCAATTTGATGTCCACTAAGCTTAGACAATCGCAATCTTATAAGTATCGATACAATAACATCTGTCAAAATATGTTACGGTGGCTATCAGCGATACTCGGTGCCTATGACGTGTTCCTAGTTGGTCACTGAAGATATCCAATACGAAACTAACTGTTTGACAGTTAATCGATGTACACTTTGCCAAGTGATCATCACTATGAACTGTCAACAGAGATACGCAATAGCCCTGCTGGTCACTTCTACAGAAATCTAAATAGTGCCTTATTATTTAGATTTCTGTGGTCACTTCTGACGTTTATCTGACCATAGAGTGAAACTGCCCCCAGGGATATTAACACTTATCAAGGTGTAATAATAGTGGTTTTGCCGCGCAAACGGGTGGTACGGTGTCGTACGGTCAGCAAAATTGATTGAGAAAAAATACTTAATTAAAATCGGAACATGAATTTTAAAGAAAATTAACTCTTATCTAATAAATGAAATGCTAAAAAGCAGATTATCGTATCATTTTGTGTTAATTTAGATAAGTAATGTCAAAAAGTAGCAGACCGACTTCTGTTGCTGACCGTACCAGCGGCGCTTGACGGTAAGGACGGCGAGCGGTATTATACCGTACCGTCAGTGCTTGAGAGGCAATTTGAGCTGGGGGCTAAAACGGCCACTTTGGCAGAATCATAATAGGTATTATGAATCATATTTGAAATCGTAAAACGGTCACAAACTGACAATTCGTAATTTATCTGCGTACAATTCATAGCACGCAATAAATCTGTTTAACAGTTTTGTATGGAGATTCGTAAAATAGTCCACAAATTATGAATTAGAAAGAAAGAAAGAAAGAAAAATCGTTTATTTTGCACAAATAAAACGCACATTAGAAACTAAAAAAAAATAAATAACAAAGTACACACATTATGCAAAGTAAGCAAAAGCCTCGTATCCAAGTTGTCTTTGATCTCAGACCAAAGACAACAATTTAAAACAGTAATTCTACAATACTACTTAGACTAAATTGAAGATTGATTGAATTGAATTGCTTTATTGAAGTTTAATGTCAAATAGCACAATGTCAAATCACGATAAAATGCTGGGAATTCAGGAAAAGTATCGCTTTTAGAGGAATTGCTTAATGTTGCCGTTTTAGGCCCCTTGTCCTTGGGTATCGAAGCTGAACTCACCTGCATCTATTAGATAGTAGTCATCAGAATCATCTCCGCTATCATGTTTTGGCTCGACTTTAATTTCTACTTTCTCATCTGAAAACAAAAATTATGATATTAGAAAGAGTACATACATTACATGTGAATACTTTTGATAATTATGTAATCAATAAAAAAAATCTAATAAATAGTATTCAAATTCAAATTCTTTAATTCAGACCATAGATCCATATAGTGTTAGTATAGCCTAATTGTTAGTAATTATTTAAAATATAAATTAATTGGCGACATGTACTTCTGTGCCTGATAAACGGCCCATCTATTTTGTCCGCCAGTGTAGCAAGGATGTTGTTCGGACTGTCTCTGAAACGCCGCAGCATAGATGCACATCGCTTGCGCATGACGGCATAGAAGTCGTCTAGCCTCGCTTCCGCAAACATACCGGACGCGCTGCAAAATCGAGGCAGCCCCAACAACACCCTCAACGCATTGTTATACTGAACGCGCAGAGCGTTGTAAGCCTTCTGCGTATACCTAACCCACAAGCTGCACGAGTAGAACGACTGGCAATAAGCTCTGAATACAGTCAATTTTACCTCTTTAGTACACTGTGCAAACCTTGCGGGCAAGCATATTGCATCTGGCTGCCAACGCCCTGCGCTCCCTATCAATATCCTGGTCATCCGAGAGACAATCCGTGACCACATGGCCGAGATATTTCAATTGAGTGACGACCTGCAACGGAGTACCTTGCAACTTCACAGGTGGGATATTTGCAGGTGTGTTATTACGCACTTTAAACACTATAACTACACTCTTTGTTGCATTATACCTCAAGCCATGAGTCTCCGCATAGCTCTCACAAATGGCCATCAGCTTCCTTAGACCACAGATTGATGGACTGAGTAGCACCATATCATCAGCGTGACTGAGGTTATTGATCATCTTTCCATCAATAGAGCATGCGACCAAGGTCCGACTCAGTTCACCAACCAGCCGGTCCATATACAGGTTAAACAAACTAGGTGAAGTTAACCCCCCCTTGCCTCACACCACAACCTAGCCCGTACGATGCAGAATGGGCATCCGCCCACCTAACAGAATTTTTCTGGTTTTTATCACCAGTACTTAAATAAATTCATAACCGCAATTATAACAGAATGCCAGTAATCCCGAAAGGGTTAGGTAGAGGTGTACCTATGCACCCACTTTTGACCAGTCGAGTTTAAGGGGGATGCGCTAAGGTAGCCCGCGAAAGTCAAATTTTCTTACGTTTTTTGCAATTTGCAGGTCAGAGTTAGGTTGCATGTTGATTTCATGAAATCTTGAGATTTGAGGTCAATTCTAACATATAGAGCTGCACCCTAATTGCGTAACACATTATCAATCGGAGTCTGAATCATTTTGAAACAAATTGCTAATCCATTGCTTCATATGTTCGAAAAATTTGTCTGCTCAATAATGTACATAACGCAATGAATGTTGTTGAACTGTCACAATGAAACCATCTCCGATTGATAATGTGTTACGCAATTAGGGTGCTGTATTGCTGATTCTAATGATTATAATTCTGTAAAGCCATATGGGGGGGGCTAAAACGGCCACTTTGGCAGGATCATAATAGGATAATATTATGAATAATATTTGAAATCGTAAAACGGTCACAAACTGACAATATATTATGAATTGTCAGTTTGTGAAACTTGTCAGTTTGTGTGACTGACAATTCATAATATCGTCGACCGTAGGTTCAATTGAGGTAAGGGACAAAATACCCAAAATGAGTTAAGTATACAGTTTTGTTCAGAATTTTTCGCTCTATCGAATGGTGTATATGAAAAAATTCTAGCTTAAGAAAAATGTCCCTTACCCTAATGATTTTTGGATCCAAATTTCGAATCAGCCCCATAATAACAATGTATCTGAAAAACTATGCAATATAGGAACTTGAAATGATGTAACTATTGCCGAAAATCCACTTGAAATAAGGTAAGGGTCTTCCCAATCAACGAATTACCAAATAAATTGAATCCAACGCAGAGGTCAATTTAATGTAAGGGACGAGACTACAAGATACTGACTAAGTATCTTGTAGTAAGGGACATTACTAACAAAATACGTTGTTGTAAGGGACATCTATTTTCTTAAATAGCTAATTTATTTAAATAAATGTTACACGTGTAGATAGAGCACTAAAATACAAGATTATGTGTGAAATCAGACCCGAAAAAGGTTAATAAGAAAAAAAGTAATAGGCGATTTAGTCCGAAAAAAAACTTTGTCGGCCTCTCCTGAAAAATCGTATTTTGTCCCTTACCTCAATTGAACCTACGGTCGACGATATATTGTCAGTTTGTGACCGTTTTACGATTTCAAATATTATTCATAATATTATCCTATTATGATTCTGCCAAAGTGGCCGTTTTAGCCCCATAGTCATGGCCGCAAATCATATTTTAATCATCATACAACCGGACACTAACCTGCAAATGGCAATAAACGTAAGAGAATTTGCAGGCTACCTTAGCGCATCCCCCTTAAGTCCCATGTAATAGAGGCGAGCTATTGCCATCAATTGGGCACAAAACCATACTCCGGGCTACTGAGAAATTCCTGATGGAAAAACCCAGAACCTAACAATGATTTGATATCACCATCGTGTTACTTAAAAAGGCATAACTCCAGGGTTATTAATAAGGTGGCTTGAAAATAAAACACTTGATGTAGCATTACCTCTTTCAATACATTCAATTTTCTTAAAGAATTCCTTATCAGCGCTCAGCACTTGTTGCCTGAAGTTGAACGAACTGCGGAGACTCTTGATGCATGTATCGCAGATACCAATAGGTATTTCATTCAATGGTTTTAGCTGGAAATAAAGTTATTGAATAATTATTTAGAGGAGCTTGTGGCTAAGTAATTGCAGTTGTACGGGTCGATCAGGCTAAGCTATGTTGGTTGCCAGGGTTGGTGAGTGGATGGGTGGTGGGGAAATCATGTTAAGCCATTGATCACGGCTGTCATTCGTAGATCTTTGACTTGTTACGGGTCACCAGAAGCCCGAAACTCTGATAACCAGTCTTACCAAGGGGTATTTTAATACCCAGGTTGTAGAGGTCAGTCAGATAGGCAGTTGCTCCATGTAAAATACTGCATCCAGTTGACTGGAGGCCGACCCCAACATAGTTTGGAAAAGGCTAGGCAGATTGATTGTTTAAAGTTTGAAAGTATTATTTTTTGCAGTGGCAACCAAAAAAAAAGTACCAATACAATACCAACAATATAACACCAGCCTATACAAAGAAGGCACAAGTATTGATCACCACTCGTTTCAGACATATTAACTACTAGCTTATACCCGCGGTTTCGCCCATGTGTAATTCGGAAATTATCTATCATCTCATATCATCAGGTCATACAAATCCGTTCAGCCATTTTAGCAAGACAAACAAACTCAAGTTTGCATTTATAATATGAATTATGATAAGTCCAGGTTTCCTCACAATGTTTTCCTTCACCAATGTGGAGCTTGTGGCTAAGTAATAACAGCCACACGGGTCGATCCGTCAGGTTAAGCTACGCTTGCCGGGGTTGGTCAGTGGATGGGTGACCATCTTTACATATCGAGATTCCTCCGTGCCTCAGAAAGCACGTTAAGCTGTTGGTCCCGGCTGTTATTCGTGGATCTTTGACAGTCGTTTCGGGTCGTCAGAAGCTCGAAAGTCTGACAACCAGTCTTGCCAGTCAAGGGGTATCGTATTACCCAGTTACTGGGTTGTGGAGGTCAGATAGGCAGTCGCTCCATGTAAAATACTGGTATTCAGCTGCATCCGGTTAGACTGGAAGCCGACCCCAACATTGTTGGGAAAAGGCTAGGCAGATTGAATGACAATAATGTCCAAAATTTACTCAGAAAGTACATATGAATTGAAAAATTCACATTGGTACTTAGTTAATACTGGCTGGTTTCCGCAACTCCACGTCAATGCGCATCCCACATTGGTACTTGCCCGGATTTGAACTCACAACTCGCATGAGAGGCGAGACCTTAACCACTGGGCCATTATATTAACTTATTACTGTTTCCCTAAGAGACTAGTTAGATTTAAAGGAATATTTATATTTCTATACATAAGTATAGATTTATCATCTGATATGAATGTATATATAATTTAATCTAAATTCTAATTCCATTGGCATGACTGTGACATCTATTGTACCATGTTCTAGCCATTTTGATTTATTTGAAAAAATGTGTTCATTTTAGAACCAGGTTTACTGATAACATTAATACAAAGATAAATATTTGTCCTTGACAATGAAATGTATGTTTACGTATACTCCAACTAGTTTCTTATAGTTAATTATTACCTTTAAATATAGTTAGAAAAATAACGATTATTGCTGTACAAGACCAGTCATGTTGTTATCGTTACGACCGGCATTTTATTCGACAAACAGGGATGTTATCACCGAAAATGACCCCAATTTATAACACGAATTTACGCCACTAAATCGTGTATAAAAGTTATAATTTAGGTTTTACAACTGTAAGGCACATAAATCTACCGTATAAAATATAAACTTACGATTATATTAAAGCATTCCTGCAACATTTGAGCGTAATTCTCTTTTTTGTCTAGCCAAATGTAACTTGAATTGAAGTCTTTATTCAGGCCTCGAGCGAGGCAGCAGCGGCAGACACCGACCACTTCCATTGTTTTGGTTTTCTTCACATTCCAAAAAACAATTTTAGGAGGTATTTTGTGGAAAATCCAGAGAAAATGTAAAAATTGTAAAATGCAGACTGGATATTCTGATTTTTGACAGCAGGAATTCTTGTTTTTTTTATCTCCGGGTGTTACCAGGTAAGTAATAAAAAGTTAAAAACTACTAAACTAGCAGTTTTTGTTTTTACCCAACCTAACTTACGCCAAAGCCAAAGGAGGGTTAAGAGTACAGGGGGCCGTACTATGACGTGTAAACATCATGGATCCATCATGGATCCGCTGATAAAAAACGATGGTGCTGTAGGTCGTATATAGCGCCGTCTCTCTCTCACACTGGAACCGTTCTACTTCTGCCCTGCTCATATGAGGTGAGAGTCAAAATAGCGGGTGTACCATAGCAAATTAAATTATACCAACTACCAAACAAATGTACCTAAAACATACTATTTTGTACCTAGCTCTAAAAAATCTGTACCTCCTTCAGAACGAAATTATTTCGAAATTAAGGTACACCCGCCATATTGACATCAAGATGGCGGGTGTTCTATAATATTTTATTATTTAAGCATTACTCATAAAATGTGATTACACCAAAAAATTGTACCTAAAAAGTACCTCAAATAAATAGAAACACACACTTGATCAGTGGGATAGTTCCTGAGAAATAAAACATGAATTATAGGTATGAATTGTAGGTATTTATTATTATGAATAGGTCTAGGTACTTTTATATATATATTTTAGGGATAATCATTAAATTATAAATCATGAATTTTAATAACGCGTCAAAGTTATTAAGTACCTCTTTATTTTCGTCCATACATAATGCAATTAGCGATAAGTGAATTCGGAGTTTTGGTTATAAAATTATTGAGATCATCAAAACATTTCCATTCAGCATTACGACGACAATGAGCCCGATAGTGACCAATATTGTGGATGTCTGTAACCGCCGCCGGACGGTAAAAACTCAATTAATCCAAGAACTTCGTATTTTGTATTATTTAATGTTATTTCCATAGGTATGTCTTTAAGACAAATTACATCTGTTTGATTCAGCTCAAAAGCTATTGTATTACTTAGTTCGTATTTTAATGTTCGTATGCCGTTGCAGTCATTACGTCTACATTGTACAAAATTATTTTCTTCACATAACATAGACTCTGCCGATTGATTGAGCATTGATATATTTGGCATGTTAAAATTAAGTGGCAAAAAAGCAATTTTTCTTTGTACTTTGTTAATGCCACATTCAGTATTCGTACATGATTCTTGTACAGAGGCACTGTAAATTGCGTCGATTAAAATATTCTCAAAAATATAAGCTATATTGCATTCGCAAGAGATAAAAACTTTATGATTAATGTTAGTTTTTTTTAAATATGACTGAAGAAGGTGTGCACGGTACTTGTATAAATCTGTTCTGGTAGTTTTGACATCAATCATTGTTTTTATGAACTGACAAAATTCATTTTGATGATTGAGTACATGAGTATTTAAATAAAACCCTTCAACACACCCTACTGCAATTACTTGTGCAACCGAGTCGAATGCGCAAGTATTCGATACGTGTAAATCCTTCATGACAGTTCGTAGTCTTGTTCCATTTAACAATAGTGGCACAGGTTTATGCATTTTCACTCTTTTTTTCTTCGTGGCCTTTCGAGCGTCACCTTTGCCCTTCCAATTTTCAGAAAACGATGGAGTTTTAGAAAAAATTGAGTCTGTTGGGAAATCATCTTCTGTTTTATTTACCTTTGCTTTCGTATTTTTTCTTCTTTTCAAGTCACCCTTCTCTGTAGTTTCTACTTTACCTATAGCTTCTTTTAATTCCCCATCTATAAAATCTGCATGTTTGACGATAAATTGACCCAATCTCAATCTATTGGATTTCACGTCAATATGACATAAGTATCTCTTGAGCGTTTTAAAATAACTTTCCACGTTGGATGAAGACGCAGTTTGGTTTTCTGAATTATATATTGGAATCATCACATTTGACCACAATGGTAGTTGCTGTACTAATCGGGTTAGTGTTGGTATAAAAGTAGGCATGTAAAATAAGTTTTCGTGTGATAAGGAGTCACTGTCATCATCTGTTAATGTAACTAACAAATTTTCGCGATCTAATTTGTCCTGATACCATTTGGGAAATGTAAGTTCCTCTTTAACGTCTTTAATTTCTTTCAATATAAGTTGTTCTGGTAAACTATAATGTTCCAAGTCTTTATAATCTGGAAGATTCGTGGTTTTACCGAATATTGTTAACCTTGTTTTAGCTTCTTCGCATGGAGATCCAATACTATCGTATTTATTGAGAGCTACGGTTATTATATCTAAAATTGTTTGTTTTGCAGTTCCATAGTCATTTAGATTTTTAAGATACAAAATGCACTTTCAATAAAACGCTTTAGTTCTTTGGTCCACATTCCGAAAACAGTTAAGGTTGTATATCGTTTTTACAAAGTGGCTTGTGTCGATGCGAACATATAAGGCGTCGGGTGATGTCTCATCAGCGTCAAGTTTCCTGAACGATTCTACAAGATAATCATTAGTACACTTATGTTCAGTAAAAGCTTTGATCGTGGCACCTATTAGCGCTGAAGATTGATCCAAAATCACTTCGTTAGGAATTGATTTCTGATTTTTCCAAGTTTTTAACCAGTTTAATATAGTATCCATCGTCTGAGAACTAGAAATCATTTGAGCAACCGGAACACTTCTTTTATTTTCTTCGCTGTACATTATAGCAACGTACAGCAAAGAGTAATTTTTCACAATTAAATCAGTTTCCTTAAAAATGCTACCAGTTGCGTCGATGCTCAGTATAACTCTGTGGTTTTTATGATATTGATTGTAGTATATTTCTTGTGACGTAGACCAATAGTAAATATAAAAATGTGGATGAATTGTTATGTGTTTAATAGCAGCGTTTTACCTGAAATAAAACGCTTATTAAATACTTACCTTATTTGAAGCATAGTAGTTTGAGAGTGGCACATCTGTTTTCCGCTTTATCTTACCTCCTTGTCTAACCTAGTATCTCCTTCTCTGTCTCTCAATTCGTCACCACCTGGCAGCGAGGTGGGGTGTTGGGTCCACTCCTCGCCTCTGATCATTGAGTCGAAAACCAGCAGGCAGAAATAAAAGCTATGCTTCAAATAAGGTAAGTATTTAATAAGCGTTTTATTTCAGGTAAAACGCTGCTATTAAACACTTGACCGTTATTTGAAGCATAGTAGTTTGAGACGTGTTTGTTATCGCCTGGTGGTGATGGACGCCAATGTGACATGTTGTATTGTATGGTGGTATGTGTGTATTGTTAGGTAGGTATACTTATATTCAAATGATATGAACAAAGAAGACACATTTCTTCAGGGATGTTATGGTGTAAATAAAAATTAAACCCAATACTTATAAAGAACAAAAAGAGTGTTTTATTCATAAATCTTCTACCTATTTATCCTAACAACATAATAGTACCTATGTACTATATTTTAAAGACAATATGGAAACATATTCAGTAGTACTACAACCGTCAGGTAGCATTAATAAAGCTAAATTAATCAATAGGAACAAAAGAATCTCTTAAATGATTACTACGGGTTGGCCTCACTTCTCGCCTGTAGAACTTCTGGAAGGTATTGCCAGACTTCCAATTACCTCGAGAAAGAATCTCGTCTACTGATATATTATCTGACCAACTCTTCGAAGCCACGGCTGAACGTATGCTGCCCGGAGGGGCGGTAATGTTCGCCTCAGATAATAATGTTTTGATCCATCCAGCAATCACAGTTTTGGATGCAGCTTTAGCTTGTCCTCTTAAATTGACAAATAAGTTTGAGCAGTTAGCTTCGTTCCGCCTGTTATGAAGAAGTCGGATACAATGTTTTACCCAGTAAACCACGTCGAGTTGCTTATTATTAGAATTAGCTAGTATCTTCCAGCCCGATTGCCTGAAATCACAATTATCGGTTTTAGACCCGAATAGGGGCCACATTATGACGTAATCATCGCATTCTTTATAATGTTGTTTGTCCACGGCTAGCAGTGTAAGATCATGGACACGTCTGCCTGAACATAACAAAAGTAAAATAGCCGTATGTCGGGAAACTGAAAACATGTTATTTTCAACAACAGAATAAGTAGCCAAAAAGGTAGTGAGGGTATCTGTGTCCCATATCATTGTTTTATGTTGCACAGGCTTTTTCAGAGAAATTGATTTTAGTACGTGCTTAACTAAGACGTGAGAGCTTAATACACCAGAGACCTCAGTATCACAAAGAGTGGAGACCACTGACTTATGTAATAAAATTGTGTTATATGAAAGTTTATCTTTCAAAAATAGATCTGCTAAGAATTTAGCTAAAATTGAACCGGTAGGCCTAAAAGCGTCAAGTTTGTATAAATTGCACCAAGATAACCATTTGTTCCAGGCAACTTGGTACGTTTTGCGTGTAGAGGAACGCCAAGATGATAATAATAAGTTCAATTGAGCATCATTCCAGCCAGTTAAGCTATGCGACCACCCCCACATTTCCAAACCTCTAGAGTCATTTGCTGAACTTTTTGAGGTGGACGCCCCGTTGATGTATCTATCAGATGTTTGTTCAGATAGCGAATTGTGAACGGTGCTGCTAAAGCCTTCGCTCTGAGGTCTGCTCTCCAAAACACGCGTTCCCAACGTGGGACTACTAGCAGAAATGTGCCTTGCGCATGATTGAGGTGAGCGAGAACCTTGGGTATTAGATAAGGTGGTGGGAATAGCCACGCTAGGTGGTAGTTCCAGGGACGAGAAAAGGCATCGTGGTACATTGCCTGTCGGTCGTTCAGATCGAGGGTTACATAATTTGAAACTACATGAGCATTGGCCGACGCAAACAGATCTATCACAGGCACACCGAATTTTTTGAAAACCTTCTCCGTGCACATAGGTAACAGATGCCACTCTGGGGGAGAGCGGTAGCGTGATAGATGATCTGCGTGGCCGTTGAATTTTCCTGGAATATGATGGGCAACAATGTGAATTTGATGATTGTCTAAAAGTTGAAAAATCTGGGTATTTATGTGCATCATAACCATGGACCTTGTCCCGCCCTCGTTTCGAATGTAGGCGATTGCCGTGCGGTTGTCGCTCTGCCAAAGGAGTGTGGAGCGAGACAGAATATGATGCTGGTATTGTAAGACTTTGAGTAGGGCAAGAAGTTCTTTCTGATTGCAATGTAATAGACTTTCTTGGTCGGTCCACGTTCCCGTGAGGGAGAGATGGTCTAGCTGACCCCCCCATGCCAGATCTGATGCATCTGTTGCCAAGAAATGTGAGGGAGGAGCCCAATGAATTGGAGTTGACAGGTGGTGATTGTGAAGCCACCACTGCAGGTCTTCTATAGCCTGTCTCGAAAGTGGACAGCGTTTGGTCATTTGAGATTTCTCGAGAAGGATAAGGAAGGACAGTAGTGCTCGGTAATGTAATCTGCCTTTCGGGACTATGAAACTTGCGAAGTTTAATAGGCCAACAATACTTTGTAATGTTTTTAAGTCTACAAGGCCGCTTGAGAGAACCGGTATGATCTTGGAGCACACTGCGGTTTTCTTCTCGTTTGGAAGAGCTTTTTCGTTCGTTAGTGACTTCCAGCGGACACCGAGAAATACTAGGTCCTGTTGAGGAGTTAATACCGATTTTTCTAGATTTATTTGCCACCCCAGATACTGAAGTCTCTGAAGTAAGACTTGGACATGTAATTCTAAAACCTGACGACTCTGGTGGGCCACGAGAAAATCGTCCAAATACACGATTACCCGTAGTCCTTGCTCCCTGAGAGTTTGAGCAACCCAATTGGTTAATGAGGCGAAAACTTTGGGCGCCGTACTGAGTCCAAATGGCAGGCAAGTCATTTGCATCAATTGACCTTGGTAAACCAGTCTCAGGAACCTCCTGTGAGACCGAGCAATTGGCAGATGGAAGTATGCTTGAGACAAATCTATTTTGCACAGCCAGTCGTTGTGTTGAAGGAAATCCGGGATGCGTTGAACGTTTATTAGACTGAAACGTTGGGTTATGACATAGTCGTTTAGAGCCGACAGATTGAAGATAGGACGGTGAGATCCGTCGCCCTTGGGTACTAAAACATTGTTGAAATAAAACTTGGGGATGGCCTCACTACTTCTAATGTGCCTTGGTGCAGCATCTGACGAATTATGACAGTCATTTCTTGCGTTACCCTTGTGCAGAACCTGTTTTGGTATACGTTCGGCATGACGAGAGGTGGTCTCTCGGCAAAGGGTATGCGATACCCATTTATTAGCTTCAAGAGATAATTTGGGGCGCCTAGGTGCTGCCACTGGTTGTGAAATAGAAGTAGCCGACCGGCCCTGAATCTCTGATTGTCAATACTTACGTTTATTAAGGAATGTATTGTATTCCGAAGGAGATCCGGCACGTTTTCGTGCATTTGTGTCATGACCTCTTCCTCTAGTTTTTGGCCGCCCTCCTCTTGAGCGAAAGGAACTTCCTGTATTGCTAGCAAATGTTGAGCGTGACTCATTGCCGTGCGTTCTCCGACCCTGCGAGGGACGGGTACGAGAACAGCCCTGCGAGGGCTGATAAGCATGGGAAATATGCAATGGAGCACAACATCCATGTGAAGTACCCTGCGGGGGTACGTTACGAATAGCCTGCCCCTGCGAGGGGAGGCGTGCAGGCCTGTTGCTATTAGCAGTCGCTTGCGAAGCGGAAGTAGTAGTGCCTTGCTTAATCACAGGAAAAAATGTTTTTCGGACACCTCCTGCTTTCTCGAGAAATGATGTCAGCGATTCTGAGTTAAAAAGGTGGTCACCCGAAGGGGGAATTTTACGTAAAGCAGCTTTATGAATTGGGTCACGAACACTGTTTATTATACCGTCGCGCCTCATTTGAATCACTTCGGCCCTATGACCGCAAATTAATTGGAGCAGATCTGACGACACTTTGATCAAATCACCTTTGAGAAAGAACTCGTTAACTTTTTCATTTATACCCTCAAAATTTAAATTGGAAGATTGGGCGCACTGCAATAAATTTTTTAGAGCAGATTCTAATGCTTCGCGTTGTTTAAGGACACAAAAAGTTAATGCTGCGTATGATTTATCTGCATATGATAAATGTTTTAACAAGTCATAGGCCTTAAGTTCATCATTGACTTCTAGATCTACAAACCCGGGGCTATGATTGTATAACTTTTGGACTTCGTTATAACGAACTTCGGACCATTCCTTATTATTGAAATGTTGGATACTATTTAATATTTCTAAAAGATTATGGGGAGTTTTCGGGACAGCAGGTTCCTTAAGTTTAGTTTCTATATCAAAAACTATTGGTTGAGTAGAATCGTTAAAGATCGGATCGGATTCGCGTAAATTTCTTTCGGGTTCCTCATTGTATAAATCGCCGCTAATATTGTCATCAATACTACCCTCTATATCAACACTGTTTTGATAAATCTGGCCACCGCCGTCACAAAGGTTAACTTGATTGCGAAGTTCACTAATTTCTTGTGTTAATTTATCGAGGCGGTAATCGCGGCGACGACTACGTTTGGCCCCCCTTTTTTTTTGTGGCGGCGGCGGCGTTTAGGTTTGCGTTTGCCACGCGAGGCAGAACTAGAAGATGACGAGGATGAGCTCGAACTTGACGATGACGAACTACTACTTGATCTGACACGCCTTTTAGGTTGCTTATGAACGTCTTTTTTGACGTTCATTACAGGAGGTGCCCCCAATAAATTATTATCTTCCGAGCCAACATTATGCGGCGCTTCATCGCTTTCACTGCTCATTGTCGTTCGACACTTATCTAGGGTAAAACATGAGAACAAATACAATTACATCAAAAGAAACGAACGGTAAACCCGTTAAATCGTATTACTTATCGAAAATAATTTCGAAAGTAATGGAGGTAATGTAAAAACAAAAAACTTACATGAATCAGACGAAAAGTTGGTTTGAAATTCTAGTATATGAATAAACTGTAAGTTGATTTTATTAACTCCTTGAGCACGACCGTGCGGTGCGGAAAACAGGACGCCAATGATCAGAGGCGAGGAGTGGACCCAACACCCCACCTCGCTGCCAGGTGGTGACGAATTGAGAGACAGAGAAGGAGATACTAGGTTAGATAAGGAGGTAAGATAAAGCGGAAAACAGATGTGCCACTCTCAAACTACTATGCTTCAAATAACGGTCAAGTGTTTAATATAATCGTTATAGGGTTTTACGTTTTGAGCCATGTACAATAAAGCCAAAATTGGATCTTTATGGTAATACTCACTAAGATTACTTTCATGTTTTATCTGTCGTAAAGTTCCATGTGAAGGTAGATGGGGTGGCTGTGGATCCCCAACTTCCATTGCGTAACTAATTAATTGTTTATGAACTGTTATCGGAGACTCATGTTTCATTTCTTCCATCAATTCTTTGCGCTTTATGGGTGACAATTTGATTTTTTTTGTTATATTATGTTTAACATTTTTATCAAAATCTGTAATTAAACTGTTGCAAGAAGCAATATTTTCTGTAGGATATGTAATCACTATTTTTATTTTAGCATTGCATTCTTTACATGCACCGAGAAAGGTCACTCTTTCATTGCATTTAACATAATAGGTTTTAAAGCACCAACTGCAAGGAGATTTCGTTTTTTCCCAAATTTTTTCCCTTAACAAGTCTGCCCACTCATATTTAGGTAATATCCACTTTTTTTGTTTAACTGGATTATTGGCTCTCATACGAACAGAGCATTTTGAGATTGGCCGAATTCTCCTCCATTGATATAAATCAAGTGAAAAATTAAAAGATTTACCTTCTTCAGAACATGTAGTTTTATCCACGACGTAAAAATTTTCTTCCTTATTTTCTTCTTCAATCTCTTTTTCTGCATCAACATCTTTCGTAATTAATATATCTTCGTCTTCCGTTTTATTCTCTGAACCTACATAATTTTTATCTTCACTGTTTTCATCCTCCACGGAAAAAAAGTATTCAAAATTTCTTTTAATCGATAAATAAAGTGCTTTAGGCGATATTAGTCGTTGAAGTTCACTAGACATTTTTGAAAATATTTCACTGCACGGTGAAGGTAAATCATGAATCGTTGGGAAATGTTGTTTGTATTTACAAAACACTTTTTTCTGTTCGTTTAAATCAACAACATTTTTTTTCCCGCGTTTCATAGTGATTAATTCTAATTATGATCGCAATGAAAATTATATTAATGAAAATAAAGTTATCTGCGTATTGTAAACTATGAAGCTCGTATGATGAATCAGGAAACAGAGTGCAAATTGCAAACTGCTTATCAACTACCCGCAACATACTTTATTATGAATGTGCATTTACGAAGCTAGTTGCGAACGGTTGCTAGTAACTTATTAATATAATTTATTCGTGTGCATTTAATTCGTAATTAATAAATATCCGTAAAACATAAATGTAACATAACCATATCAATATTCATGATAATTATCGTGTTTCCTTATACACAAGACACGGTTGTTTTATTTCTCAGGAACTATCCAACTGATCAAGTGTGTGTTTTTTTTTACTTGAGGTATTTTTTAGGTACAATTTTTTGGTATAATTATATTTTATGAGTAATGCTTAAATAATAAAATATTATAGAACACCCGCCATCTTGATGTCAATATGGCGGGTGTACCTTAATTTCGAAATAATTTCGTTCTGAAGGAGGTACAGATTTTTTAGAGCTAGGTACAAAATAGTATGTTTTAGGTACATTTGTTTGGTAGTTGGTATAATTTAATTTGCTATGGTACACCCGCTATTTTGACTCTCACCATATGAGGCTCATATTTAGCCCCCAGGCTATGACTGATGTATGTATGCCTGCCAGAACTGGTCGAAGTGGCGGTGCGTAGGGGAGGCCTTGAAATAGGTCCAGCAGTGGACGTCTTTCGGCTGAAATAATGATGATGATGGAATGACTGTTGTATGTTCATCTGTTCCCTTATAACTCATAAACTACTCGTCTTATTTTGATAAACGAGGAATAGCTTGGTATTCGGCACATCTTTACGTATAATGTGCCTTTTTGAACTTGTAGCTTCTTGTCTTTTACCCTGTGCTTAAGTGTACCTACTATCCCCAATCCCCATGCTTAAAAATGCAAGCTTATGTTTGTAATTTTTATGCACGCCAGCGTATGTGTACACACGGCTACACATTAAGCTATACAAATCCAGTTTACACTGACCTCTCATTGTAAGGAAATCTTATACAATGCGAGATCAGCTGATACTGGATATGTATAGCTTGATCTGTAGCCGTGCGTACATACATGAAACATGGTATGCATAAAAAATAGGCCTCTTAAAAAATACTCAAATGTGTCATGTATGTAACATAATTTGGTGAACCGAGTGAATCGAGATACTCCTAGTGCAAAGCGATGGCGACGTAGGCAAAGGGCAAGACGCACAGAATCACAGAATCACTAGGGTGGATCAAATGGTGACAGGTCACGAGACCGAACACTCTGACACTCTGGGACTCACGGGGATGATTTATAAAACAATGGTGATACCTCAGAACAATAACAAAGCATAGAAGGAAGGCTAAAAACAGAATTCTGTAACTACCTTTAGTCCCGTTCTATTATTAGGTACGATAAAGGCACGATAAAGGATGTGGGAAAGAGATAAATGTTTTACTCTTTGTTTTACTTTCTTGGCATGGTCACAAGATCAATAATTGATCTTGTGAAATGTGAATGACAATTATTGTCATTTGGTTAAAAAAGTTATAGTATGACGCGGCCAAAGGAGAATGGGCGCTTTTGTATGGGCTCCGTCCCCAGACTGTTTCAAGACTGTATCAAATTGAGCGATACGTCATTTTAAAGCTTATTAGAATGGCTTTATTTTATTCTATGACACCAACCACCGCACTCTTGCAAGAGAAGACCTACGACTGATTATATTTTTTTTCAAAAAAATGTTATTTTCGCTTATTTTACCATCGTCCACCTCTTTTGTCTTGCAGATATCCTGGAGTATGCCTATATATTCAAAGTGTGATGGAGCGAGATATGATCGAAGTCTTAACATATGTGTCCTCGAGGTTATGACAGTTAGCTTATGCCATCAACAACGAAACTCGTGCAAAGAAGATACTATGAATCTTTTTTTTTCTTAATATCATTATGTTTAGCATAGACAGTTTTTCGTATATACCTATTACTTTATATAGCGTTCTTTGCGATGCAGCTACTAATCTTGTGTTGCGCGTTTATCGCCACACCTACACACTTCACTTTTTAACTTTTCCCTACCTCCGTATCTCTACGTTGACGTCATGGTGGGGCTTGCGCGCTCCGAACTCTAAGTCTGTGCCGGTAGAATTTACTTTGCCGAAACAGGTCTAGGGTGAGGAGCCAGACCAAGAGAGATACAAGAAACCGCAGGGCAGCGTGTGGCGAGCTGTTGAGAAGTAGCGACCCCACGGACCCTATCTCCCGGGAGAAGTCTTGTTCCTCACCTCTGGCTTGCCTTTATTGCCCGGCTGGAGTGAACACTGACGGGAACAGAGCTCCCACCTCGTTCTTGTCTTTATTGGCCGGCTTGAGTGGAGATTCGCAAAAGCAAACGTGCTCGGAGGAAGGAAGTATTCCAGTAAGTGCTTGTAGGGATCTTGACTTGACCATCTTCCGGGCTCTGGGATTGTTCTGAGAGCCGTGGAATACCTCTCCACTCCTCAAGCACCTCAGGACATGTTGCCCCCTTGTCGCTATGTTACTATGTGCTAGCGACAGTTTTCGGGGGCCCATTATTGAGTGTGCAAGTCACGCCCTGCCATTTCATCTGTGTATTGTATAAAAAACATTGGTCAGGCAGGGGCCATAGTCTTTCCATTGTTCTAGGTAACCATTCCACAGCCACCCAAACCCAAAGCCCAATATATTTTGTTTCCATGTTCTGCAATAGTCCTGCACCAACCAGGGGATGTCCTTGAGTGCACTTACATAGTGCATACAGGGATAATCGTCGGTTGGTGTCTCCTCATAATTTAAAATTGTCTAAGGGGCGTCTGCGAGTTAACTTTGGCCCCTCGTACACGTTCCATCACAACACAACGTATCCAATACCTTTGCAACCATTCAAGCTAGCCAAAATCAGAGGAGTCAAGTCCATTTAGCGTGCCGAAGTCAAAATATACAGTGTCGAACCGATGAAGGAGGAAATGATGCATGCGACGTGCGTATCGTAGGGCAATATAAATTAACCGAACTATCATTACAATACATTGACTTAGAATTCTACTAAGTCAATGTTACAATACAAACCATTGACAGCCGACAGAATGAAAAAATTAAATCACAGACCAAACACTGCTAGTATTGTCATATATCAAAGTGTATCAAAGTGAGAGGAATTTCGTAATGAACAAAAATAAAGCATGGCATTTGGAAAGTACTACCTCAAACTTAGTTTGGGGTAGAGGGTTTGAGGAGCAATACGGTTTAAAAAGGTTTGGTTAAAAAAAGTACGCCTGGACACTTAAGCGGTTAAGTGAAAACAAATGAGTACAATACAATAGTCAGCTGTAAAAAAATTGTTCATTGTCTTTATCCCTCTCGCCTCCACAATTGTTATTTGGGTTCACCCGCCCTCTGACGTTCTTCACCCTGATGCGATGATGCCTCTAGTACATCCCTAAGTAGTCTGTGCTCTAGTATTTTGTGCACATGGTTATACTTGCTACGTTACTGTAGAAGCTAGAAATAATATTTAAAAAAATAAAATTAAAATTATTCATGGTTCCTTCCCTGCACGAGTTTCGGTGTTGGTGTCATACAATAAAATAAAGCTATTGTTATGACCTTTAAAATGACGTATATCACATCTTGATACACCACTGGGGACGGACCCGCCCATTCTCCTTTGATAGTACTTTGTTTCAATGTCTGACAGTTCGTTCATTGAACTACCTGAGTTATTCGCGTGTTCATTGTTTACGTGTTTGTCGTAATCTTCCATGGTTTTGCGATGTTTTAATAATATTTCTACTGTTATATTACATGAATTCTGTGTTGAACTACAAATAGTGAGTTTGTGGACGCTGTGGAGCAATTTCTTGTGTGGTTGGGGGCTGCAAGTCCCATTCATAGCGAAAATAAAATGAACAATAAATATTGACCAATGACCTCCCATCGGTAAGTTTTTGCTCAATTTCTTGTTGCATATGATCTGATAAACGAATATAAATACATAACAAATATTGCTGTGTCACTATATAGCTGAAACCAGTCGTAATATTTATTCCAAATTCCAATAGAAGTTATTAGCGAATATTCGGAAATTGTTTTGGGGTTATCTTGATCAGCCATAGTGACGTAAATAATGTTGTCGATACTTTTCTTTTACAGATTTCCTAGACGATGTGAAAAAAAAAATGGATAAATTGTATTGGTAGACGAAATTGGACTCCAAAAAGCACAGCCACACAATATGCTCCAAGCATTTTACTTTGTATTCATTTGGTAATGAACCTATGAAATGGATGTAGCATGTTCTTTAAGTCGTCACTTAGAGAACATGCTGTTCCTACATTATTTGTTATGGATAGAACAGATGAAATGGTCTGACATACAGGAAGAATTTTTTATCATGCACCAAATTGAAATGGGAGATTGTACTCATCATTATGAACAACTTTTACTATGGGACCAAACCTGAAATCGCGAAAAAAAAATCAGCTGTTCAGTACATTTTGACGAGTTTGATGTAGATAAATGTACTGAACAGCGGATTTTTTTTCGCGATTTCAGGTTTGTTCCCATAGTAAAAGTTGTTCATAATGATGAGTACAATCTCCCATTTAGATTTGGTGCATGATAAAAAATTCATCCAGTATTATGATATAATAATTAAGGTATTTTATTGGCAATAATTAGTATCCCGTTCAAATTAAAACTTGATTTATTACATTACAGGAAATACTTATGGAAGTCTGCGAAGAAGGACATAGCGCAGTACTGCAAATTAAAAGAACCGCTCACATGAAGACAGGTATAACATTTCAGAAATATGTTCACTTGATATATGCGATACAATGATATTATATTAAAAATATCATTGATGCGATATCATTCTTCTAATTATCCCAGTCGGAAATATAATCGTGTGCAAATTTATTTATTTATTTTTAATAAAAAATACGTAATTGTAGGATCCCGTAGCAATGGAAGTTGAAACAGGACCTAGTACATCGGTACAGATTAATGAATCGCCACTGATCTTGACACCTCGTGAAATCATCTCACATCAGTCAGGTAAGACATACAAATAAAACTATTTACCTAAATAAAAATGTTGATAAAAAATCTTACATAAATTTTATTGAGAACTGTTTGTTTTAGGAATCCTTGACACAGATGACAAGAAATAATTGGATTCCATCCCGATTCAAGAAGACTGCCCTTTTGGCGAGTTCCTGGTCGCCAGAGCCGACTCCAGAATCCTCAGGAAGTTCATCCCTACCAGGGCGGAATGATTATGGTGTGGGCTGGAATTCGCCTAACAGATTATTAAAGTTGATAGGCATTTTATTTTTTTATTTAAAATATTATCTGGTCGTTATTTATTTTTTTATGTACAAAAAGTTTTTGTCGCTTTGATACCATTTTGAATTTTCATAATAAATTTTATTTTTTCACTAACAACCATTTTATTTAATCAAATAATTCAAATCTCTATTAAATTACGCTTCACTGATTTAAAATAATATGTTACATAATTAAAAAGTATTAAAATAAAAATTATTAGATACTTTAAATACCCTTGTTCCCTAGATTTTGTTGAGTAGTCTATGATGTAATCTAAAATTCAAATAAATATGAGAAAGTAAGTTGCTAAAAACATTTGCAAAACCGAATGTCTCGCACTTGTTTTCAATAAACCCATCAGTTATTATAGCAATTAAATACATTCTGGTTTAGCCGGGTCAGATTTAATACATGAAGAGCTGTCGGGAACCAAGGAAGACTTTGGTGATGATGATGACGAACTATTTAGTTCATACTTAAAGTATTGTTTCATTTTGAACGAATATATTAAGTATTGGGATCATAAGGATGGTTAGTTAATTCAAAATTTTAGGTACGCACGGCTACAGATCAAGCTATACATTTCCAGTATAAGCTGATCTCGCATTGTATAGGATTTCCTTACAATGAGCGGTCAGTGTAAACTGGAAATGTATAGCTTGATGTGTAGCCGTGTGTACCTACGGTTATTATTCTGGGCAGTATAAGAAAGAATGTTATTGTAAATTCTATCGACGTTGAAATTTAGTGGGTACATCACTAGTCAGAATAAAATGAATGACAACCTACAAAAATTCGAAACGTCTTCTGTATACGTGTCCTTCTTTTACATCATAGCGGCTCCATAAGTCAAAATGAAACAAATATATTGAGTTCAGTTGCTATTTAAGCACTACTTCTATGCTTGTTGTTCTTCTGAGGGTGATACCAAGGTGAGACCTTTATCTTGTCATCTTGTGTCAAAATGTTGGGCTACAAAAGCATGGCCCTTTTGTGGCCCAACATTTTGTGGAGCTAAGAAGAGAATGCTTAGAGGGATGTGTGGTGGATTAGTAGAGTAAGCATTACTTATTTCAGTAACTTCGTATCCTTTTGGTTTGAATTGGTTTCAAAACTGAATACAAAGCGCATAACGCGAAATGTCGCCCAATGAAAAAATTAAAACTGGTACCAAAACAAAATGGCCGACCTTTGCTATTGATTTGAGGTTTGAGGTATTGATTGACGCCATGTAATTTTTCTCAATTTTCACTGAAAACGTGAAATTTCTTTGTTTTTCTTGTGGATATGTTAGTGTAGTGTTGTGATGATGGAGTTCGACGAGATTGTGGTGAAGGAGAGCCCTGGGCTTTGCCGGTGCTGTCTTTCCGAAGGATGCTACAAGGATTTGGGCACCGAATATAACTGGATGAATGAAACCGAGGTTTATGCAGATATGCTGCTCGAATGCTTCGATATTAGCGTGAGTTAATTTTTTTTACGATAAAAAAAGTTTCGTTTTTTGTAACCGGCTGTATTGATTCTATTTTGCCCAGTTTATTCTATAGGACCGTAACTGTATTGATGCCGGTTTTTTATAAAAAAATCACAAATAATAGTTTAAAATATTTACTTGGTACCTCCTATCATGCTTCACTTGCTATAAAGAACAAAAAATATTCTATGTTATTGTCTCTCAAACCAGATAACCCAACACAATGAAGGTCCAAACGGTCCAAACCGGCTCATCTGTGAGGTCTGCATCACTCGGCTACGGGACGCTTGCAACTTCAAGAAACAAGTCATGGACTCGGAGAAGAAATTCATTGATATGATGGGCCGGGGAGAATTTAGACCTAAGAGTGAGTAGTATTGATGTTACTTTTCTACTCTATACTTATGCTTTTCAAACCAAATCAAAGTATTATAATTGAATAGTCAAATGAACTTACCTGTAAGTGAAGTTCGATGATAATTATACTAGTTGCTGTCTAGTGTGAAGATGATGTTTGAATACAATGGTAGTTTGCATTTAGTTGAGTCACTTGTCACGATATTTTGAAAAAACAACAAAAAAATGAATGGGTCCTAACGAATGCTGTCGGTGACAGCATGCGTTAGGACCCATTCATTTTTTTGTCTGCAACTATATTCATTAAGTTCATAGCAAATTATTGGTTTTACAACACACAGCCCATGCTCATATCAGTTGGCTGGGAATGCAGTGGATGATGGTGTGGATGTACTGAATCAGCCCTACGGTTGGGAGATTATCCCAGAGGCTAAAAGAGTGTGTAGAGAGAAATGGAAGAAGTCGTTTAGAGAGTGCTCACAAACAAAGGGTGCTTGGTACTATACCATACAGGACACACCAGGGTCAGTGCCTTGGTTCGATTGTGCCAGCCTCTCCAGGGAGACATTAGTTAGTAGTAGGTATTAGGTAGTAGTTTGACGACACGGTAGTAGTTTGGCGCAGTGGTAAGCGTTTGACTGCTGCGCAGCATGTCGCGGGTTCGATTCCCGCACGGAACAAATATTTGTACGACCTACAAGTATTTGTTCCGAGTCTGGGTGTTTTTCTATCTATAATATGTATGTATTTACAGAAAAAAAAATGTATATAAGTAGTTTATCAACCATCTCGTTACCATAATACAAGCATTAGGTTGCTTAGCTTGGGACTAGATGGCGTTGTGTGAAATGTCCAAGGATATTATATTATAGTTGCGGCTCTCAGGTTGTGGGCTGGTCATGTTCCACTAAACAAATTTTATAATCTAATGGGTGTTAAATCATCGCCACTGTGCGATACGTGTCAGGTGCCCGAAGATATAATTCATGTGATGGTGGAATGTGACCAGTATCGCGAACTGAGGAGGAACCTGTTGCCAAATATTGATTTCCACAATGGTGGAATCAATTTGATTCTGAACCAGCCAATGACTGAAGAAGCCCAGAGTATTTACAAGTTCTTAAAACGGTGTATGAAAGAGAGAAAGGATAGAGAGGGGCAGAGAATATAGGTCAGGAACTATATTTGAAGATGTGAGTGATGGATAGAGCAGAGTAATGGGTGGCTTGCAGTCTGCTAGCGCAGCATGCAGGATGCCCATTATGCTACTATAGGAATGATCCCATGAGGCTGGCATAGTCACCTAGAGTGCACTGAAGCTTCTAAATATTAGATTAAAAAAAAAAAAAAATATATATATATCCCTAGGTATATAAGAATGTTTTGGTTGGGTGGGACTTATCATCTTTGAACGAGACAGCACAAGTATAATTACATTTATATCTGTAATTTTTATGGTGTGCATAGTAAAGAGTATTCTATCTTTCTATCTATCTATTACCTTCACTTACAGGTAAGTTCGTTTGACTATTCATATTATAATTTACTGTAGGTGTAGGTACTCAGAGAATAAAACAAAGAAAGAAAAAAGAACAATGGGTTTTTACATTTATCCAGTACTAGCGGCCACCCTGGCTTCGCACAGGTCCCATTTACATGTGAAGAGGGGACCTCATGCTCAGCTGTAGCACTTGCAACCACTATACAAACGAGTCAGTGAAGGCTATAATGATGATGTTAATGTCTATTCCAGTGCTTATCTACCAGGCGCAGCTGAAGATGGAAGGTCCAGCTGCAGTAGAGGAGCCTGATGATGCAGACATTGAATATCTTGAAGATGATCTTGATTTTGGTGATGGTATGTATCTCACTTACTAAGTTTTAACAGAATTTGTTTTAGCAAGCAATGTGGTTTCCAATTAGATAATTGGACAGACAGACCCAGATGTTGTGTCTGTAAATCCCCATATTGGTTACTAGTAAGATGGCACCTTAAAGCACCTGTGCCCACCAACCGCCATTAACGAGAAGCGAGTAGAACTAGCAAGTTACAATGTACAATGAGTTGGCTAGCAACGAGAAGGGAATGTGCAACAGCAACAAGTGATCACTTAACAGGTTAACTGCCACGCCGGTCACCGGTGACCTCAAACAATTAATTTTCTATTGTGTCTATTGTCTGGCAGCTAATGTGTTAATGGTAGGCATACTATGTACCTAGTGAGTCTCTCAGCGCGTGTTCTGCCGCCAAGCGAGTACTCTCTTTGATAGCATTTGTTGCTGCGACAAACTAGTACCACAGTATAAAAACATACAGTAGGACGACGCCTTTGATGTCGTGGTAAATGCCGACAACGTCTAGACATGGTCGCAACAGCAAGGGTTGTCCCAACTCCCAAGTTTGTAAACGATATTAATTAATTACTTTGTTTATTTGAGATCAACATTATTATTACCATTAACGACATTTGAGTGCCTGCTTATTTCTTAAGTTTTTTTTTTCTAATAATTTTATTATTTTTCTTTTTAGTTTTTTTTTCGACATAGATGTCATTCTCATGGTTTTTGATATCGCTGATAACGATAACGAGGTTAAAATCAAAATTCAAGATGGCGGCTGCGAAAATTTTAAAATTTTTCGTCATGGGTATCGTTTCCATGGTTTTAGAGGACGGTAAAGCCGATAGTGAAGTCAAAATGAAAATCCAACATGGCGACTGCGAAAATTTTCAAGTTTTTTGTCATGAGCGTTATTTTAAAAAAGTATGGCTTTTTCGTAACAAGCACCCCAATTATTTATTTATTTATTTATTTATAGTTAATTATAACGGTTATACACCAATTACAATAATTAACCTAGAAACACAATACTAATATTATAATATCTACTACATAATTAATAAATAACAGTGGAAATTCTCTCATACTTTCTCTCGCAAAACTTCAGACACACTCGCATTATCTCTCTCCATTCATCGGCAAACAGATCACAATCAGGATTGACTGCCAGGAGGGCATTGAGGGCTTCCAGAGTACGACACACCGGCGACTCTGCTCTAGCGACCGTACGACATGCTGGCCGAGCAAACAATTTGTGCCTCTTACTGTGGCGGTGACATATATAGTTGCCAGGCACATATAATTGACAAAATAGGTTATGTAGCTCAGGACAGTCGATAAGCCCTCTGAGGGTTTTGCAGGCTACCGCAATCTGATTCAAACCTCGTCTAACTTCCAAGGAATTGTAACCCAACATCCCAAAAAGGTAATTCGTTGGGTACATGTACGGAAAATACTTGTGCACTTTTTTAAACAAGAACCTAAGGAAGGTTTTTTGGACCTTCTCCAGCATCAACGTTTGAGTTGCAGTGTAGGGATTCCACACACATGCACCTGCTTCTAATTTAGATCGAACCAGAGTATTATAAAGCAGTTTGATAACATGTGGGCTGTCAAAGTCACGGGCATTGCGCAGGACGAACCCTAAACGCCTGAAGGATTCCTTTGCAAGGGCGGAAATATGGTCTCTGAAAGTCAGGCCTTTGTCGAAGGTTACTCCCAAGTCCTTAATGTTAGTGACGCGAGTAATTTGTTGACCGTCTAATGTGTAGCCATGACCGATTTGAAGCAACCGTCGAGAGTATGACATGACGTAACACTTATCACTATTGAAATAGAGCTTGTTCTTAATGCTCCAACGGTGGATAGAGTCAATGTCGCTCTGCAGGCGTCTACAATCGTCATCCGTCTTCACTTCCATTATTAATTTCCTCAATATTGACACCCATATCAAATTATAAAAAAAATACGTCGTCCGCCATCTTGTATTCCAAAAAGGATGCCTTTTTCGTAACAAGCACCCCAATTAAACTCAAACTTGACACCCATATCAAATTATAAAAAATTACGTCCACCATCTCGAAATTCACCCTTAGTAAATAATAAAAAAGTCCACCATCTTGACACGGAACATACAAACAAACACTTTCACAATTATAATATAAGTAGGATTTCCAAACAGATGGATGCCCTGTGCGATAACCTTTACATTTTTTTTACAATATATTTATTTAAATAAACAAATAAAAAATAAACACGCGTTAGCCCTGAATAACATATCCCGAACTACTAACATCGTTTTGTTCGCAGTTCGGGATCGGCTTACCCGCGTCTCGCTCCTCACACCCCGCACGATTGCCCTGTCTAGACGTCTTCGTTGGACGACTGTATGATTTTTAGACTGTGCTAGTACTCTGGCGGTGAAAACAGTCACCAATCAACTATTAATATGTAGGTATAAGTATCTTTTTTACTTACACGGGACCTTCAACCTTTTGTACATTTTTTGAGTGAGGAAATTGTTGACAGCTGGTTGCTTCCTCATCTTTGGCGGTAGGTCAGGTGCTGAATGTGAGATCTTGGGTTCTATTCGCAAGTTGGACAATGTTCAATAACAACACAAAACCTAGATTTTTGGCGTTTTTGCCTTGTTGGCTCCTAAACCCATACCAGGTTTTTGTTTCCAATAATTATAGAAAAGCCTACTTAGCTGTGTAGTAGTTTTCCTTTTCACTTCGTTATATATACTACTACTGTGAATTTTTTGAACCCATCCAAAACCAACCGTTTAGCTGGCAGGGGGGGGGGGGACACTTGACTCTAACAAAAATGAGCAATTTAAAGCTTAATATTTCAGAAAGGGATCCCTAAATCGAAAAATTGTTTTAACAAACCCGCAATATTTTTGAAAGACCCATCCAACAACACCCCACACCATGGAGTAGACGAGAAACAAAACTTTTAAGCTGTTCATTATTTTATGTTCGCATAATTCGTCAAAATGTAGGGAGCAGCTAATTTTTTTTTTTACGATTTCAGGTTTGGTCCCATAGTAAAAGTTGTTCATAATAATGAGTACAATGACCCCTTAAAAGATTGCCACTGTTTACACACTCTGTAGAAAGTGTTGACAGTGTCACCTGCAACGGCAGCTGTGGAGCTTACTCTCTGTAATCAAGCATGATGTTGTCTATACATGAAGTTTCTGTTTGTAAAGTCAAAATAACAGCTTTTTGCTAAATGCATATTGTGAAAGGTCGATCGGTCAGGTTAAGCTATGCTTGCCGCGGTTGGTCCGTGGATGGGTGACCATCTTTAAATATCGAGACCCCTCGGTGCCTCGGAAAGCACGTTAAGCCGTTGGTCCCGTCTGTCATTCGTGGATCTCTTGACAGTCTGTCTGACAACTAGTCTTACCAGGGGTATCGTATTAACCAGTAACTGGGTTGTGGAGGTCAGATAGGCAGTCGCTCCATGTAAAATATTGGTATTCAGCTGCATCCGGTTAGACTGGAAGCCGATCCCAACACAGTTGGGAAAAGGCTAGATAGATAGATAGAATACTCTTTATTATGCACACCATAAAAATTACAGATATAAATGTTGAAAATTTTACATAGGGTGACACAATGGGCGGTCTTATCGCTAAAAGCGATCTTTTACAGACAACCTTTGGATGGATTATGGGGAGAAAGGAGAGAATACTGTAGGCTAGGCTGATACTGAAACGGTACTTATAACAAAAAAAAAAAAAAAAAAATTAAACTTGTCTGTCTGTCGGTTTGTTCCGGCTAATCTCCGAAACGGCTAGACCGATTTTGACGGGACTTTCACTGGCAGATAGCTGATTTTATAAGGCTACTTTTATTTTCGAAAAATAATTTGGGTCCACGCTGGCAAAGCCGCTGGTAGCAACTAGTATTATTATAAACTTACACTCTCAACCTTTTTCTTTCCAGGTGACCTAAAAGACGAATTGATACAGCCTTCAGTATCAGACGTCACGGTAACCACTTTACCGGTCAAAGGCAAGCGCGGTCGCCCTCGCAAGAACACACCAGTGAAGCCGGATAAGAGGGCCAAAGTGGCTAAAGGCGACGAGAAGGCCAAGACGTCGAAAGCTGTTGCAAAAGGTAGGTCGATAGTGGTTAAGATGTGTAGTGGAGTGTGTGTGTTGTGATTTTTTAAAGAGAAAAACCGGTCAAGGGCGAGTCGGACTCGCGCACCGAGGGTTCCGTTCCGATTTCTGACAAAGTGTGCTATTTAGAGACATCGTTTTATTTTTCCTGTAATATTTACATGAACTTCTATCACAGAAAACTTCGGTGATAAGAGGGGAACGGTGTTTTTTTAACATTTTTCATCAAAAGTCGAAAACTATGCGGCCTAAAAAAAGAAAAAAAAATGTTTGATGCAAACAGCGCTCTCTCATATGATACCCCACATGCCCTAGTAGCTCCACTTCGAATTTTGAAGATTCGTTTTCAGTCCCTGTTACAAAAAAAAAAAACATATATATTTTATTTCTTTCTTATTTGCAAAATAGCTGGGCCAATGTCATCTAAAACTGATCCAAATTTCAAGTTGATAGTTGCATTAGTAGTTCTTGAGATATCCAGCTGTGGCAGACAGACTGAATCACAGCATAAGGGTTCCTTTTTACCATTTTGGTACGGAACCCTAAAAATGGTTTCTGTGATGTTAAAAACAGTTGTAGGCTACAAAACTTCGTCCTTTTTCACTGTGGGTTAATATCGCAAGAGTTTAGCAGTAGAGTACCTTACTCATTATAAAACACTATCTCAAAACTACTCTTCTACTTCTTTTGGTGTCGATGGTACTTTTCTTCGTTGTTTTGTGTCAAATTAAATTACCTTGCAAAACTCTGCATATTAAAATGTCATGATTTCTGAAATCAAACTTAGAGAGAACAAATCTAACTTAGACCGATGTATTGATGATTTTTATGGTTATAATTATGTAAATACATATTTGTTTTAACCGCGAATCATATTTTGATCAACATACAACCTGACACTGATCTGCAAATTGCATAAAACGTAAGAAAATTTGAATTTCGCGGGCTACCGGTGCGGATTGCAGTCCTACAGTGTAACTAGTTTTCGGGATTTTTGCGATTATTATTATACTAGCCGTTGCCCACGGGAACCTACTTACTACCGGGATAAAAAGTCACAAGTCACTTCAATCCACAAAGCCACTGAACGCTTTGAAACTAATCGTCTTGAAGACCTAGACAAGAAGCACCAAGTGCGTAAAAGTCGCCCAAAACCCTCCTATACCCACACTTACAACGATGCTGATCAGCTCTTCTGTACACAGTGTGACCGGGTTTTCAGGACCAAATTTGGTTTTGCCAGTCATCAGAGAGCTCACGAAAGGAAAGATAAATAGTCTGGGTCGCTGTCGCCGGATACGGTGAAGAGGACTATATATATACTACCGGGATAAAAAGTCCTATGTGTTAATCCAGGTTATAAACTATCTGTGTGCCAAATTTCATCCAAATCCGTTCTGCCGTTTTTGAGTAAGAAACATCCAATCATCAACACAGACTTTCACATTTATAATACTAGTAGGATAAGCCCGTGTTGTCTCTCTGAGGCTAAGTAATAACAGCTCGTGGCTAAGTAATAACAGCCGCACGGGTCGATCCGTCAGGTTAAGCTACGCTTGCCGGGGTTGGTCAGTGGATGTGTGACCGTCTTTACATAACGAGATTCCTCCGTGCCTCGGAAAGCACGTTAAGCCGTTGGTCCCGGCTGTTATTCGTGAATCTTTGACAGTCGTTACGGGTCGTCAGAAACCCGAAAGTCTGACAACCAGTCTTACCAAGGGGTATCGTATTACCCAGTAACTGGGTTGTGGAGGTCAGATAGGCAGTCGCTCCATGTAAAATACTGGTATTCAGCTGCATCCGGTTAGACTGGAAGCCGACCCCAACATAGTTGGGAAAAGGCTAGGCAGATTGATTGTCTCTCAGCAGGGCAAAGGCCTCCGTTTCCATTTTTCCCGGTCTACTGTGCAGGCCAATCTTCAAAAGAGTCCAGCTCATCCCGACATCTCTTTCTGGGCCTGCCGCGAAGTCGTTTTCTGCTTTGTGGGATCTACTGATTGGAGGTTTTAGCGTATTGCTCCTCTAATATACGACAGATGTGGCCAGCCCAGTTCCACTTTAGTCCAGTAGCATTTTTGTAAGGAATATTATAATAGTTTCTGAAAAATAAATAATATTAAAGCGTAAACTTGCTTTACAAAATCACAGCATATACACTCCACTTTTTCATGTTTTTGTTGACAATATTTCTGATACGAAACTGAAGTCTGCAAAATAATTGCTAATATAAATATTTTGTATTTTTTTAACTTTACTGTAACTCCGTATTACAAGTATTGTCAACATGTTTTTTTTAAATGATTAATTCTGAAAGGAAAAATCATTAGATTGACATTTGGAAGACAATTAATCTTGGAGAGAAATACGATATTATTATTAAACAATCCACGACAATTTGAGCGACGTCGTCACAACTCTGAGAACTCCTAGGAAATAGCAAAAGCAAATCCGCTTCAAATTATATTTATTTGAATAAATCACTGGAATGATTTGGCCTTTCAGAATTACACATTTTTACTTTGTGTTTATCATAAGTGCAATGTTTATCTGGGTATTTAAGATGTCCAAATACAGTCACCAAGCCCCGCTCCAAATGATTGACAGAAAAGGAAGGTTATTTAAAATATGTTTAGTGCTAAATTCATTTAATTATTTGTGGCGCAAGTGGGCTTAAGACTGTATAATATTCTAGGTTTTTTTTAAAAATTTTGCTTGAAATATTTTACATTGAGCGACTCCTAACTGTAAAATTACTCAAGATAAAAATATCAGGCAGAGAAAACAGGCTATTGATTGGCTGATAAAGTAATGATTTAACACATAGTTTTGCACTTCTTCCCACGGTAAACCTTGCACATGTGATATATATGTACAGTCACGGAAAGAAAGTTGTTAGCAGTCATTCTGGATATGCTTTCATTTATATGCTTTGAAGACGAATACGATTTGGTGACTGTTACGACGTTCGTTGTCCACTTCTTCTACTGCTTCAATATAATTGTCATGTGTCTTTGCAAGAGATTTTCACAAATTTTAGAAGGTTAACTTATGCCGTCGTAAAAATATTAGCCAGAGAGCAATTTTTAAGGGATCTTATCGCTAGATATCGCCACTCGTGGAGGCATAATAAAAGATCAGTGAATGCAGTGTGGTGTTAAGTCATAGTAATAAGAGAGTAACCAATGTAGCTGTTGCCTGCCACTTCGTCTGCAATCCAGGATGAAAAGTAACCTATGTCCTTCTCCAGGTCATGGTCTACCTATTTGTCAAATTTTATCCAAATCCGTTCAGCCGTTTTAGCGTGAAAGCGTAACAAACAAACAAACTCACTTTATTAGTTAGGATACCATCCTCACATGACCAACGAATGTTTTCCGTGACTGTACAATACTCTCTTTAATATTCTTACTTTGGTTTTTATCGTTAAAAGTTACTTGAGTTGATTCGCGAATTAACCTCCGGTACAATACTACTGTTTTTGACAGCCAGTGTGAAACTTATCCTTTAAAAAATTAAGCTTTTTGACTATGGAACACTTCATTAAACTATGCTGCACTGCAGTGCTATTATACGATAATTAAGACGATTTTAATAAGTTTGACATTCCATTACTTTGTCAAAAAATATTCTATGGAAAGGATTAACTGTTTCTGGTATCTTGATCAGACTCATAAACTCAAACTCTTCAAATAAACCAATTAGAGGCACTTTTGTATTGTCAAGGGGTCAGTCAGAAAGATGAAGCTAGTTGCCCATTCCAAAGCGTAGTAGGCTCCTATGGAGAAGAACGGGCAAGAAACTCCACGGACACTCTTTTAAATCAAAATATTTAAAATATAATGTGAGAACAATGTAAAATAAAGTGCACGTTAAAAGCGTCTGTAGTAAAAATTAAAAACAACTAAATTAAAATAAACCGTGGCAGCTAAGAGACGGCCAGTCGCTACTGACGAACTACTACTGAACTTAATGATCCAACACCACCACCAGCGAGACCATAGATATAAAAAAGAAGGAGATGTGCCTAGTATGTTCAAATGTATCGGAACCCTGTGTGTCCACTTTGTCCCTTTGTCACTTTCATGATTTTAAAGACAAATACGGTAAAATACTTGTTCTTACGTATGGAAAGTGATTCCATTATTTACATGATTTCGGTTTTTACAAGAAACCACTGAACAACACGGCATTCTTATAAATTGTCACGGTCACAGTCGAAAGCGCACTAGTTCGCGGTGACGGAATCTGTACTATGAACGGCTCATACTGAGCATATCGCGCGGACACAGATTCGCCCGCTTGCCACTTCTCCTGTTTTTTATATTTATAGAAATATGAGCGAGACATTTGAGTGAGCATGACATACTCTCAGTCGCCAGGGAGCACATTCAAGTCAATGAGAGACGTACCCAGTAAACGGTAGCTTTATAGTAGCTACATAGTGCTCACACACACAAATGTGCTACTATGCAATAGGGATGATGCCTGGGTAAAAAAAAAGAAATTCTATTTAGTCCGTCAGTCAGATAATAAAAAATATTAGACACGTATTATTTGCTTTATCTTATTAATAAAAAAATACTTAGCTATCACGCATTAAAGTTGGGGAGTGGGGGCTCGCTACGTCACTTGTACGTATAAAACCTGGCTACCCGTGACGTCATGCCATATTTTAACTCAATGTATCGCCGTAATTTTTTGATTACGTAAAAAAAGAAAAAATACGTGTCCAATATTTTTTAATAATCTCTATGACGGACAAAAATAAATTTTTAGTTATCATCCCTATTATACCTATAATACTAAGAGATTGAATTTATACAATGCAAACATCAGAGGGGCAATTCCCGTATTTTTAACAACGTTCGCAATCTCATCTCAGTCTCAATCTGTCAAAAATTGTATGGCGTTTGCCTACATTTTTGACATTTGATTGTCGCTGCCATGAGATTGCGACTTGAATTTGAACGTTTTTAGGTACGAGAATTGACCTTCCGATCCGTGACCCTGTCAAATCTGCTACATCCAATCATCCAAGTCTTAAGTTGATATTATTATGAGGTTTGATTTTAACAGAAAGATATTTTAAAATGAAACAAAAAGTACGTTATAGTCCTGTTATCTAGCTTTCATAAAAACATTAGATTCTAACAAGATTCTAATTAACTTTTAAGTCTAATTAGATTCTAAGTGAACACGGGCGTGACACGCCTGCTGACGTCATCGGAGCGTGGGCGTTCGTCCTTTTTTTTTTGACAGTCGAGATCGCGCGGGTGGATAGGCTTACTTATTATTTCAAATCAGAATCAAATCAAAAATCATGTATTCAAAGTAGGCTGAGAATCAGTACTTTTTGAAAGTCAAAATTACATAAGACAGTCCCAACAAAACGCCCGCCCTTCACCTTTTCCTAGTGCTTTAGCTGAGAAGAAGTGGCGCAAAAAACTGCCCAGCAGCACAGCTGTCTGTTCAGTTGTTTCGTCGCCATATTTCTGTGAACTGGAATATGGATTTTTTTTTAAAGAACACGTACAACGTTGATATTAACCTTTTATCGTAAAAACTAATAATTAAGGTGATTGCGCTGTGTAGCCCGCGAAATTCAATTATTTTTGGGTTTTTTGCAATTTGCAGCTCTGTGTCAGATTGTATCTTGATCAACATATGGTACGCGGCAATAAAACATAATGTCTTTACATAATTTTTACCATAAAAATCATCAATACATCTCTCTAAGTTACATTTCGTGCAGATTCGTTAAATTTCGTTCGTTTGACGAATCTGCACGAAATCTAACTTAGAGAGATGTATTGATGATTTTTATGGTTAAAATTATATAAATACATACGTTTTATTGCCGCGTATCATACTTTGATCAAGATACAACCTGACACGGACCTGCAAATTGCAAAAAACCCAAAAAAAATTGAATTTCGCGGGCTACCACTGCGCATCATCCTTAAGTAACACAATTTTTTTATGTTATCAAAATTAAAATCCCTGATGGTGGCCATGCCAGTGTGAGTCACACTGTGGCTTGACCAGACTCTATTACTTCAATGAACCCATAATTTCACTGGAGCCTCATGTTTCATGGGGCTACAGAGACATTTGCATATCAAGGAGTAGACCTGGGGGCGCGATAATGGTGGGGAAGACGTGCCCTTAGGATATGGAAGGATTGTTAGAGCCCTACCGGGTTTGCATCCTACAGCAACTCATAAACTCTAGATAAAATCAAAATTAATTAACTCGAAAAATTTAAGTAATTCTTTCACTTAAAAAGCTATGTTTGGGATTTTTTGTTTAGTCAAGAATGTAAGCAATTTTGTAATGTTTTTAATCTTATGATGTTTTAAACTGGTATTAAATACCTGTAATGTGATACATACTCAGATGTGACATTTAATATTTGGCAATAGTAAACACTAAGGAGAGTGGTTGTTCCGAAGGAAAGTTGATAGGGATCGGGTTGTATGGTTGCTGCGCTCCTGCCAGACGTGCATTGAACTTTGAAGTATCGCCACGATTACGACAAGCTATATTTCCCTACAACACCGAAGACCTGAGGCGCCAAGATATCTCATACAAAAATTTCACTTTTTAGGTGAGAAACGGCGCATCACAGAGGCGTCGAGTAAGTCCTCAATGACGTCCACAAGACGCAACAAATTAATGAAGAACAACGCTTTAATAGTTCTAGAAACTTCCACCGTCATGCCCTTCAAATGGCATAGACAAAATTATCTCTGTTTCTTCTGCCATCTAACTTTCAAAGACACAGATTTACTCAAAGAACATACTAGAATCCAGCATAAGAAATCTAATATCAAGGCAGCTGTTTCATACTTAAGACGAGACGAGAAAGTTAAAATTGACGTCTCCGAGCTAGAGTGTCGGTCTTGCAATGATAAATTCGATGATCTAAACGCTCTCATAGAACATCTAAAAAGAACACATAAGATAACATTCACAGAAGAATGTGGTTACGGTCTTATACCGTACTTCTTACGGAACGAGATCTACCATTGCGCTGTATGTAAAGAAGAATTCCAATACTTCATGAAATTGAACCAGCATATGAATGAACACTACGGGAATTATATTTGCGAGTTATGTGGCAAGTCCTTCCTAAGTCAGGATAGATTACGCTGTCATTCTTTAACTCACGGCTCTGGGTTCCACTGCAACGAGTGCCCGGAAAGTTTCGACTCGCTAACTCAGAAGAATAATCACGAATCGAAAGTCCATAATAAGGATAAACTTCTTAGGTGTTTTTATTGCACTGAAACCTTCCAGAATTACAATCAAAGAAAGCGTCATCATAATTTAATACACGATGTAAAAGTCCCGGAGTTTACTTGTCCAGTTTGCAGTAAAAGTTTCCAAATTATGAGCAAAATGAAGGTACATTTAAAGGAAGTTCATATTAGAGAGAAGAATTTCTCCTGTTCCATGTGTGAACAAAAGTTTTTTTCACGAACGCACGTGCAGAAGCACATGATCAAACATTTTGGGGAGAGGGTTCATCAATGTGAAGTCTGTAAGAAATCTTATGCAAGGAAACAGACTTTGAGGGACCATATGCGAATACATAGTAATGAAAAGAAGTTTATTTGTAGTATTTGTAGTCAGAGTTTTGTTCAGAATAATAGTATGAGGTTGCATATGAAGGTGCATCATCCTGAAGTGGTGACTGAGTGAAAAAAAAAGAAAGAAAAAACTAAAAAAAAAGAAAGAAAGAAAAAACTAAAAAAAAAGAAAGAAAGAAAAAACTAAAAAAAGAAGAAAAAAGTAAAGAAGCTGTGGCTTATGTTACCTAAAGGCTTATTCACAAAGCGATTTTTATACGCGCGTTTCATGTAACGCTTCACGCGTCGCCAACCTTCTCCGGCGCGTTTTCTGCCTTGTAAAAGCAAGCAGTGCTAGTTGCGTTTGCAGCGCGTAAAAAAATAAACGCTGTGTGCATCTATACAGGGTGTCCCTGGAAGTATGGCTCAAATTGAATGTGGGCGTGGGCAAGGTCATTTCTAAACTTTTTATCCCTGAGAATGTCGGTGCATTTTTTTTTTTAAATCGCTCGATAATTGAGTAAAATTTTTGCCAGACCAAACTCTTTGCAGTAAATGTTTTTTTTTATTGAACATATGTTTTCTAGCTGCGTAAAAGTATTACCACAAGAAAGGTCCACTCTTCTACAACGTCCGGAAAAAAAAATTAAATTAATGGGCCTGCTAGTTTTTTTTTTGTTTTTTTTTGAGCACTATGCGAAGTGAAAAAAGAAAACTAAATTGGTTATAACTTATGAACTGTAAAAAATGCACCTATATTTTCTTGGTTAAAACGTTTGACCTTGACCTTGCCCACGTCCGTATTCGATTTGATCCATACTTCCAGGGACACCCTGTATACCTACTTATTATAGAATTATAAAATAAAGTCGCTTTTCGTGTCCATCTGTGTGGCCGTGTTGTTCTTGTAAACTACGCATCTGATTTTGATGCTGTTTTCACTATAATCTAGAGAATTGATTCCGGAAGATTTGTACGTACATACATTAATATTTAAATTATTTAAATAACATAGAAACCTTCATGTTTTGTCTAGTCGTAAAAACCGTGCGAAGCAGGCCGGGTCGCTAGTAGGGTAATAAAAATGAGAACAAGGTTAAAAATATCTCATCAGCGGTTTATCCATTTCATAACTATGTTGGGGTTGGCTTCCAGTCTAATCGGATGCAGCTGAATACCAGTGTTCCAGTGTTACATGGAGGTACTACCTATGTTTGACGTGTAAAAGTGTTTGTACAAACCTACTTACAGAAAATAAATCATTTATCATTTAATCCGTTGCCTCACCCACAAACCAGTTACTGGGTAACCTCCTTTGTAATAGCACATATTAATACAGATGGGACACTCCGCAGTTTAGGTACCTATGAAGCTACAAGTAAGCGGCGGGCCCCGTCCGCGGGGCTAATTCAGTATGTCAGAAGGTGTAAGAGTTACGCGATAGAGAGAGAAGCAAGTTGTTGTTGAACATAACTGTAGGTAATAAGCGTTGTGCGACCTGAATTGCTCTTTATTGTGTCGTAGCAAGAGTCGCTTTTTATTTAAATGATTTTGCGGAGTGTCCCATCTGTATTAATCTGTGTTAATAGGTATACTGTCTATGGATATAAATAAATACGTAATCGCATAGGTTCTCTAGTTATAAGCGTACTAACGTAGACCTTGTCTACTCTGAACTGACGCGCCCCACTATCGCATTTACCGTATTGTAAGTATTTTAAGAGCATATACTACCTCAAATGGCTTAGCATGATCCTCCGTTATGTCAACAATACTGCAGCATTAATTTTTAATTAAATATATGGTAAAGTTGAGGATTAATGTTAAGTAAGTACTATGTTTGACGAAAACACGATTCCATAAAATTTTCTCGATAGAAACAAATTCCAAAGTTACAAACCGAATAATAAGCCACTGGTATTAAAAAAATACTTCAAATTAGATCATGAAACTTTGCATACTAACTGAACTAACTATAGAGCAGGTCTTATATTTTTGATTTTTTTCAAATTACAATTATTTTCACATTAAAAAGCAATTACCTATACTATTGGCGCCCAGCACCGCACTGTCTCGCTGTCATATACTATTGGCGCCCAGCATCGCTCTCAGTCTCGCTGTCACTCATACCGCGAGCAGTATTGTGCGAGCGACATAAAAAGCTGAGGTAGTATGGGCTCTTAAACTGTTAAAAAATTAACTCTAAAAGGTTTAAGGAGTGCTTTAGACCATCGAACTGAATAAATTTTACTATGGGACCAACTTTGAAATCGCGAAGAAAAATCTGCTGATTTAGGTATCTTCGCGTAACTCCGAAAAATGTACGGAACAGCTGGTTTTTTTTCGCGATTTTAAAGTTGGTCCCATAGTAAAAATTATTCAGCACGATAGTCTACAGTACTCCTTAAAGTTCTTAGAGTTCTTTTTTAACACTTTATATAAATTTAAGTAGTGAGGCGCGTTATTTTATCCTAGACGAGCTCTACTAACGGTTATTTTTCAGACAGAGAGACTGCTCTTTATAATAATTATGTAAGGTACAATGTTAAAAGGCTACAACAGTATTTAAGCATTTTTTACTTAGTAAGGGTGCATTTATCTCAGTACTTATGTTAAGAAATATTTTGAATTATGTAATCAAAAGACATTATATTGAACTTATTCTTTGTAAGACATTGAAATAATTTAGAGTTATGAAGCAATGTATTTTTCTATTCCTATTAGAAAGTAAAAAAATTGATTAATTTTAAGAATTGATTTTTATTTCTATTTTAATCCAATTTTATTTAACCTACTGAAACCGTAGAACAACTGCGAGGCGTTGCTTCGAGTCTTAGGACAAATTTCACCAAGGAAAATTAAACGGCTTAGCACATTGCACTTGCAACTGGGCTCGTGTAGACACTAGTTTCAACCCAGTCCAGTGCTGACTTCGCGCTTTCAAGTCAGTCCGGTTGACTAACCTACCCGTCTATTTTCGAGCCCAGTAGCTTCCCCCGCCACGCGACTGACTTACTGCCGATCTCATCTACATGAACCCACTGACTAGCTCCAGTCACATCCATCGTATAAACCAGGCATTAACAACTTTAAACGTACCCTGACCACAAAATTATCATTTCTTACCTTATTGAATAAAGTAGACATTTTTAGAACCTGATTTTTTGTTGACATACCAAGGGTACCTTTATAGTAGAACAATTTCTTTTCAGGTAAAAAACCGAGGAAATACAAGGGCACAGAGTCTTCTTCGATGAGAAGGCGACGGAACCTACAAATTCTGTTCAACAACACATCTATTATTCCTTTTAAATGGCGTGGAAAGTATCTGTGCTTCTATTGCAGCAAAGATATTGCTGAGTATACAGAGTTAAGGAAACATACGAAAGCACATGGCAGCTGTTCCATAAAAGACCATTCTCTCAAAGTCTTAAAAGGAGGACAGAACATGGAAATTAAAGTAGACATATCATTGATTAATTGCGAAATGTGTGCGGAGACGTTACCGTCTTTCGATGAAATCGTCACTCATTTGTTTGACAAACATGAACTTGAATACGATAAAGGAGTAGAAATGGCTATAGAAGAGTATAAACTTGCTGATCTCAGTTGTACTGGATGCGAAGAAAAATTTACGTATTTCGGCTATCTAGTATCTCACGTCAATAACACCCACCCGAAAAATTGCCTCATTTGCGATAACTGCAATCAAAAATTCAACAAACGGAGAGATCTGTTTTCTCACGTGAAAAATTACCATCGAGAAGGAGGGTACCAATGCGAAATGTGCCCTCAAATCTTCAACTCATTGAATATTTTGAGAAAACACCGAAACAACAGGCATTTGACTCGATGCAACATTTGCAATTTGAAACTTCCGTCAGCTGCTTTGAGACAAAAACATATCGACTTAGAACATCCGGACGATGGGTCTTTGCAATGCGATACCTGCTTCAAAGAGTTCCATACGAAACAGGGTCTAAAAATGCATTCAAGGAAATGTAAAGGAGAAGAGATTTTCGGAATCGCCATCAAAGAAGAAAACGTTGCCATGGACTTAGATCTAAACTACGAGGATCAAGCCAAAAAACCTTGCGTCAAACAAATTCGAGAAAATATAGTTATAGTCATAAACATGTCTACGGCAATACCTTTTAATTTTTACAAGAATAAGTTCAACTGCTTTTACTGTTCCAAAGATTTTGCCGATTCCGATTTGATGAGAGAACACGCGGTTATGGAACACCCTGTTTGCGATGTTAAAGAAAAGTGTATTAGGAAATGTAGGGAGTCTGTCGCTTGCGTCAAAATCGATATTTCTTCACTCGCTTGCAAAGTCTGCTTCGAGTCATTGACTGATTTGGATCATTTAATTGATCACTTAATCGCGAAACACGATGCGAAATACGACAAATCGATAACAACGTGTTTACAACCTTACAGGTTGATCAAAGACAATATGGTCTGTCCACACTGTCCCGGCGAAGTATTCCGCTTCTTCGGAACTCTTCTTAAACATATGAACATCAAACATACAAACAACAATATCATTTGCGTTTACTGCGGCCAAACATTCCGTAGGGATCAAAACTTAAGAGTTCACATTTGGCGTCATCACCGAGCTGGCCGGTTTAAATGCACCATTTGTGCTGCTGAGTGCAATATACCGTCTCGTCTATACATGCATATGGCTCGGGCACACGGCGTAAAAGCTGCTAAATGTCCCAAATGCTCCGAATCTTTCGCTACGCAATATGAAAGGCAGAAACATTTGATCATTGCCCACAATACTGGCCACAAATGCTCTTATTGTGGAAAACTGTTTACAAGAAATTCGTTTATGAGTAATCATATACGCAGAACACATATGAAAGAGAAGAGTATAGAATGTTCAGTTTGTTATACGAAGTTCTTTAACACTGTTCTCTTGAAAAGGCATATGGTGAAGCATAGCGGGCAGAAGAAGTATAGCTGTGACGTGTGTGGGGAACGGTTTTACTGGCGCAAGACTATGAAGACGCATAGGGATAGGATGCATAGTAAACAGCTTTATCCTACACCTATGTAATTTTAGAGAATTCCAGATTAAGTATAGGAATACTCCTATACTTAAACTTATTTTAAAAGTTCTTAACATTTAAGTGCCATATTTATCTTTAGAATGTGTAGACCATAAAAATCTTACAAGCAGCAAGAATATTGAAATGAAAGATATCACCAGCTCGAGTTTTAGGCGCTAGGTTTTAACCAAATATTATGATAAACCTAAACTACTCTGACATGTGTGAATTTGAACCCCATAATCCTTATAGGAAACTGGCAGAGATGCTAAAACCTTAAAGCGTTCATATCCGGGATTATACAAATTACAAACTTCGCCATCCCTCCATGCACTGTCTTTGCTATCTCAAAAGTACAAAAAAGTAATTTCTTTTCAGATTTGGAAACAGAGGTGACAAAGCACAGTGCTAGTTATCTAAGGAGGAGAAATCTGCAAATATTGCTCAACAATACTACATTGATACCTTTTAAATGGCGCGGAAAATACCTCTGCTTTTATTGCGGGGATGATACGAAGACGCCCGATCGTCTCCGGAACCACACGAAAGGCCACGGGCCTTGCAGTGATAGCGACAGAGCTATACGACTATTTAAATCGGCTGATATTGAAATCAAGATAGACGTTTCCGATGTCTCCTGCGAGATTTGTTCAGAAAGTTTCCTATTTTTAGACGAAATGATTGACCATTTAATTTTTAAACACCAGTTGCCTTATGCGAAAGATGTAGACATGCTGTTATCAGCCTACAGACTGTTAGATCTTCAGTGTCTCCTTTGCGATAAAACTTTCAATTTCTTAGGTAAATTAATCAGCCATATGAATGTCGCTCATCCAAATAATAGCTTTGAGTGTGTCGAATGTAAAAAGAACTTTAATAAAAAGAGGGATTTGGATTCGCACATAAGATGTCATCATAAGAAGTACCATTCTTGTACCAAATGCGATGAAACATTCCCAACAAACTCCGCATTACAGATTCATAGGTCTAACGCTCATTCTTCGACTTGTAACATCTGCTTCCAAGTATTTGCGTCAGACGGCAAGCGGTTAGCTCATCAGAAATCTGACCATGATTCTAATCAGAGCCAATGTGGATTTTGCAATAAAGTTCTAACAACAAAGCAAGCCTTTATAAGACATGCTGCAAATTGCGAACATAAACCTCAGGTAGAAACTGTAATTATAGATGACGAAGACAAAAAAATATGCGTTAAAGATATAAGAAAAAGTTTAGCATGCATCTTTAACATGACTACCGCACTTCCTTTCAAATTCTTTATGAATAGGTTACGATGTTTCTATTGCACGAAAGACTTCACCTCATGCGAAGATTTAAAACAACACTCATCGATAGAACATCCTCACTGCGATATATCCTTTAAATGTATGAAGTTAAGAAACAGATATGACGGTGTCCAAATCAAAGTTGATACTTCTTCTTTGTCTTGTAGACTATGCCAAGTCACCTTGCAAGATTTGAACGACTTGATTGACCATTTAAGCAAAGAGCATAAGGTGAAATGCGACTTTTCTGTCGAGAGTAATCTGCAGCCGTTCAAATTGATCAAAGACAACTACCCTTGCCCATTTTGCGGGGAAGTCTACAGATATTTCGGTCTCTTACTCAAGCACGTTAGTGCGTCTCATAACGGCAATAAACATATATGCATGTATTGCGGTAAAGCGTTCAGAACTGACCCTAATCTTAGAGCTCACGTTTCAAAACGTCATAAAATAGCTGATAATCACAAGTGCGGAAATTGCGATCTAGTTTTTGGCACTAATAGTGCATTAAAAAATCATCAAGGCACCGTTCACGGTACAAAATTGGTTCAATGCTTTGAGTGTTCAGAAAAATTCACATCACAATATTTAATGAAACGGCATTTGATCTCGTCTCATGGTACGGGACATAAATGCACTTACTGTGATAAGCTTTTTACTAAAAACTCTTTTATGGTCAACCATGTAAGGAGGTCTCATTTGAAAGAAAAAAATGTAGAATGTTCTGTGTGCTTCGATAAATTTTTCGACAATCAAAGGCTGAAAATGCATATGATTAAACACGTCGGAGAAAGAAACTTCCACTGTGATATTTGTGGTAAAAAGTTCTTATGGAAAAGGAATCTAAGGGGTCATATGGCCTCCCATATCCGGAACGCGAACGCTAGAAACATTACCTAACATTTTTTGATGATATTTCTGTTCATATTTCTGCTGTTGGCCAGTTATTTTATAGCTGGTTCTAAAGTGACTACGTTGTGGTTTCCATTCAAAGGCTTGGCTAAGAATTTTCCTATATGCTTTCTGCCTGTAATATCGTTGACAAACTATCAAAATCCTTTAGAGAAGGTGAATAATACCATTTGATGTTTTGCCCAGAATGATGACCAAATTCTGGTATTCACAATTTGATATAACTAACGGAATATAGTATGCGAAAACGCACAAAACTAACCAAGTATGGATGTAGAAGATGAAATAACAGCATATTTATAGAGAAGAACAATTTGTTTTCAGATGGTCTGCCAGGGCCGTACGAAGGCTGTACCTCTGAGCGCCGACGGAAAAACTTGAAAATACTGTTCAACCACACTACGATCATGCCATTTAAATGGCGGGGCAAATACCTTTGCTTTTACTGCGGAAAAAACTATACCGAATACACAGAATTTAGAAAGCATACAAAATCCCACGGACTGTGCACCACTAAAGATTACTCCCTAAAATTAATCAAAGGAAATAACATCGAAATTAAAATTGACGTCTCAGAAATCGGCTGTGACATCTGCAATGAACCATTCAGCAGATTCGAAGAAATAATCGATCATTTGATCAGCAAACACAATATGGAATACAACAAAAATATCGATATACCCTTCCAGGAATATCGATTAGTCGATTTTCGATGTTTGTACTGCGAAGAACAGTTTTCTTATTTCGGTTATTTGGTTAAACACGTTAATAACATTCACCCGCAGAACTGTTTCATTTGTGATGATTGTGGAGTTACTTTCAACAAGAAGAGGGACTTGTCTATACATTTGAGGAATTATCACAGACAAGGAGGGTATCCATGCGATTTGTGCTTGAAGAACTTCGAAACTCGCCTTATGTTGCGGAGGCATCAAAATAACATGCATTTTAGGCACTGTAAGAGCTGCGGTTTGCGTTTCGCGTCCCTTTCTCTTTTACAAAAACATGTACAAGTTGATCATCCCCAAAATGAGAGTAATATGAAGTGTAGTTACTGCTCCAAAGAGTTCCACACTTCTTTAGGTTTAAGACAGCATATAAGCAAATGTAAAGTCAAAATCATTTCTCAGGTCGAGCCACCCCACACGTCTTTCCTAAACGACAGTAACATAGAACCTAAGAAAAAGCAGAACATCCTACAAATAAGACAGAATATACAGTGTGTACTCAACATGTCGACCGCTGTGCCTTTTAAATTCTTTTCCAAGTACTCCTGCTTTTATTGCTCAAAGAAATTCGTTGAATTTGACGAGTTACGCCACCATACCAGTCTTGAACATCCTGTATGCGATTTGAAGTCCAAATGCATGAAGAAATGCAAAGGAGAAAGGATAGCTGTCAAAATTGACATATCAGCATTAGCTTGTAAAATATGTTGCCTCCCTATGCCTAATTTAGAAGATTTAATCAACCATTTAATAAATGAACATAAAGCTAACTATGATACGTCAATTATGGGCTGTTTAGAGCCTTTCCGAGTTATAAAAGACAACATGCCATGTCCTATATGCCCGGATACCGTCTTCCGTTATTTCGGCATTTTGCTCCGACACATGAACTCCGAACACAGCAACAACAACCGAATCTGTGACTTCTGCGGTCGAAGTTTCAGGAACGCGGCGAATCTAAACGTGCACATAACTTACGCACATACAGGTTCCTGCGAATGTGACATTTGTGGTGTCAAATACAAGAACCAGTGGTGTTTGGCGCGACATAGAGCGAGGACACACGATGCGAAAGACCACAAATGTCCAAAATGTCCCGAGCAGTTCCAATCACAGTACCATAAGCAAAAACACTTAATAAAAATGCATAATGTGGGCCATAAATGTAGTTACTGCGGGAAAATGTTTACGAGAAACTCTTTTATGAAAGACCATGTTAGGCGGACACATTTGAAGGAGAAGAACATTCCTTGCTCTATTTGTAATGAGAAGTTTTTTGATAATTATCTCCTGAGAATGCATATGGTTAAACATGAGGGGGATAGGAAATTCAGTTGCACTGTTTGTGGCAAAGCCTTTTTAAGACGAAGTAATTTGAGCTCGCATATGGAGATGCATAAAAAGTATGGGCATGTGCAATTGTAGATTTAAGTGTGTTTTAATCTTTGGAGATAGGCTGTTGAACAGTCAGGAATATTCATTGTTAAGGTGCGGTATTAGCTCAATATTCACAAAAATTGGTTTCTTGGATTGTCGAGTATGACGTAACGCAATGAAACTATCCGACGCAAAAAATACAGTGGACAGAAAAGAGTTTAAAGAAAAATTTTAACCGAATAGAATGGTAAAAAATAGTTTGATATTACCAATAAAAAATTTGGAAGTTGCTCCACAAAAATAAACTTTGGCATCGAACATCTCTGTATTTACAGCGATAGCGACATTCTTTTTTTTTTTAAGAATTTAATAGAAATAGCATTTTTTTAAAACTTAAACGGGACAATTATTTAGTTTATTGTGTATATTCTGAATAATCTAGAGAAAACCCGTAAAATAAATGCACATTCGCAGCTTAGTCACATCTCGGCGACACAAGTATTATTTTCAATTTTCAACCATATTTCAAGCCAGCTAATGGTGATAATAGATTACGCGGTTGTGTGCCGTTTGAAATCGTAGTCAGTCCGCGCCTTACGAAAAATTTACCGTTTTATACAGCATTTCATACAACTGTTACTGTTGTGATTTGAATATACAGTCAATTTAAGTTGTTATTCAAAACAGCCGCACGGGTTGATTGATTAGGTTAAGCTACGCTTGCCGCGGTTGTTCCGTAGATGGGTGACCACAGATCCCTCCGTGCCTCGGAAAGCACGTTAAGCCGTTGGTCCAGGCTGTCACTCGTGGATCTTTTACAGTCGTTACGTGTCGCCAGAAGCCCGAAAGTCTTGACAACCAGTCTTACCAAGGCGTATCTTATTACCTAGTAACTGGGTCGTGGAGGCCAAATAGGCAGTCGCTCCATATAAAGTCCTGGTATTCAGCTGCATCCGGTTAGACTGGAAGCCGACCCCAACGTAGTTGGGAAAAAGGCTAGGCAGATGATTAAATTAAATTTCTTAACAATTTCCCTAACTTTACATGGCTTCGATATAAAGGTGTAAATATATATAAAAAAATATCCAATCAGTTTCTTCCTTTTGGAGTCTGCTGTAAACTAATTTCATAGAAAAACTAAGTTGGTACAGTCCAATGCAAAATTTATGGCGGCTCTGAACGCGAGGCGAGTCACTGCACACTAACAAATTCATGTGTCAGCGGGGTGAGGGGTGGGGTACTGCGCAGAGAGTAGCTCACTTCAGAGCCGCCATCAGTGTCTGTGAAGCGACGAAATCTCTCTACCTTAGGTAGTCTATGCTCAGTATTAATGGTTTCGTGTTTATTGAAAACTTATATTGTTACTGTCTTAATTGTCAACTAATTTATAAACAGTGAGTTGCACAAAACCACATTAGTTTAATGGAGACTTTAAATTGATGCTGTCACTTTCTTTTTGATACATATAATATAAGGGATGGCATGAATTTAAAGTCTCCATTAAACTAATGTGGTTTTGTGCAACTCACCGTAAATGTATCCACTGTGGTAGCCCGCGAAAAACAAATTTTCTTGCGTTTTTTGCAATTTGCAGGTGTGTCAGGTTGTATCTTTATCAAAATATGATTCGCGACAATAAGAACTATGTATTTACATAATTTTAACCATAAATATCATCAATACATCTTTCTAAGTTAGATTTCCTCCGGATTCGTCTGAATTCTGAAATCAGGCCAATCCGCAGAAAATCTAACTTAGAGATAGTTATTGATGATTTTTATTCATCAATAACTATATCTAAGTATGAACTATGTGTTTACATAGTTAAAATTATGTAAATACATAGTTCTTATTGTCCTTATCATATTTTAATTATGATACAAACTTACACTGACCTGCAAATTGCAAAAACGCAAGAAAATTTGAATTTCGCGGGCTACTACAGCGCAATTACCTTAACATAACATAACTTCACGTCTGTATTCTCTGAAGGGTTAGGCAGAGCTGTACCTACATAGTACACCCACATTTAGGCAGTTAATTTATTAATTAATCAGAATAATACTAAAGAGAATTGACTATTATTATCTTCGTATTTCTCATAAAAAACCGACATAATGACTGGAATGGATGTAAAAAAGTACTTAGTATTAAAAATTGATCTCGAAATAACTCTTGTACTCTTTAAGTCAGATCCTAAAATAATTATTAAATTAATCCAATAATAAAAGATAAGATAATGAGATAAAAATTGTGTTGGTTATTTGAGATTTAAAAAAAAATTCGTAGTGATGTTTGCTCTTAAACTTTAATTACTTCAGATTTTTTATCAGAATAAAGGCTGGCGCACTTATATAGCCGCATCGGGCCGCAACCCAAAGGATTTTCATACAAAGAAGTGCGTTGCGGCCCACCAGTAGTGTGCGTTCGTTCATAGATAATGTAGAAAGTGATGAAGGAGGATTTTTGCAATGCGGCGCGGCTTGCGACAATCTGCGCCAGCCTTTATTCATCGAGAACAAAAGCTCTATATATGGGAGTGTTTTTACAAGCTTTTATTTAGTATCACCTGTCCCGGTGTCTGTATGGATCGAATCTTGCAAGTTAAATTTGACCCACTTCCCGGTTTCCGATTGAGCTGAAATTTTACATGCATATCAAAATTGGATGCAATGCAATATTATTATGACATGGAGCTCTGCTCTCTGATCTGATGATGGAGCCGGAAGGTGGCCATGGGAACTCGGTAAAAAACGACGCAACTCTATCGAGTTTGGGCTCCTTTGATTCGTCTTGGCAAGGACTCTGGTCCTAGATGATATCCAGGCTAAGAAAAGCTTGTTTAATGTTTTTAAAATTAATACTTGATATCTTTGTATTTATCGAATCTAAAACGCAGGCCACACTGAGAACGAAGCGAACGCAGTTAAGTTCGTTTAACTTCGCTCATGTCGCTATCGCGTCTTTTCATACTTCGGTTCCTGCGAGCTATGAACCGATATACCTGAAAAGACGCGGTAGCTACATGAGCGAAGCTAAACGAACTTACAACACTTGTACCAACTTACACTTGTAGTATTGTTTCGCTTCGCCCTCAGTGGGGCCTGGGCTTGAAGCAATGTAAATAATATTGTCAAAATCCTGAATACATTAGAAAAAAAAAATGTATGTAAGTAAATAGTATTTAATTATAATTTTATGGAAATCAATATTTAATCCAAACAATTATTTTTATCTCCTTTAACAGCAAAGTATTATGTATTTTATAACACTCGTAAGCCACGAGATAATCCATAATTGTAAGAAAAAATAGAAAGTGTACTGTTATTCTAGGTGACGCGAAGTCGCATCGACTAAATAAACATTATGTAATAGTTTGTACGATAAATAAGAGCCGATGCAGCAGCCTGGTGAAGCGCGGTTTTCAAGGAAATATCAACCTTGCTGCGGTTAAAATATAGTTGAAAATAAATAAACATCCTTTTGTCGGAGAAATCTGCATCTGCAAGTTAGGGTTATTTATTTTCGACTTTATTTAAAGAAACGCAATGTCGATATTTGTTTGGCAGAGAAAATCGCTCTGCGCTTCGCCAGGTCGGCGCGGGCCTAAGACTTGTGAATATTGTGATATACATATACTCGAACGGAATGTATGAAGTGTGCGACATTTTAATTTAAAAATATACTTCTATGTATTTTGTTTGGCGTTTTTATCACATTACCTGTTACACTCTGATAATACTCGAACCTGTACCACTCGAAATGACCATACCACTATTTAAGGGAGATACGCTAAGGTACCTAAGCTACCTTAGCGCATCATCCCCTTTATATACTTACTAAAGGACATTAGGTCGCTAAAATTATTTATTATTTTAATGCAATAGGCAATAACTGGTTTAGAACCTACGATATTAAATCTCGCGTAGAACAATTATTATAGAAGCACAATTTTATTATTAGTACCACTTTTTGACGACGATAACCCTTACCTATACCTAATATTTTGTCTCCATCTTTGACCACTATTCTCAGCAATTGGATCCTTCCATATAAAAACTCTACGAGAAATCGACGAACTACATAAAGAATATTACAGAAACCTAGAAAAGTAAAAACTGAATTTCTTTTCAGGTTCAAAATTCAATACTGTGGAGGACAAATATAAGAAAATGGAAGTCGCCCGTAAGCTATTGATAAAGCGGCGGAATGTCGAGTATGTTTTACAGTATAGCAACGTCACACCTTTCATGTGGCACAAGGGAAAATATAAATGTTTTTACTGCAACGAAACTACTAAAGACCCAATCTTACTACGAGATCATACGGCCGAAGCTCACCAATTCGCGAATCTCGAACTCGTTGTGTTCGACAGAACCAAAAATAACAGAAATAAAGACGCTGCTGTCAAAATTGACGTCACTAATATATGTTGCAAGCTTTGTCCGCAAGCTGTGACTAATTTGGAAGAGCTGATCCATCATTTGATCATTGCACATGACGCAGAATACGATGTGAGCGTCCCAAATTGCCTGCTACCCTTTAAATTAGACAAGGACCAACCGACATGCCCGACTTGCAACATGAAATTTGTCTTCTTCGAATATCTGCTTCGCCACGCCAACAAACATCATCTTTCTCACCATTATATATGCGATGTCTGTGGCACTAGTTTCCAAGGAGAGAACCATTTGAAAATGCACTATAGGTACTATCATAGAGAGGGTGGTTACACCTGCGAATACTGTGGTATCAGTCTTGCTACTCTATCCAAAAAGATTTTACACGAAAAGAATGTGCATTTAGTCAACTTATCGACTTGCCCGCATTGTCCCGAAACATTCAAAAGTCCGTACTTAAAGAAACTTCATTTGGCGAACGTTCATGAAGTAGAGGAACTCAAAATAAAGTGTCCATTTTGTTCAAAAGTGTATCCACAAGAATCTATAATGTCTCGTCATATGCGGAGAGTGCATCTAAGAGAGAAGAATGTAGAATGCGAAGTCTGTGGGGACAAATTCTTCGGTCCTTATGATGTTAAATTGCACATGGTGAAACATAATGGCGAAAAGAAATTCGTCTGTTCTGTTTGCGGGAAAAAGTTCTCCAAGCGAAGTAACTTGAACTCCCATGCCGTTCTACATACGAAAGAAAAGGAATATGTATGTGTGGTTTGCAATAAAGCGTTTGCTCACCAGACGAATTTGCGAATGCATATCCGCAATAGACATAGTCGGTTTGACCTAGCTCCAATTGTTGACGAAATTGATGAAAGCGATATGGTACAAATGGAAATCATTCAGGAGGAATTGGAAGGAGAAGTAGCAGGACAATACATTCAATGATATTACTATATTGTGGAGTAAATCCACAATTAATCTTCATACGGAGAAACATGAAAGTCAACTTTAACGACATGGGACTTGAGTTCATTTTTTATTGATAAAAACTGAATGTCGTAAAATATCGTTTCTGCAATGTAAATTGTGCTTTGTTCAGTGGTAATAAAGTTCTTAATCTAGTTGTATAATATTTAAAGTGGCATAGGTAAAGGAAGTTGGACAGTAAAAGTGATTTATTTAGAGAATAGGACTGTGAGACAGAACACTTTTAAAGTTTGTGTGATGTAATGTGCGCAAGCGAACTTAAAAGTAGATCCTCCAATGTGAAAATTAGCTAAACAAATAATCCTAACTAATACTATAAATGCGAAATTGAGTTTGTTTGTTTGTTACACTTTCACGCTAAAACGGCTGAACGGATTTGGATGAAATTTAGCACATGGGTAGACCATGACCTGGATTAGGACATAGGATACTTTTTATCCCGGTTGTACGCACGGCTACATATCAAGCTATACATTTCCAGTATAAGCTGATCTCGCATTGTATAGGATTTCCTTACAATGAGAGGTCAGTGTAAACTGGAAATGTATAGCTTGATGTGTAGCCGTGTGTACGTTCTCTTGGGCTAGGTTCCCGCGAAGACGTAGGCAAAAGCTAGTAAGGCAGGAGCCAAAGCTCTTCTATAGTTCCCAAAACCCATAGTCCAATGTCTTTGTTTCCATATCCTGCAATAGTCCGCCTCCTACCGGGAATTGTCCTTGGGTGCAGTTGTATAGTGCGTACAAGGATAATCGTCAGTTGGTGCCTCATTTAATTAAAAGTATCAAACGGGTGCACATCTACTCCTAGATATGCAATGGTCATCGTGTTGCACCATGAAAATTGAGGCTACAGGAGCTAGTGTGAATCTTTGGTTCATTCGAGTAATCGAGCCTGGTCAAACCACGCGTGCAAATTATAACATTTTATATTTCTGGGTATAATTATATGAATTAACCAGCTAACCCGCCAGACGTCCTGTCAATTTTTTTTTCTTTTCTTTTAAACCACCCGAGTAAAGAAGATAATAAAACAAAAAAAAAAAATCAAATCGGTCAAGCCATTCTCAAGTTATGGAAAATGGGGATTAATTTTTATATTATACTAGCGGCCCCGACAGACGTTGCCCTGTCTGAACGATCCTAGAACCCGACTGCAGCGCCACCTACCGGGTCCAATTGTGTTTTCCGACCATCCAGGAACTCTTTCAAATATTCACACAAAATTTCATCTAAATCGGTCCAGCCGTTGTTATACCACGTTTTATCTGTTTTTTTTAAGTATTCTATGTCCGTCTCCTGGTTCTAAGCTACCTCTCCACCAATTTTCAGCCAAATCGGTTCAGCCGTTCTTGAGTTATAAATAGTATATAATACTAACACGACTTTCTTTTATATACATGGTGTTTTTTTTTGATATCCCATAACTCTTGGGTATTAATGAGACCATCATTATGAACAACTTTGACTATGGGACCGAACCCAAAATCGCGAAAAAAAAATCAGCTGCTCCCTACATTTTGACGAGTTAAGGCTCTTACGAGGTTAGGCTCTCTCTCTGTCTGTAAGAGCCTTTATGCGAACATAAATGTAGTGGGCAGCTGATTTTTTTTTCGCGATTTTGGGTTCGGTCCCATAGTAAAAGTTGTTCATAATGATGGTCTCATTAATACCCTAGCTAGAGTTATGGGATATAAAAAAAACACTATGTATAGATTTGCATCATTATACTCTTAAAACTTGAACCTAAAACATTAAGGGCTAGTTTCACCAAACTGTTCATGATAGGACATGAGTAAATCAGCCGTTAAAAAAAATATCAATATTAATGGTATTTACGTTCCACCAGAAAAAAATAACACCACATTAAGAAACCTGGCGTTAAGATGTATCATTCACTCTTATAGCGGTCAGTTGTCAAAGCAACCAAAATAAAATGTCACATGTCAATGTTCACTGACAATGCATCATTTTAAGTTAACGGACCTCTAGGGCAGCAATTAAATTTAAACCTAACCTATATTAGAAAGGTTTAGGTGGTGAAATAAAGGTAAACAATCTTGATGTGACTTTTTACACAAACACTTAATAAACAAATAAACTACTGCTTAAACTAATGGTTCAATTGATTTAGTAATCATTATCGTTGTATTTACATTTGGTTTTCAGTTGCATTTTATTTTTAAACTGAGGTTTTAAAATAAAAAAAAGATAAATGACACATCAAGATTGTTTACCTTTTTTCACCACCTAAACCTTTCTAGTATAAGTTTAAGCTTCTGTTAAAATGTTAACGGGACATTTTAAACATTTTAACAGAAGATTAAACTAACTAACATGGTATGGTGAAACTAGGTCTATACAACATTATTTTTTGTTTATACTAAACCTCTTAAGGTGTCATTGTACTCATCATTTTGAACAACTTTTACTATGGGACCAAACGTGAAATCGCGAAAAAAAAATCAGCTGTTCAGTACATTTATCTACATCAAACTCGTCAAAATGTACTGAACAGCTGATTTTTTTTTCGCGATTTCAGGTTTGGTCCCATAGTAAAAGTTGTTCAAAATATGAGTACAATGACCCCTTAAGAGGTTTCGTACAAGAGAGAGAGGGAGAGGGGGGACAGGGTTAGGTATGAAACTTGTTCAGTTTGATGATCTGTACATGCTGTATACTAGAAATTGTTTCGGCTTATCTATCAACCTTTCTGGTTATTATTTTATATTTTTAGTATATGGCTACTATTACCACGGAGCAAATACAAAGAGGAGACGGCCTAAGCGACTGAGCACCGTGATTCTCAACTAGGCCCTGACGTCATCATGTAGGCGTCGCCTTAGTCAGTGTACTGTTGGCGTTCGTCCTGTGCACAACTTTGTAAACGTTCTTATTTCCTAACATAATTCTACCCGACATTAGATGGCGACACTTGGTGCTATGGGAACTAAGAATATTTAGGCACGTAGAGCTCAGTACTAACATATTTTAATAATCATATGTACTGAAATTTGTTCAACATTCATTTATAAAGACCCTTTAACGGCCAACATATTATTTTTGTAGTTTTTATATCATATTGTAAACATTTTCTGAATACGACCCTGTTGCATCCTGTACTTAGTGACATCTAGTGTGACATAGTTACATAACTACAAAGTAAAATTGACAGACGAGCAAATAGTTTGGCTATTGACCGGTAGATAGAAACTAAAGAAGTGGGCGCGATCTAACACCCCCTCACCCCGCAAATTGTCACGCGTTGTTTCACAGGGAAATCGAATTACAACATCTCCTCTTTGTATTTGCTCCGTGACTATTACTATAAAATAGTATCTCCATTTGAACATAAATAATGTTATATTATTAGTTTTAACTAAAGTCACTAGTACTGAGGCAAATTGGTATGTAAATAGTAATCTTTCAATGTTGCAACACTGGCATTTGACAGCTACTAGGATGTTGCCATGATAGAAAAATAATTACGTAATTATATTATGTAATCCATCAATATTTAGTTCTTCAATGGGTGTTTTAAATTGAGTCAATAGTGCTGCACTGTTGTTTAGTTATGTTTTACTTGTAAATATTACCTATTTTACATACTTACTTAGTATTTATAAATAAATATTTATAAATTCTGATCTGTTGTTTTTACCATAACCTCCACTATCTAGGTATTCTAGACAAATAGTTTACATAATTCTTAAGTGAAGGCGAATTAAGCTAAAATGAGTTTATTTCATTTAAAATATTGAATTGCAAATCATTCCAAGTGCACATAACAGATAAAGCAGTGGTGGCCCAGTGGTAACGGCTCCGACTTACGAGTTGTAGGTCGTGGGTTCGAGCCCCAGCAGGTGCTTTACTTAGTGTAAATAATTTCATCACCTCTCAATGCTCTCAAAACGGTGAAGGAAAACATCGTGAGGAAACCGGCATGTCCTAGAACCAATAAATCGATGACATGTGACATCTACCCACCCGCACTGGCCCCGGCTGCGTTGTGGATTACAGCCTACTCCCTCTCGAAGAGAGGAGGCCTGTGTCCCAGTAGTGGGAACGTTATAGGCTGATCTGATTATGCTATGCAAATAACAGCCGCATCGGTCTGCGGCCGCATTTCAATATAAAAAGTGCGATACGATCCGACTGTAGTGTGCCATGGTCCATACAAAATGTACGAAATTGACGTAGAGTGACTTCTGCAATGTGCGTCAGCCTTTAAAGCGCAGATTGCACCACTATGAAGCTTAGCCAACCAAACCGTCAAAAAGTCTATTTAACGAAAATCGTATCCCGAACACTACATTTTGAATATGTTATAAAACAGATTTTCAATCCATCCATCCACCCATCACTTACACGAAATTACTACCAAAAATGCAAACGCAAAAAGGAAGCGTAAAACCTTGACCTCTCTTTCCAGGATGTCGGACCACCCAAGAAACGTACATCGAACAACTCAATAAAAAAAGAAGAAACATACTCCAAATCCTTCAATACGGTAACGTGGTCCCTTTTAACTGGCACACCAAAGGATTCCGATGTTTCTACTGCTCGAAACCCATGCGGGACTGCGAGACGCTGAAAGAACATACCCAAAAACATTCTATAGACCTCCACACTTTCATTACAAAGAGAATTATTTCAAAAGATATTCCAGTCAAAATTGATGTGGCGAATATAAGCTGTAAGATGTGTATTGAGGAGCCTTTGAAGGACTTAGAAGAACTGATTAGTCATATAATTCTCAGCCATGATGAGGATTATGATACAACCTTGGGTGTCTGCGCGTTACCCTTCGTTTTAAACAAGGATGTGATGCAATGTGTTCTCTGCGAAAATCAGTACGACAACTTTACTTGTATGGTCGGTCATATGCACAAAGATCATGTCAGCCATTCTTTCATTTGCCAGATTTGTGGTCTAAGCTTCATCAGCAAGATTCGCCTCAAAAGACACATAAGCAACAGTCATGTAGGATACAGATGCACAGTTTGTGGAAAAATGTTCAACGCGTCTCATAGAATGGAGAAACACAAGCAAAGAATGCACGGTCAAGCTAAAACACACGAATGTAACCTCTGCAGTGCGACGTTCGAAAGCCAGTACCAATTAAAAGTTCATCTAGGAAAGATGCATAATGTGGAAAAGTATAGGATCAAATGCGAGCATTGTGCAAAAATTTGCACGACCAAAGGAGCTATGTTGCTTCACGTCCAATCTCAACATTCGCACTCCAAATTCGAGTGTGATTTATGCAATTATAAGACCGGAATCAAATGGCTGATTACTTTACATAAGAAAAAACATTTTGGGGATAGGGACTACGCTTGCAGCATTTGTGAGAGGTCTTTCCGCAGGTCTAGTAACTTGAGAGCTCATATGAAAGTCCATTCTGGGGTATCTGGACGTGTCTGCAGAATCTGTAGAAGAGGTTTTACTGATTTAGAGACCTTGAACGTTCATAAAACTGAGTTTCATTATTTTGAAGAGTCTTAAGCATTAGGTCTTACCACAAAAGCTTAAGACATTTGTTCAACGCGTGTCTAATGTCAGTTTTACGTTAATCTCCATACATAAATAGCATGTTAAACAGTTGTTTATCCTAAAAAAACTGATAAACACATTATGTGGTAATACGGTAGAAAGTGATAGTGCTTGGGGATTGCAAATATACTTGACACACTTGGATTGAGAGGGTTAATGCAAATAATTTAGGGTTATAGGCCCGATTGTACCACAAATAAATACGTTTCCCGCTAAATGTTTTTAAATATCGCTGTTTCTGTCAATCGTTAGGAGATGATAGAGACAGAATTAAGTTTGGAATTTGTTTTTTTTTAAATATTTTTTTTAAATTGAATATTTATCTGTAATCAGCCTTTCGGCTATAAGCAAATGTGCGATTTGGTTCATGGCGTGGTTATGCAGGGCTCCAGTGAGTACCGCACATAGGGTAATTCAGCTCAAGGAAGTGGTGCCTTTTGAGGCGCTTGTTGATATTTGGATGAAGCAGGTCTACGGCCAGCTGATTTAGATGGTTTTTAGATATACATTTCCTACCATCAGTATATTCTCCTTTCTGCATTGGTGATGAACCATGGGGCATTGGAAATTGACTTCAGAATTGAGTTTTGTAATTGTTGCGCTATGTTGATGTTTGAATCCGTGGTACTAGCTGTATCCCGTAGGACCATATTGGCTTTATCAGGGCTTTGTAAACCAGTAACTTGTTCTCGGGTGAGAGTTTAGACTTTCTTCCCAGTAACCAGTACAAATTCCTGAAAGTGATATTAGCTTGGTCTCTTTTGGCTTTGATGTGGGTTTTCTAAGTTCAAATATCGTTTAGAGCTAAACGGATTTAGTGATTGATTGATGTAGGGACGTGTGCAATAGCTGTATCCCGTAGGACCATATTGGCTTTATCAGAGCTTTGTAAACCAGTAACTTGTTCTCGGATGAAAGTTTAGACTTTCTTCCCAGTAACCAGTACAAATTCCTGAAAGTGATATTAGCTTGGTCTCTTTTGGCTTTGATGTGGGTTTTCTAAGTTCAAATAACGTTTAGCGCTAAACAGATTTAGTGATTGATTGATGTAGGGACGTGTGCAATAGCTGTATCCCGTAGGACCGTATTGGCTTTATCAGGGCTTTGTAAACCACTGTCTTGTTCTTGGATGAAAGTTTAGACTTTCTTCCCAGCAACCAGTACAAATTCCTAAAAGTGATATTAGCTTGGTCTCTTTTGGCTTTGATGTGGGTTTTCTAAGTTCAAATAACTTTTAGCGCTAAATGGATTTAGTTATTGATTGATGTAGGGACGTGTGCAATAACTGTAGAAGACAGTGGAATAGTTATTAATATTGTTATTATTTGGTTCAGAGGTCATATAAAGATCCTTTCAAAGGTTTCATTCAGCCTCTCTGTGAAAACTTAACTGAAGTGAGCTGTCATTCCCCATGATAGCTAGGGATGGCTAGGGATTGACATTTCATTTCAAGTTCACTTAACCTAACTTTTCACGGTGACATTTACAGAATAGCACTACAGGTGTTTTTAATTCAATACTTTTGAAAAGAGCTAAGGATTTGAATGCCTACCTTGAGTAGTCATTTTGTCAAGTTTCATGGGATCTATGATATTTTGCGCAAGAAAGAGCTATCTATAATTTATTATTTTGTGAAATAAATGAAGAATTTCGTTATTAAAATAAAAGATAATTTATGAAGTCAAAATGGAAGGCTTGGGTGAAAGATGGTGTTATGCTAACTCAAATGTCGCGCTAATGGTGCTGAACCACACGTCATGTTCGTGAACGGGCGCCGTCAGTTGAGACTGGTTATCTCTTAACCGCCAGGGCTTGTCTCTAATCTTATATTTTGGATTGTTTTTTTTTTTTACATTGTGCTCAAATATAGAAGCAACAAGATTAATATACGATAATTAGTTTGGTGTTACTTTCCCGTTATTCTCCATAGAGATCTACGTATAGCTTCAACTTTCTGACTAACTGACCGACTCTTTGACAATTCAAAAAAGTGCCTGTAAATCTATAGGTATACATCAAAAAACAAACATATAAGTACTTAACAAAGTTTAATGAATTAAACTTTCGCACTGGATTTTCAACTCTCGTTGTTGAGCCGAGCATTGAGAATCCAACCTAACAAAAACAGAGTGCATCCCAGCGCGACGAAAAACACACTATTGGATTTTCAACTCCTGGCGCTAAGCAGAGAGTTGAAAATCCAGTGCGCGATAAAATCCCGCCGCGATTTTTTTACGTCCGTGGGGACGTCGACTAAGGGGGTTTGAGTTTGAGGTGTGGCTAGATAAAAACTGAACACGTTGATAAATTTAATCAGGTAATGGATGATAGAGATGTATGGAAGAAGCAGATTTGCTTCCAACTCCAAATAAATTTGGATAAGGGCAGGTGGGTGATGAGGCAAATGCACTAGAAAATTAAGAAAATATATTTGTCTGTTAAACGAAACAATATTATACTGTGTGGTCATTCTGATTAATTCGGACTTATTCCTTAAAAACACAAACGCTACAAGGATAAGTCTTTAAAAAAAAAAATGCTTTTTCTTTTTTTATAATGGATGATAATTTTGTTTATGTACGTCTGTTAAAATTATTATTACTGAAATTCAATAAATATAATATTTCTATGACTTTGTTTCTCTTCATACTTACCTATTTGAAATACTTTGAACTATACTTGGACTTTTAACCGTATCGTCGTTTGTCGGAATTGACAGTTGAAGGCATAACAGCAGTGCGATTCTATTCTATTCTATTTCTTTCTGTAACCATCTCACCGTGAAAACATAGGTGAAGTGAGCGTGGAGTGAACTGTCAATAGTGTCAATTCCTAGCAAAAACAAACTCACTTTACCTAAGTTTTCACGGTGAGATTTTTACAGAATCGACCGGCAGTTCCTGGCTCCAAAAGGAAATGAGGTGAGAAAAAGAATTAGCGAAACTACCTTGGTGTGCTTATAGTGCTAACTGAAACACGTATATTCGTTTACACCACAGTAGAAACGATAAGTAATGACGATTATAAAGTATGGTAACATTATTTTGCTTCGAACTGTTAAGTTACTGAATACGATTAAAAGTCCAAGTATATTTACTTCTTTTATTCTTACCTAATATTTTAGATACGTGCTTGTTTTTCGGTCCTCTGGTGCCCTTTTAAACTAGAACCACTATTTATTTATTTATTTAAATCACAATTACAACTTTACTGGCTCATCCAAGGCGATGTTATAAGTCACATAATCATCTGCCTAGCCTTTTAGTTATAAGTCAAATAATTAATTACTTACATAAAATAAAATTACCTGCATTAGAAACAATACTATCTATATTAATATAACAATAATTATAAACATTACAACGTTTAAAATTCCAGACCTCTATCAATAATTATTTGTGTCATTTGAACAAATCTCGTCAGGTTTGCCAAAATATATCCTCCGATACCGTAATTACATTAATAATACGTGCGGCTCGTGACGTAGGGGTAAACTTGAGTAGGTTAGCCCTAGCCGCAGGCACGTCCTAACAAAGCGGGGCACCTACGCACACGTCTGACGCGCGCAGGCGCAGCGCTGCCAGTACCTCCGAGTAGTGCAGCAATCCTAGCAGTACACTCGCCAATCCACGTTCTTCACCAGCGCGACGTCTCTTATTACTGTTAATCTGGTGTACCTGGCCATGCCCAGGACGAGCAGACTCGGGTTCTATATGAGTAACGGCTTTAATTTATAAATAAAAATACTAAATTATTGCAAAAAAGCACGTTATGATTCGTACAAATAAAAAAATAATATAAAAACTGCATGTCGTATTCTGGCTACCTCTAAAACCCTGTGTTTTCCTTGCAGGAGAACTCAGAGGTCGCCAGGATACGACTGAAAAGCAGGCCGTCACCAATGTATCTAATGAAGACTACGAAATCGCCATAACACAGTCCACTAGTAAACCAACCCTCACAGCAAAAGACAAAAGAAATATCATGAGGAATAACGTGCTACAGGTCCTGACAAAATCTAGCGTCATGCCGTTTCGCTGGCTCAAGAGTTCATACAGGTGTTTTTACTGCTACGACATTTTCCAAGAGGCCTCGGAATTGAAAAGTCATCAGCAAGAACATACGGGGGATGCGATCAAAGCGCAGGCTATGAAAAATTATTGGGAGCCCGTTGTCTATATCGATGTATCCAATCTATCGTGCAGTCTTTGTCCGGATAAAATTACTGATTTATACGATTTAATCGACCATTTAATAGCGATGCATGGAGTGGAGTATAACAAAGATGTCGGGATATGTATGGTGGCTTTCAAGCTTGATAATTTTAATGTAAGCTGTCTTGCTTGCGGTGCGAATTTCTACACATTTGGCCCTTTACTACATCACACAAATAAGGACCATAAGGGAACGTCAGCTATACTTTGCGACGTTTGCGGTCAACATTTCAAAGATGCGAACTTACTTCGTCTTCACGTGAAATCTGTTCATGAAAACGCACTATTTCTTTGCACTGAATGCGGCGAAAAATTTGACTCGAAATCTAAACTAAAAACCCATCAGAAGAACAGCCATGATATGGAGAAAAAATATAAGTGTGCGGATTGCTCTGAGGTTTTTCAAAGCCACTATAAGAGGTCTCGACACATGGCAGCTGAACACAAGAATCGGCAAGAAATCAAATGTCCCCATTGTCCTAAGACCTTTGTCTTTAGAAGCATGATGATGACACATTTACGCGATTCCCACCTTAAATTCCGTAACCACGTTTGTGGAGTATGTGGCTGGAAAGCTTTCAACAGCAATCGGTTGAAAAACCACATGTATAAGCATAGTGGTGAGAAGAATTTCAAATGTGACGCCTGTGACAAGGCGTTTACTACTAAGAAGATAATGAAGGCTCATTTTGCGAGAATGCACAAAAATTCTCATCCTTCTATCATGCAATATGATAATCCTTATATTGGACAAGTTTAAATGATTTTACGCCTAAATGTATTCGTAGACTTTAAGGAATAGTGGTTAGGGTTTATAGATCTCAACATTTTTAAAGTAATCAAACATTGCTACATCACTCGGCACTTAGAATGTAAGAAAATTTAAACTTCAGAAGATAGAGTGAACGTCCGGGCATTCCGACTCATCTCCTGTGACGAAGGAAAGAAAGACTTCATTTCTACGGCACTGTTGGTGCCGTGCAAACGAGAGACGATAAAGAAAAATAGAACCTTCATTCAAATAAACTTTCTCCTCAGTGATCTGTCTGATATAGCTTTGTAAATTGATGTACCTACGTAACTTAAGGACTGCTTGTACTTTTATATTTGTATTATTTTACAAGCATGTGAAGGTACCAGTTTCATTGGTATTGGAATTTTAAATTAATACTGTGACTTTAAGAAGTGCAATAACTACAAGCAACAATGCAATATTGTTCGTGCTTAAATGCATAAAATAATCAAATTATTTATTTAACAATGTGTACTCGGGCACATTGCTAGCAGAACAGATGGCCGATGAGGCTGAAAGGTTCTGGAAGGGCGTCGCGTACCGGAAGACGTGGCGTTGGTATGCCTCCCACAAGGTGGACCGATGGCCTTGCAAAGACCGTAGCAATTCGCTGGATGCCACAAGCACAGAACTGGTCGAAGTGGCGATGCTTGGGGGAGGTCCATGTCCCGCAGTGGACGTCTTTGGCTGAAATGACAATGTGTACTCGTAGAACATAAGGCAAAACTAGGTTTTTAATTCGTGTGTTGTGCACAAAGGTCAATAGGTTACTTTATCATGAAATCTCGTAACAATCGATCTGTCGGATTTAAAATGCTTATTATATTCATAATAAAGTATGCTTACTTTATTATGAACGTGTAAGCAGTACCTACCTAATTTAACACAGAAACAATGTACTTATTTATATAGTTTATTTAGTATGTATCTTAAATATATTTTATTTTGATTAGTGACGTAAAATTATACACGACTTTCATCTTAAAATTGCATTTTATTTCACGTTCACTGCTTATAACTACATGCATATTTAATGCATAAAAACGTATATATCGTCGTGCTTACTAAAATTCCGCATATGTACCGATAACATCGAAAAACGCAAGTGTTTCGCAACAAACATAAAACAATAAGAGCTTTGTGAATAGAAATTCAGCCTTACAACTCTATGAAGAAATTTTCTTCTTCCAGGCATTGCAAGCACTGAGGAAACTCGGCGTAAAACAGAATTAAAGCAAGAGTTAGATAAAGCAAGAGAAAAAGAAGGTATACAAGAAACAAAGCCAATGCAGAAAGTACCAAATGATCCTGAAGTGAAAAAAATCAAATCCTATGGTGTGCTAGAGACCCAAAAGATTTTGAGAGAAAATGTTACTAGAGTGCTTGAAACTTCCACACTAATGCCGTTCAAGTGGCTCAAAAACTCATACAGATGCTTCTACTGCTACGAAATTTTTCAACAACCCAAAGATCTAAAAGATCACCATGAAATTCACAAAACAGAAGAAATTGCAACGAAAATGAAATCGTTTTTAGATCCTGCAGTAAACGTGGATGTTTCGAGAATCTCATGCAAACTATGTCCGGAAAAAATTGACGATTTATATTCATTAGTCGATCATTTGATTCTAAAACATGGTATAATTTTTAATAAAGATATAGGCATATGCATGAATCCTTTTAAACTCAATAATATCAATGTTTCCTGTGCTATATGCGATGGAATCTACCAAACATTTGGTCGGCTTCTGTTTCATACAGATAGATACCACAAAGGTGCCTCGAATGTTCTCTGTGATATTTGTGGGAGTCACTTCAAGACTACTCAACGGTTAAAGGAACATATAGACTCTAAACACAACCATAAAACAGTCAAATGTAGATTATGTGATGATAAAATGGCGCCAACGACTGTACGAACTCACATGCAGAGAGTGCACGGGAAGAAATACAAGTGTTTCAATTGTACAGAAGTTTTTGGATCACATTATAAGCGGTCCTTACATATGATGACAGTTCATAAAAATAGGGAGACAATCAAATGCCCCCAATGTCCGTTAACTTTTGTTTTCAGAAGCACTATGATGAGACACTTGAGAGAATCACATTTGCAAGAAAAGAACGCCACATGCAGTGTTTGTGGTTGGAAATGCTTTGAAGGCAGCAGACTTCAAATACACATGATGAAGCACAGCAATGAAAGGAACTTTAGCTGCAGTGTATGCGGCAAAGCTTTTAAAACGAAAAAGACCTTGAAAACACATTGTAAAAATATTCATTTGAAGGTTAAGCAAAAGAATGTGCGGCGAACTGTCCCGTCGTAATGGCTTTTATCGTAGAACGAAACTAATTAAAATTATTTTAAGCTTACTGTACACAAGATAGAGAAGACAATACGATAATAAATCAAACTGCATAATCATAAGCATAATCATTTATTTGTCAGAACATGGATGATTAAATGATCTTAAGATTAATCAATGGTATTATCACATTCTGCCAAGTGTGGCATGCAAATATTAGGTAGGTTAGATACACTGCATATATTATGTCTTATGACGTTCCCAGTCTGCATACGAAAATAGTCGCCTAATCGCTACTACGAGTACATGTTTAGTTTTGCTCTCAAAACGGTGAAGGAACCGACATGTCCTAGAAACAAAACTTCGAAGACATGTGACATCCACCAACCCTGTCTGGTGGATTACTGCCCCCTCCCTCTTACCTCTTTGAGAATGTTCCTCATGTAATGTTCATCATAGGCAGGTTATGCTTTCAGCTGGGTTGATAAAAATCATGATTTTTTTGGTTCTGACAATTATTTTGATTAAAAAAAAAATCATGATTTTTTAATTTTTTTATAATATATTTGTCTTCTTTTTCATTTTAAATGGTAAATTTTGACTTTACGAACTTGACAAATAGGTATACCTACAGGGTGGAATCTTTCAGGGGGGCAGTAAGGGGAAGTACCTTATCCGTTGCAGCTACGCGAAAATGGTCTTAGGAGACTATCCATAATTTTTTATGGAATTTTGATCCCCATTCACAGATTTTCAAAAAAAAAAATACAGTTAGCAAGAAAATAGCAATTTTACACAAAAACATTTTTTGATGCCAGCGATCCTGTTTCTAATACTGATCAAAAACTTCTTTGGGACCAACCATCGTTGGAGTACTCAAAAAGTCACAAATTGCAAAAAACTTTTCCCGTACATTTTGTATGAAAATTTTAAGCAAAAGCTTTTTTAGTGGCGGTTGAGATATTTTGTTTTTTGTGGGGCTGTACCTGAAAACAGGTTTACAAAAAGCAGTACGATAGTGTTAAAGAACTTAAAGACTCACTAACCACAATTTTCTATGGAATTCATACAAATAAATTGTCAGCAGCCACTAGGTCGGTACAGAAACGAATCAATTTATGTATTCGTCAAAATGGCTTTCACTTGGAGCACTTGATATCGTAGGGCAAGAAACAGCAAGATTTTAAATAAGAATAACATCATCAAGTTATGTTAGTTAATAATAAAAATAGAAAATTAATACGCCTTCTTTTTGATATGTGTAAAATTCTACGTGATCATTTGTCTTTTATTTATTTTTTTATATTTCAGTTAAGTACCGACACAAATTCTTTACAAAATGTAAGGGAAAACTCCAACGATGGTTGGTCCCATAAAAGTTTTTGATCAGTATTAGAAACAGGATCGATTGGCATCAAAAAATGTTTTTGTGTAAAATGCCTATTTTCTTGGTAACTGTATTTTTTTTTGGAAATCTGTGAATAGGGATCAAAATTCCATAAAAAATTATGGATAGTCTCCTAAGACCATTTTCGCGTAGCTGCAACGGATAAGGTACTTCCCCTTACTGCCCGCTGAAAGATTCCACCCTGTTTAAGGACCCATTAAAATAGATGGACAAATTTTCACATGGTGTTTTAACAACTTTTACAATGGGACCAAACCTGAATCGCGAAAAAAAAATCAGCTGCTCTCTACATTTTGACGAGTTTGGTGTAGATAAATGTACTGAAAAACTGATTTTTTTTTTCGCATTTCAGAGTTAGTTAGTCCCATAGTGAAAGTTGTTCATATTCATTGGCTAGAACACCCTGTGAAAATTTGTCCATCTATTTTAATGGGACCTTATACAGGGTGAAATTTTAATCGTTTTTATCCTCTTAAGGGGTCATTGTACTCATCATTATGAACAACTTTTACTATAAGACCAAACCTGAAATCGCGAAAAAAAAATCAGCCGTTCAGTACATTTTGACGAATTATGCGAACGTAAATGTACTGAACAGCTGTTTTTTTTTTCGCGATTTCAGGTTTGGTCTTATAGTAAAAGTTGTTCATAATGGTGAGTACAATGACCCCCTAAGAGGATAAAAACGATTAAAATTTCACCCTGTATATTAAACACATTTGAGACCAATTTATTCTAACTTGGAGAGATGTATTAATGATTCTAATAATTATAATTATTATTTGTTATGGTCGCGAATCATATTTTGTTCAAGATACAACTTGACACTGATCTGCAAATTGCAAAAACGTAAGAAAATTTGAATTTCGCGGGCTACCTTTGCGCATCCACCTTAATAAATGAAAACTGCATTTTAATAAGTATTTTTCTTCTATGTAACTGATTTGATTATTATACTTCTGAGTACCATGAACTTTAATGAAAAAAATTAAGTTTAATTTAAATCAATCAACCCTGGCTATTAGTATGGACAGGGTTTTCATTTACTGTCGCATTGTTGACTCCACATTGAATAAAGCTAGAATAATAAAATACGTTGTTAACAGGCATAGTTAGGTATCTCTGAAACTATCAATAAATTATTATATTTCATTTAAAAAGGTATTTTGGGTCTTTTTGCAGAGTCAACTCTATAATATCCCCCATGTAACCTGACAGCTCTATTTTCTTCCATTTCTTTCTTGCGATTTATGTCCGGAATTGGTATCAATATTTTTAAAGACAACCGAAGCAAGAAGTGATTTTAAAACGTGGGCAGTCTTTTTATATAGTTATTAATATCGAAAAAAAATCTTTTTAGTTCCGCCAAATGTTCTATAGCCAGCGCCGGGGCTTAAGGATTTGCTCCCGACAAAAAAACATTCAAACTAGGCTCAGAAACAGCATTTTTTGATCGTCAAAATTACATAAGACAGTCCCCACAAAACGACCACCCTTCACCACTTCCTAGTGCCTTAGCTGGGAAGAAGAAGTGGCGAAACAAACTGTCCAGTAGCTCGGCTGTCTGTTCAGTTAGAAGGACAAGTCCTATCGACTGACGTCGGTCCATCTCAAAATAAAATTTTCGTTAAATTGCATGTTATTTACAGTCAGTGCTAACCGATGTACCTACCTACATTATATAGGTTGGCATGTCCACTGTAAAGAACATGCAATTTGATGATAATTTCATAATGGAGATAAGCACCCTAATTACGTAACATACTATCAATCGTATTCTGAATCATTTTGAAGCAAATTGCTGATCCATTGCTTCATATATTCGAAAAAAAAAATTACATAACTCAATGGATGTTGTTGAACTGTCAAAATGAAACCGATTCTGATTGATAGTGTGTTACGCAATTAGGGTGCTGACCATTACGAGAATCTACAACAGAATATTTCTCGTTTTCAGCCGCTAAGGAAAACGAGAACAGCAAGCCCTACCTGGATGAGGAAACCCAAAGGACCTGCAAACTCTTTGTGGACATTCTAGAAACATCAACGGCGTTACCCTTTAGAATTAACAAAACGTCAACGGCGTTACCTTTTAGAATGACAACATCAAATATCTACAGATGTTTCTACTGCCTAAGAACCTTTTACTTACCATCGAAACTAAGGAAACACACGCAAAGGGACCACGTGAACGAAGACTTAAAAGAAATTGTCGAGAAAAATATTGCTAAGTCCATTTTGAAATTGGACATCTCAGAGTTACAATGCAAAATTTGTTTCAACTACTTTGTGGATACTAACACTTTCGTTGATCATCTTCTAAAACACAAATTGAAAGTAGAACAAGATTTAACTCACATTCTAAGCTTCAAATTGTCCGATGACGTAATCAATTGCAAAACGAAGTATTTGTATTTCTCATCTCTTCTCGAACACACTCAACGGGCACATACAGACAGAAAATACCCTTGTGAGACTTGTAACATTTCCTTTTGTACTGAAAACAGTCTTGTTAGACACACAAGAAAAGAACACAAGACGACCCATTTCGACTGCGATGTGTGCGGCAGGGGTCGCGGGTGCCGCTGGGGTCGCGGGTTGTCTGAAGGGGTTACCGCGGCCCTGGCATAGGCAAATGAAGGAACACGGGTGGGTTTTAGTCAGTAAAAGTCTGACACGCCCTCCCGCTCCACCCAGAGCGGGAGAAGTTATTTGATGATTTCCCACCCTCAAAAAAAAAAAAAAAAAAAAAATGTGTGCGGCAAAAAATTCTACTCGAACTGTAGTAAAATGCATCACATAAGACGAATGCATGAAATAAAAAACAGGAAATGTCCTGTCTGCTTTAAAATACTCGGCAGTGCGTACCAAAAAACTACCCATTTAGCTAAAGCTCATAACGTTTGGACATCGCAATATAAATGTGATATGTGCCCAAGAATTTTTCTAAACAACGGCTTGTTATCAAAGCATATTCGACGAGAACATTTCAAAGAGAAAAATGTAGCTTGTGAAGTGTGCGGCCAAAGATTCTTCGATCGTCATTTGCTGGAGGCACATCAAGTTAAACATGACAAGAGCAGGCCTTTTGAATGTGTTTATTGTAACAAAACATTTACCAGAAAGAAGGCCTTAGTCGTTCATGAGAGGATACATACTAATGATAGACGGTGTGTGTGTAAGGAATGTGGGGAAGCGTTCGTGCAGCATGCTAGTTTGAAGTGGCATATGAGACTGCATCGTAACCAAAATGCTGAGGAGGAGACGGGCATGTCTGCCGCAGAACCAGCGTTCGTTGGAGTTGACGAGTAAGCCTACGTACACATGGTTTCGGGATCACACGGCAGATTTATACAGCTTTTGTTTTAAACAGTATCAACATTGAGGTGTTGACGTGTGATCCCAACATTTTACCGTATAATAAAGTACAGTACAGCACCGTGTGAATGGCTGCTAAGGACTCTCCTGCCGGCAAACTTCTTACTGGATTCAAAATGTTCTTCAATTCTGCGTGTAAAAGTTTAGTAATTATGGAAAATAATTAAACGTCGTTCAGCTGTTTTACATAATGGAGCTGTTTTGTAAAACGGCTTGTGTTTAAAACGGCATCTTTGGATATTAACACGTTCCGGCGCACTGTACGGCTATAGCCGTGAAAACAATAAAATTCTATTGTCTCGTTTATCGCGCGTGAACCTGTTAAGATTTATTTTGTTCATAACATTTGGTACACCTTTGCTTCCCCTACACAGAGGTGTAAAGTATTTAGATTTGTATTTTGTCTGTTCCAGTCCCATGTAGGTACCTACTCTAATGCGGGTAATCCTATTCTGTTCTTGCTACTTATTATGATTGTCTTCTTCATTTTCTAATTATTCTACGAGAATAAATGTTTAGTAAGTTTCATATGATTGGTGCATAATAAACGAATTATTGTGAAACACGTTTGGTTTTGTTTTGTTGTGTTAAAACATCCAAAGAAGTTTTTTTAACTTCTGCCCGCGACTTTGTCTGAGTGAAATTTCTTGTTCCCCCGACCCACCCCGTCGCATCGCATCGCCTGCCCACGCTATTACTTCGTTTTCGCTTAGCTTTTTTCTGACCTTTTTTCTTTTTGCTCGGCTCTTAAAGGTCATAAGCGTGATGTTAAATAGTCTTCCTCAAAAACTGGGCTATCAAATGCAAAAAGAATTTTTCAAATCCGACTGGTGGTTCCAGAGATTAGCGCGTTCAAACAAACAAAACAACTAACTCTTCAGCTTTATTATTAGTATAGACAATATAACGCTCGTAATTCTTGAAGGGTTAGGCAGAGGAGTTCCTATATTACACCCACAGGTCGCCTGGGCCGCTACTGAGAAATTCCAGATGGAAAACCCCAATAACACTGCCCGATCAGGGAATCGAACCCAGGACCTGATGCCCTGCAGTAGCGTGTTGCGATCACTCATCCTCAAAACACTTGATTAAATATTTTTTCTAATCCATTGGAAAACTGTCTCAGAGGGCATCTAACGCGATTATTCTCTCATTTCAGAACAATCATTGGAACCAAGACTTAATGAAAAGACACGAAAAGAACAGCTCGCGTCAATACTTACAGTAATCATACACAACTCAACTATAGTCCCTTTCAGATGGCACAGAAGCAAATATATGTGCTTTTACTGCAATTCTGTGTTCGTCGAAAGCGCAGAGCTTAGAGAACACACGGATTTTGAACATAGAACCATCAATACCCCGGGAATCATTGTAAGGACGCTTTATACAGGAGGCAGGACAAAACTTGACATCTCAAATCTTTGGTGCACCAGCTGCGCAAGTCAATTCGATAATTTCCATGAATATTTAGACCATCTCTCAGAAACTCATGACCTCAGTGTAGATAAAGAAACCTCCCAATCCTTTGACCGTTTCCATTTAGCTGACGATGGAATGTTTGCGTAGAATGTGGACAATACTTCCGTTTCTTTGGACCTTTACTCAAACATACGTACAAGTATCATATCCAACAGATTCTTTGCGAAATCTGCGGACAAGGATTCCCTGAAAAACATAACGTACACAACCACGTTAAACTAATTCATGGTATTAAGTCCTGTAAGCATTGCAACGAGACTTTCCGAACGGAGTACGCGTTACAGAATCACGTGGACAATGTGCATCGGACGGACAAGCTTCAATGTCCGATGTGCCCAAAAATACTCGGAAATAGATACTTAAAGAAACGTCACATGGCCTTAGTTCATGACTGCAAAAGCGTGCAATTAGTCTGCGAATATTGTTCGAAGATTTTTACGAGGAATAATAAGTACGTCCAGCATAAGCTAAGAGTGCACGATAGGGAGAAGAATTGTACGTGTGAAGTTTGTGGCCACAAGACTTTTAACGAAGACTGTCTGAAGAGACATATGGTGATACATTATGATGTGCGGCCTTTTAAATGCGGGATTTGCGAAAAGGCGTTCAGACGGAAGAAGACGCTTGAGTGTCATCTGAAGACTCATAAAACTGACAAGACCGCTCTTGATGTTGATCGCTTATCGTAGGAAGTTAATATGATCCAAATATATTGTTAAATGATAAATTATTTATTTTTGTTCAAAAACCATTTTTAAACGACAAAAATAAGTTATGGTTTAAAATTAGATGAGGTCGGTGTATCCAGGATCCTATTTATACTCTAAGAACAAATACCGAGAGGTCACAGTCGCTTTTAAAGTCCAGACATAATCTTGGTCAGCACCATAATTGCACAACACACTAAGGTCCGTATTACAGAACGTCACTCAATACTCAAGCATTACTCAAAACTAGATTCAAGCCATTTGATTGGTTGAAACTAGTTTTAAACTAGATTTAAACAAAGATCAGTGCTTGAGTTTCCTTCTGTAATACGGACCTAAGTATCATAATATAACAATCTGAATGATGTTGAAGCATACTCAGACTAATTAAAAAAAAACGGTCGAGAGCGAGTCGGACTCGCGCACACTGAGGGTTCCGTTCCGATTTCTGAAAAAGCGTGTTATTTAGAGACATCGTTTTATTTTTCCTGTAATCTTTACATTTCTATCACATAGAATAATTTCAGATTTTTCTCTTTGCAAACTTCGGAGATAAGGGGTGGGGGACGGTATTTTTTTACATTTTTCACCAAAAGTCGAAAAAATATTTGAGAATGTGCAAACAGCGCTCTTTCATATGATACCCCACATGCCCTAGTAGCCCCATTTTGAATTTTTAAGAGCCCCTTTCAGTCCCTGTTGCTTTTATTTTTATTTCTTTCTTATTTGCAAAATAGTTGGGTAAACGTCATCCAAAACTGCTCCAAATTTCAAGTTGATAGCATTAGTAGTTCTTGAGATATCCAGCTGTGACAGACAAACTGAATCGCACCATAATGGTTCCTTTTTAACCATTTTGGTACGGAACCCTAAAAACCAAGACATAGCGCTGCGAACAATACAGTGAAGCATGCACTAAACTACACCTCGCTCGGTGCATACACACTCACACGCACACATGTTTACGAAACCCGAAACGTCTTGGTTTTTTATTTAGTCTGAGGAAGGATATAGCTAATTCATTGCTTTATATGTTCGAAAAATTTAACAACGCTTACGCAACAATGCATATGGTGAAGTGGAGTTGATGGTGACTTCACCATTAGCTCTGGGTCTCCTGGTTCTTACTAGGAGAATTACTCCTCAACAATTAATGTCGCTGTATCGGGAAAAGCAATATTTTGTAAAAGATGAGCAGTTGACATTAGGCTACTGTAACTTAGATAAATTAAAAACTGACCCACTAAAAAGTGAAAAATAAAAACTTTTTGACAAAAAAAAAAACAACAGGCTTCCAAAAAAAAAAAACTGCAAAGTGAAAAATAACTTTAATTTCGGAAGTCGGTGTGGATTTGTATTTTATGTGATCTGTATTTTAAACTCCTTTGCAAAAAAAACGGGCACCTTACAGTCATTGGCTTTTCTATGTATAATATTAATATGTTTAGTATGTCATTAGCATAAATGACTAGAAATTTCTTATTATCATTGAGAATATAGTTTTTAACCCTTAAATCCTGGAATCGGTGTTTTAGTCAATGTAAACAGAGAGTCGTGTTCAAATGGAAATTTTTAGGGTATAATTAAATTAAGACTACGAGTATTTTTATGGTATTTTAATAAAAAACTAAAAATTTATAAAAGACATTAAAAAATAAAAATTTATAACGAGTATGACCTCCCCTTGCAGAAATTACGGCATGTAATCGTCTTGGCACGCTTTGCACCAGGCTTTTGATGGTGTCCTGTGGAATGTGTTCCCACTCAGCCGAAATCACACGTGTAAGCTCCCTGATGTTTTGTGGAAGGGGTTGGACAGATCGTATTCGCCTTTTTAGGAGGTCCCAGACGTCCTCAATGGGGTTAAGGTCGGGGCTCCGCACTAGCCAATCCAGAAGACGAATACCGACCTCTTGCATATAAGCATCTACGTCGCCAGAACGGTGGTCCCGAGCATTATCGTCCATGTAAATGGCATCTTCACCAATTACAGTCAGTGCGGACTGTGCATGTTGACAAATTATTCCTGTTATGTACCTTTGCGCATTTAGTGAGCCATTTTCAATGAACACTATCTCGGTACGATAGCTGGAAGTTACGCCAGCCCAAAACATAACGGACCTTCCACCATAAGGGGTGATTTCTTCAAAACATACGTCGGCATAGCGTTCCCCTGGTCCTCGTGACACTCGCCGACGTCGGTCCTCACCATTCAGACAAATTAGAGCCTCATCGGACAAGAGTACGCTACTCCAGTTACCCAGTGTCCAAGATAGACAATTTCTAGTGAACCTCAGTCGAGCAATCCGGTGCTCACGGAGTAACTTGGGGGCCCGCGCTGGTCGTCGACTGCGTATATCAACCGCTAAAAGCCTCTTCCTCACTGTCCATAGGGTAACTTGTGCTCCTCGTATCTCTTCAAGGTTTCTTTTGAGGTTTTTGTAACTGCATTTGCGGTTCCTCAGCGCCTGAGTCACTAAAAAGCGGTCGTCTCGTGGTTGTGTGCAACGTTTTCTCCCAGAACCTTGCCTTCTTTGAACAGAACCTGTCTCTTGGTTCGAGTCCAGGTTCATTGGACCGTGGAACGTCTCAAGTTTAACCGCTGTGAGCCTTAACATGGGCTACACCCCTCTTCCAGCAGCGCTATAATTTTACTAGCTCTTATTGCTTTTTCTGCCATTATAATCGACACAAAGATATCTGTTTTAAGTCACAATAAGGCAGGATTAAGCGACAAACATAAATTATTCTAATAAAAATAACGAGAAGTTAGTTTTAGTTGCCTGAAAACCTTTTAACCGCAAACCCGCGAATAGTAAGTAAAAAGTCATAAACTGAAAAAGGGATTATTACTTTTAAAAACAACAGTTTGGAATTTGAAATTAACTTTTTTTTTTTACCCAGACTCTTTATTAAGTGCCAGTAACATAGTTTGGCTATTAAAACCTCTTTAGAACTAAATGATTACCAATAATGTAGAAAAATCCAAACCGCCCGTTTTTTTTTGCAAAGGAGTGTAGTTTTATGCCACCGATTTGAAAAAGTTTTTATTTCTGAGATTATGTAAATTTTGGGCAAGCATTATCAATTAAATGTTTAGTGGACCCTGTTTATTAAAACCATATTATTAAAGTTTGTGCCCAAAGTTAGTATTTTTGACTTATGAAATACCTACCCTATTTTATTCTTCAATTACTAAGTTGCTCTATTTAATCGAATTCTGTTCAGTAGTTATCCAATTAAAACGTTGCAAAGACACAAATAATCAATCTGCTAGCCTTTTCCCAACTATCTTGGGATCAGCTTCCAGTCTAACCGGATGCTGCTGAATACCAGTATTTTATACGGAGCGACTGCCTATCTGACCTTCACAACTCAGTTACTGGATAACACGATACCCCTTGTTAAGACTGGTTGTCAGAATTTTGAAGAGCTTCTGACTATTCTTAAAGACTGTCTATGGATCTCAGCCGGGACCAACAGCTTAACGTGCTTTCCGAAGCAAGGAGAGGTCTCGATATATAATGTATGGTCACCCATCCACGAACAGACCGCGGCAAGCGTACATTAACTTGGCTTAGTTTTTTTTTTCAAAGAGACAGACAGATAAACGATGAAAAGTCTGAATACATTTTTTTTTTCGTTCCAGACAAAGCTTTCGCGACCCGGGAGGAACTGCGAAGAATATTCACGATAATACTAGGACATTCCACAATCATGCCGTTCAAATGGTATCTTAACCGTTACCGGTGTTTTTACTGCGATGAAATTTTTATCGACTGTTCAAAATTAAAAGAACACACCAAAAAGCATGACGAAATAAAACTAAACAGGATTCTGAAAAGGATTGGATGCCATAGCCGGATTAAATGGGATATCTCGGAGATATCCTGCAAATTATGTCCTAAATCGATACAAAATTTCGATCATTATTTAAAACATTTATCTGACGCTCACGATTTAGTAATCGATAGGGATGTTTTTGATAAATGTTGCTACATATTCAATCTATCTGACGATGGCATGGTATGCATCGAATGCTGTGAGAGCTTCAATTTTTTCGGACCGTTACTAAGGCATGTCAACAAATTCCATAATAATGCTCAAAAATATGTTTGTGATTACTGTGGCTTAGCTTTTACACTAAAAGGGACAATCAAACATCATATTAGAAACGTTCACTCAGATTTAGTAACGACTTGCAAATTGTGCGGTAAAAACTTCAAAAGTAAAGTTCATTTATCGAATCATAGCAGGAAAGCTCATAAAACTGGTAACTTCCTTTGTGATATGTGTCCTGAAACATTCGAAAGTAGGTATTTGAGAACATATCATATTGCTTTAGATCATAATGTCAAAAGTTTGCAGTTCCCTTGCGAGAAGTGTCCGAAAATATTCACTCGAAAAAGCGCTCTTACGAAACATGTGTCTGTGGTGCATTTAAAGGAGAAATTCACGACTTGCCACCTCTGTGGGCACAAGGGGTACGATATGCAGGCTTTGAGGCGTCATATGAATACGCACGATCCTGCTAAGCATTTTAAATGCAATCTTTGTGGTATGAGGTTTAGAATGAAGAAGACTATCATTGCTCATATGAGCAAGCATGATAATCAGACTGAGGAGCTGTATATCCTTGGGTGACGGAACTGATTATAGGAATTATATATAAGGGGTGGCTCCCGTGGCTCGGCATGATTCGGGCAGACGTTCGCCAATATTATGTAGATATATTCAGGAAAAGCCGCCCGAATTGTGCCGAGCCGATTCGAATATGATTAGTTATAGGTAAGCAAGCGTAGATGCCGAATCAAGTTTGCCGATTGGTTCGAGCGGAATTAAAGTCGAATATGACATGTGTAGTCATTGCTTCGGCTCGACATTTTTGTTCTATAAATACTGACGAATCGAATGTGTGTAGCCTCTAAACTTGGCTCTATTCGCAGGTCAGGCTGAGTGATATATATTTTTCTATCGTAAACTTTTTCGATTTGGGCCAATGTGGGTAAAATTTAAAAAGTGTGCCGTGGGCTAAAGTAATGTGAGTTTACGGTACCTATCTGATTTTTTCCGTAGTTGCCCAATTCATTGAACAGGCGTTAAAGCAAAATTACCTTAAATTACATTACGAAATTAGTGACATAAAAATGACAAAACTATAGGGCGACTTTTTTGTTGGTGAAAGTCCTATGGTTCACGCGGCCGAGCGACTGACGCTCCCGTCGCCCGCACACTTGTACGAAAAAGTCGCCCTATAATTTTATGTCAGTAATTTAGTAATGTAATTTGGGCTATATTATGACAATACTTGCGCCTTGAATTAACCCCTATTTCATAGGACTTAACAAGCGATGGTGTGTTTATCTGCCTACCGCTTAGGGGTCATGTATTATTTGCTTACTTAATTATATTCCGACTCAAATGGAGCCAATGCAATGCAATATCAATAATACTAATTTTTTTATCAATTCTCAATCAAGATCAAGAAAATAGTTTTAAGGCTTTATAATATAATTATGGCAATTAGATTGTAAAAATAAAAACTTAAGTAATTTTCTTAACAATAATTATCGTTTTATTTTAAGCCTTGTACTTATTACATACCTTTTTAACCAAATCATCTCAACCAGCTAGCTTTTACCAGAATACGGTTCCCAGCATACCTAAAAAGGTAGTTTAAAAATTTCATTTAAATAATTACCCATTTATAATTGAACATTATAGGTTTTGTAAATCCTTATAAATCTTGTTACAGATGACGAGGATGAAGAGGCGAGGCTCGCTGAAAAGCAAAGAAAAGATGACCTCACGAGGTTTATCACCATCATCTTAGAAAACTCTTCGATTCTCCCGTTCAGATGGGCAGCTAACAAATACATGTGTTTCTACTGCTGCAGTTCCTTCGTAGACAGCACAAAACTCAAAGAACATACCATCGAAGAACACAAAGGATCAAATCATAAAAACGTACTCAGAACCTTGGTTGGCAGCAGTCGCATAAAACTCGATACTTCGGAAATCATCTGCAAAAAGTGCGGGCAACAATTCCACGTCTTCGACGAATTCGTGAACCATCTAGCCTCTATCCACGATTTCAAATTCAATAAAGAAATAGCCAATAGTATCTTCACTTTTCATCTGTCCGACGATGTAATATCCTGCCAAGAATGTGGTCAGGAGTTCAGATTCTTCGGGACGCTATTGAAGCATGCTAACAAATTCCACAATAAGTATAAAACATTCCTGTGTGAGATATGTGGACAAGGTTTTGTTGCTTATGCGAACGTGATCAGCCATATAAAAAACGTTCACACATACTCTCAAGGCCTGAAATGTCGAAGATGTGACAAAGTATTCCGAAACACATATTCTCTACAAATACACTGTGAAAGAGTTCACAGCACCGAAATGCTGAAATGCCCGAAGTGTCCAGAGATTTTCGCATCACAATACTTTAAAAAACGACATTTAGCGCTCGTGCATGATGTCAAAAAACTGCAATTCAAATGCGACCAATGCGAGTTGCTTTTCACAATGAAGAGTAGACTCGTTCAGCATAAGTTACGGACTCATTTGAAGCAGAAAACCGTCGCCTGTGAGGTTTGTGGCTTCAAAGTCTTTAACAACGAACTTTTGAAACGCCACATGGTGCGCCACGATGACTCGAGACCTTTTGAGTGCAAAATTTGCGAAAAGGCGTTCCAGAGGAAGAAGACTTTGGATATTCATATGAGGATACACACGAATGATAAGAGGTATGTATGTAAGGAGTGTGGGAGGGCCTTCGTGCAGGTGACGAGTTTGAAGTTGCATGTAAGGTTGCATCACGGAGGGGCCGAAGGGGCCTCTTGGCATTGATGTAGATTTAGTGTTAGTTTAGCTTCATCTTTGTGTGTATAAGAAAAATAGTTTATCTGTTTATTATTAAATAAATATATTGCTCAGTTACGACTGTGTTTAGATATCCTATCGCAACGTATTTTGGGTGAGGAAGCATGACCTCGGCCTCAGCCTATCGAAGTCCACTACTCTCCTAAGTTGCGCCACAACAAAAGCACAGTGCATATTTGGGCGGGCCGCGCCATTTTGCAAAAATCCTGTTACACAGTGGTGTAGCATGGATGCTTCAAACAAAATGTACCAGAGTGCTGGGACATTTTGTTTGAACCATCAATGGTGCTGATCAGGCGGCTTACTAAGAGCTCGTAAAGCAGGGCAGAAGTTAAACGTTTCCAGTGAGAGAGAGAGACTGTGCTATAGGTCGTATATAGCTCCGTCTCTCTCTCACTGGAAACGTTCAACTTCTGCCCTGCTTTAACGCTCATAGTAAGCCCCCAGCTCTTCTACACACTGGTGACCAGGTTTTCAAGACCAAATTTAGCTTTGCTAGTCATCAGAGAGCTCATCACCTGCCTAGCATTTTCCCAATAATGTTGGATGCAGCTGAATACCAGTATTTACATGGAGCGACTGCGCCTGATGTCTCTCCGGTCGTGTCGGATTGCCGTCCCATCGGACTATGAGGGTGAGGGCAGAGAGAGTGCTCCTGTGTTTGCGCAATCTGCGCATACGCCTGTAGTATGACATCTCCCGCGCCGAAGGCTGCTCTCCGCTGAGATTGGTCGCCATGGCCGAAATTCGGTCTGGAGGACTTTATTATTATGCTATGTCGCTAATTCCTGTAGACTATGGTGATACAGACGAGGTGCTCAGTTATCTTTAGATATATATAAAAGAAAGTCGTGTTCGTAGTCGATTTGGCTGAAAATTGGTGGGGAGGTAGGAGGTAGCTTAGAACCAGGAGACGGACAGGGCCGATTTATATGAAATTTTGAGTGTATATTTGAATGGGTTCCTGGATAGCTTGAAAACACAATTGGACCCGGTAGGTGGCGCTGCAGTCGGGTTCTAGGATCGTTCAGACAGGACAAGGTCTGACGGGTCCTCTAGTAAGTTAATAAAAAAAACGAAATTATTTACTCCATAAACATTTAATTATCACCCAAAGTAAAAACAGTATTTACACTTGCTATTTACAACAATCTAAACATATTATTGCAGTCGAGTCGTACCCTTTAATATGTAAAGAATTACTTATACATACAACAATTTTGTAAGTAACCTGCCCCCGATCAATAATCAATTTAGAATCCTTTACCCGAAACACAATAAATAATATAGTCTATACATTTGGAAACATGTATTTTCTTTCAAAAATACTGTGGCACTGTCTTTATTCAATGCTGGGACCCGAATTTGGAGTATCCTATTCCTATGTACAAATATTCGTGTAAGCCGACGGACGTTCGCACGGACATAAAAATATCGCGGCGATTTTTTTTCGCACACTGGATTTTCAACGCTCTGCTTAGCGCCGAGAGTTGAAAATCCAACAGTGTGTTTTTTCGACGCGCTGTGATGCTCTCTCCGAGAGTTCAAAATGCCGCCAGGGTCGCGGCTTCTGCCGCAGGGGTTACGGGTTGTTCGAAAGAGATACCGTGGCCCTGGCACAGGCAACTGAAGGAAAACGGGTGGGTTTTAGTCAGTAAAAGTCTGACACGCCCTCCCGCTCCGCCCAGAGCGAGAGAAGTCATTTGATGATTTCCCATCCACAAAAAAAAAGGTTGAATTCTCAATGTTGGGCTCAACACCGAGAGTTGAAAATCTAGTGCGCGATAAAATTCCGCCGCGATATTTTTACGTCCGTGCGAACGTCGGCTTACTTCCACATATAACTTCACGCCTTTTTTCCAGAAGGGTTAGGCAGGGTGTACCTATAGTACACCCACATTTCGCCCCATTATGTTCCCATGTAATAGGTGGCAAGCCTATTGCCGTCACCGGGCAGACATCTAAACTTCTCTAATACTAATATGATCTTTAATAGGGTAAATAGGGTCAAATTAAATCAGCTAGAGAAACTCCGCAGATATGAAGGGTATCGATATCTAAACACGACAAAAGAAAAAAGATTTGATGATTTTATTTTGGTGTCAATGACCGTTGGTATGGTTGTTTTATCTCACGTAAGCGGGTGAGCCATACTTGTAGATGTAATGCGTATAGACACGCGCTTTTGTGTGCGTACCTGCAGGAAGCGCGCTCCCCGAGCTTACGCAAACAAATACAATGTGCATGTAACATTTACACATACAAGTATGGCTCGCCCGCTTTCGTGAGATAAAACAACTGTAGTGTTTTTACTAGAAGCACAGATTAATACAGATGGGACACTTCGCAGTTTAGGTATGAAGCTACAAGTACGCGGCGGGCTCATCTCACTGGGTCAATTCAGTGTGGGCTGCCGCGCACCGGCCGGCTCGCACGTTAGTTCGATACTCACTCATGCGCCGCGTCGTAAACGAACTTCTAACGAGTTAGAAGGTATGAGAGTTACGCGATAGAAAGTGAGGCAACTTGTAGGTGAATATAACTGTAGGTAAATAAGCGTTGTGCGACCTGAATTGCACTTTATAGCGTCGTAGCAAGAGTCGCTTTTTATTTTAATGATTTTGCGGAGTGTCCCATCTGTATTAATCTGTGACTATATGCCTTTAGGGAACTTGTCATGTTTGCAGTTACGTGTGTACCCTCCTTAACAGAGAAGGCCTGTGTGTGTCCCAGCAGTGGGAACATTATTGCTTAGTGCATCACATTATCATTATCTATATTCGATCTATTTACATTTGAATTTTGTCTTTCACTGACTAGATGTTATAATGTTTTAAACATAATCATAAATCATCATAAAGACATAACATCACGCCGGTACTCCCCGCAGGGGTAAACAGAGATTTATAATACACACAAATGTCGCCACTGGGTGAGAATATTACCATTAACCGGGCACAAAATCCAGACTCCGGACTGCTACAAGAAATTCCAGATGGAAAAACCCAATAACACTGCCCGACCCGGGAATGGAACCCAGGACCTCATGGCTAGACCAACGAGGCAATCCATACGGCTAATGATATGTTGTCACTCTGAAATAGCGAAAAGAAAGCTATTTCATACATATTGATAGGGTAGACATTGCATTTTTGTATGAAACGGCAGTTTTTTTTTTCAACAGTTCTAATAATTATTATTATGTAAGTAAGTATTAGCATTTAGCATGTGCCATAACAGTTATAGATCGGATATTCGGATACATATTTAGTATTTACTTAAAGTTACTATGGAATGCACTTTGTATCGAAAAAATCCCGGGATTCCGGGATCGAATAAATTTTGAGTTCTGATTATAGAATCGAATGTATATTTACTTATGTTCAGGTGTTGGCTAATATGGAATGCATTTTTGTATCGATCGTAAAAATATCGCGATACTGGTGTGGCACGGATACTGGTCTGTCGGGCAGTAGCCCACCAGACACAACACCCGTCTGGTCGGAGGATCCTCCCTTTTCTATGGAGGATGAGTGAACTTTACACCCTGTTCCTCATGCATCTAAATTGAAATTGATAAATTTAGCCCTTTTTGACTATAGAATCGAATGCTAGCTAATGTTTTAAAGTAGGTTGCCAAAATGGCATATCAATCGTTGGGATAAGTGATGTTAAAAATGAATTTCAAGTAAACAAGCATACTAATAGTTATGTTATCCCGGTGTCCCGGTATTTTTTAAATAAATAATACCACATATTTAATAAGTCATTTTCATGTAGTTCAAGATTAGTTGTACATTCCCGGATTTTCTGTAATCCCGGGATTTATAGGACATTAAGAAGAAAAAAAAACCATGGAAGCCGCTTCCATGGTTACTATGGATTATATACTTATATTACTATTATTTACTGATCTTGTTGAGCGTATCCAATATTCAGTCCCTTCAAAACTTCCCAGACATCCCATCACCAGGTTGCTTCATATCCCTTTCTGCAAATCCAATCTTGGTCTCAACGCTCCCTTGGTCCGAATATGCAGAAGTTACAACAGCTTTTGCAAATCGTCAGAAACCGACTTACACGGAGTACCATTTAACAAGTTTAGAAGATCAGTTTCAGAGATATGCGAGTGCATAAACTAACTAACCAACTAACCAATAAATTAATAATATATTTTATTCTATTGTAATTCATGTTCTTAATAAATCTTAGTTTATTCCACTCAAGCACCTTCCGTGTTTTAACATTTTATATTTTTCTTTTTTTTTAATGTAAATATTCACAATTTTGAATTTCGAATTCTGAATTTCGAATTCAAAATGTATTTTATTATATATGTTCATAAGTTTTTTTGTAAGTTAATTACGTTGTTGTTTTTAGTGAATGCTGTGTATACCTGTAATAGGCATGCATGCCAGTACTTTTATTATACATTACTGTGTCTTATTATTTTTTTGTATGTACTGCTGTTGGTATACCTAATAAATAAATAAATAAATAGGTAAATATGCATCCAATTATCCGATTCCTGACCATAACAATGGAAAATATGAATAAATCTTTATTTATAAACGTAACAGACTCGGCTTAGTGAAACAATTTATCAACTTCTTTGTTAAAATAAGTCGGACATTAATTAAACATTTTCTTGAGTATGAATAGCACTTGACAAAACGGGAATAACTCACATATAATCTCTTTTAGGAGGTACAAAATAATAATATACATACAAGATTAATTGGAAACTTCTAAAAAAATACCCACTAATTAGTAATTATTATCATTTTGTCAATACTACTGAATTGAATCTCCTGATTTGTGACATCAAATGATTTTTGTGAGCGAACAGGCTCAAAAACTTAATGGAATTCAGAACGTCAGATAATTATCAACTCAATGCCAAACATGACAAAGTTCAAATTCCATTAAAATTCAGGACCTTTTTTTTGTTATAAAAGGTCAATCAAAAATGAACTTAGATCACATAACGCTAAAGTAGATGCTAAAGTAGGTTGATGAAGTGGCAACACATGTAAATTATCTAAGATTGTGAATGTGTTTGTGTGCTCAAATATAGTGAATATAAGCATAGCCTCTGTTTAGGCTACGGTTTGCTAAAAGTGCGGTGACCGCCATAGCGTTCGCAATTTACCGGCGAATGACGTCACTGAAGTGTTACTTATTTGTGAAAGTAAGTGTGTTTCCCTAGAAAACGTTTTTGGACACCGTTATGTCAAACCCCGCTGCCGTGTGTGACTGACACTGGCATGGCCATCAGGGATTTTAATTTTGATAACACAACAAATTGAACTCATTATATCTTCTAAACTAAGACCCGACTAAATCTGTGACTTGGCGAAAAATTGAGACTAATTAGCGACTAAATTTTAGAGAAAACAGATCTTCGCTAGGTGGCCTAGTTTTTGAGATATAAATCTGGCCAAGCTGTGGAGACGCTCTCCAGATCGGCCACCTATGGACCCTTATAACTTTTGAACCAGTGACCGACAAATTCTGATATTTGGCGGCAAATTTTGTCTAATTATCGACAATTTTTTCTGTCTTATTACAAAACAAGGTTTATCTTCAAACCCAGGTTTAGACCATGGACGCTTTTTTGAATTTCGAACTTTATTCCGACACATTAACTTAGTACCGGGCTAAGTTGTCAGTTTTGTATAAAGGACTATATTTCTATCACAGCTAGGTTCTTATTAAACTGGCTCGATGGTTTAAACCATGAAAGAAGAAAAACCTCGTTTTGTAATAAGACCGTTTGTGTTATCAAAATTAAATAACATCTTTACATAACGAGACTCCTCCGTGCCTCGGAAAGCACGTTAAGCCGTTGGTCCCGGCTGTCATTCGTGGATCTTTGACAGTCTTTACGGGTCGTCAGAAGCCCGAAAGTCTGACAACCAGTCTTACCAAGGGATATCGTATTACCCAGTTACTGGGTAGTGGAGGTCAGTTAGGCAGTCGCTCCATGTAAAATACTGGTATTCAGCTGCATCCGGTTAGACTGGAAGCCGACCCCAACATAGTTGGGAAAAAGCTAGGCAGATTATAATATATAATATCCTTGGACATTTCACACAACGCCATCTAGTCCCAAGCTAAGCAACCTAATGCTTGTGTTATGGTAACGAGATAGCTGATAAACTACTTACATACATTTTTTTTTGTAAATACATACATATTATAGATAGAAAAACACCCAGACTCGGAACAAATACTTGTAGGTCGTACAAATATTTGTTCCGTGCGGGAATCGAAACCGCGACATGCTGCGCAGCAGTCAATGATTGTGTTATCAAAATTAAAATCCCTGATGGTGGCCATTCCAGTGTCAGTCACACGGCTGCCGTCATTTTCATAACAGCCATCACTGCGGCTGTTATTTAGCGACCGACACCGCTCTCCTAGGTAAAAGTCGATTTAGGAGACGCCTATGTCCAGCATTGGACGGACATAAGCGAATTGGTAGCTATATAAATAAATTACCTACTTATAACTAAATCAAGAATAATTTACTTACGTATTTTAACGATAAACTATTTTTATCTAATTAACAGGGTTGTAAAATTACTGTGCGATCAATTAAGAATTTAATTGCCGATCTATTTTGTAAAAATCTCACCGTGTCTTTATTTTGAGCTATCAATAGTGTCAAACCCTAGTAGTAATATATCCACAGCGGAAGGGATATGCCTTCCGCTGTGGATATATTACTTTAACTCATACACTGATATTTAATTGTTGACGTTTTTAAGAAAATCGTATACTTTTACAATGTTTGTAAAGTGAGCACCATCTATCACATAATTCATTTTTTTTTTTTGCAATGCTTCATTTTTAATTTTTTGTTACCTATTGTGGTGTAGTAATTTTACTCTATACTAGAAGGTTTAGCTAGTTAAATAAAGGTAAATAATCTTGATGTGTCTTTTATCTTTTTTTGTTTTAAAACCTCAGTTTAAAAATAAAATGCAACTAAAAACCAATGTAAATACAACAATAATTATTACTAAATCAATTGAACCATTAGTTTAAGCAGTAGTTTATTTGTTTAATATGTGTTTGTGTAGAAAGTCACATCAAGATTGTTTACATTTATTTCACTACCTAAATCTTTCTAGTATAGGTGCATTGTCTTTACATATAATGATGAAATGATATAATACAAAATATTGTAAAACAATTTTAAAAGAGCAACGGTGGAGTTTCTTGCCCATTCTTCTCCATACGAAACTACCATTTAAAAGTTTTTTTTTTTGGAAATTTTGATGTTCGAAAGTGCCTTTCATGTGCCTATTTGAAATAAATGATTTGACATTGACATCCATGGACCTAATATACAAACTGGACTGAGCTCTCATACCAAAAACACGAGCAGAGAGAGATATGTCACATTGAGGCCGTTTATCTCCTTCTAATAGCGTGACCAAACATTTTTATGACAAACAGGAAAATTCGTTTATACAGAGATAATTTGCGTCCGGTTGACCATAAGTGATTTCAAATTATTGTTTGTATTACAAACATATTGTAATTAAATAATATAAAGAAATAGACCTTTTTCGAAACCTCCTTTATGAAACTGAACATTATTGTGTTCTATGTTGGCAATTGAGCAAAAGGGACAAATTACTCAAGTCGGGCTCTCTCTCTCGGCTCGTTTTGCCTCGGCTAAGATATCCTATCAAAAGTAAACCTAAAGTACAATACCTAAGGTTAATTTTTGTATGATACGATTTTTGGAGAGCTCAGTCCTGTTTATATACTATATTAGGTCCATGTTGACATCAGATAGAATGACAGCTCATCAAGTTAACTTGTACCTTTTACGGCGAGATTTTTACACAATAGATCAGCTGGCATATGAAAAGAAATAAGTCATCATAAGGAATCGAAAAAGGGCGCTTAAGGGATGATGCCTGGGTTAAAAATAAGAAATTCTATTTAGTCCGTCAGTCAGATAATAAAAAAAATATTAGACACTATAACGCGAACCCTTTTCTAACCGCTCCCGCCACAATCCGCTCGTCCAATAAGGTCGAGTCGAAGCTTCTAGAAGGTTCTAGAAGCTTCGAAATAAATGACGCGCAGCCTTGTCGTTGACTTGCAGAGAGAGACGTATGTCAACCGTCAACTAGGCTGCGCACATTTTTACACAATATTTATTTCCCCCGAACCAAACTGTTTTCTATGTTAAAACACATATTTTTTGCTTTATCATATCAATAAAAAAATACTTCAATAAAACGCATTAAACTTGGGGAGTGTGGGGCTCTCAACGTTACATCTATAACAAACCATTTATAAAATCTAGCAAGGAGTGACGTCACCACATTTTAATTCAATGTATCGCCAAAAATTGTAATCTTTTGATTACAATTTTTTTTTGACGGACAAAAAATCATTTTTAGTCAACATCCCTATTCAAGTTCGTTCTCTAATCTTATTTCGATCGCACAGTAATGGGATCATAGTTAAATATTGAAAATTGCATTAGACAGAGTTTTCTCTTGCTAAAACTCCTGTCATATTCTAATATCATTTAGTGACCGCGTACCAAAATGCCCATTCTCCTTTACTGATTTTTGTGATTGGTATGATTTATACCGGATGACTTTTTTTACCGTCTCGAAAAAAAATGGGTATATTAGGTGAATGGAGTAGACGACTATGGCATACCCAACTTTTTTTTTTTTTTCAAAAAAAAAGTAGAAAAAATAAAAATTCAAATCATATGCAGGCTGCATATGATTTGAATTTCGATATTTTAAACGATTTATTATTATTTTTTTCAAAATTTCTGTTTTTATGGTACAAAAATGAAAAGTTTACATCGAATTTGTAGTATTTATTGGCACTTAGATATTTTTTTCTGTCTAAGCTATTAAAAAAAAAAAAACTAGGTATGCCATAGGCTTCTACTCCGTTCACCTAATATACCGAATTTTTTTCGAGACGGTAAAAAAAGTCATCCGGTATAGTTATACCGCGAGTATCAGAAACTTGTGGTCAAATTAAAATAAAAAACAGACCATAAAACTCAACAACTTTCGCCATGGGAAAAAAATAATCAGCCGTTCACATTTGGATCGAATAGAAGTTTTTAAAGCGACAGCTGATCATTTTTTCGTGATTACGATGTTGCTCGTATCGAGAAAGTTGTTCAGTTTTATGTCCTTTACAACAACCACCACAACCTTAAAGATCACTAAGAAAAGATTTCTGATATTATATGCTGTATTTTGATTCGGGTGGGATATACAACTGAATATGAGTATTATACATGGAGCAACCGGCTTCCATAAATTTCCATAAATTTTTCTCGATATAAAACAATTCCAAAGTTACTTCCAAACCGAACGATAAACCGCTGGTATTCAAAAAATACTTCAAATTAGATCATGCAACTTTGCAATACTAAATGAACTAACTACCGCCGACGTTCGCACGGACGTAAAAATATCGCGGCGAGTTTTTTTCGCGCACTGGATTTTCAACAGTGTGTTTTTTCGACGCGCTGGGATGCACTCTGTTGTTGTTAGGTTGGATTATCAAAGCTCGGCTCAACAACGAGAATTGAAAATCCAGTGCGCGATAAAATTCCGCCGCGATATTTTTACGTCCGTGCGAACGTCGGCTAAAGCAGGTCTTATGTTTTTTTATTTTTTTTTTATTACCATTATTTTCACCGTAAAAAGCAATTACCTAAACTATCGGCGCCCAGTACCGCACTCAGTCTCGCTCTCACTCAGTCCGCGAGCAGTATCGTGCGAGCGAGATAAAAAGCTCGGGTAGTATGGGCTCTTAATTGTCAAAGTGCGTTTTTATTATTTCTACCGTGACGATACACGTCATGCCAACACGATAGCACAGGCAAGTAAAAAAAATATATGGAAATATGTGAAGACGACTTTAAAATTTTCGTCCAATATAACGTTATAACGTACACGTATTTCCATACATTTTATGGACGTGGACGTCCATTACAAATTATAAAAGAGCACAAATAAATAATTTTAAAGTAGCTTCGCAAAATAAGAAACCTCATCTCGAATTTCGGGTGTCTACTGCATTTGGGACACTGATGAACAAGCGACAGTGGCGCCACCATCTCTACTCTTTGTTGCCAACCCCTCACAACACTTATATACAGCTATAATAAATATGGGTGGCACTGGTATATCGCATTAATTAAGACTACCTATATTAATTACTTGATATCCTCAGAAGGCCTTCTTGCTCCGCTGCGGTAGAATGGACTCCTTAGCGAAACTGAAGAAGGAGAGAAGACTGTATCTCTTTGATTTTCTAGATAGGTAGTCTGTTAAGACATTGCTGTCACCTGGAAAAAATAAAAAACATATACAAGGTGTGATTGAAATAACTAAAACCCGGAAAGGGTCATTGTACTCATTATTAGAACAACTTTTGCTCATCTGCATCTGCTCCTTTTCGCAACCATGCTGTGGTCGGCTTCCAGTCTAACCGGATGCATCTGAATACCAGTATTTTACATGGAGAGACTACCTATCTGACCTCCACAACCCAGTTACTTGGTACAAGTAGTATCCAACTGATATGGCCTACCGAGGTACCTGCGCAGAAGATGAATTTTCAAAGCGCGGGAAATGCTACTGACCAATCGGCACACTCCACGCACCGTGCTTCTTTTTCCTGTACCGCTATTGATCGGCAGCTGCCGCCATGATGTTAGTCAGCCGCCATACTTGCGAGTGAGACGGAACTAACAGCTGCAGTGTATTATGAAACTTATAGTAGTGATCTAAGGTTGATTGTAAGTTTTAAGCATTCTCGTTTATCTTCGGGGCCTAACTTTCTTTTCACGACGCGCCTTATTAGTTGGGTACTACTGTAATACGAGATACCCGTTGGAAAGACTGGTTGTTAGACTTTCGAGTTTTTGACGACCCTTGTGCTTATTGCAACAATATGGATTTAATTTCTGAAAATAAATGATTTTATTATTATTAAACAAATATGTCATACCTAACAATAGCGGCTGTTTTTCCCCAGTAGTGGGCAAAACGTAGTCATTCGCCGATAGAGACACGAACAGCGCGAAGGGCACCACCCACAGACATAGCGTGAAGTATGCCAACACCTGCAATTTTAATATTAAACAGTTTTTTATTTACAGTCACTCAGGGTTCATGGGGTCTACTCCCTAAGTCCGTCCGTCTGACATAAGGATCCATCAAAACAAGTGTAAAAGTTAAATTTTTTGGAGGGGCAAAAAGACATCGGTAGTAGGGACAACTGTCAGATCGTGTTGTCATTCATACTTCGTTCGGGTTCCGAACCAATCGTCCATCCGTCGGTAATACGGAGTAGGAAACGTCCGTAACGAATGCCGAAACTACGAGCTTCGTGCTTAGGGAGTAGACCCCCAGTTTTAACATACACTCGTGTTAAAAACCCCTATTGCACCTGCTTAGTAAATTACTAATATATTTTTCGAACATACATCACGCCTGTTTTTCCCGAGGGAGCAAGCAGACTATAATAGCACATAGGTATTGCAACAGTTAGGTTATAAGCAGAAGCAGAACCAGGTTATAAACTTCGAGGAAAGAAGTAACTCAATCTGCCTAGCCTTTTCCCAAATATGCCGACCCCAACGGCTTTCCAGTCTAACGGGATGCAGCTGAATACCAGTATTTTACATGGAGCGACTGCCTATCTGACCTCCACAACCCAGTAACTGGGTAATACGATACCCCTTGGTAACACTGGTTGTCAGACTTTCGGGCTTCTGAGGACCCGTAACGGCACGGAGGAGTCTCGGTATGTAAAGATGGTCACCCATCCACTGACCAACCCCGACAAGCGTAGCTAACCTGATGGATCGACCCGTGCGGCTGTTACTACTTAGCCACGAGGAAAGAAGTAACAAGAGTGGCTAATGCCTCATATAAAATCCCGGAATCATAAACATGACGATTAAATCTCGAGATTTAAGAAATTACGAATTATTTAGTATTTATTACAAACTAGCTGCGCCCCGCGGTTTCGCCCGCGTAGAACGGGATAAAAAGTAGCCTATGTGTTAATCCCGGGTATAAGCTATCTACATACCGAATTTCATCCAAATCGGTCCAGCCGTTTGAGTGTGAAGAAGTAATAAACATACACATACACACTCACATACTTTCGCCTTTATAATATTATATTAGTGTGATGAGTGTTTAATTTCCCGGGGATCTCTTTGTATGCCATGTAAAAAGCTAAGGATTGTCTCTGATGTGTCAAATAATCACAGAGTAAGCCGACGTTCGCGCGGACGTAAAAAAATCGCGGCGATTTTTTTTTTTACGCACTGGATTTTCCAACACTCTGCTTAGCGCCGAGAGTTGAAAATCCAACTGTGTGTTTTTTCGACGCGCTGGGATGCACTATTTATGTTGTTGTTAGGTTGGATTCTCGAAGCTAGGCTCAACACCCAGACTTGAAAATCCAGTGCGCTATAAAATCCCGCCGCGATATTTTTACGTCGTCGACTAACTATGCAAAACAATGAAAATAAATGAACATACCTCCGAAAAATTATAAAACACGCTTCCAAAGAACTTGAAAGCCAAATAGTGATGCAGTACCAGGGTCAGGATAGCCGTTATAAATGTGAAGCTGGTGACCCTGACCACTGGGAAGTCTCGCAGCAGCAGACCGTGCAGCGCCTGCTGTAGGAGACCTAGGGCATTCAGGTGTAAAGGTATGTCTTCGAAGATTTGAAGGCCTATGTGGATACAGGCTGTGGTCTGAAAAAAAATAAAAATAAATAAATAAAAGCTGAAAAATATGGATGAACATGTTTATACAGGGTGTTTCTTTTAAAGTGTCAAGTCCGTGCGAGCTGATAGCAGAGTACCATACCTATCGATTTAACCCCCATGTATATCCTACGATTTTTTGTAGTTTTCGAGTTATTTTTGATCCCTCATTTCATATCAATGGTAGTGGTTAAGTATAGTAGTATGTATAAAATTTTAGTTTTTATTATCATCTGAGCTCTGCTTAAACGTAGAGGAATAGTAAATATCAGGATTGACAAAAATATGCAAAGATAATAATAAATTATAAAATATGAAAATCACAAGATTTCAGATACTTACCTACACCACTTTCAACGACCAATAATAACCTATTTAATAAATTCTTGTTCAAAGTTGACCCAAAAAAGAGATACTTATAATTTTTTAAAGCCATGATCTCGTTGAATCAGGAAAAATGTCGAAAAAGAATTATAATGTGTGTGAGTCACATGCCTAGCCTTTTCCCAACTATTTTGGGGTCGGCTTCCAGTCTTACCGGATGCAGCTAAGTAATAACAGCCGCACGGCTCGATTCTCTGTTAAGCTGCGCTTGCCGTGGTTGGTCCGTGGATGGGTGACCATCTTTACATATCGAGACTCCTCCGTTCCTCGGAAAGCACGTTAAGCCGTTGGTCCCGGCTGTCATTCATGAATCTTTGACAGTGGTTACGGGTCGTCAGAATCCCGAAAGTCTGACAACCAGTCTTACCAAGGGGTATCGTATCATCAGTTACTGGGTTGTGGAGGTCAGATAGGCAGTCACTCCATGTAAAATACTGGTATTCAGCCGCATCCGGTTAGACTGGAAGCCGACCCCAACATAGCTGGGAAAAGGCTAGGCAGATTGATTGATATATTGTTTATTATTACGTATATTTTACTAACAATAATCAGATTTGGCACGGAACCCTAAATGTGCGAAGTCCGACACGCACTTGTCCGGTTTTTTTATTTGTAGTAAGTATGTCTTTTCTAAAAGTTATCACATTTGTCTTTCTTTTCCCACCATTTTGTGTATTGCTCATCTATATCTATCTATATCAGATACATGATAGATTTTATTTATATAGATAGATATAGTATATCTATCTATATAGGGTGACTGGTAATTAGTGACCGATACCTAAACACATGATTGTGCTCATGATAACAAACAACTTTTACTATGGGACCAAACCTGAAATCGCGAAAAAAAAATCACCTGCCCCATACATTCATGTTCGCATAACTCTTCAAAATGTATGGGGCAACTGATTTTTTCGCGATTTCAGATATGGTCCCATAGTAAAAGTTGTTTGTTATCATGAGTATAATCATGTGTTTAGGTATCGGTCACTAATTACCAGTCACCCTATATAAATAAAAAGAGAAGTCCCGACTGACTGACTGACTGATTGACTGACTCATCAACGCTCAGCCCCAACCCTTGGACCTAGAAAGCTGAAATTTTGCACAGAGGTTCTCTTTATAATGTAGACAAGGAATAAGGAAGGAATTCCCGGTAGTAACTACGTTCCCGTGGGGTATTATGCGACATAAACGCGGGCGAAGCCGCGCGGGTGCTAGTAGATAATGTTTGTAATATTTTTTAAAAGAAATATTCAAACCGGGAGGATGTATTCACCTTGTTTTTGTCTTAAATTAGTATTTCACTAAGCAATGCAAAGTGTTTGTTGGTTTGAATGCGCTAATCACTGAGAGTATCATCCGATTTGAAAAATTGTTTTTTTATTTGACAGCCCAATTCTTGAGGGAGATTACAGCTATTTATCATTACCTACGCTACGACCCCTAGTAGCCGAGCAATAAGAAAATAAAAACCGGTCAAGCGCGAGTCGGACTCGCGCACCGAGGGTTTCGTTCCGATTTCTGATAAAGTGCGCTATTTAGAGACATCGTTTTATTTTTCCTGTAATATACATAAACTTCTATCACATAGAATAATTTCAGATTTTTCTCTTTGCAAACTTCGGAGATAAGGGGGGGGGGGGGGGACGGTATTTTTTTTACATTTTTCATCAAAAGTTGCAAACTATGCGGCCTAAAAAAAAGAAAAAAAAATGTTTAAGAATGTGCAAACAGCGCTCTTTCATATGATACCCCACATGCCCTAGTAGCCCCACTTTGAATTTTTAAAACCCCCTTTCAGTCCGTTACAAAAAAAAAAAAAATTTTTTTTTCTTTCTTATTTGCAAAATAGTTGGGTAAACGTCATCTAAAACTGTTCCAAATTTCAAGTTGATAGCATTAGTAGTTCTTGAGATATCCAGCTGTGACAGACAGACAGACAGACTGAGTCACACCATAAGGGTTCCTTTTTTACCATTTTGGTACGGAACCCTAAAAAGCAGAAGGAACGCTAAGCGAAAACGAAGTAGGACATGCGTGACAAATAAGAATAGGATCGCGCTGGCTGCCAACTTCACACGATAGCTGTCAAATTGGTACTGCCGATAGCTGTCAAATACACGATAGCTGTCAAATACACGATAGCTGTCAAATTAGCACTGCCGATAGCTGTCAAATTAGTACGCATTGGTAATGAAGTTCGCGAGTATTGCGGAACAAAATGGCGTCTTGACAGTACTATTCTTATTTGGCACGCATAGCTAATAGCGCGGGTGGGAGATGAGATGCGACGCCGTGGGTAGGTGGCCGAAATTTCACGCGGACGAAGTCGCAACCAGAAACTAGTAAACATAATAAAATAAAGTAATGTTATACTTACAATAACAGTCCATGTGATAATATATTTGGCCATTACTGTGTATTCTTCAACTAATTCTGCTAAATAATATAAACCAGCAGCTGAAATGAATATCACAATATATTAAATCACCATTTTTTCTTTCATCTTATAATTGGAGCTGACCCGATAGACGTTGTCTTGTCCAAATTTCAATAATTCATACAAAATTCACATAAAAAATGCACTTTCAGGTTTTCCGAATTTTCCAATTTTTCCGCCAATTTTTCCAATTTTTCTCTTCCAAACAACCTTCCTCGGACAACCAACTTCCTCAACAAATATATCAAAAAAAAAAAAAAAAAAAATGAGTTGGTCCAGCCGTTCTCGAGTTTTGAGCTTAGCAACACATTTTATTGTCGAAAAACATTGATTCTAGTATTTTCATTCCGGACACACTTCATCAGATTATGAAAAACATCATCTTTCATTGAAGACAGTACATGACAACTGTCATTCTGACAAGAACTTTATCCAATTGAGATAAAGTTTAATTTTCTTAGTTGTGGAGATCATTTTGAACAGTCTGTTTGTGCCAATGTTTTTGATGCTGACTGCACATGAGAGTGGTACTTGTAGACTTTATAGGCTGATAGTGGGTCTGACTCAGGTGAACCTGATAAACACTACCTATTATCTTTAGGTACTTGTGGGATCTTTTATTGCATTTGGCTACATTTAATATTCCCTATGAATACTACATGTAATTCATATCTTAACAAAGTAGTTCTGATTCATCTAAGCCAGAAATAGTTCTAATTTGATAGGAATTATTCTATAAATAACAGATCATAATTGATTATGTTCTGGATTCTTGCCAGAATTGCCTGTCTCTTGCAGGGAATGCCTTTTAGATAGGGCTGCCATCCGTCCGGGTTTCCCCGGATTTGTCCTAGTTTAGAGGGCGTCCGGGGTGCGTCCGGGCGGGGCTGGCAAAAAGTGTCCGGGTGAAACCCGGACACTTTTAGTGTCAGGGGATTCCCAATTAATTAAAAGATAAGCGATAAATCTAAACAAATCTTAGTTAAAAATTCATTCGTAATTGGTAAGCGCAACCAAGCTAACTCCTACGCTTCAAAAAAGCCGATAACGGCCGATGTCCGAACGACCCCCGGCGCGCCACCACCCGCTACAACTGCTGGGGCGGGGTTACTCCCTCAGTTGCATGCAGGCAGGCTTTAGCTTGAGCCTTAGTGACGGAGATAAACTGTTAAGCGCAAACCAGCTATGGCTGAATTTTTTTAAAACGCCTAATGCCCATTTATATTCTGAACTTCTTAAAATTGCACAATATTATTTTTGTATACCAGCTCACAATGCGAACGTAGAGAGAGTCTTTTCACTAATCTCGCAGCAATGGACGAAGGAGAGAAACTCGCTAAACACACACACGGTTTCTTCTCTGATCAAAATTAAATATAATTTTAAGGACCTAAGTTGCTCCGACTTTTACAAATTCTTGTTGGAAAAGAAAGATATTTTAAAGAAAATTGGAAAGTCTGAAAAATACCAAAATATGTAAAAAAAAAAATATTTTTATTTTTTTTTGTGTTGATTTTGATCTCGTTATAATTTTAACTTGTTACAAATTTTTAATTTAGAATTTATGAATACCTTAGGGTTTGGATAGGTACTTAACCTACCCAACGGAACTACATATATGACATAAAATTTGTTGAGACATATGTATGTAGTTTATTTGTTATTTCAAAAACCAAAAATTATAATTATATATTTTTTAATTACCTCATAAATAGAAGAGTGTAAAATGTTGACTATTTTATTTGTTAAACAGTAGTTTAAGTTGATTGTGTCAAACATTGTTAAATAACTAGCAAACAAGCTGTTTAAATGAATACATTTTATTTTTATTTTTATTGTTATTTTTTTTCTGGGATGTCCGGGATAAATACTGAATTTCATCCAAATGTCCGGGGTTTTTGAAGTATTTGTCCGGGGTCGGCAATTTAGGTGATGGCAGCCCTACTTTTAGAGCATGTACTGGCAGTTATTTCTTTAATTAGGTATATGCTCCACGATTAGTTAAGAATGATATGGCGAAATCTTATGTTATGTGCTATTTTTCCTTCTAAGAAAAATAAAATTAAAGTAGTGTTTTGTTACTTTGTTTTAACATTTAGACCAATAACGTGTGCATAAATCATCTCATAAACATGTTAGCTACAGGAAAGACATACTATTTTGTTCATAAGCTAGGTTTTTAACACATAGTTTGCAATTTTTCGAAAAAGCTAATTAAATTGCGTTTTTGACTTGAAAATATGTGAATGGCTTACCGATGGCCAGTGTGACGAATGTAGCCTGAACGGCTAGTGATAAAATACTTATTATGTAAAGGAAAAACATGTTTTTGAATTATATTTCGCCTTTGTTTTGGAATTTCTGTATATATTTTGAGGTTATACGCGTTGTCATTACAATGTCAAATTTAATTAACGTCAATGTCATTGTCAAAATGGTGTTGTTATCGTAGGATTTAAATTGCTACTTATTGAACAATTTATTGAACAATCTTGCAATGGAGTAGTAGAACACTGTTACAGATTAGTTATAAGCGTTCATATTTTTCAAAATTTCTTTCATATTTGAGGAAAAAGTTCGAAAAAAAATCCAAGTTTACTGGCAAATAGTTGATTTTAATTAAATTAATTACGATTACATAGGATGAATAATCTTAAAACTAGATAAATTAACGTTTTGTCAGTCTAAGCAACATGGACTAGAGTCTCAGCATACAAATCGCCATGTTCGTTCTCAGCTTTGCAGCCATAGTATCCTGTGTCTCCTTTTTTCGCGTTCTTGATGGTCAAGACGCCATCTTTGTATGTGGCTCTGTCACCAAGACCCTTGGAGTTGTATGTCCAAGAAACTTTGGGCTCAGGCAGGCCTGTAACTTCGCAAGGGATCGAGACATCTTGGCCTTCCTTCACACTGACTAGCTTTTCTGATTTTTTGGACAGTTTTGGCGCACCTGTAAAAGTGAACAAAATATTAGTAAAGAGGGAAACTTACACATTAGTACACACGGCTACACATCAAGCTATACATAAGCTATACATTTCCAGTTTACACTGACCTCTCATTGTAAGGAAATCCTATACAATGCGAGATCAGCTTATACTGGTATAGCTAGATGTGTAGCCGGGCGTACATGGTATGGCCTGGTGCTGCTGCTGTGCGCTACAGGATTCATAATTGTACAACTTATTAACATTATGAAATGCAAATAAATATCTGAATATGAATATTTTTCGTTCCTAAAATATCCCAGTTGAAAATGTTGGATACTCACTGACTACAGTCAACTTCATAGTATGCGTCTGCTTCTGTCCGACTTCATTGTCCACCACGCACTTGTACTCGCCCTGGTCTTCCAATAGTGTCTCCTTGATGAGCAGCCTCTTGCCACTGGTGCGGTTGTAGGCTGTAACCCTGTCTCCTGGCTTGCCATCAGCATCCTTGCCGTCCTTGAACCAGGCCGGGTAACCTAGGGGGCTGTGGAAGTAAAAGTGATGAGAGATGATTGTTAAACATGTTTTTGACTGTTGACTCTGGTTGGATCGGCTCCACTGTACAATCACACCCGCGCGTACGAAACTTCACATTGGTGAATCATTTGGGTTAGGTTAGAACAGTGACCATTACCTCTATTGCTGGTGAATCATTTCGGTTAGGTTAGGTTAGGTTAGAACAGTGACCCTTAACGCGCGACGGCGAGCGAGCGAAGCGAGCGGTGCCGCGGTAGCGGCCGCCGAGCGCCATATCCCCTCTATTTTTGGTGAATCATTTGGGTTAGATAAGGCGGTGAATGTCTCGTATATTAGACGATGAAAGCCTCAAGGTTATTGACCTTGATTTCAAGGTCAATGTGGTACTCGTACTGTAAATTTTTTTTTTCAGCGTCTATTATTTTGCGCACTTTGTTGTTTTCAATAATACACTAAAAAAGGTCTATTGTACCCAAAAAAAAATAGCTAGTATATAAAAGCGCCGGGTGCGTTTGTACAGTGGTTCCGTTGGATCTATTTTGAATGAGAGTGAACAATATAGGTTGACTGGCTCGGGAGACTGTATGTTCAAATCTACAAAATACTGTTAACATCCAAAGGTTTTTGAGCCTCGCAATTACGTCATAATGTTGAATTTATCTGATCCGGTGGCTTTAATTGGAACTAACGAGATCATTATGAAAAGTGTCAGCTATGTTTGTGGCAATCCCTGAAATGATACTCGAGCCTCAAACTTTTTACGGTCGATACTTGGATCCAATGACATTAAACATCTGATGTATATTATCTAAGCTTGGATCCTTGGTCGATCTTCTATTTTGGCTTCATTCAAAATTGACAGCGCTATCAAAATATCACGAGTAAACAATACTGTAATCGCGTAAAACCCGAGCAATAACAATAAATCCTGAATACTTGAAGTAAATATGTTGATGCCAATTAAAAGAACACAACTATTGGCATAACACTTTAATGACATACTTGGAAAGGTATAAAAAAGTCGTTAAACCAAATACCTACTGACTTAGTTTTGTATCCGCAAGATTATTATAAGTAAACAATATTGTACTTAATTTTAGCTGTACTTGGAAGAAATATGTAGTGTTCCAAATAAAATACAAGATGTAATTTTTAAAATCTCCAATGTTCCGGTGCTGCCACACGCAAAAGTTAGATGGCTCCTGCTTTTGTTATGTTTATATCAATTATATTACGGTTAGCTACTATTATGATTTATATCCTTGTAATTATTGTTGTTTTAAATGTAATAATAACAACATTAAATTCTGCAGTTGAAAATAATTAAGGGGATGCGCTAAAGTAGCCCGCGAAATTCAAATTGTCTTACGTTTTTTGCAATTTGCAGCACAGTGTCAGGATAAGTTGATAAAAAATACGATTTGTGACCGTAACAAATAAATTTGCATTTACAGAATTGTAATACAACTCTCTAGGAACTTAGCAAATGTCATGATTTCATTCAATAAGGTAATTTGAACGTAGAGTGTTGTATAAATGATTTTTTAAAATATTGCGAACATTGCGAATCATATTTTTATCAACATACAACTTGATACTGGCCTGCCAATTGCAAAAAACGTAAACAAAATGAATTTCGCGGTCTACCCTGGCGCTTTCACCTTAAGTCGATTGCTCTATTAATAGTAATAATACAGACTACTTATTTTATTGTTTTGCATTCTTTATTCACCACTTTGCCTGACCCGAGGGGCTCGAACCCAGCCAAAGGTTATCGCACTTGACCTCAATACCAATGAGCCATTTCCATATTATTGCTCAGAGCCTCAGATAGACAGCCGCTCCATGTAAAATACTCGTATTCCGCTGCATCTGGATAAACTGGAAGCTAACCCCAACATAGTTGGGGAAAGGCAGGCTTATAATGAGACATAGCTAGAAGTGGGACATACAAATAAAAACAAGAAAGAAAGCAAAACCGACTTACGTCCCACCGTATATGCAGTAGATCATGGTCACATCACCAGCCTTTGCCATCATATCGTTGCTTACGTACTGGGGTACCAGTTCTCCGTTATTTGGGGTCTTGTCTTGAACCAGAGCCTTCAAGAAATGCTCAGCTAACACCACATCTTCGCCAACAGCAGGAGTTTGGGCGAAGCAGACATATTTGAAGCTCGGACTGACATCGGATTCAGTCACATTCGAGAACCATAGGGTGCCGTCAGGAGACAATGTGATTCTACGGTCAAGGAAAGTCTCGATGATGGAAGGATCAGAACGGAGTTGAGTCTTCCAAACTATCGTGGGTTTGGGATAGGATTCTGGGATAGGACAGTCCAGTTTGAAGGGTTTTCCTTCTACGGTAGTATGCTCCTGGGTTTTAACTTCTGGAACGTTGATGAAGGCCTTTTTCAGACTGATCTGGCGAGTGCTGGCAGTTCCTGCAGGGGTTTCCACAAAGCACTGGTATTTGCCCTCGTCCTGTGGTTGAGGGTTGAAGAACATGATGCTACCCTCTCCAGGGCGCTGGGCGATGTGCCCGGCTTTCTCCCAGTCGAAAGGCTGGCCGTTCTTGTGCCAGGAGTATCTGCAAAAATGGAGAGAACTATTTTATCTAACTTTGTAACATACAGAATGGCAGGATATATATATACGCGCAATAAGTACAATGCGATTCAACTAAGAATAGGAACGTCAATGACCTCTAACTGTCAACTGAAACTAGAAATATACGGTTTGCAAAGTTTTGTAGTGTTAACCTTACCTATCCATTTTAGTTCTGTTTTTGGAATTTGTTTTTGTTAAAATATGTCACTGACTTTGCAAATTGTGTAAACAAGGCACAGTTTTGCTAAATCTTCACAATATGGCGCAAGGCCATTCCTATTCTTAGTTGAAACGCATTGTACTGTTACCGTATAGGTATTCAGTTCATGGTTCCATACATTTTGACTGCGCGCGTAAGGTAAAAAAGAAAGCAGCAAATTTTTTTTTTTTTTGATTACCGGCGAAATATTACTACGGTACATATGGTGTCTAGAATCATGTGCTGAATTCATGTTTACTGTTTTCGCGTCGATTTTCCTGCCATCTTGTATAGGGCCAGTTTGTCGAACGAAAATTATAAACTCCTTCAGTGATTGGTTGAACGATTTATCGACGGCCAATCGTAGCATCAAGCCAGTTTTGTCCGAAAGGATTTGGTGCGTAAAGGCGATAAGGTAAAGGATACGTTTACGCTACCCCGAGTATAACCTTGCGATATACTTACTTAAATAAACGCAAGTACATGTAAAAGCAATTTATTAATGTTCGATATCATCACATTGCATGCTCTTATTTTATGAATTATAAATATCTACATTAAATCTCCTTGTAAAAAAATGACTGAAATTATTAGTTGCATGCAACTTTTGATTATTTTTTTTACGTGTTTTTCATGTAGTTCTTTTTTTTATAGAATGAAATTAGTTTTAATTTCCGATGAAACAATAAAAATAAACTGCATAGGTAATAGGTTGTCCTCAATAACTACTAAACATTTTAATTATTGTGGCTTCTCACGTAAGTTTTTCTATGGATGAGGAATATCTTCTACAGTTTCCTTAAAAATGAGTCAACTTACCTACCTACCGTTCGGTGAATTACCTGAGTATACAAGGAAACAATAACATTGTTTATTGTTTTGTATATTTACCTAGTCTGTTTTCCTTTCTCATATCATTACCTAAGCCAGCTTTCCCGTAAGGGTCGGCAGAGGTGTATTTGTGTAGTACTGTCTGTTGCTAAATTCATAATTTCATACAATGGAGTGTTAGTGGTTGATCATTGGAAAGTCATAATGACGCCATTATGACGCCATCTGCTAAATTCATAATTTCATACAGTGGAGTGTTAGTGGTTGATCATTGGAAAGTCATAATGACGCCATTATGACGCCATTATATTAGTAGATTACCAAACTTATCAAAATCAACCATTATGAAATCAATGATAGACCATTCTGACACTATTGTAATAGCAGACTTGAGGCCCTGGTCAGAGGATGCTTCCTTTTCTATGGAGGATGAGTAAACTTTGCAACCCGTTCCTCATGCCTCTTTAAATACGTAGTATTATATTATCTGTGGCCGGGTTTTCACTAATGAGTACTCTCGGACCGAGTCTACTCGGATGACTACTCGGACGCTACTTGTAGCGTGTAAACACGTGTTCCGGGCGTACTTACCTACTTGGACAGCGGCATCCTATCAGAGTGAACTCGGGCGCGGTTCTATTTTCTCAAGTTCACTCGGATCATTTTATAATAAAAACAAAATGGCGCCAACTAAGAAAAAGTGGAATGAACGTCTTAAAATCCATTTCCGGCTCCAAATTTTTCGCTTCCTTTGATTTTTTTTCCTTTCATGATTTTGAACTTCAGCGATTAACATATCTGCTGCAACTTCTATACCTTGCAGCAGCTGATCAGCCGTCATCTTGATGCGTGCAAGGAGACAAAATTAAATGCTACTTTGACGCTGAACTCTATGTCAACCAAATTCCGAGTGGACTCCTTATGATCTAGCTCGTATGAGCTCGTATGAGCCTTAAGATTTAGCTCGTAGCATTCTAGCTCGTATGAGCGCACTCGGTCCGAGAGTACTCGTATAGTGAAAACCCGGCTTAAAAGTAAGTTGGTGTCTTTTTCCGCTGTCGTAGGAAACCATATCACTTTAGTTGCCTATTAGATACTGTAGAGGTTTTGCTATGTACAAGCCAAAGTATGACTAACTGGCTGACATTACAACGATCATTCAAACATCGAATATTCTTATAAAAAGTGATGGTCGCTTTTCGTAAGAATTGACAGATAGCTGGTAACTAGGGCTCCGCGTAGGACCTAGGGAGTGAATTATAATTTTATTTCTATTTTAATATAGCGGGCTTCAGCCCCATTTCTACAATGTATTTCATCTTTTTCTTTGAATTTGCTGGAGATTGAACATGAGTTAGGTTCTACGGTAGAATTTTGACTTCCTGCGCTAGCATTTTACAAATACGTATACTCTGAAGCTGTGAACTTCATTTAATATTTCATTATTTTAGTTTGGTGTATATATTTTAAATGTTCTAATATTGTTTTTTTTTGTCTGTATGATCGAATGTCTTGGTCTGAATAAAAGTTTTATTTTGAAGTTGACTACGTTAATCCTTTTATTCAAGGGTAGGCGTAGCTCATGTAGAGGTTTTGCTATGTACAAGCCAAAGTATGACTAACTGGCTGACATTCCAACGATCATTCAAACATCGAATATTCTTATAAAAAGTGATGGTCGCTTTTCGTAAGAATTGACAGATAGCTGGTAGCTAGGGCTCCGCGTAGGACCTAGGCTGTGTATTATAATTTTATTTCTATTTTAATATAGCGGGCTTCAGCCCCATTTCTACAGTGCATTACTGTCTATTTATTTATAACGTAGTTAGCCTCCCGCTGTGAGGTTACAATACCTAAGTAAGTACTAAATTATGAGCCATAGCATTTCACCAGCTCCGATTGCCAAAGTAAAGTCACTCCTATGTGCCAATATTTAATTTTCTAAACTTACTTGACATCCTTCTCCTGACCTTCAGTGGCGCATTCCAGGAGAACAGTAGAGTAGTTGTCAGCCCTGAACAGCACTTCGGCTGGCTGGTCCTTTAACACTGGCATTTTGGAGACGTCTGGTTTCTCAGCGGGATGAGATGCGCCTGAGGAATGGACAAAGTATGAGACAATTTGAAGGGAATAATAATGTTAGCTAAACTTCACAAATTACTGCTTTTGGGGCTCCGTACTAAAATGGTAAAATGGAACCCTTATGGTGCGACTCAGTCTGTCTGTCTGTCACAGCTGTATATCTCAAGAACTACTAATGCTATCAACTTGTTTGGAACAGTTACAGTTAACAGACGTTTAACTATTTTGCAAATAAGAAAGAAATTTTTTTTTTTTTGCAACTGGGACTGAAAAGGGGTCTTAAAAATTCAAAATGGGGCTACTAGGGCATGTGGGGTATCATTTATGAAAGAGCGCACCTTTGCACATCCTCAAACATTTTTAAAATTTTTTTTTAGGCTGCATAGTTTTCGACTTTTGATGAAAAATGTAAAAGAAAATACCGTTCCCCTTTTCTCCGAACTTTGCATAGAGCAAAATCTGAAATTATTCTATATGTGATAAAAGTTTATCTAAAGATTACAGGAAAAATAAAACGATGTCTCTAAATAGTATAATAATAAAGTTGATAAAGCTAATACTAGATAATTTATGTAGTTAAGTTACGGAAATATAAATAATTTAGCTATATACTTACAAAAAACCAGACATGCTGCCACTACCACAAAAGTAATCTTCAAAACGCGAGCCATGATTTCTGAAAATATACAATATTATTAGACACTTGAAAGTTCTGCGGAAATTGGTTGTAATGGTATTTGATGCAGAGGAATGAGGAAAATGTCATGAGGAAAGTTTTAAGTATGAATGTCGATCTATACGAGTAGGAGGGAAGACCAAAGAAACAATGGATGGACTGTGTGAAAGATGATATGGCTAGAAAGGGAGTGACTACCGAGATGACGACTAATAGAGAAGTATGGAAGAAAAAGACATGTTGCGCCGACCCCAAATAGATTGGGATTAAGAGCAGGAGAATGATGCTACACATTAAATTAATAAAAACAATAAAATATCGTAACACTAAACTGGAACTGAACATCAGGATGGCAACCAGTCCGTTATTTTTCAAAGTGAAGGCACGTGAACACATTCGTGAAAAGTTGGCAAAATCATCGCAGCGCTGATTTGCTGGATTCTTTTTCTCCTCTACCTATCGTTATTTCTCCTGACAAAGCTTATTTTGTTTATATGTATGTATGTATGTATTTATTTATTAGTATTTATTCTTTTTCGAGTTATCTATCCCTTATCTACCTACCATGTTTTGTCTCCGCATCACCCTACTGTTATATATTACTATATATACTATGGTATAAGGTTGACTGGTAGAAAATGCCTCAGGCATTAAGTCCGCCTTTGTAGAGTATTTTTTTTACTTGTAAAAAAGTTTTAATAAATAAATAAACTTAACAAGAACTAAAAAAATATGGCGTTGAAAAATTCCTTCACAAAATAAAGCTTCCTTCTTTATCCAAACTTTTTCGAACGCCGAACGGGAAGAACACGCGCACGTAGCAAAGAGTAGGCCGTAGTAGGTAGCCCGTAGCGAATTTAAGTGTTTTGGTAGCCATGTTGTACGCCTACGAGCGAACTACGCCGTAGCAGCGTAGCAGCGTAGCAGCGGTGTGTAGCGTCCCAATTGGGCAATATTGGGCACGCTCTCTCCGACTGGCAACGCAAGCCCAATGTGCACTTTGTACTCATATTATCTTATTTTTCATAAAATTCGGCACCATCAAAATGGGAAACTGTACGGGTTTACGGGTAGCTGTTTAGCTAAATTATGAAAAATTTATATAACTTAAACTAACTCCACTCATAGGGGCACTACGCAATATAACAAATTGACTCCCTCGAAAAGTGCGATATCTTATCTATAATTCTCTGGTTAAGCCTCATATCGACTACCTTATTGAAATCTGGGGTACTGCAGCGAAGACTAATATAGACCCAATTCAACGAGCTCAGAATAGATTAATTAAAATTTTATTTAACTATAAATTTCGGACACCAACTAAAAAGATATACGAGGAAACAAAAATAATGAATATAAAACAAACGTACATATACTACACATGTATTCTAATACGTAAAATATTAAATGACCCGCCCTCCTAGAACTAACTATGGAAGAAGAAAGGAGAAACCCGTTTTTGGGCTTAACCGTTACACGAATCAAATATATACCAAAAAAAATCGTCTATTTTCCTTGATTAACCCATTAAAATCTTATCCTCAATTACAATGGCCAAGTGTAGGAAATAAGTAGATTTCTATTTTTTATTTTTAAGCAACCATTGTAAACCGTTACAAAACTTATTCCATTATACGTCACAAACCTCACGAACGCTGGCATTATATCAATAGAGCGTACCCTAAGAATATGATCGATTTAGTGGTAATCGATACTGTTACAAATTATTAAATGAAACTCCATACTAATGGAGTATTATTTTTTTTTTGTATTAAAATCAATGCAATATAAAAAAGTCTGAAATCTAAATTGATTTTTAACGTAAACACCATTAAAAGTCATTAAAAGAATTAAATAATTGATAAAATCGATTGCACCACGGATTGTACTAGTAAACGGCAAATATCCACCTCAACGTTTGTCTATTGTCATGGTTGTAATGTCATGTCATTATGTCATTCGCTTTTCGTATTTTTGCGCAAGTAAATGTTTTTCCGTATTTCTCGAGATTTATATAAGACCTCTGCTCGACTACTGGACTCGGAAATTGATTGCCTTTTGACCTGACTGACCCTCGCGCTTGACATTGGACACCGTACCCTGCCACTCCTGCTGACCTTTGCTAGAAAACCGGATCTCTTTCTCGTTTTTTTGAGGACTGGTTATAAATAATTAACGACATCATGAGCCTATGCAATAGCTGTATAGCAACAATAATTGCTGAATAGCAACGGACCGCTGCAATACAATAGGAAGGCGAAGATTGGAAGATGAAATGATTTTTTCAATTGTACAGGAATGGGTCGCGCCTCAAACCGTTAGTATCCGATATTTTCATATCGTAACATTTATTTAATGTAATCAAACTTAATAGTGTTATCCCTTATGTTCAGTTGTCTGTTGATAGTTGTATTTTATAAACTGATACTTACCAGAATGTGCAACAAATTAACAAATTCATATTCAAAGACATGTGACATCACCAATCCGAACTGAACCTGCATGGTTTATTACGGCCTATTCCCTCTCTCAAAGAGGAGGCCTGTTTCCCTGCAGTAGGACTGTAATAAGGCCGCTTATGTTTACCCTAATATGCCACTCAGATGTTTAATTGCTAAATGCTAGTGCTAGACTTAATAGTGAAATGATATATGCTTGCTTCAGGTAAATGAAAATGACTTTATCTGGCAAAGTTGCTGGAATCATGCAAATACTGTATCTCTTTAGGGAAATAGACCAGAAGAGAGTGAACAGACACCTACAGGACACCGACGAGTGTGTATTCACTGTGGCCGTTCTCTTCTGAGAAGAATTTGTTACCATCAACTTAATCATCAAATAATAAATATACCTAAAGTCTAATTTTACCAATTTGGCCATTGCTGGGAGTCGTGAAAATTGGGCTCGTGAAACCTTCCAAAATGCTCTAATTTATGGCCAAATTTCAACCCTGTAACACCAGGCCCGAGTTTCTATGGAGTTCGGGTTTCTCCTTTAGAGTTTAAGGGTGTTACCATATAAAATAAGTTACCATCAGTAATAAAAAAAGAACAAGTTATGCCAGGTTCAAAAAGCTACTAAAAACTCACACAATTAATACATACAAAAAAGAAAAAAAAAAAAACATGGAATATATATACCGGATGACTTTTTTTACCGTCTCGAAAAAAATTGGGTATATTAGGTGATCGGAGTAGAAGCCTATGGCATACCTAACTTTAAAAAAAAAATCAAATCATATGCAGGCTGCACATGATTTGAATTTCGATATTTTTAAACGATGTATTTTTTTCAAAATTTCTGTTTTTGTGGTACAAAAATGAAAAGTTTACATCGAATTTGTTCTATTTATTGGTACTTAGATAATTTTTTCTGTCTAAGCTATTAAAAAAAAAAAAACTAGGTATGCCAAAGACTTCTACTCTGTTGATCTGTTCACCTAATATACCCAATTTTTTTCGAGACGGTAAAAAAAGTCAAGATAAATAAAATACACACATCATAAAGAATAATTAGTAATATTTTTGATTTAGAGTTAAATCTCTAAATCAAAAATATTACTAATTATTTAAATTAAATAAAAACAAATAAAATCCAATACTCAAAATGTTTTACCATGTACCTATGTACCCAAAATATATAACTAAAACAATAAACTAAAAATAAAATAATCTTCTAATAACAAACATGCTAATAACGCCATCAATGCCGCATCTAGTAAAAATCAAATTCATACATCCATGTTGTGTTTGGTTGACGATCGAGAACTTATCTGTTTACCCACATTTTTTATTTTTTTTCTTTGCTATTGTTTTTGTTATTTTATTTATTTATTTATTTATTTATTTATTTATATCCTCACTTACAACTATTTTTACAGGTATAACCCAATGCAATAGTGAAGCAAACTTAAAAACTTATTTTCTAAAACTTATTACATATAATGTTATCCTTGTGAATTCACTTAGTGTACACGCAAAAACGTCTATCTCCTCTGCTACAAGGTTAAGGGTGCGAAGAGCCCGCGTCAGGGGCGCCTCATTTAACAGATTAGTGCGGCCACGAGGTATAGCCAGCAGCTGAGGCCGCTGTCGCCGCCACACATATCTGTCGGGCACACTCAAACACACCAACCCTAATATGTCGGCGTTATGTATCTTGCCTCTAATTACTTTAAATAAATAAGAGACAAGTGCGAACTCACGCCTAACTCACTCACCCACTTATGTACGTACATCTGTGCGCTCTAATTAATAATCTTAGTTTTAGACATTGTTTCTCAGTAAGTGAATTATGTATGCAATTCTTATGAGAAATAAAGTTGTTCTTAAACCTTAAAATATCGATGAATATTACATTTAAAAAACAACATACAGACGAACATCTGATCTCCTCCATTTTTGACGTCGGTTAAAAACTAAAGAAATGCTTAGCTTAGAATTAATTAAACTTTTTTTTTTATATTTCAGGAGGGAATAAATCTTAAGTTTCCTTCTTCAAAAAATATTCGTGTTTATAAGTAGCTGTATAGAAACAAAAGATTTTTTTATTTACATATCAATAATTACAAAATTTTAAAATAAAAGATTAATTTAAACGTGAGGTTATAACATAAAAGACTAGGGAAGACAATTATTTATTTTTTATGTTTTTATATTCAGTCTATAACATTCCCACTGCTGGGACACAGGCCTCCTCTCTGTGAGAGGGAGTGGGCCGTAATCTACCACGCGAGACCAGTGCGGGTTGGTGGATGTCACATGTCTTCGAATTTTTGTTTCTAGGACATGCCGGTTTCCTCACGATGTTTTTCTTCACCGTTTTGAGAGTAACAATTTCGCTAATTCTTTTTTTGTTGTGTTCATTATTGTCAAGAGAAGGTTCTTATGAAAGAAAAAAAAGAAAATTTCGCAGAAAATTGGAAAATTTCATAAAACTTAACTACTATTTTAACTTCGCGCGTTTACATTAGAATATTCATAGCTAAGACAGGACAACGTCTGTTGGATCAGCTAGTCTATATAAATAAAAATCAATTGCCGAATGTTTGTAGGTATGTACACGCGTAACTTCAGAACGGTTCACCTATTTGGCTAATTCTTTTTAGGGTTCCGTACCTCAAAAGAAAAAAACGGAATCCTTATAGAATCACTTGTTTGTCCGTCTGTCTGTCTGTCTGTTAGTCTGTCAAGACCGTTTTTCTTAGGAACGCGGGAAGGTATCCAGCTGAAATTAATATCGAATACGTAGGTCTATGGTCCCTTAGAGTTCTAAAAAGATCAAACTTCTAAGTCAACGCAATAAAAAAATACGGCCATTTATGCGACATTTTTTGATACTCGCAAGTAAACCAAAACCTATAGGGTACTTCCCGTCGTCCTAGAATCATGAAATTTGGCAAAAAGCAAGGTCTCACAACACAAATAATGGAAAAAGTCCGAAAATTGTTAATTTGTAAAATTTCTATCACATAAAAAATTATTTTCAAAGTTGTCAGTATGTCAAGACCCTTTTCTGAGGAACGCATAAAGGTATCAAATTGAAATTAATATCAAATACAGTCTACAGTCTCTTGAAGTACTAAAAAACTCAAGCTTCTAAGTCAACGCAATAAAAAAATACGACCATTTTGCAACACATTTTGATACTCGCAACTGTCGCAAGTAAATCAAAACCTACAGGGTACTTCCCGTTGACCTAGAATAATGAAATTTGGCAAGGAGCTAGGTCTCCCAGCACAAGTAAAGGAAAAAGTCCGAAAATTGTGAATTTGTAATTTTATGACATACTTACTTAAATTTTTAGGGTTCCGTACCTCAAAAGGAAAAAACGGAACCCTTATAGGATCACTTCGTTGTCCGTCTGTCTGTCTGTCTGTCTGTCCGTCTGTCTGTCTGTCAAGACCCTTTTTCTCAGGAACGCGTGGAGGTATCAAGTTGAAATTAATTTAAGTCTGTGGTCCCTTCGAGTTGTAAAAAAAATCAAGCTTCTAAGTCAACGCAATAAAAAATACGGCCATTTATGCGACATATTTTGATACTCGGAAGTAAATCAAAACCTATAGGGTACTTCCCGTTGACCTAGAACCATGAAATTTGGCAAGAAGCAAGTTCTTACAGCACAAGTAATGGAAAAAGTCCGAAAATTGGTAATTTGTAATTTTATCACATAAAAAAATACTTTCAAGTATGTCATCTGTCAAGGCAGTTTTTCTCAGGTTCGCGTGGAGGTATCAAGTTGAAATTAATACCAAATACCTACGTCTATGGTCCCTTAGAGCACTAAAAAAATCAAGCTTCTAAATCAACGCAATAAAAAATACGGCCATTTATGCGACATATTTTGATACTCGCAAGTAAATCAAAACCTATAGGGTACTTCTCGTTGACCTAGAACCATGAAATTTGGTAAGAAGCAAGGTCTTATAGCACAAATAAAGGAAAAAGTCCAAAAATTTATTATTTGTAGTTTTATCACATAAAAAAATAGTTTTTAGTTTTTTTTTCTGGTTAAATGTGGGTGTATAGTTACACCTCTGCCCAACCCTTCGGGGAAACAAGGCGTGATGTTATTTTTATGAATAGTTTTTTGCGAATACAAACTTAAATATGCAGTTGGAGAATTGTCCGTGACGTATATGTGTATGGGAGAACATGTTTTTCAACACAATGTTAAGTTTGTCTTTGGGATAAATTCTTTTCAACTACGGAACCTTCATTGTGCGTGGTCCGACACGCACTTGGCCGGTTTTTTTTTTTTGATATGCAAAGTTAAGTTTGTTTTTGGGATAAATTCTTTTCAACTACGGAACCCTTCATTGTGCGTGGTTCGACACGCACTTGGCTGGTTTTTTTTGTTGTGTTTGTAACTGTCGGGATAAGAATCGACTTCGTCCGCGTTTCCGTCGTTTTTCGTAAAAAAGTACCATTTATGTCCTTCCTCACGGTTCAGTGGTTTTGATGTAATAGTAACAGACAGATTAACTTTCGTATTTTAGTAGGGAAATATAATATGTCAATCCACAATACTGTTGAAAAATATCGCAATAAGGAACCGCAGAATATTATTATTAATAGCTGTGCCCGCGACTCCGTCAGCGTGTAACTCCTTGTATGTTATTAAGTTAATGTATTGGACTGCTAAGCTATCGGGAGTTACACGTGTTATTGTGAGTCAACCATAAAAGATAGACATATGCTGTTGTGGGATATTTTTTAGATAATTTTATGTAGAACATTTCCGTCATAAATGGTTTCTATGTAGCTTTAACCATTAAAGCTGCACACGCGACGGAAGCTTAAAAAATGGAGCAACTTCTCCCGTTTTCCCAACATTTCCCTTCACTGCTCTGCTCCTATTGATTGTAGCGTGATGAAAAGTATACTATAACCTCCCCAGGAGTATGAAGAATAATTGTAAGTTTCATTAAAATCCGTCGAGTAGTTTTTGTTTCTATAAGGAACATACAGACAGACAGACAGACAAAAATTTTACTGATTGCATTTTTGGCATCAGTATCGATCACTAATTACCCCCTGATAGTTATTTTGAAAATATATATCATGTACAGAATTGACCTCTCTACAGATTTATTATAAGTATAGATTTTTTTGGAAGATTCACCGGAAAAGTCGGGAATTAAAATTAAGAAAACAGACAACACACAGCCTAAACCACTGGAGAGACATGAAATTGACCCGGGCGACACCGGCCACTAATAGCTAGTAAAAAATAAAATAAAAGCTTTAACACACGTACCTCTTTCTCAGCACGTTGTACACGTTGTCGGGAAATACACTACGGCAATACAAGGCGATGTACCCGTTTATATATCAGACAAAAATGATTCAGTTATTTGCATATAACTCAGAAGATCAGAAGGTTCACTTTGCATAATATTGTAGAACGCATTATCTTACCTGATTATTAATCTTGAATATACATACTTATAAATAATAATAATAAAATTAATTTATTTTGAGGAAATGTCCTCCTTTGACCGACTTTCTATATGATTAAGTACTTAAAAACTTTGTCCAAAAAAAAAACACTAGTTAAAAAGTAAAAAATAACTTTAATTTTGGAAGTCGGTGTCTTTTGGATCTGTGTTTTAGTTTTTTTGCCGCAGACCGACTTCCGAAATTAAATTTATTTTTCACTTTATGTACCTAGTGTTTTTTTTTAAAGTCAGTTGTTTATTTTTTTTTCGTAAAAAAGTTTTGAATTTTCACTTTTTAGCGTATATTACAAACAACAAAAAGAATTTACATAATCGGTCCACAATTATTGACGAAAATATCGATAAACATAAATTTAAAAAAAAAAAACATAATTGCGAACGTAATAACCTCCTCCTTTTTAAATTCGATTAAAAATTATCGGTTTTCCTCTTGAATTTCCAGGTCAAAAACTTCTAACATTACATAAAATCCCGCCTGTAACTCTTGAAGGGAAAGGCAGAGATATAGGTAACTATAGTAGGGTACACAGACACACATTAAAAACAAAATCTCATCTTGTAGTATTAAATTGTGAAATTGTTTTCTAAATGCATTTATGATGCATGAAAATTCAATTATTATAATAATTTGCAGGTCAACTCAGAATTGGATATGCAATAGTCATGGTATATAATTATACATCTAACATCACGCATATATTGATAAAAGGGATATGATAGTATAATCAGCCTATAATGTTCCCACTGTAAATTTGGAATGCAAATAAAGATATGAATATGAATATGAATATGAATATTTAATTAGCTCTTCTTTAGTATGCCATTACTTCCCAGAATTTGATCCTTATCGACATTTCGACACTATCGAATGGTGTATTTAATACAGTGCGTTTTTTTTTTCAAAATTAACGGGTTTGATTCCTGGCTAGAAATATTTTTTTTCAAAAACAAAAGTTATTATAAATATTAAAACACAATACTAAAAGATAATATAATCAAATTATCATGAAATGGTGAAATACGATTCACGATTCACGATTCTACGATTTCACATTATTAAGTTATTAAGAAAATGCTCTAAGTTTTTTTTCCAAATCATTAAAGTCGTTTATACTCGTAGTCTTAAATATGTAGTTCGTTTTCTGTTCTTTCTTGCTATGTGGCATGTCGATGCAATGTGCGAGTGCGACGCATACGCAGCTGATAACCTGTGTCATAAGTACCTACAGAGTAGGGACTTTACTGTAGTGTCGCCGGCAGAATTCCAAGTATGCCATCATAATATTTACACAAATGAGGGACTACCTCATGGTCTAGCGGTTGTGACTGCAGAGTGTTGAGCGTGGGTGTCTGGGTTCGGTGCCCAAGTGTTTCATTTAAGCGAGTCTAGATTTTAGCCCGGTTAATGGCATCGACGTTGCGACTGCTCCCGTGGTGTCCCGGTATCGAGTCTCGGTTAGGGTTGCCAGATGATAATTTGATAATGGAGGGCAGATGGCTCTAAAGAGGAGGATATTCTGTAAAAAAGGAGGACATTCACAATTAAACGAATGTTTCACATTATTTTAATCATATTCAGATGAGCTGCCAATTTTTGCAAGAAGTTGTTGGTTTTTCAACAAATAAATATGAAAATCTTCACATGTCATGTGTTTGAAATAGTATTGAGTAAGAATTAAAGACTAGTCTGTTCCTCTCTTTGCTCCACTGAGGAATCAGTGAAAAAATGCATGCACGCACGCACGGCGCACGAGTCCGCACGACACGAAATTTTCAACGGTGATTAGCAAAAAGGAGGACTTACAGTAGGTAATCCCTCGGGAGGACAAAACATGGAAGACATTGTCCTCCTTTTGGATACCATCTGGCAACCCTTGTCTCGGGAGGGCAGTGTTTTAGCGACTACATTTTGTAAATAGCAGCATGCAAACAGGGTTTGAGCCTCTATTTACCTATGTTATATGTTAGAAGGTTTGGTTTTTGCACTTAGTCCTTCAGGCGGACCATTGTGCGCAGGCCATGGCGGCCGTCGGTGGGTAAATTCTAACCTCTCTCCAGAAGTTGATCACGTCTCCCTGGTCTGTTCAGAACCTCTGTGAAAGATTTGGCCTACCCTATTATTTTGTCCGTCACTCAATAATAAAAAAAACCGGCCAAGTGCGTGTCGGACCACACACAATGAAGGGTTCCGTAGTTGAAAAGAACTTATCCCAAAAAAAAAACTCAACTTAGGATATCAAAAAAAAAAAATGTAAGTATGTCATAAAATTACAAATTCACCATTTTCGGACTTTTTCCTTTACCTGTGCTGGGAGACCTTGCTTCTTGCCAAATTTCATTATTCTAGGTCAACGGGAAGTACCCTATAGGTTTTGATTTACTTGCGATAGTTGCGAGTATCAAAATGTGTCGCAAAATGGTCGTATTTTTTTATTGCTTTGACTTAGAAGCTTGAGTTTTTTAGTACTTCAAGAGACTGTAGACCTACGTATTTGATATTAATTTCAATTTGATACCTTTATGCGTTCCTCAGAAAAGGGTCTTGACATACTGACAACTTTGAAAATATTTTTTTATGTGATAGAATTACAAATTAACAATTTTCGGACTTTTTCCTATATTTTTGTTGTGAAACCTTGCTTTTTGCCAAATTTCATGATTCTAGAACGTCGGGAAGTACCCTATAGGTTTTGATTTACTTGCGAGTATCAAAAAATGTCGCATAAATGGCCGTATATTTTTATTGCGTTGACTGATAAGTTTGATCTTTTTAGAACTTCAAGGGAACATAGACCTACGTATTTGATATTAATTTCAGCTGGATACCTTCACGCGTTCCTAAGAAAAACGGTCTTGACAGACTGACAGACAGACAGACGGACAAACAAGTGATCCTATAAGGGTTCCGTTTTTTCCTTTTGAGGTACGGAACCCTAAAAATATAATAATAATCATATTAATAACGCCACGGTCGCTTTTTCCAGGCCCTACATGGTTCCGATGTAGATTTGCTAGCGTCCGTAGCCTGGCTGCGTTCCGGTGACCTCTTTGGGGAAACCGAAGGTTTTGTCTGTGCAATTATATACGAAGTTATGATGACGAACAACTATACCGGAAATATATTGTGAAAGATGGCACGGTTGACGTCTGTCGGGCATGCCACCGTCCGGGAGAATCAATCCGACACATTATCTCCGGGTGTTCTCGTCTAGCTAACGAAGAGTACTTGCATAGATAATCCATCGGCAACTTGCTCTGAAATACAGCCTTGTAGAATCGGAAATACAGTACTTTAGGTATGTGCCCGACCCAGTTCTCGAAAATGGAAACATCACATTGTACGGGAATCGATCCATCACCACTGACAGGACTATTGTTGCCAATAAGCCTGATATAGTGGTGGTGGATCGAACAGAGCGGCGCGCAATGATTATTGACAAACGCCCCGCATGACGGGAACCTCAGGCTCGTGAAAGCCGAGAAAGATAAAGAAATCAAGTAGGTATCTTGACTTTGTTTGCGAGGTGTCGACATGTGGGACTCGGCGATCATTGTGCCGATAGTCGTATCAGCCAATGGCTTAATTACCAAGAGCCTCGACCAACACCTAAGGAGGCTCTCGTTGGGCAACTACTTAGATTAATGGTCTGACACAGAAAGCGGTGCTTCTGGACACGGCCCGCATTGTTAGGAGGTTCCTCTCTCTGGAGCCTTGACCGCCGCCGGTAGCTTGGACCCTGCTCCCGATACCGGTGGGCTCCTATTTATTATGTTTTTATATTCTAATATTTAAAAATGTAATTTATATGTAGGATGTACTTAATAAAATAAAGGAAATATTTAAAAAAATATTTTATTTAAGTTGGGGCGTGGGGGCTCGCTAAGGCAAAATTACACGTAGGTATACAATCTAGCAAGTCGTGACGTATGCCATATTTCGACCAGTGCGGTTGTTATTACTTAGACACGAGCTCCTCCTCCTCGAGAGCCTTTACGTAGTAGGTACTTACTATTATTTATTCTGTGCCTTTTTATCCTCCATAATGCCGATCTTTATGTTTGACAGATAGGTAGCCTACTCGAACGGCGGGGTAAATGTCAATAGCTACCGTTTTGACAGTTCAACAATATTCATTGCGTTATTTACGTTGTTGAGCAGACAATTTTTAACTTATGTAGCAATGGATTAGCAATATGCTTCAAAATCATTCAGATTGTGATTGATAGCAATTATTGTTATCCCAATCTAAGAAGTCCGATTTGACATGAGGGTCCAGGTCCAGCTATGTTTGTCTCTCTTTGGCATATGAAACGATATGGGCTGTCAAAATGGACCTATTATTTCGTAACAACTTTAAGGGTCTCGGCCTCTCTAAGCAACAGTGGTCCACAAGAAGGACTAAAGTGCGGAAACCAAATCCTCTAACATAGAACATAGGGTCTTTGAGAAGGACCAGTTATGCTACTTTTCATTTTGGATATTTGAAAAACCGGTCAATTGCGTATCAGACCAAGCACAATGAAGGTTCTGTAGTTGAAAAGAATTTATCCCAAAAACAAACTTAACTTTGTACTTGAAAAACATGTTGTCCCATCATTGACTTCTTTTGAAATCATTGTGTCCCATACATCGATATACTTACGTCGCAGTCAATTCTCCACTTGCAAATATAAGTTTGTAAAATAATAAACATTTTTTTTTATGTTATACTTAACTTCAAATTAACGATTTGCGAACTTTTTCGTTAACTTAGAAGCTTTGCCGGCATCGGCACCACCACCGTCGAAGCGCGTCGTTTCGGCCGTTTTCTATGAAGATGTAATACTGCTTTATAATTATTATACTGTGACATTATGTACGTAATTCCATAACATTAACGCTAACTCGTCACTCGAATTGGAAGGGGATAAATAAAGAGGAAATAAAAGCTGCTGGGAAAACGTGTTGGGATTAACAATTATTACTTGTTTACTTTATATTTTGAATCATAGTTCAGTCTATTAACAGAGATTTTCCTCAATTTGACGTAGAAATTGACCTTCAAATAATCAATTATGCGGTTTCTGTCATTGGTATTGAAGCAGTACCTACTTCTTAACTTCGTTTTTGACAATAGGGATGATGCCTGGGTAAAAAAAACTACCGCAATAATACTTACGACGCTGCGTATGAAGACGCAACGCGTAGGCATAAACTGATAAGTCTACGTAACAGACGTACAGTAGTACTCAACTAATATGGCTTATCGATGTACCTGCGCAGAAGATGAATTTTCAAAGCGCGGGAAATGCTATTGACCAATCGGCACGCTCCACGCTTTTTCCTGTACCACTATTGGTCGCAGCTGCCGCCATTTTAGCGCGCGCCCTTGACAGCCGCCATACTTGCGAGTGAGATGGAACTAACAGCTGCAGTGTATTATGAACCTTATAGTAGTGATCTAAGGTTGATTGTAAGTTTTAAGCAATCTCGTTAATCTTCGGGGCCATACTTTCTTTTCTGCGCGAACGAAGATTCACGACGCGCCTTATTAGTTGAGTACTACTGTAATATGTTCGACATCATTCAACTGTTCAAGATTTTAAACTCATTTACTGATTCACCATCACTACTTGGTAAAATATCACTAAGAGCACACGCTCGCCTACCCGTACGCCCCTCACGTACAACACCACTTTTTGTTCCTCCTCGACTGCATAAAACATACACTCGTAATTCATTTATATACCGTTCCACTAACAATTATAATATAGAATTTACAGACATAGATCTTTTTAACATTTCTCTTAATAGCCTTAAACAGAAACTTAAAAGTAGATATGTCACATAATTTTAACTCATTCTATTTTTTTACTTTGTCTACCTTCAGTTTACTTTGTAAATTAAGTTGCATTGAACATTAGTTCTGACACAAAAATTAATATATGTATTTCTTGCACGTCTTTCCTTGTTAAGAGTTTATTGTACATATTTTTAGAACTATACCACATTGTCGGCACTATAGGTCTTTTGTAAGGAACCAATTCTTTCATAAATAATATTGTTTGTAAGTACATGACTGTTTGTTGCCAAAATAAAAAAATAAAAAATAAAAAAAAAATTCTATTTAGTCCGTCAGTCAGATAATAAAAAAATATTAGACACGTATTTTTTGCTTTATCATATTAATAAAAAAATACTTAGCTATCACGCATTAAAGTTGGGGAGTGGGGGCTAGCTACGTCACTTGTACGTATAAAACCTAGCTATGCGTGACGTCATGCCATATTTTAACTCAATGTATCGCCGTAATTTTTTGATTACGTAAAAAAAGAAAAAATACGTGTCCAATATTTTTTAATAATCTCTATGACGGACAAAAAAAAAATTTTTAGTCATCATCCCTATTGCCATATTAGATACCTATGCATCTCATTGTATTTGGCAAATGGTTCCTGGCTGGAACCTCTGAAGTATATAAAGGTTGGATTTAGTTGTATTCCATTATGTCCTGGCTGGGTTTTTATTATTGATTTTATAAATTGAAGTCGTTTTTGGTCACTCGTCGTTTGAAGAAGTCGTTTTTGTTTCTGTCAAACAGAACTCGGTCTGTTTGTGTGACCGCGTTCTTCTTCAAAACAGCGAACAGCGTTTTTCAGGCTAAATTACTTAGCAGTTTTTTAGATACTTAACTACCTATTTCAGAATAATTATTGAAAGTGTGTAATTATTCTGAAATAGGTAAGTATCTAAAAAACTGCACGCTCGGTAGCCTCTTAATGCGTGATAGCTAAGTATTTTTTTATTAATATGATAAAGCAAAAAATACGTGTCTAATATTTTCTTACTATCTTGGTGGCGCGGCCAGGGAGAATACTCCCTGGCCGCGCCACCTTCGCAAGCCTATAATTTCTAAAGTAATGAAATTTTCGAATCTCTTTATAGCGTACGGAAGAGAACAATTTCCGTACAATTCTTTAGCGTTTACTATGTTCGGCTGCGCCGGACAGTTTACAAGAACCGTGGTGGCGCGGCCAGGGAGAATACTCCCTGGCCGCGCCACCAAAACTTCATTATATTTCATTATTCTTTGAGGTACAATTTTTTTCATTACTCATTCCGTATAGTACATAAACGGTACAATTTATCTATAAACATGTTTTTTTGATTTTCCACTGTGGCGCGGCCAGGGAGTATCACACTTATTGAAAATGTAGGCTAACAGCCGCACGCGACCCGCATGGCTGTCAGTGGGCTATATCTCGTGAACTGTAAATATGTAGATAGACAGTTGAAATCACAGATTGTATAGCAACAAATAATAAAAATAAAATAAAGTTAAAAAATAAAGGGGTCCCCATACACATTTTTTTTTATTATTTTTTTTTAATTATTGTACAGTGGTACGGAGCCCTACGGAGACTAGAGGAACTCGTGGCTAAGTAATTACAGCCGCACGGGTCGATCCATCGGGTTAAGCTACGCTTGCCGAGGTTGCTCAGTGGATGGGTGACCATCTTTACATACCGAGACTCCTCCGTGCCTCGGAAAGCACGTTAAGCAGTTGGTCCCGGCTGTCATTCGTGGATCTTTGACAGTCGTTACGGGTCGTCAGAAGCCCGAAAGTCTGACAACCAGGGGTATCGTATTACCCAGTAAGTGGGTTGTGGAGGTCAGATAGGCAGTCGCTCCATGTAAAATACTGGTATTCAGCTGCATCCGGTTAGACAGGAAGCCGACCCCAACATAGTTGGGAAAAGGCTAGGCAGATTGATTGGTACGGAGCCCTTCAAGTACGTGTCCCACACGTACTTGGCCGGTTTCTTTTACGTAAATCCTAATGTTAGCTGATATTATTACGAAAATCTTTCTAAGTTTCCAATAATCCAGTGCAAAAATCCTAGGTTTAAAAAAAAACTTAGACCGTAATAGGCCTACTTTAGAGGCATATTACATAAATGTAATATGATTTTGATTTGTGCGTAAACTGTCCAACTTTGGCGTTCTTATTCTGAGAAACTGAAACACGACAACTTTGACTTATTGAGTAGTGGTAATAGTTATAGTGTAATCCATATAGAGGCCTCGCTTTTTTCATTAAAATTTCGCACATAAGAGGGCTGTCGCATTTTATCACCTCTCTCGCTCACACTGGACCTTTCTTTTTTTAAGATTGTAAATGAAAACATGCTTTTTTGAAAAATGTAGGTAATCAATTAGCGAACTAGTAAATAATATTAATTTAATAGAGTACCTAATTATTAAAACACATCTCTATTGTGTTACTTGTTAAACTCAACTCAAACATATTATTACCTGTTTTTGAGATGAGTTAAAGAAATGCCGAAATAACAATGTGTTTTTGGTAGTTACCTATAAAATATTAGGTATTTACTAGTCCGCTAATTGATTACATTTTTCAAAAAAGCATCTTTTCATTTAACAATCTTAATAGTACATTATGATATAAGTGCGGTAAGTAAAACGTCAGCCACAGCCTCTGCTTTCTTGTAGCCCTCGCCTACGGCTCGGGCTAGCAATATCGCCTCGGCAGTAATTTTCAAAGCGCACGTATGTCATACGACGTTTTATAACATATTTGCGAGGAAATAAATAAAACTCGGACTTTGTTAAACGAATAAATCTTTAAAACACACTTTCTGAAAATGAATTTGCATCTTGCATTTGCAGCTTGTTTTCATCTATCGGTCGATTTTTCGGGCAAGAGGCTTAGAGTAGCCTTTTCCGCTGCCTCTGAGACTTCTGGTGGTGTCAAATGAATAAATTCATCATTACTTGACGACATTTTCAAACAAAAACAATACAGCGAAAAGAAAAAGCGCGCGGAATAATTTTTACTTGTTCACAAATTAGCGATGCGCGCGCAGCAAAAAAAAAGCACAGATGCTTTTTTTTTTAACGCAAAGGTACAAAAACAGCCAGTATTACTAATAAAGTAAATGAATCTTTTTTTGTTTTTGTTACTGATAAATTGTAATTTACTGTCAAAATTAATAAATTAAAGAATTCAATGTCTATTTTTTATATTTCTCCCAAAGTTAATTTTATTCATAAAATTTTGACCACTTTTCTGACATAAAAACTCTTTGCTAAGATTTAAAAAAGTACCGTTCTTTTTAGACGGAGCATATCTTGATAAACCATACGTTTTACCTATTAAAAAGAAACTCGTGCGTTTTACATTACAATAACGCACAAGTACGTAATGACATACATTACGATATTGAAATTGGTGAAATAAGAGACCCATTACGAGCAAATGTGTTATAAAAACAAGTTACATTATTCCCTGAATGAATGGTCCCCCGACCATTCTGTGGAATACTTTTTAATCTAAGAGGTCCCCCGACTGCAATGACAATTTTATTTATAGCCAGTATCACTCGGGATGATGTAAGGATTCTAACGATACCCCATACATCCAAATCTGTTCAGGCATTTAAAAGTTATCTATACTAATATTATAAAGAGGTAAAATTTGTATGTAAGTTTGTAAGTTTGTATGTTTGTAAGTTTGTATGTAGGGGGTAATCTCCGGAACTAATGATCCAATTCTAAAAATTTTTTTACAAGTAGAAAGCTACATTATTCCTGAGTGCTATAGGCTATAAATTATATTTATATCATGCATATTAGCCGAGCTATCACAATTTTTGTCTAACAAGTCGGAAAGAAATACCTCTTTAAACAGACTTTTTTGCATGCGCTGCCTAAACGGTTGTTTATAATTGAGAACAATGTATGGCAGTCTGGTCCGTCTTAAATAATTCTACAAAAAAGTCCGCGACACCATATTTCTATCTTTTATATTTTATCTTTTATACATCTTTTATTGCTTTAAAAAAGTATTTTTTAGACATACTTACGTTTGGATGATTATTTAAACAACAAAACATTAATCCTTATCAAAATAAGTTATTTTATGATCACAAGGACATCATGGAGATAAGATTTGGCCATAATAGTATGTCAATTGGTCATACAGTTTCGGAGATAATATAAAATTACTAAAACGCAAAATAACTTTAATTCATACCGGTCGCTCTTGAGCAAACATGTTTAGTGCGGACGTTTTATCAATTTACCCATAGTTGGCGTTGTGCAAATAAGTAATTTTTCTGAACTGCGAGATTTTCCGCGGATTGACGACCCTCTCGATTTATTATTTCAATAATGTCGGTGGAATACAACGGAAGAGTTTGTTTCTTTGTTAGTTTGTTTGAACGCGCTATCTCTGGAACTACCCCAGTCGGATTTGAAAAAATCTTTTTGCATTTTATAACCCAGTTCTTGAGGAGGGCTATAGGCTATATAACATCACGCTAGGGCCCTTAGGAGCCGAGCGCGAAGTATATAATAGCGCGGGCAGGCGATACGGAAGGATATAGGCTATTTAACATCACGCTAGGGCCCTTAGAAGCCGAGCGCGAAGTAATAGCGCGGGCAGGCGATGCGGAAGGATATAGGCTATTTAACATCACGCTAGAACCCTTAGGAGCCGAGCGCGAAGTAATAGCGCGGGCAGGCGATGCGGAAGGATATAGGCTATTTAACATCACGCTAGGGCCCTTAGAAGCCGAGCGCGAAGTAATAGCGCGGGCAGGCGATGCGGAAAGATATTGTCTATTTAACATCACGCTAGGGCCCTTAGGAGCCGAGCGCGAAGTAATAGCGCGGGCAGGCGATGCGGAAGGATATAGGCTATTTAACATCACGCTAGGGCCCTTAGGAGCCGAGCGCGAAGTAATAGCGCGGGCAGGTGATGCGGAAGGATATAATTATGCTATTTAACATCACGCTAGGGCCCTTAGGAGCCGAGCGCGAAGTAATAGCGCGGGCAGGTGATGCGGAAGGATACAGGCTATTTAACATCACGCTAGGGACCTTAGGAGCCGAGCACAAAGAAAAAATGTCAGAAAGGATGCTTAAGCGCAAACGAAGTAATAGCGCGGGCAGGCGTTGCGATGCGATGCGTCGTTGGGGACAAGAAACACGCGGACGAAGTCGCGGGCAGAGGCTAGTGATGGAATAAAGTAACATACAAAATACATCAACCCTGAAAACATTTACACTCCTTTGGGCAGTCGTGGGGCAGTCGTGTAATAAGGTTACGTGTGAGCGAGAGAGGTGGTTAAATGCGACAACACTCTTAAAACAATTTTTTATAAAATTAAGACTCAAAATAAACGTAATTATCACTGCCAAATTGCTACTTAATGCGATGCATCGCCGTTCTTTAATATAACTAGGTATATAATCAGTCAAAACGCAATTTTGTGATAGGGCACTTTTATGGTAAGCAAATTCATGAGCGGGGCCAACAAGCAGGGTCAATGAGTGGCTCAGCAGTAAGTGTATGAACTCAGTAACTTGAACTGTGAGTGAACAAACCTGTCTTCAGTTCAAGGCTTCAATATTAGCCGGGGTTATCTTACTGAGAGTCCCTTCGAGAGTACCTATTTACTTTGAGAATGGCGCGAGAAATTTGTGATTTCAATGCAATTTGTTTGCAAATTCCTGATTGTATAAGTGTATAGTGTGATACAACTGAATAGCAATAATTTGAAATTGAAATTGGTATTTGAATGTTTTTGAATAATATGAGTATTTTTAATAAGTAGTAATGTTGCTTAGTGAATGGAATGCTTTTTTTTTAATTATTTTTTTTTGTCCAGTAAATGTATGTTATTAAATAATTTTGCATGCCGTATGGCAAAATGTATCGGGACTCTCATCAAAATAACCATCATATCTGTGTACCTACATTATTGGCAAATAAATGATTTCTAATTTCTAATAGCGCCATGTATTGTGTATCGCTATACAAGGTGTAATTTTAATCACCCTTAACCTCTTAAGGGGTCATTGTACTCATCATTAAGAACAACTTTTAATAAGAATGTAGGGAACAGCTGATTTTTTTTTGCGATTTCAGGTTTGGTCCCATAGTAAAAGTTGTTCATAATGATAAGTACAATGACCCCTTAAATGTTGCCACTGTTGACACTCACACCCAGTCGCGCGGGTTCTTACGTCACTATTAGTTTACATTCTTCACAAGACGTGGGATTCACCGGGTCCAGACGACGAGGAAACTGTTATTTGTAATGATTTTCCTTTTGTTGCTTTGCTATAATTCTGTTAAGGGTTAAGGCTACGAATAAGTAGTAAGGTTAAGGTCATACCGGCCAGGGCGGAAAAGGTCAAGACATGTTGTTAATATGAGGCGCAGTGACTATACATGAGCAGTTTAATATGGGCGACTTCGCTTGCTTCTGCTTATTGCCGCTGCACGCTGCTGTCACGCCAAGCGTGTTTTTGTAAATTCTTTCTCAAGCTTGCAGAAATATTTAAAAAAAAAAAAGGTCAAGAGCGAGTCGGACTCGAGCACCGAGGGTTCCGTTCCGATTGCTGAAAAAGTGTCCTATTTAGAGACATCGTTTTATTTTTCCTGTAATCTTTACATAAACTTCTATCACATAGAATAATTTCAGAATTTTCGCTTTGCAAACTTTGGAGATTAGGGGGGGGGGGGGGGGTAACGGTATTTCTTTTACATTTTTCATCAAAAGTCGAAAACTGCGCGGCCTAAAAAAAAATAAGAAAATGTTTGAGAATTTGCAAACTGCGCTCTTTCATATGATACTCCACATGCCCTAGTAGCCCCACTTTTAATTTTGAAGACCCCCTTTCAGTCCCTATTGCAAAAAAATATAAATATTTTTATTTCTTTCTTTTTTGCAAAATAGTTGGGTAAACGTCATCTAAAACTGTTCCAAAGGAGAATGGGCGCTTTTGTATGGGCTCCGTCCCCAGACTGTTTCAAGACTGTATCAAATTGAGCGATACGTCATTTTAAAGCTTATTAGAATGGCTTTATTTTATTCTATGACACCAACCACCGCACTCTTGCAGGAGAAGACCTACGAAGGATTACATTTTTTTTTCAAAAAAATGTGATTTTCGCTTATTTTACCATCGTCCACCTCTTTTGTCTTGCAGATATCCTGGAGTATGCCTATCTATTCAAAGTGCGATGGAGCGAGATATGATCGAAGTCTTAACATATGTGTCCTCGAGGTTATGACAGTTAGCTTATGCCATCAACAACGAAACTCGTGCAAAGAAGATACTATGAATCTTTTTTTTTTCTTAATATCATTATGTTTAGCATAGACAGTTTTTCGTATATACCTATTACTTTATATAGCGTTCTTTGCGATGCAGCTACTAATCTTGTGTTGCGCGTTTATCGCCACACCTACACACTTGACTTTTTAACTTTTCCCTACCTCCGTATCTCTACGTTGACGTCATGGTGGGGCTTGCGCGCTCCGAACTCTAAGTCTGTGCCGGTAGAATTTACTTTGCCGAAACAGGTCTAGGGTGAGGAGCCAGACCAAGAGAGATACAAAAAACCGCAGGGCAGCGTGTGGCGAGCTGTTGGGAAGTAGCGACCCCACGGACCCTATCTCCCGGGAGAAGTCTTGTTCCTCACCTCTGGCTTGCCTTTATTGACCGGCTGGAGTGAACACTGACGGAAACAGAGCTCCCACCTCATTCTTGTCTTTATTGGCCGGCTTGAGTGGAGATTCGCAATAGCAAACGTGCTCGGAGGAAGGAAGTATTCCAGTAAGTGCTTGTAGGGATCTTGACTTGACCATCTTCCGGACTCTGGGATTGTTCTGAGAGCCGTGGAATACCTCTCCACTCCTCAAGCACCTCAGGACATGTTGCCCCCTTGTCGCTACGTCACTATGTGCTAGCGACAGTTTTCGGGGGCCCATTATTAAGTGTGCAAGTCACCCCCTGCCATTTCATCTGTGTATTGTATAAAAAACATTGGTCAGGCAGGGGCCATAGTCTTTCCATTGTTCTAGGTAACCATTCCACAGCCACCCAAACCCAAAGCCTAATATATTTTGTTTCCATGTTCTGCAATAGTCCTGCACCAACCAGGGGATGTCCTTGGGTGCACTTACATAGAGCATACAGGGATAATCTCCTCATAATTTAAAATTGTCTAAGGGGCGTCTGCGAGTTGACTTTGGCCCCTCGTACACGTTCCATCACAACACGACGTATCCAATACCTTTGCAACCATTCAAGCTAGCCAAAATCAAAGTAAAAGCAGAGGAGTCAAGTCCATTTAGCGTGCCGAAGTCAAAATATACAGTGTCGAACCGATGAAGGAGGAAATGATGCATACGACGTGCGTATCGTAGGGCAATATAAATTAACCGAACTATCATTACAATACAAACCATTGACAGCCGACAGAATGAAAAAATAAAATCACAGACCAAACACTGCTAGTATTGTCATATATCAAAGTGTATCAAAGTGAGAGGAATTTCGTAATGAACAAAAATAAAGCATGGCATTTGGAAAGTACTACCTCAAACTTAGTTTGGGTTTGAGGAGCAATACGGTTTAAAAAGGTTTGGTTAAAAAAGTACGCCTAGACACTTAAGCGGTTAAGTGAAAACAAACGAGTACAATACAATAGTCAGCTGTAAAAAAATTGTTCATTGTCTTTATCCCTCTCGCCTCCATAATTGTTATCTCGTTCGGGTTCACCCGCCCTCTGACGTTCTTCACCCTGATGCGATGACGCCTCTAGCATTTTGTGCACATGGTTATACTTGCTACGTTACTGTAGAAGCTAGAAATAATATTTTTAAAAATAAAATTAAAATTATTCATGGTTCCTTCCCTGGGCCGGTAGTCTCGACATTATTAACGTTGCCCTAACGATCGTTACGTTGCTCTGTGGTCTGATAAATTTTAAGGAACGGGCTCGAAGATGTGTCTGTGTCATCTGTGTGTCTTTAATAAAATCGAACTATTACAATTTGCCCGTCTCGAGGGTCGAGGGGAGCCCATTAGGACCACAGAGCATGTAATTAGTTAACGAATGTCGTAACGAAAATCGTTAACAATGTCGAGACTACCGGCCCTGCACGAGTTTCGTTGTTGGTGTCATACAATAAAATAAAGTTATTGTTATGACCTTTAAAATGACGTATATCACATCTTGATACACCACTGGGGACGGACCCGCCCATTCTCCTTTCAAGTTGATAGCATTAGTAGTTCTTTAGATATCTAAGAATTCTAATTTCAAATTAATTTTATTTTAAAAACATGGATTTTTTTTTCCAAAAGTAGTCATTTGTTTATTGATTAGTGTTACATTTTCATCGCATTTCAATCTTTTTCGTCATCATGGATACGTTAAAAAAATTCGAGTAATTATGGAATATGAGTACCGTCGTGGCAGCAACGCGGCACAAGCGGCACGCAACATCAACGACGTTTACGGTGCTAACACTACAAACCAACGCACCACCTGTTATTGGTTTGCTCGCTTCCGTTCTGGAAATTTCGACCTGAAAAATGAACCTCGCGGTCGTCCGAAGACTTTGGTCGACAATTACGAATTAAAGGCGATTGTGGAATACACAATCTACGGCTGAATTAGCAGCAGCTTTCGACGTTAGCGTCAAAACAATATTGGTCCATTTGCGACAAATTGGCAAGGTAAAAAAGCTTGACAAATGGGTGCCCCACGAACTCAATGATCGCCAGCGCGAAGTACGCGTCGAGACGTGCCTTGCACTGCTCACACAAATGAAGGAATTTTGAACCGCATTGTTACCTGCGATGAAAAATGGATTCTGTTTGATAACCGCAAGCGCTCAGCAAGTTGGTTGGATCCTGGTTCAGCACCTAAACAATGCCCTAAACGAAAACTTACCCCTAGAAAAGTGATGGTCACTGTTTGGTGGTCTAGCGCCGGTGTGATTCATCACAGCTTCTTACCAAACGGGGTGAGCATTACTGCAGATGTGTACTGTGAAGAACTGAACACAATGATGGAGAAGCTGGCACATCTCCAACCAGCATTGGTCAATCGATCGTCTCCGCTGCTCCTGCACGACAACGCGCGACCTCATACTGCACAGCAGACGGTCTCCAAGTTGCAAGAACTGGGGTTGGAAGCTCTCCGTCATCCGCCCTACTCACCAGACCTTGCGCCTACAGACTACTACTTTTTCCAGAATTTGGATAACTTCTTGGCGGGAAAAAAATTCAATACCCGAGAGGCAGTACAAAATGCCTTTGAAGAATTTGTTGCCTCCCGACCAGCTGATTTCTTTAAGAAGGGCATCAATAAACTGCCACTGCGTTGGCAAAGATGCATTGATTGCATGGGTGATTACTTCGATTAATACAAATAAAAAATAGGTACATGAAAAAAATTCGTTTAAATTTTTTCATACAAAACGGCAATTTCATAGGTAAAGACCTATTATTTTCTGTATTTTTTTTCAAAATTTTAGGATCAGCAGTTTCGGAGTGGGCCCCCCCCCCCCGCTCCGAAACTGCTGATCCTAAAATTTTCAATGGTCAATATTCGCCTATTTTCTTAAATAACTATAAAACGATTAATTTTAAAATTATTCAAAAAAAAATATTTGAGACCTACTACGGTACTAGTTTGCAAAACTTTTTTTGTAATTTTCTTATTTGCCCCTAAAAGTGACCCCCATATTCAAAATTAATTTATTTACTTTAGCCGCGCGTGTTTGGGTTACAGAAAGCCATATTCAACTTAATCGGTCCATTAGATTCGGAGCAAATTGGCTGTGACAGACGGACAGACAGACACACGAGTGATCCTATAAGTGTTCTGTTTTCTCCTTTTGAGGTACGGAACCCTAAAAAACAATTGTCACAAGTGTCTTAAGTTATTAAGTAGGTGTCACTTGATTCCTAAACGAAATGATATGCGTGTGGTGTGAGGGCCACTTTATTGAAACTCTTTGAAAATATGCTTAGGATTTAGTGAACATTCCCAAACAATTGTGAAAGTTGGAATCAGATTTTGTGAAAGTCAACTTTGCGAGATATGGACTGTAAAGTGGGGCCCTCAGTTCTCACATAGAGGATTGAGGGCCCGCCTGTACCTGACAAACTATGGACACTACAGATAAAGTCTTTATGCCAAAATCTAAGCTTATACCAAACAAAATTTGTGAAAACAAGATATTATCGCAAAACACTGTCCTACTTGGTATATCTTCGTTCAAAATGGGCCCTCAATCCTCACACACGTAAAAGTTTATCACGCAAATACAATGAAACCATTAACTTATAGCTGCTCTATTGTTTGTAATCCTATAAGATACTAAATAAATTGTGAAAATTTGTGAAAGCAAGAGCAGGCCACCATTTCTTGTTGTTTGAAAGTTATGACCTTGACAAAATCCGGGCCCTCAATCCTCCATTTATTTTGTTTTCCGTTTGAATACGCTTATCGTATGAAAGATTAGACAAATACAAAATAGTCTCTTTTTGTGAAAAAAATTGTGCAACAAATTGATGTTATTTGTTACTAATAAGAATAACGATTAAACTAAAAATCTTAATAGATACCGAAATCAACTATTTTTGAAGTGTGTAGCAGGGTAGGGTGACAATACTTTCATTTTAATACCTGGATTGGTACAAACGGCACAATCAGATGGCCTGCAAGATCGCCAGATCTCACCCCATTAGATTTTTTTTTGTGGGAATATGTAAAAAATCAAATTTACATGAAATCTTATGCGAATGACAACGAGTTGAGAGTTGAAGTTCAGAATACGATTTATAATATTCACCACAACACTTTATTAAAGGTTACTAGAAATGAATTCGTTAAAAGAATAAATTTGTGTATCCAAGAGAATGGAGCCCATTTCGAGCAACTAATTAGTTAGTTTACCATTTTTTGTAAAAAATTAAATTAATTTAAGATTTCCTGGTTTTCCTTTCATTTAATTTATCATGTTTGTTAGAGAGATTTCATCCTTATAATTGACCCTAACGATCGATGCAATAAAAGTACAGGGTATAATTGTTTCAGATTTTAGCCGGTTCGATTCCCGGTTGTGGGAAAAGAGAAATTTCGAAAATCTTTGAATGCAGTTTGCTTTCTATTCAAAAATAAAGGAATGTTTTGAGTAAAATTTTCTATCTGCATTATTAAGAGTACTTCCTTCCTTAGGTGTCATTACAAAATTCCACCCTGTATATTATAATACACATATAGTTGTATGGGTAATTATCTTGGAGTAGTGAATGTTGATATTTAATTTTATTTAAGGATTATTATGTTCCAAACATTTTCACATAAAATCGAGGAGTTTTGGAGTTCAACTTCATTAGTTTGTCTATGCGACTACTACAAAGAAAAAGTGATGTTCTTTTTATTATATATGTCATGTCAATTGATTGAGAAAACTACGAAAATAGTTACTAGAATTCTCTGTCTACGGAAATATTATTATAGTCATACAAATAAGTACATGTAAGTTTGTTTTGATATATACTCATCTACCTATATGTTAGTGTAAAACCGCGAACTGCGGTAAATATTAGGATTTACGGGTAAATCCTATTATTTACCAAATCTCACCAGTAAAATCCCGAATTATTCTAAAACTATCTTTAATTTCGGACTTTTACCGGTATTCAGTCGGTAAACCCTAAATTTTACCGCAGACACCGGTAAGGCCCTGCACGCACTCCCGTGCCGTGTGGGAGTGGCGCGAGGAGGCAAAACGCCGGGGCGTAACTCCGCTGCCGCGAGAAATTACGGCACAGCGGACAGAGCTCCGGCGGGATCATGGCGACATGGAGAGTGCAACTGTCGTAACCCAGCGCTGGGCACGCCACAATTGCGACGATAAGTCCCCTCTTTGAGGAGTGGTTAGAGAGGCGCCACGGCGTCCTCACCTTCCGCCTGGCGCTGGTCCTCACCGGACACGGTTGTTTCGGGAGGTTCCTGTTTCGCATAAGGCGGGAGGAAACGCTCGGTTGTCACCATCGATCGCCTGGAGGACACGGTGAAGCATACACCCGGAGGTCTGCCCGGCTTGGGCGGAGCACCGCCGTGCTCCCACGGAGGCGATCGATGGGGCGATCTCTCGCGTCCGAACCTGATCCAGGCCATGGTGCGGAGCGAGAGTGCATGGGAGGCCGCCACCTCACCTCCTTCTGCGAAGCAGTAATGCTCGCGAAGGAGGAGGCGGAAGGCGTGAGGGAGAGACAACCTCACGCCCTCAGTCGCCGCAGGAGACGCCCTGGGCGGCGGGAATCGAGAGCCGATTCCCGGCCACCCTAGGCGCGCGCTTGCGGATGTCTAGTAGTGGGTAGCTCGCCGTCCGGTAAGTACCAGGCCCGGGTCGACAGCGCATTGTGTTCCACGCGCGCCTCAAAGAGATGTCAGCAAAAATCTCAGAAGGTATAAGAGTTACGCGATAGAAAGAGAGGCAACTTGTTGTTGAATATAACTATAGGTAATAAGCGTTGTGCGACCTAAATTAAACTTTATCGTGTCGATTTTGCAGTGTCCCATCTGTATTAATCTGTGTTGTGGGGCTTGATTAACTCGAAAGTTGGTGTAAATAATCTTTCAGTCAAATAAAGGAAATATTCCAAACGTTTTTTTAAAATTCTAGCCCTGTGGGGCTGAAAACAAGGAATATAGTTTATATGAAAAATCTATTCATTTCGGTAATTAACTTGAAACTTGGCACAAAAACTTGCTTAAGTATGTAATAAAGTTTGTCAATAGTCTTTCATAACTACCCCGGAGGGAATTATGGAGGGGGGATGCGGGAAGGGAAGGGGGAAGTGGTGAAAGGGGGAGGGAGATGTTACCGGTAAGTGTATGCGGTAAGGGGTTGACAGGGGAGAGGGAGGATGTGAGAGTAAAAATTGCCCCGAGACTTTATTTTTTTACTAATTAATGTTATTAATAATCGATATTCAAGTACATTAAAAGTCAACAAAATTATAGGTATTTCTGATGCTTTATGTATTTTTAAAAGTAAAATTTATGAATGTTAATGATAGATTTATGAGTCTGAAATTGACTCTGCGATGATTTTTCTGCAAACTAGTTGTGGGAGATTAATCGCCACAAAGTAAACAAATAAGTTTTTGTAAATGTGTTACAATAAGATTCAATACGAAAGATTGGTCTTTCTTTTAAATGTATTCAACAATGTCAGAGTTTTACCTAAGATGGTAAATTAGGCGACTAAATTTAAACTTTAGCGAGCGTGACGTACGCTCCCGCGTTAGTTTGTCCACTGGCGGGCTAGGGCGGGGCCCGCGCCCCCGCACTCCCGTTCCCCGTTCCCCGTTTCCCGTACTCCCGTTGCCGCGCTTAAGTGCACGTTCACACACATTATATAAGGCCGCGTTACGTAGGTAATTAATTATTTTTATTGTTAAAATTATGTAAATACATAATTATTAATGTCGCGAATCATATTTTGACTAAGATACAACCTTACACTGACCTTAACGTGTTACCACGAGTGCCCAAAAATAGTTTTGTTTTTTTTATTAGGGTTTTAGGATTTTTTTTTTTATCTAGTAATTTATAAATAGTGAATAAAAAGTTTAATTTTCACATTTGTTGTTTTAATGCTTGTAACATCTCCATTCTAGCCTGTTACTTCTTGTAATACACATGTGGCGGCATCTACATCGCCACATACGAACTACGCATCACAAGGACATGACGTCCCGCAACCTGCATCGCGCAATGAGAGTTTACCGCGCGACTAGCATATAGGTATACAACAACCCCACATTAACCGTGGGGCAGTTGCCCACCAGAGACAACACCCATCTGGTCGGAGGGTCCTCCCTTTTCAATAAAGGATGAGTGAACTTTATACCCTGTTCCTCATGACTACACAACACGACAACGACGACGACGACGACGACGTATTGTGTGTCGTTGACACACAATACGTAAGGACGGTAAAGATTTTGATTTTAAAGTGAAAGCTATACCTGCTCTAAGAGATACACTGATCAATTAATAGTTGACACTTTTTTAATTCACACAGCCGAATGACGTCATAAAATGGCGGCTACTATTTCATGGTTTGAGAAAACATTAAAAAAACCTGAAAACTTTGAATTTAATTTTAAAATTTATATTGTTATTGAACTAAAACTAATATTTTCCGACTGCTTTTTGCCTAATCTATCTAAATAATATATTTTAAGATTTTTTCTCATATAGAGTAAAATACCGTATCGTGGTCACCCTATTTCCTAATTCAGGGAACAAAAATAAAACTCGATTTTTATTTACAATAAAGGGTCTTTTAATTGTTTTCTAGTATCGAATTTGTTGCACAATTTTTTTCACAAGAATAGAATAAGAATAAGAATAAGAATTATTTATTGCGTAACTGTGTACAATCAGATCTTATAATATAACATAACAGTTTTAGGATCAACAGTCTACCCATGTCGGATATGCAATACTTAAGAAAGAAAAGCAAATTAATTAATTAGTTCTAAGTGTTAGTTACATACAAAAAGAGACTATTTTGTATTTGTCTAATCTTTCATACGATAAGCGTATTCAAACGGAAAACAAAATAAATGGAGGATTGAGGGCCCGGATTTTGTCAAGGTCATAACTTTCAAACAACAAGAAATGGTGACCTGCTCTTGCTTTCACAAATTTTCACAATTTATTTAGTATCTTATAGGATTACAAACAATAGCTATAAGTTAATGGTTTCATTGTATTTGCGTGATAAACTTTTACGTGTGTGAGGATTGAGGGCCCATTTTGAACGAAGATATACCAAGTAGGACAGTGTTTTGCGATAATATCTTGTTTTCACAAATTTTGTTTGGTATAAGCTTAGATTTTGGCATAAAGACTTTATCTGTAGTGTCCATAGTTTGTCAGGTACAGGCGGGCCCTCAATCCTCTATGTGAGAACTGAGGGCCCCACTTTACAGTCCATATCTCGCAAAGTTGACTTTCACAAAATCTGCTGGTCGATTCTGTAAAAATCTCACCGCGAAAACTTGCGTGGAGTGAGCTGTCAATGTCATCCCACGGATGCTAGGAATTGACCAAATTACATTTACAATCATAATCGAGATTTTATCTATATTTTTTATGCTAATTTTATAACATAATCATTTTATATTATTTGTAGGCGGCGACGCGTGATCCTATTGATGTTTTTTAATTTGTCTAATTATGTCATTGTATAACTACCTAGGTTTCTATTGTTTACTTAATAAATCCAGGGCTCATAGAAGGCGCGGGAGACGCAAGGGACTGGGGGGGCGCGCGCGCTTAGCGGCGGGCTCTGTCGTTTCACTGTACCTAAACGTCCACATCCGCTATATTATTTGTAAGCTAGTCTAGCTAAATAAAATAGTCAAATAGAAATTCAGTCAAAACTCAATTTCTGTTTTGCAATTTTATTTAAAAACGCCCTAAATAGTATTGTTTAGACACTTAAATACTAGATTTGAAATAATATAAAATGATCACTAGAATAGCATAAAAATGTTATTAAAGTCTCGATTATGACTGTAAAAATGTGCTTGGTCCATCCCTAGCATCAGGTGGAATGACACTGACAGCTCACTCCACGCTGTTTTCACGGTGAGATGATTACAGAATAGCATTGCTGATTCCAACTTTCACAATTGTTTGGGAATGTTCACTAAATCCTAAGCATATTTTCAAAGAGTTTCAATAAAGTGGCCCTCACACCACACGCGAAATGCCTGCAGCTTGCGGTATTAGTGTTTCTAGAAAAACAATAATTAAATAAATAGAGTTGTCGCGTTTGCATGGCAACGGGGAAGACAACTGTCAAAATGGCGTAGTCGTAGCCCACAGATAGTCCTAGCATTTTTCATTTCATAAACTGAAATAATTCGATCGTGATCTTCAACATCACAGGGTGGCAAATGCTATACATTTTAATTTCTTACTATTCAGCGCCGTCTATCTACGAGAACATAAATTAAAAATGAACAGTTTTGCCAGCGTACATCCATGAAGCAATTTTTAGTACATTATAGTAGAAGTGTACGCGTATAATCTTTGATTTTGATGTTTTTGAGTTAGTTATTATTTTTCGTATCTTTTTTTTGCATTTGTGAAAGGTCTCCGATCATAGTATTGTATTAATGTTTTGCTCTTATTGATCAAAAAAGAAACTATTAGTAGAATTTACAAATATGAAATGACTATACAGCCACAGGGTGACAGGCTGATGTTGACATTTCATTGCAAAAAATTTCTGCGGTTGCGTTGCGAATATTTTTGTAAATATTTCGTTTGCTTGCCAATTTTCAGTGTAATTTACGTCAAGTTTAGTTCATTGCTACGTATTTAGTAAAAATCTTGGAAGATAAACGTTCCCATCGAATGTCTACTTTCTAAATCACCACGACTTGAGCCCCCCGTGCTCCTCGGTGATTTAAATGCTTAGGCCCTCCAAGTGCTCTGTGGGCCCTCCGTAAATAGGACTTTGGACCATATTTAAGTGTTTAACTCCGCCCTTAAGACGACCACTGACCAAGTGTTTTGTGTTTATACTTAAATAACCATGTCTCGAAACAATGTTGTGTACCTATTGCCTACCTGCACCCTAATTGCGTAACACAGTTTGTTTCTGAAATAGATTCCAAATTTAAACAAACCCCTGTCGTTTTTGACTATTATATTTGGAATTGTGACATAAAAAATTACCCGACCGATAGGAATTTTATAGAGATGTACTAACCAATTGCTCAAAATCTGTTTCGATGAAGCGTTTAGTTTCATCATATAGGAATTATTTGTTTTCGAATTATTGTGCTTAAATCTATTTTTGTTTTAATTACAACTGATGGTCTACTAATGCAGATAAATGAAAACGTTCAATGATTGCCGAAAAATTAAAAACCAATTTTTAAAACACTTTCTACCAAAAACTACCATATTTGAAATAAGTAACGAAACGTTTTTCTTTTCACGTTTTTGTTATCTGTGGTCAATGAAAAAATCATAGAAAAGCAGTGTTGTCAACTTATTGGAATCTCCACTGAAACGGGGGGGTTTCGCCATCCCTACTGGCGGAGTAATTTTGCTTTTAGTGGACGGTGGTTTTGTGATAATAATTATAATTTATCCAAATCTGTTCATTCGTTTAGGAGTTATGTGATATCCCACTGGATATCAAAATGAAGGGTTTTAAAAGGTGATTACAAAAATATATACAACTTATAATGTTTAAAAGTAATTCGAAGTGACAAATCGAATAAAGAAGACAAAAAAATTTCGAACTCCACAATATGTCATCTCAAATCCGCCATTTTACTTTATTTTTGATGTTAATGTAGCCAGTGACACTCGCGCCACCAAGGCAAATCTAAAGACGTATAATTTATCCAAATCCGTTCATTCGTTTAGGAGTTACGAGGGAACAAAGAAACGGACATACATACATACATAGTTACATACAGGTCAAATACATAACCCTCCTTTTGAACTTCGCCGCAGTCGGGTAAAAAGTTGTCTAGTTTATTTTTGGTAGTGTGAAGAATCGCCGCTAGTGGACTCGCGAAAGAGAAGTTGGCAACACTGATAAAGATTAAACTGCCTTGAATAATAAAATAATTTTTTCAACATACAAATTATTTATTAATAAAGCACAGAGTACTTATATAAATAAAGGAACCATGGGCCTATGATGAATAAGACGGCCCACTGACCTAGTTCTGGAACATTTGTGGCTTAAAGTGACCACGTTAGGATGTATCTACATATTGTGGAGATTTCTCTGGTCAAGAACTAGCGCTCTGTTGATGATGCAGAGGGCTTTGTAGTGGGTGCACTAAGACTTGAGTCAAGTTGAGTCTGTTTTGCTCAATAGCGAAAACTGCCTATTACTATTTCGATATCGGCACTACCTACAAGTAAGTAAACCAAGAATAACGTTTGTAGAAGTGTACCTTCGTACACATCTCATGCTGTAGGTACATTATTGGTCTGTCCACATACGGACAATCATTCCTTTGTTGCGTAGACACAAGCACTTTACGTGATGTACTTTTCTATATGTCCATGAGTGAGGTTAACTATTTTTTGTGGTTAAAATAATTTATTAGGTACATAAGTCTGTCAACCTCACATAATAGCTACTCAAATAATTGTTAATTGATATTTTTGGACGTAAGTAGATGCTATAAATTTACTATAATAACCACTAAGTAATCAAAATAACAATTAACTACAAAACATTGGTCATAATATTTTCACAGACGGTGCTAGCTGAAAATACAAGAATGGAACACTGCCCACCCACATCAATCTAATATAGGAGGGATTTTGAAAGAAGAAGTTGATGGCAAGGCATGAATATTATTGAACATGGATTTTTTATAAAAATCATTGAAGGTACCTATCCAAGCTTTTTGACACATAATCATTGAAACAAGTGTAGCAACTTACTAAGGGAGACAGGACCACTTGATCCCTTGGGTGAACTTTCTACATAGTCACATTACACTATAGGTACACCCAACTAATGTTTTAAACTAAAGGATCTGTGGATGGGTGACCATTTTTATATACTTACAAAGATTCCTCCGTGCCTTGGTGAGCATGTTAAGCCGTTGGTCCCGGCTGTCATTTGAAGATTTTAGGCAGTTGTTACAGGTTGTCAGAAGCCTGACAGTCTGTCAACATCTTACCAAGGGGAATCGTATTACCCAGTAACTGGGTTGTGGAAGACTAGGCCGGTGGCTTTTGGTCCAGCCATGGGCTGATAAAGGCATAGTTGATATGCCTAGTTTGCCACATTATAATTATTCAAGCAGAAATAATGTGATTTTGTTTTCAAATTGTAGGAGAGTTCCCGGTGCGTTTCACCTACGATATGAAGGCAGCATAGATGTTGCCCGTTGCTGCTATACATGACATCACTGCACTGCTCCTCTGCAACTACTTCATTTTCAAAGTACAAAGTCCCTTCGGGGGTTATTACTAGAAAAGTGCTATTACAGCGTAGATGAATTCATAAATGATATTTTAGTTGTATATATTGTAATATTCTCAAATTAAATTTTGACATTTGAATTTTGACTTTGTAATTAAGTATAGATTACATTTTGACATTTTAATTAAAATTTAATTCAAATTGACATTGTAATCTCTTTCTTTGTTTTTTTTTTGTATTTGTTTGTCTAGTATGACTAATTTTGTACGCCACAAATGGCAAAACATGTAGCTACCTCACATTAATTATAAGAAATTTTACTCATGTTTTACAAAATAAATATATATCTTGTATCTAGAAACTGAAGATTTTTCATAAAACATTGTCATTATTTTAGAAAACTGTTGAAGTCGTTCACAACAGCAATATAAACATATTATTATGATATTGTGTTAATTGATAAGTGTAAACTTTAATTATAAAGTGTTTCATTATGAACTAAAGGTACAAATAAAAATAATTTGATATTTTATGAAGTATTTAAAAATTGAGTACACACGGCTACACATCAAGCTATACATTTCCAGTATACACTGGCATCTCATTGTAAGGAAATCCTATACAATGCGACATTAAGCTTATACTGGAAATGTATAGCTTGATCTGTAGCCGTGCCTACCTAGCAGGTACTTACTAGGTTTTTCAAAATAAAGAAGTGATTATTCTAGTGTTTAGAAAATAGTGGTGTTTAGCTAAATTAACTGTCATTCATTACTTTCATTAAGTATAGATAAATAGGTAGAAATAAAATATGGTAGGTACAAAAAACTGTCTTATTTATTATCAATACAATTACAACCACTTACAAGAGTGTTTAGACATGGGCAAAAAGAATTGGAACAAATATTTGTAGTGTAAGTTGAAATTTGGCATTTTAAGGCCCTGCACGTAGGTACTGGCGCACCGGCGGTGCCTACGGTGATTAAAACGCATGCGTTTTTCTCACCGCAGTGCGCGCACTTCAAAGACATTCCATACTTCACAGATGTAGTTAAGCCTGACACCTGCAATTTATAAAGAAAAGAACATAAGTACTTAAATCCTTATCCCTTAAACAATTCAATGCACTATCTATCAACTTTATAGAACAACAATATTCTGCTACCTATAAACAACGATTATGTGCCTTACAAGTACTGATGGATAGAGCCTTGACTAAAAAGTACACAAACAGAGTTATTTGATGACGGATAAAAGGTGGATGAACCTATGATATAATTATACAGGGTGTACCAGAAAGGGTGGTCAAATTTAAGGGTGTGGTACAGATCATCAAACTGAACAACTTTCTCCAAGGGAACAACAACATAATCGAGAAAAAATTAATAGCTGTCCGATTCAAAACTTCAATACCTACTCGACCCAAATGTATGGGACGGCTGATATTACTTTTTCTCGATTACGATGTTGGTCCTATGGAGAAAGTTGTTCAGTTTTATGGTCTGTACCACATCCTTAAATTTAACCACACCTTTCTGATACACCCTGTATATTGCTAATTATTGTGGTAAGTAGGTACCTTTCAACCAAAACCAATTCAGTGCAAAGGGCTCCATAATAAACTAACAATCATCTTCCTGCCCTTATCCCATGTGACTTGGGGTCGGCGCAATATGTTTAAATAAACTAACAATAAACATTAGAAATAACTCTCAAGTAGGTACCTAAACTACCATAATATTTAGAAAACCACCTTCAAGGCTATTGATTTTGAGGATTCACACAGGACATCCTAAAAGATACACATTTATAGTACACAATAATGACTTGGATACATATATTAAAAAAAAATTAGATAGCAGGTACCTACTTATGTACTTGGATATTATTCTCAATAAGTACTCAATACTTTTATTGCATACCATAATTATGTAGGTATTCTTATCTATCTGCCTAGCCTTTTCCCAACTATGTTGGGGTCGTCTTCCAGTTTAACCGGATGCAGCTGAATACCAGTATTTTACGTGGAGCGACTGCCTATCTGACCTCCACAACCCAGTTACTGGGTAATACAATACCCCTTGGTAAGACTGGTAGTCAGACTTTCGGGCTTCTGACGACCCGTAACGACTGTCAAAGATCCACGAATAACAGCCGGGACCAACGGCTTAACGTGCTTTCCGAGGCACGGAGGAATTTCGGTATGTAAAGATGGTCACCCATCCATTGAACAACCCCGGCAAGCGTAGCTTAACCTGACGGGTCAACCCGTGCGGCTGTTATTACTTAGCCACGGGCTCCTCCTGTAGGTATACTTATGTGGTAAAGTTATAATTACATCATGTGGAGCCTGTCGGGCACAGCAAAACTACTTAGCAAACTACTATATTAGGTATAGTAATGATGTGGGTATTTATCTATTGAAAGATATAATAATAATAAATTTCAGTTGCCTACTACTTTCTTTATTTTAGTTTGTTGTTTTAATTTGCTAAGAAATATTCATAAAGGTAGGTTGTAGGTATGTATGTATGGCAACTACATTTATTGGTGCCTTACCTACTTATATAATTTGTGTTCACCAGTAACAAGAAATATGTGTGTAACATTGTTGCTGTGCCTAACATTTTGAAGCTCAGACTAATTGCAAAACCAGTAAAGCGCTGTCAACAGTGATGTGAGGCCTCACATTTCGAGTATCCTAAACTTGTGCATGTAAGAACACTCTTACATGCACATATTTACACCAATCCAATCCAATCCAATTTTATGTACAGAACAAGGTGTAGTGTTGCACATGCTACACTGTATTGTTTGCAGTGCTATAATGTCTTGATTTTTTATTTAATCTGAGCTTTGCAGACACCACATTTAATGTTCAACAATAGAAATATTGATATTACCTACCTTGAACAGACAATGATGTGGAAATTGATCTATGTAAGTATGGTGGTATGTTTTCTGGATTGCCACAAGAAAAGAGAGGCCTATGCCCAGCAGTGGGTGAAGGCGGGTTGTGGATGACGATGATGATGGTGGTATAATGCGATTTGCATTGTATGTATGTTCATCAGTCCTTACATAATACATTGACATAAAATGCTTCAAACTGTGCTTTTTTGTTGTTCCTATAAATATTTATTGCTTTTTTCAATGAAGCCCTGAAATAAAATGTTATTTCTTTAAGCACATTTTTTGAAGACACTTAGGTACCTACCATGTTTATAGTTCGTTGTTTGCTTGGACTTTTTTGCTTTGTAATAATTTGATTTTAACAGTGTTCATGGAGTTTCATAACCATAATTTCTTCATTGTGATATACTTAGGTAAGTTTTGGAATGGGCAAGTATCTTCACTTTCTGAGCTGACCAACTCCGTGCCCGTTAATGGTTTAATAAAATTCAAATAATGCTTTGAATTAGCCAAAGAAAATACTTCCTCACAAAGCCATAAGAGTTGAGGCACTTCTCAAAAGTCTGCGGCTTATAATAAGCTCATCTTTGAGGCGTTGCTCTTCCGAGCTAAGCAACAAAAACCTCGGTATTTAAAATACCCTATATATTGATTTAGCGTTGCAGGCAATCGCGGTTCTACACAAAAACACATTCACTATTTATCAAGAAGATGTTCACTTACATAATTTCGTAACAATTATGGAGATTTTATGAGAAAATCGCAAACAAATTGCTAAGAAAAATGATTGCGGGCACGACGTTGCCTTCTGTTTCAAAAACGACTGCTCGTAAATTTCAAACAAACTTCCAGCTGTCAAAATAGTTTTACAATTCGAATATAAGCCCTTTTAGTAGCTTATCGTTCACTCTTTACTGTCTGCAAACTCCAAACCACGATTGGAGTTGGTTACACACGTTAACGTAGTTTCGCAATTCGAAAGACATAAATTAAAATAAACTGCGGTAGAAGCCAAACCAACTAGTCTGAATAGGATGACGAAAATGTGTTTCGCAATTAGGTAGCTGGCTGCCCAGTCATCAAAGATGATGGTAAACATGATGTTCTTTTTCTATCTACACAATGTATTGCTGGTTTGAGTTTGAGTGCAATGTTTTGTTTTACATAATAAATATGAACATGCAAAATTGGTATTTATTTTATTATCCTCGAAACAACAAGTTTAGTGTCGAATTAGCGTTACCGAGTTGAATAATGTAGAATGGTTGAAAATTCTGTTGTAGTAAAACTAAACCTAAAAATTTAAAATCCAGTTTGTAGAATTTTCAACCATTCTCCATTAGACAACTCGGTAAAGCTAATTCTACTTGGTACAATATTATTTATGTAGCTATGGTAACGTACCACGTGACATTGAATAGTGTATGTCCCCGTAACTAGATGGCGTTGCCTAAGAAAAGCCTAAGTTGCCAGTCTATCTCAGTATATATAATAGTGGTCTATGTTCAACATGTTCCAATAACGAAAAACCAATCATTGTTTGACATCGTGAATTCGTGATAACCCTACATAAAGAGGAATTGTGAGCACTAGCGTATTAATAGTAGACACTGCCCGTCTCATCTCCGCTTTGGTGGATAACAAAAATAAGACACCAAAGGAAAAAAATACTTAAGTTTATTTTGACCTATTGACGTTTACATTAAAAATTAAATTAAAAAATCCTAATAAATGACTTAATCAAAACTCTGAGATCACCGACCGCTGCTGCTGTGCTGGAGGCTCATTGTTTCGGTTTGGTTCTGGTTCTGGTTCGGATTGAAGTTTTTTTTTTGCAAACGCTCAGTGTTGCCATAGTTCAAAAATAAATATTTGACCTCTTTTTTAGCTTCTTTTCTCCCCCCTCAATCTTTGCACAATGTCGTCCTCATTAGGGATCCTTGCTTTCGGTCTCCAAAATACGTCTTGTTTATTTTCGGCTATCGGTAGTGTAGTATCTGACGAAAACGTGTGCCAAGGACGCCATTGGCGGTATCAAAAGGCGTTCGAAATTCAAAGAGCCGACGTTTGCCAGGACTTGTTCATTCTTATGGCAATTTCGTATTTCAACATTGGGGTAAGAGACTTTAGGGAATTTGGAAGTTGCATACTCAGAAACGAGTTCTTCGGCCTTCTTGATGTAAGGCTGTTCATCTTCATATTTCACATCTTCAAAGCCGGAGGCGGTGGCAGTGTTGTCTCTTGAGGTCGTGTATGGCTTGCTGATATCAAACTTCGGCTTGGTCCATTCAGTTTTGAAAAAACCTCTGCGTAGTCTAGGCGAGGCTTTCTTTAGCACTGGAAAAAAGTATGGAAAAGGTTACTTACGTGCAAGGTATGGAAAAGGGTGTCCCAACATTTACGAAAGATTTGAATTAAATAGAAAACAGCCTACACGCGCGGGCGGGTGGGCGGACTTAATGCTTCAGGCTCAGGCATTAAGTCCGCCTTTGTACGGTATTTTTTTAACTTGTCCATAAAGTTTTAATAAATAAAAAAATATATACCTAAAACCCAGCTTTTAGCCTTAGGGTTCCGTACAGGGACTGAAACGCGGTCTTAAAAATGCAAAGTGGACTAGGGCATATGGCGTATAAAAGAGCGCTATTTACACATTCTCAAACATTTTTTTTATTTTTTTAGGCCGCATAGTTTTCGACTTTTGATGTAAATGTTTATAATTTGTATAAGTTACAATAGTCTAATGTCAATTGCTCATCACATGTTACAAAATATTGCTTTTCCCGATGCTGGGACGTTAATTGTTGAGGAGTTCTGCTGGTAAGAACCAGGAGAACTCCTCAACAATCACTCACCACACGCATTGTGTGACGAGCGGAAATTGATTAGCAACCATATTAAAGTAATCGAAGCGCAACCCGTGAAATATTTATCATTGAGTAGTTCCGGTAGCCATCTGTGGTCTTCATCATCAGTTCCACTTCACCAAGTGGTGCTTTCCGAGAGCAAATGCACGAGCTACTATAAAAAATACCCAAATCGCTATAGGTGTGCCTATAATATTTGAAGAGTTCCTTCGATTTCTCCAGGATCCCATCATCAGAACTGGATTTTGACAAAAATGGGACCATTTGGGAAGTATACCCTTTCCAACAAAAAAATATTTTTTCAAATCGGTTGGCAAGCGACGGAGTTATGCGCGAACAAACATTTAAAAAAAAATACAAACATCCGAATTGAGAACCTCCTCCTTTTTTAGAAGTCGGTTAAAAAAATACCGTTCCCCCCCTTTAAAATCTGAAATTATTCTGTGTGATAGAAGTCATAGAAGTTTATGTAAAGATTACAGGAAAAATAAAACGATGCCTCTAAAATTCTAAATAGCATACTTTTTCAGAAATCGGAACGGACCATCGGTGCGCGAGTCCGACTCGCTCTTGACCGGTTTTTTTTTCTTTTATTATAATTTCTCTATTGAATAATAAAGTACCTACATAGATCATATGCGATTGCTATTCCATACATAACCCTAGACATAAGCTGGGCTGGGGTAAACTAGGGTAATGTATGGAATATCATATCGGGCAAATGGCCTCCACGGCTTAGCTGGCCAATTAATTAATTTCCCATAATTTTTTTGCATAAATGTGGCTGAATTTCATTGATGCAGCGTTGAACTTGAATCTGCTCCTTTAATGCAGGGGTGGTTGTGGGCTTGTTGGCATAGACCTTTAACTTCGAATAACCCCATAAAAAGAAATCTAGTGGTTTAACCGCAGAATGTACAGTACCTTTCGCAAAATGCACCCCATGCGCAAAACGTATCATTCTTCTCATAATGCACCTGTCGCAAAACGTACCTTTTTAGGGTTCCGTACCAAAATGGTAAAAAGGAACCCTAATGGTCTCACTCAGTCTGTCTGTCTGTCACAGCTGGATATCTCAAGAACCACTAATGCTATCATCTTGAAATTTGGATTTTGGAGATGACGTTTGCCCAACTATTTTGCAAATAAGAAAGAAATAAAAATATATATGTTTTTTTTACAACATTGACTGAAAGGGGGTCTTAAAAAATCGAAGTGGGACTACTAGGACATGTGGGGTATCATATGAAAGAGCGCTGTTTGCACATTTTCAAACATTTTTTTGTTTATTTTTAGGCCCCATAGTTTTCGACTTTTGATGAAAAAAGTAAAAAAAAATACCCTTATCTCCGAAGTTTGCATAGAGAAAAATCGGAAATTATTGTATGTGATAGAAATGTATGTAAAGATTACAGGAAAAATAAAACGATGTCTCTAAATAGCACACTTTTTCAGAAATCGGAACGGACCCCTCGCTGCGCGAGTCCGACTGGCCCTTGACCGGTTTTTTTAGACATTCATTCTTTTACAGTGAAACGGCAAATTAATTCCGAACCTGTACCTAAAATCCTAGGTTAGGTTCCTGTGCCGAGGTTCGATTCAGTTAGGTTCCCTTTAAGTCCTACAGACAGAAATAGTACCTGCTGTCGGAGCAATTGAGCCCCGCGCCCCACTTTGCCTTTTCATTACCTGTAGCACTGTAAAAGAGTTAGTCTAGAAAAAAGGTACGTTTTACGAAAGGTGCATTATGAGAAAGGTGCATTATGAGAAAAGTGCATAGTAAGAAAGGTGCATTTTAATGCATAATAAGAAAGGTACATTCTGCGACTGAATGGTTAAATTACATGATCGAGGGGGTAAGGGGGCCAATTCTTATCACTAAAACGAGAGAGTGAAATGTTTCATGCAGTACTTAATCGTATTGTGTACCTTTTTTTTTTTTTTTTTTTTTTTGAGGGTGGGAAATCATCAAATAACTTCTCCCGCTCTGGGTGGAGCGGAAGGGCGTGTCAGACTTTTACTGACTAAAACCCACCCGTGTTCCTTCAGTTGCCTATGCCAGGGCCGCGGTAACCCCTTCAGACAACCCGCGACCCCAGCGGCGTCGGCCCTATTGGACCCCGTCACTTGCTGACATCTCTTTGAGGCGCGCGTGGAACACAACGCGCCGTCGACTCGGGCCTGGTCCTTACCGGACGGCGAGCTACCCGCTGCTCACCGTCCGCAGGCCCGCGCCTACGGTGGCCGGAAATCGCCCCGCGATTCCCGCCGCCCAGGGCGTCTCCTGCGGCGACTGAGGGCGTGAGGCTGCCTCTCCCTCACGCGTTCCGCCTCCTCCTTCGCGAGCATCACTGCTTCGCAGAAGGAGGTGACGGCCTCCCATGCACTCTCGCTCCGCACCATGGCCTGGACCAGGCTCGGACGCGAGAGATCGCCGCCGCCGATCGCCTCCGTGAGAACACGGCGGTGCTCTGCCCAAGCCGGGCAGACCTCCACTGTATGCTACACCGTGTCCTCCGGGCGATCCACACAATGGAAACACCCGGGCGTTTCCTCCCGCCTTATGCGAAACAGGAACCTCCCGAAACAACCGTGTCCGGTGAGGACCTGCGTCAGGCGGAATGTGAGGACGCCGTGGCGCCGCTCTAACCACTCCTCAAAGAGGGGACTTATCGCCGCTATTGTGGCGTGCCCAGCGCTGGGTTGCGACAGTCGCGCTCTCCATGCCGCCATGAGATCCCGCCGGAGCTCTGTCCGCTGTACCGTGATGTCTCGCGGCAGCGGAGTTATCGTATTGTGTACCTAACAGCTAAGCCGTTGACCGTTGTTGGCAATGGCCTCACTTCGGGCAAATGACCATGTAATTGCATAGGATAGGGTAATCCCCAGCCTATGTACTTTATGATTCAATAAGGAAATTATAATAAAAGAAAATCTTTTAATACAAATTTTGGGACACCCCATATACAACGTGTAACGTTAAATGCGCAAAACCTCTTAAGGGGTCATTGTACTCATCATTATGAACAACTTTTACTATGGGACCAAACCTGAAATCGCGAAAAAAAATCAGCTGTTCAGTACATTTTGACGAATTATGCGATTTCAGGTTTGGTCCCATAGTAAAAGTTGTTTGTTATCATGAGTACAATCATGTGTTTAAGTATCGGTCACTAATTACCAGTCACCCTATATAATGAACAGCTGTTTCTTTTTTCGCGATTTCAGGTTTGGTCCCATAATAAAAGTTGTTCATAATGATGAGTACAATGACACATTAAGAGGTTTTGCGCATTTAACGTTACACGTTGTATAAGGAAATTTGTATTCATCGGAAATAAAAACCAGTCAATTGCTTGTTGGAGTTGGACCATGCACAATGAAGGGTTCCGTAGTTGAAAATAATTTATCGCAAAAACAAACAACTTTGTGATCCCAAAAAAAAAATATGGGAAAACTGCGGTCTTAAAATAAAATATATAATTGGAATGTATGGGAGAACATGGTTTTCAACTGAACCCTTCACTGCCTTCACTGTCAGTGGGTGGTCCGACACGCACTTTGCCGGTTTTTTTTAAATTTTTATTTAGTCGTGTTTATTTATTGTTACCCATCAAGTCTGCGGAGTTTCTCTAGCTAAATTTTATTTGACCCTGTATATCTATTATTGCTATTAATAGTATTAGTACCTATAGTTGCCGCGTTTATCCCTGTTGTTAATATTCTTATTCTGAACACTTGTTTTATTTATTGCAAAATTTTTATTATTTTTTATTTTTTACTGACTGCCTCGTTGGTCTGGTGGTCGCAGGCGCTACTGCTGAGCATGAGGTCATGGGTTCAATTCCCGGGTCGGGCAAATGGGTTTTTCTGTCAGGAATTTTTCAGTAGTAGCCCGTGTTTTAACATAAACATAACTGGCGAAATGTGGGTGTACGCACGGCTACAGATCAAGCTATACATTTCCAGTATAAGCTGATCTCGCATTGTATAGGATTTCCTAACAATGAGAGTTCAGTATAAACTGGAAATGCATAGCTTGATGTGTAGCCGTGTGTACTACGTGTACTCCGCGAGGCGCAAGAGAGAGCCCATGATAAAAATTTTTGTATTATCTTTTTACGTAAGACAAAATCTTCAATCGTCTTATCGTTTTACGTTTTACAACGATGCAACATGGTTTTGGTCATGGCATCTCGTACTAAAGAACAAAAGCCGATTGTTAAAAAGCAGTATAAACCGGTTTTAAACAAAGAACACGTCGCGCTCTATGCCGGACGTCACACCTACACTATCTATGTGCACTCACACAAATGTAAAGCTCATCTTACGCCTCGCGGAGTTCGCGGACTGTACACCTGAACACCTCTGCCTAACCCTTCTGGTGTGATGTTATGTTAATTACCTAGATTTGTGGTATCAATAAAAAAAAAATTAATTAAATAATAATAATTAATTCATTAATTATATATTTTTTTTCTTACATACATACATACATAAAATGACGCCTTCTCCCCATGGGGGTGGGCAGAAACCACAGAACGCCTCCTGCTGCGATCCTTACATACTCCTTTTTCCTCCTTTACATGCACCATAGTTTATTATTATCTATTGTAGGTAGGTGGTCATGCGGGTTTTTATTAGTCACAAAATGGTAGTTAGTTACCATTTTCCTGTTTTCAGACATTCTACAAATCGATAACAAATGCAACGGTTATCTATTGCATTTAATCAATTAAAAAATATTGATTATAAACATCGTAGTACTAGTTATCTACTAATAGCTTCTGCCCCTGATTTCGTTCGCGTGGATGTCGTAAGATAAGATACACAATAAGTTTAGTAAAATAACAGCAAAATGCAAGCGTAGCTTAAGGCCCTGGTTCCAAGCTTGGTTTAGCTCGGTCTGTAAGTGAAATGGCTTTATGGCTGTCTAGTTTGACGTGCGAGATAGAAGATTCTCACGCGCACCGGAATTATGTCGTAAAAGTGCAAATAAAATCGTATAAAATTAGAAATTAACTATTTAATAAAAAGTAATCCATCACTGGATGCAGTTTGGAATTTGACATTTCATGGTATATTTTTAATTATAATTATAACTGCTAATGAAGGGATAAACAGCTTTTAAAGATTATTAGGAGTTATGTTTATAGATTTTTTTGGAGCATTAAAGTATGTTTAATTATGTTTTGGCTTCCATCACTGTATGCGAAAAGGACTTGAAAATATCATATTTTTTTTACATGTCAAAATTATTTACGGTTTATGAGATACACAGCTTTAAAAAACCACCTTTTTGATAGTTTTCAGGAAATCTGCGCCTTAACCTGACGGATCGACCCGTGCGGCTGTTATTACTTAGCCACGAGCTCCACTTCATCTATGTAAGCAAATGTCCTTCAAAAAGTCGAGAGATGAGATAGAAAGGAGAATAAACATGACTTGGAAGAAATTTTGGAGTGTAAAAGAAATATTAAAATCAAAAATTCCCATGAACCTAAAGAAAAAGGTAATGGACTCCTGTTTACTATCCTGCCTATCCTACGGTTTGAAGACTTGGATATTAACAAAGTGACGAAGGACAAAATAGAAGCAAGCCAACGAGCAATGGAAAGGAGCAGTCTTAACATCCGATTAAAAGACAAACAAAGAAATGAAGTTATACGTAAGAGGACCAATGCTCTAGACGCCCTCGAACATACCCAACGTCTGAAGTGGAAGTGGGCAGGCCATGTAGCACGCCTACCTGACACAAGATGGACCCATAGAACCAAGACATGGTCGGTACCAAGAGGATGAAGACCCAGAGGACGCCCACCGGAACGCTGCGCTGGGTGGATGAAATCGAAAAAAGCGTAGGCAACGACTGGATGGTCAAAGCCAAAAATAGTGAAATGTGGAGAAGATTGGAGGAGTCCTATACCCGAAATGGACCATATCCTAACAAAGTGTACATTTTTTAAACTACAGTTTTAATGACATTATTTTTTTAGTAAGTAACTAATCCGCTTGTATAAATTATTATATTTTGGTTATGGAAATAAAGGCTATATTATTATTATTTTTTAAATGTCTTTGACATATCTCGGGACCCTGGGAACCCGGACCTTTGGAAGGCGTACGAGGGGCCGAAGCCAACTCGCAGGTAAATTAGTAAACTTGCGTGTTAAATATGAAAAATTTTAAAGACGTTATTATATGAGTTTTTTATCCAAACTCTCATAATTAACGCACATTCATAAGATTTGATGGGTAGCAAAATAAATATTTACATGTAATCAATTTAGAGTGTTGTATGTCGTCATTTGAGCCGACGGAGGTTCGTGTATTCGGGTCCAATTGGGGGCGCTTCCGAACTATATTGTTAAGATACAACCTGAAACTAACCTGAACGTGCAAAAAATGCAAGAAAATTGAAATCAGTTCAGAAACAAATTAAACAGTACTGTTAAATTTATTTTCGCTGTTTACTAAAACAGTTATTATATTAGAAGTATCCAAGATCGTACACTTTTTTTTCGCCCAGTGATATTGCGAAGCAATCCAACATAGAGAACGATCTTCTCTTAGGGAATCCCTCACATGGCTTGAGATTGCAGGGTGGGTCCTGTCCCATACTCGCGCGGGCCTTAGGAAAGACCGGGCAACCATTAACGCATGGCGACGCCGGTTGCCACTCCTTCTTCTGATCTTTCGGAGGAATTTTCCAAGACGGAATCGGTGTCCATGGCTCATAATCTCTAACCAACAACGTCTCGATACCAGATTTCGTCCGTCGCAAAACTCCGGCCAATATCATGCCCAAATTCTGAAGACGGTCAATAACTTCGTCAGTCAAATTTACTTTTGACCTTACAGCGCAGACCTCAGCTTCGCTCAACTCATAAGACATTTCTGGAGAAAATTCTCCATCATTCGCGGCACAAGAACATTTGTTTGATGGCTTCGTCTTCGGCTTACAGGCAGGTGGCATTCGCTTCAGCATAGGCAGCCCAAAGCTGGGCGGTGGCACTGGATTATTAGGAGGAGACCTGGGTGCCAAGGGGTGGCAACGAGGAGCCTTTTTGCCGCATTTCCCTACCGCTTGCACTTCAAGCCCTGACTTGCCTTCACTGTACGTGAGTCGGCTTCTTTCCCTCACTCTCCGCAGGAGCTCTGACAGGGCTACCTCAGCTACCTGCTCATCGAGCTTAGGCATACTTCCTGTTGCGTTCGGTATGCTTCTACATTTAATCTCGGGCATGCCTGTAGATTTGATCTCGGGCAAGGCTTCGCGTATGAATTCCATGTCATTGAAGTGTGCTTGTGTATCTGACGTCATCTTGCATTCCATTATCGGTTGCGGTTTAGGTCGTAGAGACTCGCAAATATTTTTCTTCATATACAAAGTCTCGGTGGGATCAACAAAATCACTATTTTGCCAATCAGACATAGTAGATCCTGGTGATATCGGACAGGTTTCGTTGCATGTCAAGACATAGTAGGGGTCTAACCTATGTTCCTTGAGTATCGCTTCTGGTAAACTATCTTTTTCCGAGTCCTGGACTGGCTTCGGTTCTAACCTCTCTGTTGAGTATAATTTGTTCGAACATTGTTGAGTTGTATTGTTGCTGTTGTTGGTAGGTAAATGTTCTATTTCATTATTCCAATGTTTGCCAGGCAAACTGACATTGGTATATGGTTCTTTTGCGAATAATCTATTCACAGTAGTTTGATCCTCTGCAAGCTCTGTTTGCACTTCCGATGTGGACTGACGTATTGGTGTTTTGTCATGATTTTCAACTTCATCCGTTTCTTTAGGAAAAGTTTGATGCTCGTTTATATTTTTAAAAGCGGAACTCTCGTATTCGGCAGCTAAATTACGGGAATAAAATGAGTTTTCGTCCAATCCTCTCTCTGCTGGTGTTCGGTTCTCGTCCCCCGCAGGCGGCTTTGATGCATTGATTGTTGCGTTATATGACAGTCTATTAAATTCTTCTAGGTAACTGCTGATTTCTGGCTTTAGGAATTCTTCATGTCTAATATTATTTGATGCATCATTTAGCGGGTCGAATGGTGGTACGTTTGTGTTAATATCTTCAGCGGAAGTCTTTTCTGACTCTGCAGCAGCTGTCGCAGTATGTGGATTCTGCGCAGTTCCAAAGACATTTCCTTCCCTTGATTGTATTGAGTATGGCTCTGCAGTTTGATTAATTATAAAAGCATGACTGTTTGGTGTCTCTGATAGGGGTCCTTTAAGTAATGGCCCATCTAATGAGAATGGTTCTTCAAATGACTTATTTAGTGCACTTCTGTTTGGTAATGTGTCCTCTATTTTTTGTTTGTTTAATTCTGCTGCTTGAGGTAAACAACAGCATGAGAACTTTAAGGAACTATTATAATCGTCAGTGGGATTGTATTCTTTCGATCTGGAAGATACTGGGTTTAATTGTACGCGAATATGACCTGGATATAAAATATCACGACCTTCTTCTTTCGCTGGTTTGACAATTTCCTCAGATTTTCTTAAAGCCTCATCTTGTTCATTTTCACCCGGTATCCTCCTACTGTCAGTAGCTGTTTTGTTCTCGTTCTCGTCAAGTTCGGGTCTCTCAGAATAGATTTCTTGCTCTTCAATGATACTGTTTGGTAGCGTATTTAATGCCTCCATTTGGACTATGTCATCTCCCATAGGAGTAGAGGAAGCTTTCTGTGCAGTTCTAACAATTGTACTGTTTGGTTGCTTATTTGTTACATCCATTTGAACTAGGTCATCTTTCATAGGAGTAGAGGGAGATTTCTGTGCAGTTTTAATAGTCATGCCAAGTTTTTCCATTTCATTTATCAACATTTCATCTATCTGCCCAAGTGGGCAGTTCAGACAGCGTTTGGATACTTCTTCTAAGGCACGGGGTAAATCTACTTCACAAGATTTGTCTTGATTGTTTTCTAAAATCTTACTATTTAACGTAGGTTCATTTCGCAAAACCCTCGGAGTTACATTAAACCCTTCAAGTTTAGGCTTTTGTGCTTCAACAATAGGAGTTTCTTCTATGGTTTCCAGTTTTTGATTTAATAGTTCCTCGTCCTCTTTTGCAGTGGTTGCATTAAGAACCTCAGATGTTTGCATTGAAGATGGCGAGAAAGGTTGGTAAGTTGGTGTTGCTTTCTCATACGGATCAGATTTTCTTTCACCTTTAACCATTTCGATTGTCTCAGCATCATTATCACAAAGTGCCTTTTTTTCTATACTTTCTAGATTGTTAACACACTTGTCGAAGTCTTCTTTAGCTGGAGGTATGTAAGATTCTTCGACTGGTGGAGTTTCTTCTGCGGTTTCCTTGACATTTTCCGAATTCTTATTCAAGTCAGGTTCTCTAGCTGAAGCGGAATCTATAATTACGATTTCATCTTGGTTATCATCGTTCAAATTAAGCTCACGAGACATTTTGAAAATGCCATAATGTGTTCTATCATCAGGTAGTAGAGGGTTATCTATGTGTATTTTCTGTTCTTGCAATTTCAATTTTGCCTTTTCGGACTCGTGTATTTCACGCCTTGTATCTTCAAGGTTGACGGTACCGGAAAAGTATTGTTCACTCAACGCTCTATCGGGCTGCGTGTCGTCTGCTTTCCCAAACGCTTGATCTATTATTCTCTGGCATCTTTCGCGTTGCGTTAGAGGTAATCCAGCGGTTACTATTGGTTGCTTATTGTCAGTGGCTGTTTTATCCAGAACTAGGGCTTCTCCGATTTTCTTTTTAAATTTATCAGCTATCTTGAACTCTGTCGCTGATGATAACGTATAAGCGGGTGCATCGATGTTTTTTTTCGTCGTGGCTTGTTCGCCATCCTCTGTAGATTTTGAAGTGTTGTGGGCTTTCCTTATCCCAGCCGACGAAACTGAAAAATAGCGAAAAAAGCCATGAGTATGCTTGTAAAATGCATTAAGTAAGTAGGTTTAAAAAATATTTGAGTTCGAATTTCAAATTTCAAGCGCAGTCGCTGGCTTTTTCCGCCACTTTACCTCCTTCGCCTTCCAAAAAGTTTGAAATTACAGTTACATTGAACAACGCCCAGTATAAAATAAATCCTTCTTATCGTAGTAATCACACTACACACCAATATTATAAAGGCGAAAGTTTGTAAGTGTGTGTAAATCATATCTAAAAAGGGGAGGGTAGGCTCCGTAACTTTTCCTTCACAGGGGTGGTTCTTAAGAAGTAAATCATACAGGCTCGACAACTTAAATTATTCTAAGTTGCGGCTTGCGCGTCCACTGGGTCGGAATCGGAGCGTACGTACGCAGTGTACGGATTTGTTGCTTTATATTGGTATATTTCTATGGTACAGACGCCAGCATGTCAAGCCACCCGAAACTGTAAAATTTTCCCAATCAACCTTGAACCTAGTGCTTTAGCGTTATAGATGGAAATCTATTTTAAAAAAAATACTAGTAGCTTGATGTGCTGGCGTTTGATATAAATATTTTAAAAATTTCTAAGATTTTTCTTTTTTTTTTACACTGCGTGCACTAGATCGGCAAATCTGCGCCAGAGACCGGTATTTCTGCCGATGACGTCATCCGCAGCCCGCAGTGAACGCGCCCAGTGTTACCAGTTACACTGTTAGGTATTACCTACCGTAGAAGCACGGTATTTTTGATCAACATACGGTCTACGGTAGTGTGATTCACTACCGAGTAATTTTCTATTATAATTTTAAATACTATCTACCGTGTTAAACTGTAATAAAAGTTTCGGTTCCTGCCCACTTTTATGTTAAATATTTTATCCTTATCCCACTCAAATGCTGCCTGTGAAAGGATATCTAGCCAAGTCAACGACAATAAAACGAAGTAAAGAAATAAATTAATAACAAAAACCATTTAGCGAAATATTCTTGTGCAACAGTCTATTCACCGATATGGAAACAGCCGTGTTGATTTTGTACCAGAGCAGACAAGGCGAACAAAATTTTTGCGCAATACTGCTGACCCAAACTAAGCCAACGTTCGCACGGACGTAAAAATATCGCAGCGGGATTTTATCGCGCACTGGATTTTCAACTCTCGTCGTTGAGCCGAGCATTGAGAATCCAAACTCACAACAACAGAGTGCGTTCTAGCGCGTCGAAAAAACACACTGTTGGATTTTCAACTTTCGGTGCTAAGCAGAGCGTTGAAAATCCAGTGCGCGAAACAAAATCGCCGCGATATTAATACGTCCGTGCGAATGTCGACTAAAGATGTGTCCCGCGGCGCGTACCTACCTATGTCAAATGTGACAACCACGGTTGTAGACCATACCTATGCGTAATCGGGCAATGATTTCTATTACCTATTCAGGTAGCAGACTGAGAAAAGTTACATGCTCTGTGGCATTCTCTGTGGATTGCTTGCTGTCCCGGACATGTTGCGCAAATATTTACATTGAACCTCATCTGACACTGAACCGCCACAAAATTCCAGCGAATTCAAACAGCTTACACTAACTGCCGCCGCGCCGCCGCCGCCGCCGCCCGGGGCGAACCACCGCGGCACCGCTCTGCTGTAGTGCGCGTACGTTACATACGAGAACTTATTGAAATACTGTTAATACTTATCATTATTTTATTTCAAACTTGCCTGCTGCATTGCATTGATCACCCCGCAGGAGACGAGGTATATAGCCAACTGAACACACCTTCCTTATTCTTGAAATGGTCGTGCGTAACATCGTTGTGTAAGCCACATTAATTTGGACACTTCAATTTAAATAATCAGCGAAAATAATTTCTTACATTTTTCTGCCACCAATGACAAAATACTGAAAATATTTGACAAAATTGATGCTTTTGTTCCGATTTCGTATTGTAATTTTGATTGGAATTTATCATTTTCATTCGTCGTTCGCTATACAGTTTTGTCTTCTGAGTTTATGCTGCCAGCAACATTAATTATAAACTAGTAAACAGAGTAAGCCGACGTACGCACGGGCGAATTTTTTACGTCCGTGCTATGCTCTAAGGTCCATGCGGACGTTGGTTGAAATAATTTAAAATTCCCAAAGAGGTGCGCAGTTTAGCACTTTTAGTTTTCCCGAATTTTCCAATTTTCCCAGCAACTTTTCCAATTTTTGTCTACTTAAGAACGTTCTCCTGACAATAATAAACACAACACAAAAAGAATAGCGAAATTTTTCCATCCGTTCACGCGTGATGCGATGACCAAGGGAAATGGGAAATAGATTAATTTTTATAAATATACAGGACAGGGTTATTTTTCAATGACCAGCCAAATTTTCAAAGGATGTTCTACCCATGAATATGAACAACTTTCACTAAGGGACCAACTTTGAAATCACGAAATAAAAAACCAGCGGTTTCCTACAAAAGTTCAATACCTACTCGATCAAAATGTATGAAACAGCTGATTTTTTTTTTTTTGCGATTTCAAAGTTGGTCGCATAGTGTAGAACACCCTGTGAAAATTTGGCTGGTCATTGAAAAATAACCCTATAATGATAGAAAAGGTCGCAAAAATCGGGCAGTACTCACGGCTACAGATCGAGCTATACATTTCTAGTATAAGCTGATCTCGCATTGTATAGGATTTCCTTACAATGAGAGGTCAGTGTAAACTGAAAATGTATAGCTAGCCGTAGCCGTGTGTACCTCCCCTATGCTTGGACTTTTAATTAGCTACAGTAAAATTACACTTCTTATCTGTCATTTCGATGAAAAATGGAAAAATGTTCCCATTTGATAGCGAAATGACAGTAGAAATGACATTAGAAGTGTCATTTTACTGCTAATTAAAAGTCAGACCATAGGACTGTGTTGACATGTAAACAACACCAGCGACGATGTGACTCCTAGCGGGATAAATTAGCAGTGTCTCTCCCCATTTTCAAAACTCCAGGAAAACTTTCCAGGTATAACTACCAAATGACTGGATGGAAATGGAAATGTTGTTGCACAACTTACACTCTCTAGGTAAGTTGGGCACATTTATTTTTACGTGAAATGCATAATCAAAGAGAGTAAATCCTAAAAACATGCAAAAATGAACGCATTTTATTGAACGAGACTTTCTTCTTGTTCTACAGCTACGTTTCGTTGCAACGTTTATAAAACTGAACTGTATATCTATTTTTTATAGGATAACTTATGTTTATGTTTAATTATATTTAAAGAAAACATTTTAGGCATATCTAGATAATATTTCATAGAATTGGCGAATCTTTTATAAACAGGAACACTTCAATACCGTGCTAATTTTAGATTTGCTAATATACAAATCGTTTGATGATTAGACAACTTGGTGAAACGAAACGTCATTTCAAATGCAAGAAAATAACAAAGATGGCTGAAGAACAGGTGAGAACCAAAATATTATGATTTTTAAATGATTTTAAATGAATTTACGGTAAATATTGCATTTAACACTTCTTCAAAACCACACACATAAATATAGTCATACGTTTTTTTAATACCGCCTCTAATTTCATTAATTTTGTCACTGTTGTTTGGTGTTTGGTCCGTGAAGTGATATTCCGTGTGTTTCATTCTCTTTACAGGCGTTATTTTAGCAATTTATCAATTATAATAATGTCTGTTCAACGTTTAGGAGTAACTCATTGTATGATGTTACCGGCACTTTGGTTATAATGCGATGTTTACACATCATATCCTTGAAATGTAATCAAAACCTATAGTGGTGAAATACTACTTTCTGCCCCCCTAGTGCGTTTTACGATATATGATGTTCTACTTTCAAATTTCTACGTTGTTAGGATGCGGATTGTTTCAATCATTACTTTTGTATTTTTGTGCGCAGTTTAGCAATTTAATTAGTTCATGTGTTTAGATATTTTGAAGGACACTAATTTATTTCAATGCCATTTAAGTGAAACATGTATTGGTCTTTAATTACCCTCCTTGTTACTATAACCATGTTATTTTCAGCCCTAGTTACGCAGTTTCTTATGGACTGAACAATTTATTTTATTAAAATTGTTGATCAACCAAAATTATAAGAAGGAAGGTTAAATTATCATTAGATAAGTTGTTAGGTACTGTCCAAAATTCGAATTTACACTTCAAATTTTATTCTTCTGCTCCAATTTCACTACTAAAGTTGTAACATTTGTAAATAATTAAGTATAGCATTCTGTTTAATTGAACAAGAAACCTTAAATTCAGGAAATGTTAAAGTTTTTAGGACACTTAAAATGATTCTGTAATTTAAGATTCCAGGTTAGGTTAAATGAAATTAGTCTACTTATTTTAAACAATGGACCGCATAGAAACTATAGACATACAACATACATTCCTTTTTGATGATCATTGCATGTAATTGTGTTCAGTTTATTTACCTATGATTAAGTTCCTAATAATTTATTTGGCAGATAATTTCATTCAAATTCTGTTGCATTTTTGAATTCATTTGGTAAGTAGTATTAGCTATTCGGACATCATGAAATAGGCCCTTATTCTTTTATTAATTTTTCATTAGTCAGATAACTCTTATCTGAAGAACAAATATTTCAGTTTGACAGCTTTTGTATAGAAAATATGTCAAACTGTCATATTTATTCTTCAGATAAGAATTATCTGAGTATTGAAAAATCAGCCCTTAGTTGCATGTAATTATTTCTTTACTAAAATGAAATTGTTATCAACAGCTGCCAGAGTTTTCAATGAAAGCATTCATACATACCAGTTCAAAAAAGTTGTAGTTTTTAACCAACTTTAAAAAAAAAGAGGAGTTCTCTGTCAATTGTGGACCGATTTTAAAAATTCTTTTTTATTTGAAGGGGTATGCTCTCGATGTGGTCCCATTGTCACCAAGTCAGAATCTGATGAGGGGATCCTATGGAAATCGAGGGAAACCCTCAAATTATATAGGCACACCTATAAAGATTTGCATTTTTTTATAGTAACTTGTGCATTTGCTCTCGAAAAGCACCATTTGGTGAAGTGGAACTGATGATGAAGACCACATATGGCCATCGGAACGACTCAATAATAAGTATTTCACGCGTTGCTATTTGATTACCAATTTATGCTCGTCCGTCACATGAAGCATATGGTGATGATTTAAAAACATCAAAATTGTCCCAGTTCTTAGGAGAACTCCTCAACAATTAACATCCCTGCATCGGGAAAAGCAATATTTTGTAAAAAAAATGAGGAGCAGTTGACGGTAGGCTATTGTAACTTAGATAAATTACGAACTGACCAAACCTGAAATCGCAAAAAAAACCAGCTGTTCAGTACATTTGTCTACAACTCTACATCAAACTCGTCAAAATGTATGGTGCAGCTGATTTTTTTTTTTCTCGATTTCAGGTTTGGTCCCATGGAAAAGTTGTTCATAATGATGAGTACAGTGACCCCTTAAGAGGTTGCTGGTGTTTTACCAATAAACCTGTATAGGGGACGAGCAAAAAAAATCAGCTGTTCCATACATATATTAATGTTCGCATAGATGTACAAAATGTAGAGAAAAGGTGATTTTTATTTTTCATGATTTAAAAACATCAAAATGGTGCCGATTCTCTTGTTTAATAAATAAACCAAAATTAGAGAATCGCTATATTTTACTAACAGGCAGACCGAGAAAAGGACGGCTATAGCTATGAAGTAAGGGCGAGCGCGAATTGCGGTGCGTTTTTCTACCGCATAATCTGTGAAGTATGGAATGTCTTTGAAGTGCGCGCACTGCGGTCATGCGTTTTGTTACTGCAGGCCCCGCCCAGTGCGGCAGAACTACCGGAAACGCACCGCATAATCTGTGAAGTATGGAATGTCTTTGAAGTGCGCGCACTGCGGTCATGCGTTTTGTTACTGTAGGGTCCGCCCAGTGCGGCAGGACTACCGGAAACGCACCGCAGTGCGCGCTCGCTCTTAGTTAGAGATGTCAAACTAGTGTACGCCTTGCGCTTCACCGTGTTTTTAGTCGACATGTTTTTACGTGTCGTCTAAATCTCTATGGAAATATTAGTTCCAACTAAATTTGACAGCTCTAATTTACGTCCGTCTCTTTCTTGTTTTATTAGAAAGAAAAAGTTAGCAATAGCCTAAATTAAGTTTAGTTTGTGCGCAACAGAATCGGCACCATTGTCAAGTAAGTAAGTTACTAATACTAACTTACTTACAATTTTGGTGTTTTTTGTTATTTCAATTACACACTCGAGAGGAGCTTGTGGGTAATAACAGCCGCTCCTCGCATCGGTCGATGGGTGGGTGACCATCTTTACATACCGAGACTCCTCCGTGCCTTGGAAAGCAACATTAAGTTGTTGGTTCCGGCTGTCATTCTTGGATCTTTGACAGTTGTTCTGGGTAATTTGAGTCTGACAACCTGTCTTACCAAGTTGTGGAGGTCAGATAATACTGGTATTCAGCAGCATTTGGTTAGACTGGAAGCCGACCTCAACATAGTTGGTAAAAGGTTAGGCAGATTGATTGACATACACATACATATACAGGGTGTAAGGGCCAGCCCTCCGCAGACTGATGGGGTGAATTCAGTATTTCATACTAAGATGACCGGTACATGAAATTATTTCAAGAACGTTACGAGAATCAAATAAACCTGATTTGTTTAATTACCTCACACGCAATGTATCGTTACCTTGGCAAAACAACACGTAGCGAACGGCAGCGCAATGAGCCTTCACCGCCATTTCACGCGTCGTTCGTTAGAGTATTTCAACATCCATTGTTGATTTTTTTACATAGATATTTTCTGGTGGAATATTATTATTATTATTATTATTTTGGTTAAACACACTAGCAGCTAATTAGCTGATGCGTGTGTATCAAATAGCTTGGAGATATTTAATATTTAATATTTAATATGATTCAAAATAAATAGCTGAATACACCCTGTTCGTTTGTGGAGGGCTGTCCCTTACACCCTGTATAAACTCACGCCTACTTTCCATGGGGGTAGGCAGAAACTACCGTACGCCATCGCCACCTGCTACGACCCTTACATACTCCTTTTTAAATTACACCTTGTTTAAAAAATATATATCAATCTGCCTAGCTTTTCCCAACTAGGTTGGGGTCGGCTTCCAGTCTAACTGGATGCAGCTGAATACCAGTATTTTACATGGAGCAACTGCCTATCTGACCTCCACAACCCAGTTACTGGGTAATACGATACCCCTTTGTAAGACTGGTTGTCAGAATTTCGGGCTTCTGACAACCCGTAACGACTGTCACGTGCTGCACGAGGTAACGTGCTTTCCGAGGCACGGAGGAGTATCGGTATGTAAAGATGGTCACCCATCTACGGACTAACCGCGGCAAGCGTAGCTTAACCTAGTTAGTGGTGCTGAATCGACCCATCGGTCGATTCAGCACCACTAACTAAAAAAAAAACTCACTTCAAAAAAAAAAAACCACTTTTTCAGAAAGTGATTTTTATTGAAATAATACAGACACAGGACGTGTTAATATTTAATTTGGTTAGTACCATTTGGTATCAATAGATGTCGTTACGTGTACGTATGAACTTTAAATACCGTAATGAAAAGTTTTTCTTGAACACTTTAAATTCGTATATCTTTTGATAGACTGAAGTGATTGCGATGAAACAAAAACTAATTATGACTCTGAGTTACACACAATATTTGAGTATAAAATTTAACCATATTGGTTTTGTACTTTTGACGTGATACTTAAGGCGAAAGCGCCAGGGTAGCCCGCGAAATTCAAAATTTCTTACGTTTTTTGCAGAATTATAAATTCTGTAAAGCCATATTAGTTACGGCCGCGAATCATATTTTAATCAACATACAAGCTCACACTGACCTACAAATTGCAAAACAACGTAAGAAATTTTGAATTTCGCAGGCTACTCTGGCGCATCATTCTTAAACAAAAAATGAACTCTCACAGACAAACAGACAAAAATGGTAGAAATGGCATCTGTTGGTGATTCTTTAACACTCCAAATATTTTTTTTAAAATATTTACAATGTACAGAAACGCCTCATCTACAGATTTATTATTTTATTTTATTTTATTTTATTTGGGAAAACAGACAATCGTACATTGTATATTAAATCTAGATATACAGTATGCTATAAGTAAATGTACAATCCACTACGTTTCCATTTAAAAAAAAAAAGATACAGTGTTGGGAAAATTAAGCAAAATTAAGCAGTAATTAATTAGCTATTACATGTTTAAATAATAGGTACATAGTAATTAAAATTTATGAGCAAGGCGCTGAATAATTTGTTCTCTAAATGTATATTTAGATAGGGTAAAAACATCAATATCATTAAAGTTATTATTGTAAGCCTGAACCAATCTCTGGAGCGGCGCTCTCTCCCCTGCATTTGTGCGGCAGGGAGTTGTAGCAAATAGTGTTATATGTATAGAAGATTAAGATGTGTATGTTTGTTTGCAGGAGGTGATACAAATAGAGCTGCTATGCAAACAGTTGTACGAATCCCAGGACCCGCTCGTGAGGGATCAGGCAGAGAAGGCGGTCGTCGGTTTTCAGGTGTGTTACTTGTTGTTGTCTTTGAGGTATCCTTATCTACCTAGCATTTCCCCAACTATGTTAGGACCGGCTTCCAGTCTAACCGGATGTAGCTGAATAAAGAGAACATATAAAAAAAGAAAAGAAAAAAATAAAAAGAGAATAGATTTGATTTTCTGTATTTTGTTTGGTATGAGGGCTTTACACAGGTGACTATTGCCCCAGATTAATACAGATGGGACACTCCGCAAAATAATTTAAATAAAAAGCGACTCTTGCTACGACACAATAAAGTATAAAGTGCAATTCAGGTCGCACAATGCTTATTACCTACAGTTATATTCAACTACAAGTTGCCTCCCTTTCTATCGCGTAACTCTTATACCTTCTGACCTACTGAATTAGCCCCGCGGACGGGGCCCGCTGCGTACTTGTAGCTTCATACCTAAACTGCAGAGTATAGGGCGCAGCTAGTAATTTATAACATTGTGCGTTTTATTGCAGGAGTCACCGGACACACTGAGCAAATGCCAGGCGTTGCTCGAGCGCGCAGACTCCAGCTATTCGCAGCTGCTCGCTGCTACGACGCTGGCTAAACTTATTAGCAGGTAACCATTGAACCGATGGGTGAAAACTATCTTCTTAAGCCGCGTACGATACATGGCGGAACCATGCTTGACTCCTATAATAATACTTTTGAAAATTGGACATTTTCAATTTGTCCAATTATAGTATAGTTAAAATCTCGCTGCAGACTTGGTCATAAATCATAATCGGAGTAGGGATGTGCGCTAGTTGCGCGCGCTCAAGGCCTTTATCGATAACAGATGATGACGATGACTCAGACGAAGAATTTTAATTTTCTATTTTTAGTTTTATATATACGTTCTTTTGTTTATATATTTAATATGCTTTGGTTTAAATTTGGTAATAAAATAAAAAAAATGTGTATTTATTTTTATCACCCATTTATAAATAGGTATATAAAACTATCGATATCACTCATCGACTGCAGTAATGCACAGGACTACGTGTGGGCGTGGCCTGCCCATAAGGCCCGTGAGTGGGAAAGAGAGCGAAACACTCGAATGATTTATGACCGAGTCTGCAGCGAGATTTTAACTATACTATAGTAGATTTTCTAAAAAGTCTCATCCGCTTACCGCTACTCTATCTATACGAATATAATGATGCTGAAGAGTTGGTTTGTTTCAACGCGCTAATCTCTAGAACTACCAGCCGGATTAAAAATAAACTTTTTGCATTTGATAGCCCAATTCTTGAGGAAGGTTATAGGCTTTTTTCCATCACGCTATGACCCACAGGAGCCGAGCACGAAACCCAGTGAAAGTTACCCCTTCATTAAGATAACCTATATAATATAAGGGTTTTGTTCGGGTTACCATATTATCTATTTGCAACGTATCATCGAGAGATCATATTACATTACTCAGAGTCGGAATGTTACGCTGTTATCGTTTTTAAGAGAGTTGAAGTGTAACCCTTTTGAATGGCTTACCCACATCATATGGGTTTTTGTTCAACTGCTTAAATAAAACCCTATCGGATAATCAAAATGGTCCTTTAAAGCCATTCAAAAGGGTTACCTACATAGTATGGGTTTTTGATTAACTGCTTAGAAAACCCTATCGAAAACCCTTTCAATGGATAACCAAAATGGTCCCTGATGAACAGCGCTATTGAAATACATATGCCAATATGGATCCGACACTTTTGTCGTTCCGGTAAAACTGTCGGTCCGATCTAATGTGAACCGGGCGTTAGCCGTCATCGTAGAGTACAGTCATTTTAGCCTTGAAATGTTATGTTGGAGTAAAATGTATATTTTTTTTCTATATTTCAGGTCGACAGCGAGCCTGTCGACGCAGCAACGCCTGGACATCAGGAACTATGTCCTCAATTATTTGGCAACTAGGCCGAAATTGGCCAATTTTGTCGTACAGGTAATAATTATACTAAACTAGCTGGTGCCCGCGACTTCGTCCACGTCAAATTTCTCATTCCCCCGACCCACCCCGTCGAATCGCATTGCCTGCCCGTGCTATTATTTCGTTTTCACTTAGCGTTATTTCTGCATTTTTTTCTTTTAGCTCGGCACGTAATGGTCCTAAGATTTTATAAAATGCAAAAAAAAAAAATTCAAAGTCTGTTAGTTCCAGAGATTAGCACGTTCCTTCACCGTATCCCCTTCCCGCTAACCTCTCCCTGCCCCTCTCACCCACTCTCACACCACCTTCACCACTTCCACTTCCCCCTCTCTCTCTCTCACTCTCACCACCCCGTCCCCTCCCTCTCACCCTCCTCCCCTCACCAACCACTGCCCTACCCCTCACCCCTTACCACCCCTTCCTCTCCTCACCAAACCTCTGCCCCTATCCCCTTCCTCTTTCTCTCCTCACCAGCCCCCTCCCTCTCCACCTCTTTCAAGTTAATCAGTAGTCAGCTCCGCAGTAAAATCCTCCCATGAAAAATTTACTACCTCTCTTTACCCCCTTATGGGTAGATTTTTGAAAAACCCACGTTATTCTTCATTTTTGCTCTCAAGTTTATAAATATTGAGTTAATCGCGGCACGACGTCGAACGGAACGTGTATGGCATTTTTGTACTCGTGATAACTTCGAAATTAAATGTCCGATTCGAATGAATTAAAAAATATTTTACTGCTACATAAATACCCTTGATGATAAAACTATTTATTTGAATAAGAATTAATACTACGATACGATTGTAACCAACTTTTGTTTCTAACGGCAATCTGATTAAATTTTAGAACACAAAAGCTGCTATTGTGACTTAAGGGCCTATACTACCTCAAACGGCTTAGCATGATCCTCCGATATGTCGAAACTATTGCAGCATTAATTTTGAAATAAATATATGGTAAAGTTGAGGATTGATGTCAAGTACTATGTTAGACGAAAACACGATTCCATAAAATTTTCTCGATAGAAAAAAAATCCAAAGTTACCTCTAAACCGAACAATAAACCGCTGGTATTCAAAAAGTACTTCCAATAAGATCATGAAACTTTGCATACTAACTGAACTAACTATAAAGCAGGTCTTATGTTTTTAATTTTTTTTAAATTGCCATTATTTTCACCGTAAAAAGCAATTACCTAAACTATCGGCGCCCAGCACCGCACTCAGTCTCGCTCTCACTTAGTGTGCGCGCAGAATCGCGCGAGCGAAATAAAAACCTGAGGTAGTATAGGCTCTTAACTATGATAGTTAGATATATTGTGACTTAACTATGATAGTTAGATATATTGTCTCGCGGACTTTTTTGAAGGTAATAATGAGTACTTTAATCGGGTTACTATAATAATGTCATAAATTATAAATGTCCAATACGAAAAATGTCCAAAAATAAAAATGCCTAACACGAAAAATGTCCAAACATAAAAACATCCAATACGAAAAATGTCCAAAAATAAAAATGTCCAATACGAAAAATGTCCAAAAATAAAAATGTCCAATACAAAAAATGTCCAAAATAAAAATGTCCAATACGAAAAATGGTCCAATACCTACGAAAAAAGAATTGAGCAAGTAGTTTCCGAAGGTGAGCGTATCTGGCCTTTAAAATTTTAGGCATTCCACTTTGCCCCACCAGTGCGGCAGCCGGTGCGGTGGGGCAAAGTGGAATAATTCATATTTTGGGCTAAAAGTAAGGTATTTTGTGTAGGTATTATACAATAAAAGAAACATATTTATTGGTTGGTTATAACTTTTGTCCATTTTATTTAACATCTAAACTAATTTTATAAAGAGAAGATTTTATTGTTTGTGGAGAAACTCACGAAACACTAAACCGATTTTCAAAATTCTTTCACCTATAGAAAGCTACATTATCAGCAAGTAACATAGGCTGTATTCTATTTGTCAATTTGGGATCCCTACGAAAATTGCAGTAATGTAACTCAAGCTATCACAAAATTTGCCCTTAAAAGTGATCACGTTCAGATTTAGAAAAGTCTGTCTGTGTATTGAAGAAAAGTAATGTTAGACTACAATATCAAGATAACACTAAAATCTTTTATAAGTTTCTTGGTTCTTATTCGGTAGTAAACCGTAGATAACGGAAACTATATTGTGTGTTTCAATATTAGATTCTAAATCGAGATGTACTGTGAACAACTGATAGAAAGGAGGTGGACAAGTTTTAAAAGTACCGTCAACAAAATATAAGCCTTTTGTAGTTTTAACATAATCAGTGGCCAGAGGTGAGGCAAATGTTAGGATTTTCTCCTCTTCCCCGTCATTACATATTAAAAACTCTTGTGCTAGTACCTCCGGGATGGTTACTTCAGCAAAGTTTGTAAATACTAATTTATCAACATTCAGATGTCTCTTTCTGAGATTGAGCAATCCATCTTGCATAGCCTTAAATGAAGGCAAGTAGTCGATATCCTTGTTTGTTACACCTTCCACGTTTTTCTCATAAATACTTTGTATGGGTGCGTAATCCTGACAAACTTCAGCCTTTATTTTATTGATGGTTAAGTATACTTCATTTTTGGTAAAACTTTTTTTGCATGTATGTTGGCTTCGACGAATTATATTTTCCTTTTCTTTATCCAAAGTTAGTGGAGCACTACATTCACTACGGTTTACGCATCGCCATATCGACGTTCCTCTTTTATTGGAAATATTAAAATTATACCTGTATCCATCTAGCAGTAATGTTGGTTTTTCCTTTTGATTATTAACATAAGTTATGTTTTCGCTCATTTTTGTCGCAGCAGTGATCAATTTATGCAGAATAAGTAGTTATGTACAAACCATATATTATTAATACACATAAAACACTCCATAAAATCAGTGTTGAGAAAGGAAAACAGAAAATGACATCCTGTCATATATATTTTTTTTATTCATTACAAGTGGCCAGTACGTAGTAGATACTTACTGATTAATTTAGCAAAAAGAAAGAGATGGCATTTATCTATTTTTCCTGTGTACTCTAGAGAAACTGGGTGACTTACGGACATCCCTGTTTTTAGGGTTTATTATTAAGGCTCCACAGTCCATTCTACCATCCCTAAAAACATGAAATTAATCCGGGTCCCACAATCACCCGGATTCATTTCATGTTTAGGTATATTTTTTATGGTATGGTATCTGTCAAAAAAATACAAATGTGTACGGAACCTCTTTGTGAACAATTCTGACTCGTTACTGACTATAGTCACTTCCCTAAATATTTAATTTATTTGAAATGTTTTTGGACGTTATTATGATTAGGACATTTTTATTTTTGTGTCTTTTTTATTTTAAGTCATTTTTATTTTTGGACATTTTTAGTTTTGGGCATTTTTATTTTTGGACAATTTTTATTTTTGGACATTATTATGATTTGGACATTATTATAGTAACCCCTTTAATCATGTAGTACATACTTTTCATGTATCATCAATAGTTTTCTCAGCGAACGCCAAATAATGAATTTTATAGGCAACATTTTGCTACTTTGGGTTACATTATTGCAATTTTCTTAAAAAGCTCTAAATTTTTTAAAATAAATTATAGCCTATGTTACTTCCTGATAATTTAGCTTTCTATTGGTGAAAAATGGTTAAAAGCGGTCCAGTAGTTTCGGAGCCTATTCGGTACAAACAAACAAAAAAATCTTTCCTCTTTATAATATTGGTATATTGGTATAGATTACCAGTACGGGGTGTTTTTGATTTAAATAGGGTTGTATGAGTGATTTTAGGACAAGTCGACCCAGACAACTCGACCGCACGACAATTCAACCCTAGGCACAGATTAATACAGATGGGACACTCCGCAGTTTAGGTATGAAGCTACAAGTACGCGGCGGGCCCCGTAGGTCTGAAGGTATAAGAGTTACGCGATAGAAAGAGAGGCAACTTGTAGTTGAATATAACTGTAGGTAATAAATGTCGTGCGACCTGAATTGCACTTTATTGTGTCGTAGCAAAAGTTGCTTTTTATTTGAATGATTTTGCGGAGTGACCCATCTGTATCAATCTGTGCCCTAGGACAGAACAAATCGACCCCGACCATTCGACCCTACTGACTTATCGCGTTTGTTTGGTTACACGCGCTAATCTCGGGAAATTCTGGTTTGATTGAAAAATTATTTTAGTGTTAGATAGCCCATTTATCAAGGAAGGCTATATAACATTACGCTACGACCAATAGGAGAGGAGCATCAATGAAAAATATTTCAAAAACGGAGAAAATTTATTCCTTTTGAGAGCTTCCGTTGCGTGCGCTGCGTAAACGGTTACAGTTACGCAAGAATCACGTATGACGGAATTGTTCTTCTTAAAAAGTTCTAAAAAAAAGTCCGCGATACCATATGTCTATCTTTTGAAGTTGGCTCACTATACCTTTTTTAATGGTAATCAAATCTATACTAATAATAAAGCTGAAGAGATTGTTTGTTTGTATGTTTCAATGCGCTAATCTCTGGAATTACTAGTCGTATTTGAAAAAACAGTTCTTGAGGAAGGCTATAGGCTATTTAACATTACGCAGGACCATTAGGAGCCGAGAAAAAAGAAAAAAAAAGTCAGAAAGAACATTAAGGCGCAGATTTCCTGAAAACGATTAAAAAGGTGGTTTTTTAAAGCTGTGTATCTCATAAACCGTAATTAATTTTGACAAGTAAAAAAATATGATATTTTCAAGTCCGTTTCGCATACAGTGATGGAAGCCAAAACATAATTAAACATACTTTAATGCACCAAAAAAATCTTTAAACATACCTCCTAATAATATTTAAAAGCTGTTTATCACTTCATTAGCAATTCTAATTATAATTAAAAATATACCATGAAATGTCAAATTCCAAACTGCATCCAGTGATGGATTACTTTTTATTAAATAGTTAATTTCTAATTTTATACGATTTTATTTGCACTGTTACGACATAATTCCCGTGCGCGTGATAGTCTTCTATCTCGTGCGTCAAACTAGACAGCCATAACGCCATTTCACTTACACACCGAGCTAAACCAAGCTTGGAACCAGGGCCTTAAGCGAAAACGAAGTATTAGCTCGGGCAGGCGATGAGATGCGACGGGGTGGGTCGGGGGAACAAGAAATTTCACGCGGACGAAGTCGAATCCAGAAGCTAATAAGCTTATGATGGGGCATAGATGGGACACTCCGCAAAATCATTCAAATAAAAAGCGACTCTTGCTACGACACAATAAAGTGCAATTCAGGTCGCACAACGCTTATTACCTACAGTTATATTCACCTACACATTGCCTCTCTTTCTATAGCGTAACTCTTATACCTTCGGCGCGCCACAGTTCTACTGAATAGCCCCGCGGACGGGGCCCGCCGCGTACTTGTAGCTTCATACCTAAACTGCGGAGTGTCCCATGTGTATTAATCTGAGCCTGTACCTACATTCATGGCAAATAAAGTTCTCATTCATTCCCATTCATTCTCATTCATTAATTCATTCATTCATTCATTTATTCAACAACTAACTCCGTGTGTATTGTCCTCAGTCGCTGGTCGCGCTGTTCGCGCGCATCACGAAGCTGAGCTGGTTCGACATGATTAAGGAGGAGTATGTCTTCCACAACGTTATTAATGATATCACCAACTTCCTCAGGGTAAGCACAGAAACAATGTTCAAATCATAATCTACATAATATGAATAATAATCTCAATTAAAATTATTTTATTTTATCCTATGCTATTAAATGAGCTATGAAGAGGAGCTCGTGGCTAAGTAATAACAGCCGAACGGGTCGATCCGTCACGTTAAGCTACGCTTGCCGGGGTTGGTCCGTGAATGGGTGACCATCTTTACATATCGAGACTCCTCCGTGCCTCGGAAAGCACGTTAAGCCGTTGGTCCCGGCTGTCATTCGTGGATCTTTGACAATCGTTACGGGTAGTCAGAAGCCCGAAAGTCTGACAACCAGTCTTACCAAGGGGTATCGTATTACCCAGTAACTGGGTTGTCGAGATCAGTCACTCCATGTAAAATACTGGTATTCAGCTGCATCCGGTTAGACTGGAAGCCGACCCCAACATAGTTGGGAAAAGGCTAGGCAGATTGTTTGGGGGCGAAAAATCGATCTGGCTTGGTTTTATAGAGGCATGAGGAACAGGGTGTAAAGTTCACTCATCCTCTATTGAAAAGGGAGGATCCTCTGACCAGACAGGTGTCGTGTCTGGTGGGCTACTGCCCGACGGTTGATGTCGGGACGTTGTATATATGCAAATCGCGTGGTAAACTCTAATTGCGCGATGCAGGTTTTGTGTGACGTCATGTCATTGATGCGTAGTTCATATGTAGCAATGTAGATGCCGCCACAGTATCATCTGGGAAAATCAAAAAAAATCGTTAAGAGAGAGAGAGAGAGATAAGAGACATTTATTTGTAGAAACACGAGTATACATACAAGGCATGCAGGTTGTTATAAACAAAGAATATCCGTCATGTTCGACCTTTGTGGCATACAAATATACAGGTTAGAAATTATAGGTATTTAAACAAAGCTAAAAACATTATCAAACTGTCACACAAACTAAAAATTAAAATTAAACAATAAATTACAAAGAATTAAATTGTCCTATAATCTTATTATAAATTGTCAATTCACAAAATCAATCAAATCAATCAATTCAATCATTTTTTCAATTGTCAATTGTTTTCTCTATTTTCACTCGGGCAGAGCTCGGTTGCCCAGGTACTTTATAATTTTTTGCTGTTATAGCAGCAATAGAAATATAAAATCAGTGAAAATTTCAACTGGCTACCTATTACGGTAGACGAGATAAAGACAGACGGACGGGTTCCGTTTGATTTCAATAATACAAGCCCCGCACGTTAATATTGCTATTGGCGGCCATCTTAGTGACGTAGTCAAATTGTCAGTTCAAGACTTCTTTCACTTTTATAATATTAGTAGGTAATTTAATAGGAAATATTTATAATTAAATACATATAAATATAGATATGAATATAATATAAATACCTTTAACCCTAGGTCAGCGTTTCCCATTAGCCGGGTCGCAACATTCCCGCCTTGTTAAATTAGTTCCTCAAGCAATTACTTTTTTAATGCCTTTTGTCACTACTTATAAATGTGAAGCTGTGTTTTCCACACTAGTTTGCTTAAAAAATAAATATAGAAACGGACTTGGAAGTCAAAAAAAAATATAAATAAAAAATAAAAAGGTTTATTGTGGAAACTTGTACAACTTTTACAGGAAATCTAACATAGGAACCTCCTTTTAAATAAAAGATATACCTGTGCTAGGAGGTCCCGAAGTGGAACCAGACCTTGGGATAAAACTTTCGTAAAAAAAAAAAATATGAGAGCAGCTCCATACTTCGCGATTGATTGTGACAAGGTTCCATCGCAATATCAACGTGCGGGGCTTGTACATATTGTATTTTTTATCACATAATTTTTGTTTACAGAGTCAAGATCTATGCACAATAGGCGTACAGCTACTATCTCAGTTGGTAGTAGAAATGAACCAGGTGTCCGAAGCCGATGCCAACCGTTCGCTTGCCAAACACAGGAAGATTGCCTCATCTTTCAGGTAAATTATTATGTTACAGTATTTTTATCTCACGAACTGACACGCGCTTTACTTGTGTTTCCCAATTGTACAAACACGCTGTGGATGTGTGTGTAAGCTCAGGCTCTCGGTATAGTTCGTTTCAAACTTAATGGTGGCTCGAAAGTTAGCTGCGAGTGCAGTTAAAGTACGATTCAAACAAGAGCTAAATCTTAATTCTTAAATAAAAATAAATAAACTAAAATAAATATCCTTGGACATTTCACACAACGCCATCTAGTCCCAAGCTAAGCAACCTAATGCTTGTGTTATGGTAACGAGATGGCTGATAAACTACTTATATAGATTTTTTTTTTTTTTGTAAATACATACATATTATAGATAGAAAAACACCCAGAATCGGAACAAATACTTGTAGGTCGTACAAATATTTGTTCCGTGCGGGAATCGAACCCGCGACATGCTGCGCAGCAGTCAATCGCTCAACCACTGCGCCAACCGTGTCGTCAAATGAAAAAAGATATCGATACCGATAATCGAGCTTAACTAAAAGGAGCCAAAATTATTGTCGACTTGACTGGTACAGTCCGCGAGGCGTAAGCTGAGCTTTGCATTGTGTGAGTGATCACCAAAATGGTACGAGAACCCATGACCAAAATTTTTGTCTTATCGTTTTACGTAAAACAAAATGTTTAATCGTCTTATCGTATTACAACGATGTGACATGGTTTTGGTCATGGTCTCTCGTACTAAAAGAACAAAAGCCGATTTCCAAAAAGCGGGGGCGGGGTTCCCCATAGGTTCACAACTACTGATGATGACCCCATAGGTTCACAACTTGGTCTTGGTATAACTTTTTATAACAAGCTACCTTCTTCTTTGCTAGATTTGCCTTTTAATGCGTTTAAAATTAAAGTAAAATCCAATCTTTGTTCAAAGGCATACTATTCTATCAACGATTACTTAAACGATAAGAATAGTTGGTCGCTGTGATTAACTCAAGACAATGTTTATGTTATGTTCTTTCCCCAGAATCAGCTTACATAATGACAGGTTATATGAGTTAAGTAGGTACTAAAATTGTTTATTTTATTTGACAAAAATATAATTTAATGTATTGTGTTGCGTAAATTATACTACGATGATGATTCGTTTCGGTGCACACATGGGGTGCATTTGACACGCGGGGCATGCGGGTGGCGGGGGGCTGTTAGTTGTAGTGGTGATTTGACACTTGAGGGGTTAAGGCGAAAGCGCCAGGTAGCCCGCGAAATTCTAATTTTCTTACGTTTTTTGCAATTTTCAGGTCAGTGTCAGGTTATATGTTGATCTGGATGTGATTTGTGGCGACCGTAACAAATATGTATTTTTAGAATTATATTTATAATAATTAAAATCATCAATACAACTCTCTAAGTTCATTATAATTCTAATGAATGACTATTTCATGAAATCTGGACGTTTAGGATTACATTATTACTTTACTAGCGAAACTAGTGCAAGCCCATAGCCCATCCGGATATGCCTTCACTCTATATTTGGTCAAGTGACGCCACCTTTTCCCCACTCTTGAAACTCACAACAAAAACAAAAGAAATAGATACGGCACCCATGATGAGTTTTTCGACGCACACAAGAAAATCGTAACACTTTTGTGCTATCTTATTGCACATATGCTCAAAAGGGGCGGGCACAAGAAAGTGCCCGCCCCTTTGCTTACCTCCATCGCGCGTATAATATGGTCAGTGTGACCACGTGGAGGCGACATGTGCCTCGCCTCCAAGCCATATCCCTCGATATCCGTGTGCAAACCGCTCATTCGTCAGTCCAGCCCCCCGCCTCGCCGCGTATTCCTAAGGTGCGGTATAGCGGTATCGGTCGGTTCCTATTACCTCATTTACATGTGGAAAATTTTTTGGCCGTAGAAAGACGAGAATGTCTTTAAGAGACTCAAGAACCGGCCAAGAGCGAGTCGGACTCGTGCACCGAGGGTTCCGTTCCCATTTCTGAAAAAGTGTGCTATTTAGAGACATCGTTTTATTTTTTCTGTAATCTTTACATAAACTTCTATCACAATAGAATAATTTCAGATTTTTTTTCTTTGCAAAGTTCGGAGATAAGGACTAACGGTATTTTTTTTTACATTTTTCATCATAAGTCGAAAACTATGCGGCCTAAAAAAAAAATAAAAAAATGTTTGAGAATGTGCAAACAGCGCTCTTTCATATGATACCCCACATGCCCTAGAAGCCCCACTTAGAATTTTCAAGACCCCCTTTCAGTCCCTGTTGCAAAAAAAATATAAATATTTTTATTTCTTTCTTATTTGCAAAATAGTCGGGTAAACGTCATCTAAAATTGTTCCAAATTTCAAGTTGATAGCATTAGTAGTTCCTGAGATATCCAGGTGTGACAGACAGACTGAGTCGCACCATATGGGTTCCTTTTTTACCAGTTTGGTACGGAACCCTAAAAAAGAACTGAAACTGATTGAAAATGCTAGCGCTATCATAATGATAAACACTTTACTTGTTTTCTCTCTATTGTTCTGCTAACCAACTTCAAAAAAGGAGGATGCATTCGGCGAGTTTTATGTACGTATGTTAGGCTCAAAGACCGAAAAAGTTCTAGGTTATGTTTAAATTAATTCAACTAGAGCCTTCATTTTTTAGTCCAATCAATAGATATTTTTGTAAATAGATATTTGCTTCATATTTTGCAATAAATTACAAGCGTTGTGCGCGCTTCTCTTTATTTTCTATGCAGTCTGACAGTGACCACGCTTTTAGCTGTTAATTTAAATTTTAGTTTTTTTTTTATTTAGCTGATTCAGATTTATGCTCCGTTGGTGTAATTGCTGTGTGGCGTTCCAGTGAGAGGATAATAGTTATTTATGCAACTGACGTATAACAAGGGGTTTATCACACTAGGCGAAGCCGAGTGTGATAATAGTATCACATGAGTGTTTGAATACCTAATTATGTACAGTTGCATACAAGACTTTATCTACATCCATGTTATCAATCCTCTATAAAGGGTTCTGAAACAGTTTTTTGCAATACTAATACTCGGTATCGAACATGGCGGCCGGCGCGCGGCGTCATAGTATACGACGTGAATTCGAATAAGTTCTTTTTTTAAATTACGGCGCTGTTGTAGTGAAACGTGCGTGCATTACAATGTTCTTTTTTTGAAAATGAGTTGCATTATGAAATTCAGTACAACATTAAAGCACCCGTTTGGATGCTATTATGGTTACCATGGTTACTATGACACTGGCTGTTTTAATGTTGGCAATAAGCTAACTGTTTCAGAGACTTTTATGGGGGATTTATGGCATGGGTGTAGATAAATAATTAATTAGCATTAGAGTTTAATAAAAACACGTTTGATTTTACACATTAACACACAGGCTGTATCATTTAAGGATGTTGTTCAGACTATCAAACTTTGTCCATGGGACCAACATCGTACCTAATCGAGAAGAAATGATCAGATGTCCCATACAAAACTTCAATACCTACTCGACCCAAATGTATGGGACAGCTGATATTTTTTTATACCACACCCTTAACTAGTCGAATGCCGTAATTACAGACACAATTAAAAAGACATTGTGTCTCGTGTGGATCCACGTTCTGGCACACGAAGGGTTAAGTTTGACCATCGTTTCTACCCCCCACCCTCACCCTCCCCTGTGTGTTAATGTGTAAAATCAAAGGCGTTTTATTAACCTCTCGTATGGCGTAGTTACAGAAACAATTAAAATGACATTGTGTCCGTCGTGAATTCAAAGGGTTACTATTATACTATAAGTACTATTTTATTATATTTATATACTATTTTCAAAAAAATCAAAAATGTTTGACCGTTTCCGTTACGTTTTATGTTTTCACAATGAGCGCGCGTTTTCGGTCTTTGAGCTTAACATGTACAATGCGATTTAAATAATAATAGGAACGTCAATGACCTCTATCTGTCAAATGTTGATTGAAAAGTACGGTTTGCAAAGATAACTTATTTGCGTATCAATAACGTTTTTTTTTTGTTTACTTAACCGAGTCTTGTTAAATCAAAGTGAAAAAAAAAACATCAAAAATTAGTCATAATTAGTTTTTTTTTAAAATATACTACTTTCTTTCATATTTTCATTGTTGGCAACAATTTACCAGAAATAATTAAAAATTCTTCGTTCATGATTCGTAAATAAATGTTATTTAAAAAATATCTTTTTGCTCACCCTACCCAATTTATTCGATTTGACAGCTATGACGTCACAACAGGGCGTTAAGTCGATCCTATTCTTATTTGAAACGCATAGTACACATTGCACACCGATTTCTTCTATAACTGACCCGATAAAAGTGATATTTTTTTATTTGGTAGACTTGGTATTCAATGAGCTCCAACAATTACTTAGTTGTGTACGGCATTAAATTTTTATAGACGATTATGAATTAATTCCTCTGCTTTAATAGTTATTTATGCAACTGGCGTATAATAAGGGGTATTAAAACACGAATGTGGGTTTATCACACGAGGCAAAGCCGAGTGTGATAATAGTATCACATGAGTGTTTTAATACCTAATTATTTACAGTTGCATACAAGACTTTATCTACATCCATGTTATCAATCCTCTATAAAAGGTTCTGAAACAGTTTTTTGCAATACTAATACTCGTACCGAACATGGCGGCCGGCGTCATAGTATACGACGTGAATTCGAATAAGTTTTTTTTTAAATTACGGCGCTGTTGTAGTGAAACGCGCGTGCATTATAATGTTCTTTTTTTGAAAACGAGTTGCATTATGAAATTCAGTACAACATTAAAGCACCCGTTTGGATGCTATTATGGTTACCATGATTACTATGACACTGGCTTTTAATGTTGGCAATAAGCTAACTGTTTCAGAAACTTTTATAGAGAATTTATAGCATGGGTGTAGATAAAAAAATAAATGAATTATATCTAATCATAACATTAACAATGTACTTCATTTTTAGTCTCATTTCTGTAACAAACTCGTGGAGGAGCTCGTGGCTAAGTAATAACAGCCACACGGGTCGATCCATCAGGTTAAGCTACGCTTGCTTTGGTTGGTTCGTGGCTGGGTGACCATCTTTACATACCGAGACTCCTCCGTGCCTCGGAAAGCACGTTAAGCCGCTGGTCCCGGCAGTCATTCGTGGATCTTTGACAGTCGTTACGGTTCGTCAGTCTTACCAAGGGGTATCGTATTACCCAGTTACTGGGTTGTGGAGGTCAGACAGGCAGTCGCTCAATGTAAAATACTGGTATTCAGCTGCATCCGATTAGACTGGAAGCCGACCCCAACAAAGTTGGGAAAAGCCTAGGCAGATTGATTTTCTCTCCCACAAACTCCGGTTTTTCCAAGTCAAAAAAGGCTATTGTTCTTTTCTAAAACTGGTTTATCATATTTTCACACGGGTACTGTAAAAACTGGCCGTATCTCGAGGTTCACAGACAATAGGTGGACCATAAAAACGACACGTTAGAGAGGACCGTTAGGAGGAAGAAATGTCGGCAGACCAGCTAGACGGTGGGCTGATGATATCGTTGCATAACTCGATGGCCCTAGGCAAAGATAGAGAGTTATGGAAGAAGAAGGAGGAGGCATTTACCCAAGAGGGATCCACATCCAAGAAATATAGCTAACTATAGTATGGTTAGCTATTTTTGACACTAACACTAGATTAATAAGTTAAATGTACTAACACGACTAACAAACATTTAGAATGCATAGACTTATAAAAAAAGGAGGACTCCGCGCCACGCATATCGAAAGTGAAGCACAGTAAGTATGACCGTATGTACAAACTCGCCTCACGCACACACTTACATCATAGTATGCCGACCGGTCGCCATTACATAACACGAGCGACGGCGTCTCTGCAGGTACTCAAATCACGCACACATAGATCGGTACGGTGCTTCACTTTCGATATGCGTGGCGCGGAGTCCACCTTTTTTTATATGTCATGTATATTTTGATGTGGAAATAAAAGCCTTAAATTATTATTATACTGTAATAAAACGATTTTGAAAGCGTCTCGAACATAAGTTTCTTAAATACAAAATATCATATCTTTTTCTATGTCCTAACAAAAACAATTTGTCCCCAGGGATACCCAACTCTTCGAGATGTTCCGTATGTCCTGCTCACTCCTGGGCACGATGCGCGGCAAGCCTTTAGAGCTGTCGGATGAAAGACAACACGCGTTGGTGGCTGCGTTACTGAGGCTGGCACATAATTGTCTCACGTTCGACTTCATAGGGACGACCAGTGACGAGTCGAGTGATGATCTGTGTACCGTACAGGTGAGTACTAATTTATATTGGCCGTAGATACTACAGGGCCCTACCGTAATCATTTCTAGGGTAGGTCAAGATGACAATTTACACGCGTGAGCGACGAACGCGATCTACTCAACGGCATACCCTGCTTGTAGTTCAGTGAAATTGTGTTTTTACTAGGAAAGTTATGGGGGTAGTTCTGATTTCTTTCATTCCATATGTATTTTGGGGTGCTGAATCCGAATCTGAGGTTTGCGGACAAAATTTCGTGACGCAACATTGAAAAAATCGAAAAAAAAAGCGAGAAATATCTGCTTTTTTTCCGGTTTTTTGCTTAAAACTTGAAAACTATTAACTTTTAGTAAATGGTCTGTTTACAGAAATTAAAGTACTTAAAATTCTCTGCAAATATCACTATTTACTTTTTTTTTCAGACGAACCGTTCGGTCTCAAGTGCTAGTTGAAAATTGGCAATTTTTAACTCTCGGGTCTCGGCATAGACCGCAATAATGCAGTCAATTTGTACTCTAAAAAGCCCCTTTTCAGAGTACAAATTGACTGCATTATTGCGGCCTATGTGCCAGTCTGCGGCGAGACGCGACGTAACGCGTCTGGTTTTGAGGGCGACCAGACGCGACACCAGGAACTACAAAATGGTTGATTCAGAAGCGTTGATCGCCGCAGTGCTTAAACAAAAATTGTTGTGGGTCAAAAAACATGAACGATATTCTTTTTAAAGTCGCTAGTTATTTATAATACTTTTCCTCCTCAGATCCCAACATCATGGCGTCCAACATTCCTAGAATCAGGCACATTAGATCTGTTCTTCGAGCTATACCACCTGCTAGGAGGTTCCCTGGCCAGCCTAGCACTCGCCTGCCTGGTGCAACTGGCGTCAGTGCGCCGCTCGCTCTTCAGCTCCAACGAGCGGGCCAAGTTCCTGAACAGGCTGGCTGCCGGGGTACTGAGGATACTGGATAATACACAGGTAAATATAGCTATAAATACAAGGAGTAATTTAAATAACGCACAACCTCTAAGGGGTCATTGTACTCATCATTATGAACAACTTTTACTTGTAAGGGACCAAACTTGAAATTTCGAAAAAAAAATCAGCTGTTGGTTGCTTGCCTTTCAAACATTTTGACGAGTAATGCGAACATAAAGCTGGGTACTGACCGGCGTTACGGGGCGTAATGTAACGTGTTACAGAGCAAGCGTTCGTGCAGTCAGTACGGGGTAGCAAGGCGCTCCTAACGAGCAACAAGCGGCTCGTTGCTCGTAGCGAGTGCTCCACTCCGGTGTCGGTTTTTTGGCGAATCCTTTGAGTGTTACGCGCTTCAGTCAGTACGTCGCAGCGAGTCCTCACGAGCGCACGTGGCACAAGCGTCAATTCTAGGTACTTCGGGCCTTTAGGGTTATAGATTATTTGTTGTTAAAAAAATGTAATGGGACAAAGAGAAGACTGTATTTCATAGACAAATATAGAGAAGAACCTGTTTTATGGGAACCAGGTCATGCAGAATCTTGACTACGAGTGGCAACGAATCTGGAGCACGGGCGAGCAAAGAGTTCGAAACGAGCATGTTACACGGAGTTTAGCATACGGCGTAACGTAACATGCTCGCTGCGAATGATACATTACAGCCCGTAACACCGGTCAGTACCCACCTTAAGGATCAGCAGATTTTTTTTTCGCGGTTTCAATTTTGGTCCCGTAGTAAAACTTGTTCATAATGATGAGTACGATGACCCGTTAAGAGGTTGAGCGTTATTTAAGTTACACCTTGTATACTGGATGACTTTTTTACCGTCTTGAAGAAAAATAGGCTATAATAGGTGAACGTACCTAGTAGAAGTCTATGGCATACACAGTTTTTTTTTTTTTTTTCAAAAAATTATTCGTTAAAAAAAATCGAAATTCAAATCATATGCATCATATACATGGTGCATATGATTTGAATGTCGATATCTTTTAACGAATAATTATTTTTTTCAAAAATTCTCTTATTATTGTTCTAGTATGAAAAGTTTACTTCGAATTTGTACTATTTATTGATACGTACAAATTCGAAGTCATCAATTTCTGTTTGAGATATTTAAAAAAAATCTAGGTATGCCACAGAGTTTTTGAACTTACTTTTTTGATATTTAACTGTCGCTGGCATGAGATTGCGACTTGAATTTGAACATTTTTGGTTACAAGAATTGGCCTTCTGGAGTTGTTTTAGCTTTCTTTGAAGTAGTTTCTAATTTTTCTAACAAATTTCGCTCTATTTATCATAGTTTCAGTTGTAGAAGTCCTAAGGGTTTTCGTCCATTTCAAAATGTCTGTTTTCCTGTTTATGATTTACACAATAAGCCGTATTAAGTTCAGACACACTTGTCCGGGTAGGCTGGTTTATTTGGATAGGTGTGGAGTTCATGGGTCATAATATTATTGTTCTTAATTTAATTTAATACTAACATTAGGCTAAGTTATATTGTTACTAACATCATATGGATTTTATCAGAAATAAAATATTTGAATTTGAATTAACACCATGTAATTGCAGGGCCTATCAGACCCGACAAACTACCACGAGTTCTGCCGTCTGCTGGCGCGCCTGAAGTCCAACTACCAGCTGGGCGAGCTGGTCATGGTGGACAGCTACCCAAGACTCATCGAGCTCATTGCCAAGTTCACTGTGCAGAGCTTACAGGTAAGGAAGAAAGAATATCGTCATCATCTGCCTAGCCTTTGTCCCAGCTATGTTTGGGTCGGCTTCCAGTCTAACCGGATGCAGCTGAATACCAGTATTTTACATGGAGCGACTGCCTATCTGACCTCCACAACTCAGTGAGTGGGTAATGCGATACACCTTGGTGAGACTGGTTGTCAGACGTTCGGGCTTCTGACGACCCGTAACGACTGTTAAAGATCTACAAATGATAGCCGGGACCAACGGCTTAACGTGCTTTCAGAGGCGTGCCTTTGAAAGCACGCTAAGCCGGTTCGAAATTTTTTTTTGTTTATGGTTGTAAAAGAACAAAATAACTTTTACAACGATGTATTCTCTAACTAGTATTTTGACTACATATTGAATTGTTTTCTATGGCGTGTAGCATCCCTTAGGCCGCTTTCACATATAGGCGACTTTAGCAGCGCGACAGTCGCGCGGCTGACGCGCGCCTGTCGCGCTGTCAAAATTTCATAGTTTAAACAGAAGCGCGGCGGTCGCGCGCTTTTTTTACGCGACATCGATGGCGCCGAATGAGTACTATCAAAAGCAGGAGCAACAATGTTTCACCGTCGGAATCCATTTTAGAAATGAAGTGCGCCACACTGAACTTAACTGCGGCGCGGCAGCGGCGCTGCTAACGCGCGGCTGTTCTTATAATGTGAAGGAATGCGCTTCTGCCGCGCTACTGTCGCGCTGCTAACGTCCTAATGTGAAAGGGCACTTAGAAAGGGCATAAGCTAAAGAACTTTTTGAAACAAAACTAAGTTCAAAATGGCTTTAATTTTTTTTTAATGAATTTAGAAGTAGTAATTTTTCATACATTTAAACATTTTTAAGAATTTGGGAGCCCATAAGTCATTTTATATACGGATCAAATACATCAAATAATAATGTATTTAGTTAGAATAAGAATATATTGCAGATTATAATAAAGGTTATTTTGTTCTATTTACATGTGCGATTTCGGGTATCATTTACCGTCACACTTATGACATGCGGTCTTTGGGTGAAACCTAGCAAATGACCCCCCCCCCAATACCCCAAAAAATTGTGTCGGTCCATGCGCCGAACATCCTGTATAATATTTTGTTTGAAGCGACTATTTAAAAATCTTTCGCAAATGTCTCTTTTTAACCAACCTCATTAATGAAGGGATGTTGGTACTATTATACTTGGCGTATTTGTCCAAATATTCGACTTATTAGCTGAACTTTCAAACGCTAAAAATAAATCATTTTATCTACACCCCTGCTATAAATCCTCTATAAAAGTTAGCTTATTGCCAACATTAAAACAGCCAGTGTCATAGTAACCATGGTAACAAAATCAAAATCAAAATCAAAAGTCCTTTATTCAAATTAGGCTGAGAATCAGCACTTTTTGAACGTCAAAATTACAGTAAGACAGTCCCCACAAAACGCCCGCCCTTCACCACTTCCTAGTGCTTTAGCTGGGAAGAAGAAGTAGCGGAACAAACTCCCCAGCAGCACAGCTGTCTGTTCAGTTAGAAGAACTAGATTCTATACAATAGTACCTATGCAAAATAATTTACGCAACACAATACATTAAATTATATTTTTGTCAAATAAAATAAAATAAACAATTTTAGTACCTACTTAACTCATGTAACCTGCCATTATGTAAGCTGATCCTGGAGAAAGAACATAACATAAACATTGTCTTGAATTAATCACAGCGACCAACTATTCTTATCGTTTAAGTAATCGTTGATAGAATAGTATGCCTTTGAACAAAGATTGGATTTAACTTTAATTTTAAACGCATTAAAAGGCAAATCTAGCAAAGAAGAAGGTAGCTTGTTATAAAAAGTTATACCAAGACCAACAAATGAGTTATGAACCTTATGAAGCCGATGAAATGGAGCACGTAATTTGTCCTTATTTCTGGTGTTAATATTGTGAATATCACTGTTTTTACTGTACAAATGTATATTTTGCCTAATGTATAAGATGTTGGCGAAGATGAACTGTGATGCCACTGTGAGAATACCAATATCCTTAAAAAATTCCCTCAGAGAAACTCTAGCACCACTCTAACCATAATAGCATCCAAACGGGTGTTTTAATTTTGTACTGAATTTCATAATGCAACTCGTTTTCAAAAAAAGAACATTGTAATGCACGCGCGTTTCACTACAACAGCGCCGTAATTTTAAAAAAGAACTTATTCGAATTCACGTCGTATACTATGACGCCGCGCGCCGCCGCGCCGGCCGATAAACCCACATTCGTGTTTTAATACCCCTTGTTATACGTTAGTTGCATAAATAACTATTTCACAATCGATAATTTTCAATTGTTTTGTGTTCTAGATGTGGCAATTCGCGCCCAACTCGGTGCACTACCTGCTCTCTCTGTGGCAACGCATGGTCGCGTCTGTGCCCTACGTGAAGGCTTCGGAGCCGCATCTACTGGAGACGTACGCGCCCGGAGTCACCGCCGCCTACATCGGCTCGAGACTCGACTCTGTGTCCTGCGTGCTAAGGTATACTTTAACTATGCGCCTTTGCAATCATCATCGGGAACACGAAATATGATGATCATACTGATTTTTTTTTTTCTTTCTTTTTTCTTTTTATTGATTGTATACTGTATACTAGAACTGTTTTTTTTAGGGTTTCGTACCTCAAATGGAAAAAAAATGGATCCCTTATAGGATCACTTTGTTGTCCGTCTGTCTATCAAGGCCCTTTTACTCAGAATCGCGTGAAGATATCAAATTGAAATTAATATTAAATACGTAGGTCTACGGTCCCTTGGAGCTCTAAATAAATCAAGCTTCTAAGTAAATACAATAAAAAATTACGGACATTTATGCGTCATATTATGATACTCGCAAATAAATCAAAACTATTACTACTTCCCGTTGACCTGGTGCGTACGTCGGCTATAGTATAGTTAAAATCTCGCTGGCGACTCGGTCATAAATCGTTCGAGTGTTTCGTTCTCTTTCCCACTCACGGGCCTTATGGGCAGGCCACGCCCACACGTAGTCCTGTGCATTACTGCAGTCGATGAGTGATATCGATAGTTATAAATATTTATAAATGGGTGAAAGAAATAAATACACATTTTATTTTATTTTATTTTATTACCAAATTTACTACAAAGCATATTAAATATATAAACAAAAAAACGTATGTATAAAACTAAAAATAGAAAATTAAAATTAATGAATGCAGTATGTTTATGTGATAACCTTAATGATTCTGTTATCGATAATGGCCTTGAGCGCGCGCAACTAGCGCACATCCCTACTCCGATTATGATTTATGACCAAGTCTGCAGCGAGATTTTAACTATACTATAACTGTTTGAAAAGGTAGTGAGATTTGAAGTTGAAACCTTCTAAATACAGATGAATGCAACGGATGAATGTGTTACTACCGTGGCTTAAGTCACAGTACTATGCGTGCCGAATAACAAGAACAAGACGCCATTTTTTTCCGCAATACTCGCGAACTTCATTACCAATGCGTACTAATTTGACAGCTATCGGCGGTACTAATTTGACAGCTATTGTGTGAAGTTGGCGGCAAGCGCGATCCTATTATTATTTGGCACGCATAGTTTATGAGTTTCATTTCATTTTTTCTTCACTAAACTAATATTTTCTTTGCCAGGGACGGCCTCGAAGACCCCCTAGACGACGTGGGCACAGTCCAGCAGCAGCTGGAGCAGCTGTCAGTGGTGGGTCGCTGCGAGTACGGCAAGACGTGCCAGCTGCTGGTGGCGCACTTCGACCGCGCAGCCGCCGCCTACAGCGTGCCGCAGCCGCAGCAGATACCCATGTTGCAAGGTACAGTAGTCAGTTCACAACTAGACTCTAGTGCTCTAGTTACTAGAGCAACAGTCAGCCTAGAGCCTTTTTGGTTGGTTGGTTGTCCTTAAATAAATAACCTCGTTTTCCCCACAGGTCAGCTAACCTGGCTGGTCTACATAATCGGCGCCGCGATCGGCGGGCGCGCCTCAGTGAACACGTGCGACGAGAACGACGCCATGGACGGAGAGCTCGTCTGTCGAGTGCTGCAGCTTATGGACCTTACCGATTCTAGACTAGCACAGGTGAGGCTTAACTAGATAATCAGCTGCTCCCTACATTTTGACGAGTTATGCGAACATAAATGTAGGGAACAGTAGATTTTTTTTCGCGGTTTCAGCCTTGGTCCCATAGTAAAAGTTGTTCATAATGATGAGTACAATGTCCCCTTCAGAGGTTGTGCGTTATTTAAGTTAAGTACGTCATGTGTAAGTGTAAACAGTGGCAATCTTTTAAGAGGTCATTGTACTCATCATTATGAACAACTTTTACTATGGACCTAACGTGAAATCGCGAAAAAAAAATCTGCTGTTCGGTACATTTATGTTCGCATAATTCGTCAAAATTTAGGGAACAGCTGATGTTTTTTTTTCGCGATTGTGTTTTCAAACCATCCAGGAACCCATTGAAATATACACACAAAATTTCATCTAAATCGGTCCAGCCGTTTAGGAGGAGTTAGGTGACAAACACACGTACAGAAGAATTATATATATTAAGATATTTAATTGAATGCGTACATTTATATTGCCTTGTGAAGGCCGCAGGAATCCGCCGGATGCGGGAAGCACAGAAGCGGTCGAAATGGTGGTGCTTTGGAGCGGCCTATGTCCAGAAGTGGACGTCTTTCGGCTGATATGATGATGTTGTTAATATTAGGTCGGGGAAAAAGTTCCTTCGTATTTTATATACAAATTCAAGACACTTTTTTTTCATAGTTTATTATTTAGTTATGTGTCATTTGCCAAATGGGTCAAAACTGTTTTGTGGTCAATTCCTAGTTCTTCAGCTACGTCGTAACTACTGATATGCCGATTTTGCTCCACTTTTTAAAAAATGGCATCCATTTTATCCGTAATAGGGCGACCAGAGCGACGTGCATCTTTGACATCAAAATTTCCGGATTGAAAACGCTTAAACCAAATTTGTGATACTCTCACAGACACTGCACTAGGTCCATAAACACCGCAATTTTTTTCGCGGCTTGCGTTGCATTTTTACCTTTTTTGTAGTAAAATTTTAAAATGTATCGAATTTCCTCATTAGATTCACTCATCTTGACAGTACGAAAAACAAATGAAAATCACACATTTTCCTAATTTGAATTGGGAATTATGTTCTTTAAAATTTAAACTTTCAATGATATCAAAACCAGCCAGATACAAACAGTAGAGCCAAAGAGATTTTATTATAACTTTATACCTATAAAATACGAAAAAACTTTCTCCCCGACCTATTATTTATCAAATTATTTCCTCCCACAGGGCGGCTGTGAGAAGCTGGAGCTCGCAATGATGTCATTCTTCGAGCAGTTCCGTAAGATCTACGTGGGGGAACAAGTGCAGAAGAACAGTAAGGTGTACCGGCGACTCAGCGATGTGCTGGGGCTTGCTGATGAGAGTCAGCTGCTCAGTGTGCTGATGAGGAAAATGTGAGTACGCTGCTGGGTGTTCTTGCTCCATAATTTACCCATGGTCTGAAAGTATAATGAACGTAGTACCTGGTTGAAAATAGAGAAAACGAATTGTCTCAGATATGAGACCTAGCTAGATCGTTTTTTCGACTCCGTAAACCTCTATATACGGGTTATTACCAATATCCTCTTAAGGGGTCACTGTACTCACTCATCATTATGAACAACTTTTACTATGGGACCAAATCTGAAATCGTGAAAAAAAAATCAGCTGCTCATTTTGGCGAGTTTGATGTAGATAAATAAAAAAATAAATAATTAATAACCTTCTTGGACATTTCACACAACGCCATCTAGTCCCAAGTTATGCAACCTAATGCTTAAATGTACTGAACAGCTGATTTTTTTTTTTCGCGATTTTACGTTTGGTCCAGTTCTTCATAACGATGAGTACAGTGTTAAGAGGATATTGGTCAATAACCTTGTATTTTGCAACTTTCGTCGAAATCGTTAGAGCCGTTGTCGAGAACGTGATTATAAATATACAAATATTGCTCATTGTATAGTGTGACACTTACCCTTAGCAGGGGGTTGTCAGCAGGTAGGTAAGAAGGAGTTCTTAAATAACAAGATGAACTAGGTACTTATTATTTATTTGCCTAACTTCCGTGGCCGCATCAAGTCTTGGACTTTTAGAGGTAGAAAGGGTAGGAACACTGGCCTGAACCGTCTCCAGATCGACGATGGTCCCGATCCAGCCTCTGCCCGCAACTGACGGCTCCAGTTCCAGATCCTGGTCTATGTAGCAGTGACTTCAGTGTAGGTACGTGTTCTTCAGCCGAGGATCTCCTTCCAAACGTCCTCTTCTACGCTAGAACCACGACGTGGCGAGAATTCGTAGGGTGTACTTAAAATCCTGGAAATCCAGACAGAATGGAAGCGTGAGCAAGCTGTCGGAACCATGTTTGTAGGTCCAAAGGTCACACGTGTCCCAGAGAGGAAGATATAGGGCAGAAAGCTAGTTTAAGAAATTCTAGAAACACCTTACATAAGCACTTTTAAGGAAATACATGAAAACTTACCCTAGAGGGATTTCACGAAGTATTTAATCAAAAATTAGTTAGGTGTTGTCGGAGCGAGTGACACTGCCGTCACCTCAAAACGCTCACAGCTGACTCCTCATCGTCCTTACCGACCTCAACCGAATCGCCAACCCGGACGACGCTCGGCAATGATCGTTTTAGAGATGCGCGAGCGCTTAAAACGAAGACCCTAGGTTCCGTATCATTTAATTTTAATATTGTATTTAAGTGTTAGATTTACTTTTAGATATTATACTAGTTATAGTTTATTACAAATATAGTACTAGTTTATTTTTTAAGTTTTGTGTAATATTATAGTTTAAAGTGTACATAGATTTGATATTAATAAAGATTCATAGACTTAACTATTTTCAATTGTAACTCGCAAGGCGCAACGTTACAATAGGATAGGATAAACAAACCTCAATTATGAAATGAAAAACATCACATCAGTGATTTAAATATTCAAATGAAAAATCAATCTGCCTAGCCTCTTCCCAACTATGTTGGGGTCGGCTTCCAGTCTAACTGGATGCAGCTGAATACATACATATATATATTTTACATGGGGCGACTGGCCTATATGACCTCCACAACCCACTTACTGCGATACGATACCCCTTAGTTCTTTAGTCTGGTTGTCAGACTTTCGGGCTTCTGACGACCCGTAACGACTGTCAAAGATTCACGAATGACAGCCGGGACCAACGGCTTAACGTGCTTTCCGAGGCACGGAGGAGTCTTGGTATGTAAAGATGGTCACCCATCCACGGACCAACCGCGGCAAGCGTAGCTTATCCTGATGGATCGGCCCGGGCGGCTGTTATTACTTAGCCACGAGCACGACCCATTCTCACTGTGCCATTATTGATCAATTAATATCTTGTTGACAGAATAACAAACCTGAAATACTGGGGCAGTTCTGAGCAGATAATAGCGAAGACGCTCGGTTTGCTGAGCGATCTGAGCGGAGGATACTCGTGCGTGCGCAAACTCGTCAAGTTAGACGAGGTGCAGTTCATGTTGACGCATCACACGGTAAGTCTTATTAACGCTAACATATTTGCCCAATTTCGGAAGGCAGATAAATTCTCAGGAGCGCCCTGATTATAAAATCGTCATTGGCTTCCGTACCTCAAAAGGAAAAAACGGAACCCTTATAGCAGGGATTCCCAAACTATTTTGGGCAAGAGACCCCTTTTTCAAAATGAACTGATACCTCAGACCCCCTTGGCCAAATTACTTTAAAAATCCTATCTCTAGTTTTTGAAAACGCGCCTGAAAGACTTGTACGCTCGAACACCATTATCTTGTACGAACTTGTCCACGCTTATTGACTTGTTGAGTTTTTTAAAAGTACAACAGTAAAAACTTCCTTCTAAAATATTACTCATTCTTATGGCAAGTTGGTAAGTACACGTAACACAGAATAGTAGTAATAGTAGTATCTTGAAGTTAATTAATAGCGGTCGATTTTTAGATCTCATAGAACCCCAGAATCAGTTTTCGTTTATTTCGACCCCTGGGAAACCGATTTCGACCCCAAGGGGTCGATATCGACCACTTTGGGAATCCCTGCCTTATAGGATCACTTCATGGTCCGTCTGTATGTAGCTGTCTGTCTGTCTGTCTGTAAAGACCCTTTTTCTGAGGAACGCTTCGAGGTATAAAGTTGAAATTAATATCAAATACGTAGATCTATGGTCCCTTGGAGCTTCTTCGAGGTGCAGTTCATGTTGACGCATCACACGGTAAGTCGTATTAACGCTATCATATTTGCCCAATTACTGAGGGCAGATAAATTCTCAGGAGCGCCCTGATTGTAAAATATGTGTTTTTAGGGTTCCGTATCTCAAAAGGAAAAAAAGAAACGGGACGAGAAATGTCGGTGTGAAGTAGCCGCAGTACTATTTGTATGAAGGGTTGCGCACTAGATCCGAACTCTGTCCGTCTGAATTTTAGAACATTCCCAATTCGGATTGAACTCGGATCTTGAATTCGGATTCGGATCTGACGTAGTGCGAAACCGCTCTTATATGATCTCTTCGTGGTCCATCCGTCTGTCCGTCTGTCTATCTGTAAGACCCTTTTTTCTCAGGAACGCGTGGAGGTATAAAGTTGAAATTAATATCAAATAAGTAGATCTATGGTCCTACGCAATAAAAAATACGGCCATTTATGCGACATAATTATTTTGATACTCGCAAATAAATCAAAACCTATAGCGTATTTCCCATTGACTAAACTTGATTTGGCATGAAGCAAGGTATCACAGCAAAGTAAACTAAAAAGTCCGAAATTAGTTAATTTGTAGTTTATAAACTTACATTTGCAGTTGGAGAAAATTGACCATGACGTATACAGGGTGTAAGGGACAGCCCTCCGCAAACTGATAGGGTGAATTCAGTATGTCTTACTAAGATGAAAATTTACACACACATGAAATTTTTTCAGGAACGTTAAGGGAATCCAATAAACCTGATTTGTTTGTGTTTTTGTGCACAAATCGGAACGTCTATTACTGGTTGGGAGGGGTAGGTAATAGGTATGCGGTGAGTTCGATGAACTCTGTAGCTAGACAGAAAGTGAACAGCTGATTACTCGCGTCGTTGGTTAGAGTATTTCAACATCCATTGCTGGTTTTTTTCTCTGCTGTTTTTTTTTGCAGTTTTTTTTACATAAATGGAATGCTGCGAACATACAATGCAATATTACATTAAAATAATGAAAATGTAACTGAAAAAAAATTGAAAAAATGAAAATTTTCCAGAGAAAATTTCCGGTAGAATATGATTCAAAACGAGGAGCTGAATGCACCCTGTTAGTTTGCGTAGGGCTGTCCCTTACACCCTGTATGTATGGGAGAACATTTTTCAACTACAACGTTTACGTGAAGTTTGTGTCCGACTTAATTTTTTCGCGAGTACGATGTTGGTCCCATGGAGAAAGTTGTTCGGTTTGATGTTCTGTATCACACCCTGAAATGACACATTGTAGATACCCATCGCGCCTACTAGTTTAGCTAGCCTATTTAATATAACCCTGTACAATATACCTCTATCCCCGGCGATAAATATTGCACATCGACCTTTGGAAAGAGACAATCGGCTAATTTCGGCTTCGTAGTGCGTTATCTCTGTCGCACGAAATACAAACAGTCCGGTATCTATTAGCAGCTGTTAAAACAATTATGATTTGCTTCTTTTGATAATTCTTTTTATTCTTTGTATAAAATACACCAATTTTTCTATAAGTGATGGCTTTAGGTTGGGGTAAAATATAATAAAAAAACATGTTCACATTATGTTTACGTATTTAATTATTTTGGAAAATTACACCTGTTTTTAAAGCTGTCAGCTTCGGTTACAAAATATTTATAAACATTGTAGATAATTTCGCGTGACTGACCTCGTAAAGGTTTCCCTCTTTTCCTAAAGATGCCATAGTACAACTGTAAATTATTTAAATTTGGGGGTGTTAACAACTCTAAATATATATTTTGAACTGGACGCGACCGCACTCTATCGCACTTGAACAACGACTGACAAAACGTCACATAGCTGAAATTAGCCAATTGTCTCTTTCCAAAGGTTATAGTATCTACATACTTCTACTACATACATATATACTACATTCATACATACTACATACATAACCTTTACTTACACTTCATCCATTTTTATTTATCTTTTATAAAGATTTATATTCATATATTGCGAATTGGTCTAAAACAATTCGTTTTCTATAAATTTTTCATTGTTATGACACTTACGTCAGGTTGTCAAGCTGTCATTATTTTTTTCTTCTATCTAACTATCTTTCATAGAGTTTCATAATGGCATAGACTATGAACGTTTCTTTTGATTTATGTAATCTAAATTCTTTTTATCAATGTTAGGTCAAATATTGTATTTTATAGATAATTTTGATTTATTATTGAATAGCTGTATCTTAAATTACTTTTATAAAATTAATCCACACACACTCGAAATTCATCGGAGAGGTTAGAGGTTTTTCAACGTATATTACTGGCAGATTCAAGCATTGACTGTGGCGTTTGGCATTCTGATGACGGAAAGCTTGAAATGTGGAAAGGATCTGAAATTGGAAGACGATTTCGAAAAACGCTGATGAATCGATGGGTGGAAGACTCGGAGACTGGCAGTTCTGCTCCGGAAGCTATAAACGAAACATCTCCTAAAAGTATTCTTCGACCGGGAAAACTAACTCAGTGACTAAAACTTACCCGACTGCGGTCGATCCCTGAAGGAGGGTTATAGAAATTAACCATTAATTTATCGGAGCGATTCAATTCAAAATCTTCCTCTTCCAAACTATCCGTGCGTGTTTGCCTAACCTGGACTTACTCAAATTACTACTTCAAGCTAACCTCTATCTTCCTATATAACTGTGTGTGTTAGGTAGGATGTGTTTTTTAAAACCGGTCTGTATTTTTTATCTTTTAATATTTAATATATTGTTTCAAGTCTTACTTTAGCCCCCTTTTATTTCTTTAGGCGAGTAGATTTGTTACAGTCTGGCGCCCAATATAAAATCAAAGCTAGCCCTTTCAAATCTTTTTCAAAATTCTAAAATAAACTATCTCTAGTACTATTTCTTTTCGGACTCTTATTTGGCTTAGTCTCTTTTTTGTTAGGTACATGTATTAGGTTCTAGGTAGGTCTAATACTAACTTACTTTTCTCTTCAGCACATACTTAACAAACTTATACTACACCCCCACACACATTCCATTACCCACTGGTAATTGGCATCCATTCTTTGCTTGCGAGTGTTCTTAAAACCATTCGTGGTCACTTTCAAGTTGAGTTTGGCTTACTCTACAACGTATTATAGGAGAATATCCTGTAATCGTTACCACCTACACATAACTCTCTACTTCTACCTCATTATTCTGCACCCCACACACTTGCACACCACATACGTTTACCCGCTGGTAATCGTACCCATTCTTCGCTTGTGAGTGTTCTTAAAACCATCCGTGGTCACTTACAAATTGGGGTCTGGTTTACTCTTCGACGTACTATAGGAGAATATCCTATAGTCGTTTATACAAACCTAATATCTATATAACACCTATTACAAATACTTTACTATTCTACACTCTTACACACATACAACTTTCGATGCGCCTCTGTGCCTTTCTTTTTGTTTGTGGTTATTTAACAGTCGCATCATTAATTCGGATCCTCTAGAGCCCTCTTAAACCCTCTAGGAGTCCTCTTAAACCCTCTAGGAGTCCTCTTAACCCTCTAGGAGTCCTCTTAACCCTCTAGGAGTCCTCTTAACCCTCTAGGAGTCCTCTTAACCCTCTAGGAGTCCTCTTAACCCTCTAGGAGTCCTCTTAACCCTCTTAGAGTCCTCTTAACCCTCTTAGAGTCCTCTTAAATCCTCTAGGAGTCCTCTTAAAACCCTCTGGGAGTCCTCTTAAACCCTCTGGGAGTCCTCTTAAACACTCTGGGAGACCTCTTAAACCCTCTGGGAGACCTCTTAAACCCTCTGGGAGACCTCTTAAACCCTCTGGGAGACCTCTTAAACCCTCTAGGATCTCCTCTATACTAAGGGACCTTCTCTATACTAAGGGAACTCCTCTATACTAAGGGACCTCCTCTATACTAAGGGACCTCCTATATACTAAGGGACCTCCTCTATACTAAGGGACCTCCTCTATACTAAGGGACCTCCTCTATACTAAGGGACCTCCTCTATACTAAGGGACCTCCTCTATACTAAGGGACCTTTTATATACTAAGGGAACTCTTAAATGCTAAGGGACCCTCTTAAACTCTCTTGAGTCGTCTTTAGCACTCACTCTCTTTGAGTCGTCTTTTGCACTCATTAACCCTTACTTACCTCCCTTTAAAATATTTTAATCCTATTTAACATTAATCTTTAACCATGGATAGAATTATTATCTTTGAACTTTTAAACAACTTCCCAGGACTTTTTAGAAATCTTTTCTCTTTTGAGATATTTTCTTTAATTTTTTACTTGAATATTTTTTTTTTTAAACTTATTATTTCACATTCAACATTAAAATACTCCCTCTCTCATTTAAAACTATTCGGTAAAAACTTATTCCACCTTTTTCTTTTTGAGCGGTAGCAACTCTCTAAATAAGCCTCTAATGCACTTTTTTTTTTCTTTTTGAGCGGTAGCAACTCCCTAAATAAGCCCCTAATGCAATTTTTTTTTTTCTGAGCGGTAGCAACTCGTTAAACAAGCCCCTAATGCATTCTCAATCCTTAGAGGTATTCTTATATCCTCTAATTCTTAAACTCAAGTCTCCCTTGAGCCTTTTTTAAACTTGAACTCTAACTAACGAGTTCCCTTTCTTAAACTAAGTTTTTTCTTAAACTTGGGTTATTCTTAAACTCAAACTAACTTGAGTTTTCTCTCTTAAACTTAAGTTTTCTTAAACTTGAGGTTTTTCTTAAACCTTGAATCTTTTGGAGCGGCTAACAACTCCATAAAAATAAGCCCTTGTTAAATATATTTTATTAACCCCTCAAGTGTCAACTGCACCCCATGTGTGCATAAGAGAAAGTGCTCGAAATGTCGCGTGCACCCCATGTGTGCATAACTACGTCATCGTCACAGCTCTCATTGGCGATGGTATTTTTTACGTTTCTTTTCACTTTCAACACAATTTGGCTGTATCATTCGATTAATCGATTCATACTTGACCAGTTTTAATAACATTTTAATGGAACACTACTAAAATTTAACGAAACGTAATTTTTACAAATTCATCTGTGATTTTCAAAGTGACGCGCCATTTTTATTTTCATTGCGTAAACAAAAAGTTTTTATTCGTTTTTGGAGTGTTGAACATTGTTTCTAAGTGGAATAGATGTGTAAACATTGCCTACACATTATTGTGTTTTCGTAATGAAGATTTTTTGGTGAATATGTGTGTGAATTCGATGTATTGTGATAAAGTTTTATGGTTATGTGAGTGAAAATTATAAAAGTGAAAACATATTTCATCACTGCGAGATGAGGTCAGTTTTATTTGTTTATTGAATAGTATAAATAGTTAGGTAAACTCATAACGAAGCTAGGAAGGTATAATATATACCATGATAATGGCTATAAGTTGCCGATTTCTCAGTTTTTCTGAAGGCCTACTCAAAAATCAAAAAGTTTTCTAAACTTGCGCATCACGCGGGGCGCAGGGGGCGGTCCGGGCCATACACTTGAGGGGTTAATGGTTTTAGACGTGAGCGGATTACAACTCCGAAAATAAGCCTACTGTTATTGATTTATCAGGTTGAGTAGTGATCATTGAATGTGAATCCTACCTGACCTAACTTCGTAAGATGTCGGTGTGATTGAATGAAGTATGTACGTTTTGTGAATGCTGTAATATTTTTAACCTTCAAAATTTTCAATTGAGTTGAAAATTTTCTCGGGGTCGATGGGGAAATATAGTATCTACATACTTCTACTACATACATATATACTACATTCATACATACTACATACATAACCTTTACTTACACTTCATCCATTTTTATTTATCTTTTATAAAGATTTATATTCATATATTGCGAATTGGTCTAAAACAATTCGTTTTCTATAAATTTTTCATTGTTATGACACTTACGTCAGGTTGTCAAGCTGTCATTATTTTTTTCTTCTATCTAACTATCTTTCATAGAGTTTCATAATGGCATAGACTATGAACGTTTCTTTTGATTTATGTAATCTAAATTCTTTTTATCAATGTTAGGTCAAATATTGTATTTTATAGATAATTTTGATTTATTATTGAATAGCTGTATCTTAAATTACTTTTATAAAATTAATCCACACACACTCGAAATTCATCGGAGAGGTTAGAGGTTTTTCAACGTATATTACTGGCAGATTCAAGCATTGACTGTGGCGTTTGGCATTCTGATGACGGAAAGCTTGAAATGTGGAAAGGATCTGAAATTGGAAGACGATTTCGAAAAACGCTGATGAATCGATGGGTGGAAGACTCGGAGACTGGCAGTTCTGCTCCGGAAGCTATAAACGAAACATCTCCTAAAAGTATTCTTCGACCGGGAAAACTAACTCAGTGACTAAAACTTACCCGACTGCGGTCGATCCCTGAAGGAGGGTTATAGAAATTAACCATTAATTTATCGGAGCGATTCAATTCAAAATCTTCCTCTTCCAAACTATCCGTGCGTGTTTGCCTAACCTGGACTTACTCAAATTACTACTTCAAGCTAACCTCTATCTTCCTATATAACTGTGTGTGTTAGGTAGGATGTGTTTTTTAAAACCGGTCTGTATTTTTTATCTTTTAATATTTAATATATTGTTTCAAGTCTTACTTTAGCCCCCTTTTATTTCTTTAGGCGAGTAGATTTGTTACAAGGTCGATGTGCAATATTTATCGCCGGGTACTGTACCTCTTTTAGGGTTATAAGCAGGTTTTTAATGTCTCATTCCGCTGTTACAGGCAGAACACTTCCCGTTCCTCGGCATCGCGGGCGTTGGAGCAGCGGAGATGAGATGCCGCAGTATGTTGTACACGGCGTTAGGCCGTCTGCTCATGGTGGACCTGGGCGAGGACGAGGACCGCTTCCTGGCCTTCATGATGCCGCTCACTGGTACGAGGGTATCTTATCTTCATCATCCACTGCATTGAAACGGGTTTTGTCGACGGGAGAATAGACGAAATGACAAATCGCCATGCTTAAACGTACAGTAATACCCAACTGATATGGCTTATGAATTTTCAAAGCGCGGGAAATGCTACTGACCAATCGGCACGCTCCACGCACCGCGCTTCTTTTTCCTGTACCGCTATTGGTCGGCAGCTACCGCCATGGTGTTAGTCAGCCGCCATACTTGCGAGTGAGACGGAACTAACAGCTGCAGTGTATTATGAACCTTATAGTAGTGATCTAAGGTTGATTGTAAGTTTTAAGCATTCTCGTTAATCTTCGAAGCCATACATTCTTTTCTGTGCGAACGAAGATTCACGACGCGCCTTATTACTTGGGTAATACTTGTAGAAATCTTTCTACAATCTGTCATTTTGTCTAATCTTCTTCAGCAAAACCCGCTTCTACTTTTTTTTTTGAAATTTTTTATGTTGGTTAGGTCGAAAATTCTCAAAATTGCAGAAAAAAATTATAATTCGAAAACATGGGGGTGATTCGGATACCGTACGAGGGACCAAAATTTTTTTTTTGGACATCAATGTTCCAGCCTCCCTGTTTGAAAAGAGGCCTTTGCAATCGGACAATACTCAATAGCAATAGTTTGGAGTCCTCAAGAGTCATTGTATACTATTATGTTGGAAAAAATTTAACGTAAGTTCTGTAGATACCTATACAAACGTCAATATGGATACTACCCCTTTCTCTATGCTTCTATGTTTGTGTCAGGTTTAGATACACTCCAACTCAGACGGGAATCTACACTTATAATTAGTTATTATTTAATACTAGCGTATAAGGAAGATAGCCCTGTTGTACGGGAATCAATGCATTTCTATATTCCTGACCCATATATCCGTGGCGTTGGAAGACGACAGCGCAGGCTCCTGTGCTTCCCGCCTATATGGCGCTCTCCCCGAGCTGGCAACAGCCCCACTGCTAGCGCCCCAGTGCTAGAGCAGTTGTACTTATCAATGAGTTCCTTAAATGTATTCCAGATGCAGATATATTTTTTGACTTGCAAAGTACAATTGCCAAACATATTCATAAAATACCTGAATGTCAAAAAGTAATTGTATACACATAGTTCCTAAGTTGATGTAAGGTTGTACCTGTTTGAAATTATTTTGTCTTACTTCGCTTTTTGTTAGTATATGTTTTTTTTTTTTTTATTGACATTATAATGTAATTTAATATTAGTGTAATAATTAGCATATATATAAGTGTAAGCTTATATTTAATGAATAAATGAATCTGAATAGGGATGATGACTAAACATTTTTTTTGTCCGTCATTCAGATTATTAAAAAATATTGGACACATTTTTTTTTTTTTACGAGCAAAAGATTACGGCCATACATTGCATTGAGATGTGGGATAACGTGACGCCTAGCCAGATGTTATACGTACGTGTTATCTAAGTATATTATTATTATTATGATATGATGAAGCAAAAAATACGTGTCTAATATTTTTTTTATTATCTGACGAAATAGATTTATTTTTCACTCAGGCAACATCCCTATTACATGCTGATATGATTTGAAAGTCTTCATAATCCGTCTAACAATACGTTTTTACATTTACAGCTGCCTTCGAAAGCATCATAGGCCTCCTATCCGGCCCAGAATCCCCGATGTTCAGTTCAGAAGATGCAAAGAAGACACTAATAGGCCTCGCTCGAGACTTGCGCGGTCTAGCCTTCGCGTTCAACACTAAAACCACTTATATGATGTTGTTTGATTGGATGTGAGTATACATAACATTATACTTATACTCCTAGAGGACCCATAGGCATAGGTGTAAAACCACTTTCAAACCAGGGGGCCTCGGGGTCTATACTCTAACGGGCTATCCTGCGTGAGCGACGAACGCGATCAACTCAATGGCATACCGTGCTTGCGGCCTATGTGGCAGTCAGACGCCACGTATCGCGTACTTGTTTTGAGGGCGACCAGAGGCGACACCACGAACTACGAAATGGTTGATTCAGAAGCGTTGATTGCCGCAGTGCTTGAGCAAAAATTGTTGTGGGTCAAAAAACATAAAAGATATTTTACGATATTTTTATAAAAGTCTGTACTTTAAATATGAACTTTCGAGCAAAATTGTACTGTACTTCTCCATGATTCGAGAAGTAATGACCAAAATAATGTAAGACAATTGTCGCGTATAGCATCGCGTCGCATTACGTCGCGTCGCATCGTATTCGTCGCTTACGCAGGACCCCGCGTAAGTCTGTGGCGGCATCTACAACGCCACATGCGAACAACGCATCTAAGACTTGACGTCACACAAATTCTGCATCGCGCAAGCAGAGTTTACCGCGCGACTAGCATACAGGATTTTTTTCATCCCTACCCAAATTTTCTAGTTGGGATTATTATGTGGCCTGATGCAGCGTATTCTGTTCTACCCATGAATATGAACAACTTTCACTATGGGAACAATTCTGAAATCACCAAAAAAATAATCTGCTCTTTCATACATGCTGGTCGAGTAGGTATTGAAGTTTTGTATGAAACAGCTGATATTTTTTTGCAATACAATCAAATATTATATGTGTTATACATTTTTCTTTTTCCCCCACAGTTACCCGGTCTACATGAAAGTCCTCCTCCGCGGCATAGAAGTCTGGTTCTCGGAGCCAGCGCTCACGACGCCCGTCCTCAAACTAACAGCAGAGTTAGCACAGAACAGGAACCAGCGGCTACACTTCGACGTGTCGTCGCCCAACGGCATCCTGCTGTTCAGGGAGCTGTCCAATATTATATGTGCCTACGGTAGGTAGTATTATAATTAAAGAACCCTTATGGTGCGACTCAGTCTATCTGTCACAGCTGGATATCTCAAGAACTACTAATGCTATCAACTTGAAATTTGGAACAGTTTTAGATGACGTTGCCCAATTATTTTGCAAATAAGAAAGAAATAAAAATATGTATGTTTTTTTTGCAGCAGGGATTGAAAGGGGTCTTAAAAATTCGAAGTGGGGCTACTAGGGCATGTGGGGTATCATATGAAAGAGCGCTGTTTGCACATTCTCAAACATTTTTTTTCTATATTAGGACTTTTGATGAAAAATTTAAAAAAAAATACCGTTCCCGCCCCTTAACTCCGATGTTTGCATATAGAAAAATCTGAAATTATTATTCTGTGATATAAGTTTATGTAAAGATTACAGGAAAAATAAAACGATGTCTCTAAATAGCACACTTTTACAGAAATCATCGACAAAAATTAAATATAAATGATGGTACGGAACCCTCGGTGCGCGAGTGTGACTCGCTCTTGAACGGTTTTTCGATTTACATACAAAAAGACTGAACTATTCTATAATCAGGAACCTAGAATAATTTCGTTCCGAGTTCCAAGACAATTGCGATTTGTGGTGCTAGTGGCCCTAAGAGTTCTTTCTTTGCCACGAGAATGCTTATAATAATAATATTATGCTTATAATATTTTTCCTACATTTCAGGCAGCAGAATACTAACGATAGATGTTAACAAAAAGCAGATGTACGCTATGAAGCTGAAGGGCATCTCTCTGTGCTTCTCCATACTGAAGTGTGCGCTGTGCGGCAACTACGCGAACTTCGGAGTGTTCAGGTAAATGCATACTTCCCTACTGAGCAGTGGTGACCGAGTGGTACACACGGCTACACATCAAGCTATACATTTCTAGTTTACACTGACCTCTCATTGTAAGGAAATCATACAGGGTGTAAGGGACAGCCCTCCGCAAACTGATAGGGTGAATTCAGTATGTCATACTAAGATGACCGGTGCATGAAATTTTTTCAGGAACGTTAAGGGAATCCAATAAACCTAATTTGATTGTGTTTTTGTGCAAAAATCGGAGCGTCTATTACTGGTTGGGAGGGGTAGGTAATAGGTATGTGGTGAGTTCGATGAACTCTGTAGCTAGACAGAAAGTGAACAGCTGATTTCACGCATCGTTGGTTAGAGTATTTCAACATCCATTGCTGGTTTTTTTTTGCAGTTTTTTTTACATAAATGGAGTGCTGCGAACACACAATGTAATTTTACATTGAAATAATGAAAATTTTCCTGAGAAAATATCCGGTGGAATATGATTCAAAATGAGGAGCTGAATGCACCCTGTTAGTTTGCGGAGGGCTGTCCCTTACACCCTGTATACAATGCGAGATCAGCTTACACTGGAAACTTCCGCGTGGATGTTAGAAATTGTCCCATGGGAACATACTACTGGGAATTCCTTCCTTATTCCTTGTCTACATTATAAAGGGAACCTCAGTGCAAAATTTCAGCTTTCTAGGTGCAAGGGTTTGGGCTGGGCGTTGATGAGTCAGTCAGTCAGTCAGGACTTCTCTCTTTATATTTATATAGATGTATAGCTTGATCTGTAGCCGTGAGTACAGTCCGCGAGGCGTAAGCTGAGCTTTGCATTTGTGTGAGTGACCACCAAAATAGTACGAGAGCCCATGACCAAAATGTTTGTCTTATCGTTTTACGTAAGACAAAATCTCCAATCGTCTAATCGTTTTACAACGATGCGACATGGTATGGTCATGGCCTCTAGTACTAAAAGAACAAAAGCTGATTGCCAAAAAGCAGTATAAAACCGGTTTTAACCCCTCAAGTGTCGAATGCACCCCATGTGTGCATAAGGAAAAACCTTTACATAGTGGTATATAAGCTTATATCGCATATATATAAACGTAAAAAAAACATCATCCGATGGAAAACCAATCATCATCAGTAGTTGTGCACCTAATGGAGTTCGCAGCTAACCCCCAACCGCTGGGGTTTTGGGTCTAAAAATAGCCCACACTCAGACATCGGAGGGGTACGCGTCGCGCTCTATGCCGGACGTCACAACTACACTATGTATGTGCACTCACACAATTGCAAAGCTCACCGTACGCCTCGCGGACTGTATCGGCCGCGACTTACGAGTAGGTCGTAGGTTCGAACCCAGACAGGCGCTTTACTTTGTGTATAATAACTATTTCATCACCACTCCTCTCAAAACGGTGAAGGAAAACATCGTGCATCCGCTAGGATTTTTCCGTTTGGTGGAAACTAACCCTTTAGTGACGCGCTGAAAGATCAGTCAGTCTGCCTTTCCTTTTCCCAACTATGTTGGGCTCGGCTTCCAGTCTAACCGGATGCAGCTGAATACCAGTATTTTACATGGAGCGACTGTCTATCTGACCTCCACAACCCAGTAACTGGGTAATATGATACTCCTTGGTAAGACTGGTTGTGAAACTTTCGGGCTTCTGACGACCCGTAACGACTGTCAAAGACCCACGAATGACAGCCGGGACCAACGGTTTAACGTGCTTTCCGAGCCACGGAGGAGTCTCGTTATGTAAAGATGGTCACCCATTCACGGACCAACCCCGGCAAGCGTAGCTTAACCTGATGGATCGACTGTGCGACTGTTATTACTTAGCCACGAGCTCCTCTAAGCGCCGAAAGATCTTCCTGTAATACCCGTAACGACTGTCAAAGATCTGCGAATGACAGCAGATTGTATTTATTATTTTCAGGTTATACGGTGACGAGGCTCTCGATAACGCGCTAAATATGTTCGTGAAGTTACTGCTCAGTATACCACAGAGTGATCTACTTGTAAGTTACCTTCTAGTATAATTCAATTCTCGCATTTATGAACCGACTTCAAATAAAGGAAGAGGTTCTCAGTTCATCGGAATCTTTTATTTTTATGTATGTTTCCCCGTTTACTCGAACACGGCTGGACCATTTCAAACAAAACTTGAACTTGAACGATTTTAGGTACACACGGCTACACATCAAGCTATACATTTCCAGTTTACACTGACCTCTCATTGTAAGGAAATCCTATTCAATACGAGATAAGCTTATACTGGAAATGTATAGCTTGATGTGTAGCCGTGCGTACGAGAATTGGCCTTCAGATGTTACACATCATATGCAACTACGGTAAGACTCGCTCGTTTTTTTAATATTCTGTTTTCTCTGATTTACCGGACCGATTACTGTTGATCACCTGTGTATGTGCAGTCCACGAGTCTTAAGCTGAGTTTTTCATTTGTGTGAGTGAGTGCAGTACAAGAGGTGAAGTGTCTTTGGTGCGCCTTGGTGCACCGCGCCACAGTCCGGTTGCCAAAAAGCAGTATAAACCGGTTTAAACCAAGCAAAAGCCGCGTCGCACTCTATGCCGGACGTCACACCTACACTATCTATGTGCACTCACACAAATGCAATGCTCAGCTTAGGCCTCGCGGACCACCTCTTATATCTCAATTACTACATTTCAGGACTACCCCAAACTTTCCCAAACGTATTACGTTCTCCTAGAGCGACTAGCACAGGATCACATGCCGTTCCTAGCGAACCTACAGCCGGACGCCACGCTATACATACTGTGCTCCATCTCCGAAGGACTCACGGCTCTCGGTAAGTGTACATTACTACAGTATTTTTATCTCACCAAACGACACGCACTTTATTCGTGTTAACCAAGTGTACAAACATGATATAAATGTGTGCGTGAAGACGAGTAGCGTCAGCACACACACGCACACACATTTCCGACTTCGACATTACCTCTGACGGTACGATAGATATAAGAAAGAAGGAGATGTGCCCAGTATGTATAAATGTATCGGAGCCCTGTGTCTCCACTTTTTCCCTTTGTCACTTTCATGATTTTAAAGACAAATACGGTAAAATACTTGTACTTACATATGGAAAGTGATTCCATGATTTACATGGCTTCGGTTTTTACAAGAAACCACTGAACAACACGGCATTCTTATAAATTGTCACGGTCACAGTCGAAAGCGCACTAGTTCGCGGAGACGGAATTTGTACTATGAACGGCTCATACTGAGCATGTCGCGCGGACACGTTTTCGCCCGCTTGCCACTTCTCCTGTTTTTTATATTTCTATGGACGGTACCGTGAGCTCTTGAGCTTACACACACATTCACAGTGTTGTTTGTAAACTTGGTGAACACGAGTAAAGCGCGTGTCGCTTTGTGAGTTAAAAATACTGTACTGCTAGGTAAGACTCATCATTATCATTATCTGGCTTGCCTGTTGGGGTCGGCTTCCAGTCCAGAACTTTCATTGTGCCTGGTCCGACACGCACTTGGCCTGTTTTTTTTTATCGCTGAAAGACTGTCATATTTTGAATTTGCTATTAGGGTATTGGGACTCGTGAGTTCAAAATATCTGACAGTTGTCTGAATATCACACTTCACACTAATATTATAAAGGCGAAAGTTTGTGATTGTGTGTGTGTGTGTGTTTGTTTGTTGTTACTTCTTCACGCTCAAACGGCTGGACCGATTTGGATGAAATTTGGTATGTAGATAGCGTATACCCTGGATTAACACATAGGCTACTTTATACCCCGGTCTACGCGGGTGAAACCGTGCGGCGCAGCTAGTAGTAAATAAGATTTCGATAACACTTTAGACATTGGCAGAATGGTCGACATCAGCTTGCTATAAAAAAATAGAATAGAAGATTTTGATAAATACTCCTTATTTGTTTTCAGATACGAGTGTGTGTACAGGATGCTGTGCAACTCTCGACCACATAGTCACATATCTATTTAAACAGTTAGTGCAGAAATGTAAGTATTAGCTACGTTAACACATCTATATTTTACTTACTTACACACATATATTAGGTGTAAAAAAATTAACTGCAAGAACTTCGTCCACATACTCGACATCGAAAAACAAACACATTACAAATAAAAATTTTCGCGGAATCGCGAAAAAAAAATCAGCTGTTCAATACATTTATGTTCGCATAATTCGTCAAAATGTACTGAACAGCTGATTTTTTTTTCGCGATTTCAGGTTTGGTCCCATAGTAAAAGTTGTTCATAATGATGAGTACAATGACCCCTTAAGAGGTTGTGGGTTATTTATTTTACACCTTGTATAGGGTGACTGGTAATTAGTGACCGATACCTAAACACATGATTGTGCTCATGATAACAAACAACTTTTACTATGGGACCATATCTGAGATCATGAAAAAAAAAATCGGCTGCCCCATACATTCATGTTCGCGCATAACTCGTCAAAATGTAGGGAGCAGCTGATTTTTTTTTTCGCGATTTCGGGTTTGGTCCCATAGTAAAGTTCCCAAGTTGTTCAATATTATGAGCACAATGACCCCTGAAAATAATAATGGTGTTTGTAAGTCAGGAGGTAATTTTCAAAAGAGGTCAAATCCATAGTAATCAATACTTACCGTCCAAAGCGTCACAACAGCGTACAGTCCCCGGCGATAAATATTGCATATCGACCTTTGGAAAGAGACAATCGGCTAATTTCGGCTTCGTAAAGCGTTATCTCTGTCGCACGAAATACAAACATTCCGGTATCTATTAGGAGCTGTTAAAACAATTATCATTTGCTTCTTTTGATAATTGACACACCACACACATCACACCGTACATCCACACTGCACACACCACACCACCCACATTCACTTACACCACTCACCCGTCAAGTTTTATTCTATCTTAAGTACCTACCTCCTTTCATAGTCTAATTTATCTATATTAATATTGTCATTTTGTTTTGTAAGTTTACACCTAATTTACGACGGAAGAGCACTGATTTCCAAGATACAGGTTTTACCTAGTTTGGAATTCAGGAGTCATATAGTTTTAGCCGTCTACTCACTTACATTATTGTATCATAGTTCTTAAAAATATAACAGTATTAGGCTATATTTTATTGAGTCCAAATAAACGTTATTATTATTATTATTCTTTGTTTAAAATACACCAATTTTTCTATAAGTGATGGCTTTAGGTTGGTGTAAAATAAAATAAAAAAAACATGTTCACATTATGTTTACGTATGTAATTATTTTGTATAAACGAAATTGCTTTTTGGAGTGCTGAACTTAATTTCAGTAGAATGTGTTTCAGTACTGACTTCGTTTAGTATATTTTTCAAAGTTCTTCTTGAAATTCCAGTGGCATTTCCAACTCGCTCTTGAACCTTCTTAAAATAACAACTTACATTTTCATCTTCATTTTTCTGTCAGCTTCGGTTACAAAATATTTATAAACATTAGATAATTTCGCGTGACTGACCTCGTAAAGGTTTCTCTCTTTTTCCTAAAGATGCCATAGTACAACTTTAAATTATTTTTTGGGGGTGTTAACAACTCTAAATATATATTTTGAACAACGACTGACAAAACGTCACATAGGTAGTGTGCGGCAGAAATAACTCTCTCTAAGTCTCTTTCCAAAGGTCGATGTGCAATATTTATCGCCGGGTACTGTACATCATGAGGCTAATCCAAATTTCACTTTTCTCAATTTGGCATAAAAATGGATTTGACTGCTATTGAAAATTACCTCCTGAAGTGTAAACACCATTATTATATATATCTCTATGTCCGTGTTAAATCATCATCATCATCATCATTTCAGCCGAAAGACGTCAGGGTTAGGGGGGCTACGTTAGGCAGACGTTAGGGGCTTTTGTGAACATGATATTTATTCCGATTTGTTGTTGTAATCTTGTCATGTCATTGGTTTTTATTTTTATTCTTTTATTAATCTTCTAAATAGATTATTTTCTTTTTTGTGAATGTGAGAACGTTGCAGGCCTAGTAGACTGTACATTTGTTGACTGTTTTCTATTTTGTTAAGTACCTGGTAGTTGTTGAAAGGCCTACATTTTTCTCACATATCTATTAACACTGTTATTTGAAAATATTGTAAAAGCTAATTATTTTTGAAAGAGTAACCATGGAGTTTCTTGCCGGCTCTTCTCCATAGGAAACGACCAATTTGGAACCGTGCACCTAGCTTCTGACGTTTCATAAGCGCCCATGTAGGTTTATGTGAAATAAAAATATTTTGATTTGATTTGATTTGACGTCCTCTGTTGGACAATAGACCTCCTCCATAGATATCCGGAGATATGCCTCACTCTATATTTATTCAAAGTTCAAGTGTCGCCACCTCACACAAAAACAAAAGAAATAGATACGGCACATATGACGAGTTTTTCGACGCACACTTATTGCGCACATGCTCAAAAGGGGTGGGCACTAGAAAGTGCCCGCCCCATTGCTTACCGCCATCGCGCGTACATTGTCATAATCATAATAATTTATTTGCATCGAAAGTAGGTACATAAAATAAATTGTGATTCCTGTACAATCTACTTACCATATTGGCATGCAAACATTGAAAATAAAATTTATAATAAAAAAAAACACGTAAGTAAATTAAAATAGTAAAAAAAAAAAATTAAAAAAAATGTCAAATATTTAAACTATAGTGTAGTACGCGCCATCCCATCTTCCTGGCTCGGCGTGCTGTGCTGGCACTGCTGCTGCGGCTGCGGAAAACCTCAAGCGGCGGAAATATAATAACCTTATCGGTAATTATATTTTCGAGCCGTTTGGGGTTGAAACCCTTGGGCCGTGGGGTTCGAGTGCTCTTGTTTTATTCAACGAAATCTCCAAACGGCTGGTTGACACTTCCCGTGACCCGAGGGCTGGCTTTTACTTTGGCCAGAGGCTTAGCATTGCCATACAATGTGGCAATGCCGCCAGTCTCTTGGGTACTCTACCAGTCGACAGCGATGCGGAGTAATTTTTCGACGCCATATTCTAGTTTTTTAATAGTTTTAGTTAGGATATAATTTTGTTGTTTATAGGTTATGTTTATATTACATTGAAATTAAAAATGTTTTCATTAGTGTAGTGTCATTGAAAAAATCATTAATAGAATAATAACACATCAATTAATAGGGCTGTCAGTTTGTTTTGAAACATTTGAATTGAGACATTTTTAATTATGTCTGGTATTTTGTTATATATGGTGGGACCCAAGCCGAAATTGTGGTCCGTGTGACCGCGTGGAGGCGACATTAGCCACGCCTCCACGCCATATCCCTCGATATCCGTGGCCTCCCCCAAGCATGTGTTAAATACTTGTGAATAATTTCAATAATATCCGACGATTTACGAAATAATATTTGTTTTCAGCTAGCAACAAAGTGTCGAACCCGCGCCAGCCGCCGCCGGAGACCAGTAATATGTTCATAGAAGTGTTGCAGCGACGACCAGAGATCATGCAACAGTTACTAGCTACCGTAAGTACTTTACTTATGTGTGAATGTCCATTATACTTAAGGGGGATGCGCTAAGGTAGCCCGCGAAATTCAAATTTTCTTACGTTTTTTGCAATTTGCAGGTAAGTGTCAGGTTGTGTGTTGATTAAAATATGATTCGCGGCCGTAACTAATATGTTTTTATAGAATTATAATCATTAGAATCAGCAATACAACTCCATAAGTTAGATTAATTGACCTCAAATCTGGCGATTTCATGAAATCATGATGTTTGAGGTCAATTCTAACATTATGGAGTTTTTTTGCTGATTCTAATGATTATAATTCTGTAAAGCTATGTTAGTTACAGCCGCGAATTACATTTTAATCAACATACAACCTGACTCTGACCTGCAAATAGCAAAAAACGTGAGAAATTTTTAATTTCGCGGGCTACCTTAGCGCATCTTCCTTATTACGAAAGATGCCTCTGAAAAAAAAAATATTTTTAGTCCGTCAGTCAGATAATAATAAAATATTAGACACGTATTTTTTGCTTTATCATATTAATAAAACATTACTTAGATAAAATGCATTAAAGTTGGGGAGTGAGGTCTAGCTAGGTTTTTTTTAAATAATACACTTGTATAACACATGATTGATTTTATCTATGTATGTTGTACTGATTATAATTATGTTTGTTTTTCAGGTACTGAACGTCATAATGTTCGAAGACTGCTGCAACCAATGGTCGATGTCTCGCCCGCTGCTCGGGCTGATCCTCCTCAACGAAGAGCAGTTCGCGCGCATCAGGCAGGACATGATCGCGCAGCAGCCGCGCGACAAGCAAGCGCAGCTGGCGCACTGGTTCAACGGGCTCATGGCCGGCATCGAGCCCAACCTGCTCACCAAGAATAGGGACAGGTGGGTCCTAATACCAGCAGTATGACCGACGAATTCTCATTCGCAACTCTATAGGGCTCTATATATATAGGGTGACTGGTAATTAGTGACCGATACCTAAACCCATGATTGTGCTCATGATAACAAACAACTTTTACTATGGGACTAAATCTGAAATCGCGAAAAAAAAATCAGCTGCTCCCTACATTTTGACGAGTTATGCGAACATGAATGTATGGGGCAGGTGATTTTTTTTTTCGCGATTTCAGGTTTGGTCCCATAGTAAAAGTTGTTTGTTATCATGAGCACAATCATGTGTTTAGGTATCGGTCACTAATTACCAGTCACCCTATATATACACACATTTTTGAAGTGTCTCAATTAGATTCTATAGTGATAATAAGCCGCTAAAAAAAAACACAAAATTTTTGTTCAATCGATAAGTGCCATAAAAATGTATTTAAATTTTATATTTTCAAATTTCGCGCGAAAACGCTGGACGCAGTGGACGCCATATTGCTCTGTGGTCATGACGTCAGTTGGTTGTGTAAACAAACACTTTTGACATTTGACATTAACACTTTTTAATTTACACAGCCGTATGACGTAATAACATGGCGGCTAACATGGTGTTAGAAAACAGATTAAAAAAAACTGAAAACTTTGAACTGAATTTTATAATTTATACTGTTATTTTACGAATTAAAACTAACATTTTCCGACTGCTTTTTGTCGAAGCTATCTAAATAATATATTTTTCGATTTTTTCTCATATACAGTAAAATACCGTATTCTCGAGTTAAACAAAGTGTATTTGGGTCGTTCTTCTTTTCTACCGAAAACACCTCTGTCACATTTTTGAATAATATTATGTCACAATTATTTTATAAAAAGCAGTAATAAAAAAAAAGTGTTATGTTTAATTTAATGGTTGTATTGTCAGAAGAATTTTTGTGATAAAAAATATTGTGAAACTGAATGTTTAGGAAGAAAATCGATTTGTTTTCGGAGGGGACATTGTCATTGTAGATTAAAAAGAAGAACGACCCAATTAATAAGCATTAAGGCGAAAGCGTCAGGGTAGCCCGCGAAATTCAAAATTTGTTACGTTTTTTGCAATTTGTATGTCAGTGTGAGCTTGTATGTTGATTTTTTTAATGATTCGCGGCCGTAGCTAATATGGCTTTACAGAATTATAAACATTAGAATCAGCAATACAACTCCATCAGTTAGCATTTACCTCAAACCTTATGATTTCATGAAATCGCTAGATTTGAGGTAAATGCTAACTTGAGTAGTATTGCTGATTCTAATGATTATAATTCTGTAAAGCCATATTAGCGAATCATATTTTAATCAACATACAAGCTCACACTGACCTACAAATTGCAAAAAACGTAAGAAATTTTGAATTTCGCGGGCTAGTCTGGCGCATCAACCTTAAGGCCCAGATTTCCTGAAAACGATCAAAAAGGTGGTTTTTAAAGCAGTGTATCTCATAAACCGTAAATAATTTTGACATGTAAAAAAAATATGATATTTTCAAGTCCTTTTCGCATACAGTGATGGAAGCCAAAACATAATTATACATATTTTAATGCACCAAAAAAATCTTTAAACATACCTCCTAATAATCTTTAAAAGCAGTTTATCCCTTCATTAACAATTATAATTATAATTAAAAATATACCATAAAATGTCAAATTCCAAACTGCATCCAGTGATGGATTACTTTTTATTAAATAGTTAATTTCTAATTTTATACGATTTTATTTGCATTTTTACGACATAATTCCGGTGCGCGTGAGAATCTTCTATCTCGTGCGTCAAACTAGACAGCCATAACGCCATTTCACTTACACACCGAGCTAAACCAATCTTGGAACCTGGGCATTAACAATTAACACCACTATCTCCCTTACAGGTTCACACAAAACCTATCGATGTTCCGCCGCGACATCAACGATCTGTTGAAGGGCGCGGCCGGCGTCAGCGGCGGGAACGCCAGCGACATGATGACGTCATAACTGACTCTTAGCGGTAACGTAGGTGTAGCACATTGTTGGGGCACGTAGCGCTGGAGTTGGGAGAGATCCTTATTAAGATAAATCACGTTTGATCATGATGTTAATGACCTTACAATCCACTGGGTATGGTTTGTTACAAAAGTGTCTGATAAAAATGTAAACAAATAAATTAGAAGGTCAATTCCCGTTTAAAAACGTTGAAAATATAATTGCATCTCATCTCAGCGACAATCAATGTGAAAAATGTTGGTAAATTAGATATATTTTAGACTAAGTGAGATGAAACTGTGAACGTTGGTAAAGATACGGGAATTGCTCCTCAGAAAACGCCTGTTACTGCGTTTTTGCAATTTGCAGGTCAGTGTCAGGTTGTATGTTGATCAAAATATGATTCGTGAATATAACAAATATGTATTTACAGTACAACTATTTTCTTAATGTCCCTCGGCAAACTTCGTGTTTCGTCAGTCGTCGGATTTCTATCCGTTGCCAAGCTTTTTTATGTATAGTAGTTTGCCTATTTACATTCTACAGATGTAGATAGGCAGACATTAAGAAAATAGCTGTGCTGTACATAATTATAACCAGAATCATCAATAAATCATGATATTTTAGAATAAATCTAACTTAGAGAGATTTATTGATGGTTATAATTATGTAAATATGTAAATATGTATTATTTGTAATGGTCGCGAATCATAGTGTGATCAATCTGCTAAGTGCAAAAAGCGTAAGAAAATTTGAATGTTACTCAAACAGTAATTGCTGGAAAAAGTGGTGAGATATAAGTTGACACCTAAATGCAGAACATATCGCACACCTAGATCTAAACTGAGACAACTCAAAAAAGGTCATTTTTCAGAAGACGATAAAAACGTAAGTATATCTGCATTTTTTGTTAGGGAAGTTATACAATTTAATTTGATTCTAGATAATAAATAGCTTGTAAAATGTCACTTTATACAAACTGGGGCTAAAATTCAATATTTTTTATCGATAATCATTGTTTTTCAAACATAACTCAAAATTAACGATTGAGTTGTCTCAGTTTAGATTCTAGGTGTGCGATATTACTGATTCCCTTCCCTTTTGTGAGTGACTTGTGTAAGAATTCAACCTGAACAGGTTTGTTGACACTTTCATGAGATACATTTGGAATAGACTAGGTATAATATAAGGTTGTACGAATTGTACGCTTCGCATCCTCCAGTATTGAGGCGTATGATACGACCCGTAGATTCTTTCAGTAACTGCACGCGTAGCACGACCACCTAAGAAACGGTTTGTCGACGGAAGAATAGACAAAATGACACATCGCATGCTTAGGGCAATTTGACTAAAGTCGGATATCTTTTATCCGTGGAATAAAATTGACGACTGATATTTTTTGTATGGAGAAACTGTCAATAATTCAAAATTTATTCGAAAGTTAAGACAAAAAGCGGGGAGGGGGGGTTAGGGTATAAAAGTTGGGTTGAATTCACCTATAGACGTTTACAAAACAACTTATATTCTAGTGTTAGTAGTACTGGGGCCCCGTACTATGACGGAGAAAAAGATCATAGATCTATCATGGTTTCAGTGTGAGAGAGAGACGGACCTATATACGACCTATAGTACCATCCTTTTTTCTCAACAGAATCATGATGAATCCATGATCTTTTTTTCTGGTCATAGTACGGCCCCTAATATAAAATAGGTAGTTAAGAAGCCGGCGAAGGCCGCTCGCAAATGCAATTCGAGGCGACTGCAAAATTCGTTCGGAATACTGCTATCTCTGTTTCAAAAAAGTAGGCGAGTGAGGGACACGGTGTGTCGCGTGTCGGTGTCAGCGAGTACATGCACACACACTAGCGCATCGTGAGTGAGCAGTGCCGCCCCGCGTTCTCGCAATTGCTTGACGCGAAAGTACTCAATCCGTAATCCTAAAAATGTTAAATGAAAACTTAATATTTTTCTATTATTTTTTTATAATTTGTAACTTGATTATGTTAGCTATGTTTCCGCTCGAACAATATTACAAATACTGTTGTTTTTAATACAGAAAAAATAAGCAGAAAACATGTAGTTTACGCTGTCAATATGTGCGAAATGCAATTCGTTTAAATTTAATTTTGGACAAGTATTTTGGAAAAAAAAATAGTCAAGAACCTAGATAAATACTGTGTAAATCCGAATATCAGCATAATATGGTGGAAATATGCTCGAATTGCAAATGATTTAAGAACTACGTTTGTATGGAGAATTCATCCTCCGCCGGCCCCTTAAAATAATGCACACTCCATGCAGAGGACGACCAGTGAGTTTACTATGAGCTCTTATAGCAGGGCAGAAGTTGAACGTTTCCAGTGAGAGAGAGTGACGGTGCTATAGGTCGTATATAGCTCCGTCTCTCTCTCTCTCTCTCTCACTGGAAACGTTCAACTTCTGCCCTGCTATAAGAGCTCATAGTAAGCCCCCAGAATTGTCTATTCTTCCGTCGACAAAACCCGTTTCTATTGTGGTTACGCTGCGCTTGCTGGCGATTACCGTTTAACAGTTAGGTTAATTATTATTATAGACCGACCGCTTTAATGAGTCTTCGCCCGCGGGGTACAGAGGTGCGGGGGTATGACAACAAGGGTAGCCTAATACACAAGAGCGAGCGAGCGGAATGACTTATGACAAGAATGCGCCTGCCGCCCTCGCCTCCCTCGGTGCCCTTTGTCGTCTTAACCCCGCACCCCTGTACCCCGCGGGCGAAGACTCATTAAAGCGGTCGGTCTATAGAATCCCCAACTCTATCGCTACTTTCTTATCGACGTTTTATTGATTTCTATGTGTACAATGAATTATAAGACAATAAAATTATTCAATCATACCTATTATTCAAATGCGTTTTAACAGAATTATAATTGAAGTAGCATTATAATTTTAAATGAAAAAAGATAAAAACATCAAAAAGGAAGTTATAAATGGATAAAAAATGCTACCTTTCCGTATATATTGTTAAGGAATTTTTAATAACCACAAAAACATGAAAATTATGTATCATGGCAGCTACTAACACTTTTCCCTCTGCCAATCCAATTATAAATTATTGACTCCTCCTTTTTACAAGCTTTTATTTAACTTGAAATGTTTGTATATAAGTTGTCCTGTTCAAAATTTGCAAGTTAAATTTGACCCACTTCCCTGTGTTCGATTGAGTTGAAATTTGGCATACGTATGTAAAATCAGTGACAATGCAATATATTGGTACCATCGAGCTGATCTGATGATGGAGCCGGAAGGCGGCCACAGGAACTCAGTAATAAAACGACGCAACCCTATCGAGTTTGGGCTCGTTTGATTCGTCTTGACAAGGACTCTGGTCCTAGATGATATACAGGCTAACAAAAGCTTGTTTAAAAAAAATACACTTTTTTGTTTTATCTTGTTAGATATTGATACCCATAAAGTCTGTTGAGTTTATCTAGCTAATTTATTTGACCCTGTATAATTATCTATACAGGGTGTTTGGCAGAACGTTGAACATACGAAAATGGTTGATAGGTCATCTGCTACTTACTCAGCCCTAATTTATTTGACCCTGGCCCACTGGATATTTTTTTTTTAATGCAAGTTGAAATTAACATTTAAGTATTTTTTACATCTTTCTGTTAAGTTTGAGGACTCATAACTTGTTTCTAGCTAACATCTGAATAAAGCAATAAGAATAATATAATAATAATTAGAATAATTAATAGAAGCAATAAGAATAATTTTATAAGAATTTGCCAACATTAAAGACTTAAAAAAAAAAAAAAAAAATATTGCCTGTTTTACCCGTTTTTAATAGTTAAGAAAGTGGTGAAAATAGAAGAAAGCAAAAAAAAAAATTTTTTTAATATCCAGGGGACCAGCGCCAAATAAATTAGGGCTGAGTAAGTAGCAGATGACCCCACCTATCCACCATTTTCGTATGTTCAACGTTCTGCCAAACACCCTGTATAAATAAAAAGAGATGTCCTGACTTACTGACTCATTAACGCCCCTTGAACCTAGAAAGCTGAAATTTTGCACAGAGGTTCCCTTTATAATGTCGACAAGGAATAAGGAAGGAATTCCCGGTAGTACGTTCTTGTGGGTTATTTTCCCACAAAGCTGAGAATTGCTCATAAAGAGTGTTGACTTGAATTTTCAAATCGCGATCTTGCTGCGTGTTTTAAAGAGGTCTTCGTTTTAAACCGAAACTTTTCGGTCAAGCTCGAAAGTAACAAATAAACTGTTATAAATTATGTCTTATAAATTCATAGTACACTAAGAAGTCTAAATAATCTAAAATTAAATATATAATTATATTATTAAAATAATAATTATAATTAAAAACTGTTAGTTCAGAGTTCGTCTACAATTTCAGTAATATCACAATTTTAACTTCATACATAGTATTTTTTATTATTAATTATATTTCTTTTTTTTTTCGTTTTAAACTATTAAATTTAATCTTACAGTCGTGCTAAGTTCTTAGTGTTTTTTTTAAGCATTCGTTGTTTAGGTTTATTAAGATTTATCTTGATATTATATGGTGTACCACTACTTGGGGTTTAGGTCACTGTTGGGCATAAAAAAATAAATAAATATCCTTGGACATTTCACACAACGCCATCTAGTCCCAAGCTGAGCAACCTAATGCTTGTGTTATGGTAACGAGATGGCTGATAAACTACTTATATACATTTTTTTTTTTGTAAATACATACATATTATAGATAGAAAAACACTCAGACTCGGAACAAATACTTGTAGGTCGTACAAATATTTGTTCCGTGCGGGAATCGAACCCGCGACATGCTGCGCAGCAGTCAATCGCTCAACCACTGCGCCAAACGTGTCGTCAAATCGTTTTAACTCAGAGAGTTAATGTATGTATGTTTATACATCCATATCCACAAACTCATATAGAGTGATTAATGACGGGGGTAGGTAGTTTCTGTCTACCCCCGTTGGAAGACAGCATGAGTTTGTCTGTGTGTATGTGTAAAATATTACAAACATAACACCAAGCATGTAATTCTTAAAGTATAGGCAGATCTGAATAACAATTGATAGTTTACCTATGCTAGAATTAAAACTTGTCATAAAATCGATACTATCGATATAACATGAAAGGTACACTAGTATAGATTTCATTTAGAAGGTAATGCTGTCGGGAGTAGCCTTTTCCTAACTATGTTGGGGTTGGCTTCCAGTCTAACCGCATGCAGCTGAATGCCAGTATTTTACACGGAGCGACTGCCTATCTGACATCCACAACCCAGTTACTGGGTAACACAATTGTAAGACTGGTTGTCGTAGCTCTCAATAAACCATATCTATTTAATAATAACACTACTCCACATTCATAGATATAGATTATAATGTATTTTTTCCCAGCAGTGGCATATAAAGCCTGTCGACGTCACAGTAGTGACGTATGCCATGTGATGTCATAATGTATTTCATGTATGTATATTGTTAATGTGTTGTGTTACAAATAATATGTTCCTTACTGTATGACTTTTCTGTTATATTCTGTGAGTGTTCTACATTATTTGCTTGTATTTTTGTCGATACATTGTCTAAAGGAATTTTATCTCAACTAGCGGTTTCTGTAAGACTATTCATTATGTATGCTATATGGTTATATTTAGCTTTTGTCCTTATAAAACGCCAGTTTTGTATTGACAAAAGTATTTTAGAAGTATTTATTTAAGTGCAGTGGTGGCCTGGTGGTAACGGCTGCGATTTACGAGTTGTAGGTCGTAGGTTTGAACCCAGACAGGCGCTTTACTTTATGTTAACTATTTCATCACCACTGCTCTCAAAACGGTGAAGGAAAACATCGTGAGGAAACCGGCATGTCCTAGAACCAAAAATTCGAACACATGTGACATTTACCAATCCGCACTGGTCCCGCGTGGTATATTACAGCCCACTCCCTCTCACCGAGAGGAGGCTGGTGTCTCAGCAGTGGGAACATTGTAGGCTGATTATGTTTATGATGAAGTTGGTATTTTAGATACAACACCTAATTCTATAGATTAAAATGAATAGTCTTTTAGTAACCATGGATCGACAAATGACAGCAAGTACTGGGTGTGATTTTAATCACAATTATCCTCTTAAGGGGTCATTGTACTCATCATTATGAACAAATTTTACTATGGGACCACACTTGAAATCGCGAAAAAAATGTGTAGGCAACAGCTGATTTTTTTCACGCTTTCAGCATAGTAAAAGTTGTTCATAATGATGAGTACAATGACCCGAATGAAGGCTCTTACAGACAGAGGCGATATCGCGTCGCGACGCGATATTTTTCTACGGATATAATATCGTAATATCGCGTTGCGGACGCGATATCGCCTCTGTCTGTAAGAGCCTTGAATGATTAAGATTACACCCTAAATAATGTAAGCACATGAAAATATGTTCTTAGTATGACCGCAAAGTATATTTTATTAGTGTGTTGAGTGCATTCTATTGAAATAATGTTAATAACAAACTAATATTGTGTCTAGCTGTATCGGTACATGATAAAGTATACATCATCACTATTTCAGCCAAAAAGCTGGACATGGGCCGCCCCCAAGCACCGCCACTTCGACCGGTTCTGTGCTTCCCGCATCCAGCGGATTCCTACGGCCTTTACAAGGTCATCGGTCCACTTTGTGGGAGGGCTACCAACTTTACGTCTTCCGGTACGCGGTCGCCACTTCAGAAGCTTTCGGCCCCATCGGCCATCTGTTCTGCGAGCAATGTGCCCTGCCCACTGCCACTTAAGTTTGGCAATTCTTCGGGCTGTGTCGGTTACCTTGGTTCTCCTACGGATCTCTACATTTCTGATTCGATCGCGTAGGGAAACTCCAAGCATAGCCCTCTTCATTGCCCGTTGGGTGACTTTTAGCCTTCTAAGAAGGCCAATTATGAGCGACCACGTTTCATTGGCAACACGCACTGGTCAAAGATTTTCGTCTTGAGACTCTCCGGTATATGAGACGAGAAGATATTGCGAAGCTTCCCGAACGCTGCCCAGCCGAGTCGGATTCGACGATTGACCTCTTTCTCGAAGTTCGACCTACCTAACTGGACAGTTTGTCCTAGGTAAACATACTCGTCCACAACTTACCCTAACCTTGTCTTTTATCATCTGCCTAGCCGGCTTCCTGTTAAACCGGATGCAGCTGAATACCAGTATTTTACATGGAGCAACTGCCTATCTGACCTCCACAACCCGGTTACTGGGTAATACGATATCCCTTGGAGTTTCGGGCTTCTGACGACCCGTAACGACTGTCAAAGATCCACGAATGACAGCCGGGACCAACGGCTTAACGTGCTTTCCGAGGCACAGAGGAGTCTTGTTAGCTGAGCTTTGCATTTGTGTGAGTGCACATAGTGTAGGTGTGACGTCCGTTTGCTTGGTGTAAACCGGTTTATACTGGTTGTATCGGCTTTTGTTCATTTAGTACGAGAGGCCATGAGCAAAACCATGTCGCATCGTTGTAAAACGATAAGACGATTGAAGATTTTGTCTTACGTAAAACGATAAGACAAAAATTTTGGTCATGGGCTCTCGTACCATTTTGGTGATCACTCACACAAATGCCAAGCTCAGCTTAGGCCTCGCGGACTGAACCCATTCATGGACCAACCGCGGCTGGCTGTTATTACTTAGCCACAAACCTCCCCTTGTCTTTATAGTCTGAAATCTCCAACGCAGTGAGCAGTGTGGTGGTCAATGCTCATCCCTTCTCTCTGTATGAGCAGATGCCTTTGCCCAACAGTGGGACAATTGATAGGCTGCTATTATTATTGACACAGTTAGACATAGTATTCGTTTACCGTTTGTATTCAAAATGTAGCGTCCCTCGTGTATCTGATAATAGCAATAATACGGTTTAATGCAGAAAATGAAGGAACTAAAATTAATATCTACTTACCTTTTTAGAGTACCGTACATAAAGGGTGCTAACGCGATCCTATTACTAAGACCCCGAATGCATTATGAACAATTTTTACTATGGGACCAAAACTGAAATCGCAAAAAAAAAAAATTTGACGAGTTATGCGAACTTAAATGTAGGGATCAGCAGATTTTTTTGGTTTGGTCCCATAGTAAAAGTTGTTGTTAATGATGAGTACAATGATCCTTAAGAGGTTTTCAGCAGCGTTTGCAGTCCTTTTACAGTTATCTTACCTCTGATTTCGCATCACAGTGACCTTTATTGTCGTCTCTATGGCAGCTGTCAGATGTGAAATAATTGTGAAGAGACTGTTTAAGAGAGCTTTCGAATTTTGCCACCTCACTCGCTCTCACGGGACCTTTTCAAGATTGAAATGAAAGATGCTTTTTTTGGAAAATGTAATCAATTAGCGAACTAGTAAATAATATTAATTTAATAGGTAAAAATACATTTCATTATTGTCTTATCTAATAAACTCAGCTCAAAAAGTGTTATCTGTTTTTGAGATGAGTTAAATAAATGCCACAATAAAAATGTGTTTTTAATAATTACCTATTATATTAATTGTTCGCTAAGATTATTACATTTTTCAAAATAGCATCTTTTCATTTAAGGCGAAAGCGCCAGGGTAGCCCGCGAAATTCAAAATTTCTTACGTTTTTTGCAATTTGTAGGTCAGTGTGAGCTTGTATGTTGATTAAAATATGATTCGCGGCCGTAGCTAATACGGCTTTACAGAATTATAATCATTAGAATCAGCAATATAACTCCATAAATTAGCATTTACCTCAAACCTCATAATTTCATGAAATCGCTAGATTTGAGATAAATGCTAACTTATGGAGTTGTATTGCTTATTCTAATGATTATAATTCTGTAAAGCCATATTAGCTACGGCCGCGAATCATATTTTAATCAACATACAAGCTCACACTGACCTACAAATTGCAAAAAACGTAAGAAATTTTAAATTTCGCGGGCTACCCTGGCGCTTTCGCCTTAACATTCTTAAAACTTCGGTGCCGTGTGAGCGAGTGAGGTGACAAAATAAAGCTTTGGTTTGGGTCAAACCAATGCTTTATTTTGTCACCTCTCTTATCTTTGTTATCTCTCTTTAGGAAACCAAAGTTTAACCGAGTTGGCAGGAACGTATTCTACAGTCTATAGCACACAATATCAACTCGGAAAGTGATCGTCACCGTTTCGACGCGGTTCGTGAGCTTGTCCCGAGGCGAGGCGATTACGTTACGATTCCGATTAGAAAGAAAAAAAGAAAGAAAAATGCGTTTATTTGGCATTACAGCAAAATAAAATAGGTACACCTTAAAACTATAAAAACGTAAAACAATTATTGCAATGCCAAAAGGGCCTCAGCTCAGCATATTGTCAGATGACAACACAAGGTCTGCCACCTGACGCTGATTTTCAGCTGCAACCCACATTATTATTGATGTGATGATTAGTGTGCGTTGCAGTAGAGAGTTTCATACTGTCCGCGAGGGCTAAGCTGAGCTTTGCATTTTGTGTGAGTGTCACCAAAATGGTACGAGAGCCCATGACCAAAATTTTTGTCTTATCGTTTTATGTAAAACAAAATCTTCAATCGTTTTACGTTTTACAACGATGTGACATGGTTTTGGTCATGGCCTGTCGTACTAAAAGAACAAAAGCCGTTTACCAAAAAGCAGTATAAACCGGTTTTAAACCAAGCAAAGGACGAATCGCGCTCAATGCCGGACGTCACACCTACACTATGCAAATAGACACAAATTTAAAGCTCGGACTGTACAAATAATACTGTACGGTTTGAGTTGATACGGTAACAATCCCTTTCCGAGTTGATATGTGTGCTCTATGACCTTTAATTGTGGTGTAAGGAATTCACGGGCGGACGAAGTCGTTGGTAAAGTGACGAATATATTTTTTTAAGTTTTTAGTAAATTTTAGTTCTTACATTTTCTGCATGAATTTGTTAGAAATGAATGTTTAAATGTCTAAGTGATGACATTCCATGTTGTGTGCCGTGTGAGGTCAAAATGTCCACGAGGGTGACTGTCGACCGGTTGTAATGTGTTGTTGTGCCGATCCCGGGCTGGGTAAAACTGCACTTAGTTGGGTGAAACTGCGCTTAGATTGGGCGAAACTGCGGTTAGATTGGGCGAAACTGCGCTAAGATTATGCAAAACTGTGCAACGATGGTGTGAAACTGCTCAATACTATACATCTAAAAACCTGTGCAAGTTTTGTGCAAAGCAAAATGTACTGTTCTGAACAACAGCCAAACTTAAAAGCATGTTAAAATGGAAATCACATAAGCAATTCAAGTACGGGATCTGGCATAGCATGACTATTTAATTTATACAGGCTGTAAGTGTAAATAGTGTTATCCTTTTAAGGGGTCATTGTACTATGACATTATGAACAACTTTAACTATGGGACCAAACCTGAAATCGCGAAAAAAATCAGCCGATCCCTACATTTTGACGAGTTATGCGAACAGCAGATTTTTTTTGCGATTTCATTTTTGGTCCTACAGTAAAAGTTGTTCATAATGATGAGTACAATGACCCCTTAAAAGGATAACGGTATTTACACTTACAGCGTGTTTACGGGACTTTACTTATAAATGTACGTTGTAATACAGATTCTAGCTGTTAAGTCGCCCTGATAGAATACTGGATTAAGTTGGATATAGGCGGCTCCTAAGCGCGATAAAAATGTTTTTAAAAAATTGTGAAGAATAAATAATTACAAATCGATGCCGGGGCAAGTCAGCATATTATCTAGAAATAGTATTTAAAAAAAAAAAACAAGTCGTTTGTCTGTGAGTTTGCTTATTACTTCTGAAAACATCATCTGCCTAGCCTTTTCCCAACTATGTTGGGATTAGCTTCCAGTCTAAGCGGATGCAGCTGAATACCAGTATTTTACATAAAGCGACTTCCTATCTGACCTCCACAACCCAGTTACTAGGTAATACGATACCGCTTGGTAAGACTGGTTGTCAGACTTTCGGGCTTCTGACGACCCGTAACGACCTTAGCGCATCCCCGTTAATGCATTTTTTTTTATCTCCTTATATTTAATGCAATCTGTTCTGGGACATTCAGCAATAAGTAAATTATGGTTACTGAGTTGATGAAGCTACTGCCGCATTTTATCGACTAAAGCTTATTCATGCTGGTTGTATTTAGTAAGTCTTGTGGTTTTTTCAGTCTTGTGGCGGTAACGGGGTTTGACACGTGGACATAGAGAATAGATGTGTCTCACTTCCACACTTCATACTGTAATCATGGCAACGTCTAGAGGTTCAATGTCTTTGGGCCGCATGTTCGCTTTGTTTCTTCCTAGTGCATGGTCACTTTTGTGAGGCTAACGCTCAGTCCATGTTTATGGTTTGACATAACGTTCATTTGCGAGAAGCTTGACATAATTCAAAAAGAGCAATTTTTGGCTATTATGATTCAAAAGTTTAAAAGCAGCGGTAATAGTGCGACGAAGCTTAAAGTCACATCTTGCTCCGTCATTTTTGGGCTTAGAGCAATGTTGTTTTTGTAGCAAAAATAATAAAATTTGCCGTGTTCACCTCTATTGCATACTCAACTTAAAATTTGTGGTATTTTTAGTTATGTCACCCTTCTTGCCAATGAGCGATAAGTTCCATTGCTAGTTAATTTGAGCTTATACAGGGTGAAGATGTGGTCAAAATTAAGGGTGTGGCCATCAAATTGAACAACTTTATCCATGGGACCAAGATCGTAAATGCGAAAAAATAATCAGTCTTCCAATACAAAACTTCAACTCGACCCAAATGTATGGGACGACTGATTATTTTTTTACGATTACAATGTTAGTCCTATGGAGAAAGTTGGTCAGTTTGATGATCTGTGCCACACCCTTCAGTTTAATCAAACCTTTCTGATACACCCCGTATTGCATAAATAGTAATAAATACTCACAAGTCAAAGCATTTATTTCAAACAAACGAATTACAGGCACTTTTGCATTGTCAAGGGATTGGTCAATGAGAAAAATGGAGCTTGTTGCCATTTTCAAAGCGTAGTAGGTTCCTATGGAGAAGTACGGGCAAGAAACCACGAGCACTAAGTAAAGTCCATTTATAGCGTATTCATATTAGAGCGGCTATGTTAATATACGATGTTGTTTACTATTTAGTGTCCTCTCTTCTTAGTTTTAATAATTAGTAATTAAATAAGTTTACAGTAATGTTTCCTAATACAAGCGTCGGTGGTAGCTACGGTTATTTTGTGTGGAGCTTATACAATGCATGTTTCATTCATCTCCGTATAACTACTGACTTATCTGCCAGCTAATACTGTGTTATCTGGTAGATAGTGACTGTATAGCAATAATGTTATGCTTTGAAGTATTAAAAATTGTGAAATATACAAAATACAATTTTAACTTTCTGACAAAACAATTTTTTGTTGTTTTCAAACTTTTAACCATTAATTTATGTGTCGACAATATTTGCACACGATTATTTTAATAATATTGGAAAAATGGCCAAGCGTATTATTAAAGTCGGTTATGTAAAAATGTATGAAACATGCTTTCTTTTTTGCAGTATTTTAGAGTTGGGCTTATTGTAAGTTGTCCAAATACATGATTACTTTCACCTCCTTAAAGATTGACAATTAAAACAAAGTCAGTCTGTATATTTACCTCCGCATAAGATACCGCAGTCCTGCCGACCACGTTTGATTGTAGTCGTGAAGTCGAAATATATTTATATAGTTAGACTGTATTAAGTTTGTACGCAGTGCGCGATGCGCTTGTAAATACAATAAATTGTGATTTGTACAAAGCGATTCGTGTGGTTTTATTTATTGTTAAATACCTATAGTTTATCCTTCCTTATGTCGGCGTTCACACGAGCGTAATAAAATCGCGCCGGGATTTTATCGCGCACTGGATTTTCAACTCTCGTTGTTGAGCCGAGCGTTGCGAATGCATCCCAGCGCGACGAAAAACACACTGTTGGATTTTCAACTCCCGGCGCTAAGCAGAGTTGAAAATCCAGTGCGCGATAAAATCCCGCCGCGATTTTGTTACGCTCGTGGAAACGCGGGTTTAGGCTTTGGTTTTCGGCGTTCACCGCTATCTTAAGCTACGGTTTCCCAGAAGGGGGGCCTAGACAAAATCCCTTTTCTGTTAGCGTTAAGAGCGTTAACGTCGCGCGCGCTGGCAACGTCGCATTTATAAAGGTTTTTTGTGATTATTTTAATAAATTTAAATGAAATGACTAATTTCCTCTCTCAAATTCTTAGATCGTTGGTATTTATAAGTATGTATGCTATTTTTTGACGGTTATTTTGGTATTTACTCTTTTTTTTTTTTTTTTTTGAGGGTGGGAAATCATCAAATAACTTCTCCCGCTCTGGGTGGAGCGGAAGGGCGTGTCAGACTTTTACTGACTAAAACCCACCCGTGTTCCTTCAGTTGCCTATGCCAGGGCCGCGGTAACTTCTTCAAACAACCCGCGACCCCAGCGGCGTCGGCCCTATTGGACCCCGTCACTTGCTGACATCTCTTTGAGGCGCGCGTGGAACACAACGCGCCGTCGACTCGGGCCAGCCGGTCGATTCTGTAAAAATCTCACCGTGAAAACTTAGGTGAAGTGGGTTTGTTTTTGCTAGGAATTGACACTATTGACAGCTCACTCCACGCTCACTTCACCTAAGTTTTCACGGTGAGATGGTTACAGAATCGCACTGCTGGTCCTTACCGGACGGCGAGCTACCCGCTGCTCACCGTCCGCAGGCCCGCGCTTACGGTGGCCGGAAATCGCCCCGCGATTCCCGCCGCCCAGGGCGTCTCCTGCGGCGATTGAGGCCGTGAGGCTGCCTCTCCCTCACGCGCTCCGCCTCCTCCTTCGCGAGCATCACTGCTTCGCAGAAGGAGGTGACGGCCTCCCATGCACTCTCGCTCCGCACCATGGCCTGGACCAGTAGTGCTATTCTGTAAATATCTCACCGTGAAAACATAAGTGAAGTGATCTCAAAGTGAGCTGTCAATAATGTCAACCCCTAGAGCGTCAGGTGGAATGACGGCTCACTATACGCTCACTTCACCTAAGTTATCACGGTGAGATGTTTACAGAATAGCACTACAGGCTCGGACGCGAGAGATCGCCGCCGCCGATCGCCTCCGTGAGAACACGGCGGTGCTCTGCCCAAGCCGGGCAGACCTCCACTGTATGCTCCACCGTGTCCTCCGGGCGATCCACACAATGGTAACACCCGGGCGTAAGTACTTTGAGCCTGGACACAGCTTCATGTCAGCCGATAGCTTTCATCATCAAGTGGAGTAAGCAAACCAATTTACTAAGTATTTTCACAATACTGTGCAGTCTGCATGATCTGGAGAAGTTGACGTAAAAGTAATGATGGCCGTTGGAGATTTTTATGATTAGGTGTTCATTCTGCACACCGACCAGAATTTACTTGCGTGAAATCGTTAAAGCGGTTCAAGTTAGGCGAGGGTTTTTAAAATTATATTTAACTAGCTTTTTCCCGCGGCTACGCCCGCGCATGTATTATACATATACAACGTGTTAATGAAATAACCCAAAACCTCTTAAGGGGTCATTGTACTCATCATTATGAACAACTTTTACTATGGGACAAAACCTGAAATCGCGAAAAAAAATCAGCTGTTCAGTACATTTTGACGAATTATGCGAACATAAATGTATTGAACAGCTCGATTTTTTTTTCGCGATTCCAGGTTTGGTCCCATAGTAAAAGTTGTTCATAATGATGAGTACAATGACCCCTTAAGAGGTTGTGGGTTATTTATTTTAGGTACACCTTGTATAAGCCTTCCTCTTAAATCACTATCTATTAAAAAAACCGCATCAAAATCCGTTGCGTAGTTTTAAAGATCCAAGCATACATAGGGACAGACAGACAGCGGGAAGCGACTGTTGTATGTAGTGAAGAAATCATTCAGAGAAAATCATTATTTATTGCAATTTATTTTTTGAAAACGAAACAGGAAAATAACGGAATGCCTGCCGAGCCCATTCCAAAAACTACAGCACGAGGTAGGTACCTGTTATTAGTGAACAAAGAAAATCATATGCGTGTGGTGTGTCAAATATTAATTGATTAGCGTATCTCTTACAGCAGGTATAGCTTTCACTTAAAAATCAAAATCTTTACCATCCATACGTATTGTGTGTATAGAGTCATGAGGAACAGAGGGTAAAGTTCACTCATCCTCTATTGAAAAGGGAGGACCCTCTGACCGGATGGGTGTTGTCTGGTGGGCAACTGCCCCACGGTTAATGTCGGGTTGTTGTATACCTATATGCTAGTCGCGCGGTAAACTCTCATAATCTCATTGCGCAATGCAGGTTGCGGGACGTCATGTCCTTGTGATGCGTAGTTTGTATGTGGCGATGTAGATGCCACCACATGTGTATTACAAGAAGTAACAAGGCTAGAATGGAGATGTTACAAGGAATAAAACAACAAATGTGAAAATGAAACTTTTTAATCACTATTTATAAATTACCAGATAAAAAAAATTAAAATCCTAAAACCCTAATAAAAAAATAACATTCTTTTTTTGGGCCCTCGTGGTAACACGTTAAGGTAATTGCGCTGTGGTAGCCCGCGAAATTCATATTTTCTTGCGTATTTACAATTTACAGGTCAGTGTAAGGTTGTATCTTAATCAAAATATGATTCGCGACATTAATAATTATGTATTTACATAATTCTAACAATAAAATCATTAATTACCTATGTAACGCAGCCTTTTATAATGTGTGAGAACGTGCCCTTAAGCGCGGCAACGGGAGTATACACAACCGCCCGCGCCTGAGGACCTGCGTCAGGCGGAATGTGAGGACGCCGTGGCGCCTCTCTAACCACTCCTCAAAGAGGGGACTTATCGTCGCAATTGTGGCGTGCCCAGCGCTGGGTTGCGACAGTCGCACTCTCCATGTCGCCATGATCCCGCCGGAGCTCTGTCCGCTGTGCCGTGATTTCTCGCGGCAGCGGAGTTACGCCCCGCCGTTTCGCCTCCTCGCGCCACTCCCACACGGCACGGCAGTGCGCGCAGGGCCTTACCGGTGTCTGCGGTAAAATCTAGGGTTTACCGACTGAATGCCAATGAAATTAAAGACAGTTTTAGAATAATTCGGGGTTTTACCGGTGAGATTTGGTAAATATTAGAATTTACGGGTAAATCCTAATATTTACCGCAGTTCGGGCTTTTACAGTAACATATAGGTAGATGAGTATGTATCAAAACAAACTTACATGTACTTATTTGTATGACTATAATAATATTTCAGTAACTATTTTCGTAGTTTTCTCAATCAATTGACATGACATATTATTGTAATACAAAGAACATCACTGTACTTTTTCTTTGTAGTAGTCGCATAGACAAACTAATGAGGTTGAACTCCAAAACTCCTCCTCGATTTTATGTGAAAATGTTTGGAACATAATAATCGTTAAATAAAATAAAATATCAACATTCACTACTCCAAGATAATTACCCATACAACTATGTGTATTATAATATATGCTTTACATTGTTCTCTGAGCACCTTATGTCAAAAATTATTGTCACCCTACCCTACTACACAATTCAAAAATAGTCGATTTCGGTATCTATGAAGATTTTTAGTTTAATCGTTATTCTTATTAGTAACAAATAACACCAATTTGTTGCACAATTTTTTTCACAAAAAGAGACTATTTTGTATTTGTCTAATCTGTCATACGATAGGCGTATTAAAACGGAAAACAAAATAAATGGAGGATTGAGGGCCCGAATTTTGTCAAGGTCATAACTTTCAAACAACAAGAAATGGTGACCTGCTCTTGCTTTCACAAATTTTCACAATTTATTTAGTATCTTATAGGATTACAAACAGTAGCTTTAAGTTAATGGTTTCATTTTATTTGCGTGATAAACTTTTACGTGTGTGAGGATTGAGGGCCCATTTTGAACGAAGATATACCAAGTAGGACAGTGTTTTGCGATAATATCTTGTTTTCACAAATTTTGTTTGGTATAAGCTTAGATTTTGGCATAAAGACTTTATCTGTAGTGTCCATAGTTTATCAGGTACAGGCGGGCCCTCAATCCTCTATGTGAGAACTGAGGGCCCCACTTTACAGTCCATATCTCGCAAAGTTGACTTTCACAAAATCTGATTCCAACTTTCACAATTCTTTGGGAATGTTCACTAAATCCTAAGCATATTTTCAAAGAGTTTTAATAAAGTGGCCCTCACACCACACGCAAATAGAAAATCGGATATAATTATGAAACTAGAACCTCTCATGCCTTCAAAACATGAATGTCAAGATGACGGGACCCCGCCAGGTACATCGAATATAATGTAACTAGGATTTAATACAACATTTCTACTATTTCATACTTTCATAATAAAATTCTACACTCATAAACTTCCAAAATATTGTACAAAGAAAGTGGTCCCGCTATTTTGATATCAAAATGACGGGACCACAATTCAGTTAATAAAATCACATGGTCTGATCTTAAGCTGTACATACCAAATTTTAATACGATTTAGTACGACTACGTTTGAATCGTTATTATTCTTTAAAAACTGTAATTTCAAGAAAAAAAAGTGTTTATTATATTTACATCAGAAAAGCGCCTGAAGAAAAAGTATCATCACATTTTAAGCCAAGCATCATTTTATAGCTCTTACAATTAGCGGGAGCTATTTTGATATCAAAATGACGGACCACAATTCAGTTAATGAAAAACACATGGCGTGATCTCAAACTGTATACACCAAATTTTAATACGATTTAGTACGAATACGTTTAAATCGTTATTATACTTTTAAAACTGTCATTTCAAGGAAAAAATGTGCTTATTATATTTTACATGTTTTTTGACATCGTGAAGTCAAACCCCGCTGCCATCGTTTTCATGTCCGCAGTCACTGCGTGACGGCCACCGATGTTCTAGGTAGGTACTAGGTAACCGTGGCTTATGTAAATTAAACAACATGATTACCTATTGAAAACATAACTTTATTCTATCATAAACAATGGCATTTACAGTAATGGCTAACAAATCAAATTAGGTACCTACCTACAAGTCATATTTTCTCAATAACCAGCACCTTATTTACGTAACACACATCAATCGGAGGTATAATTTTGACAGTTCAACAACATTCATTGCGTTATTTACGGTGTGGAGAAGACAATTTTTCGAACATAATGAAGCAATGGATTAGCAATAAGCTTCAAAATCATTCAGATAGTGTGTTACGCAATTAGTTAGGGTGCTGGTACACAATCTTATTTAGTATCTACCATAAATCCTAACTAAACTATTTTACATGTATTTCGGTTGAAACGATGATTTTTAATCACATCATTGATTAAAAAACTTTTTTACAAAAACAAAAACCGACTTCCAAAAAAGAACACTACAAAGTGAAAAATAACTTTAATTTCGGAAGTCGGTGTCTTTGGAACTGTATTTTAGTTTTTTGCCACCGACTTCCGAAATTAAAGTTATTTTTCACTTTGTAGTGTTCTTTTTTGGAAGTCGGTTTTTGTTTTTGTAAAAAAGTTTTTATTTTTCACTTTTTAGTGGTTCAGTTTGTAATTTATCTAAGTTTCAATAACCCAATGTCAGCTGCTCATCACGTTTTACAAAATGTTGCTTTTCCCGATGCAGGGCCGTTAATTTTTGAGGAGTTCTCCTAGTAAGAACCAGGAGAAACGGAGCTCATGGTGAAGTCACCATTACCATTATTTTGACGAGCATAAACCATATTAAAGTAATCGAATCGCAACCTGTTATATACTTAGATATAATTGAGTATTTCCGATGGCCCTCTGTGGTCTTCATCATCAGTTCCAGCTCACCGAATGGTACTTTCCGAGAGCAAATGCACGAGTTACTATAAAAAATACCGAAATCGATATAGGTGTGCCCATAAAATTTGAGGGTTTCCCTCGATTTCCATGGGATCCCATCATCAGATCCTGACTTGATGATCATGGGACCACTTGGGACGTATACCCTTTCGAACAAAAAAAGAAAAATCCAAATCGGTCTAGCCATTTTCGAGTAATCGGGGAACATACATAAAAAAAAAAAATAAAAAAAAAAAAAGGTTCCGACGAATTGAGAACCTCCTCCTTTTGGAAGTCGGTTAAAAATGATCGTGTGCCGACTACCTAGGTACTCATGTCATCATACATGAATACCTAGGTAGTAGGCACACGTCATATTTGAACCGGACGAATTCGTAGGTAGGTACTTACCTAAAGGAAGCTCCTAAACGGGCTATACTTTCCCGGCAATATGTGGCTGTACTATTGGCAACTATTGCTCGGCCATCTCGAAAACATTTTATTACAGCTTATGGCTGAGCAATCTATGGCTGGGCCACAGCCATGTTGCAATATACTGCAACTACTTATATGGCCCATGACTCAAACCCGTGCTGGGAATTCAGGAAATGAATCGTTTTTAGAGGATTTAATGTGTCCGTTTTAGGCCCGCTCGACATACAGCAATATTGCATAATCTGGCTGTATGCATGGCCACCGTGTTGCAGCCACATAGGTATTACAGTAATATATTGCCCCTTTAGAAGCACCTTATATAGGTACCAAAGTTCAAACAATTTCGTGCAATATCCAAAAGCCTCATTATTGGCTGTCTGTGGCATACCATAAAATTAAACAACAACAAAAGCTGGTGCTTAAGCGATGCCAAGTCATTTGTGTGTATCGTATGCCACAAGCACTGATACAACAATGGCCACAATAAAAAAACTGGCGTCGCGCGTCGCTTTAATGGAGCTTCAGGCATGAAATTGTTCGAACTTTGGCATGGCATGACGTTCAAGAGCACGATATGCCTTCCTCTAGGCACGATATGCATAGATTTTGGCGCTATATACTAAGGTATGAGCAGAATGCACGATATCCTATAGTTAGTGCACAATTTTAACAAAACTAGCCATAAACTACACGCTCTTGGCAAGTTCTTGCGACTTGGCGATCACGTCTTCAATGGTCCCTACCATGTAGAAAGCCGCCTCGGGGATATGGTCCAGTTCACCTTGAAGGATCTGTCAGCGAAAAGGTTTGGTTATTAAGGTCGGACTACTCTAAACTTTTATGAAAGAAAAGATTAAGATTTTTTTTTAAATTAACTACATTAAAATGACACTTCAACTGTCAGTTTTTCCTTGAATGGGAACCTTTTTTAACGAAATGACAGAGATTAAGAGTCCGGACATAGCAGCGCACATTTTTATTTGTAGGTAAGTATGCAGTGCAGCAAACCTATCCGGCCCGGTGACGGCGGCAATATCGCTGAACTAAAATTAAAAAAAAAAAACCGGCCTCGTGCTTGTCGGACTGCGCACAATGAAGGGTTCCGAAGTTGGGATGAATTTATCTCAAGAACAAACTTAACATTGTAGTTGAAAAAGCGACGCGAGAAAAACATCATCCTGTCTCTTTCTGTCGCGCGGTCGGGTAAAAATGACAGATCATGTCACTTTTCATAGTGATTTCGTTAAGAGAGAGAGAGAGATAAGAGACACTTATTTGTAGAAACACGAGTATACATACAAGGCATGCAGGTTGTTATAAACAAAGAATATCCGTCATGTTCGGCCTTTGTGGTATACAAATATACAGGTTAGAAATTATAGGTATTTAAACAAAGCTAAAAACATTATCAAATTGTCACACAAACTAAAAATTAAAATTAAACAATAAATTACAAATTTGAATCGTTAGTTCCAATGAAAGCCACCGGGCCTGATAAGCTTGCTGCACTAGACATAATGGCTAGTTTATACAGTGCGAGCTAGCGTGCGAGTCGGCCTACCGAGTAGCTGCAGTGCAGCAACTCGCACTGTGTGGACGTATCATACGAGTTACTTGCACTTGCGAGTTGGACATTTCTCGCGGCCGAGTAAAGTCAACATTTTTTTGTTTTCATGCGAGCTAGCGTCCAAGTCTGCCTACCGAGTAGCAGTGAAGCAACTCGCATTGTGTAAACAGCCAAGGCAGCCGAGCTACTGACATGCGAGTACACAGTGCAAGCAGCTATGTTTATTATCTAGTCAGCAGCTCGCATTGTGTAAACCAGCCATTAGTATTGTCACAGCAGATAATATAACTACGTAATTGTCAATCATCAGCTCACCCTTTTGAATCCTTTGATAGTCTCCTCCAATTTCACCAGCTTACCGATATGCCCGGTGAACACTTCAGCCACCTGCGAAATTATCACGACATTAACTTAACATCACGCCTGTAACCCGATGGGTTGGGCAGACAGCCATGTAGGTAGGTACGAGCATAGGGGGCGACCCTATTGCCACCAACCGGGCACTTATCCAGACTCCGGGCTGCCCACTCAGAAATTCCAGATGGAAAAACCCAATAACACTTTGCCCCACCTGTAATCGAACCCAGGACCTAATGCTCAGCAGTAGCGCTCGACATTGCAACGTCATGTTGAACTTAGGTAGGTACCTATCAATATCCAGAATATCTAGATTGTCACAATTTGCAGAAATAGTCAGAATCATCGATCCTATGTAAAGAATCCGACAAATAATAAACACATAGGAATAAGGTTCACATTTGTAAGAAACGCTTACTTAGCAAAATAGTTAGCCCGTGCGCGCACTGCGGTGCGGTGGAATGCGTTCCGTTAGGCCGTGCGCGCACTGCGGTGCGGTGGAATGCGTTCCGTTAGGCCGTGCACGCACTGCGGTGCGTACCGGTAACAAAACGCATGACCGCAGTGCGCGCACTTCAAAGACGTTCCATACTTCACAGATTATGCGTTAGAAAAACGCACCGCAGTGCGTACAGGGCCTTAAAAAGTGGTGCCGGTCTGTGAATCTTGCCACTAGCGGTAGAAAATGAACGTCTTAATACCTGGAAGGGCTGCGATAGGAACCGCTGTATCTTGCGCGCGCGCGCCACCGTCAGCTTGTCATCCTCGGACAACTCATCCATTCCCAGGATAGCGATGATGTCTTGCAGAGACTTGTAGTCCTGGATGAAGGAAGCCATTATTATAAAAACTAAAAGATGTGAATAGCTTTGCCTTCACCTTCACCGGTCACTACGCACATTTGCAGTAGGTATAGTCGCCGGTACGTAACTTGGGATGCGCATTTGATTTCTTTAACTTCTTCTAAACTGACATGTTTAAAAATAAATTATATCAATACCATAGAATAATGGCAATCAATAAAAGTTTTTATCTACACCCATGCCATAAATCCTCTATAAAAGTCTCTGAAACAGTTAGCTTATTGCCAATATTAAAACAGCCAGTGTCATAGTAACCATGGTAACTGTACTGTTCGTGCACTTAACTTGATATCGGCTCACTGCCTAACTCGCCGCACGCGCGTCCGTCCAGCTTCGTGATTCCAAGTAGAGTGAGTGAGGGAGGGGGAGTATGCCCCGCTCCCCCACCATACTATAGCGCGCGGCGTGTACGCATGAGACGACAGAACTATATCTACAAACACTACATCTCTTCCTTATTTTAATGAAAGTTTTAGATATAGTAATAACTTTTATTATATTTAGTATCGTCTTTATTAGAGCATCATAACAACCTTCTACATTTTAATTGACATCACAAAGGTAATGTACTCTTTAGTTTAAAACTATTTTGATCAATGTCCGCCACTTTTCGCCAAGCGGGTCAAATATTCTTTATTATTTTTCTTTATTCCTTTTCCATTAACTTTTCAAATATCATAATCAACTAAAGGTTACGATTTAGCATAACATTAATAGCATCAAATAATCTTTCCAATATTCTGGTTTTAACAAACACTTTGAAATAACTAACTAATTTAATACTTCCTTCACTTCCCAATTAATCTTTTATTATTAACATTTAACCTTATAACACTCCGCTTGTTCCTGTTCCTAACTTCCTTCGCTTTTCTAATGACAATTTATCAACTATAACTAACATCATGCTTCCTAGTTCTTAATTTTAAGCATAACATCCGATTTTCATATATTTTAGTAATTTATTCTTCGTTAGCAAGTTCTTTGCTTCTAATTTATTACTTCTTAAACTATAATTCTTCTACTCCTCTTCTTCTCTTTCTGGAACTTCTGTTTCGTCTTCTCTTATAACTTTTCATTCTCCTTCTACCTTTTTAGGTGTACTATATTTCGTCTCAAACGTTGTCCTGTTTCCTCGTTTTCTACCTCAACATCGCCTCCTAATCGTGATTTAACTGTATATTGTGTGCAAATCCACTACTGTACTATTGACCAGATCCACTACCGTACTATTGACCAGATCCACTACTGTACTATTGACCGGATCCACTACTGTACTATTGACCAGATCCAATACTGTACTATTGACCGGATCCGACACGGCCATCCTGCTAAGCAAACGTCCTCGTGTGTTACTCGGAAACAATGTTCATCGCACAGTATTACATAGCTCGGTCACTCCTGACCTAAACCATAAAAATCAGTTTGTGGACGTCTGATTTATCCGAATAACTAAACTAGGAAACCCCGTTACTATCAGGAAATTCAAAGTACAGCGGACTACTCATTTATCGCGCTATCTCACAATAGAGACACAATCGAACCTCATAAATCAACACACTTAAGCTCTACATGTGATTTCTGGCTACGCATAGCCCACTAACCTCCAGTTACTATCTTTACTTTAATGCGAACCCCACGGGAACGCCGAGTCTACCACGGACTCATGGTTTCCACTGAAACCCGACCTCCACCAGAGTTGACTGCTTACTCACGGACTACTAACATAGTAGACGCCGATTTTTACCGAGCTACACGACAAACTCTGGTACGGTCCAATCATCATGCAAACTTAAGTACTCTCCTCAATGTTATCACTACTACTCAACCTCAATTTCGTCAGTTAAACCCTGATTTTCTGGAAAATACAAAATTTCTCCACACTTTCTGCTCGTTCAATTCTGACTCATACGAAGACTAATGAGATAAAGGAACTCGACTTTAAAATCCATTTTATTTTCAACCAATTTGCAAATAACATTCAAATTAGAAATTAAAAACTAACCAATCTACGAATTTGAACTATCTAGTTACGAGATTACCGAGACCAAGCACCATGGTTCCACATTAAAGTAATCAAACAAAAACCTCAGGTATCTCTTTCATGGTCAACAACACACATACTATTCCCCACGGGAATACCGAGTCAACCCTTGACTCTACGGTTTTGGCTTCGAGGCTAGACCCGACTATACCACCCAGAGCTACCGCGTACCGCGTACCCACGGACTACTCACTGAGCAGACACCGATTTCCAACAGGCTACGGATACGATACTCTGGTATAGTCTCCAATCCACTCTACGGTTTTCGCTTCTAGGCAAAACCCGACTATACCACCCAGAGCTACCGCCTACTACGATACTCTGGTATAGTCTCCGACCCACTGAACCAAGAACCAGTTTACACAAACTAAAGTGATGCCAACTCATCATCTACTTCATTTACAATCTCAATTGTTACTTGGTCGTCGGGCATCTTCCGAACACGGTCATGAACGTATTTGTAATTACGCTTGCTAACTAGGGATTTTAAAACGTGCCGATCGCCATCTAACACTTAAGAAAATTGAAATGATCCTCTATACGTCACGTCAAGCTTAGTTTGATTACGATCTTCGCAAATTCACCGACAGAGAACCGCTTGCCTTTCCCTTCAGAACCCACCTTCACCTTCAGAACCTTCAGAAGCCATCATCATCATCATCATCATCATCATCATCATCATCATCATCATCATCATCATCATCATCATCACCATCATCATCACCATCATCATGATCATCATCATCATCATGATCATCATCATCATCATCATCATCATCATCATCATCATCATCCTCATCATCATCATCATCATCATCATCATCCTCATCATCATCATCATCATCATCAGCATCATCATCATCACCATCATCATCATGATCACCATCACCACCATGATCATCATGATCACCATCATCATCATCATCATGGTCATCACCATCATCATCATCACCATCATCATGACCATCATCATGATCATCATCATCATCATCATCATCATCATCATCATCATCATCATCATCATCATCATCATCATCATCATCATCATCATCATCATCATCATCATCATCATCATCATCATACTTTCTAAGCAAAAGGGCCGACTAACAAACGGCGATCTACTGGATCTAATTATCTTACCTTGCAACAATTCGTTAACCCTATCGCGCATGATTCGACATTCGTCCGGAGACAGTCTAAGGACGTCTTTGCACTGTATGATTAAGGTTGACAAATATTATCTCCAACTCACCAGTGTTAACACGCGTTGTAAGAACACCGTTAACACGTTGAACGCCAGACTGAAAACCATGTTTATCCCAGTGGGCCGCGGCGGACACCATGTGACCACCAGTATAGCGGGTCCGGGGGGCCGCGTCGGACAACACGTTTCTACCACAACTTAAGCTTGCTCATGACTACTGTAATCACCATTTACTTCGACTGGTACATGACCTACTGGCACTACCGTTACGCTCCATAAGATTTGTTCTGTGCTGAATACGTGTTTGACCAATACCAATCCGTCGGCAGAGTGACCCGTACGCAGAGCCTAACCATCTCAGCTGCGTAAGTACTACGCCTCGCAAAGGGCATGCCGCACATAAAAAGCAGACCAGATTTACTTCTTACATGCTCCGGCGCAACTACATACGGACACAAAATAAAAATGTGTGGAAAGCGGAACTCCACAATCTACTGACTATCAATACCACCGAAGACTATTTTAATCTTCTCGTCTAATCTAACTTTAGTAGAAATGCAATACTCAGGGACGACAAGCAGTAATAACTTGCAACGATTATCCCTGTGTCTGAGCTGCAGACAATATTTAAAAATTGCATTGTAACTAGGTTTAACCGTTTTTGCTGTTGTTTACCATCAGGGAGCCTACTAGCCAAACTTTCCCTGATCAGAGAGCACTCAGTATCCAGAGTCCAAACAACATGAAACGACTCACCGGATTCGCCACAGAAGAAACAGGTCGCCAGCGTCGATGCTCTCTCCAGGACACTATCTTTGGCCGGTTGCGACCCACAATTTCCGTAATGAGGGTAGCTTCAGAATATTCAACGCACACGAATCTGACCATGATCGCGCTTCGGAACCGGGTTTAGTTTGTAAAAAGTAACCGCCACTGATTTTACTGTCACTATTCTCGTGTGTGATCTCATGGGTTTCGTGCTATGAAAACACACTGGGTGCCTATACTCGGTGACTATTAAAATCACAATCTAACACAATCACTTCAAATTAAAATTACCACAACTACTGAGCACAACGAATCGAATACAGTTCCGTGGCGCAGTAAACCCGACGCGATCAGACACTAGACTCATAGACTACTATATATGACTGTCCTGTCCTGTGTATGACTGTACTGTGGAAAACACATTTATGCAAGCTTCCATCATCACTTACTTATCATAATACTTCTGGTCATGAACGGGCATCATCCGTTCTGACCAACTACATTCATCATAATACTTTTAGTCATGAAAGGGCATCATCCGTTCTAATCAACTTTTAAGAAAGCTTCCATCATCACTCATCCTAATACTTCTAGTCATGAACCGGCATCATCCGTTCTGACCAACATAATTCATCATAATACTTCTACCTAGTCATGAACGGGCATCATCCGTTCTGACTAACCTTCACGAAAGCTTCAATCATTACTGATCATAACACTTCTAGTCATGAACGGGCATCATCCGTTCTGACTAACCTTCACGAAAGCTTCAATCATTACTGATCATAACACTTCTAGTCATGAACGGGCATCATCCGTTCTGACTAACCTTCACGAAAGCTTCAATCATTACTGATCATAACACTTCTAGTCATGAACGGGCATCATCCGTTCTGACTAACCTTCACGAAAGCTTCAATCATTACTGATCATAACACTTCTAGTCATGAACGGGCATCATCCGTTCTGACTAACTTCCCTATGTACGCAAAGTAACCGTAATTAATAGGATAATTCAACCCATTAATCAACACCTTATCGCTCAAAATATGTAAACAATACGGCATCAACCGATTTGTTCTACAATAAAACAATCATCTTTTCAAGTTTTAAGCAACAGACATCAGATACTCTGTATTTAACTAATTACGATAAAAACATATATCAAATAATAAATACTAATTTTTATGATAACCAGAAATCAGCAGATTAAATCGGGGCTCGAACCCGATAGAATAGTGGGTAGGTAGAATAACTACAGATTTATAATATCCTAATTAACTGTATGTTTATTGTTGGTATACCTGCATTATACACCATTTTACTCTACCATTTTATTGGTGTTTGTTTCCATTTAGCACTATATTTGTTAAAATGAAATTCGAATAATGTTTATATATGCTACAAAATATAGACGTTAGATGGTATTGTTTACATAGGTACGTAACAACTTCCTTTTACGTTTTAACATGATCTTATCACATGATAAAATAAAAATGTTTAAAACTATATGATACTACCCACGTTTATATAAACAAAATGATCAAGCTATGCATTATCATCAACGTATATTATAAATATTTAACTCATGTCCTTCTTCCCGCAAAAGTTAATTATCCACAACGACAAAGCAAAGTTTTGTTGCAGTAAATAACCCACGTTAAATTATTATAAACTTGCACACTAATATTAAGTTTTCTTTCTAACCTTTCCTTACTAGAAAAATAAACGTTGACAATTTCGCATTTTTCAATCAAAAAAAAAAAAAAAACACAGTACTTACAATACTCGTCGCCAAAATGTACTGTTCGTGCACTTAACTTGATATCGGCTCACTGCCTAACTCGCCGCACGCGCGTCCGTCCAGCTTCGTGATTCCAAGTAGAGTGAGTGAGGGAGGGGGAGTATGCCCCGCTCCCCCACCATACTATAGCGCGCGGCGTGTACGCATGAGACGACAGAACTATATCTACAAACACTACAGTAACCATAATAGCATCCAAACGGGTGCCTTAATGTTGTACTAAATTTCATAATGCAACTCGTTTTCAAAAAAAGAACATTGTAATGCACGCGCGTTTCACTACAACAGCGCCGTAATTAAAAAAAAGAACTTATTCGAATTCACGTCGTATATATAGGTACTCTGACGTCGGCCGCCATGTTCAATACGAGTATTAGTATTGCAAAAAACTGTTTCAGAACCTTTTATAGAGGATTTTGCCCGCGGCTTCGCCCGCGTTTATTATACCTAAAAACCTTCCTCTTGAATCACTCTATCTATTAAAAAAAACCGCATCAAATTCCGTTGCGTGGTTTTAAAGATCTAAGCATACATAGGGACAGACAGACAGCGGAGCGACTTTGTTTTATAATATGTAGTGATTTAACATGGATGTAGATAAAGTCTTGTATGCAACTGTACATAATTAGGTATTAAAACACTCATGTGATACTATTATCACACTCGGCTTCGCCTCATGTGATAAACCCACATTCGTGTTTTAATACCCCTTATTATGCGTCAGTTGCATAAATAATTATTAAAAAATTGTTGCATTACGTGTAGATACCTATGCGTGAACTTACTCCCGGTGGGAGTAGTTACGTTCGCGTTCCGGCGACTATACCTGCTGGTAAGCCGACGTTCGCCACCACTGCGGATCCCTAAGTAGGAAGTTACAAAATGCTTCCATTTTTAAAACTTTAACACTTCCTAGAAATCAATAAAAAAACTTCAACCCACCTGCAAAATCTTCTGCACGCCTCTAGCAACTCCATAATGCTCAACTCCAATAATATTAGGGTCCATGACCCTGGAGGTAGAGTCCAGAGGGTCCACCGCCGGGTACACGCCGAGCTCTGCAATCGCCCGGGACAGTACCGTGGTCGCGTCTAAATGGGCGAACGTCGTGGCGGGTGCAGGGTCGGTCAGATCGTCAGCGGGGACGTATACTGCCTAGAAATTGCATAACTTATTATGCCATTTGCAGAGAAAACTGAACTGACTTTAACTGGCGCTTTTGAGTAGGTGAGTACAGTCCGCGAGGTCAAAGCTGAGCTTTGCATTTGTGTGAGTGCACATAGATAGTGTAGGCGTGACGTCCGGCATAGAGCGCGACGCGTTCTTTGCTTGGTTTAAAACCCGTTTATACTGCTTTTTGGCAATCGACTTTTGTTCTTTTATTACGAGAGGCCATGACTAAAACCATGTCGCATCGTTGGAAAACGTAAAACGATAAGACGATTGAAGATTTTGTCTTACGTAAAACGATAAAACAATAATTTTGGTCATGGGCTCTCGTACCATTTTGGTGATCACTCACACAAATGCAAAGCTCAGCTTACGCCTCGCAGTCTTTACGTCTGTACCTATTTCTTATGTGGTTTACGCAAATGTCCTGCAAATCTGAGGGCCTAGACAAATGGCATTCACTTCGGAGCGATTCTATTTCTACCTTAGATAAGACATCTAGATCGACCGCGTGGCCGGTCATGAGACAGCAATATAACGTTCCTTCCTCGTGGTCAAACTGAATGGTCAAACTAAATACTTTTTTCAATACAAGTGTATTGAAGGAAGTCCTCGATAACTGGTTCATATCGCACTACGGTTAGGTTCACAATGCAATGTATTTCACACGCGTGCGATTTTTTATTTTCCCGCACGTGTGCGGGAATAAAAATTGCCACAGATAACTTATACCTATACTTAGTCATTTCACACGCGTGCGATTTTTTATTTTCCCGCACGTGTGCGGGAATAAAAATTGCCACAGATAACTTATACCTATACTTAGTCCAAATTGGTTCAATGCCTATAATCACAACTCTATTCGGAGGTGAATGTTTTTTTTTAATCTCGGCAAAGAGATAATACGTATTTACGGCGCGCGGCGTTAATATTTTTAAAAATATTTAAATAATGTTTATATCGAATGTCATCAAATACTATGATTATTACAATAAAAAAAAACATTTATGAACAAATTAACATTTAATTGTGTTCTAAACTCAAAAATATTTGAATTTTCTATTTTTCATATTAGGCTGTTTATCGGCTTTATACACAACATTCAAAAGTTCGGGAAGCAAAAATACGGCACGCCGTAAGAGACAGAAGATACGATACTTTGTCTCAATTTTCCTAATAATTTCATATATAATGTGTCTCAGTTCCACACTTCACACTGTAATTATGTAACGTCTAGAGGTTCAATGTCATTGATTTCTACAATCGCTACAGCTTCAAAGTGACATTGACATGATCACGTGACATTTCGATAGCTTATGTCAACCCATTATTTTGGATTTTTTGGGTGTTCTACTAGCGTCATCGCTAATCGAATGTCTAGGCCCTAGGACCTCTGGTGCCGTCGTGTGACGGGACGTTGAGCCATGGACCTAATATACTATATAAACAGGACTGAGCTCTCCAAAAATCGTATCATACAAAAATTAACCTTAATGACTGCAGTTTAGGTTTACTTTTGATAGGATATCTTAGCTGAGGCAAAACGAGCCGAGAGAGAGGCCCCGAGTTGTGGAGTGTGTCCCTTTTGCTCAATTGCCAACAGATAAAAATGATAAAGATGGTAGAAAATTTTACCAACTACAAGTAGGTAAAATAAGTTACGTATATTTTTTTTTAGCATTTAGATTAGTTTTAAATAATTTTATTTATAGGTTTACAATCTGTATATCATAGTCAATAATTTTATAAGTATGCTCCATGAGTAAAATAATCAAAATAATATAATTTTGATTAATGTTTGGTAGCTATCATATAATTACTCTGGTAACACTGAAATCTGACATCAATGGTTTCATGGCGGTTTTTTTCAATTTATATAGCGAAAATGGTGAGAAAGTGTTGCATCAAGAAATGTAAAAGTGAATGTTATGCTGGTTGTGGCATTTAATTTCACAGGTAAGGAACTTGTAAGGAATAACAAAGATTTAAATAAATCTCGATAAAAGACTTAAAATTGTTAGGTACTAAATAATAACAATTTTGAGCATAAGTAGTGTAACCATGCTCTAGACGTTTTGTAGACAGAAGACTTAGCGTCTTCTGTCTACAAAAGCTATAAGTAGTGTATTTCTGAGATAAAAACTATTAATATTAGGCGTATAATAAATACAATTTGTACTTATGTATTGTCGGCGCACCACATCGGCGCGTGATTGACTCCGGGGACAGCGCGGGGTGTCGGGGTACCGAACCCGGTATGCGACGGCCGCTGCGCGCCCTTCAACACTCGGCTCACAGACGCGCGCCACTACGGGCATTTCATTGTTCTACATAATTCATACGTTGATTATTGTAAATTACGGTATTACACCTATTTTATAAACTACAGTCCATTTCTTTCATTATCTCCGATTGAGCCCAATCACTGGTCCTTCTATCGCGCTAAAATAATTACCGGTTTCACCGTAATTAACGTCGTCAACGTGTCGTCGATCGTCGTGTTCACCTGTGCGGACTTTGACCGCTCGCGAGCGCCAAGCGGTACGACCACGAAGAAAGGAACAAAGGAGTCGTTCCCGAGGCAGCCTGCATCGTCATCGTGGGAGCTGATGTCATTCTTTGGGAGTATTTACTGTATTTGAGTGAGTCCGTTCCAATTAGTTATATTTCCGCTTTTTATTTCCATGCCGAAAATCGTAGATTCATCTTCCTATCTTTCAATTTCCATAATAATAATAAAGTTTGCATTCATAGTGTTTTCAATAACACTCCTTGTTAGAATACGCATACAATATAGCTCGGTCAGTAGTTAAGATTCGCACGTCGTTAACGCGTGTTGAGTCATTGACCTTGAACGATCCCTTTCACTAGCGCACAGCTGTTTCGCAGATTTTATAACAATTAAGTGGGTATATTACCATTAGTGCGCCCAGCTGTTTATTTAAAACTTCACAATGTCAGAAAATATAAGAACCTTGTCAAAGAAACGTAGTTCTATAAAAGCGAAGCTTACAATTTATAGCAACTATTTAAATACAATAAAAAGTAGTTCCATAAAATCAGAGTTGCAACGTTTAGATTTAGAAGAGCGTTTTCATAAATTCGAAAACTTACACACCGAATTTGATGCCTTACAGACACAGATCGAAGTGCTTTCCGATGACGACGAGCCTGCGATAGCTGAGCGCGAGGACTTTGACCGCCAGTTCTTCAACCTGGTGGCACTCACGCGCAGCCTGCTCGGTGTCTCGGCCAACGGTGCTGCGTCGGAGGCGGACTTCAGAGATGCTAACTCAGGTGCACATATTTCATTTAGGAATTCTTTTGTTCGTTTGCCTAAAATAGATTTGCCTCATTTCGATGGGAACTACCAATGCTGGCTTGAGTTTAGAGATACCTTTGCATCATTGATTCACGACAATACTAGCATAAGTGACATTAACAAGTTCCACTACCTGCGAGCTTCACTCCAGGGAAATGCGGCTTTAATTATTAAAAACATTGACTTTACAGCCGATCATTATATTCTTGCGTGGGACCTGTTGTGCGAACGTTACAATAACAACCGACTTCTAGTGAAAAATCATTTTCAGGCTTTATTTGATGTCGAACCTATTACAAAAGAGTCAAGTGTTTCCATCAGAAACCTTGTTGATATTATTAATAAAAATATAAGGGCACTAACTTCATTAAAAAAGCCCACTCAATATTGGGATGATATTATTATTTATTTTATGGTAAAAAAATTAGATTTAACAACAAGTCGTGACTGGGAAGAGCATAAAAATAATACGTTTACAGATGATCCTACTTTAACACAATTTTGTTCTTTTTTAAGCAGGAAAGCGGACTGGTTAGAATCAGTGGAGTCAAATCATAGTTCTTCTGATACGAATACTATTGTCGCCTTAAATAATAGTCATTCAAATAAAACAGATTCTAACAAAAAACAAACAAATAAAAAATTAGATAATATAAATAAAAACAGTAAATGTCCACTTTGTTCCCAAGCACATACATTATTTAAATGTGAATCTTTTAGAAAATTGCCAATAGAAAATCGCATACAAAAGGCAACTGAATTCAATGTTTGTATTAATTGCTTACGCTTCGGACATAATTCTAAGAAATGTAGATTTTCACATTGCAAATATTGCAAAACAAAGCATAATACGCTTTTGCATTTGGAAAGTAATGAGCCCAAACTTGTTTCAAGTCCATTGCCTTCTGCCATGCCTTCTGAACTGCCTTCTGCTTCGCCTTCTTCAAATGTTGTGCTTTCAGCCAATTCCATGCAGCTTGCTACTTCTGCGCATGTTTTACTGTCCACAGCTATGGTGAACGTGACTGGCGTGACGGGTAAGAAGTACACTGCGCGCCTGCTGCTGGACAACGGCAGTACGGCGAACTTTGTTACGCAGAGCTTATCGGAGAAGCTGGGTTTGTTACGACGCGGTACGAGCACCAAGGTAACGGGTATTAATAATCACACATCCACCAGTACACAGTCTTGTCACCTCTCAATAGAGTCTTTATGCTGTGCCTTCACTGTAGATATCGAGTGTCATATTTTACCTGAAATCACTAAGGTTCTACCGTCTTCATTCGTGCATATCAATCACGTCCCTATTCCTTCAGGTCTTCAGCTAGCAGACCCGAACTTTAACGTTCCGTCGGTCGTAGATATCCTGGTAGGGGCTGAAGTTTTCTGGAATGTCTTAGGTAGCAAAACGATAGACTTAGGAAAAAACCTACCTAAATTATGCGAGACCAAATTAGGATGGTTAGTTTCAGGTAGTATTTCGCACCAATCATGTTTTTTCGCTAATCATTTTTGCCATCATTCCAATGTCACTCCCGACCTCACTCAATTTTGGTAGCTTGACAACGTCGCTTCAAAACATTCACTCTCACTTGAGGAGAGAATGTGTGAGCAGTCTTTTGCTCAAACCACCGTTCGTAATGATGGTGGGGGATTCGTCGTCACTATGCCTTTAAGAGGGGATCCTAGTACATTAGGTCATTCTTTTACTAATGCTAGAAATCGTTATCTTTCCCTTGAACGGCGATTCAAACGCGATCCATCATTTCATAAAAAATATAATGAGTTCATGAGTGAATATGAGCGCCTAGGTCATATGACGTTAGACTCAGACTGTACTCCATCACCAGAAAACTCCATGACTAAAAATTACATTCCACATCATGGAGTCATTCGCAGTTCAAGCACCACTACACAACTACGCGTAGTATTCGACGCATCAGCTTCTACAAGATCGGGGGTGTCACTAAACGACATTCAGATGGTCGGTCCCGTAGTTCAAGACGATCTGTTTTCGATTTTAACACGTTTTCGTCAGCATAGGTACGTGGTCACAGGTGACGTGGAAAAAATGTACAGGGCCATCGAGTTAAATCCAGTCCAACGACCTCTTCAAAAAATAATTTTCAGATTTCAACCTTCAGAACCTCTTAGGACGTACACTTTAAATACGGTTACCTATGGTACCGCTTCTGCACCCTATTTAGCCACTAAGTGTCTTGTAAGTCTGGCTGATAGCATTGAGGACAGTCGTGTCCAGTGCGCCATACGACGTGACTTCTACGTAGATGACTATCTTAGTGGAGGGGATACCATAGCTGAAGCCGTTGACATTTCTAAGAAAGTACATTCCGTTCTATCATCTGCAAAATTCAATTTACGTAAATGGCGATCAAATAATCCTCAAATCCTCAAAGAAATTACACATAGTAACGAGTTACATAATACTTTACATTTTTCAGAACAAAATTCAAACTCATCACAATCAAAAACGTTAGGTCTTAACTGGGTTTGTGACTCTGATTCACTTACATATACTATAAATATCACCTCCACTACTAAAGTCACCAAACGTCATGTTCTTTCCATTATGAGTCAAATCTTTGACCCACTAGGCCTCGTAGGTCCGTGCGTCGTCGAAGCAAAGTTAATCATGCAGCGTCTCTGGCTAGATAAGTATGACTGGGATGACGAAGTATCGCACGAAATAAAAAACCTTTGGTCTACATTTGAAAGCACAATAACAGCTTTAAACAACATCAAAATTCCTCGTTGGGTTTTACGTGAAGACTCTATTACGCATGAAGTACATGTTTTTACCGATGCGTCCGAGAGGGCGTATGGCGCTTGTGTGTACATTCGGTCATGTAATGGCAGTGGAACTACTGGCGTACAACTTCTAGTCTCTAGAAATCGTGTAGCGCCCATCAAACCAACGACGATACCGAGGCTTGAACTTTGTGGAGCTTTGTTAGGTGCAAGGCTGTGTACTAAGGTTCAGGAATCGCTTACCATGCCCATTCCTACATGTAGATTCTGGTGCGACTCAACCATAGTCCTGGGTTGGCTCTCTACTCCTTCAAATCAATTGAAACCTTTTGTCAGAAACAGAGTCAATGAGATACAGGAAAGTACTTGTGGTCATACCTGGAGCTACGTACCGTCGAAGGACAACCCGGCGGATCTTGTTTCCCGTGGCCTCAGGGCCGACGTCATCATAGACACACCTCTGTGGTGGTCTGGACCCACATTTTTACAGCATAGTGAAAATGAGTGGCCCAGCATGCCAAATAACGGGAAAGATAGTCTGCCGGAAGTAGTGACTCATTTCATTGGTAGTGATAGTGACAATCATTCATTTATTAGTAATCATTCAGACGCCATTCATTCATCAATCATTCATGATTTATTAGTAAAGTATTCTAGCTTAACAAAAATACAAAATATAGTTACATATGTACAACGCTTTATTAACAATTTAAAAAATAAAAATAAATTACAAGGTAATTTTTCAACAACAGAACTAGAAAATTCATTAAATTTAATTATACATCATTCACAACTTGAAATGTTTCAAGAAGAGTATGATTTGTTAAAGTCTGGACAAAAATTACCACGTAAAAGTAGATTGCTTCCTCTGACACCGTTCATTGACAATCATAACCTCATTCGCGTGGGCGGGAGGCTCGATAACTCCCCCTACGATTTTAGTGTGAAACATCCCATTATTTTATGCAGTAAGCACGTACTTACAAAGCTTATATTTCAAATGCAACATTTAAAGCTTGTCCATGCTGGTCCACAGTTGTTATTGTCACATATACGACAAACTTATTGGCCACTTGGTGGCAGAAACTTGTCTAGATTTGTCGTGAATAAATGTCTCAAATGTTTCAGACATAAGGCACAGAACGTGCAGCCTATAATGGGTCAGCTACCTAACTCAAGAACAAATTTAGAGTTTCCTTTTTTAAATAGTTACGTTGACTATGCTGGGCCAGTATTGGTGGCCAATCGTAAAGGCCGAGGATGCAAACTTACAAAATCCTATATGTGCATCTTTGTTTGCTCGGCAGTGAAAGCCGTACATCTGGAGCTCGTCACCGACCTCACCACAGAGGCCTACATGGCCGCTCTAAATCGTTTCGTGGCGCGTCGTGGCAAGCCTCGAAGCATCACGTCCGATAACGGGACTAACTTTGTAGGCGCATCAAATGAAATGCGTAGGTTCTTGCAATCATCAAATGTTGTATCTGAAATGGCACAGCAAGGTATCGAGTTCATTTTCACGCCTGCATATAGCCCTCATTTTAATTCATTGGCTGAAGCTGCTGTAAAATCTTGTAAGCATCATTTAAAACGACTACTGCATCTTACCCATTTCACCTTTGAAGAGATGGCTACCTGTCTCACTCACATAGAGGCGGTTCTTAATTCACGCCCTCTTACTCCTCTTTCTTCAGACCCTAACGATTTTTCGGCACTTACTCCCTTTCACTTCCTAATTGGACGGCCATTCTTATCAGTACCACATCCTCAGGTGACTGAAGCCAACATCACGCGGCTGGATCGCTGGAAGAGAATCCAGTACATCAGGCAGCATTTCTGGCGACGGTTTCATAATGAGTACACTTCTCTGCTGCAGGCCAAATCCAAGTGGTTTCATTCCAGAGGTGAAGTGCAGCCGGGGTCCTTGGTCCTGATAAAGGACAAAACAACGCCACCTCTGCTCTGGTCCCTGGGCCGGGTCATGAAGACCTATCCCGGCGTAGACGGGGTCACGAGGGTGGCCGAACTGAAGACGAAGCGGGGCACCATTCGTCGTGCCTTCAACTGCATCTGCCCCCTTCCAGTCGACAATTGAAGAAATCCCTTCAACCCGGGGAATATGTCGGCGCACCACATCGGCGCGTGATTGACTCCGGGGACAGCGCGGGGTGTCGGGGTACCGAACCCGGTATGCGACGGCCGCTGCGCGCCCTTCAACACTCGGCTCACAGACGCGCGCCACTGCGGGCATTTCATTGTTCTACATATTCATAACGTTGATCATTGTAAATTACGGTATTACACCTATTTTATAAACTACAGTCCATTTCTTTCATTATCTCCGATTGAGCCCAATCATGTATCGCATGATTGAAATAGCATTATTTTTAAGTAGTTTACAGCTTTCCATCCAAAGAAGAAATTCAACAAATATGGTTGGATGTAATTCCAGAATCATTTTAGTTCCCTTTGCTTCAATTACATACTTACCCAAACCAGCTCTGTAGAGTAAACGAAAAAAGAGCAAGAAAGTACCATGGTCCCAGAACGAGATTCTACATGCCTACTTCATCATAAGCCACGTATACCTACGTGATCAAATTTGATGATTCGCCACAAGACGAATCTCACCAATATTGTAGTCCTTCCTTCTTGCCTCAAAACATGGGTAAGTACACGATTCAACACCGACACAGAACACAATAATGTTCAGTTTCATAAAGGAGCTTTCGGAAAAGGTCTATTTCTTTATATTATTTAATTACAATATGTTTGTAATACAAACAATAATTTGAAATCACTTATGGTCAACCGGACGCAAATTATCTCTGTATAAACGAATTTTCCTGTTTGTCATAAAAATGTTTGGTCACCCTATTAGAAGGAGATAACTGCCTCATGTGACATATCTCTCTCTGCTCGTGTTTTTGGTATGAGAGCTCAGTCCAGTTTGTATAATAGGTCCATGCGTTGAGCTCCCTCAAATAGGGTTGAGCCATACAATATAACAGATTCAGGTATGCCGTCTGTCGAGACAGGTCAACTCAAAGCTGCAAAGGCTCTTTCTTCAAAAGGCTTATTGTGGATGTGCCAGTTCAATGTGCCAAATTTCAGAAGAGCATATAAAATGGATTACTCCAAGATGAACGCGGACAATACTTTACTTTCTTGGTCCGTACTATCAAGTATGAAACTGTATTTTTCGCCTTACCTACCATGTTCTAACTCCAATTTCTCCAAATTACCTAAGTAGACAAAATTATTAGCCCCAGGGTAGCCCGCGAAATATGTTCTTACGTTTTTTGCAATTTGCAAGTCAGTCTTAGGTTGTATGTTGATCAAAATACGATTCGCGACTGTAACACGAATGTATTTAAGTAATAAATAATAATAATAATAACCCCACCGCAGTATCTCTACGTTGACGTCGTGGTGGGGCTTGCGCGTTCCGTATTCCGGGTCTGTGCCGGTAGAGTTTACTTTGCCGGAACAGGTCTAGGATGAGGAGCCAGACCAAGAGAGATACAGAGACCCGCAGGGCAGCATGTGGCGAGCTGTTGGGCAGTAGCGACCCCACGGACCCTATCTCCCGGGAGAAGTCTTGTTCTTCACCTCTGGCTTGCCTTTATTGGCCGGCTGGAGTGAATAATGACGAGGAACAGTGCTCCCACCTCTTTCTTGCCTTTATTGGCTGGCTTGAGTGGAGATTCGTAAGAGCAAACGTGCTCGGAGGAAGGAAGTATCCCAGTAAGTGTTTGTAGGGATCTTGACCATCTTCCGGGCTCTGGGATTGTTCTGAGAACCGTGGGATACCTCTCCACTCCTCACAAGCACCTCAGGACATGTTGCCCCCTTGCTACGACACTATGTGCTAGCGACCGTTTTTGGGGGCCCATTATTGAGTGTGCAAGTCACCCCCTGCCATTTTATCCGTGTATTATAAAACATTGATCCGGCAGGGGCCATAGTCCTTTCATAGTTCTAGGCAACCAGTCCACTTTAGCCACTCAAATCCATAGTCCAATGTCTTTGTTTCCATATACTGCAATAGTCCTACACCAACCGGGGGTTGTCCTTGGGTGCACTTGCATGGTGCGTACAGGGATAATCGTCGGTTGGTGCCACATTTCATTGCAAGCGTCTAACGGGCCTCTGCGAGTTGGCTTTGGCCCCTCGTATGCCTTCTAAAGGTCCGGGACCCCCAGGGTCCCGAGAATTGTCAAGACACTTAAAAATAATAATAATATCCTTGGACATTTTCACACAACGCCATCTAGTCCTCCAAGCTAAGCAACCTAATGCTTGTGTTATGGTAACGAGATGGCTGATAAACTACTTATATACATTTTTTTTTTGTAAATACAGACATATTATAGATAGAAAAACACCCAGACTCGGAACAAATACTTGTAGGTCGTACAAATATTTGTTCCGTGCGGGAATCGAACCCGCGACATGCTGCGCAGCAGTCAATCGCTCAACCACTGCGCCAACCGTGTCATAAGTACTTGCATAATTAAGATCATTTAAGTCAATACAACCTTTATTTTATTTTATTTTATTTTATTTGGGAAAACAGACAATCGTACATTGTATATTAAATCTAGTTACACAGTACCTATGCTGTAAGTAAATGTACAATCCAATCTTTAACACCAAGTACTATTAAATTACTATTAGTTTCATGAAATTTTTACATTGAAGGGCATTACTAACTTAAGGAGTTGTATTTTTGATTCTAATGATAATAACTTTGTCATTAGATTCTTGTTACGGCCGCGAATCATATTTTAATCAACATACAACCTGACAGTGACCTGCAAATTGCAAAAAACGTGAGAAAATTTTCGCGGGCTACCTTAGCGCTTCCGCCAGGTGATGCAACACATTTTGGTTGTGACATTACTTCCCCAGACGAGGATCTACAGTATGTACAATTATTTTCTTAATGTCCCTCGGCAAACTTCGTGTTTCGTCAGTCGTAGCATTTCTATCAGTTGCCCTTTGCACTTGGTGCAGACCGGACGCTCTCAATCGACTTGGAAGTATAATATAGAGTTGGTCCAGTCTGCACCAAGTGCAAAGGGCAACATACAAACTCGATGACTGACGAAACACGAAATTTGCCGAGGGACATTAAGCAAATAATTGTATTGTAATTGTTGTGTTGTATTGTGCATTGATTATATTATCTTTAGCATCGTACCTGCACGCTGGTGATAGAACCGGTCTTCGTGGTAGTGATCCGTTCTTGCATGGTACCCATGTCAGTCGCCAAGGTTGGCTGATAACCCACAGCGGATGGGATGCGGCCTAGCAACGCCGATACCTGAGGAATAATGTTAAAAATATCAAAACATCACTCCAATCTACCCCAAGGGTTAAGCAAAGGTGATTTATGGGATTAGCACGCTGACATTTTGCCAGCTATACAACGGGTCGTTTTGCATCCTCGTCAAATTTCAGGGTGTGATACAGAAAATCAAACCGAACCACTTTCTCCATGGGACCAACATCATAATCACGAAAAAAATTTCAACTGTCCAACTTCAATACCTACTCAGTGTTGACACCAGCACTTACCTCAGAGCCAGCCTGCGTGAATCTGAAGATGTTATCAATGAACAGCAGCACATCCTGGCCCTCCTTGTCTCGGAAGTGCTCAGCCACTGTCAGCCCGGTCAGAGCCACGCGAGCTCGCGCGCCGGGGGGCTCGTTCATTTGACCGTACACGAGAGCCACCTGACCAGGGAGAAGGAAGGACGGTTTTAATAGTAGGTGCTGTACAGTCCGCGAGGCGTAAGCTGAGCTTTTGTGTGAGTGATCACCAAAATGGTACGAGAGCCCATGACAAAATTTTTGTCTTATCGTTTTACGTAAGACAAAATCTTCATTCGACTTATCGTTTTCGTTGTACAACGATGCGACATGGTTTTGGTCATGGCCTCTTGTACTAAAAGAACAAAAGCCGACTGCCAAAAACCAGTATAAACCGGTTTTAAATCAAATAAAGAACGCGTCGCGCTCTATGCCGGACGTCACACCTATTATATACTATAGTATGTGCACTCACACAAATGCAAAGCACAGCTTAAACCTCGTGGACTGTACTCGCTATTGTATGAGTTTTTAGTTCGCGATTATCACATCGTAGCGCCGAGTTATTTAGAACCATAGACTTATAAAAAAAGATGGACTCCGCACCACGCATATCGAAAGTGAAGCACCCTACCGATCTATGTGTGCGTGATTTGAGTACCTGCAAAGACGCCGTCGTCGCTCGTGTAACGTAATGGCGGCCGGTAGACTTACTATGGTGTAAATGTGTGAGTGCTGGCTTGTAGACATTAGCGCACTGACTTACTATGGGTGCTTCAGTTATTGTTAAAGGAGACGGCGTCCGCCTTTTTTTTTAGGTCCATGTTTAGAACAATATTTGTGTTGTTGGTGAAAACTCGAATGGCTCGACCGATTCGAATCTTTTACTGTACGGCGGCCGGCGGGGAGCATGCGCTTTGTATGGAAATACACGTTCGCTCTGTCGCGTCGCGCGTTCGTGTCATTTATACACTATGGTCGGACTTTTAATTATCTACAATAAAATGACACTTCTAATGTCATTTTTACTGTCATTTCGTTATCAAATGGGAACATTTTTTAACGAAATGACAGATAAGAAGTGTCATTTTACTACAGCTAATTTAAAAGTCCGAGCATAGTTGGCCGACAAATCCGGCTGTTTGACGTTTGGGCAAGCCGGGTCGCTTATATAGAAATGCTAATTCAGTACGTCCCTCAGGCGGAGACGAATAACTAGACATGAAAATGAAGTTAGAACGGAGATAATATCATTAAAAAACTCAAATTCTGAAGGATACGATGAAATTAATACGAAAATTATAAAAGAATGTACTGTTGAACTAAGTGCAATTATAACACATTTAATTAATTTATCTTTCTCACTTGGTACTTTTCCTGAAGCATTAAAAGTATCAATTGTTAAACCACTTTTTAAAAAAGGAGAAAAGTCTGATGTTAATAATTATCGCCCAATAACATTAATACCTATTTTGTCGAAGATTTTTGAAAAGTGCATGTACAAACGATTGATCGAATTTTGTAATAAATTTAACATAATTGAGAAAGAACAGTTCGGCTTTCAAAAAAATAAATCCACAACACTAGCTATATTCACTCTTATAAAAACTATATTGACGAATATTAATCAAAACCGTCTTAATACAGGTTTATTCTTCGATTTATCTAAAGCCTTTGACCTAGTGTCTCATGACCTGTTACTACAGAAACTAGAGGCAGTAGGAATTAGAGGCGTAGTGCTCCAGTGGATATCGACATACCTAAGTAACAGACAACAGCGGGTTACCATTACAAAAGTGGATAGAAATAACGACATGATACCTCACTCATCCGAACTCAAGTACAACAGATATGGCGTCCCACAAGGAAGTGTATTAGGCCCAATTTTATTCCTTTTGTACATAAATTCTATAATTAAGATAACGAACCATAAATGTATATTATTTGCTGATGACATTTCTATTATTGTAACAACTGATAAGAAAAATAATACGATTGACGATCATGAGACTGATATTAATAACACTATTGACATACTAATTCAATATCTAAATAGAAATAATTTATCAATAAATCTTAAAAAATCAGTTTATATACGATTCAATAAATCCAATAATGCTAAATACAATGTTAAAATGAAAATACATAAAGTTGATGAAGTTACGCAAACTAAATTTCTAGGCGTAACTTTAGATCAAGACATAAACTGGAAAGCACATATCGACACTGTCTCCAAGCGAATAAATAAGTTCGTATATGCACTTAAAAAAGTCAGAAATATAACAAACGTTAAAACGGCAATCACGTCCTACCATGCATACGTTGAATCGGTACTCCGCTATGGCTTGATAATGTGGGGTAATAGCACAGATCAAAATAGAGCATTTATCGCACAAAAAAAATGCATTAGAGCAATATATGTGCTTCGACCTGACGAATCCTGTAGGCTGATATTTAAAAAGCTTGGCTTGTTGCCGCTACCGTCTCTCTATATATACGAAACATGTATGTTTGTGAGGAAGCATAAGGAATTATTTAGTAATGCAGATGATTTATATCCTCGTAACCGACGTGACCCTCACAGGCTTGTACTTGATATCCTTCCGAGACTAGCTAAATTTAATAAAAGTTGTATATCTATGTGTGTACGTATATATAATAATATACCAAATAATCTCAAGACCTTAAATATGAAATTATTTAAAATTAAATTGCATGAATGGTTGTGTAGTCATAGTTTTTATAGTGTCAAAGACTTCTTTGACAATAAATATTAAAATATGTTTGTAAAAATTTGTATGCTTATCGCTGTTAAGCAAAAACATGTATGGTCTTGTGTTTTTTGTATTTTACCATCTTTTTATACCATGTTTTTAAACAAATAAATATTATTCTTATTCTTATTCTTATTCTTATAGCGCATTTCCAGGCTTTAAACAGACTTAAATGCTAGTATTCAGTAGCATTTACGCGAAATTAGCATTTACTAGCATTTATTAACTCCTGGAAATGACTCTAACGTCTCCGCCTGAGGGGACGTACTGAAGTAGCATTTCTATAAACGCAGCCGGGTCAGCATCAAGCTATATATTTCTAGTTTACACTGACCTCTCATTGTAAGGAAATCCTATACAATGCGAGATCAGCTTATACTGGAAAATATAGCTTGATCTGTAGCCGTGCGTCGTGAAGCCCTTCTTCCAAACAATCACTCAACTTGCCTGATGCCACATCAACCGCGTTCTCGTCAATTTGGAACGGTGACGGCGGTGTTAACGCTGTTTCCATTATTGCAATCTATATATGCACTTATACTTTTTATCTACACCCATGCCATAAATCCTCTATAAAAGTCTCTGTAACAGTTAGCTTATTGCCAACATTAAAACAGCCAGTGTCATAGTAACCATGGTAACCATAATAGCATCCAAACGGGTGCTTTAATGTTGTACTGAATTTCATAATGCAACTCGTTTTCAAAAAAAGAACATTGTAATGCACTACGAGCGTTTCACTACAACAGCGCCGTAACTTAAAAAAAAAACTTATTCGAATTCACGTCGTATACTATGACGACGGCCGCTATGTCCGATACGAGTATTAGTATTGCAAAAAACTGTTTCAGAACCTTTTATAGAGGATTTAACATGGATGTAGATAAAGTCTTGCATGCAACTGTACATAATTAGGTATTAAAACACTCATGTGATACTATTATACCTATTATTACCCGCCTTCGTGTTTTAATACCCTTTGTTATACGTCAGTTGCATAAATAACTATTAATAGTCTCTTAAACTTTGTTTCACTCACTGCTAATTAGATTCTATTGTACTTTAATAATTACCGACTGCGCCATGTTAAGTTATGTGGAACGTGAATCAAACAACAAGCTCCAGTAATGACTTCTATATTTAATAAACTGTCTACCCCACACCAACATTATCAATGGTACCCACTTATGAATATCATCACACCGTTTGCATTTTAAAAAAAAATCAGTTATTGTATATTTTTATGTATGTTAGTCTGTAAGGTATTTCTTTAGTTTAGTTGTTGATACTCGCCGGTGACTGACCAACCATGACAAAAGCGTCTTTGCATGTGAGCGTAACCGCTGTGGAGGGGCGTTTAATTTTAGAATGGTTTATCTCTACTTAGTACTTACCTTAGAAGTCTTGTAATCGTCTGTTATAACTCCGCCCACTTTCATCTCATTGTATAAATCGTTGCCTTCGCGCGTTCTCTCTCCGACGCCGGCAAACACCTCAAAAATATATAATCAAAATAGACTTTATATTATATTATTTGTGACTTAGGTAAGTATCACACAGATCAAAATACATAAAGTATCCCATCGGTGCTTCGAATCTTCTCTCATATTGCCTGGATGGCATATAGATAAGATATCAATAGGTACACAGAACATATTATGGGGAAATGACTTATAGTCCAGTCAAGTTAGCCCAAAAAGTTTATCTTTTATCTCAGAAACGGTGACTCTTAGGAAAAAAAGTGTAGAGACAATTTTTATAGGTACGTGTAACGTTAAATGCGCAAAACCTCTTAGGGGTCATTGTACTCATCATTATGAACAACTTCTACTATGGGACCAAACATGAAATCGCGAAAAAAAAATCAGCTGTTCAGTACATTTTGACGAATTATGCGAACATAAATGTACTGAACAGCTGATTTTTTTTTCGCGATTTCAGGTTTGGTTACACGATGTATAATGTGTTATCTACAATTTTAATCTGGATCTATTTCTATGATAAAACTACATTTGGCTGAAGAACGCAAAACACCCATACTTGCGAACTTTGACCTTGAATAGATTTTTTTGCAAATGTCGGATCGATGGGGACTTTTCACATTTCATTTATAGGTAATTGTGTTCTGAACATTCGTACACATTTTCAGCTCTATTCGAATTTTAGTAACCTAGCATGTCTAACTTGACCGGACTATTAGGTACTTAGGACCTTACCATACCATCTACCAAAGAGGAAACGTGGGTGCTCTTTTCTCCATACAAAAAGATACAAACGCTCTCGCCTGTTTTCTTTCTGGTTAATGACCATAAAGCAATGATTTTTTACAGAAATATAAATATCAGTTAATTGTATGCCCCTATGTTTTCCTTTTTGATGATAATATATTATTTTTATAGGAACTAGAACCCTACAAAAATGCTCAAAATTGCCTATTCAGACCGCTGTCAACAGACGCCTAGTGTACCAATTTGACAAGTATTAACGAAAAAAGAAAAACATAGGGGCATAGTATATATCCTTCTTATTCAGTTTATGAAATATCTTTTAAATTGGTCCAATATTGGAGGAGGAAATAGGCGAGAGCCAAACCTCGAAATGTGACTTTTTACATAGGCTATTTAGTCGGATCTGCAGTTGTCCTTATCGCACGAATTCGAGGGCGGAGCGCTCGCAGAGCGACAGCAATACCTTCTTAAAATACCTAACTGGCCACCCGTCTTTCCTCTTAATCCATTGGTATACTTGCTCAACGTACCATATTCCCCCACCTTCATTCATTCATTCATTCATTCGAACCTTCATTTCATTGTCATCATACTTACGGAGAATCCTCCGTGCGCCTTGGCAACGTTGTTGATAAGTTCCATGATCAATACAGTCTTGCCAACTCCTGCGCCGCCAAACAGACCAATCTTGCCACCTAAATAACAAGAATATGACATACTTACATATGTGAGAAAGTACTGTATAAACAATATATTTAACTAGCGAAGCGCCCCTGCTTCGCACGGTTTTCAAGACTTGACAAATCTTCGAAATATTAATGTGCAACTATTACTAAATAATCAAAATCCGTTTCGTAGTTTTGAGCAAAAATTCCGTCACACAGACAGACGAAGAGAAACAATGATTAGGTATGTATAAGGTGCAGCGCACACGAAAGACTATCGGTGACGCACTTTTTAGTCTGTGAAAATAGAACATAAGCAATTATAAGCATTAACCATTGATATTATATTTAGGTCAATGGCAGTAACACATACGACGCGCAAAAAGTCCGTCGCACAAATGTATGCATTCCGTGCAGAAATTTTGTGCGCCACAGACTCGATCGCACAAAAAGTCTGTAGTCTGCATTGCACCATAAACAATCTAACTAAAGAGTGATGAATTCAGATGTTGCTGGATGGAGAGGGAGAGTATGGTCAAAGAAAAGGATGTATGTGTGAGGAATGATATGAAAGAGAAGGGAGTGAATGATAGCGTGACGGTTGACAGGGGAGAATGGAAAGAGAAACGTGCTGCGCCGACCCCAAGTAACATGGTATAAGCACAGTATAAAAACATACAGTAGGACGACGCCTTTCATCTCGTGGTAAATGCCGACAACGTCTAAACATTGTCGCAACAGCAAGGGTTGTACCGAGTAAACGATATTAATTAATTAATTTGTTTATTTGAGATCAACATCGTCATCAACATTATTATTATTATAAACGACATTTGAGTGCCTGCTTATTTCTTAAGTTTTTTTTTTTCTAATTATTTTATTATTTTTCTTTTAAGTTAATTTTTTTCGACATGGATGTCAGTCTCATGGTTTTTGAGGTCGCTATTGACGATAATGAGGTAAAAACCAAAATTCAAAATGGCGGCTGCGAAAATTTTCAAATTTTTCGTCATGGGTATCGTTTCTATGGTTTTCTAGGACGGTAAAGCCGATAGTGAAGTCAAAATGAAAATCCAACATGGCGGCTGCGAAAATTTATAATTTTTCGTCATGTCCTCATTATCGTGTCGTGTAATTGTGACTATATAATAATTTCCCTACCAACTGTATACATTATGGTACGCAATAAAGAAATTGAGAATTGAATTGAATTGAATCGTTTTTTAACGACCTCAAGAACCATGAAAATGACACCCATGACGAAAAATTCGAAAATTTTCGCAGCCGCCATCTTGGATTTTCATTTTGACCTCATTACCGTTCTCAGCGAGCTCAAAAACCATGAAAATGACACCCATGACGTAAAATTTGAAAATTTTGCGTCCGCCATCTTGGATTGTCATTTTGACCTCATTATCGTTTTCAGCGAGCTCAAAAACCATGAAAATTACACCCATGACGAAAAATTCGAAAATTTTCGCAGCCGCCATCTTGGATTTTGAAAATTTCCAAATTTTTCGTCATGGGTGTCATTTTCGTGATATTTTAGGTCGCTGAAAACGATAGTGGGGTCAAAATGAAAATCCAAGATGGCGGCTGCGAAAATTTCCAAATTTTTCGTCATGGGTGTCATTTTCGTGATATTTTAGGTTGCTGAAAACGATAGTGGGGTCAAAATGAAAATCCAAGATGGCGGCTGCAAAAATTTCCTAATTTTCGGTCATGGATGTCATTTTCTTGATATTTGAGGTCGCGGAAAAAGATAGTGGGGTCAAAATGAAAATCCAAGATGGCGGCTGTGAAAATTTCCAATTTTTCGTCATGGGTGTCGTTTTCGTGATATTTTAGGTCGCTGAAAACGATAGTGGGGTCAAAATAAAAATCCAAGATGGCGGCTGCGAAAATTTCCTAATTTTTCGTCATGGGTGTCATTTTCGTGATATTTTAGGTCGCTGAAAACGATAGTGGGGTCAAAATGAAAATCCAAGATGGCGGCTGCGAAAATTTCCTAATTTTTCGTCATGGGTGTCATTTTCGTGATATTTTAGGTCGCTGAAAACGAGTGGGGTCAAAATGAAAATCCAAGATGGCGGCTGCGAAAATTTCCAAATTTTTCGTCATGGGTGTCATTTTCGTGATATTTGAGGTCGCTGAAAACAATAGTGGGGTCAAAATGAAAATCCAAGATGGCGGCTGCGAAAATTTCCAAATTTTTCGTCATGGGTGTCATTTTCGTGATATTTTAGGTCGCTGAAAACGATAGTGGGGTCAAAATAAAAATCCAAGATGGCGGCTGCGAAAATTTCCTAATTTTTCGTCATGGGTGTCATTTTCGTGATATTTTAGGTCGCTGAAAACGATAGTGGGGTCAAAATGAAAATCCAAGATGGCGGCTGCGAAAATTTCCAAATTTTTCGTCATGGGTGTCATTTTCGTGATATTTTAGGTCACTGAAAACGATACTACGTTTTAAATAATACGTGAGAAGGAACTTCGTTGCTGACGGGGGCTCCCAACCGCGACGTTTTTTTTGTTCATTCTCGTTCCGCTCAAGCAAACGTAGCGATGTACACACTCCTCCATTAAGTAGTTACCCCTCCAAAAGACGTGTGTTTAAATCCGTGATAGGACGAAGTAGGTTTTTGTATTTTGCAAAAACATTTTATTCTATTTAATAATAATAATAATAATAAGGTAACGGAAACTTTCAGTAGCGCCATCAGGATGGAATTTTGTGTGGACAAATGTGCGGTCATGCATGTAAAGCGAGGGGAGATTGTGGAATCCGTGAGACTGAGAACCCAACTCTCGGATTCCATACACCTAAGATCTCTCTCCTCACTCGAAACCTACAAGTATGTCGGAAGCGTTAGGTATCAACGCAGCTAACATGAAACAATCGGTGAGGGAACGTTTCTTTGGCCGCCTGAATAAAGTTTTAAATAGTCTTTTATCAGGCGGAAACAAGGTGCGTGCCTTCAACGGTTGGGTCATGCCGGTTTTGATGTACTCTTTCGGCATACTCAAATGGACTCAAACGGAACTTGACGCCCTGGATAGGAGGGTCCGCACACGCGCACTGCTGACCGCAAATCGGATGCATCACCCACGGTCATCGGTGATGAGACTGTATATCCCGCGGAAGTGCGGAGGTCGTGGCTTCTTAAATGCTAAGACCCTGCACAACCGTGAGGTATGCAGTCTCAGGGAATACTTCCTAGAAGCCGACGTGGGAATGCACCGAGATGTGGTCTCAGTAGATAAGGGCCTCACCCCGCTCTCCTTAGCTAACGAGAACTGGCGCAAACCTATAGTATTAGATACTAATGACCGCAGGGTGGTATGGCAGAGCAAAGAGCTTCACGGGCGCTTTTACCGGGTCCTACACGGGCCCGATGTAGACTTCTTAGCGTCCGTATCCTGGTTGCGATTCGGTGATCTGTTCGGGGAAACCGAAGGTTTTGTCTTTGCGATTATGGACCAAGTTACGATGACGAACAACTACCGGAAATATATTGTGAAGGACGGCACGGTTGACATCTGTCGGGCATGCCACCGTCCGGGGGAATCAATCCGTCACATTATTTCTGGCTGTTCTCGTCTGGCTAACGGAGACTACTTGCATAGGCACAACCTTGTAGCCAGGATTATCCATCAGCAACTTGCTCTGAAATACAGTCTTGTTGAATCGGAAGCACCATACTATAGGTATGTGCCCGACCCAGTTCTCGAAAATGGCAATATCACGTTGTATTGGGATCGGTCTATCATCACTGACAGGACTATTGTTGCCAATAAGCCTGACATAGTGGTGATAGATCGATTAGAGCGTCGCACGGTGATTGTTGATATAGCGGTCCCGCATGACGAGAACCTCGTGAAAGCCGAAAAAGATAAGCAAATTAAGTATCTTGACCTGGCTCGCGAGGTTGTCGACATGTGGGATGTGGATACAGCAATTATTGTGCCGAGTCGTGACGGCCAATGGCATAATAGCCAAGAGCCTCGATCAACACCTGAGGAGGCTCTCGTTAGGCGGCTGGATCAAGGGCTTGATCCAGAAAGCGGTACTTCTGGACACGGCGCGTATCATTAGGAGGTTCCTCTCTCAGCAGCCCTGACCGCGCCAGTAGCTTGGACCCTGTTCCCGATACCGGTGGGCTACTATTTTTTATATTTTTAAATGTTTTTGTACTTTTTATATTTCAACATTTAAAAATGTAATTTATATGTATGTAAGATTAGGGCCCATACATCAGAAATAGAACTCAGATATGGCAATACACAAATTAATTCAATCGAACAATCAGTTATCAATTTAAAAAATGTAGAAATATAGAAATGATATAAAATTAATTAAATAACTAATAATAGTAGTGAAGGCGGTCACATAGGGCAGTACTGACTGTCAGAGACAGTGGTCCGTGCTCCAAGACGCATCCGTACGAAATGCCCCCCGACTCCACAGCGCAGCTCCTTATAAAGGCGATCGCTAGTGGTGGGAGAACGTCATAATATTTTACTGACTGACTTCAAGTCCTTTAAGCCAAATGCGTCTGGTGCAAGTTCCACTAGCGCCATCTAGTCGCCGTCTCTCGCAGCTGCTAAACAATATGGATGCCGTCATGTATATACAAATGAAATAAACGAAATAATAATAATATCCTTGGACATTTCACACAACGCCATGTAGTCCCAAGCTAAGCAACCTAATGTTTGTGTTATGGTAACGAGATGGCTGATAAACTACTTATATACATTTTTTTTTGTAAATACATACTTAATATAGATAGAAAAACATCCAGACTCGGAACAAATACTTGCAGGTCGTACAAATATTTGTTCCGTGCGGGAATCGAACCCGCGACATGCTGCGCAGCAGTCAATCGCTCAACCACTGCGCCAACCGTGTCGTCAAAAAAATTACCAGTTACAGCTTGTACCCTACCCTACCTAGTACCTGTCTCTTATCTAGTAGGTAGGTACTTGTTTGTTTGCGACCACAACGCATATCTAAATTATTTAAATTATTTTTATTAGTGGCTTAATTTAATTTATAGAATTTGCTTTTATTGTTTTTAAATTGCTTCTTTTTTTTATATTTAATATTTATATGTCTTTTTACAAGTTCACCATGTAGCACGTTTGAAAGTTTTATTTTTTTTGGGAAACCTAGTTTGGAAGGCGCTGGTGTTTGTGATACAATAATTTTTTTCATTAGTACATACACCAGCGATACACTTATTTCTGTTTATTCTATTGTTTTTGTACACCATAAATGTGTTTTTTCTGAAATAAATTTATTATTTATTATTATTATTAAATCTGAATATCCGATTAGTAGGTACAAACATTCTTTTTATCTTGCCTAACCTAACCCAGGTACCTTACCCAAAACCCTTTGCAATCAATTTAACTTGTTCCTCAAAAGATAACGTCAAAAAAGCGGCAGATTTCAATTTATCTAAACACACTTCGCCAGCACAGGTCTCACAGGCACAGGTATAATTTTCCATTTTTCACAATAAACTTACTAAATAATTACTTTGAACTTACTAGTCACTCATTTGCGACTAGAGATACCATCGAAACAATAATTATGGCGAAGAAACTACACGTACGAAATAATACGAACAAATGAAGGTCAACCCGACTAAAATAGTCGACCCTCTGTAATAAACAACTAAGCGACAACGCTTTAACGGCTTCTCAATTTGGACGGGTTGCAATGTAAGCTCTGCTTCCAGAACTCAACACACGCACATGTTTTCACGCACACAGTCACACTTTTGCTGTGTACTAGTTGTACATACTACTACACGAGTTGCGTTGTATGAAGAATAAGCAATACGTAGTACTGCTTTTGCTCACGAAAGCGCTGCCTGCGCGGTGCACGGCAGGTGCTCGCCGCTTCAACGAGTTAGTTCCAAAATATAGTAATAGATGGCGCGTAAATTGCGTTATAAACACGGGAAGCCTAAGGGCTATCAGGTGCGGTGAATGGCGAATATGTTATATTAATTTAATACTTACCATGAATTTTTTTGAATTATAGTTATTTATCATTTAAAGGAGGTATGTATGGGACTACATGGCAGAGCTTTTTTGCTTGTATGGAGTGCACGCCACTGCATGTGATATCGGTTTAATGTGGTCGAAGATTCAACATTCAAAAATTACTTTTGTTCTTGAGGTTCCGCCTTATTGTTAAGTACTTTTCATATTTTAGTCTTAAAACTACGCTAAATGATGAGGCTATTTACATGCTTCATCACCTATTTTAGCTAGTTTGAGCCCGCATGTACACCGCTACGTTTGCTTGAGCGGAACGAGAATGAAAAAAAAACCTCGCGGTCGGGGGACTCCCACCCGTCAACAATAAAGTTCTTTCTCACGTATTATTTAAAACGTAGTATCGTTTTCAGCGATCTAAAATATCACGAAAATGACACCCATGTCGAAAAATTTGAAAATTTTCGCAGCCGCCGCCTTGGATTTTCATTTTGACCCCACTATCGTTTTCAGCGACCTAAAATATCACGAAAATGACACCCATGTCGAAAAATTTGAAAATTTTCGCAGCCGCCATCTTGGATTTTCATTTTGACCCCACTATTATTTTCAGCGACCTAAAATATCACGAAAATGACACCCATGACGAAAAATTTGGAAATTTTCACAGCCGCCATCTTGGATTTTCATTATGACCCCACTATCGTTTTCAGCGACCTAAAATATCACGAAAATGACACCCATGACGAAAAATTAGGAAATTTTCGCAGCCGCCATCTTGGATTTTCATTTTGACCCCGCTATCGCTTTCAGTGACCTAAAATATCACGAAAATGACACCCATGACGAAAAATTAGGAAATTTTCGCAGCCGCCATCTTGGATTTTCATTTTGACCCCACTATCGTTTTCCGCGACCTAAAATATCACGAAAATGACACCCATGACGAAAAATTTGGAAATTTTCGCAGCCGCCATCTTAGATTTTCATTTTGACCCAAAATATCACGAAAATGACACCCATGACGAAAAATTTGGAAATTTTCGCAGCCGCCATCTTGGATTTTCATTTTGACCCCACTATCGTTTTCAGCGACCTAAAATATCACGAAAATGACACCCATGACGAAAAATTTGGAAATTTTCGCAGCCGCCATCTTGGATTTTCATTTTGACCCCACTATCGTTTTCCGCGACCTAAAATATCACGAAAATGACACCCATGACGAAAAATTTGGAAATTTTCGCAGCCGCCATCTTGGATTTTCATTTTGACCCCACTATCGCTTTCAGTGACCTAAAATATCACGAAAATGACACCCATGACGAAAAATTAGGAAATTTTCGCAGCCGCCATCTTGGATTTTCATTTTGACCCCACTATCGTTTTCAGCGACCTAAAATATCACGAAAATGACACCCATGTCGAAAAATTTGAAAATTTTCGCAGCCGCCATCTTGGATTTTCATTTTGACCCCACTATCGCTTTCAGTGACCTAAAATATCACGAAAATGACACCCATGACGAAAAATTAGAAAATTTTCGCAGCCGCCATCTTGGATTTTCATTTTGACCCCACTATCGTTTTCAGCGACCTCAAATATCACGAAAATGACACTCATGACGAAAAATTAGGAAATTTTCGCAGCCGCCATCTTGGATTTTCATTTTGACCCCACTATCGTTTTCAGCGACCTCAAATATCACGAAAATGACACCCATGACCGATAATTAGAAAATTTTCGCAGCCGCCATCTTGGATTTTTATTTTGACCCCACTATCGTTTTCAGCGACCTCAAATACGTGATATTTGAGGTCGCTGAAAACGATAGTGGTATCGTTTTCAGCGACCTCAAATATCACGAAAATGACACCCATGACCGAAAATTAGGAAATTTTCGAAGCCGCCATCTTGGATTTTCATTTTGACCCCACTATCGTTTTCAGCGACCTCAAATATCACGAAAATGACACCCATGTCGAAAAATTTTAAAATTTTCGCAGCCGCCATCTTGGATTTTCATTTTGACCCCACTATCGTTTTCAGCGACCTCAAATATCACGAAATTGACACCCATGTCGAAAAATTCGAAAATTTTTGCAGCCGCCATCTTGGATTTAGATTTTGACCGTAATCACATCCTCTCAAGAAAAAAAAAACTAGAGCATGAGAAGTTATGCCCCTCCGTTTTTTTTTTTGTGTTGACATAACGAATAGAATAAAAAAAGAATTTTCCAAATCGGCTTCTAAATGACGGAGTACTGCAGTAACAAAAAAAAAAAAAAAAAAAAATACATCCGAATTGATATTCTCCTCCGTTTTTGAAGTCGTTTAAAAATAACACATCATTGTTACGTTTAAAAATTAGCTGGACATCACTCACAATGCAGTCAGTGGTGTCGTGGGGAATACTAGTTTCTCTCATTCCCGACGACACCACCAGTGGTGTCGTTTTCAGTGGTGTCGTGGGGAATGAACGCGAAAAATTTGAAAATTTTCGCAGCCGCCATTTTGAATTTTGACCTCATTACCGTTTTCAGCGAGCTCAAAAACCATGAAAATTACACCCATGACGAAAAATTTGAAAATTTTTGCATCCGCCATCTTGGACTCAAAAATCATGAAAATGACACCCATGTCATTATTATTATTTCCTTTACCTATTTCATTTTATACATACCTACATAAGTTACATTTTTAAATGTCATTACATAGTATAAAACAAAGTCGCTTCCCGCTGTCTGTCTGTCCCTATGTATGCTTAGATCTTTAAAACTACGCAACGGATTTTGATGTGGTTTTTTTGAATAGATAGTGATTCAAGAGGAAGGTTTATATGTATAATAGATGCACGGGCGAAGCCGCGGGCAAACACTAGTTAGAATATAAAAACAAAACACACAAGGGTCGTGACGGAATTTCGTGACGGAAAAATCTTAAATTTTATTTCGCCTAGCATCAGCCAAGTTCGTACCGTCCGTTCCAAAAAAACTTAAGGAATAAGCAAGCAGGTACTCAAATGTTACTGTGTCGTATCTCTGTATTTTTCTGTGTACATAAATTAAATAATAATAATTCAATTCAATTCAATTTAATTTATCTAAGCAAGTAACAAAGACCAACTTAACCTATGTTATAATAAATTAAAACAATAATTTTTATTTTATTATAACACGATAGCCCTGAAAATCGTGTCCCGAGCTACGAACACGGTGGAAGTATGCAGCTCGGGCTCGCGCCTCCCGCGTCTCACCCCTCACGCCCCGCACGATTGCCCTGTCTAGACGGCTTCGTCAGACGACTGTATGATTATACACTGTGGTATAAGGCAGGAAGATGTAATTAGATAGATAATTTATATCAGAATATATACTAATAATAAAGCTGAATAGTTTGTTTGATTTTTTGTTTGATTGAACGCGCTAATCTCTGAAAATAGACACCAGTTGGATTAAAAAAAAACTTTTTGCATTATTTGACTGCCCAAATCCTTGAGGAAGGCTATATAGGCTATATAACATCACGCTAGGATCCTTAGGAGCCAATCAAAAAAAAAAAAAATCAGAAAGAACGCTAAGCGAAAATAAATAAATAAATAAATATTCTTGGACATTTCACACAACGCCATCTAGTCCCAAGCTAAGCAACCTAATGTAGCTTGTGTTATGGTAACAAGATGGCTGATAAACTACATAGATACATTATTTTTTTTTGTAAATACATACATATAAATGTAGGTCGTACAAATATTTAAATAATAAATACCGCTACAAAGCTGCCTTGAGTTGCGAGCGATTCGCGTATGTATGAAAGAGCCTTAAACACGCACCTTTGACATACGGCGCGAGAAGATCCACCACCTTAATGCCAGTCACCAGAATCTCCTGTTCTACCGACATCTCAACGAAGGGAGGTGCGTCAGCGTGGATCGCAGCAAATTCGTCCGTATTGATGGGGCCACGCTCATCTGTTACGTATGAAAGAAAACTGTGTATTTGTTTGTTGTTTGGAAAGCCGCTGATAGTCTTGCATTTCTGTGTAATGTAACGTTCTTACGAATGGTACAATACAGGTGAAATAAAAGCTCAGTTTCCAAAGCATTTTAATGTAATGTAACGTTGCTGCGAATGCTCGGCGTAATGCTCACAGCGAGTGTGCATTTACCCGTAACATTTCGTTGTACCTTGCGTTCATTCTTCCGTGAAATGTCGGACCTACAAGTTGCGTGTGCTGCGTTTATCTTGATGAATTATATTAAAAGTCCGTTAAAAGTTCGACGCGTGCGTCGTTCGTCCCTCTCCCTCCGCGTCACCGCATCGGCCGCGCTCGTGCAAAGGCTCGACGAAATGTTACACACTAATACGCTCGTTGGTTTGTACAATTATTGTTGTAGCAAAACGGCGAGCGTGCTCGACGTTTGGTTCGTTAAGGGTGATACATTAGAACATATCAAAGGCTCGACGAAATGTTACACCAATACGCTCGTTGGTTTGTACAATTATTGTTGTAACAAAACGGCGAGCGTGCTCGACGTTTGGTTCGTTAAGGGTGATACATTAGAACATATCATAGAGCGGCTCGTTGTTCTGTTACAAGTAAATCTATACTCACCTTTGAGCATTCACTTGTAACAGAACATCGAGCATTCGCCGTTTTTGTCGAACTGAACAACGAACAGAGACAAGCATAAAGCCAAACATAGCTACCAATATTTTCACGATCATTCCAGCGAGCGCTCTTGTAAATGCTCGTTAAAAATGTATTCTTCACGAAGATGTCAGACGTGACTTGAAAATTGCTCGGCTCGGCAAAAAACTCGAAGCAAAACTGTCATTTCGCTAGAATGCTCGTTAAAACGCTCCATTTTAACATTTTAACATTCGCTAGAATTCTCATTACAAGTGAATTCTCAAGTCTATCAGCGGCTTAAGAACGTGTTAGGAGGACGAAGAAATCAGGGCCCAGTAGTTAATGAGGTGGTAAACAAGAATGTGGATCGTTGCCATCGTGCGTACTCGTAGAACCTGGATGAGGCTGACATAAGGAGCATGAGGATTGGCAGAAGCGAAGTGAGGCCATTAACCAATATTGGGAGAAGTCGGGCTGTGGATATGATGATGATGTTGAAACAAATTCCTTACCAATAGGTTCCCCAATGACATTCATAATCCTTCCCAGGGTCGGTTCGCCCACAGGAATGGTGATAGGAGCTCCTGTGTCCACAATGGGCTGGCCTCGCACCAGGCCCTCAGTACCATCCATAGCTATGGTGCGGCAAGCGTTCTCGCCTAGATGCTGGGCTACCTCCAAGATCAGGCGTGGTTCTGCAAGATTTGGTGCAATTTGGTTAGGGTACGCGAAACTTCCATATCCTCATAATCAAATGGCGTTTAATCGAACTCCAAATTTTTCCTTAAAATGTTAATGGACACTTAAAAAAGCATAATAAATGAGCCTCAAGCAACTCCATTTTGGTGTCGTAAAAATATTAAATAGCCAAGTAATTGCGACCAACTTGGATGAAGTGGTTGGTCACAGTTTTAACCTAACCTAGCAAAGCAATGTCGACCAATTAAATATTTCTCACTTTCTTTTTCCAAGGATATGTCTTTCGCGGATCGCGGTAGCTACAAGAACCACGGAGCAAAATCATACAAAGAGGAGACGGCCTAAGCAACTGTGCATTGTGTTTTTTGTGTGATTCTCAACTAGGTGGGCGGGATCTAATAGTTTGGTTATTGACCGGTAGATGGAAAATAAAGAAGTGGGAGCCATCTAACACCCCCTCACCCCGCAAATTGTCACGCGTTGTTTCATAGGGAAATCTAATTACAAGTAGTAGGGATTCCCATATTCTGGCGCATGAGAAGTGGGGGTGACCATAACTGGCCAATCCTAAAAAAAAAAAAAAAAAAAAAAAAAAAAAAAAAGGGTTTTGGGGTGCGCTGATTCCATTTCTGCGGTCCTTTTTCACGTCGCATGCTCCGTTGCAAAGATACAGAAATCAATTAGGGTTCTAGCTCTGTTCAATTGGTTAATGAGGTACCCCTCGTTACCGCTATTGTCACCTCATCTCCCACGGCTCATTATAAGTAATACCTCATCTTTACAATGATAATGGTAATGAGGCATGCTACTTGCTAATGAGGCAAAATGGTTTATGTCTCATCCACAATAAAACTGCATACTTCTTTCCTTGCTACTTTTATTACATTTCAGTCTTACTTCCTAAAATATCTATGAAACATTACATCTATTAACATATCATTGTAAATACTGTCGCTTGTAAATGATTTTAGAAAATTCAACATTGTATATCCATAAAACTTATGTAATAAATACATCAAACAGTACTCGCCGCAAACTGATGTAAAATCGTTTTGGATTCTCTCCGTATTCCAGTCCCACCTTTTACAATTCCTTTTTAAAAATATTTGATAATATCCTTCAGGTGCTCGTCCATAAGAATCGAAATATTGACCAACACCAGTCTCATCAACATATATGGCTACCCTATGCGACCCCGGCTTATCATCGGTATCCAAATTGCTTATCAAATCTTTTTCGAAGTACAACCGAAAAACAAGAAGAAAAAAGCACTATCTTCAACAGTGTCTCGAGCTGTAGCAGGAGGAGTGTCTTATATAACAACCAATACAGATGACGGGAACCAGTCAACGCACCTAATCAAAGTAGAAGTTTACGACATGAAAAAACTGGCGAAAATTCCAATAACGGAGCATTGGAAACATGCCAATTTACGGATAAAGTACTATGTCAAAGAAAACAACAGCAAAATATTCGACAACACCAACAAAGTAATATATAACATTACGAAAGAAATTGCCGAGAGTGATAATGTGAAAAAGTATTTTTTTAGTAATGACAAGTAGGGTAACAATTCACCTAATTGCTTAATGGATAAGTATTGTGTCTATTGGTAACTTAATGAACTATTTAGTGATCTTAATAAAACTTTTGTAAAGTCCAGGTAATCATTAACTTATTTAATGCATTGTAAGTAATCCTAACTATCTTTTTCCACCGACTCAATTGTATGGTTTAATATTGTGATGATAAAATAAATGATGTAAAGTACCTGCATATGTTTTTCATTTATATATTTTACAATTTTTATGTAATATTTAATATACATATACAAGGTGAATCAGAGGGTAAATGAAAAATTAAGTATTTTTTTTACATAATATTTATTTCAAAACATTTTGTTAATACAATTTACTCCTTATATCAAGATGCACTTTCTCTTAGTCTAACTACTATAGTCAACAGTAACATTTCTGTTTTTATCTATTTCAAGCAGGATTCGATGGATCATAATAAATTCTATTAATTTCTTCTAATACGGAGTCCATTTTTCCCAATCAACCTTCTTTCTTACTTTGGTAATCAAATTCTTATCACCACTACTCGGAGTTGAAAAATGCTCACCACCAACTTCTGGTATGAAGCTTAGGTCCCTTGCTTGAAGCTGATTTATATACTCACTTCTTTTTGGATTTCCAATGTAAGTTAGTGGTACTTTAATATCTTTTAATACTTTAGCAAATCTTTCCCATCCTATGGGATCACTTTTTTTTAATGGTCTCAGTGAGTCATTTACTAAGTCAACAATATTACTTCCAGGAATTTTTTCGTTATCAATTACTACTGTGCCTTCATCATCCCACTGTATTTTGTTTTTACTGGACCCAACTAAATTTAATAACAACTCGCCTTTTTTAGTATAGGATTTTGGTATTAAACTTAGAATTTCAGATGTTGAATACAGTGGATTTGTTTGAATGATGTCATCTTCTTGTCTAACTTCTTTATTCAAAGCTTCAGTAGCACTAGCAACTGCATTTTTGACGTCTATGTCTTTATTTTTATAACAAATCTTATATTTGTTTTTATCATCCATGGAGGTATCAGTATAAATTGGTAATTTGTAAGGTAGACGGTCCTCCTCAGTGAAGTGAAGATATCTTTGTAAAATTTGTAAATATAGCATCCATTTTTTTCGATCTTCTTCATTGCTACTCAGAATTTTTTGCATTTCCGTGTCTAATCGAGATAAATTACTGTTTACAGTATTTTCTTGTTTCGATTTTTCTATTAATCTAGGATCAATGAGTAACATTTTCTTTGCGTTTTCCATGTTAACTTCCTATAAGAGAACTAACTAATCCACTCAGAATTGAACCTAATATTATTGGTAAGAAAGCTCCTGCTTTTTGTATGACAATATTTTTTCTCAGTGTAGTCTTACACTTACGTACCAATTTTCGAAGTATATTTTTATGTTTATTTAATTTTTTCTTATCTTGTTCTTTGACAGGTACTTTTCCTTGTAGAACGTTATGAATACATTCACAAAAACAATTTATTTCTTCTTCATTACATGATTTTAATAATGCTTTTTTGGTTTAAGTTTATGCAAGGCTTCTAACAAATTCTTATGCGTTATTAGTCTACGATGCATTGTTAGCAAATGATTTCTACTAAAGAAACTAAATTAGTTCCCAATTTAAATAATAAAAGTAAATATATCATTCACTACAGGAATCTGAAACAATGTATTGAAATGGGTATGACATTGATTAAAGTTCATAGAATATTAAAATTTCAACAGAGTTCTTGGTTAAAAAAATACATAGACCTAAATACTAATTTGAGAACGTTAGCTACATCAGACTTCGAAAAAGACTTTTTTAGGATAAGTTAATGAACAACTGTGTCTTCGGCAAGACAATGGAAAATATTGAGAAAAGAGTAAATGACTACCAACTCACTCACTGGGATAATCGTGGCAAAGTTTTAGGTGCACAGGATTTAATAGCAAAACCAGAATTCCATAGTTTATCAATATTTTCGGAAAATTTAGTCGCGATTCAATTACGAAAAACAAAGTTAATCTATGATAAACCAATTTATTTAGGATTTTGTATTTTAGATATGTTTGTGTTTGTGTTTTTTTTTTTTTTTATTTTTCTTCGTTGTAATTATATTTTGATTGAGTATTAAGTTGTTTATTTATTTATTTATTTTATATATTTATTTATAAGTTTAAAAATTATCTATAAATTATATATTATGTATGTTGAAACTGTTTGTACTCCCCGTCACTTGTCCCTAAAGGTTCATTAGAAAACCAGCGTCAGGCAGCATCTGTCTGGCATTAATGCTGAAATGGACCTTTTTGGCGCAGCCGTGAGGCACACACTATTGTGGTTATAATATTATTTTCGCATTGTTTTATTCTTTTGTATTTTTGTGTTTCACGAACTGTGTCCAAATAAACGTTTTTCTTTCTTTCTTTCTTTTTATATGTCTAAAACCCTTATGCATGAATTTCATTATAACTATATGATTAAAAAATTTAATAATAAAATCAAGTTATTGTATACCGATACTGATAGTTTGATATACCAAATTTTTACAGACAATTTTTATGAAGATATAAAACCAGATTTACTTCACTATTTTGATACATAAGATTATCCAGTAAATAATATTTTCGGTTACCCAAATATAAATAAAAAAAAGTTAGGTTTTTTTAAAGACGAGAATAATGGTAAAATATTAAAAGAATTTGTAGGGTTACGATCAAAAATGTATGCCTTTGAAGTGGAAGACAAATTTATAGCTAAGGCAAAAGGTGTTAACAAAAGTGTCACCAAAAAAATTAATATGGAAAATTATAAATCATGCCTCTTTAATAAAAATATCCAATATTATAGTATGCTTCGATTCAAATCATTAAAACATACAATTTTTACCCAAAAAATCAATAAAGCATGTTTGTCGTATAATGATATCAAACGATGTATTATGGATAACATATAGACAAAAGACTAAAGATACACTTATAGCTATTACCTATTACTAATTACCGTAATTTATAATGACCCCAAGCCAATCTATCAATATTGTTATCCATAATACATCGTTTGGTATCATTATACGACAAACATGCTTTATTGATTTTTTGGGTAAAAATTGTATATTTTAATGATTTGAATCGAAGCATACTATAATATTGGATATTTTTATTAAAGAGGCATGATTTATAATTTTCCATATTCATTTTTTTGGTGACACTTTTGTTAACACCTTTTGCCTTAGCTATAAATTTGTCTTCCACTTCAAAGGCATACATTTTTGATCGTAACCCTACAAATTCTTTTAATATTTTACCATTATTCTCGTCTTTAAAAAAACCTAACTTTTTTTTATTTATATTTGGGTAACCGAAAATATTATTTACTGGATAATCTTATGTATCAAAATAGTGAAGTAAATCTGGTTTTATATCTTCATAAAAATTGTCTGTAAAAATTTGGTATATCAAACTATCAGTATCGGTATACAATAACTTGATTTTATTATTAAATTTTTTAATCATATAGTTATAATGAAATTCATACATAAGGGTTTTAGACATATCTAAAATACAAAATCCTAAATAAATTGGTTTATCATAGATTAATTTTGTTTTTCGTAATTGAATCGCGACTAAATTTTCCGAAAATATTGATAAACTATGGAATTCTGGTTTTGCTATTAAATCCTGTGCACCTAAAACTTTGCCACGATTATCCCAGTGAGTGAGTTGGTAGTCATTTACTCTTTTCTCAATATTTTCCATTGTCTTGCCGAAGACACAGTTGTTCATTAACTTATCCTAAAAAAGTCTTTTTCGAAGTCTGATGTAGCTAACGTTCTCAAATTAGTATTTAGGTCTATGTATTTTTTTAACCAAGAACTCTGTTGAAATTTTAATATTCTATGAACTTTAATCAATGTCATACCCATTTCAATACATTGTTTCAGATTCCTGTAGTGAATGATATATTTACTTTTATTATTTAAATTGGGAACTAATTTAGTTTCTTTAGTAGAAATCATTTGCTAACAATGCATCGTAGACTAATAACGCATAAGAATTTGTTAGAAGCCTTGCATAAACTTAAACCAAAAAAGCATTATTAAAATCATGTAATGAAGAAGAAATAAATTGTTTTTGTGAATGTATTCATAACGTTCTACAAGGAAAAGTACCTGTCAAAGAACAAGATAAGAAAAAATTAAATAAACATAAAAATATACTTCGAAAATTGGTACGTAAGTGTAAGACTACACTGAGAAAAAATATTGTCATACAAAAAGCAGGAGCTTTCTTACCAATAATATTAGGTTCAATTCTGAGTGGATTAGTTAGTTCTCTTATAGGAAGTTAACATGGAAAACGCAAAGAAAATGTTACTCATTGATCCTAGATTAATAGAAAAATCGAAACAAGAAAATACTGTAAACAGTAATTTATCTCGATTAGACACGGAAATGCAAAAAATTCTGAGTAGCAATGAAGAAGATCGAAAAAAATGGATGCTATATTTACAAATTTTACAAAGATATCTTCACTTCACTGAGGAGGACCGTCTACCTTACAAATTACCAATTTATACTGATACCTCCATGGATGATAAAAACAAATATAAGATTTGTTATAAAAATAAAGACATAGACGTCAAAAATGCAGTTGCTAGTGCTACTGAAGCTTTGAATAAAGAAGTTAGACAAGAAGATGACATCATTCAAACAAATCCACTGTATTCAACATCTGAAATTCTAAGTTTAATACCAAAATCCTATACTAAAAAAGGCGAGTTGTTATTAAATTTAGTTGGGTCCAGTAAAAACAAAATACAGTGGGATGATGAAGGCACAGTAGTAATTGATAACGAAAAAATTCCTGGAAGTAATATTGTTGACTTAGTAAATGACTCACTGAGACCATTAAAAAAAAGTGATCCCATAGGATGGGAAAGATTTGCTAAAGTATTAAAAGATATTAAAGTACCACTAACTTACATTGGAAATCCAAAAAGAAGTGAGTATATAAATCAGCTTCAAGCAAGGGACCTAAGCTTCATACCAGAAGTTGGTGGTGAGCATTTTTCAACTCCGAGTAGTGGTGATAAGAATTTGATTACCAAAGTAAGAAAGAAGGTTGATTGGGAAAAATGGACTCCGTATTAGAAGAAATTAATAGAATTTATTATGATCCATCGAATCCTGCTTGAAATAGATAAAAACAGAAATGTTACTGTTGACTATAGTAGTTAGACTAAGAGAAAGTGCATCTTGATATAAGGAGTAAATTGTATTAACAAAATGTTTTGAAATAAATATTATGTAAAAAAAATACTTAATTTTTCATTTACCCTCTGATTCACCTTGTATATGTATATTAAATATTACATAAAAATTGTAAAATATATAAATGAAAAACATATGCAGGTACTTTACATCATTTATTTTATCATCACAATATTAAACCATACAATTGAGTCGGTGGAAAAAGATAGTTAGGATTACTTACAATGCATTAAATAAGTTAATGATTACCTGGACTTTACAAAAGTTTTATTAAGATCACTAAATAGTTCATTAAGTTACCAATAGACACAATACTTATCCATTAAGCAATTAGGTGAATTGTTACCCTACTTGTCATTACTAAAAAAATACTTTTTCACATTATCACTCTCGGCAATTTCTTTCGTAATGTTATATATTACTTTGTTGGTGTTGTCGAATATTTTGCTGTTGTTTTCTTTGACATAGTACTTTATCCGTAAATTGGCATGTTTCCAATGCTCCGTTATTGGAATTTTCGCCAGTTTTTTCATGTCGTAAACTTCTACTTTGATTAGGTGCGTTGACTGGTTCCCGTCATCTGTATTGGTTGTTATATAAGACACTCCTCCTGCTACAGCTCGAGACACTGTTGAAGATAGTGCTTTTTTCTTCTTGTTTTTCGGTTGTACTTCGAAAAAGATTTGATAAGCAATTTGGATACCGATGATAAGCCGGGGTCGCATAGGGTAGCCATATATGTTGATGAGACTGGTGTTGGTCAATATTTCGATTCTTATGGACGAGCACCTGAAGGATATTATCAAATATTTTTAAAAAGGAATTGTAAAAGGTGGGACTGGAATACGGAGAGAATCCAAAACGATTTTACATCAGTTTGCGGCGAGTACTGTTTGATGTATTTATTACATAAGTTTTATGGATATACAATGTTGAATTTTCTAAAATCATTTACAAGCGACAGTATTTACAATGATATGTTAATAGATGTAATGTTTCATAGATATTTTAGGAAGTAAGACTGAAATGTAATAAAAGTAGCAAGGAAAGAAGTATGCAGTTTTATTGTGGATGAGACATAAACCATTTTGCCTCATTAGCAAGTAGCATGCCTCATTACCATTATCATTGTAAAGACATATATTATATTACTTATAATTATTATTATTATTATTAGTATTGTATTACTTATAATGAGCCGTGGGAGATGAGGTGACAATAGCGGTAACGAGGGGTACCTCATTAACCAATTGAACAGAGCTAGAACCCTAATTGATTTCTGTATCTTTGCAACGGAGCATGCGACGTGAAAAAGGACCGCAGAAATGGAATCAGCGCACCCCAAAACCCTTTTTTTTTTTTTTTTTTTTTTTTTTTTTTTTTTTTTTTTTTTTTTTTTAGGATTGGCCAGTTATGGTCACCCCCACTTCTCATGCGCCAGAATATGGGAATCCCTACTACTATTACAACATCTCTTTGTATTTGCTCCGTGGTAATAACCATTGTTAGTAGTATTTTTTTTTGCGCACAGGATTTTATACTGCTAACAAACTTGGATTTGTTGGTTTTTTTGACAATTTGTTGTATACTCAATGCTCGGCTCGCTCGGCGTGCGTATAATAACTACTGCGCACTCGAACTGTTGCGATTTCGAAGAACATTTCGAAGCGAGTCGTTTTGGCCGATTTATATGAAGATAAAATCTGAGTGAATTCGCAAGAGTTTTGTTGAATTTTGTAAGTTATATTTAAATATTAATATTCTGTGTTATGTCTTATTTTATTTTTTTATTTTTTTTTTATATTGTAGGTTAATATTTTATACCATTAGAGTTGTTGTTGTTGAATGTTTAGATTTTTAAATATTATTATTAATCTTCAATTTATTTGTGTGTGTGCTTAGATTTTAGAATACTGTGTTTGGAAACCACTATTGTATTGGGGTTATCCTGTAATGATAGTGTGTAAGTTTAAATAAATAAATAAATTATTATACTGTGTTAGTACCGAGAGTTCGCCCATGAGTAGCTGGACTAAATAGCGCGCCAAGATAAACCACAGTGAGCTCACTGTGCTAAGCCATAGGAGGTAGTCAGCTGTTTAACCTGACTTTCGTGTATGTGCCTCAATAAATTAAGGCCTCCAGCCAGGACCTGAAACTTATATCAAGGCCTCAAACCAGGGCATAAAACTTAAAAACTAAGCGACAACACGCTAAGGGTACCCTAAGGGGTACGGACTTTGGCTTACAGCAAGAACAGGCTGGATCGGAGTGTCTAAGCTGAAATGACGCGCCCCACTAATTTAAATTAGTATACGTACACTACGGTAATGCGGTAGTGGGGTGCGTCATTTTAGTTTAGACGAGTTCACTACAATGGCAATACTCACTTCTGCCTGGCACCTCCAGAGCATTCAAGATCAGAGGCAGACCTTTGTCGAACTGTACATCCACCACGGCGCCAATCACTATGAGAACGAGAACGAGAATGATGTTGTTGAAATAGTAAACAAATGGCTTAATTTTGTATGTGTCCGCGAGGTTTAAGCTGAGTCTTGCATTTGTGTGAGTGCACATACATAGTGTAGGTGTGACGTGCAGCATTGAGCGCGATTCGTCCTTTGCTTGATTTAAAACCGATTATACTGCTTTTTGGCAGTCGGCTTTTGTTCTTTTAGTACGAGAGGCCATGACCAAAACCATGTCACATCGTTGTAAAACGATAAGACGATTACAGATTTTGTTTTACGTAAAACGACAAAAATTTTGTTAGTGGGCTCTCGTACCATTTTGGTGATCACTCACACAAATGCAAAGCTCAGCTTAAGCCGCGAAGACTATACCAGTATTTTACATGGGGCGAGTGCCTATTTGATCTGCACAACCTAGTTCCTGAGAACACGATTCCCCTCGGTAATAAAACTGACTGTCAATCTTCGGGGCGTTTGACTACCCGTGCCAATTGACAATTAGACTTGGCTGAGAATAATTCGAAATTGAACCTGAGTCACGAGGGCGGCTGATCTGTTCCACCTCCCAAAAGACAGAAATATCGGTAATTTCAGTTCTCTCGTATTACTGAAGGTTAGCCATCAAATCCAGGTCAATCTTCAGTAATAGAAGAAACACCGAAAGAAGAAGACTGACCAGCGATAATCCGGCCCTGAGCACCGCCACCTGCCTTTGAAGGTGGCGCTGACTTCTTCTCAGGCTTTGTAGCTTTCGGTGGCGGAGCCTTCTTTTCTGCATCATAGCTGATCACTGTAGTAGAAAACTGGGAGAGTAAAGATAAAAGTTAGTTTTCTTGTGGAACATACAGTCGTTGTCATCGTCATTTCAGACGAAAAACGTTCACTGCTGGACATAGGCCTCTTCCAAGTGTCGCCAACTCGCCACACTAACGGGTCCTGTGCTTCTCGTATCTAGCAGATTCTTGCGACTTTCATTAGATCACCGGTCCACCTTGTGGGAGGCCTACCTACACATACAGTCCGCGAGGCGTAAGCTGAGCTTTGCATTTATGTGAGTGATCACCAAAATGGTACGAGAGTCCACGACCAAAATGTTTGTCTTATCGTTTTACAACAAAATCTTTAATCGTCTTATCGTTTTACAACGATGCGACATGGTTTTGGTCACGGCCTCTCGTACTAAAAGAACAAAAGCCGATTGCCAACATAAAGAAGATTTACAGAAATCATTTAAGTAGGTATTAAATTATCATTTTACATTTTTAACTTAAAAAAAACAAACTTACATTTTTACGACCATCTCGTAGAGAAAGGCTGGCACCGTTAAACATAGGCAGAGATAACAGCCCGGATTTGTTCCTCCATAGTTTCACATATATTTCCTGTTCTTTGCCTCGAAGACCAGAAGAAGGACGCCTCAGAATAGACAGGGTTTTATCCGTCGGTATAGGTTCCTCTTCCTTCACCCGAGATGATAATTTCTTGTGGAACTTCATCGTTGGGAGACAACATGCTGATAGCTTGGAGTTTACTGCAATTTTTAAAAGATAACAAAATGTGGTGAGGAAAATTTTTGAGTAAGAATGTGGATGGGTAAGACCTTAAAAATGATGGATAGCCTTTGTGAAAAATGATATGACTAAAAAGGGGGTAGCTACTGAGATGACAACTAATAATGATCATGCGCTGACTTCAAATAAATTAGGATAAGGGCAAGAAAATAATGAATTAAGGTTCATCAAAAGCCCGAAAGTGTGACATCCAGTCTCACCAAGGGGTATCGTGACGTGTTACGTGAGTACTTGGGTAGGTACCTACCTAGTGTGTAGAGGTCGGATAGTAGTCGGTCCATTCAAAATACTGGTATACAGCTGTATTAGACCGGAAGCTGACCCCAAAAGTAGAACTAAGTCGAGTTATTACTTAGCCACGAGCTCCTCTATTGTATAAGTAGGTAGGTAACACAGGAAAAAACTCGCATCGTGTAAATGGACTTAAAATTGTCTCGTTTACTATCGCACAGTGGCGTAACTACAGGGTGGCAAGTCGGCAAAATGCCACGGGCCCCCAGCCGGAAGGGGCCCCGGTCAGAGGAGAAACCCACCTCCCAACATTTATTATTACACATTTAGTAAAAAAAACCGATGAATTTGCCACGGGCCTCGAACGGTATAGAACGTTACGCCACTGCTATCACATCATTATCACAACTGGCATGGTGCTTATTCCTTCGGGAAAAGGCATGTGTTACGGCTCTGGCTCAAAGACAAAGAAAATACAATCCATATATAAATTCGAAAGTAACTGTCTGTCTGTCTGTTATCTTTTCACGCCTAAACCACTGAACGGATTTCAATAAAATTTGGCAAGGATAGAGAATAGATGGCAACCTGCCATAATAAATTTTAACTAAACAAATTCACCCCGCGCCGCGTATGTCTGTCTGTTTGAATGCGATCAAGTCAAAAAGTACCGAACGGATTTTCCAGCGGTTTTCACCAATGGACGGAGTGATTCAGTGTCAGTCTAACCGGATGCAGCATAATACCAGTATTTTATATGGAGCGACTGCATATCTGACCGTTTTGAATTACTGGGTAACACGATATGCCCCTGGTAAGACACTAAGTACTTATAGTTAATACTTACGGAAGTCGGAAGGCACCATAATAAATGCTTTCATTTTTAACACTATTTTTTTATCCATGATAAGAAGATAATTTTTGTGTTCATTAAAAAAATCTTTTGCTAAGCTTTGAAATGTCAGCTGAACGTCACAAAATTCAAATGAATATATAAATATCAAAATGTATTTTTTTTTTCTTTAGCTGTTTACGAAAAAAGTGTGCATTGAAGTAAGGAGGTTGAGTGCTGGATTGTGTTGTCTTTTGAACATTCATACAAAAACAGGAGTTACTTCAACCCATGTAGAAAGTTCGAGAATTAGGAGAGTGAAATTTTTTCACGCCGCGCCGCGCCCTACCTCGGCTAGGTTAGGTTAGGAATCTTATTAGTACATTTTTGTTCAAAGATGACCCAAAAAAAGATATAATTTTTTAAAGCCATCATCATCTCTTTGAACCAGGAAAAATATCGAAAAAAAACTATAAGTAACTCAAAAGCTAAAAAAAACGTAGAACCATGGGGGTTAAATCGATAGACGGTATGGTACTCTGCTATCAGCTCGCACTGGCTAGACACCTTATAAGAAACACCCTGTATAACCCTTCCCACCCTGTAAATCCCTAGCAGCAAAACCTGTATGTCTGCTAGCCTCATAGCCTCGTAGTTTGATGATACATTACCTATTCGTCTATGTCCGCTGACAGCGCGTTTATGTAAAGCGTAGGGTGAAAGAGTTAATTGTCGGCGCAACGCGCGCGTTCTCACAGTGATCATTACGCGCTGGTGTTATAACTTTACTTGTGCAGTGTGAGGCGAGTTTCTAGGGTTTTACTTTAGAACAGTTTGTTTTTAACATCATGCCTGTAATCCTCGAAGGGTTGCGCAGAGGTGCAGCTATATTACACCCACATTTACCTTAGTTTAAGAGCCCATACTACCTCAGCTTTTTATCTCGCTCGCACGATAATGCTCGCGGACTGACCGAGAGTGAGACTGAGTGCGGTGCTGGGCGCCGATAGCGGTGAAAATAATGGTAATTTAAAAAATATAAAACATAAGACCAGGGGTTAAAACGGCCACATTAAGTAATTCCTATAAAAGCGACTCATTTCCTGAATTCCCAGCAATTTAATATGATTGTGCTGTTTGACGTATTTGACATTAAACTTCAATAAAGCATTCATAATAATTGGTGGGCCATTTTACGAATCTCCATACAAAACTGTCAAACAGATGAATTGTACGCAGATAAATTATGAATTGTCAGTTTGTGACTGTTTTACGATTTCAAATATGATTCATACGTAATACCTACCTATTATCCTATTATGATTCTGCCAGTGGCCGTTTTAGTCCCCCTGCTTTATAGTTAGTTCAGTTCAGAAATCAGTTGTCATGGTATGGGCATGTGATGCGGAGGATTGAGGAAAATGTCGTGAGAAAAGTTTGACTTTTGAGTAAGAATGTCGATGGCTATAAGAGTAGGGGAAAACCAAAGAAACGATGGATGGACTGTGTGAAAGATGATATGGCTAGAAAGGGAGTTACTATGGATTAGTACGGATACGGAGATGATGACTAATACAGAAGTATGGAAAAAAGGGACATGTTGCGCCGACACCAAATTAATTGCGGTAAGGGCAGGAGAATGAATGATGATACTCATTTTCTTAGTACCAGCACATAGTGTAGCTAGATTGACCACAAATAAACGCTTTTTAATTTTTCTTATTTTTTTTTTATTGCCAGGTGTCTCGCCCCTTTACTTACATTATGGTTTACCTACTATTTAAATAGGTAAAAGGTTCTACCTATTCTTTGGGGAATAAAACCGAAATGTTGTTTAAAAAATAATGAAGTGCCGTAGTGCTCGAAGCGAAGCGATAGAGTAACATCACTTTCGTTCCAATAATGATTAGTCGGTTATTTGATGTTGGACCTTCGTCGCACAGGGAGAGCTACGGAGAGGTTCACTGTTTAACCTTTTGACCGCTATTACAAGGTTGATTAAGTTTAGGACGATGAATTCTGAGTTTCCAGAATGTTCTATAACATGATCTGTCTATTCTTTTCCCAATTATGTTGGGGTCGGCTTCCAGTCTAACCGGATGCAGCTGAATACCAGTATTTTACATGGACTGCCTATCTGACCTCCTCAATCCAGTTAGTGGATGAAGACTGGATGTTGGACTTTCGGGCTTCTGGCGGGTCAAAAACTCGAAAGAAGTAAGTATTTAATTGTGTGCCGTTCGAGTGGATTTCCATTCTATATTCATAAGTAAATATGAACTCGTGGCTAAGTAATAAAAGCCGCACGGGACGATCGATAAGGTTAAGCTACACTTGCCGCGGTTGGTCCTTGGATGGGTGACCATCTTTACTTACCAAGACCTATCCGTGCCTCGGAAAGCACGTTTAGCCGTTGGTCCCGGCTGTCACTCGTGGATCTTTGTAAAATTACTGGTATTCAGTTGCATCCGGTTATACTGGAAGCCGACCCCAACATAGTTAGGAAAAGGATAGGCAGATTGATTAATATTCATAAGTAAATATCATCATCTGTCTAGCCTTTTCCCAACTACTATAGGGGTTGTCTTGCATTATAATTGGATGCAGCTGAATACCAGTATTTTACAGTTTTAAGGTTTGGATGGATGGATGTGTGTTACTAAATCACGCCAGAACGGCTGAACGGATCTGGAAAAAATTTGACACAGATATAGATTATAGTCTGGATTAGCGCATAGGCTACTTTTTATCCCGGAAAAATGTACGGTTCCCGTGGGGTAATTTCCGACATGCACGCGGGAGAAACCGCTGGCAAAAGCTAGTAGGTACAGGTAACTCATGCCTTTTCCCCATGAGAACGACGACCTGTTACGATCCTCACATACTCCTTTTGCTGTTACAGAAAAAAACTTGTATTGCAGTCGTCTCCACAGCCGCCTCTGTCCTAAGTTACTCGGTCGCTCATAACGCGTACGGTGGCGACGCCGTAAGCACCAATTATAACGCCACGCGACGCCATGTTGCTTTCAGAAGGCGCTTTATAGTAGCATCTAAAGGATATTAGTTTTACTACTTTCTAATGTTTACTTATAAATATGAGGGGCTTACTGGCTACATAAAATAACAGCCGCATGAGTCGATCGAAGACTAAGCTAGGTAGTCTTGCTGAGGTCGATCCGATGCGTGACTCCATTACATATCGAGACCTCTCCTTTTTTTTTTTTTTTTTTTTTTTGAGGGTGGGAAATCATCAAATAACTTCTCCCGCTCTGGGTGGAGCGGAAGGGCGTGTCAGACTTTTACTGACTAAAACCCACCCGTGTTCCTTCAGTTGCCTATGCCAGGGCCGCGGTATCTTCTTCAAACTACCCGCGACCCCAGCGGCGTCGGCCCTATTGGACCCCGTCACTTGCTGACATCTCTTTGAGGCGCGCGTGGAACACAACGCGCCGTCGACTCGGGCCTGTACCCTAATTGCGAAACACATCATCAATCGGAGTTTGAATCATTTTGAAACAAATTGCTAATCCTTTGCTTCACATGTTCGAAAAATTTGTCTGCTCGGCAACGTAAATAACGCAATGAATGTTGTTGAACTGTCAAAATGAAACCAACCCCGATTGATAATGTGTTACGCAATTAGGGTGCTGGTCCTTACCGGACGGCGAGCTACCCGCTACTCACCGTCCGCAGGCCCGCGCCTACGGTAGCCGGAAATCGCCTCGCAATTCCCGCCGCCCAGGGCGTCTCCTGCGGCGACTGAGGGCATGAGGCTGCCTCTCCCTCACGCGTTCCGCCTCCTCCTTCGCGAGCATCACTGCTTCGCAGAAGGAGGTGACGGCCTCCCATGCACTCTCGCTCCGCACCTTGGCCTGAACCAGGCTCGGACGCGAGAGATCGCCGCCGCCGATCGCCTCCGTGAGAACACGGCGGTGCTCTGCCCAAGCCGGACAGACCTCCACTGTATGCTCCACCGTGTCCTCCGGGCGATCCACACAATGGTGACACCCGGGCGTTTCCTCCCGCCTTATGCGAAACAGGAACCTCCCGAAGCAGCCGTGTCCGGTGAGGACCAGCGTCAGTCGAGACCTCTCCTTGCCTCGGAAAGCACGTTAAGCCGTTGGTCACGGCTGTGATTTGTAGATCCTTAGACAGTCGTTACGGGTAGTCAGAAGCCCGAAAGTCTGAAAACCAGTCTTACCAAGGTATCCCTTGGTAAGACTGGTTTTATTACCCAGTAACTGGGTTGTGGAGGTCAGATCGGCAGTCGCTCCATGTGAAATGGAAGCTGACACCAACATAGTAGGAAAACGCTAGGAAGGTGCTGATTTGCTACACAAACGGCACACACAAGCTATAAATACTTAACTGACGTCTATCCACATAATTATAAGGACAGGCTTTCAGCCATTCAGGCTCAATGATGGATCGCTGCAGACATTTTGAACTTGCTCGGGTCGTCTGGGATATCGCCGATATCTCAAAGCATACTGCGGAATACCGAGATGACCGATATCATATAGGTCATCTCTGTGTTCCGCAATAAGTTCGCGCAATAAGATCAGTGTTTTCTTACGCCAACTTCAGTTCTTCAGGTTAGTCTGGAGCCGGAAGGGTGAAAATATAAATAAATAAATAAATATAAATATAAATGTCCTTGGACATTTGACACCACGCCATCTAGTCCAAAATGGTTCAAAGTTAAAGATTTTAACACGAAGGACCAAAAAAGTAGACTTATTCGTAGATTTACTGCTGTATCCACATGACCCAGTTTTCCACATTCAGACAGGAGTCAGCCTGAATGTGGAAGGCTTGAAGAACGAAGAGTGGAGTGGTGGACCAGTGGTAACGGCCCCAACTTACGAGTTGTAGGTAGTGAGTTCGAACCCAGACAGACGCTTTACTTTGTGTAAATAATTTAAATACCCCTGCTCTCAAAACGGTGAAGAAAAACCATCCTGAGGAAACCGGCATGTCCTAGAACCAAAAATTCGAAGACATGTGACATCTACCAACCCGCACTGGGCCCGCGTGGTAAAGTATATAACAGCCCACTCCCTGTCGAAGAGAGGAGGCCTGTGTCCCAGCAGTGGGAACAGTATAGGCTAATTATGCTTATGCTTAAATGCTTCTAAGATGAAACTGCGCATCTATTCTGTAAAAAAGTCACCGTAAAAACTTATGTGAAGTGGTCGATAGTGTCAATCCCTGTCAATCCCCAGGTGAAATGACAGCTCACTTCACTGGACTTCACATAAGTTTTCACGGTGACATTTTTATAGAATCAACCAGCTAATCTAGGTTAGGGTTAGATCATCTAGATAATAAAATAAAGAAAAGTGGAACAATTTCTGTAAAATAAACAAATAAATTACTTATACAAATACACAAACGCGACCTTATAAAGAGCCTCTCCAACCACCTGAAAACTTAATGCCACTTCATCAACTATTCAACGTAGAACGTTACACGCAGTGTCATAAGCTAAGCCGGGTTACCGCGGGAAAATAGGGGGCGTGTCCTCCCACCCAACCAATCAGGTGCCGCCAAACCACCCGATAATTACTCATTCAACCAATAGCAGCCAAGGATGTTGCTGTACAATTAGAGGTGTCCCCAATGGAAGAAAGCGCGCGAATTACTCAAAGTGATGTAGCATTTTCCATAGTGGTGTAACGTTATATTTTATTGTAGTTAGTCGAACGGTTTGTTTGATTTAGGAATGGCGGTGAAAGTGGTGAAAAGAAAAATACCAAATTATTTTTAAAACACACAAAAATACAGCGAGAATCAGATGGAGTATTTCTATAAACAACGAAAAATTATTCTAAAACAAAATAAATATTCACTTTCTTATGTGCATATTGAATAATTGGTGTTTTTACCTTGCCGTTTGATTTCGAATTCTCAAAGTTTTGAAAACATCTGTAATTAAATTAAATTCAATTAAAATAACGAATAAACTGATGTACTGTAAAAATCAGTGCAAAAAGAGTATAGACATTGCTTTAAAAGTGAGTCAGGTTTTTTTCTCAGGACATTTGGCAAATATTTTAAGTTACCAAAATACTTTTAAGACTACATAAAAAAATCTGCATTGAAGAAAACCGAAAAAAATCTTCTAATTCAATGTATTAGATACGACCCCGAAAAACCGTCACCAAAGTACCTACCATAGCCCTAATAAGTATAAAACTTAAATAACCATGATGTGAACCAAAACACAGTAGGCACAAAACACCAAAAGGCCAAAAAAAAACAAAAAAAAAGTCGTGAAAAAGTGCTACAAAAACTGAAGACAAGACAAGTCCGAAGACAATGCGAAAACCACCAACCTCTTCGAAAGCAGCAGTTTAAAAGAGAAGGACTAGTACATCCCTTGACCATGGAGCCAGGAATGCCACTATATTCTCTGGAGTCTGTCGCATGTCTGCTGCGAAGTTACAACCATTTGCTGGCACCGACGGCGCCCGCTCCTGCTCCTGGTGAGTAAGTCTAAAATCTCACTAAGAGCAACAGTTAGTACCTACCTACTATTATTTATTCTGTGCCAACAGTGCTTTTTAAGGGGAAAGCGCCAGGGTATCAAGCGAAATTCAAATTTTCTTACGTATTTTGCAGTTTTCAAGTCAGCATTAGGTTGTATGTTTCGCGAGTATGAACCGCGACCGTTACAAATACGTTTACAGAATTATAATCATTCGAATCAATCCTCAAATGTCAAGATTTCTTGAAACAGTCATTTAATAGGATGTCTTAAAGTCATAGCACAATATCAACTCGGAAAGGGATCGTCACCGTATCACCTTTCGCCTCCACCGTGTCCCGAGATGAGGCGATTACGTGTGCGTGCAGTAGAGAGTTTCATCAAAGAATACTGCACGGCTAATTAATCTGTGGCAGGGCTGGAGTTGATACGGTTATGACCCCTTTCCGAGTTGATATGTGTGCTGTGACCTATTAAAGGGTTGTATTGATAACTTTAACGATAATAATTCTGTAAATGTATACTTGTTACGGTCGCGAACCACGAATATGATCGACTTTGTGATTTTGGATGAAACATTAAAGAGAAAAGTTACAGATACCAGAGCACATATATCGGGGTGCTAATGTAGGCATTAATCATTATCTGGTTATGTGTCGGGTGGACGGTCTATTCAGGCGGGTTCAGGCACAGGTTCAGGTATTGGCGTCACCGAGTTCGAGTTCCTGTGATTTAGAAAGGTTTAGTAGAAAAACTGCAAAAATTGAAAGTGGAAGAGATATAAGAGGGAAGTAAAAGTGAAGACGAATAAAGTATTTGATGATACGATACGACTATTTAAATTCTAGCAGAAGTATGGGATCCTATATCGAGAAATAGTATGGTACCACAAAAGTAAGTGGTCTGGCGCAGAGAAAATGTGGTAATAGAACGAATGCTTCTTGGGTAGATGGTGAAGTAAAAGAGTTAGAAAGTAAGAAGAACGAGGCCTGGCTTAATGTGATAGCCTATAAGGCCCAAAATAGGATGAATCAAGCAACGATCATATTCGTTGCTTGATTCATCCTATTTCTTCACTCTTTCCAATGATTTGGAAAGAGTGAAGAAGAAATGACTCCGAAATTAAAACGAAAGTGAAAGAGATGGTAAAAATGAAGAAGGATGAAAAGGAAGAAAGGGCAATGTAAACAGGTAAGATTGGTTCGCGGAGTAACAGGAACTTTGAGAGTTTAATTAGTTGTCAGGATACTGTGCAAGGAGTGGGTGACTGGGCAGATGCCAGTTTTGAAGACTCAAGCTCAGATATAGATGAAGAGAATGAAATAGAATACTATTTCATACCTACCTAGATGAGATTGCAAGATAATATAATATAATAGTACAATAAGATATAAGTGCGGTAAGTTGAAAATTACAACCGAGGCGATATTGCTAGCCCGAGCCGTAGGCGAGGGCTACAAGAAAGGCTGTAATTATCAAAGCGCACGTATGTCATACGACGTTTTATAACATATTTGGAAGGAAATAAATAAAACTAAACGAATAAATCTTTAAAAACACACTTTCTGAAAATTAATTTGGATCTTTGCTTGTTTTCCATAAGATGAAATTTTGATACGCTTGTAAGTATCTATCGGTCGATTTTTCAGGCAAGAGGCTTAGAGTAGCCTTTTTCGCTGCCTCTGAGACTTCTGGCGGTGTCGAATTAATAAATTCATCATTACTTGACGACATTTTCAAATAAAAAAAATACAGCGAAAAGAAAATTTACTTGTTCACAAATTAGCGATGCACGCGCATCAGCGCTTTTTTTTTAAAGCAAAGGCACAAAAACAGCCAGTATTACTAATAAAGTAAATTGATATTTTTTTGTTTTTGTTTGTTGTTGTTGCAATTTATTGTCAAAATTAATTAAATTAAAGAATTAATTCTTTAATTTAATTAATTAAATTAAAGAATTAATTCTTTAATTTAATTAATGTTTATTTTTTATATTTTATCTCCCAAAGTTAATTTTATTCATAAAATGTTGACCACTTTTCTGACATAAAAACTCTTTGCTAAGATTTAAAAAGTACCGTTCGTTTTAGACGGAGCATCTTGTTAGACTTTACGTTTTACCTTATTAAAAAGAAACCCGTGCGTTTTACATTACAATTACGCACAAGTACGTAATGACATACATTACGATATTGAAATTCGTGAAATAAGAGACCCTTTACGAGCAAATGTGTTATAAATAATATTTCGTAACCTAGATAAGTAATATTTTAAGCTACTCATGTCGTCTAAACTTGTTGTTATATAAACCTATACTGTAGTAACTGGACAATAAACTATTTTCTATTTCTTTTTTTTAAGAGCGCTGGAAGGGATGAAAGTTGGGAAAGTTGCAGGGTACGACAGGAGGGTGTTGACGGGGTGGTTATAATATAATATAATATAATATAATAATCTTTATTACATAAGGAAGTACCTACCTTTTTAATAACTTAAAAATATAATATCTTAAACTAAAACTAATAAAAAACTAAAATATGGCGTCGAAAAATTCCTCCGCATCGCTGTCGACTGGTAAAGTACCCAAGAGACTGGCGGCATTGCCACGTTGTATGGCAATGCTAATCCTCTGGCCAAAGTAAAAGCCAGCCCTTGGGTCACGGGAAGTGTCAACAAGCCGTTTGGACATTTCCTTAAACAAACTATGAGCACTCGGACCCCACGGCCCAAGGGTTTCAACCCCAAACGGCTCAAAAATGTAATTACCGATAAGGTTATTATACTTCCGCCGCTTGAGGTTTTCCGCAGCCGCAGCAGCAGTGCCAGCACAGCACGCCGAGCCAGGAAGATGGGATGGCGCAAGAGTATCGACACAAGTTGCGTCCCACACTAAAGGCCTTCCCACCTTCTATGGCAATAATGACATGCCGTCCGGTCTCTTGCCATCGTCGCGTGCCAAGCCATTGGGTTCTAATACAGCTGGAACGCCGACGGTGACAAGGGCTCGTCGGATGATGTCATTGATGTTAGCGTGCCGCGCTAAGCGACCCGCACTTCGGCTGCAAGACAGGCCGTGGTGTCCGAGGCTGCTGACAACTTCGCCACAGTGACAGCGATGAGGAGAACACGAAGGAGCTCCAAGTCACAGGGAAGCAGCGAGGCGGAAAGTAGTGTCGTCGAACAAAGTGCCAATGTTCGACGACGGTAGCGCATGAAGCCACAGACCCGACTCCCACTTGCCCACAGCAAGCAGGCGCGCACGCTCCGCAGTAGTAGCAGACGTGTCAAGTAAATTGTTCTGTACTACTCTGCAGAGCGGCTCATCCCACCGTCTCTGGGAAGATGGATTGTCGGGTGGGTCTGAATTCGGGCAAGCGAGTTTCCAGGCATCCATAGCCTCGGTGAAACAAGGCACATCAAAATTAACCAGTGTGGAGGCTAGGATTTTCCTGATTAATTTCTCTGTGCCGTGGACCGAGGATATGAACGCCGGTAAACTAATACTAGAAATTTTGCGGACGCCGAGGCCTCCCATACGGATGGGAAGAGTAGCTTGTGCCCAAGCATGGTCGTCCAAGGCCACATTTAAGATCAAAGTTAAAGTATAATAATTTTGATAATTTTGTCCATTTCGTCTAAAAGGTGAGTGTGCTTCCATAAATGGGAAGCGCGAAGGAAATATGTTAAATTTAGGGCCAAAACAGCAGTAACGAATTAATGTTATGGCCGAATGCATGTTAATTTGGAATAATCTTTCCGAAACGTCATTGAAATTTTGAATTTTTTCTTCAATAAAAAGAGGAAAAGAATTTTCATAGATTGGAGACCCGAGGATACGAAGAGAGTTTTTTTCGATAATTTTGATTTCTGGGGCTATAGGAAGTGGTTACAATTAATGTGAAGTCCCTGACACTTGTGCTAGGTGGTTAACCTGTGTTACAAGAGCCAGTGCCCTCTCCCGGGAGGAAATACTATTGAAAAACTTATGCAATAAGATTAACAATGAAAAATAAAAAGACTAAAATAATACAACATAAATAAATAAATGAAAATTGTTTAGAATGAGCCTGTAGTGGTGATTGTGTGTGTGCGTGTAATGTGTGTGGTGTGTGTGTGTGTGGGGGTGTGTGTGGGTGTGTGCTTGAAGTATGTGTGTGTGTGTATGTAAATTGAATTGGATGTACAGGAAAAATTTACTGGAATCGCGAGTAAAGGATGAAGTTGAGTGCCTCTCACTGGCTAGAATTGATATTACGAAACAGTTTTTAGAATTTGCTCTGTTTCGTCGTAATTGAGGGACAGTAACCAAGGCTTTAGATTCTGCTTGACCTTATGCAGGGTTAGTTTATAAATTGATAGGGTCTTGTTGATTTTATTGTACATAATTGAACTTTGTACGCGAAAGTGTCGTCGGGCAAGCGCAGAACGGTGCTGGATAGATTCGCAGATAGGAAAGCCAAGGTTGCAAGTCTGTTGTGCTGGATCTATAATATTGTTGGAGTTATGGCTATGTGCTGGATGATTGGTGCAAGGCTATTGTCGGCAAACTGTATGCGAAGGTTTTGATAAATAGAGTGATAAGAGTGACAGATGAGAAAATATGGGATGTGCACTTGTGCAGGTAGGATTAAGAGCGAGGGAATGCGCTGTATGTATCAGATTTTCTCCCTGAGGTGAAAAAACAATTCATCCCAACTACGGAATCCTTCATTGCGTGGTCCAACACGCACTTGGCCGGTTTTTACTAACATGAATTTAGGACTGGGTTTTTGCGACGTGCATGGATAACCGGGTTATGAAACATTTGAAGACAGCCGCCGACGCTGCCGCCGCCGCCGCCGCCTAGGTCGCCGTCGTCGGTGTGCCCGCCGGTAAAGTTGATAACTTTACCGGTGGGCTGCTCTTGAGTGAAATACTTATTGGACTCTTACATTTTAGTTCCAATAACTTAAATTCTACACAGTGATTGGACGTAAAAGCCCTTGTCAACCTAGAGACTAAAACCTAAGATCCATAAAAACCGGCCAAGTACGTGTCGGACCACTCACAATGTTTCCGTAGGACTGATCCTATGAGGGTTACGTTTTTTTTCCTTTTGAGGTACGGAACCCTAAAAATAGTCGAGAGGTGTCGTGGGACACCGCACCGGTTGGAACGAAGTTCGTGGATGTGGTCATGAGTGTGGTGGTGACAATACTATTACATACCGAGACCCCTCCGTGTCTCGGAAAGCACGTTAAGCCTCTAGTCCCGGCTGCCATTTTAAACCTTTGATAGTCGTTACAGGTAGTTAGAAGCCCAATAGTCTGACAAAAGAAAATCGTGTTAACCAATAACTGGGTTGTGGGAGATCTGGGCCCCAAGTCTGCTATTTTTTAGAAATTCGTCATTCCAACACGATCCCATTGTCACTACATTGTCATTTTGCTAAAAGTTCGTAATCTGCTAAATTCATAAGTGTCGATCATTGGTCGGCCAGTGGTCTCGTAATAGAATCGTGGTAGAATGACATTGTCGTAGGTATAAAATTTCCACTATTATAAAACCCGTTAGTAAAAATGATTTTCGAAAAACTCAAGGTCACTGATCAAAGGAACTGTCAAAATTTTAGCAGATTACCTACTGCATACGTCAGTCATTCATTTGTCATTTATTAACATTATGTACCAGATTACCATTCTATGTAGAATTCTCTGTCTACGATTCTATGCCATTTCTTACAATGGAGTGTCAGTGGTTGACCATTGGAAACTCATAATGACGCCATTATTTTAGTAGATTACCAAACTTGTCAAAATCAACAATTATGAAATCAATGATAGACCATTCTGACACTATTGTAATAGCGGATTTACTGCTTGATTTCGAATGTCATATATGCCCGATGGCTAATTTCCCGAAGTCATCAGATCGAACGTCCGAATTGCCGAAATTCGATAGCATCGATGTACCACAATTTCGAATAGCCATTAGATCGAACGTCCGTTTCACCGAAAAGCCACTGCAACGATAGTCCTATCCATCGAATGTCTATTGGCTCGACATGCCAGTAAGTCGAAAGCTATAGTTAGTGCAATCCACAAAGACGCGCCCCACTCTTCCTCCTAACCGCTTACAGTGCAAGTGTGCACCATTCTGCTAGTGTTTTAGTTTTGTCGATACACACTAATTACGGGTAATTAACTATAGGTATAGGTAATTAGTGCGTACACTTGTACAAAGTTCCATACTTGTACTGTAAGCGATTAGTAAGAAGAGTGGGGGCGCGTCTTCGTGGATTGCACTAACTATATTCTACATCAAATATTCAAGCAGACTTGGGGCCCAAGATAAACTGTCGCTCCATAACATACTGGTACTCAGTTACCGGAAGCCGATCCGGAAAGAAAAGAAAAGGCTAGGCAGATTGGGTCCTCCTGATCGAATTTCGACCATGGCGGCCGATAGCCACCAAAAATCCTGAAAATCTTTCATACAAACATACCTAGATACAGGGTGGAAGGGACATGGACGCGCAAACGGTTACCACGTATTCAGTACCTACATCATTCTGTGCCCCCCTATATACAGGGTGTAAGGGACAGCCCTCCGCAAACTAACAGGATGCATTCAGCTCCTCATTTTGAATCATACTCCACCGGAAATTTTCTCAGGAAAATTTTCATTTTTTCATTTTTTTTTCAGTTTCATTTTCATTATTTCAATGTAAAATTGCATTGTGTGTTCGCAGCACTCCATTTATGTAAAAAAAACTGCAAAAAAAAAAACCAGCAATGGATGTTGAAATACTCTAACCAACGACGCGTGAAATCAGCTGTTCACTTTCTGTCTAGCTGCAGAGTTCATCAAACTCACCGCATACCTACCCCTCCCAACCAGTAATAGACGCTCCGATTTGTGCACAAAAACACAAACAAATTAGGTTTATTGGATTCCCTTAACGTTCCTGAAAAAAAATCATGTACCGGCCGAATGTTTTAGTTAGGTACTTGCGTTCAGGTGTTGGATAATATGGATTGTACTTTTGTATTAAAAAAATCCCGGGATTCCGGGATTCACAAATTTATAGTTCTGATTATAGAATCGAATGAATATTTACTTACGTTTAGGTTTTGGCTATTAAGGAATGCACTTTTGTGTCGATCGTCAAAATGTCGCGATTCCGGAATTGATAAATTAAGTATTTTTTGAAAGGGTAACTTTTTATCACTAAATTTTCATAGGGTGTTCTACTCTTGAGCAACTTTCACTATGGGATCAACCCGTAAATCACGAAACATAAGTCAGCTGTTTCATACATTTTGGTCGAGTAGGTATTGAACTTTTGTTTCAAACATCGTAATTTTTTTGTGAATTCAGAGTTGGTCCCATAGTGAAAATATTTTCAAATTTTTCGTCATGGGTACTATTCATGGTTTTCGAGGCTGTTACAGCTGATAGTGACATTAAAATGTAAATCCAAGATGGCGGCTGCGAAGATTTTCTAATTTTTCGTCATGGGTGTCGTTTTATTGGTTTTTGAGGGTGTTAAAGCCGATAGTGACACTAAAATGTAAATCCAAGATGGCGGATGCGAACATTTTCTAATTTTTCGTCATGGGTGTCGTTTTATTGGTTTTCGAGGGTGTTAAAGCTGATAGTGACATTAAAATGTAAATCCAAGATGGCGGCTGCGAACATTTTCTAATTTTCGTCATGGGTGTCGTTTTATTGGTTTTTGAGGGTGTTAAAGCCGATAGTGACACTAAATTGTAAATCCAAGATGGCGGATGCAAATATTTTTAAATTTTTCGTCATGGGTGTCGTTTTCATGGTTTTTGAGAGTTTTAAAGCCGATAATGGCGTTAAAATGTAAATCCAAGATGGCGGCTGCGAAAGTTTTCTAATTTTTCGTCGGATGTCGTTTTATTGGTTTTCGAGGGTGTTAAAGCCGATAGTGACACTAAAATGTAAATCCAAGATGGCCGATGCAAATATTTTTTTATTTTTCGTCATGGGTGTCCTTTTCATGGTTTTGGGGGGTATTAAAGCTGATAGTGACATTCAAATGTAAATCCAAGATGGCGGCTGAGAACATTCGTCATGGGTGTAGTTTTCATGGTTTTGAGGATTTTAAAGCCGATAGTAACATTAAAATGTAAATCCAAGATAGCGGCTGCTAACATTTTTAAATTTTTCGTCATGGGTGTCGTTTTTGTGGTTTTCGAAGGTTGTAAAACCGACCGAAATGTTCGCAGCCGCCATCTTGGATTTACGTTTTAATGTCACTATCAGCTTTAATACCCCCCAAACCCATGAAAACGATACCCATCATATTTTTTTAAAATTTTCGCAGCCGCCATCTTGAATTTACATTTTAACGCCACTATCGGCTTTAAACCCTCGGAAACCATGAAAACGGCACCGATGCCAAAAAGTTTGAAATTTTTTGCAGTCGCCATCTTGGATTTACATTTTAATGTCACTATCAGCTTTAACACCCCCGAAAACCATGAAAACGACACCCATGACGAAAAATTAAAAAATATTCGCATCCGCCATCTTGGATTTACATTTTAGTGTCACTATCGGCTTTAACACCCTCGAAAACCAATAAAACGACACCCCTGACGAAAAGTTAGAAAATTTAGCAGCCGCCATCTTGGATTTACATTTTAACGCCACTATCGGTTTCACAACCCTCGAAAACCGTGAAAACGTCACCCATGATAAAAAAAATTAAAATGTTGGCAGCCGCCATCTTGTATTTACATTTTAACATCACTATCGGCTTTAAAACCCTCGAAAACCATGAAAACGACACCCATGACGAAAAATTTGAAAATTTTGCAGCCGCCATCTTGGATTTACATTTTAACATCACTATCGGCTTTAAAACCCTCGAAAACCATGAAAACGACACCCATGACGAAAAATTTGAAAATGTTCGCAGTCGCCATCTTGGATTTACATTTTCACGTCACTATCGGCTTTAACATTCTCGAAACCCATGAAAACAACCCCACCGATATAGTAACGGTACCTTCCAGGGCCGGCAGTCTCGACATTCTTTACGATTTTCGTTACGACATTCGTTAACTAATTACATGCTCTGTGGTCCTAATGGGCTCCCCTCTCAGAAGAACAACAAGCATAGAAGTAGTGCTTAAATAGCAACTGAACTCAATATATTTGTTTCATTTTGACTTATGGAGCCAATATGATGTAAAAGAAGGACACGTATACAGAAGACGTTTCGAAATTTTGTAGGTTGTCATTCATTTTATTCTGACTAGTGATGTACCCACTAAATTTCAACGTCGATAGAATTTACAATGACATTCTTTCTTATACTGCCAAGAATAATAACCGTAGGTACACCCGGCTACACATCAAACTATACATTTCCAGTTTACACTGACCGCTCATTGTAAGGAAATCCTATACAATGCGAGATCAGCTTATACTGGAAATGTATAGCTTGATCTGTAGCCGTGCGTACCTAAAATTTTGAATTAACTAAGCATCCTTATGATCCCAATACTTAATATATTCGTTCAAAATGAAACAATACTCTTCATGTATTAAATCTGACCCGGCTAAACCAGAATGTATTTAAATGCCATAATAACTGATGAGTTTATTGAAAACAAGTGGGAGACATTCGGTTTTGCAAATGTTTTTAGCAACTTACTTTCTCATATTTATTTGAATTTTAGATTACATCATAGACTACTCAACAAAGTCTAGGGAACAAGGGTATTCAAAGTACCTAATAATTTTTATTTTAATACTTTTTAATTATGTATTATTTTAAATCAGTGAAGCGTAATTTAATAGAGATTTGAATTATTTGATTAAATAAAATGGTTGTTAGTGAAAAAATAAAATTTATTATGAAAATTCAAAATGGTATCAAAGCGACAAAAACTTTTTGTGCATAAAAAAATAAATAACGACCAGATAATATTTTAAATAAAAAAATAAAATGCCTAGCAACTTTAATAATCTGTTAGGCGAATTCCAGCCCACACCATAATCATTCCGCCCTGGTACGAATGAACTTCCTGAGGATTCTGGAGTCGGCTCTGGCGATCAGGAACTCGCCAAAAGCGCAGTCTTCTTGAATCGGGATGGAATCTAATTATTTCTGAATTTGTTATTGTCATCTGTGTCAAGGATTCCTAAAACAAACAGTTCTCAATAAAATTTATGTAAGATTTTTTATCAACATTTTTATTTAGGTAAATAGTTTTATTTGTATGTCTTACCTGACTGATGTGAGATGATTTCACGAGATGTCAAGATCAGTGGCGATTCATTAATCTGTACCGATGTACTAGGTCCTGTTTCAACTTCCATTGCTACGGGATCCTACAATTACGTATTTTTTATTAAAAATAAATAAATAAATTTGCACACGATTATATTTCCGACTGGGATAATTAGAAGAATGATATCGCATCAATGATATTTTTAATATAATATCATTGTATCGCATATATCAAGTGAACATATTTCTGAAATGCTATACCTGTCTTCATGTTAGATTGCTGTTGATGGTGAGCGGTTCTTTTAATTTGCAGTACTGCGCTATGTCCTTCTTCGCAGACTTCCATAAGTATTTCCTGTAATGTAATAAATCAAGTTTTAATTTGAACGGGATACTATTTATTGCCAATAAAATACCTTAATTACATCATAATACTGGATAATTTTTTTTATCATGCACCAAATGGAAATGGGAGATTGTACTCATCATTATGAACAACTTTTACTATGGGAACAAACCTGAAATCGCGAAAAAAAAATCAGCTGTTCAGTACATTTATCTACATCAAACTCGTCAAAATGTACTGAACAGCTGATTTTTTTTCGCGATTTTAGGTTTGGTCCCATAGTAAAAGTTGTTCATAATGATGAGTACAATCTCCCATTTCAATTTGGTGTATGATTAAAAAAATCCTCCTGTATATCAAACCATTTCATCTGTTCTATCCATAACAAATAATGTAGGAACAGCATGTTCTCTAAGTGACAACTTAAAGAACATGCTACATCCATTTCATAGGTTCATTACCAAATGAATACAAAGTAAAATGCTTGGAGCATATTATGTGGCTGTGCTTTTTGGAGTCCAATTTCGTCTACCAATACAATTTATCCATTTTTTTTTCACATCGTCTAGGAAATCTGTAAAAGAAAAGTATCGACAACATTATTTACGTCACTATGGCTGATCAAGATAACCCCAAAACAATTTCCGAATATTCGCTAATAACTTCTATTGGAATAAATATTACGACTGTTTTCAGCTATATAGTGACACAGCAATATTTGTTATGTATTTATATTCGTTTATCAGATCATATGCAACAAGAAATTGAGCAAAAACTTACCGATGGAAGGTCAATATTTATTGTTCATTTTATTTTCGCTATGAATGGGACTTGCAGCCCCCAACCACACAAGAAATTGCTCCACAGCGGCCACACACTCACTATTTGTAGTTAAACAAAGAATTCATGCAATCTAACAGTAGAAATATTATTAAAACATCGCAAAACCATGGAAGATTACGACAAACACGTAAACAATGAACACGCGAATAAGTCAGGTAGATCAATGAACGAACTGTCAGGCATTGAAACAAAGTACTATCAAATTTGGCCGCGTCATACTATAACTTTTTTAACCAAATGACAATTGATCTTGTGACCATGCCAAGAAAATATAACAAAGAGTAAAACATTTATCTCTTTCCCACATCCTTTATCGTACCATTAGCGTACCTAATAATAGAACGGGAATAAAGGTAGTTACAGAATTCTGTTTTTAGCCTTCCTTCTATGCTTTGTTATTGTTCTGAGGCTCCCCTCGACCCTCGAGACGGGCAAATGGTAATGTTCGATTTTATTAAAGACACACAGATGACACAGACACATCTTCGAGCCCGTTCCTTAAAATTTATCAGACCACAGAGCAACGTAACGATCGTTAGGGCAACGTTAACAATGTCGAGACTACCGGCCCAGGGACAACCATTTTAATTCGGCAGCTATGTATTTCTCGCGGGGATCACGTGTAACAAACGGAATATTTATGTAATCCCGATTTCCCGGTATTTACAAATAAATAAAACCACGTTATTTATGAAGTCGTTTCCATACCATGTATCCGATTAGTTGTGCATTCCTACATTTTCTGTAATACCGGGATTTAAAATAAGAAAAAAAATGCTAAGAAGCCGCTTCCATACTTTGTTAGCGAAATATTAACTTTAGGTTAATATGCATGGCACCGACCTCTCGCGTCCGAGCCTGGTCCAGGCCATGGTGCGGAGCGAGAGTGCATGGGAGGCCGTCACCTCCTTCTGCGAAGCAGTGATGCTCGCGAAGGAGGAGGCGGAACGCGTGAGGGAGAGGCAGCCTCACGCCCTCAGTCGTCGCAGGAGACGCCCTGGGCGGCGGGAATCGCGGGGCGATTTCCGGCCACCGTAGGCGCGGGCCTGCGGACGGTGAGCAGCGGGTAGCTCGCCGTCCGGTAAGGACCAGGCCCGAGTCGACGGCGCGTTGTGTTCCACGCGCGCCTCAAAGAGATGTCAGCAAGTGACGGGGCCCAATAGGGCCGACTACCGCGGCCCTGGCATAGGCAACTGAAGGAACACGGGTGGGTTTTAGTCAGTAAAAATCTGACACGCCCTCCCGCTCCACGCAGAGCGGGAGAAGTTATTTGATGATTTCCCACCCTCAAAAAAAAAAAAAAAAAAAAAAAAAAAAAAAAAAAAAAAAAAAAAAAGGTTAATATGCATCCGATTATCCGATCTCTAATTATGTAGTAATTTTTTCATCGGTTATTGAAAAAAAAATCTGCTCTTCCCATATATTTTGACTGTGTAGGAAACTGCAGATTTTTTTTTCAATAACCGATGAAAAATTTCTATTTCAGAATGATGTACTTACTACTGAATAAGTGGTAAACTTTTGCGCGTCGATGTCCATCCTGTATAGTATAGGCACTTACAAAACAATCAAAGTCCCTATATTAAAAAAGTACACATTGAAATAACACCCAACAGCCAACACAGTCATTGTTAAATAATAAATTTTCCACTTACAAATTGGTGGTGTCATCAAATGAGGAACTTCAAATCAATTCCTACTTTATATCGTTGAAAATAAAGTGTTATTTCAAATGTGAGTAGATTATCTATCAGTTATGTGATCAGGCAGGTGTGGATCGTAAGGTCGGAGGTTAATTACTTTTATAAATCAATATTTACTTCTGTGTCAACATTGGATGTTATTGGCTGGTTAAGTTCGTGATTTTCAAAGTGATTTGTTGGCAAACTGACTGACGATCCTTCTAAAAGAGTTCTTCTTCTTATCATTCAGACGGTACATCTATTGAGGAGCTCGTGGCTAAGTAATAACAGCCGCACAAGTCGATCATCAGGTTAAGCTACGCCTACTAGAAATCTGTGGTCCCGGCTGTTATTCGTGGATCTTAGACAGTCGATACAGGTCGTCAGAAGCCCGAAAGTCTGACAACCAGTCTTACCAAGGGGTACAGTATTACCCAGTTACTGGATTGTGGAGGTCAGATAGGCAGTCGGTCCATGTACAATACTGGTATTCAGCTGCATCCGGTTAGACTGGAAGCCGATCCCAGCATAGTTGGGAAAAGGCTAGGTAGATTGATTGGACATCTATTGTTGCTTATAAATATATTACTGTTTGGGCCCATTGCAGGTAGACGTGCTACAAAATAAAACAGAAGGTCGCTATCGACTGGTAATTAATGTACAAGGACTGATGACGACGGTATTGTCGCGGTGTATTGCAATGTTTAGCCTCTGACCAAGATAAAGCCAGCCCTTGGGACACGGGAGGTGTCAACCAGCCGTTTGGAGATTTTGTTGAACAAACCATGATCACTCCGACCCCACGGCCTGAGGGTTTCAACTTTTCAACCCTACCTACAACTTATGATGAAATTGCCGTTTTACATAAAAAAAAACCGGTCAAGAGCGAGTCCGAGGGTTCCGTTCCGATTTCTGAAAAAGTGTGCTACTTAGAAACATAGTTTTATTTTTCCTGTAATCTTTACATAAACTTCTATCACATAGAATAATTTCTGATTTTTCGCTTTGCAAACTTCGGAGTAAGGGGGGGGAACGGTATTTTTATTTACATTTTACATAAAAAGTCGAAAACTATGCGGCCTAAAAGAATATAAAAAATAGTTTGAGAATGTGCAAACAGTGTTCTTTCATATGATACCCCACAGGCCCTAGTAGCCCCACTTTAAATTTTTAAGACCCCTTTTCAGTCCCAGTTGCAAAAAAAATATAATTATTTTTATTTCATTCTTATTTGCAAAATAGTTGGGTCAACGTCATCTAAAACTATTCTAAATTTCAAGTTGATAGCATTAGTAGTTCTTGAGATATCCAGCTGTGACAGACAGACTGAGTCACACCATAAGGGTTCCTTTTTTACCATTTTGGTACGGAACCCTAAAAATCAAACAATTTTTTTATAAAAACATTGTCGGTGCACTTTAGCCATTTTAATGAAAGTTCGTTGATGCCTCTGCAATAGAAATCCTGGGGAATCGATGATTTTTTTTAAATTTTGGATTTGAAATTTTTCCCCCGGGTGCATTGATGAGAACGGGCGATCAAACCAAAAACGCACCGTGCGTTCACTTGTGATACCTTGTCCATACACGTCGTTAATATTGCGTTCTGTGACTGTTTGTGCTGCGTTGATGCGCAAGCAACTCCACTACATCCTACATCATATTTAGCATAATATTAGTTACTTATTTTTAAGTTACTTTGGTATTTACCTTGTCGCTAGCTACATACCTTACTATTTATAAAGTAGTGTGTAATTTTAATTCGGATTGGCTTCAATAAATTGTTATTTTCGTTCATAGATTATAACTCGAATTTATTACCTAACAACTGTTATTTACTTTTCTATAATTTTACTTCACGGCGATCTGAAATATAATTAGTTAAACAGAGTAGTATTTTCTATACACACATATGACTTCGCGACTTTTGGAGGATAAAATATTTGTAAATATTTTTTAAATAGAATTGTTTCACCTCATAGTTGGCAACACATAGCTGTCACTTTTTCTCAGTGATGCCAGATTGGGGGTATTCCCCCCAAATGTGGGAGTTTTTTATAGTCATGGGGGGAAAATTGGGGGGACAATATTTTTGGGGGGATAGTTGGAGGGAAAAAACCGGGAATGGAGGGAATGGGGGGATTTTTAGTAACCAATCTGTAATCTGGGAAACGTCAGTCGGTCGCTCGCTTGGTTGGACAAACAGGTTTTTACCGTCAATCGCCATTATGATCTGTTAGAACCACTTTTTTCTTTACTCCGTGGTTAAATCATAGAAAATCATCCGAACTGATTAAATCATAGAAAAGAATAATAGAATAACTTCTAAAAACTGGGTCTTTACGCCTTGGTGTTTGTTAATGGCACTATCACAACAAAAAAAGAAACAACAACGACATAGAAAGAAGAGAGAAAGTGACCCAATATTAACAGTATAAAGTTCAATAAAGTTATTGTAGTTATTCTAACCTAGATGAAAGCATGTCTCAAGTTTTATTTACTTAATTGTAGCTCTGATTATGGTACCACTTGGACTTGGACCAACGATTTACACATCATGTAGGTATGTCTATAGAGTTTATTGGTAATAATGTCGGCAATCAATTAAGGAGATGTAGGAAAGGTCATTTGCAACCAAATAACCCCTTATGACAAATATGCAAAAATGCAAAATACAAATGGTATTTTTTTTTTTACGATTTGTGGGGGATTTTTCCTTCAAAACCTGAATTTTGGGGGGATTTCGGAGAAGGTTTGGGGGGAATGCGAGATGGTCATCTGGCAACACTGCTTTTTCTTTTCGCGCGCGTTCTTGACATCGCGAGAAAATTTTCTCTCTAGACAAATTACTCATTTAAAATAAGTTTACGGTGTAGTTGACTAAAATAACAGAACGTTAACTATGCTAGGTGATAAAAAGTGTATCGAGTGCATCGTCGATGGACCTGAGACGCAAAATCTGAGCAACAACAACTCACGTTTGCACAGCCCCGGCGTTCATCAACGACATCTACGGGAAGCCGATAAATACATCAGAAGCAGACGCAGACCCTTAGACCTGACCACAAATGAATGATACGGAGGCATACCACAACCTTGAGATACGAGAATGCCTGGCTTTAACTGACCACCTAGTAGGGACGTGATACTGACAGTTCCTTCTGAGAGCACTATGGTGGTCATTAACACTGCATTTTGCATGTATGCTGTAAACTTGTTAAAGCATTGCCTCTCCAGTGTGCACGCGATGCCCTCAGTAACGTTACTTCCACGTTACTAGCTGGATGAGAAGCTACCAGTGGGGCACGAGATGCCCTTAGCGATGTTATTCTAAATAACAAGTGCTGGTAGGCGCCCGTCAGCAGTACCTCTCCAGTGCGCACGAGATGCCGCCAGTAACATTTCTCTAATGTTACTAGCTGGATGAGAAGCCACCAGTGGGGCACGATTATGTCCTTAGCAATGTTATTCTACATAACAAGCGCTGATAGGTGCCCGTCAACAGTACCTCTCCAGTGCGCACGAGATGCCGTCAGTTACATTACTTTCATGTTACTAGCTGGATGAGAAGCCACCAGTGCGGCAAGTATGTGATGCCCATAGCGATGCTACTCTACACATCTAACACCAGTATGTGCCCGCCATAACAGGTGAGTCCCATTCCTATGAACTAGGTTAGGAATATATAAAACAGGTGCTTTGATATATTTTAAACTTATGAGCATGAAAGCTGCGAGACAGCCTTGCTCAATCCTGCACATTGTCTGTGCTGTAAACTTGCAAAAGCACTATACTTCCCCAGCGGGAAGGGATCCCACCCTGCTAACTAGTTTGTTACCAGTGAGTACGAGATACTCTTAGCAACATTAATTATATGTTGCTAGCTGGTACACATTTGCCATAATGTGCACATGCTTAGCATGAGACGCTCATAGCAAATTATCACAACTCTATAGGATCTAGCTCTCGCATCGAGGATGATATCATGGTCACCTCGTCTTGACAGATTACCTTTTATCAATTATTGTTACACATGCCTGCAACAAATGCTAACATATTTCTGTTTATGGCTATGCTACCCAGTTGCCATTTTAACAAACAATTATACCTAATTAAAACAAATCACCATGTACAAGATACTCAGTGCCCATCTAAGCACTAGGTGATTTAATTATCCGGACACAAAATTATAAACAACATCTATTTTGTAAATTATTATAATAATAAAGCAAAAATGTGCAATTTTTACATTAATAAACTCAAATACTAGTACATTGAGTACAATGTACTTTGCCAACATGATTCTGTGGTACATTGGCTGATGACAAATGCCTCAATGGCAATTCTTGATTTCAGATATAACCTAATGGACCAAACAAATACAAAGTACTATTCTATGCTCCCCTACTTACTCATAAGGTCATTCATAAGCCTTACTCCCAGATTCCTTCTAAACTGAGGGAACAAGGGATTGAGATATTCCAGAACCAAATTGGACTGATTACCCCTACCATAGGGAAAGCAATGACTGACCCATGCTAATGAAGAAAGTTAAGACAAAAATAACCTGGTGACTGATTTGGATGATGGTTGCACCACAAACACCTGCCAATGTTCAATACATACCACCAAATAAAAACCAGAACAAAAGTTCAAAAGTAATATAATCTCTAATGATCATGAATCTTAATTTATTATATTTGGTAAACAAACAGATTCTGAAACAATAACAATTAATCAAATAATATTAAAACCACAAGACAATCACTCTTAAGATAATAGAGAAAACTTACCAGTCCTATTGGAAAAATGTAAAACAAGCACAAAAGGAGGTGATTGGTTACAGTAGGTACAACAAATTAAAACATCATACAACGGGGTCAATAACAGGAATCAATCAATATTGAAAACAAAAATGAATTTTTGTGGTGGACCTCAACAATAACTCGGCTTATAGCTATACTTACTCTAAAATAACAATTCAACAAGACTGATACTGGAATCACCAACTGAATGCTGACAAAATAGTTACATGCTGCTGTTATTGGCTGCGGGTACAAAGAACAATAAACTATTTGATAACTATCAAAATTCAATGCCTTAACTTCTCAATACCATTACAGTCAGTAAATACTGAGATGAATTAAAATGCATTATTGACCTACAAACAATTTATGTAAATATCGATTTTCAAACCCAAACAAAATAGCAAATTCAGTTTCATTCTGAACCTAAAACAGTTAATTAGCACCTTCTAGGGCAGTGAAAATTCCACCATATTTTATTGGCAGAAAATGACAAATACAATTTGCAGTAAAAACGATTGCTTTATACTGATACCGACCCCAACATAGTTGGGAAAAGGTTAGTCAGATTGACTGACAATTTGCACACTATTCAATTATTGTTCAATATATCAAAATATAGGTACCTATAGGATTTAGTCCTATAGGTACCCCTGTCAGTTCCTGTTACCAGATACCAAAATAAAGGGTTAATCTTAAGTACATTCTCTAATAACTTCCATATTAGAACTTACATTCTTCAACCTTACCTTATAGCTATGATGTAGGTATTTACTACATTACCAACAGTAAATGATACCTACTGAAACAAGATTTCCTACCAACCTACCATGACTAGGTATTTACTTGTCAAAGTATCAAGACTGCCATAAAACAAAACAGTACTATAAGTAAGTGTATTTAAATGTTTGGACTTGAAAATTAACCATAGAAATCTAACACCTGACAAACATAATGTGAATTGTTAAGTTAGATTGCTAAGCTGTAGGTACTTGAAGCATGTGTCTATACTTATTAGCTCACAAGTTAATGGTTTAGTGACCTTAGTGACATTACATAATATCAAACCCGTATTTCCTGAAGGACCGGGCAGAGATGGCAATCTTAGTCAAAGGTTATTAAACCAAAATACCTAATTAAACATTCAACCATTTTAACTACCTACTAGTCTAAATAGATATTTAGCAGTAGACTTCAATGATAATTACAAGTCATCACTAAAGTGAAATTGTCAAAGAAACAAAGGGGGGGGGCACAAAGTATTGAGGGGTGGTAATTAGAATACAAACAGGTCCATACAATCAATGTAGGCAATATGAATGAATTAACTACCTACAAATCATTTTACACTATAACCACCTGCTCACCAATTTTACACTGTAGCTAATTATACAAGTCCCTCACTTAAACTAATATAACTCATTCCATAGGTAATCTACTTGTGGATATAATACGAGGCCAGGGAAAAGAGGTTCATACTTTTATGCTTTTAGAATAATTAAATCTACCTTTTTCTTGTTTAGCTCTCAATCTGACAATCTTATTAAATGCATTAATAGTCAATTAGGAAATTTAGTAAATTAGTTAGCGCAAATTTTTCTTCTATCTAGGCAACAACCTATAAAATGGTGCTTACAAAACTTTAAATAGAAAAAATTAAAAGTGTCTTCTGCTTATAAATCTTAAAATTGATAAAGTTAAAAGCATCTTCTGCTTAGAAAACTTTAAATTGATAAAATTAAAAGCGTTTTCTTCTTACAAAACTTAAAATTTATAAAGTTAAAAGGTTCTTCTGCACTTGGCACTCTAGGCTCCAAAATAACTATGTATCTCATAAAACAGATACTTAAGAGCTGTAAAAATACTGTGGATAAATACATTTTTAACAAGGATTTGAATTACAGGACGCCACAAAGTTCTTGTGGCGCGTGACCAAAGTTGGAACTGACGCCGCCACTTTAACTTATCTGCAATTTACGTGAAAATTCAGTAAATCACCTTCTGCAAAAAAAAAAAAAAAAAAAAAAAAAAAAAAAAAAAAAAAAAAAAAAAAAAAAAAAAAATGCCATCTGAGTGACTAAATACATATAATGTGCCATGCAACATAATTTACAGTATACAGATTATTGTAAACTCACGCAACGCACTGCAGTTCTACACTGCATCTCAAATAATACAGTGATTGTTTACGTTTACGGAGACAATATACAACTGCTATTCTCAATCATAGAAACTTTCTAGACTTACAATTCAATATCACAATTAATATCTTCCTGATCGGTTTATACAGAACAAACCAGGAAAACCTACAAAAAAAAAAAAAAAAAAAAAAAACAAATAAGTACTTACCTACTGAGACTGATTTAAAGTTTTTTTATCAGTACCTTAGCTGTGGTGTGGTAAGTGAGAGATAGATCAATTCTTCAACTCTCACAGTACAACACATACAGCAGCTCAACTTAGAGCTGGCATCAATTGAGAAAACAACGTGGATTAATAAGACTTGCTGTAATAATGTGTGATAATACCTTTTTGCTGGTTAACAATAGCTTCTTGAAAAAGCAATGCTAATGAAGAAAAATAAAAGTACTTAGTAAACTAGAATACTCATAACCAGATAATTTATTAACTAACTTAATTATTGCAGACAACTCTAAACATCTACTCTGTTTAACTAATTATATTTCAGATCGCCGTGAAGTAAAATTGTGAATCAAACGAGCTTACCTGTTAAGCGAAGTCTTGATTCTAATTTTATGAACGGCGATCTGAAATATAATTACCCACCCGCCACCTAACAGCCCCAAAGCTGCAATAATTAGTCTACTTAAATATTCACTTATCCTTTCAGGAAAACCTAGTGAATGTAAGTATATGGAACTACTCTGTACAGAAAACAGAGCTTGTTCCTTATCTCAAGGATCTCTAAAATAAGTGACAGCTATGTGTTGCCAACTATGAGGTGAAACAATTCTATTTAAAAAATATTTACAAATATTTTATCCTCCAAAAGTCGCGAAGTCATATGTGTGTATAGAAAATACTACTCTGTTTAACTAATTATATTTCAGATCGCCGTTCATAAAATTAGAATCAAGACTTCGCTTAACAGGTAAGCTCGTTTGATTCACAATTTTATTGTATGTTAACTAACATTAACATCCATTAAATATTTGCATGCCAAAACTGCATGGCGGAATGTGTCTTTGCACTTTTGATATGTAACATCTTTTGTACCACCACATTTTATGCAAATAAATGATTTTGATTTGATTTGATTGATAATAAAATCAGACAAAAACAAACAAAAACATCATTTTATGGTGAACCACGCCACATCGTTTGAAAAACCGCGTAATTATTACGCGTTCACCCCTTAATAATAAGGTACGCAAACATTTAGCATCAGATATCACACGATCACATAATGAGCCTGGCGATGGTACCAACTGGGGTGGAGAACAGGGGTTTCAATTCGGATAAAAGAAGTTAGACAAGAAAATAGAAAAGTTGGAGACTTGTGGCGGCATCTACATCGCCACATATGAACTACGCATCAATGACATGACGTCACGCAAAACCTGCATCGCGCAATTAGAGTTTACCACGCGATTAGCATATATACAACGTCCCGACATCAATCGTCGGGCAGTAGCCCACCAGACACAACACCCGTCTGGTCGGAGGATCCTCCGTTTTCTATGGAGGATGAGTGAACTTTACACCCTGTTCCTCATGCCGCTAAAGACTTATAAGTCTTCGTCTCTAAAGTATTGGGGCACGACCTAAGAATCTTCTTCCTATCCTACTCCTTCCTATTCACACTATCATCACAATATAATATCATAAAGGTGAAAGTTTGTGAGTGTGTGCGTGTGTTTGTATGTTTGTTACTTCTTCACGCCCAAACGGCTGGACCGATTTGGATGAAATTTGGTACGTAGATAGCTTATACCCTGGATTAACACATAGGCTACTTTTCATACCGGTCTACGCGGGTGAAACCGCGGGGCGCAGCTAGTTTAGGTAAACGTGAAAGTTTGTGAGGATGGATGGCTGTTTGTTACTCTTCCACGCAAAAACTACTGAACGGATTAGGTATCATGAAACTTGGCACACAGATAGTATAAAATCTGGATTAACACATAGGATAGTTTTTATCCAGATATTATTATTACGGGTTCGAGACTTACGCGGGTGAAACCGCGGGCGCTGCTCGTATGTATCTACATACGAGCAGACTAGATACTTAATTAAAGTCTTAATTAAATTCAGGCAACGCACAACTCTCAACCGGATCTAGATCTCAGGCCGCATCTAGAAACTTGAAATTTTGACAACAGGTCCTTATTAAATATAGTGAAAGCGGGCACTAAGAAAAGGTTTTTGAAAACCACCATTCTGACCATTCTTTGGAAAACTTTTTAATATAAGAGGTCCCCCGACTGCAATGACAATTTTATTTATCTGTTTAGTCGGGGAATATTTATAACTTGGTTTTTTTTATTTACTTTTAGTTCGTATTTTGGCAGGGCAGTGCTATTTTTTTTTTTTGCTTTGTTCCTATGATGGTAGCAACGCACCATGAGGTGGGAACATGTTTGTTCACCATCTAGTACCATAAAAAATCCGAAAGTCAGACAACCCCATACTCCCAATAATAACACTTAATTAGGTGAACACACCCCTCCTCTTGCGAACTGCACGAATTTAACCCCCGATGTTCATTTTGGGGTTAATTCTGATTGCGGTTCACGTTATTAAAATAGGATGGTTGTAATAATAACTTTCGGTAAATTATTTTTTGCCGGGGAATTAATTTGTTGACGTACCGAGGAGAAGGCATCTAAAACCTCGCAATGGGGAGGTACACTGCCAATTTATCCCGCTTGGAGTCACATCATCGCTGGTGCTGTTTACCTCTCTCAAACAAAGTAGATATTATTATAAACCGAATAAATTTCAATTCTAGCAATTGTTTAATATTCACTAATCATGAATGAGTGAGAGTCAGCCGCTTCACCCATGGGGGAATCCAAAGTGTCAAAAAAGTGGTCCAGCATATCAAATTGTTAAAATTTCATACCGCACCAAAACTTTATGTGACGATTTTTGGGATCATCTACCCAAAAAAACTTTTTAACAAAAAAAAAACCGACTTCCAAAAATCACTACAAAGTGAAAAATAACTTTGATTTCGGAAGTCGGTGTCTTTCGTTTCTTATTTACTTTCTTTTTTTTTGCCACCGACTTCCGAAATCAAAGTTATTTTTCACTTTGTAGTGATTTTTGGAAGTCGGTTTTTTTTTTGTTAAAAAGTTTTTATTTCTCGCTTTTTAGTGGGTCTGTTTATAATTTGTATAAGTTACAATAGTCTAATGTCAATTGCTCATCACATGTTACAAAATGTTGCTTTTCCCGATGCTGGGACGTTATTTGTTGAGGAGTTCTGCTGGTAAGAACCAGGAGAACTCCTCAACAACCACTCACCATACGCATTGTGTGACGAGCAGAAATTGCTTAGCAACCATATTAAAGTAATCGAATCGCAACCCGTGAAATATTTATCATTGAGTGGTCCCGGTAGCCATCTGTGGTCTTCATCATCAGTTCCACTTCACCAAGTGGTGCTTTCCGAGAGCAAATGCACGAGCTACCTACTATAAAAATACCCAAATCGCTATAGGTGTGCCTATAATATTTGAAGAGTTCCTTCGATTTTTCCAGGATCCTATCATCAGAACTGGATTTTGACAAAAATGGGACCATTTGGGAAGTATACCCTTTCCAACAAAAAATAATTTTTCAAATCGGTAGGCAAGCGACGGAGTTATGCGCGAACAAACATAAAAAAAAAAAAAAATACAAACATCCGAATTGAGAACCTCCTCCTTTTTTAGAAGTCGGTTAAAAAAAATACACAGCTGCATGGAAGTGGGGGAATAATTAATGTCGCGTAAATGAACATAATTGTAACTGACATTTACATTCCCCCCACTTCCATCCAGCTGACTATTTGTTTTGGGTTGAAGATGATCCCAGAAACCATCCCATAAGGTTTTGGCTCGGTATGAAATTACTTTTTTCATAACATTTTTTTTACAACTTTGACATGCTCTAATTTTGGACTCCCCCACTATTGGAGCCGCTGACCCATGTATGAACTAAGGAAAAACTATTTATACCATTCCCCCTCTAAAAAGCTTATTTTATTCACTGAAAACAGTGAATAAAAAGCACTGTTACTCACTGTTTTGATGTTTGAAAATGGAACACACCAATGTATTCGACCACAGATTTAGAGTACCTAGACTAGATACGGCATGTTATTAGATAGTATGAAAACCGAACGGGTCAACTTTTTTATACCTACGATAACTTCACCCCAGCCATTTAGTGATGTGCTCAAAGTAAACAGAATTGTTTCAATCGCTAAGCGTCACTGAGCTAAAAGACTTTTTTTAGTACGAACAGTCGAACATGCAGGGCACGCTTGGTCGTGGCTTGCCGTATCTAGTGTAAGTGAAATCTGTGTATTCGACCTATATTGATGTGTTCTAAATTCAATTTCATTGGTCGACATTTTCGACAAGGAGTTTAGCATTAGAATAAAAACTGTTTTGTGTTCTTTGCTGTCCTTAGTAAATTGGCGCTATTTTGAATACTGTAAGTTGTACGAACACAAAGTTTAGTGTTACTTTAAGCTTTAATTTTGTGTTTGTTTAGTGTTGTTCTAATCGATTAAAAATGCATTGTAGTGATGAAGAAGTGTTAACACCTGAGTTTATGAAAGAGAGGGCGGCCGATATAGTGGAAAACTTGCTACCCAAAAAATCCCGGCTGGTTTACATCAAAGCCAATTTAACTTTCCTTTTTCTTCATTATATGTCTATTTTCATTTAAATCTTTCTTTTTCTCGTAGTCATGGTATAAAGTATAGTATGCAACTCTTGAATAAAACGGATTTATATCGAGGGCCATGAATCACTCGCGTCGCTCAGGATTCTAACACTTGAATCACTCCCTACGCTCGTGATTCAATCACCATGAATCACTCCCTACGGTCGTGATTCAATCGTTAGAATCCTTCACTAGCTCGTGATTCATCTATGGCCCTCGCTTTAAATCCGTCCTTTATTCACTAATTGCATAATATACTATTTTGGTATGATTTTCAGCCGGTTTAAATTAAAATTACTTTTTCAAACTAAGGCCACCTCCCGTACTATATTGTTTTATAGTGAGAGCGCGTTTCCTTGACAACTGTCAACAGATAGACAGCTGACAAGCACCAGCGATGATGGCGTCATCTGTAATTAGCTTTGCCCGTACCTGCCCATTGACAGCTGTCATAACATTACATCATCATTAAGTTTGAAGTCTGAAGCCAACCGAGACGGCTGCCGTTGCCGCATACACGAGCGGCGAAGTATCGGCGGCTACCGTCGACGCGTCTACGGCTGCCGTCGATACGTCTACGGCTAACGTCGACGCGTCGACGGCTGCAGTTGTCTTTGCCGTTGGCATGCTTCTCGTGTACATGAGCTAAGCCGACGTTCGCATGGACTACAGAACATTTTTATGTTCTGCGGCATGGGCGTAAAAATATCGCGGCGGGATTTTATCGCGCACTGGATCTTCAACTCTGGGTGTTGAGCCCAGCATTGAGAATCCAACATAACAACAACGGAGTGCATTCTAGCGCGTCGAAAAACACACTGGTGGTTTTTCGACTCCCGGCGCTAAGTAATATACCTACGAATACGATAACTTCACCCCAACCATTTAGTGATGTGCTCAACGTAAACAGAATCGTTTCAATCGCTAAGCATCACTGAGCTAACAGACTTTTTTTAGTACAAACATGCAGGGCACGCTTGGTCGGATGACTTGCGGTATCTAGCCTACTCTAAATCTGTATATTCGACTTATATTGGTGTATTCTAAATTCAATTTGAATAGTCGACATTTTCGACAAGGAGTTTAGCATTAGAATAAATAAAATTTAAACTGTTTTGTGTTCTTTGCTGTCATTAGTAGATTGGCGCTATTTTGAATACTGTTAGTTGTACGAACACAAACTGTTACTTAATAATAAATCGATTAAAAATGTATTCAAGTGATGTAGATGTGTTAACACCTGAGTTTATGAAAGAGAGGGCGGCCGTTAAACTGGAAAACTTGCTACCCAACAAATCAGCCCTGATTTGTTGCTTTCCTTTTTCTTCATTAAATGTCTATTTTCACTTAAATCTTTTTTTTTCTCGTAGTCATGGTATAAAGTATAGTATGCAACTCTTGAATAAAACGGATTTATATCGAGGGCCATGAATCACTCGCGTCGCTCAGGATTCTAACACTTGAATCACTCCCTACAGTCGTGTTTCAGTCGTTAGAATCCTTCACTAGCTCGTGATTCGACTATGGCTATTCGCTTTAAATCCGTCCTTTATTCACTAATTGCATAATATACTTACTTACACTTACTTATACTTACTTATTTATTGTCTGTGCTGTGTCTTTATAGGTTTACTGGGGGAAATATAGTAGAGTTTTATCACGGTTGCAGAAAAAGAAGTCGCCTTTCAACTTCCTGTTTTTTTTTTAACGAAGTTCACCTTTCACAGTCACTTACGTCATTTTTATAATCGTCTGCCACTAACCCCTTCAATAATTAGCGCCTATCATTACGACAGCAGCCCCGGGGGGCCACACAGGTGTGCTGGTCCCCACGGCCGCAGGTGCAATTGTGTGTTTAACTAATATAACACCACGTCATGACCTGTGATGTCATTAGTTGTGGGGGCATCGATAGGACTAATAAAAGTAGGTGTATATTTATAAAGGTGTATTTAAGTATGTTTATTTCTTTGTTTAGCAAAACAATGCATAGCTGTCAAGCATAGCCCATAGCTGATAGGTTATTGGCGACAAGAAACGACTTATGATTTTAAACTGAAGATCATGTTTATACGAGTAGTATTAATGATTTGGAAAAAAATATATGTTAAATTAGAGCATTTTCTTGATAACCTAATGTGTGAATATTTTAGACTATGTTTATATTACATAGTATAATTAATTTGTAAAGTTACGTCTAGCGCGGATAAAAACTGAGCATCACGCGAAAACTATCAAGCGTATTTTTATGAAACATTAATCTTTTAACGTACGTTTTTACGTTTATATTACGTGTTTTATTAAAAAACCTTTTGTTTTATGTTTATCTAATTTGGGACAGCGCTCCTTGATGGGCGAGTCCTATTACTGGGTAGACGTACGACGCGTTGCGTGAGTGCCCCATCCACTCAAGGCCGTTGGCACATATCTGCGTCTACCCCAGTAAAAGCTTTGCATTCCCCGTAAAATGCCAATAAACAATATCTGTTAAAAGTAAACCCAGAAGGTTCGACAGAGGTGTGGGTGGTGATGGTGACCAGATAAGTCCCATGTAATAGGGTAATACCAGCCGCACGGGTCGATCCATTTGCCGCGGTGTCCGAGGATGAGCGACCCACCTTTACATACCGAGGTACGAGACTCCTCCGTGCCTCGGAAAGCACGTTAAGCCGTTGGTCCCGGCTGTCATTCGTGGATCTTTGACAGTCGTTACGGTTCGTCAGAAGCCCGAAAGTCTATCAACCAGTCTTGCCAAGGGGTACTTATCGTATTATCCAGTATATAACTGGGCTGTGGAGGACAGACAAGCAGTCGCTCCAAATAAAATACTGGTACTCAGTTGCATGCGATTTAGTTGGGAAAAGGCTAGGCAAGTTGATGAACAGTCTATTGATGGCCAGCCTATTGCCATCAAAAAGTATAGCAATGTTAATTACTATAAGCTAAAGATCTACAAACAAAACAAACCAATATTTGGTCAAACTATCTGACCAATATAATCGGTGCGAACGTGACCGTTTAAGGGTCGCGTGGCGTCGATCAAATGCAACACGTCATTATGTTAGACAAGGGAAGCCGGGGGCCATGCATTCATAATAATGAGTTCAATAATATTATAGTAGAGGGGACGATATTGACAGAGGGATCAGGGGTTAAATGTACGGCAAATATTTACAAATTATAAGACTGTTTGTCCACCAGATGACAGCGCCGAAGTAGCGACAGTTCATTTACTATGGCGCCGTCATCTGTTTTGCCGTTGACGACTTCCTAATTCCAGGTGGCGTAGGTATATACAAATGCTAATTCAGTACGTCCCCTGAGGCGGAGACGAATACCTAGAGTTAGCGCATTTCCAGGCGTTAAACACTCGTAAATGCTAGTATTCAGTAGCATTTACGCGGAATTAGCATTTACGTGTGTTTAACGCCTGGAAATGACTCTATCGTCTCCGCCTGAGGGGACGTACTGAAGTAGCATTTCTATATATGCTTCCCGGTGCGGTGGACAGTGTCAGGGTCCCCGAAACGTCAATTGCAACTGTCAATTTTTACGTGATTGTTATACATTGATGAGCAAATAGGTCGTCTACCAAGTGCAATTGAAGCGATTGAAAATATTCATTAATTTCAGCCGAAAGACGTCTTCAGCTGGACATAGGCCTCCTCTCTGCTTTGACAATATTACTACAATAAAAATTGATGGCAATTCATCAATCGCGATTGATCGAACACAACTTATAAATACATGGACTTGAAAATTTGCATTCAATTTTACGAATGGCTTTACCTACAAGTTATTGCGTACTTAAGCGTAAAGATCATTTTCGCCGAAAGCAGTAATTTAAAAAAAAACCGGTCAAGAGCGAGTCGGACTCGCGCACCGAGGATTCCCTACCATCATTTATATGTAGGTAATTTTTGTTGATGATTTCTGAAAAAGTGTGCTATTTAGAGAAATCGTTTTATTTTTCCTGTAATCTGTACATAAACTTCTATCACATAGAATAATTTCAGATTTTTCGCTTTGCAAACTGCGGAGATAGGGGGGGGGGGGGGGGGGCGGTATTTTTTTTTAATTTTTCATCCGAAGTCGACTATGCGGGCTAAAAAAAAGAAAAAAATGTTTGAGAATGTGCAAACAGCGCTCTTTCATATGATACCCCACATGCCCTAGTAGTCCCACTTTGAATTTTTAAGACCCCCTTTCGGTCCCAGTTGCAAAAAAAATATAAATATTTTTATTTGCAAAATAGTTGGCTAAACGTCATCTAAAACTGTTCCAAATTTCAAGTTGATAGCATTAGTAGTTCTTGAGATATCCAGCTGTGACAGACAGACAGACAGACTGAGTCACACCATAAGGGTTCCTTTTTTACCATTTTGGTACGGAACCCTAATATTGATGATGTTGAAGGCGCACTCAGTTCGGATCGTGACTGGTTTTACGAATTTTGCCGATGCTACATCTACTTTATTTGGCAGCTATGTAGACATCGTACTTACAGAATATCTACGTACCTAGTTAGTAACAAAATAACTTATTAAAAGTGTGTCTCTAAGGAGTTTCTTGCCCGTTCTTCTCCATAGGTCGCTTTGGAATAGGCAACGAGCTTCATATTTTCCGACTGACCGTCTTCTTCACAGCTCAAAAGTGCCTATAAATATGTAACTGTATACTTAACTGAAATAAAAGCTTTGAGTTTAAGTTGAGTACTTACGTAGGTATATGCTTTTTGTGAAGAAACTTGCCCTGGAATGCAACTGGCGCACCGATGCCTTTGCTATTGCAAATATCTAGAAGTGGGTGCATATAAGCATATAAGTGTCAATTTTATTATGTGCCTGTAGTTTGCCTCCTGTATTCTGCATACCCCAACAATAAAATGTCATCAGATGCAAAGTTACGTAACATACTGAATTGTTCCACTAGCTGGCCCGACAGACGTTGTCATGTCCCGATTTCAATCATTCAAAATTCCCATAGAATATCCACTTTCAGTTTTCCGAATTTTCCAACAACTTTCCAATTTTTCTCTACATATGAACCTTCTCCTGACAATAATAAACACAATAAAAAAAGAATTAGCGAAATTGTTCTATCCGTCCACGCGTGATGCGATGACCAAGGGAAATTGGGATTAATTTTTATATAACTATACAACGTTTAACGTTAAATGCGCAAAACCTGTTAAGGGGTCATTGTACCCATTATTATGAAAAACTTTTAGTATAGGACCAGGGGACGAGGGTAGGGCGTGCGCAAAGTAAACATTAGCTGTGTACTTTTAATTATCTAAAAATAGAATAAGTTGATATTTTGTGTAGTAAATCAATTAAAGTTGTAGTAAATGTAAAGTAGAAGAGTTTCACGATACAGTTTACAAGTTTCCACCCGCCTTCAGTGAAATAAAACAAAATTGTGCAGTGTAACGGAAAAGTGTTTTGGATTTCACCAAAACAATCTGCAAATATTTTGGTGTACGAACAACTTCAAGAACACCCAAACCTTCACAAGGTAGGATTATATGCTTTAATTCAGTGAAAAAAAGCCATTTTTGCACCATACGATTTCAAACAAAACATCACAAAAATGCACAATCTTTTTAAACAAATTGAAGAAAACGCCATCTATAATTATTGCGCGCAACCACTAAGCAAATGAATGAACTAGCTCTGCTGTCATTTATGAGTATCGACCTCCTGAGTTAGTTACGTCTTATCACAAAAGAGGGCGCTATAACCAAGAGTTATACAGGAATAGGTGAAAATGGAACCGGCTAAAAAGGAACCACAATGCGCAGGATGTCTTCAGAAACTACCTAACAAGGAAAAGCTTACTTGTAAATTATGCAACAAGGGGTACGATTTACAATGTGCAAATATCACTATTACACGTTTCAACAAAACAATGACACTAGCGCAAAAGAAAACGTGGATCTGCCAAGATTGCAGTTGTAAGATACCAAAAACTGGGAATGTAAACACCCCTATACGTGCGCCTACTAATAATGAAATACAAGAAATTAATTCACCTCCCGAGGAAAATAATGTTACTTTTAGAAAAAAGGCTACTAACTCCAGCCCTAATTCACCCTTCTCGCAAAGTTTAAGCATATTGGGTGATACACAATTCACAGAAAACAAAGACCCACCCATAAGTGCAATTATACAAGAGGAACTTACATTAAATAATCTGAACGATATAATAATTCTCCGTTTACGAGAAAATAATAAAGCAATAATAGTAGATTTACAAAACACAATTCAGATTGAAATTAATAAGGCGATTAACAAAGTAAGGGAAGACTTTGAGAGTAAAACAGACACATTATCCATAGTAAATAAGCAACAACGAGAAGACATAGCAACATTAAGCAAGAAAATAGAAATGTTAACCATAGAAAACGAGAAAATAAAGACTGAAATTAAAAACTTAACAACACTAAAATCGGAAAAAAGCTTGCAGTGCACTGAGAACAACCGCAGGAAAATAGTACTATACGGTTTTCCCGAATATTATGGGGAACCAGATTATGACCAGCAATACAGACTAATTGATCTCCTGTATGAAAAAATGGATATTGACCTCACAGGGTACATTGAGGAAACTTATCGACTGGGTAGAAAACACAATAAAAATCGAACTCTAGTTATTGAATTGATTAGCAAAAGAATGGCCAAATATATTATAGAAAATAAACATTGTCTACAAGGAACCAGATTGTATATATCTGAATTTTTAGATGAAAATTCAAGATCACAAAGAAAAGAAATGCATGAAGAGATGCTAAAAGCTAGGAAAAAAGGATTGTATGCAATAATAAGAAATAACCAGTTGTTTATAGAGGGTAAACGAACAGAGATACAAAAGCAGATGTTACACATTAACTATACACCAACGCAAAGCGAACAAAACCAAACTCAACACTACATAGATAAAGTTAGCAACAATCACACCCATTCATTTCGAAACTCCAGACCAACAATCTAAAAAAAACAATTTACAATTTAAAATTTTGTTCCAAAATATCCAAAGCATTTGTAATAAGCAACACCTTCTAGAAGCTTTCATCGTCGACAATCCCGCCTTTAAAGCAATATGCATGTGTGAGACCTGGCTCACCAAAGCTAAATTAGAAACCTTGCAATTGAGTGGATACAAAACTGCAGCATCGTTTAGTCGCCGCTCACGAAGTGGTGGTGGTGTCTGCATCATGTTAAAGGACGATATTGTATGTATAGAATGTTGTGACATTAGAGATCTAACCATTGAATATTGTATAGAAGTATGTGCATGTACGCTACCAGAACAAAACCTTTTAATTGTCATTATGTACTGGAATAGAAGAGAGGAAGAAATTTTTCATAGCCAATTAAAACAAATAATGAAAATAATAAATAACAAGTATAAAAAATTTAACGTCGTAATCGGAGGCGATTTCAACATAAATATTTTGGAAAATAACACAAAAACTAACCAATTTATAAATCTCATGCTAGAATATAAATTTGAACAACATATAAGGGAACCTACGCGTATCTCACAGACCACGTCAACATGTCTTGATCTGATTTTTACAAACTTTAATGACAACAAAACTTACATAACCGTAGATGAATTAGGTTTTTCCGACCACTGTGGGACAATAATGCATATGACATTTAAAGAAGAAACTAGTGATCCCGAATGGTTTACCAAGAAAAGATTATTTAACAAAAGTAACATACAAAAATTCAAATCAAAACTAAACACACAAAACTGGAATAATATAATACAACCGAATAAAAATTTGAACGAAAACTATCAGTCGTTTCATGACACACTAACAAATATCTTAAATGAATGTATCCCTATACGTAAAATTAAATTAAGAACGAGACATCAAAATCCTTGGCTAACCGTTGGTATAAAACGATCCTGTAAAAATAAAAGGCTATTAAAAATACTATCCCTAAAAATTAAAAATATTACTTTTACGAAATACTACAAAAAATATGAAAAAATCCTTAAAAAATCAGTAACAATAGCAAGAAAATTATACTATATAAATAAAATGAATAAATCGACAAGCAAAGTCAAAACTATGTGGAATATTGTAAAAGAACGAACAAACAAGACAATAAAACGAGATAAACAGAATATAACACTACAAACAAAAAACCTGGTAAGTGACCCAAAACAAGTGGCTAATATCTTCAATGATTTCTTCGCATCCATTGGGGAAAGCACCTCCCAAACACCTGGTTTCGCAGGAACGAAAACATCGGTGATTAACCCCACTCAAAACACGATGTTCCTTAGCCCAGTTGATGGATACGAAGTTAATAACATCTTAAAAAATCTAAAAAATAAAAGTAGCCACGGAATAGATGAACTCCCACCAATTCTTTTTAGACAGTGCGCCGATGAACTAACCTTACCATTTTTTAGACTGATTAATCAATCATTTGAGGAAGGTAAGTTTCCAGATAAATTAAAAAAGGCTTTAATAAAACCAATCCACAAAAAGAATGCAAAAACAGACCCTAATAATTATAGACCAATCGCCCTTCTTCCTACTGCGTCCAAAGTCTTTGAAAAAGCAATGTGCGATCGCGTATATTCTTTTTGTGAAAAATTTAAGATATTTAATGACTGCCAAAACGGGTTTCGCAAAAATAGATCCACAACGTTAGCAGTATATAAGCTTATTCAAGCAGCTTTAAACATAATTAATAATAAACAATACGCAATAGGAATATTACTTGACATGACGAAAGCTTACGACAAAGTGCAATTTCAAATCCTGTTAAATAAATTATACGGTATAGGAATACGTGGAAAAGCCCACGACTGGTTTGCGTCATATCTAGACAGTAGAGAGCAATTGGTTGAGGTAGAATTCTTTAATAAAAAAACAAAAGAAGCACAGCTCATACGATCACATGTCAGACCAATACAAGCTTCAATTCCCCAGGGAAGCGTTATAGGATGTCTCTTATTCCTGATCTACATAAACGACCTTCCCAATACCATAGAAGAGCCTTGTGTTTTATTTGCGGACGATATCTCAATCCTCACCTCATGTCAAACAAATATAAATCTAAATGAAAAATTAAGTAACATTTTTAATAACATAATTAATTGGATGAAAGATCATAATCTCGAAATAAATTTTACAAAAACCAAATTAATAACATTCCATCCACGCCAAAAAAATCAGATAAATATAAATTTTACAATTAATCAAATTAAATTAGAAACAGTTAATGAATTCACACTCTTAGGTTTGACAATAGATACAAATATTAATTGGAAATCGCACGTACTTAAATTGAATTCAAAAATTTCAAAGTTTTCATATGCCCTCCGGGAGATTAAAAAGACTACCAACCAACAAACCGCTATAGTCACATATTATGCATATGCCCATGCTTGGTTCACTTATGGCATCATTCTATGGGGAAATAGCACGGACGCTTCTTCCGTATTTATCCTACAAAAACGTCTAATAAGAATAATAACGAACATACAACAAACCGACAGTTGCAAACCATATTTTAAACAACATAAAATCCTCACCTTGATTGGTATTTATATTTTGGAATTGTGTAAGTTGGTGCGCAAACATCCTGATACATACAAAACTCGAGGAGATACACAAACAAGCCATTCGTTCCGTCATAAGAACAGATTAAATTTACCTCGGTCCCATCTTAAAATGCACTCTTCTAGTCCTTATTCCATGTCAATTAAAATTTACAATAAATTACCAGAGAACTTAAAACAAATAGAAAAAACAAATATATTTTTAAGCAAAGTAAAACAATTTTTAATTAATAAAAGCTACTACTCATTAGACGAATTTTTAAATGATAAAATTTAACTATTTTTTGACTAATAATTTGACTAATTTGACTGGAGGAATATCTCCTTTTTACCTGGTTTTTGTTTTTTCATTAATATAGTATATTAAATAAACAATAAATTATTTAGTTAATATATGACATTTTAAAATAATAAATATGCACCCATTAAAACTGAAATACAATAATGTTACAAATTATAAATACATTAAATAAATAATTGAGAGATATATGCTAAGTATAATAATAATAAATAATTTATTTTAATAAAAAGCAACGACATAAATATAATAAAATAATCTACTAATTACCAATTTTTTTTTATTTTTTTATTTTATTTACTATAGTCTTACGGAATTAAACGGTTTAAATAATAAAAATGCACCCATTAAATAAAATTAATATAAATGGAATATAATAATATTACAAATTATAAATAGAAAACTAATGATAAAATCAAATATAATAATTAATTTCTATATAAATTAAAGATACGACGGAAAAAGTCTACCTATTTTAATTGTTTTAGTATTATGGAAAGTTGATAAAAGCGCTCTTCCTCTCTCCTACCTATTTTTATAATTTTGCTGTGCCCGACAGGGTCCATAATTGTTTCTTTTAAAGTATTTTAACACCTGTAAATGTACATTATGGATTGCAATAAAGAATTTGAATTGAATTGAATTGAACTCGAAAACGCGAAAAAAAAATCCGCTGTTCAGTACATTTTGACGAATTATGCGAATATAAATCCTACTGAACGGCTGATTTTTTTTCGCGGTTTGGTCCCATAGTAAAAGTTGTTCATAACGATGAGTACAATGACCCCTTAAGAGGTTTTGCGCATTTAACGTTACACGTTGTATATAAAAGGCAAAATTGATTGACTGACATATCAACGCACAGCCCAAACCGCTTGGTCTAGAGATTCCAAATTTGGCACGTAGGTTCCTTATGAGGTCTAGGGGTGTACTAAGAAAGGATTTTTCAGAATCCACCCCCTAAAGGGGTGAAACGGGGCTCCAAAGTTTGTATGAAAAATCTTATTCCATGAGTTCCTTGAAACTTCCACGCGGGCGAAGCCGCGGGAAAAAGCTAGTCTTTTCTAAGGACCCGAAAACTGTCAAATTATGTAATATTACCATTCTTCATTAATTCCAGATGTGCACAACGTGGTGAATCCATTGCTGGCAGCATTGCCGCCGCAGCTGCACTGCATCCCGCCTTATTGCCATCATTTACCACCGAGGAGCACTACACGTAAGTATCGAATGATTATTTGGTAGGTGTCTACCAGGGAGGGTACACTTAGTCATAAGGCAAAGTGGCGAAGAACGATCCGCCATCTCTCAGCGTTGGATTTAAACATAAGGGACGTTGTGGATAAAGCAGTATCTTAATGCCTACTAAAACACACTAGATGTTATTATTATCTTCCTCTATAGTTATTATACTCTTTGGTGTCTACTACACTACACATTCGCTCATTTAATCTTCATTAATTTAACTTTCATTCTTGCATTCACTTCATTCATTCCTTCACTCGCTCGTTCAAAAGACATGTTAAAACTCTCTGATAAAAAAGTTATAAAAATTGTAAAGACCTCTAGTAAAAGCATTCATATCAAGAAATCTTTGTTTATTTTATCGTAAACAGTAGGTAATATGTCGGCAATCCAAAAGGGGCTTGTGGCTGAGTAATTTAACAGCCACACGGGTTGATCAATCAGGTTAAGCTACGCTTGCCGCGGTTGGCCCATGAACCCGACCATCTTGACATACCAAGACCTCTCCATGCCTCAGAAAGCACGTTAAGCCGTTGGTCCCGGCTGTCATTCGTGTATCTTTGACAGTCGTTACGGGTCGTCAGAAGCCCGAATGTCTGTCTTACCAAGGGGAATAGTATTACCCAGTAACTGGGTTGTAGAAGTCAGATAGGCAGTCGCTCCATGTAAAATACTTTTATTCAGCTGCATCCGATTAGACTGGAAGCAGACCCCAACGTAATTATAGTTGGGAAAAGGTTAGTCAGATGATAATTCATCTGACTAATCTTTTCCCAACTATAATTATATATATATACTATGTTTCCCGACATTAGTCGGACATCCATTAATATAATAGGTCAACGAAATGACCCCTTATGAATCCCAAATGCAACAATTTTTTTGCAGAAATCGACCATTTTTGCAAAACACCCAGTGAACAAAAAAAACACAAAAATTATGAAAATTTTGACAATTTGACCAGGTTTTTTTCTTTTAGAACCCCCCCAGATTGTGAAATTGGCTTTTATCCCTACTGTTCTCCAGTGCTCCCATCACCGACCAGCGAGCTGGACATCCGTCGCCGCGGTGAGAAGAGACCGATCCCTGCAGAGCTGAAAGATGAGAAGTACTTCGAAAGACGGCGAAGAAACAACCAAGCTGCCAAGAAGTCCAGAGACGCGAGACGCATTCGAGAAGACCAGGTAAATGCACAGATTTAGAGTAGGCTAGATACCACAAACCATCCGACTAAGCGCGCCCATTAACCATGCTGTGTACAGTGGGCTCCATCAATTTGGTATCCGTTGTATTAAAATTTTAACCATGGCCGTTGACGTCCCGCGGGCCAATTCCATTTCAAGGTTTCTGACTGTCTTGATTATTGACATGATTCTGCTAATGTCAAGGTCAAAAGGACTGCGATCGGTTATAAATAAGACTTAACTAACAGATCTTCAAGTTGTTGCACGTTAAGCACCATGCGTATCCTTCCGGAAACACAGGCTGTGAGGCAGTGCTTTATTTGGAGGCCAGTGTGTCCGCCAGGAAACACATTTTAATACATTTCACTATGAATTCTAATACCTCCACGGTTGTTTCGGTATAGGTATGTGGGTTTTTTGTACAACTTTTTATTCGACTTCAGAAAAAGGAGGAGGTTCTCAATTCGGTTGTATGCATTTATGAACCGATTCGGAAAATTATTTTTTCATTTGAAAGGGTATACTTCCAGGTCGGTCCCGTTTTTGTCAAAATCCAGTTTTGATGATGGGATCCATGAGGAATCGAGGGAACTCCTCAAATATTATAGGCATACATATGCTATTTTGGTATTTTCATCAACAAATCAAGCGTTTGCATTCAGAAAGTATCATCTGGTGAAGTGGAACTAATGAAGAAGACCACAGAAAGCCACTGGAACTCCTCAACGATGATAAGTATTTCACGGGTGGCGATAAGATATCTCCATTAAAATAGTTAAGCGACTATGACGAAGCTTTAAATAAATGGTTCTGATGAAAATGGTACCATCGCACCGATCTGATGAAGAAGCCGGAAGTTAGGCATCGGAACTCGATAATAAAATAATGTATTGTAGCCGTGTTTGGGCTTATTGGAATTGTCATGAGGTGCACTCTGGCTATAAATGATTGAATGCTAACTATATATATGCCGCTTCAAAACGAAAGTAATTAAAAAACGAAAGTAATTAAAAAACCAAAGACACTTCCGAAATTAAAATTATTTTTCACTTTGTAGTGTTTTTTTGGGAGTCGGTTGTTTTTTTTTATCAAAACAAACAACCGACTATGTCGTATGTCTGAAAATAAAACAGCAAAGTGTAACACTGTTTTTCGCCGAAGTGTGGTGTTGCCACTGTAAAAGTATTCTTTGTACTTAAACTAATATCTTTCCCTCCATCAGATAGCCTGGCGAGCCTGTCTCCTGGAACAAGAGAACGCGTCCCTCCGAGCACACGTTGCCGCTCTTCGTCAGGAGGCCCTAGCCCTTCGCTCACTCCTGGCTGCAAGAGATGAACCACCAGCCCCTGCACCGTCTTCTACCACTCCTGACTAGATTACTACTACAATACGTACAGACAACAGCACATCAGGTTATACCACAGATTAATACAGATGGGACACTCCACAGTTTACGTATGAAGCTACAAGTACACGGCGCGCGGCGGGCCCCGTCCACGGGGCTAATTCAGTAGAAATGCCGCGCGCCGAAGGTATAAGAGTTACGCGATAGAAAGAGAGGCAATGTGTTGGTGAATCAATCAATCTGCCTAGCCTTTTCCCAACAATGTTGGGGTCGGCTTCCAGTCTAACCGGATGCAGCTGAATACCAGTATTTTACATGGAGCGACTGCCTATCAGACCTCCACAACCCAGTAACTGGGTAACACGATACCCCTTGGTAAGACTGGTTGTCAGACTTTCGGGCTTCTGACGACCCGTAACGACTGTCAAAGATCCACGAATAACAGCCGGGACCAACGGCTTAACGTGCTTTCCGAGGCACGGAGGAATCTCGGTATGTAAAGATGGTCACCCATTCACTGACCAACCCCGGCAAGCGCAGCTTAACCTGACGGATCGACCCGTGCGGCTGTTATCACTTAGCCACGAGCTCCTCGAGAGCAATGTGTTGGTGAATATATGTAGGTAATTAGCGTTCTGCGAACTGAATTGCACTTTACTGTGTCGTAGCAAGAGTCGCTTTTTATTTAAATGACTTTGCGGAGTGTCCCATCTGTATTAATCTGTGGGTATACCAAACTGTCAAACTCCAAATGATTTAAAACCTTAAATGTTGATGGTTAAGTTCAAAATCGAATGAGAAACTTTGACAGTTTGTGGTAACTTGATGTGTAGGTACACACGGCTACATATCAAGCTATACATTTCCAGTATAAGCTGATCTCGCATTGTGTAGGATTTCCGTACAATGAGAGGTCCCTATAAAAAGTTCAGCTTTATGAAGATGGCGTCTTCTCTGTCATTCATCATCATTGGTCTAGTCTTTTCAAATCAAATCATGAGGTGAGAGGAGCTTATGGCTAAGCAAACAGCTACACGAGTCGATCCATCAGGTTAAGCTACGCTTGCTGGGGTTGGTCCGTGGATGGTTGACCATCTTTAAGTCATACCACGACTCCTCCGTGCCTCGGAAAGCACGTTAAGCCGTTGGTCCCGGCTGTCTTTCGTGGATCTTTGACAGTCGTAACGGGTCGACAGAAGCCTGAAAATCTAACCACCCAAGGGGTATCGTATTACCCATCGTAACTGAGTTGTGGAGGTCAGATAGGCAGTGGCTCCATGTAAAATACTGGTATTCAGCTGCATCCGATTAGACTGGAAGCCGACCTTAAACATAGTTGGGAAAAGGCTAGGAAGATGATGAGATCGGCTGCTGTGGGATAAGTGACTTAAAATGCATTAAGTATAAAAAAAATTGTAAATAATTATTTCGAACTCTTATTAAGTGCCTAAGTAAAAGATATACGTCCATTTTGTGATTATAATTTTTAATTAAGTAGGTACCTAGTTAAAGTTATTTAGTAAGGTAGTTAATAAAAACGATCTCAATGAAGTGCAATAGTGTAAATTGTGTGTAATAAGTGTAAATTGGACTAGGCTATGTCATTACCTCAATAAATAAGTATTTTAGCTATATGATAAGCAACAGAATTGTATACCTAATACTTATAGGTTCCACTCTTTTATTAGGGTTCCGCTACCTCAAAAGGAGAAAACGGAACCCTTATAGGATCACTTCGTTGTTCGTCTGTCTGTATGTCTGTCTGTCAGTCTGTCAAGAGTTCAAGACCCTTTTTCTCAGGAACGCATGGAGGTATCAAGTCTTCTAAGTCAACGCAATAAAATAATGCGACACATATTTTGATGCTCGCAAGTAAATCAAAATAGGGTAGGTACCTAAAATATAATACTTACTTACCGTTGACCTAGAAATACAAGTATGTAAGTTTGGCAAGAAGCAAGATCTCACAGCACAAGGAAAAAGTCCGAAAATAGTTTGTAATTTTATCTTATTTTTTTTGGGATTACAAACTTCAATTTGCAGTTTTAGAATTGACTGTGACGTATATCACGGACGCGGGATTTTTACGGAGAGTTCTTGAGATATCCAGCTGTGACAGACAGACAGACTGAGTCGCACCATAAGGGTTCCTTTTTACCATTTTGGTACGGAACCCTAGGTACTAAGAAGTTTCTAAGTTTTGCAAAAACATAACTTCGGTTATCGGTAAGCTATTGATGATCAGTATTGTTATTAATGAATTAAAATACTTAGAGCCTTTATTAATAAATGTAAGTGAGTAATAAATTAAATATATGTGAGTCGAATCAATACAATCTACATCAATAAATTAAAAATATTTTTTGAAGTTTTATTTTTATCATTTGCTCCACATTGTCAACCTAATCCTGTCTGATCCTAAATTCCCAACTAGGGAAGACGTATGATTCACGTTAGATCCAGCCATTTTCGAGATATTTGCGAAAAACACATTCCGCTAGGGGAACGTTCTTCCAGCGGATTTTTTTTTTCAAAACGGACACACAAGAAAAATAAATATACCAACAATTAGAGCGAGCGCGCACTGCGGTGCGTTTCCGGTAGTTCTGCCGCACTGGGCGGGGCCTACAGTAACAAAACGCATGACCGCAGTGCGCGCACTTCAAAGACATTTCATACTTCACAGATTATGCGGTAGAAAAACGCACCGCAATGCGCGCTCGCCCTTAGTGTATAATGCAATGACATTATACATCATGATGATGTATATTATATAAGATATAATTATTACTTTATATAGTGTATTATCTATGGGTATAATGAGAGGTAGATTATACAGTATTTAATCGATATTAATGGTAGCCCCGGTAGCGTATATAGAAATGCTAATTCAGTACGTCCCCTCAGGCGGAGACGAATACCTAGAGTTAGCGCATTTCCAGGCGTTAAACACACGTCAATGCTAGTAGTCAGTAGCATTTACGCGGAATTAGCATTTACTAGCATTTACGTGTGTTTAACGCCTGGAAATGACTCTATCGTCTCCAACGAATTAAGAATTATATTAGAATACGAATTCCGCTCAAAAATGGTTCCAAACTCTCGCAAACTCCAACCGGCGGGGCGGGGTGAAAAAACTACAACCGACTCGCCGCTCAGTCTGTCGCGCGCTAAGTGACAGAAGCCTAAATCGTTTCGATTAGTGAAAACTCCAAGAAACAGCTAGTTTCTCAAGGACAAAATGACCTTCTGTGTGGTAAAGTGGTGTAAAAGACGGAAAGAAGGAAGTAAAAAACAAACCGGGATAACCTTATCACAGGAAAGTGACATAATTTCGTGTTTTGTTCGCTGATAGACAAACTCGAGTAAAAATATTGTTATCTGTATTATGCAACCAGATAACCAGCCAGTTTTTAATACGTAACTATAATATAATATTTTGTATGTACCTAGGTACAGTCTGTCAAAAAAGAGATGAAATGTATTCAAAGGGAACTACAATTTCTCCTTGCCCGGCAACACTGATTAAAAAAGTATATAGCTGTCAAATTAGTCAAAACCAATCAAAACAAATTGGTGATTTCTGCATTTTCCATAAAAAAACTTGGTTTAATGTGACTTTCGTCGAAGAGAAATGGGTATGACTTATAAAAGTGGTACAAGGAAAGTGGTTTTTAAAGTTTTTCTGCGATGCTTAGCAGAATATAATGCCGGAAAATGTCTTTCTGAATTACATGATATTTGGTCGAACAGCTGAAATGACTGGTATGTGTATCTTATAAATGTGCTTATTTACTTTATCTGAACGTGTTTTAATGACTTTTCACGAAATTACTGTGAATCGGGACTATATTTTGTTGAATTGTTTACGTATTGTATAGGTTATGAACAATGTTTTACTTATAGGTCAACCAATAATTTTGATACTTGCAAAAAATATGACATTTTATTTACACTTTAGTTTTCTTTTAGAGTTTAATTTGAATGTGTTTACAATTTCAGGAATATCAGAAAGTACTGTTCGCCGTATTGTAGATCAAGGGATGTCAAATGACGGTAAATTCGAATCACCTGGGAAACATAGAGCTGGTCGACCAAGAAAGGAATTGGATGATTTTGACCTGTGTGCGATTCGGCAAAAAATTCAGTTAGTTAGACGATGACAGCAGCAGTGAAGAGTCTGACCAGGAGGACTACGCTGTGGAGGATGATGAAGGGGATATATCTGGGGTGGAATATTTGGAGTCTGATTTTGCGTTTTCTGAGTAGTTGTTTTTTTTTTTGAAGTATTAAATATTTTGTTATAAAGCTGGAAGGGTTTTATTTCATCATCCAAGTGTACATTATTGACTAACTAGCTACTTCCATTAATCTGCCTAGCCTTTTCCCAACTATCTTGGGGTCGGCTTCCTACACACGGTTAACTACACAAAAATAACAATTCCACTAAACAGTTTAGACTACCTATTTTATATTATACATTTATAACAGTAAACTCTTTCCATAAATTAAAAGTATCAACCATATTTAGGTAAACTATTCAGGGATACCCTGTAAGCAATAGTAGCGCCCTCATTAATTTTCAACTATTTCTTGACAGACTGTAATACGGGCTGGTATCCGCAACTCCACGGCAATGCGCGTATTTTGCGTATGTACCTACTACCTACACAGTTTTTATAAATTGGATGGATGGGATTTCCTGTTAGTGTTTCGTATCCTTCAGTTTAGAGCACTCCCAAAAAAGAGATTCAATGATTACAGTGGATTACAACAGTCCGCTTTGAAAGAAGCGAGGATGACTGGAATGGTTACCAACTAGTGCTAGTAGGGTATGCTGTATACATTTTGGGAATGAAGACATTTATATTCGTCACGCACAGGCAATCGTATGTTAAAAAATCTGTTGTACCTATTTGTACGGTTAATCCTGTTAATATTTAAGGTCCAACCAATCTTATCCTCTCATCTTACCTCAATACAAAACATGTTTGCAATAAACTGATTTGAGTTGATTTGATTTAAATTTTGATTAGGTTGCATAAAAAGTATTAAAGTATTCATTCATTCATTTGCTTGCATTACATGGCAAAAAATGAATCTATATTGAATTCAAATCGTCATAAACTAAATCAATTAGTGATTTTCGTGGAACGAAAAAGGTGTTTTATCGTAGAATACAGAACAAGAATTATGGCGTGGCACTTGCGTGACATTAATATGAGCTGATAAATACAGCGAACCAATATTTAGATGTTTTTGTCCTTAATACTGAACAACTTTATTCAGAAACGCGAAACATTTTTGATACTCCCATAATGATAAATAAATGATAAATGATTTATTTCTGTAAGTAGGTTTGTAAATACTTACTCGTGAATCATATTTTTAATAAAAACTAGATGAGGTCGTCGTTTCCTGTCTGACTCTGAGAAGAAAGGCCGAAACCAACTCAGAGGTCACAGTCTCTTTTAAAGTCCAGACATAATCTGGGTCAGATCATGTGAAGGCCTTGTAGATTGGTGTCTGAAATGGTCTTTTGAGGAAATAAACTCACAGAATGAGTGGACCTGTCCAGTCAGTGAACGCATTTGCCAATAATCGTGCACCTGAACTTAAAACATCAACCTCAACGATTCGCCGAACAATACCAAAGAAAAGGCATTTGGGTAGGCCGCATAAATTACCTACTCAGGCTATGATTAAAAACTAACTGTGTTCAATCTGCTGATTGCAATGTGTATACTTGCTGTATAGGAGGGCTGGGATATAAAAAAACACGTTTCCGGAAACGGATTCCCTGAAGTTTTTGAGTAGCACGGGTACAATCACCCCTTAAATTTTGGCTCGTACTTCTGATGGCGTTTGCCAATAAATGACCTTCAATCATACGATTACTTATAAATAAATAAATAAATATCCTTGGACATTTCACACAACGCCATCTAGTCCCAAGCTAAGCAACCTAATGCTTGTGTTATGGTAACGAGATGGCTGATAAACTACTTATATACCTACATTTTTTTTTGTAAATACATACATATTATAGGTAGAAAAACACCCAGACTCGGAACAAATACTTGTAGGTCGTACAAATATTTGTTCCGTGCGGGAATCAAACCCGCGACATGCTGCGCAACAGTCAATCGCTCAACCACTGCGCCAACTTATCAAGAAATAGTACATTTTGATACAAGTGGAGAACGTTTGTTATTGCATTCGAGGCGGAATTAAAACACCTGAGCCGTAGGCGAGGTTGTTTTTGAGCCGAGAACTGCAATAACAAATGTCCACGAGTATCAAACGACATTTTTAATACACTTTTGAAGAAATAAAATAAAAAACACATAAAATAACGGAAAATATTTTTGTCATGAATTAATAGGGAACTATGATTTAAATTTTCTTTTTTTCCACACTTTGCTTTCGCCAGGTTGAAAGAGAAGCAAAGGTATAAAGCCGATAAACAGCCTAATATGAAAAATAGAAAATTCAAATATTTTTGAGTTTAGAACACAAATAAATGTTAATTTGTTCATAAACGTTTTTTTTTATTGTAATATTCATGGTTTTGATAATATTCTTTACAGAAACATTATTTAAATATTCAAAAAATATTAACGCCTTCAAGACGCATATCTCTTTGCCGAGATTTAAAAAACATTCACCTCCGAATAGAGAGTTGTGAATAAGAGGCATTGAACTAGCCAGTATACTATAGTAGTCTTTCCATTGAACCAATTTGGACTAAGTATATGTAAAAGTTATCTGTGGAAATTTTTATTCCCGCACACGGTTGGGAAAATGAAAAATCGCACGCGTGCGACATACATTGCATTGTGAACCTAATCGTAGTGCGATATGAACCAGTTTTCGAGAAAATGTATTGAAAAAACTATTAAACATCAAGGAAATTGCATTTATGCTATCTACTTTAAAAAATTGTGACGACATTCGATAGATCCGGAGGTGTCATATTATTAATTCATAATAATTGAGTTCATAATAAATGACTGACTCCTACTTTATTCTGCATTACACCATCCTCAATGCTCAATGTCCCCACAGACTTATATTTTTATACTGTGATGTTACCATGGTTACCTACTTAATAATCCATCTCGTACCCACTCCCTAGCTTCGATAGTTCCGTTTCACTCTAACATTATCTTACTAAATAAAATTCCTCCCCAAACTTAGAGCATTTAACTATAAATGCTCTAAGTCCCCAAATGAATGGTTGGGCGAATTCATGTACGGAAAATAAATTTAGCAAAGTATTATAGGTATTTTGTCTGTGCGTGTGTTGCGTTAGTATTATCAGTTTAGTAGTAAGAGTTTGGGACCATGTTTTAGCGGGCTTCGTAAGAGAGTTATGATTCTAATCATTCTTAATTCGTTGATCGTCTCTGCCTGAGGGGACGTACTGAATTAGCATTTCTATATACGCGCCCCGGTAGGCCCCGATCCACCACACAACAAGTGATTGTTAAAAATTCAGAAGGGTCGCATAGCGCCATCTGACAACAAAATATATAAAATGTAATGTTACTAGTCGTTACTAGATGGCACATAAAGTTGATGACAATATTAATATAATTTAGAAAAAATGTGTGCCACTACAATGATGTTCTAAAGACATGGTGATCATAATCATTAAATTAAAATTAAACACCTTTTCAAATAATTTTGTTATTATTACATAATGAGCTAGTTTTCACTGACAGCAACTCAGTAATGCAAATAATTCCGTAAATTCCATTGGTTCACCTTATGACGTCATTGGTGTTGGACCAATAAAAACAAAGTAACGTCATCCTATGCCAATGAAAACTTCCCATTCGTATAGAAAATAGGAGAACATTCTAGGACAACCGGCGGTAATTACTTTTTTGTGTTGGCAAGTTTTGTTCTTCGAGGTGTGCTAGAAAAAAAAGTAAAAATCGTTCTTTCATGAAGTTGCGTCACCCACATGTTCTGTTTGAAGTGAAATATAGCTCGCAAATAAATTAGATAGTTGATAATTTTGTCGCAAAAATGCTGACCGCTACGCGGGTGATCGGCCGTAAGGCTTTGGAGTGCTCCGGCTTAAGTTCAGACCTATACACACAAAGGAATTTCTCGTCAATTATCAGAAACGTGAGTGACCATTTTATTTCTGAAAACGAATGAAAATCGTATGTCACATTGTTTGAAAATGTCAAAAACTTATTAATTTCTTCTTCCCTGTAGCAATTTGTGTTTTTTGTTTGTGTTTCTTTTGATTATTCGCACCGGTACTGCACACACATGGACCCGACTACTAAAATGTATAGGTTAACATTTCGCCTTGTTATCGTGCATTTCAGACCGCAGCGCCCACAGTCCCCATTTACCAGCAACATGCTGTCCAGTACAGGAACAAGTAAGTGTTTAATTTTCTTTTTTTCAAATATTTCATCATAACCTAACTTATTGCATATCTCAGATTGACCTTTGAATGCATAATAAATTAAGGAGTTTGGTCGATAGGGCTTGACCTTTATGCACTAAGACTGTGTAAATTGTTACTGGCTTAATTTCTCAACATCTTGGTTCATTGATTTTCTTGGTAACATTCCTGGTTTGAGAAAGGTCCTATGAACTAGCATTTAATGCACTCAGTTAGGTAATGTAAGTAAAAAAGCTGAATTTTCTTAGAAAACTGCAAGCTCTAGCATAATAAATGTTTTATTGATAATCAGAGTCACTAAGTCTGATACACCCGAGGGGCATTTCTCTTTCTCGTCTTCAAATTTTTTTTTTTTTTTTGTTGGAGATATGCTGTCAATTATATGAAATTCTGATGATAGTGACAGTTGAGATATTAACTCTTTAATAACAAACCCTCCATAATCCATCCATCCATCCATCCATCTCCTCCTTTATGGCTGATTTTTCAATAGATAGATAACTTTTATCCGAAGAATAAATATGACAGTTACATATTTTCAATACAAAAGCTGTCAAACTGCCATATTTATTCCCTAAATTTAAATTATCATCAGCTGATTAACCCTTAGCCAGCTCTAGCTTTTACAAGTTATAAGTAACTCACAAAAGGTGAATAATTAAAATATTTTAGCTAGTTTTGCAAACTGAGAAGGGGTTATTGTACTCATTATTATGAACAACTCTTCCTAAGAGACTAAACCTTAAAAAAATCAGCTGTTCCCTACATTTTGACAATAAGTTATAACCTCAAAGCTGAACTTGACTGCAATATTTGAATAAAATTATGATATCTGATTTGAATAACTACTATCCAACAATTTGTAAAAGGTTGCAGTAGCAAAACATTGGATTTCTTGAGAAGTCTGTTTCAATATTATTTCCTATATTTCATCATTCTGAATTACTTAAATCCCAGCAAATTCTATGTCTGGAATGAAACCAAGAAAGTGTAGAAAGAGACTTCTTAAGAGCATCCTACTCCTCTCTCAGAGAGGAGGCCAGAGTCCCAGGAGTGGGAACATTATGGGCTGATTATTTTGTGCTTGAGAGACAGAAATAAACTGTGTCCTTGACAGTTGTTATGTGTAGCCAGAAGTCTGAATGTCTGTCAACCAGTTTTTCCAGAAACCTCTGGAAAGACTGGTTCTGATGTTCAGGCTGCGGGCTTTGTGGAGGATAGGTAGGCATTTGCTCTTTGTAAAATACTGGTAAGCAGTAGCATCCGGTTAGACTGGAAACTCACCCAATCTTAATTATAATAAATGAATTCTATCTTTTTAAATCTTTTTGTTTTCTATGAAAATATTATTTGTATGTTTAAACACTCGACTGCCGGCAACGCAGATCTACGTGAGACACAATGGCTTTTTAATTGTTTCTGTAATCACGGCATTTAACCGGTTAAAGTGTCACGAAGGAAAAAAAACCTACCAGCCTATTAATGTCTATTGAAAGGCATAGGTATCATGTCATGCGGAGCCGGCACGGATATTGATTACCACACTTGCTGAAAACAGACCCCATCTTAGTTGGGAATTATTGGGAAATGTTTCGGGAGACAATGAAAATAAAAATTGAATCATCATCTGCCTAGCCTTTTCCCAATTATCTTGGGGTTGGTTTCCAGTCTAACCGGGTGCAGCTGAATACAAGTATTTTACATGGAGCGACACAATACCCCTAGGTAAGACTTTCGGGCTTCTGACGACCCCTAGCGACTGTCAAAGATCCAGAAATGACTGCCGGGACCAACGGCTTAAAAATAAAAAACCAGTCAAGAGTGGTTACAGTGGCACACTGAGGGTTCCGTTCCGATTTCTGAAAAAGTGTGCTATTTAGAAACATTGTTTTAGTTTTCCTGTAATCTTTACATAAACTTCTATCACATAGAATAATTGCAGATTTTTCCCTATGCAAACTACGGATATAAGGGAACAGTATTTCTTTTACAGTTTTCATCAAAAGTCGAAAACTATGCGGCCTAAAAAAAAGAAAAACAATGTGCAAACAGCGCTTTTTCATATGATGCCCCACATGCCCTAGTAGCCCTACTTCGTTTTTTTAAGTCACCCTTTCAGTCCGTTGCCAAAAAAAAAAATTCTTTCTTATTTGCAAAATAGTTGGGCAAATAAGAAAGAAATAAAAATATATAAGGTATGACGTATCTATTCAAACACGAAATCTCTTAAGGGGCCATTGTACTCCTCATTATGAACATCTTTTACTATGGGATGAAACCTGAAATCGCGAAAAAAAATCATCAGCTGTTCCTTACATTTTGACGAGTTATGCTAACATAAATGTAGGGAACAGTAGATTTTTTTTCGGTCTTTAACTAGTAAGATTTAATCAAAGCACCGCCGATCGGTGTCCGCGCCAGTGCGCGGTACACATTTGCAGCGGTGCGAGAGCAGTCGCGGTACCAGCTAGTCGCGTGCCTCTTGCACGCCGCTTTCCTAGAAACCGCGGCACATTACTTTTAACCAACTTTTAATAATATGAAGGTTATGCGTTAAAAAAAGGCATAGGTATGGCCTGATGCAAACTTTAACTATGACGTGAAAAAATGTCATGGTTCAATCATGATTCCAGTGTGAGAGAGAGACGGAGCTATAGCGACGGAATTATGATGGATCCATAATCTTTTTCACGTCATAGTACAGCCCCAGGTGTTAGAGGAGGTGAGGGTTGTGGTACTAGCGCAGCGAGTAGCATACGAGCGTCGACGACCGCCGCCGTCCTAAAACGACGCTTGCAGTTGTAGCGTGTTGCGTCCGCCATTTTGTCAATGGACTGCAAATAGTTCAGGAGTGACAAAATGGCGGAAGTTGGCGCGTTGACGACTGCCGGCGACGCGTGTAGTTTCCTCTGCCGCCGCGTTGTCGCGTGTCGCTCGTTGAGACAAAATGTAATGACAAAATTAAGTTATCAACATTCTTTTATGTACTTAGGTCGGAGGGCGTCCGCGGCGCTGTCATCGGTATCGACCTGGGTACCACCAACTCTTGCGTTGCCGTCATGGAGGGTAAGACACCCAAGGTAAGCACTTTAAAGTTATCTAGGGATGATTAGAAAACATTTAATTCAATAAGTTTTGCGTCCCAGCTTCCAAGAAAGCTAAGTACAAAATGCTATGGAAGTAATACAAAAAAAAAAAAAAAAATGGCAATTTATCATTCTACTCCGCTCCTGATTCGTACGGGTTCAATGACGACTTGTCAAAAAGTCGAGATTTCTATAATACATTTAATATTTCACTTAAACATAACAGTTTAAGTGAAATATATTGTACACCTTAAATGCTTTAATTTAAATGATGGTGAAAACCGCATCGCAATCGATTGTGTAGTTTAGAAGATCTAAAGTCTAAATGGTCACTCATACAGATACAAAATGCGACTTTGTTATATACACATATGTATAGATACAGAATATTATGTAACTTAATTACTAGCATCAAGGTAAACATACGACCTTGAACATACAGAAGCAATATTTTTTAAAAAGAATAATAAAATATTCTTGATTCTAATAATAAATTGACAGTTTTTTATGTAGGCATACTTATCTTTAACGCAATTAGTAATTTTAGAACAATTTGAATATCTATGTAGTTGTATTATTCGTCAAAACTCTTGTTATCTGAACTAACCTTTGGTTTCTGAAAGTTTTTTTCTGTAAATCAGCTATCCAATCTCATGTAACATGAGATGGGAGGAATGAATGACAGAGAAGGGAGTGAATGATAGCGTGACGGTTGACAGGGGAGAATGAAAGAAGATAACGTGTTGCGCCAGCCCCACATACCATGGGACAGGAAGATGATGATATGGGACGGCAGTATTTGTGGAATAACAAAGCCGAACCGAAGCAATGACTACACACATTCGGCTCATGCCAATAGGCGAACTACTTTCGGCAATATCCTTACTGACTTATGGCAATTAGTCATTTTAGAACAATTTTAATATGTATGTAGTTGTAATTATTCGTCAAAACTCTTGTTATCTGAACTAACCTAAGGTATCTGAAAGTTTTTTTCTGTAAATCAGCTATCCAATCTCATGTAACATGAGATGGGAGGAATGAATGACAGAGAAGGGAGTGAATGATAGCGTGACGGTTGACAGTGGAGAATGGAAGAAGATAACGTGTTGCGCCAGCCCCACGTACCATGGCACAGGAAGATGATGATGACTACACATTCGGCTTTCATTCGGCTCGTGCCAATCGGCGAACTCCGTTCGGCATCCTCAGTATCACATTCGGGTCAGCTGGTCGATTCTGTAAAAATCTCACCGTGAAAACTTGCGTGGAGTGAGCTGTCAGTGTCATCCCACGGATGCTAGGGATTGACCAAATTACATTTACAATCATAATCGAGATTTTATCTACCTATATTTTTCATGCTAATTTTATAACATTATCATTTTATATTATTTCTAAGCTAGAGGGTGTCTACATTACTATTAGGGGGTTTTAAAATAAAATAGTCAAATAGAAATTCAGACAAAACTAAATTTCTGTTTTGCAATTTTATTTAAAAACCGCCTAGATAGTATTGTTTAGACACTGAAATACTAGCTTTGAAATAATATAAAATGATCACTAGAATAGCATAAAAATATTATTAAAATCTCGATTATGACTGTAAAAATGTGCTTGGTCCATCGCTAGCTATAGGTGGAATGACACTGACAGCTCACTCCACGCTCACTTCACTTAAGTTTTCACGGTGAGATGATTACAGAATAGCATTGCAGTTCTTTGAGCGACTTTTTCCTGAACGTAAATAAAAAAAAAATGATTTTCCTGCTCGGCATTGCTTATCATGCCTCGTTATGACTGATGAGTGTACCTTAGCCACTGTGCTTGGTTGGCCACGATACAATCATCAAATCAAGTGTCAATTATAACTAATTATAAGCTTTCTGAAAGTCTACAGTCTGATTTTTAATTCGACGGAATTCTGACAGCTGTAATTTTTTGACAATTCACATATATCATAAATCTTTTCTGTCTCGTCCTTTTTATATGATTTTTTTGGATATAAAATAATAACAAATATGAAAGAGAATGAGATCAAGTAAACTATATGACAATGTAAATAGTGTTTGTTCTGTGCATTCCATGTACCTACACTAACTAAAGTATTAATTCTAGATGACAAAATGGAAAAAAGATTAAAAGAACATTTTTACAATTTAAATATTTATTTAGGTATAATGATCACTAATATCATCATCTTTGTCTGACTGTAGTTACAAGAAGCGAAGATTTTACAAATAAAAAAAGTAATTTAAAAAATTAAAAAACCCGACTGTGTTAAAAGTTAAGTTTAAAAAAACTGAAAAGCTAAAAACAAGCCCATTAAAAATTAAATTAAATTTGAAAGCAGGCGGGACCCGTTTGCGTTTGAAAATATAAAAAATGGAATGGGTCCCGCCTGCTTCCAAATTTAATTTGATTTTTAATGGGCTTGTTTTTAGCTTTTCAGTTTTTTTTTAACTTAACTTTTACCGCAGTCGGGTTTTTTAATTTTTTTAATTAAGTACTTTTTTTATTTCCAGCTTTTTAGTTTACAAATGTGAAAAGTTTCGCAGACGATTTAGTTCTTGCAAGGAGTTTTGAGGGTTATTTTGATTTCGATTTTCTTTTGTGTTTTTTACGATTTGTCACTTCGAATTGCTTTTAACCATATAAGTTGTATATATTTTTGTAATCACCATTTAAAAACCCTTCAATTTGATATCCCACTCGATGGTATTAGAAGAAAAAAAAAATTTAACTCCACAATATGGCACCCCAAATCCGCCATTTTACTTTGTTTTTGATTTTAATGTAGCCAGTGACACTCGCGCTACCAAGACAAACCTAAAGACGTATAATTCATCCAAATCCGTTCATTCGTTTAGGAGTTACGAGGGAACAAAGAAACGACATAACCCTCCTTTTGGGCTTCGCCGCAGTCGGGTAAAAAGGTACCTATTCCTAAAAAATGTAACCTATGGATTAGTGGACAGGGATTCCCGTGAAAGAAAATTAATTATATAAGTACCTTACTAATTATTGTAACTTCAATAATTTGTTAATAAAAAATCTGATTACCATTTTAAGATTATCAGTCAATTTTTTAGTTTTAGTTTTTCTAATTGAAACCTTAAATTCAAGAAAGATTTTTTTTTTAATTTACTAGGACCGTTTTATTATTGGCAACACTTTTGAAATGTCAGAATTCCGTCGAATTAAAAATCAGACTAGCTTAGTATAAGTATGTATTCTGTGGTATAAGCACCGCCGATCGGTGTCCGCGCCAGTGCGCGGTACACTTTTGCAGCGGTGCGAGAGCAGTCGCGGTACCAGCTAGTCGCGTGCCTCTTGCACGCCGCTTTCCTAGAAACCGCGGCACATTTTTCTATTACGTAATTTTTATCTCGAATCTCCTTATATTTTGATATTTCGGTTATCATATCACTATGACAGATAATGCTAGATAGAGTAATGTCAGTAAGGCGTTCCTTAAAAAGAATATGATGATATGATCCATCCAGTTCCCGTCCTTTGAATGTAAGTGGAAACCGGCCAAGTGCGAGTCGAATTCCCGCATTAAGGGTTCTGGGTTTATAATTTTGAATTGAATTGCACCACTAAAGCTAATTGATACTACAGGCAATAAACTTTAATCGTGTATAAAGGAGAAAAAGAACACAATTTTATCTTCTTTACTTTTGTATGACAAATGTGTATTCCAATAGTTTTCTTACTTCATTCATTCTATTTATAAGTGACACAGATTAGGGCAGAGATAGTATTGTACTCGGGTCGTGTTCATACTAAATATATTCCATTCACAATAAGATGAGACATTGAAACCATAGACTTAAAAAAAAGGAGGACTCCGCGCCACGCATATGAAAAGTGAAGCACCGTACCGATTTATGTGTGCGTGATTTGAGTACCTGCAAAGACGCCGTAGCTCGTGTTACGTAATGGCGGCCGGTCGGCAATTCGGCATACTATGATGTAAATGTGTGCGCGAGGCGTGTTTGTACAAGCGGTCCGGCATACTTACTGTGCTTCACTTTCGATAAGCGTGGCGCGGAGTCCTCCTTTTTTTATAAGTCTATTATTGAAACAAACCTTTTTACAGTCCGTTCAACCGATTTTGACTTCTATTACGTTGGCGGCATGACAAATGGCAGCTGCAGTAAACAGTTGGTATTGTAACCACTTTTTTACCTTTAATGGCATTCTTAAGGACGCTGTTACAAATGGGTAGTCAAATCATTACTCTTTTACATAAAAGTGTGTTTATTAAATAAAATGCTTTGCATTCTTAACATGTTTTTTGCCTAAACTGTTGATAGATGCGCATGGTACGATTCTGAACCATAAATATAATTTTAGATAGGTACAGTTTCACAATAATGGTACCGAAGTGAATTTGTTTACTTCGGTACCATTATTGAGAAGCTGTACACATCTAAAATTACGTTTATAGTACAGAATCGTATCATGCACATTTATCAACAATTTGGCCAAAAAACATTTTAAGAGCCTATACTACCTCAAATGGCTTAGCATGATCCTCCGTTACGTCGAAAATACAGCAGCTTTAATTTTGAATTAAATATATGGTAAAGTTGAGGATTAATGTTAGGTACTATGTTAGACGAAAACACGATTCCTTGAAATTTTCTCGATACAAAAAAATCCCAAAGTTACCTCCAAACCGAACAAAAAACCGCTGTTATTCAAAAAATACGTCAAATTGGATCATGAAACTTTGCATACTAACTGAACTAACTATAAAGCAGGTCTTATGTTATATACTTTTTTTAAATTACCATTATTTTCACTGTAAAAAGAAATTACCTAAACTATCAGCGTCTTGACGTTCATTCCCTTCCGCCCGACACCCCCGTTCAGTCTCGCTTCGGCTGTCGTACGGGAGGGCTGTGTCGCTTGCGCTCAGAACACAAATTACACAACAGGACGACGTAAAATTAAAATACATTGAAGTACTTAGGTTTATAGTGTTGGCGCAATGGGAAATAACCGTAATAAAAATAAGAAGCGACGGGGTTGGCGTAAAGAAACAGGCAAACATATGATAAACGTACTGAAGTAAGTAGGGTCGTTGCGCCGGTTGGCGACTTAGTTGAGTTGCTAACTTTAGACAAATCAAAATATACGCCATTTACACGTAAAATAGTTGGCATGTGAAGATTTGTGTTTGTCCACGATTTAGGATAAATCCAGGTGGGGATAACTTTTATAAAAAATAAAAAGTTACCTAAATAGGTTTGTTTTTGTTTTGACACAATATACAAGAAATAGGTAGGTATCTATGTAGTAGGTAATTGTTTTTTTTTATAATGTTGCCTCACTCCAGGACTTCTCCTGAATATCGGAGACGGTGCCAACATCCATGGTATATACAAGTGCAGGGACAATTACATGTCACCGGTAGGCAAAAATGTATTTTCGGAGTATGGTCTGGATGCGACAAAAACATCAAAGTTGAAATTATAGAGAGAGATGACCAATATTAGGAAGAAATGGAACCAAAATTAGAACATTTTTACATTACATGCATGTTGCCTGAGCTATGCGATCCCAGACATGTTCGAAATATGGCAATTAGAGATTTAAGCGAATTAAAATAATTGTTGTATAATTTTGACGATCTTTAATTACTTTCAAAATACTTATCGTATATACCTACCATACCTATCTACCTACCCTACCCACCTACCTACCTACCTACTTGCCTGCCTACATTCCTATCCTACCTACCTACCTATCCTACCTACCTACATACTTACCTACCTACCTACCTATCCTACCTACCTACCTACATACTTACCTACATCCCTATCCTACCATTCCTACCTATACCTATGCATCTTATATTTATACAAACCTTATGCGTACCTACAGAACCCTCAACGCAATGGTGACTCGCACTTGACAAGTTTTTTGTAGCAGTGGAATTTAGTGTGCGTCTATCTGACAGGCCCCAACGAGATTCATCAACGGGTGATAGCTTTTCATAAAGACATTATTTTGTACCTAAAGAAAATAAATAAGATATATTTTGTACCTCGACAGTTTTTGATTAAATGACGTTTTTATGAAGTGTCTTGCTAGCGGGCCCTTTATGGTTATTTTTATTGTTATTATACTTACAGATCGCACAATAGTGTTAGGAGCTTGATACTATTATGTACCTTACAAATCCAAAATCTCTACTTTCTGTGAGCTACACTTCAGAAGATATTCGTTATTTAAACAAGCGTCCAGCCAGCGGGACCCTTTTTTAAATACTACTATTTTATATCATACAATAGTGTTAGGAGCTTGATACTACACTGGACAGCAAATAAACCGGGCCACCCGCTACCTTGGAACTCTGATTCGATTTTCTCAAAAAGTATAAAATTAACAACTATCAATTTATACCTACAGAAAGTGCGTTCCATGATTATTAAAATGACTATAAATTTCTTCTAAAGTACCGTCAACTCACATTGTAATCAAGCAACAAACACAATGCTAACGATTTGCTCTGTTTTGACTAGAGTTCACGATTAGCGTTCATTTTTTCTACAGTGAGGGTAGTCGGATATTTCTTATCATTTCTTTAGTTTTTGTCCATCGTTTGCTCAGACGCGTGTATTTTTGCTACTTTTTTTGGTCAATAATGGATACGACACCTCAGGAAGCAGCTCAAGCTGTAGCACTACTTCAAGCAGGCGTTGCGCAACGTGAGGTCGCTCGGAGACTTCGAATCAGCAGATCTTCGGTGCAACGAGTTTACAGACGATACTTAGAGACTGGAGCATTCGATCGCCGTCCAGGTACGGGCAGACCTAGGGCTACATCAGCGGCAGATGATCGATATATCCAACTTACTGTTCTCCGAAATTGCCGCCTCAACGCAGTTCAAGTCCAACAAAGTCTGCGTGACGTACGCCAAGTGGTCATAAGTTCAGATACCGTCAGAAGGAGATTTGCAGATCGGAACCTGAGTCCAAAAAGAGCTGCAACAGGCTCAGCATTAACGGTAGCCCACCGTCGAGCACGACTTGAATTTGCTCGAGAGCATAGAGATTGGACGTTAGAGCAGTGGGGTAATGTACTCTTCACTGATGAGACCAGGGTGAGTCTACATGGAAGTGATCGACGTCAGAGAGTGTATCGTCGTCCTGGAGAACGTTATTCTCAGTGTTGCATCGAGGAAACTGTTGCTTATGGAGGAGGATCTGTAATGGTCTGGGGCGGTATCTCGTTAACTGCACATACAGCGTTAGTTTTCATCGAACCTACGGGCCGTACACGTGGATTGACTTCTCATCGCTACATTACCGCAATACTCGCAGACCATGTGGTTCCGTACGCAGGATATATCGGGCAAGATATGCAGTTGATGCATCATAATGCACGGCCTCATGTTGCTCAAGTGGTGACCCAGTATCTACGCGATGTTGGCATTCGTTCAATGGACTGGCCAGCTCGAAGCCCGGACTTGAATCCGATAGAACACTTATGGGATGAGCTGATACGTCGGGTTCGAGCCCGGGTACCTGCTGCAACAGGGCTTCCAGAGCTGCGAATCGCAATTGAAGAGGAGTGGAATGTAATTCCTCAAGATTTCATCGTCAGGCTCGTGAGGTCGATGAATACGAGGATGCTGGCAGTTATCCGAGCAAGGGGAGGGAATACTGAATACTAACCAAAACTTTCTTTTTAATTTTTTCTTTGTTTCTGGCTTTAATTTTTTTTTTTTTCAGTTTATGATTACTAACGATTAACATGACTGGAAAACGACTCTTTTTTGTAAAATCCTTAATAAACACTAAAAAAATTGATTAATCCCAATGAGTTTCCTTTAATTTGAATAATCATGGAACGCACTTTTTGTAGGTATAACTTTGATAGTTGTAAGTTATATACTTTTTGAGAAAATCGAATCAGAGTTCCAAGGTAGCGGGTGGCCCGGTTTATTTGCAGTCCAGTGTATTATGTACCTTACAAATCCAAAATTTCGACTTTCTGTGAGCTATACTTCAGAAGATATTCGTTATTTAAACAAGCGTCCAGCCAGCGGGCCCCTTTTTTAAATACAACTATTTTATATCATACAATAGTGTTAGGAGCTTGATACTATTATGTACCTTACAAATCCAAAATTTCAACTTTCTCGAGCACTTCAGAAGATATTCGTTAATTAAACGATCGTCTAGCTAGCAAACCCCTTTTCAAACATTATACCTACGTTCATAATCCAATAGGGCTATAACACCAAAACTGGGATTAAGAAAAAGAGTAAGAGAGTTAAGTACGACGCTAATGATGACGATGTAAATTAAAAGAAAAAATGTAATAGTAATTATAATCTTTAATCTGTTTAAATTGTTAGGAACAAAAGATGTCTAAACATGTCGACAGTAATTTTAAAATTTCAGACAACGCGTAACAAATGTCAATTTAGAACTTAGAAATTTAAACAACATCAAAAACCTTATACAACATCCCTATACTATTAAACGAGTAATATTTGTACTCACGTTCACGAAAACGGCTCTAACTATTTCGATGAAACTTGCAATATAGGGGTTTACGGGTGCAAAAAAATGATCTAGCTAGGTCTCATACTTGGCAAAATAAAAAAAATAAAAAAATAAAAATTCGTTTTCTGTAACGAATATCTTCTGAAGTATAGCTCACAGAAAGTCGAAATTTTGGATTTGTAAGGTACATAATAGTATCAAGCTCCTAACACTATTGTATGATATAAAATAGTAGTATTTAAAAAAGGGCCCGCTGGCTGGACGCTTGTTTAAATAACGAATATCTTCTGAAGTGTAGCTCACAGAAAGTCGAGATTTTGGATTTGTAAGGTACATAATAGTATCAAGCTCCTAACACTATTGTGCGATCTGAAAGTATAATAACAATAAAAATAACCATAAAAGGCCCGCTAGCAAGACACTTCATAAAAACGTCATTTAATCAAAAACTGTCGAGGTACAAAATATATCTTATTTATTTTCTTTAGGTACAAAATAATGTCTTTATGACAAGCTATCACCTGTTGATGAATCTCGTTGGGGCCTGTCAGATAGACGCACACTGGAATTTATGAATCGATTTGCAAAATATGTAACATATACGTAGGTATGTATATGTAGGTACTTGCATAGACCTACTACCTACATAAATACACGGCGCAAACTATAAAACGTAAACTTACTACTAAACCAATGGGCGGAACCTTCAGCGCTAAGCTAGCTCGCTCTTGACTAGTATTTTGTAGCAGTAGGTAAAATACTGCACACGGCTACACATCAAGCTATAACTTTCCAGTATAAGCTGATCTCACATTGTATAGGCTTTCCGTACCATGAGAGGTCAGCTTATACTGGAAAATATAGCTTGATGAGAAGTTAGTAGGTACTTAGTACATTGAAATTAATTTTGCTATATATAATTTCATGTTCGTACCTATAATGACAAGTTAATATTAAATTATTATTGATAATTTTATTACTTAGTACTCGTCCGATATTAGTGTAGTTTACTCTAACAAAATCGCTTTGACCTTGTGTGTCCGCGTCACCGCGAGTAGTAGTGTGCGAGCGAAATAAAGAGTGAGGTGGCGCGGGGAAGTGGGGGCGAAATTTGAATTTGAGCTGAGGTTGTATAGGCTCTTAAGAATGCAAAGCATTTTATTTAATAAACACACTTTTATGTAAAAGAGTAATGATTTGACTACCCATTTGTAACAGTGTCCTTAAGCCTACGCAATAGAACTCAAAATCGATTGAACGGACTGTACAAAAGGTTTTGTTTCAATGTTTTATCTTATTGTGAATGGAATATACAAGAGGCGTAACCTCGTGTCAGCTTATGTTAGGTGTTGTAGAATGTTGGCAATTTGACATAAGATTTGTGCTCACAAAATACTGTTTCTACTTAAGTTAGGATTGTCATATTTTATTTTTATGAAAAATAATTAGGTAATCATCTATAATTCTATACTAATGCTAGCTTATGGCCGCGACATCGTCCGCGTGAAATTTCTTTTTCCGCCGACCCACCCCGTCGCATAATTTTTTTATTTAGTAGGTTTGACCGTACAGTTTTAAGTAAATAGAAATGTGCTGTCTAATAGGAGTTTTTATTAATTAAACATTGATATAGAACCAAGAATCCGCGATGCCACCTCGCCCTTGACCAGTTTTTCGAACATAGAACAAAAATCGTGACATTCCAAACAACAGCATATTTCAAAAATGTCTTGCTCTACAGGTTGTGGAAAACACCGAAGGCTCCCGCACCACCCCCTCCCACGTTGCCTTCAGCAAGGAGGGCGAACGCCTAGTTGGTATGCCAGCGAAGCGCCAAGCTGTCACCAACAGTGGCAACACTTTCTACGCCACCAAGCGACTTATCGGCAGACGGTTCGATGACCCCGAAGTTCAGAAGGATTTGAAGAATCTTTCGTATAAGGTTGTTCGGGCTTCGAATGGAGATGCTTGGGTGCAGGGTGAGTTAATTCTGTAACATCATGCTATCTACAGTTAAAACAGAAAGGCAGCGCTTCGGTAATTTTCGTGTTTCCGAATTAGTAGGAACGTCGCGCCTCAGAGTAAACCCCACAGAGGCGAAGCTGCTATGTTTTGTAATACAAAGTAGGTAAGTAATCCAACGGTGGCAGCTCGTATATTAGAATTCATCATCGTGCGTTCGTATTTCCGAAGATGGACGATGATTGCCGAAGCGCGTGATTTTGTCTGTGATAGATTCCATGTAAAGGCTTACCATACATGATCAGTTAAGAACTGAAGAGTGACCGTTTGCTCTGGAACTCCATGCGGGTTCAATTTGGCCATTCCATGTATAGAAGTCGTTATAGACAGGTTGAGCACCGCCGATCGGTGTCCGCGCCAGTGCGCGGTACACTTTTGCAGCGGTGCGAGAGTAGTCGCGGTACCAGCTAGTCGCGTGCCTCTTGCACGCCGCTTTCCTAGAAACCGCGGCACATTGCATTTTATTTTATTCCACAGAAACCATAGCTCTTTGAGAAGAAGCTCCTTCGGAATGCTTCTGTCATATCTCTTGAAGGTTGTGGTTGGGGTTCAGCTTTTTTTTTTTGGTTTGGCAACACATTTACAATGCCTCTGTTGTTGTCCATAGCCGTCACTGGCCAGTTACCATCAGCCAGTCATAGAGAATGGACTGAGCGTTCCAAATTCAAGCGAGCACTGAATACAGATCGAAAAGTACAAGAGAGAGAGACAGCTAATTTGCGGCTAGTAGTTGTCTCTTTAGTAGTACTACAGGTCATCACAGTTGCTTTGTCTCTTTCTAGAGATTAGTCACTTTTGTGAAGTTAACGCTCAGTCCAATTCTCTATATCTATGCCATCAGCCAATGTTACTACTTGTTTGCCATGAAATAACATCATCTCTGACTGTCTAGCCTTCCACAACCGATATCAGATGCTTCCGGATGCAGCTAAGCCCTTTTCTGTAATTGTTAACACCAAATATGAAATTGTATGGAGTTGACATTAGCTTCAGAGATGTCACGTGACTGCTGCGGTCAACTCCATATAATTTGATTGTTCCGTTGGTGTTAACGCTTACAAAAAAGGGATTTGGTCCAGGCCCCCTGGGTTTCACATGGATCGACTGCCTATCTGAACTCCACAACCCAGTTACTTAACACGATACCTCTTGGTAAGACTGCTTGTTATAATTAAATTCTATCATGTACTCCTACAGGTAGTGATGGCAAAGTGTACTCTCCATCTCAAATCGGAGCGTTTGTTCTGGTAAAGATGAAGGAGACTGCTGAAGCCTACCTGAACACTTCGGTCAAGAACGCTGTCATCACCGTGCCGGCTTACTTCAACGACTCCCAGAGACAGGCTACTAAGGATGCAGGTGCGTAATAACAGTTACTGTAGTTTACGAGGAACCTACTACTTGGAATGTACAGGCAGCACATCAGGTTATACCAAACTGTCAAATTTCTCCAAATGATTTTAAACCTTAAAATGTTGAAAGTTTAAGTTCAAAATCGAATGAGAAAATTTGACAGTTTTGTAGTAACTTGAGCTGCTGCTGTGTGTACAACTAGCTTCATATTTCTGACTCACTGTTTCCTCGACTCCTCAACAGTTCAAAAGTTGAATTGAAATAAATGCTTTGACTTTTGAGTTAAAACGTGACAAAGAAAGGTGGAGTTGGCATACAGAAAGCATTAGATATGTGTCAAATAATCGCCGAAAATTTCAATTGTTACACACCATAACACTGTGTTTTATCAAAGACAAAATATAGGTTATCTGCAAAAAAAAGAATCTCGTGAATGTACAGACAACAGCACATCACATATGATTTTAAACCTTAAAATTTTGATGGTTAAATTCAAAATCAAATGAGAAATTTTGAGAGGTTGTAGTAACTTGACGTTCTGTGTACAGTCTAAAATAGAATAACAATGCACCAATCCGTGTGAGCATCAAGCGTTTATTTATTTTTGAATATGTGTCTTTAGTTTAACAGAACACTGACACAAACCAAATTCACAAAATGGATGCCCGGTTTGTGAGTTATTCTTATGGAAGTTTTGTATTTGATTGAAACTACTATTAGCACTGAACACTGTTAAAGAAAACTATTGTATCACCCGCTATTAACTCTTTTCGGTTTGGTGGTTAGTTTATTAACCTCTTTCAGATTTTTTTATTAAGATCCGTGCCATCTAGCGACGTTCATTCCCGATGTCCACCACCTGTTTGGCCACCATGGGGGGACAGCGGTACAACTTTTGATCCAATTCCCACTGGCCATCAATTTAAATTATTTTAAGTAGAGACCAGTAAAGGATAGCCTAATGGTGGCCATAGGGAATGTTTAAAAATCCGTGTCACTCTCCACCAGTGGTGGCGAATGATAATTTATAAAGTTGTGCCGCTGTCCCCCAGTGGTGGACAGTGAGAATATTTTTTTAAAGTTGTTTCCTTGTCCCCCAATGGTGGCCAAACAGGTGGTGGACATCGAGAATGCGATAGCAATACGATGCGTTAGAATTAGCGATATTTTGAATGAATGACATTTCATTTATTTTACTGGAATTTGAAACTTATATCTAAGATTTTTTTTTTCTTATTTTTCTATACTACTGAAATGATAATTAATACGACAGTAAACAATCTTTGTTTACCTAAAAGTGTGAAACAAAGAGTTAAGAGTTTACCTAGAGGCCTCAGAAATCAGTCATCAATGATTACAAGCACCGCCGATCGGTGTCCGCGCCAGTGCGCGGTACACTTTTGCAGCGGTGCGAGAGCAGTCGCGGTACCAGCTAGTCGCGTGCTTCTTGCACGCCGCTTTCCTAGAAACCGCGGCACATTGCATTTTCTTCCCATTTTTTTTTCATCAGTGTTCTTCGACTAACTGAAATAGGTCTAAATAACAATAGTTTTTAAATGTCAACAGGTCAGATCTCTGGCTTGAATGTGTTGAGAGTAATCAACGAACCTACCGCGGCGGCCCTCGCTTACGGCATGGACAAGACTGACGACAAAATGTGAGTACCTATTATTATATCTTCACTTCTGAATCTGTTCACAGATTAATACAGATGGGACACTGCGCAAAATCATTTAAATAAAAAGCGACTCTTGCTACGACACAATAAAGTGCAATTCAGGTCGCACAAAGCTTATCACCTACAAGTTGCCTATCTTTATATCGCGTAACTCTTATACTGGCTGATTTTTTAATGACCAGCCAAATTTTAACAAGGTGTTCTACCCATGAATATGAACAACTTTCACTATGGGACCAACTTTGAAATCACGAAAAAAAAACCAGCGGTTTCCTACAAAAGTTCAATACCTACTCGATCAAAATGTATGAAACAGCTGATATTTTTTTTGCGATTTCAAAGTTGGTCCCATAGTGAAAGTTGTTCATATTCATGGGTAGAACACCCTGTGAAAATTTGGCTGGTCATTAAAAAATCACCCTGTATAGTGCAATCCACGAAGACGCGCCCCACTACTCCTAACCGTTGCACACATACATATAGTATAAACGGTTAGGAGTAGTGGGGCGCGTCTTCGTGGATTGCACTATCTATACCTTCTGACTTGTTAGGGTTGTCTTGTTTTACGCACCGGTGCGCGGCAGCCCACACTGAATTGACCCAGTGAGATGAGCCCGCCGCGTACTTGTAGCTTCATACCTAAACTGCGGAGTGTCCTATCTGTATTAATCTGTGACCTGGTGAAAGTTTGTTTGTAAAAACCACATAAACTATTATCAGCATCAAATTCAAATTAAATTATCTGGCGAAACTTTACACTGCATGTATAATAAAACGAAATAAGAGTATGAAACTTATAATTTCCGTTAACTTATAATTTTTTTTTCTTTAAATACTGCTGATACAAACTTTGAGAAAAAAATTGTATGGAAAATTACAAGATTTTAGGGTTCCATACCAAAATGGAAAAAAAGGAGACCTTATGGTGCCACTTGTGCTTGTAACAGCTGTCTATAGCAGGAAACACTGATGCTGTTCATTTGTTTGGAATTAGAAATGTAGTTATAAATAATGCATGTCTATAATGTCTATACGGGGTGTTAGGTTAAACGAGGGACATACTTTAACAGAGTGTAATACTCGTGAAAATGAACAACTTTTACCATGGAAAATGAAAAAAAAAAGTCCGCTATTCTCTACAAAGTGCAAAACCTACGCTATCAAAATGTACGAGACAGCAGATTTTTTTTTTCATATTTCCGGGTTAGTTCCATGGAAAAGTTGTTCATTTTCATGAGTACTACACTCCGTTAAAGTATGTCCCTCGTTTAACATCCCCTCCCTCCTCCTCCCCTCCTCTCCTCCCCTCCCCCTCCCCTCCCCTCCCCCTCCTCTTTTCCCTGTACAATGTTTTGCTTTATCACCATTAGATATATTGAAACCCATCACATATGTGAAGTTTCGTCAATTAATCTATTTCAACCTTTCAAACTCTTCAGAAATTCTTTCAACATAAAATTGATCCCACGTGTTGTTCCTAGCATCGCCGTATACGACTTGGGAGGCGGTACCTTCGATGTGTCCGTGCTTGAGATTCAGAAGGGCGTGTTCGAAGTGAAGAGCACCAACGGAGACACCTTGCTCGGTGGAGAGGACTTTGACAATGTCATCGTCAACTTCCTGGTGGATGAGTTTAAACGTGACGTGAGTATTACAATTACAATGCGTTTAAAATAAGAATAGGATCGACTTAGCGCCATTTTGTGACGTCATAGCTGTCAAATAAAATAAATTGGGTAGCGTGAGCAAAACAAGATATTTTTTAAATAACATTTAGGTACTTACGAATCATGAACGAAGAATTTGAAAAAAATGAAAAAAATTGTTGCCAACAATGAAAATATGAAAGAAAGTAGTACTTATAATTTTTTTTAAAACTAATTATGAATAATTTTAATAATGTCTTTTTTCACTTTGATTTAACTAAGATTCGTTTAAACAAAAAAAAAAAATGTTATTGATACGCAAATAAGTTTTCTTTGCAAACCGTACTTTTACAGATAGAGGTCATTGACGTTCCTATTCTTATTTGAATCGCATTGTAAGTATTCTAAAAGCTTAATTAACCGATCAATGGTGCCGATTCTGTTGCGCACAAACTTAACTTAATTTAGGCTATTGCCACAGAATAATACAGATAGGAAAATCACTCCGCAAAATCATTTAAATAAAAAATCGGCCAAGTGCGTGTGGGACCACGCGCTATGAAGGGTTCCGTAGTTGGGATGAATATCCCAAGAACAAACTTAACATTGTAGTTGAAGTACATGTTCTCCCATACATTCCAACTGTAAATGTAAGTTTGTACTCACTATATTGAGAGATTTACCATGTTATTTTGAGACCACAGACTTCTTATAGGTTTTTCTGTAATCTACAGGTAAAGAACTATTTTCTGTATTTTTTTTTTTTTTTTCAAAATTTTAGGCCTAGTAGTTTTGCAGATAAGGGGGGCGGGGATGGTCAATTTTCGTCTATTTTCTTAAATAACTTTAAAACTATTTATTTTAAAATTATAAAAAAAATATGTTTGAAATCCTCATCCTCCTCCCTTTCATTTGATATGTCACACGGTACAATTTGCAAAACCTTTTTTTTTTAATTTTCTTATTTGCCCCCTAAAAGTGACCCTCATATTCAAAATTCATTTATTTACTTTAGCTGTACGTGTTCGGGTCACAGAAATCCATATGTGTACCAAATTTCAGCTTAATCGGTCCATTAGATGCGGAGCAAGGGTTCCGTTTTTTCCTTTTGAGGTACGGAACCCTAAAAAGTGACTCTTGCTACGACACAATAAAGTGCAATTCAGTTCGCACAACGCTTATTACCTACAGTTATATTCAACTACAAGTTACCTCTCTTTCTATCGCGTAACTCTTATACCTTCTGACCTACTGAGTTAGCCCCGCGGACGGGGCCCGCCGCGTATTTGTAGCTTCATACCTAAACTAAAAAAGGTCAGTCGTCCGGCGTACGCGCTAGTGAACGGTTCGAATATAGGTGCCCACCTACGTCCGCGACAATGGCTGTGAATACACTGAAATGTGCGAACTGTAACATAGTGATATGTGAACTGTTGTCATTTATACAGAACAAGATAGACGTGATAGACAGTGAAAGCCTAATAAGAATCTGTGTATCGGCATTTCACGAGGAAGATGTAGTTAGTGCTAAAGAATTGCTGTTTAGTTCTATAAGACTAACAAGAAGAAGATATCCAGACGTAAAGAAGGCAAAAAACAGAGAGACTTAGAGGATATCATATGTGTTTTTAAAGTGACTGAACCAGATCTTATGCCAATATTTGTGGCGCGTGACTTGCAAAAATTACCGCCCGTTACATTTGACCACGTCGATGTCACCAAATTATTGAAAGATTTACTAATTGTGCGTGATGAAATTAATGACATAAAATGCAATTATGCAACTGTGCGTCAATTGGATGAGTTGAAGGCGGATTTGGGATGTAGCAGGCTGCCAGCATCATTGTTAACATGCAACATCAATACAAATAAGAGAGGAGGGTATTTGCTAGATAGCGGGCCGGTTGGTCTACCGCCGGACAACACCGAGATGATGAGGCGTTCGAGTTCGGAGCGCGCTGACTCACCCAAGTATCGCTCTCTCGCTCACACTTATACTGAGGGAGATAAGCTTAGTGCGCATGCACCAGTTAATTCGACGGTATTGGAAAACGAAATGTGCACGGAGATTGAGTCAACTGTTTGTCATACAGAGTTGAAACAAACAATTAAACCCACTATGGCGGAGACTGTGAGCAATGGCAATTGGAGACCGATAATGAAACCAACTGATGAATGGATAACAGTCCAAAAGCGTAGATCGAGAAATCGTTTTGCGGGAAAAATAGGCAAAGCGGCAACGAACTTGTCTGAGAAATTTAAAGCGGCCGATCTAAAAGTCCCGTTGTTTATCTCTAACGTAAACAAGGAGACTGCTGTGGAAGATATCTGCCAATATATCCAAAAAAAAACGGAGCAGGTTGTTTCACTTGAGAAAATTACTATGAAGAAGGAAAAGCCGTATAATGCTTTTAAATTATTAGTAAATAAAAGCAAGTTAGAAACATTTTTAGACGACCAAATGTGGCCAGATGGCATCACATTTCGTCGTTTTATTCATTTCAAGAATCGAAAAGAAGACGGAAATAATATTATTTCCGAGAAGAATGAAATAAATAATGTAATTAATGGATAGCACATCAAAATTAAACATTACAACATTCAACTGTAAAAATATTAAGAGATCTTTTAACTGTGTGCGCTTATTATGCAAAACAGCTGACATTGTTTTGTTACAAGAAACGTGGTTATATCCACATGATTTATCCTTTCTGGAAACTATAGATCAAGACTTCAGTTACACCGCGAAGTCTTCAGTGGACACTTCAGCTGGTATTTGTAAAGGTAGACCTTACGGAGGTCTTGCCATATTGTGGCGAAAAAGTGCAGTTGATAACGTGACTGTTATGCAGTGTGACAATACCCGGATTTGTGCAGTAAATGTAGTGATAAGTAACCGAATTTTTATGGTTATAAATATGTATATGCCAACAGATTGTAGTGATAACTTACCACTTTTTACGGAGTGTCTCAGTGAAATGTATTCTATCATACAAAATAGTAATGTTGAATCAGTGTTTGTTTTGGGAGATTTCAACGCGCACCCTGGTGAGTCATTTTGTAATGAACTTCTTAGTTTTTGTACTGAGCAGAAATTAGTATGTGCGGACATTAATTACCTAAGCATGTTATCGCAAACTTACACTTTTATCAGTGACGCACACGGGTGTAAGCGTTGGCTTGACCACTGCCTTGTTACACAGTCGGCAAGAAAAACCATTGTAAACGTTAAAGTTATTTACGATTCGTTTTGGTCTGATCACTTTCCTTTAAAAATAGAGTGTGATATTAATGTTATTAGGGTGAAAACTAATGTAATTAAATCTTCGTATAACGGTGTTTGTTGGGGGGAACGAAAACCAGAGGAAATCAGTCAATACTTTTCTATATGTAACAATAAATTAAAGAACTTAGATTTTCCTAAAGAGTTTGAACTTTGTGCTGATAAATTTTGTGAGAATGCCCATCATAAATTATTATTGGATAAAATGTATAGTGAAATTGTGTCTATATTAAGTGAAGCTGCCAGTTAAGCAGAACCCCAAAAGGCATTATAGGAAGAAAGGGTATAAAAGGGTTTAACAAACATGTAAAAGAATTTCACACCCAGGCACGAATTAAATTTAAATTATGGATGTGGTATGCGCAACCCAGTAGTGGTCCTATTTTTGAGGATATGACATTAAGTCGTAAAATATTTAAATCAAAATTGAAATGGTGCATTAAGAATCAAGAAAGAATAGAAATGGATATTTTGGCTTCACTCCATTCAGAAAAACGTTTTGCATCATTTTGGAAGGGTACTAAGAGGCTAAATAATACTCAAAGCCTACCAATTAGCGTGGATGGTAAAAGCGATAACGCTGAGATAGCCAATAGTTTCAAAGGCCATTTTAAAGTGAGTTCAGCTCTTAAGTCAGCGCCGAGGGTGCGCGATGCTGAGACAGGTCGATCAGGATCACCCCTTTGGTAAAGAACTAAAATCTGTGATTAAATGCATGAAGAGGGGTAAATCGCCTGGTCATGATGGGCTTAGCATCGAGCACCTTCAAAATGCTGGTATACATCTGCCGAGAGTGTTGACTATGTTATTCAATTTGTGTTTGGGACATTCTTACTTACCTCAGGAGTTATTGGATACAATTGTTGTACCTATTGTGAAGAATCGGACAGGGGACATATCAGACAAAGGTAACTACAGGCCTATTTCACTGGCAACTGTAATAGCCAAAGTGTTTGACAGTGTGCTTGACTCACACCTCGGTAGGTACACCCAGTTACATGACACACAGTTTGGTTTTCGTGCTGGGCTATCTACTGAAAGTGCTATACTTGCGTTGAAGCATACTGTCAAATATTATACTGACAGGAAAACACCTGTGTATGCTTGTTTCCTGGACCTTTCTAAGGCCTTCGACCTGGTTTCTTATAATGTCTTATGGGAGAAGCTTCTGGAGGCAGGCGTTCCGACTGCATTAGTGTCTACATTATCTTTTTGGTATGACAAGCAGAGGAACTTCGTCAAATGGTCTAATGCGTTGTCTGACCCGTACAAACTCGAGTGCGGTGTTAGGCAGGGAGGTCTATCTTCCCCTAGGCTTTTTAATATTTATATCAATAAACTGCTAGTTGAGCTCAGCAGCACTCATGTCGGATGCCATATAGATGGAGTATGTTTAAATAACTTAAGTTATGCAGATGACATGGTGCTGCTGAGCCCTACTATCAGTGGAATTAGAAAGTTACTCTCCATTTGTGAACGATATGCCATACAGCATGGTCTAAAATATAATCCAACAAAAAGTGAGCTGTTGGTGTTTCGAGGTAGGAATAAAAATCCAACTTTTGTTCCTCCTGTAATACTAAATGGTTCACCTTTGCAGAGAGTTGCCCACTTTAAATATTTGGGCCACATTGTTACTGGAGAATTGAAAGACGACTTGGATATGGAAAGGGAGCGCAGGGCACTGGCTGTGAGGGGAAATATGATATGCAGAAGGTTTCATGGTTGTTCAGTTCCTGTAAAACTAACTCTTTTTAAGGCCTACTGCCAAACATTTTACACCAGCAGCCTTTGGAATAACCATACCCTAAAAGCAGACAATGCCCTGCGCATTCAGTACAACAATGTCTTCAGGGCGCTGTTGAGGCTTCCACCTTGCTGTAGTGCGTCAGGTATGTTCGCTGATGCGCACACTGACGACTACTTTGCGATAATGCGGAAGAAAGTTGCCTCAGTAGTATCCCGAGTGGGGGAAAGCAGCAACAGCATTCTGAGGATGTTTGCAGAGAGGCTGGATGGGCCTACAATGGGGAGGTTTACCAAGCTACATGTTGGCAACAAGGCTTGTTAAACCTTCCCTGTGATTTTCTTTCTTTTTTGTTGTTCCTGCATGTTACTAATATAGGTTAAGTACGATGTAATACTAACACCCTATGGGCCTTGATGCCTGAGAATAAAATATTTTTATTTTTATTATTTTTTTTTAAACTGCGCAGTGTCCCATCTGTATTAATCTGTGGCATAAGGTGTAAACTAGTTTGACATCTCTAACTTAGTTCATAGCTATAGCCGTCCTTTTCTCGCGCTGCCTGTTAGTAAAAGATAGCGATTCTCTAATTTTGGCTTAGTTATTGAAGAAGAGAATCGGCACCATTAAGTTAAAGCACCGCCGATCGGTGTCCGCGCCAGTGCGCGGTACACTTTTGCAGCGGTGCGAGAGCAGTCGCGGTACCAGCTAGTCGCGTGCCTCTTGCACGCCGCTTTCCTAGAAACCGTGGCACATTGCATTTTCATCTTTCCGTCTTGCTCCTATACATTTTGTCTATACTTACAAATAAATAAAATTACAGTGTCTGTTTGTAATGTTAAAATAACAGCTTTTTACCATAGACTTATAAAAAAAGATGGACTCCGCGCCGCGCATATCGAAAGTGAAGCACCGTACCGATCTATGTGTGCATGATTTGAGTACCTGCAAAGACGCTCAAGTACAAGTACGCTCGTGTCACGTAATGGCGGCCGGTCGGCATACTATGATGTAAATGTGTGCGCGAGGCGTGTTTGTACAAACGGTCCGGCATACTTACTGTGCTTCACTTTCGATATGCGTGGCGCGGAGTCCATCTTTTTTTTTAAGTCTATGCTTTTTACTAAATGCATAAGTAAGTATTTATGGTACTCATAACAAAATCTATTTTTTAAATTTTTGTCTGTCTGTTCCAGTTAATCTCGGAAACAGATGGACATTATTTTGACAGGACTTTTTTTTATAAATTTTTAAAGCAACAGATCAAAAAAGTATAAAATATCAAATTGCACGAAAATGGTTGACGTTTGCATAGGAACGTTATGGTAGGAGTCATAAGGGGTCATTTGGTTGCCAATGACCTACACCACCTTAATGGATTGCTGACATAATAATTTACCAATAACTCTGTAAGTATAGTTGACCATTGACCATACAGAGATGTATTGTGTCTTTTTGGGATGAGTAACTAGCTTCATCTTCGTAACTGACCGACCCCTTGACAATTCAAAAGTGCCTGTAACTTATGCGGCTTACCCAAAAGTCATTTCTTTGGTATTGTTCGTCGAATCGTTGGCCTCCTTAAGTTTTGAGTTGAGCTGCACGATTACTGACAAATGCGTGCACTGACTGGACAGGTCCACTCAATCTGTGTGGTTCTTTGTTCAAAAGACCATTTCAGACACCCATCTACATGGTCTTTGCATGATCTGACCAAGATTATGTGTGGACTTTAAAAGAGACTGTGACCTCTTGAGTTTATTTCGGCCTTTCTTCTCAGAGTAGTCAGATAGGAAACACCGACCTCATCTAGTTTTTAAAAATATGATTGACGTGTTAAAAGTGTTTGTACCAACGGCTACACATCAAGTTATAAATTTCCAGTTTACACTGACCTCTCATTGTAAGGAAATCCTATACAATGCGAGATCAGCTTATACTGGAAAAGTATAGCTTGACCTGTAGCCGTGCGTACAAACCTACTTACAGGAAATAAATCATTTATCATAATTGAAATAAGTGCCTTGAGTTTGTTGCTTAAGTTGTGTGAACTGTTGCCCTAACCTCCATTTCCTATTAACAGCAAGGCCTGGACATCCGTAAAGACGCGATGGCCATGCAGCGTCTGAAGGAAGCCGCTGAGAAGGCCAAGATCGAGCTGTCTGGCTCCCTGCAGACCGACATCAACCTTCCGTACCTGACCATGGATGCTTCTGGACCTAAGCACATGAACCTCAAGGTAAGCCTACCTCTGCTGATCACTACGGGGGATTCAACCGTGATGTTATGTTAGAGCTCTTTGTGAATGAAGTTGTCTGGTTACATAAGCAGCCTAGACACAGGCCTCCTCTCTGTGAGAGGGAGTGGGCCGTGACCTACCACGCGGGCGCAGTGCGGGTTGATAGATGTCACATGTCTTAAATTTTTTGGTTCTAGGACATGTCGGTTTCCTCACGATACTTTCCTTCACCATTTTGAGAGCAGTGGTGATGAAATAATTTACAAGATTCTTTAAAGAAATGAAGTGTAAAGGAATTGTAAACATGACTTTCTTATATTACATAGACCAATATGGCATATTGCCCGTATATTTTTATTTAAACACTGAAATTTTGGCAGTCTTCATTTTGACGTCAAATATCACTCTTACTTTTACACTTCCGATTATTTGAAACATTTGAGATTTGCTTACGACTTACTTCATCGGATACCAATAAAAAGTACAAGTCATTCGAAGAATTTTATTGCATTGGCATAAAAAGTAGCCTATGTGTTAATCCAGGGTATAAGCTATCTACATACCAAATTTCATCCAAATCGGACCAGCCGTTTGAGCGTGAAGAAGTAACAAACACACACACTCACAAACTTTCGCCTTTATAATGTTACGGTGATTATATCACTCATGCTGTCAGAAGCTCAAAATTCTGACAACCAGTCAGTGAGTCTGGTTGTCAGACTTTGTGACTCAGTAACTGGGTTGTAGAGGTCAGATAGGCAGTAGCTCCATGTAAAATAGTCGTATTGAGCTGCATCCGGTTAGACTGAAGCCGACCCAGATAATGATGACAGGGTGAAGAAAGGTGTGGTCAAATTTAAGGGTGTGGCACAGACCATTAAACTGAACAACTTTCTCCATGGGACCAACATCGTAATCGAGAAAAAAATTATAAGCCGTCCCATACATTTGGGTTGAGTATGTATTGATGCTATGGGACAGCTGATAATTTTCTCTCGATTACGATGTTGGTCTCATAGAGAAAGTTGTTCAGTGTAATGGCCTGTATCTATACCACATCTTTACATACACTCTGTTTAACATCACCTCTGTATTCCTGATAGGACTAAGCTGAGGTGTATTATTATACAGAGTGGAGCAGGATGATTGACATTCCTTTTAACTACGCAAAGAGTATCTAGTGTTCTTTCCCGTATACAAAAAAAAAACAAATCTAATGAATACTTTAGCCACAGGAAATTGTTTTTCAACATGATGTAGATCTGAGTGCGTAATAATAGGTGAACATTGTAAGGTCAAGAATGTATATATGATGAACATATGATTTTAGTCTCTGCGTCTCAATATGCTTGAAAGACAGAGAAAGATGTCATACGATTTCACTCTGACGTACCCCGCCCAGTCCACAAAATCCTACAACTAGAAAGAAAAAGAAATATTACTTACGCAAATTATGCATTAGTGGTGATTATGAAAAAAAAAAAAAAAAAAACAATTTCTTTTTTCAAGAACATGATACTTTTAACGTGGTTTAAAGAAATGTCAATCGTCCTGCTCCAACCTGTATAGTACGACCTAATTTCATTGTCAGTTATCTTTAAATCCCTTGTAACAGGGGTGATTTGAGACCCACCAGCCGGCTAGTAAGCACCTTAACAGCACAAGCTGATGGCAGTCTCCCATGGCTGTCTAGGCGGTCTATCAGACGGGTGCCAGATTAAACTGGGGTTATATTCCCCGGCCCTGTCTGTACGGGGTCGGGTTATACACTCACACACATTTTTATTGATACCCAAAAACCGGCGTCGTATGTCTGGTGGTAGTCTAAGTGTCTAAACACACTATGCCGAAGTTACGCGACCAAAGTTCGTCACGATTACGCCTGCAATGCTATTTGAATTACTGACGACACACTATGCCGAAATTACGTTGCGTTCTAGCGTACAGCCGAACTTCGATCGGGCGTAAGTTCAGCTGCAATTCGGCGGCAACATATTCTGTAGAGCACACATTATACGCGACCGAAGTTCGGTTCGATTACCAGAGCGGGGGGGGGGGGGGGTTTGGGGGGTTCAAGACACTGACGTTCCGCAACTGAATTTCCGCCGCGTAAGTTCGGCACTTATGGTGTGTCATATCAGCCGAACACGTCGGAACGTAATATCAGCCGCGTAACTTCGGCATAGTGTGTTTAGACACTAGGGCTCGAATAGGCTTGTGATATATCGTCGCTAATCTAAGTAAGTGACGTAACTGATTCGAAGCATATTTTGCAGGGCAAGCTATTTGCAGTTGAGGGTTACCTATGATTGAGGGTAGCTTGCCTTGTCTCGATTTTTGCATTATCATGGGAATGGAACGGCATACAGATACGCCGATTAGACAGATCGATTCGACAATACCAACAGGTTTACTGATCCAATGTAATTGGGATAAGGGAAGGAATCATCATCTGCCGAGCCTTTTGGCCAACTATGTTGGGGTCGGCTTCCAGTCTAACCGGATGCAGCTGAATACCAGTATTTTATACGAAGCTCTGACACAGCCACTAAAATTAAGATTAAAAAAAAAAACCACTGGTTCGTCCTTGGTAATACTGGTTGTTAGACTTTTGGGCCTCTGACGACCTGTAACGACTGTCAAAGATCCACGAATGACAGCCGGGACCAACGGCTTAACGTGCTTTCCGAGGCACGGAGGAGTCTCGGTATGTAAAGATGGTCACCCATACACGGACCAACTCGATCGACCCTTGTGACTGTTTTTACTTAGCCAGGAGCCCCTCGTGGATAACGGAAGGAATAATTATGATAACTATTTGATTTTTTTGACACGGTTGGCGCAGTGGTTGAGTGATTGACTGCTGCGCAGTATGTCGCGGGTTCGATTCCCGCACGGAACAATGTACGACCTACAAGTATTTGTTCCGGGTCTGGGTGTTTTTCTATCTATAATATTTATTTACAAAAAAAAAAAAATGTATATAAGTAGTTTATCAGCCATCTCGTTACCATAATAACACAAGCATTAGGTTGCTTAGCTTGGGACTAGATGGCGTTGTGTGAAATGTCCAAGGATATTTATTATTATGATAAAAATGAAGATTTTTAATACAAACCTCTCTTTAACAGATGACCCGCTCAAAATTGGAATCGTTAGTCGGCGACCTGATCAAGCGTACAGTAGGTCCGTGCCAGCGCGCCCTACAAGACGCCGAAGTGCAGCGATCCGACATCGGTGAAGTACTGCTTGTTGGCGGTATGACCCGCATGCCCAAGGTAAGGACATCTTCTGACCCTGCAGTGTTCGACCTGGTCTAAAGTACCGTGGCTCCTCACAAGTCGGCATATGTGTTGGATTGACCGAAACCACAGATTTAATAAAGATGGGACACTCCGCAAAATCATTAAATAAAAAGCGACTCTTACCACGACACAATAAAGTGGAATTCAGGTCGCACAACGCTTATTACCTTCAATTATATTCACCTACAAGTTGCCTCTCTTTCTATTTTTTCATCACGCCGTTTTCTCTGTGATTAATGAGCCGATTTACGTGGTTTTTTTAGTCACTGTTGGCGTAGTGATTGAAAGATTGGCTGCTACGCTAAAAAGCCGGGTTCGATTCCCGCGAAACAAAATATTTGTATGTTTATTCCAGTCAGTCGGCACACACTAATATTGAATGTACTGAGCACCTTAACAGCACAAGCTGATGTCAGTTCCTCATGGCTGTCTAGGCGGTCTATCAGACGGGTGCCAGATTAAACTGGGGTTATATTCCCCGGCCCTGTCTGTACGGGGTCGGGTTATACGCTCACATACATTTTTATTGATGTAACCAAAAGGACTTCCTCGTTTGTCTCGTGATAGAGTTTATGGACTCGTATAGGCTGTGATAATACATCCCATATACTAAAGAAGCGATGGATACATAGTACCTCGGTGAGCTCTGCTCGGGTGAAAATAGAGAAAACGAATTTTCCCAGAAATGAGACTTAGCTAGATCGATTTTTCGTCTCTGTAAACCTGTACATTGCAACTTTCATCTTTATTGTAAATCGTTATAGCCGTTTTCGAGAATGTGATTACACATATTGTATATGTACGTGTCCCGTAGTTAACGCATACCGTTATGGGACATTGTACTCATCATTATGAACAACTTTTATTATGGGACCAAACCTGAAATCATTTTTTTTTTTTGTTTGCTGTTCCTGCATCATGGCAATCAGTTCTAGGAACAAATAGCCACTTTCTTTAGCAGATAAATATCATACATATAGTAAAAGTGTGTGTGTCTGTGTCTCCACCGTCACGACATTCTTTAACACTAAAACCACACAGAAAATTCATCACCAATTTCCTATCCCAGGTACAAACAACAGTCCAAGAAATCTTCGGCCGCGCTCCCTCGCGCGCGGTCAACCCGGATGAGGCCGTCGCCGTCGGTGCCGCCGTACAGGGTGGAGTCCTAGCCGGTGACGTCACAGATATCCTGCTACTCGACGTCACACCTCTGTCCCTGGGTATCGAAACCCTTGGAGGAGTCTTCACTAAGCTAATCACAAGGAATACCACTATACCGACTAAGAAGAGCCAAGTTTTCTCTACCGGTGAGTTTGGATGGAATATGTTTAGGATATTGTGCAGAATATTAATTGATTAACATGTAGAAAGTTAAGGCTGATTTCCACCTGGGCTCTAATTCACTATGACCACTTAACAATTCCTTACTTCGAAACCAATCCCTTGAGCTAATCACGACATCTGCTAATAACATATTCTCTATGACACAATGAAAAAAACCGCTTATACAACGTGCTGCTGCAATGACGACATTAACTTGACACGCGTATAAGGTTCCGCGGTTTTCGTTTTATAGAGATATTTTAATTTCATTAGACATTATTATTTACAATTTTCTAAAATAGCATCTTGGAGCAACCTGTAGCGCTCCAAGAGAAAGAAATAATAAAGAGATAAAATTAAAACGAACGAGACAAAAAAAGGTCACGCCAATCGAGTTTATTTCTGGGGGTTTTGGGCAAAAAAATCATTCATGAAGCTACTTACACCTGGGTCAGAACAATGGACAAACTATGAACAAAAGAAACGTGTCGGTCAACAACCTTTTACCAGCTGACATAGAACAATAGCTTCATGAATGAATCGTTTGCATAGTTTGAAGTAGAAAAAAGAGTTGTTATCTTTTAAGGTCTCTATAACATTCGTTTCTATGTGTACCTGCAATATAAATAACCAATCAAATTCCCCACAGCTGCTGACGGCCAAACACAAGTCGAGATCAAAGTCCACCAAGGCGAGCGTGAGATGGCGGCTGACAACAAGCTCCTGGGACAGTTCTCGCTGGTCGGCATCCCGCCCGCGCCGCGTGGCGTGCCTCAGGTCGAGGTCACCTTCGACATCGACGCCAACGGCATCGTGCACGTGTCTGCTCGGGACAAGGGAACCGGCAAGGAGCAGCAGAGTAAGTCATCATCATATGACCTAACCCAACTATGTTGGTGGCGGCTTCCAGTCTAAAGCTTTGGTCTTCTGGTGTCATATTATAACGGCCGCCGGCTGCCATGAAAATCTATCATTTTCACCAGTGTTTGACATTAAGTCAAAACTCGCTGCCCAAAGATTTAAACCACTAGATTTGCCCTCGCTGTACTTAGTTACAAGAAAAGTGTACATAGTGAGAAGAGAGAGCTCACACATTATTAATTAAATAGCGTTTCCAACACAATCAAGTGAAGGCACTGTTTCATTGTATCAGAGGTGTCAAAACGAACGCGAACTGCGACTATCTTTTGACGCGGTAGGGCGAATCTAACGATTTAAATCTTTGCTGCTGTCATAATTTTCATGATGATGAAATTTGGATTGGACACAGCTTATAACCTGGATTAACACATGGGATACTATTTATCCCGGTAATAGGTTCCCGTGGAATAATTTCCGACATCCACGAGGACGAAGCCGCGGGCAAAAGCTAGTTATAAATAAAAACTTTTTTACAAAAAACAAAACCGACTTCCAAAAAAACACTACAAAGTGAAAAAGAACTTTAATTTCGGAAGTCGGTGTCTTTGGATCAGTATTTTAGGTTTTTGCCCCCGACTTCCGAAATTAAAGTTATTTTTCACTTTGTAGTGTTTTTTTTGGAAGTCTGTTTTGTTTTTTGTAAAAAAGTTTTTATTTTTCACTTTTTAGTGGGTCAGTTTGTAATTTATCTAAGTTACAATAAGCCATTGTCAACTGCTCATCACGTTTTACAAAATATTGCTTTTCCCGATGCAGGGACGTTAATTGTTGAGGAGTTCTCCTAGTAAGAACCAGGAGAACTGGAGCTCATGGTGAACTCACCATCACCATTATGCATTTTGACGAGCATAAACCATATTAAAGTAATCGAATCGCAACCTGTGATATACTTAGATATAATTGAGCATTTCCGATGGCCATCTGTGGTCTTCATCATCAGTTCACCAAATGGTACTTTCCGAGAGCAAATGCACGAGTTACTATAAAAAATACCGAAATCGATATAAGTGTGCCCATAAAGTTTGAGCGTTTCCCTCGATTTTCATGGGATTCCATCATCAGACCCTGCCTTGATGATCATGGGACCACTTGGGAAGTATACCCTTTCGAACAAAAAAAGAAAAATCCAAATCGGTCCAGCCATTTTCGAGTAATCGGGGAACATACATATTGAGAACCTCCTCCTTTTTGAAGTCGGTTAATAATGTAACCTACAAGATACCCAGATTATGAAGACTGGTTATAAAAAAATATGCTTTAAAATTTGTTGTACACACGGTTACAGATCAAGCTGTACATGTCCAGTTTACACTGACCTCTCATTGTAAGGAAATCCTATACAATGCGAGATCAGCTTATACTGGAATCGTATAGCTTGATCTGTAGCCGTGCGTACATAGTATAAGCACCGCCGATCGGTGTCCGCGCCAGTGCGCGGTACACTTTTGCAGCGGTGCGAGAGCAGTCGCGGTACCAGCTAGTCGCGTGCCTCTTGCACGCCGCTTTCCTAGAAACCGCGGCACATTGCATTTTCATGCTGTTCCAAACGTATCTTATGAAATTGTAAAGAAACCCTGTCCATGTTAAATTCTTACGCTATCAATCACTCTCTAAAGCGAGTAGAACATTAATTTATCTGTATTTAGAATGTTGAACATTTATCTGTAATTAGAATTTAGAATTATAAATATGATGTAGGTACTATAAATATTTTTCTGTGTTTACCTAAATAGTAAAATAAATAAATAAAATATTAGTAAATACAATATGGATGTTTCCTGCGTAAAAAAAAAAGAAAATCTATTTAGTCCGTCAGTCAGATAATAAAAAATTATTAGACACGTATTTTTTGCTTTCATATTAATAAAAAAATTACTTAGATAAAACGCATTAAAGTGGGCAGTGGGGGTTCACTACGTCAGAGCTAATTTAATCTAAAAAAATCTAGCAAGGAGTGACGTCATGCCACATTTTAACTCAATGTATCGCCGTAATCTTTTGACTACGTAAAAAAAGAAAAAAAAAGTGTCCAATATTTTTTTAATAATCTACATGTCGGACAAAACAAATTGTTAGTCTACATCCCTATTATTGTTAGAATAAAAAGATTAAATTGTAATATTTGTAATTCAAAAGTCATCAACAAAAATTGTAAGTCCAATTTCGGGTATAAATTACGTATCCAAATAATCAAATCAAAAAATGGCATATAACCAAGAATATTGGATATTTTGGGAAACAAACAAGATACCTACTTTTGGAACAGTCCTAAAACGAAGGAGCGAGACAACACGAGTCTCTATAGAGTTTCAACTAAAAACGCATGATTTAGAGAACTTTTATTTTTGACTTATCATTCCACTTTCCCCCCAACAGTCGTGATCCAGTCATCAGGCGGTCTATCCAAAGACGAGATTGAGAACATGGTGAAAGCCGCCGAACAGTTCGCTGCCACAGACAAACAGAGGCGCGAGCGAGTCGAGGTGTCCAACCAGGCCGAAGGTGTTCTACACGACACTGAGACTAAGATGGACGAGTACAAGAGCCAGCTGCCACAGGAAGAGGTGAGTGGATTATCTACAATCATAGATATACGGAGATATGCCTTCACTCTATATTTGTTCCAGTTCAAGTGTCGCCACCTCACACAAAAAAAAAGAAATAGATACGGCACCTTAGATAATATACATCTAGATCGAGTCACCGCGTGGCCGGTCATCAGACAGCAATATAATACTTTTTCTAGGTTATGTGGTATGAAAAATGAGGTTTAACGTAAGAAATCTTCCATATTTTGGACTGAAACCCATGTCAATACATTCGCACAATGCAAAAACTGTCCAAAAAAAGTTAAATTAATCGACGAAAGATAAATTTTGTAACAGTGAAAGTACTTTGTTTGGCTAACATTCAAAAGTTTGCCATGCAAAAATACGGCACGCCGTAAGAGACAGAAGATACGATGCTTTGTATCAATTTTCCTAATTATTTCGTATATATTTGTCTCTCTTCCACACTTCACACTGTAATCATGACACACATTCGCACATTGCAAAAACTGTCCAAAAAAGTTAAATTAATCGACGAAAGATAAATTTTGTAACAGTGAAAGTACTTTGTTTGGCTAACATTCAAAAGTTTGCCATGCAAAAATACGGCACGCCGTAAGAGGCAGAAGATACGATGCTTTGCCTCAATTTTCCTGATTATTTCGTATATATTTGTCTCACTTCCACACTTCACACTGTAATCATGACACACACTTATTGCACACATGCTCAAAAGGGGCTTTGCTTACCGCCATCGCGCGTATATTATGGTCAGTTGTAACTTGTAACCGCGTGGAGGCGACATGAGCCACGCCTCCATGCAATATCCCTCGATATCCGTGTCTACAATAGTATTATAAATATTATAATGTAGGACCACAGAATATTATAATATTATAAAGTACAGAATATTGACTCCGCAAAATCATTTTAATAAATAGCGACTCTTGCTACGGTACAATAAAGTGCAATTCAGTTATATTCACCTAGATGTTGCCTCTCTTTCTATCGCGTAACTCTTATACCTTCTGACTCGTTAGGGTTGTCGTCTTTTACGACGCGGCGCGTGAGTGAGTATCGAAATAATGTGCGCCCCGGCCGGCGCGCAGCCCACACTGTTTTATTATTATTAACACAAACGGGTTATTTACCATGAATGTGTGTTTATCCGTAATCATGGTCATTGTAACAGTGCCAAAATATCGGGAACTCGAATATAATAACAGTAAACATGGTAAATAACCCGTTTGTGTTAATAATAATGTTAGTGACCATGACAGTTTAAAAACTTATATCACACTGTTTTATCTCGACAAGTCGAGCCCGCCAAGTACTTGCAGCTTCATACCTAACATTCGGAGTACGCCTGGCCTGGTAGGACTTTAAACTTATGTCGGCCGGAGTAAAGACAATCTCCACAGATGGGGGTTCAATGACGGCTCAGATCTCAAGTGCGTATGCGATATTTCCCCGCAGACAATAGCCCACCTGTGCACTTGATGATTTTATGACTGCGTCAGTGAGATTTTTGTACTGAGTTAGCTTGGCCTTTGTCTTCCTCCCCCGTTTCATCGCTCACATACCTCAGCCGGAGACTAGAACCTGCGCGCGCACTATACGCGAGTAGACTAACTTGGCAGAACTGGGAAATCCAATCTCGTTCTCGAGCCATTTTTGGAGATTCAATCTCATGGCGAAATAATTATAGGCTAAGGAAAAAAATTACAAAATAGTACACTACGACACAACTTAGATGTAGCATTTTGAAAATTTGCATTCATTCATTTTTTGCATGTCGCGGGTTAGATTCCCGCACGGAACAAATATTTGTACGACCTACAAGTATTTATTCCGAGTCTGGGTGTTTTTCTATCTATAATATGTATGTATTTACAAAAAAAAATGTATGTAAGTAGTTTATCAGCCATCTCGTTATCATAACACAAGCATTAGGTTGCTTAGCTTGGGACTAGATGGCGTTGTGTGAAATGTCCAAGGATATTTTACGAATGTATTTGGTTATATGAATTTAGAAGTTATTGCGTTTGCATAAAGATAATTTTCGCCTAAAGCAGTATATAAAAATTTGTTATTTTGAAGGCTTTCTCAATTCGTATGGTGATTGGTCATCTATGTTGTGTCGTACTGTATAAGCACCGCCGATCGGTGTCCGCGCCAGTGCGCGGTACACTTTTGCAGCGGTGCGAGAGCAGTCGCGGTACCAGCTAGTCGCGTGCCTCTTGCACGCCGCTTTCCTAGAAACCGCGGCACATTGCATTTTATATATGTTCGTGGTAGTTGTGAATCACTCCCACTCATCAAAAATATAAATTCATGATTCTCTTCTACCAACAGTGCGACAAACTCCGTGAAGACATCGTGAAACTCCGTGAGTTGCTCGCGAAGAAGGAAACAGCTGACCCAGAGGAGATCCGCACCACCACCAGCACTCTGCAGCAGGCCAGTCTCAAACTGTTCGAGCAAGCCTACAAGAAGGTAAGCATAGCATAATGTTCCCATTGCTAGGACTCTGGCCTCCTCTTCTGTGTCTCATCATCCATACGTTCGTTAACTGTCGCCGTCAGTAGAGACTTGTCCATCTCTTAGCTGTCGCGGTATAGAAGTTTTGTTGGTGATATAGGTTATACAAGATGTTACCCCTCACACGTCAAGTGCACACACGGGTGTGCATAAGGAAAAACCTTATATAATAGGTATATAAGCTAATATCACTTAAATATATAAGCGTAAAAAACATCATCAGATGGAAAACCAATCATCATCAGTAGTTGTGAACCTATGGGGTTCGCAACTACCCGCCCCCCTCCCACCCCTGGGGTTTTCGGCTTATAAATTAGTACAAAGCGACGCGTGAAGGGTTTAGTAGTTGCGTGCATAAAATGATTCGATAAACTTCTTTGCAGCATTTCATGTAGGTAGGAGGGTTAATTTTGTTCAAATACGTGGGTATCGTGCGTTTGTGTACAATACGTGTGTCTTTTTTTTTGGCTTAGCATTGCCATACAACGTGGCAATGCCGCCAGTCTCTTGGGTACTCTACCAGTCGATAGCGATGCGGAGGAATTTTTCGACGCCATGTTTTAGTTTTTTAATAGTTTTAGAGCTTAGGCTTATTAAAATATAAAAATAACAACATTAAAAAAATATTGCAAGATCAACCTAATTTAGTACCTACTAACTTAAAATAGCAATCGTTTAGAATTAAAATTATTTTAGTATTAAGGACAAAATGACAACGCGTTCGATAGTAGGTAAGTATGTATTTAAAGCGTTACCCTTAGGCTGTAAACTATGTACTAATTTATAAACCCAAAACCCCAGGAGGTGCGGGGGGGCTTAGTTGTGAACCTATGGGGTTCGCAACTAAGCCGCCCCAGTTTTGGGTTTATAAATTAGTACTTAGTTTCACAACTACTGATGATGATTGGTTTTCCATCGAATGATGTTTTATTACGTGATATAAGCTTATATACCTATTATGTAAAGGTTTTTCCTTATGCGCTTATTGCTATTTGAAGTTAGTACTAATTAAGGTACTGAGTTAGGTTGATATTGCAATATTTTTTTTGTTTTTATTTAGATTTTTCTGATTGAGCTTGAGCTACATCTTTCTGATTGACCGATTTCTTCACAATTCAAAAGTACCTGCTAAATAATATGTATGCTTTGAGAGTTCTATTTGAAGTTAGTACTAATTAAGGTACTGAGTTAGGTTGATATTGCAATATTTTTTTTGTTTTTATTTAGATTTTTCTGATTGAGCTTGAGCTACATCTTTCTGATTGACCGATTTCTTCACAATTCAAAAGTACCTGCTAAATAATATGTATGCTTTGAGAGTTGGGTTCGACCCCGCTGACCCAGCGCGAATTGGTTGCAGCACAACAACAGATAAAAACGTTCGAAAAAAAAACGTTTTAAATATTTCGCTGGGTATACCAGACCTTTTTAGGGTTCCGTACCAAAATGGTAAAAAGGAACCCTTAGGGTGCGTTTCCACTGACGCGGAGCTGAGCGGAGCGGAGACGTGCAGGAATCGACCAATCATAATGGTTGAAACCCTCATCGCGTCTCTTGTCTCGTCTGTAATTGGAAGATTCCTGCACGTCTCCGCTCCGCTCCGCCCAGCTCCGCGTCAGTGGAAACGCGGCCTTATGGTGCGACTCAGTCTGTCTGTCTGTCTGTCTGTCTGTCACAGCTGGATATCTCAAGAATTACTAATGCTATCACACCTACATCTTCTTTTAAACTGCACCGTTGCCTTATTCACATCATTCCTCAGCCTATCATTCATAGTCACACCACACATGCTTCACAAGGAACGCACTTCTACAGTTCGATTTTTAATTCGACGAATTCTGACATTTCAGATGTGTTGCCAATAATAAAACGGTCCTATTAAAAACGGAACGCATATAAGCGAAATTAAAAACAAATCTTTCTTGAATTTAAGGTTTCAATTAGAAAAACGAAAACATAAAAATTGACTGACAATTTTAAAATGGTAATCAGATTTTTTATTATCAAATTATTGAAGTTACAATAATTAGTAAGGTAATTATTTTTCTTTTACAGGAATCCCTGTCCACTAATCCATAGTTTACAAACCTTTTTTAGGAATACCTACATTTTTGTTTGTAAAATCTTCGCTTCTTGTAACAACAGACAGACAACTATGACGATATTAGTGATAACTGATAATGATACCTAAATAAATATTTAAATTTTAACAATTATATTCTTTTACTCTTTTTTTCCATTTAGCCGTAAAAAAAAATATTTTAGTTAGTGTGCATTTAATGCACAGAACAAACACTATTTACATTGTCATGTAGGTAATTTACTTGATCTAATTCTCTTTCATATTTTTTGTTATTTTGTATCCAAAAAATTCTAGTCATATAAATAACTTATAAAAGGACAAGATAGAAAAGGTTTATGATATCTGAAATGTCAAACAATTACAGCTCTCATAATTCCGTGGAATTAAAAATCAGACTGTACAATGCGTTTCAAATAAGAATAGGAACGTCAATGACCTCTATCTGTCAAATGTTGATTGAAAAGTACTGTTTGCAAAGAAAACTTATTTGCGTATCAATAACTTTTTAGATTAGTTTTTTATAAATTATGCTTCTTTCTTTCATATTTTCATTGTTGGTAACAATTTTTTTCATTTTTTTCAAATTCTTCATTCGTGATTCGTAAATAAATGTTAACTAAAAAATATCTTGTTTTGCTCACCCTACCCAATTCAGTTGATTTGACAGCTATGACGTCACAACATGGCGCTGAGTCGATCCTATTCTTATTTGGAACGCACTGTACAGCATTTATCCTACTTTCATGCTTCTTTTGCCACACCTAACATTCACTAGTCATTATGTGCATTCATTTAACAAAACTATGCACACATTTGAGCCATCTTGCCTTCTTAAAAGCTGGTTGGTCAAGCACGTGTGCTAAATCAAAGTAGTTTCTATATCAAACAGCTTAGTTCTACAAAGCGAGCTGAATGATTTGTGACTACAACATAGTACATACAGCGACTCATCAATCAGTCAGCCTAACCTTGTCCCAAATACATTGAAGTCGGCTTCTAATGTAACGGGTTGAAAATGAAAACCAGTTTTTTACATGTAGCAACAGCCTATCTGACCTCCACAAGCCAGTTACTGGTAGTTGTTAGGCTTTTGGGTTTCTGACTATCCGTAACAACTGACAAAGAACCAAGATTTCTACTATACTTTCCGGTTTTCTGTGCACTGAGAAGTCAGCTTATAACTCAAACTCATAGCATTTATTTCAAACTAGCCCACCCGACAGACGTTGTCCTGTCTGACCGCTCCTAGAACCCGACTGCAGCGCCACCTACCGGGTCCAATTGTGAAAACCATCCAGGAACCCATTCAAATATACACACAAAATTTCATCTAAATCGGTCCAGCCGTTGTTATACCATGTTTTATCCGTTTATTTTTTTTTTCTTCTAAAAGTATTTTATGTCCGTCTCCTAGTTCTAAGCTACCTCCCCACCAATTTTCAGCCAAATCGGTTCAGCCATTCTTGAGTTATAAATAGTGTAAGTAACACGACTTTCTTTTATATTCAGGATGTTAAGTTAAACGAGGGACATACTTTAACGGAGTGTAGTACTCATCATTATGAACAACTTTTACTATGGGACCAAACCTGAAATCGCGAAAAAAAAATCAGCTGTTCAGTACATTTATGTTCGCATAATTCGTCAAAATGTACTGAACAGCTGATTTTTTTTTCGCGATTTCAGGTTTGGTCCCATAGTAAAAGTTGTTCATAATGATGAGTACTACACTCCGTAAAAGTATGTCCCTCGTTTAACCTAACACCCTGTATATTTTTGAATTGTGAAGGAGTTGGTCAGAAAGATGAAACTAGTTACCTATTCCAAACCAAATTAAATCTTTTTATTGTGGGCATAGGTTAGGTTAGACATATAGACAGTTCCATTATGGTCCTGCCTAGTAGCATAGCACGAGAGGCCATGACCAAAACCATGTCACATCGTTTTACGACCAAAACCGTATAAAATCGTTAGTTTAGATGATTTTGAACGGTTTTGGTCGTAAAAAGATAAGACAAAAATTTTGGTCAGGACCTCTCGTGCTACAAACAACAAAACATCCCGTGCATACAATATTTATAATAATAATAAAAATAATAAGTTTTTTAAATGCGAAGACCCTCCACAACCGCGAGGTGTGCAGCCTCAGAGAATATTTTTTAAAAGCCGATGTGGGTATGCACCGTGATGTGGTCGCAGTGGACAAGGGACTCACCCCGCTCTCCATGGCTAAAGAGAACTGGCGCAAACCTGTACTACTTACTACCGATGACCGCAGGAAGGTATGGCAAAGCAAGGAGCTTCACGGACGCTTCTATCGGGCTCTTCATGAGCCCGGTGTAGATTTCTTAGCGTCCGTATCCTGGCTACGTTTCAGTGACCTTTTTGGGGAAACTGAAGGTTTCGTTTGTGCAATTATGGACGAAGTTATCTTGACGAATAACTACCGGAGATATATTATGAAGGACGGGACGGTTGACGTATGTCGGGCATGTCAGCGTCCGGGTGAGTCCATCAGACATATTATATCGGGTTGTTCTCGTCTGGCTAACGGCGAGTACTTGCACAGACATAACCAAGTGGCCAGGATTATTCACCAGCAACTTGCTTTGAAATATAAGCTTGTGGACTCTGAGGTACCGTATTACAAGTATGTGCCCGACCCAGTTCTCGAAAATGACCATGTCACGTTGTACTGGGATCGATCTATCATTACTGACAGGACTATTGTAGCCAATAAGCCTGATATAGTGGTGATAGATCGATTAGCGCGCCGCGCAATGATTGTTGATGTTACCATTCCACATGACGGGAACCTCGTGAAAGCTGAGAAAGAGAAAGAAATAAAATATCTCGACTTAGCTCACGAGGTTGTTGACATGTGGAATGTGGACTCGGCTGTCATTGTGCCGATAGTAGTAACGGCCAACGGCCTGATAGCCGATAGCCTCGACCAACATCTTTCGAGGCTCTCGTTAGGCGGTTGGATCAAGGGCCAGATTCAGAAGGCAGTACTCCTCGATACGGCTCGTATTGTGAGGAGGTTCCTATCTCTGCAGCCCTAACCACCGGTAGCTTGGACCCTGCTCCCGACACCGGCGGACCACTATTTTTTATATTTTTAAATGTTTTTTATTTATTTTTTAAGAAATATTTAAAAATGTATTTTATATGGAAAAAATATAAATAAACGAAAAAATAATAATAATAATCTTTATTACATAAGGAAGTGGTTACAATTAATGTGAAGTCCCTGACACTTGTGCTAGGTGGTTAACCTGTGTTACAAGAGCCAGTGCCGTCTCCCGGGAGGAAATACTATTGAAAAACTTATGCAATAAGATTAGAAATTAAAAATAAAAAGACTAAAATATTACAACATAAATAAATAAATGAAAATTGTTTAGAATGAGCCTGTAGTGGTAATTGCGTGTGTGCGTGTAATGTGTGTGGGGTGTGTGTGTGTGTGGGTGTGTGCTTGAAGTATGTGTGTGTGTGTATGTCAACATGCAGTATAAAAAATGACATAGGTATCACGTATAAAGCAAATACAAAAACAAAATAAGCTAATACAAAATATGAATTAGGTGTTATGGTGAATTGGTGACCGATTATAATAGGTACTAATCTATACTAATATTATAAAGAGGTAGAATTTGTATGTAAGTTTGTAAGTTTGTATGTTTGTAAGTTTGTATGTAGGGGGTAATCTCCGGAACTAATGATCCAATTCTAAAAATTTTCACTGATAGAAAGCTACATTATTCCTGAGTGCTATAGGCTATAAATTATATTTATATCATGCATATTAGCTGAGCTATCACAATTTTTGTCTAACAAGTCGGAAAGAAATACCTCTTTAAACAGACTTTTTTGCATGCGCTGCTTAAACGGTCGTTTAAAATTGAGAACAATGTATGGCAGTCTGGTCTGTCTTAAATAATTCTACAAAAAAGTCCGCGACACCATATTTCTATCTTTTATATTTTATCTTTTATACATCTTTTATTGCTTTAAAAAAGTATTTTTTAGACATACTTACGTTTGGATGATTATTTATACAACAAAACATTAATCCTTATCGAAATAAGTTATTTAATAATCACAAGGACATCATGGAGATAAGATTTGGCCTTTACAGTATGTCAATTGGTCATACAGTTTCGGAGATAATATAAAATTACTAAAACGCAAAATAACTTTAAATCATACCGGTCGCTCTTGTGCAAACATGTTTAATGCGGACGTTTTATCAATTTACCCATAGATGGCGTTGTACAAATAAGTAATTTTTCTGAATTGCGAGATTTTCCGCGGATTGACGACCCTCTCGATTTATTATTTCAATAATGTCGGTGGAATACAGCGAAAGAGTTTTTTTTTTGTTAGTGTGTTTGAACGCGCTATCTCTGGAACTACCCCAGTCGGATTTGAAAAAATCTTTTTTCATTTTATAACCCAGTTCTTGAGGAGGGCTATAGGCTATTTAACATCACGCTAGGGCCCTTAGGAGCCGAGCGCGAAGTAATAGCGTGGACAGGCGATGCGGAAGGAGGCTATTTACCATCTTGATAGGTCCCTTAGGAGCCGAGCGCGAAGTAATAAAGCGGGCAGGCGATACGGAAGGATATAGGCTATTTAACATCATGCTAGGGCCCTTAGGAGACGAGCGCAAAGTAATAGCGCGGGCAGGCGATGCGGAAGGATATAGGCTATTTAATATCACGCTAGGGCCCTTAGGAGCCGAGCGCGAAGTAATAGCGCGGGCAGGCGATGGGGAAGGATATAGGCTATTTAATATCACGCTAGGGCCCTTAGGAGCCGAGCGCGAAGTAATAGCGCGGGCAGGCGATGCGGAAGGATATAGGCTATTTAATATCACGCTAGGGCCCTTAGGAGCCGAGCGCGAAGTAATAGCGCGGGCAGGCGATGCGGAAGGATATAGGCTATTTAATATCACGCTAGGGCCCTTAGGAGCCGAGCGCGAAGTAATAGCGCGGGCAGGCGATGCGGAAGGATATAGGCTATTTAATATCACGCTAGGGCCCTTAGGAGCCGAGCGCGAAGTAATAGCGCGGGCAGGCGATGGGGAAGGATATAGGCTATTTAACATCACGCTAGGGACCTTATGAGCCGAGCAAAATGAAAAAATGTCAGAAAGGATGCTATTAAGCGCAAACGAAGTAATAGCGCAGGCAGGCGTTGCGATGCGATGCGATGTGGGGGTTGGTGGGTGGGGGGGACAAGAAATTTCACGCGGACGAAGTCGCGGGCAGAAGCTAGTTATTAAGAAAATCTTGGATCGTGTAGTAAGCTTTGTCAATTAGAAAATTACGCAATTTATTTTTGAATAGTTAGCATTTACCTCAAATCTAGCGATTTCATGAAATCATGAGGTTTGAGGTAAATGCTAACTTATGGAGCTGTATTGCTGATTCTAATGATTATAATTCTGTAAAGCCATATTAGCTACGGCCGCAAATCATATTTTAATCAACATACAAGCTCACACTGACCTACAAATTGCAAAAAAACATAACGAATTTTGAATTTCGCGGGCTACCCTGGCGCTTTCGCCTTAAATAAAAAGCAACTCTTGCTACGATACTATAAAGTGCAATTCAGTTCGCAGAACGCTAATTACCTACAGTTATTTTCACCTACACATTGCCTCTCTTTCTATCGCGTAACTCTTATACCTTCGGCGCGCGGCATTTCTACTGAATTAGCCCCGCGGACGGGGCCCGCCGCGTACTTGTAGGTTCATACCTAAACTGCGGAGTGTCCCATCTGTATTAATCTGTGGCCATAGTTCATCTAACATTACAATAATGTAAATATTTTATCTCCAGATGGCAGCCGAACGTGAAGGCCAGCAGCAGCAGACAACCCAATCGACCGATCAACAGAATCAAGAGAAGAAAGAAGAAAAGAACTAAGTAACTAACACTCAGTTGAGTTGTACTCGACTAAGTGCCACTTAGTTGTGTTGTACTCCTAGTACTCGACTAGCGCGGTGTGCTCGCATCAGTGTACAGGAATAATAACCGATCGGTTTTATAATAACGTTCTATGTTATTAGGGGACACTTTGAAGGGTAATTTACGTCATAATCGTCATACAATGTCGGTTTTCGTTCTGTCGGTGTGTGCGCTTAGTTCTTTTAAACTGCACAATGGATTTTGATGCTGTCATTTTAAGAATTTATTTCCGGGAGGTTTGTGTATAATATATTAATATTTTATTTTGATAAAGCACATAAAGCAGGGTTACTTACGAAATATTTTATTTGAGTGCGACTATCACTATGATTTTCAGCTAAATATTTTCTAAATTCTAGCCTAATATTAATATGACGTAAATTATCGACTCTAAAGTATTCGCAAACCTAATAATGTAACACTATATAATGTATGTTTAAGTACTTAGTATAGAGTGACGTATAATGAAGAATGTCTCAAATTGGCCGAGCGCCTGTGTCGCGTCATAAAACTCACTTTTGATTGGTCGATATCACTCCATACTTAATACTTTACGGTATGCTTGGAACAGTTGATTCTTTGGTTGAAACTCTAGTTAAAGTTGGTAAGGTTTTGAACGAGATTTAAGGATCGAAAGACGTGCATTGCTGGAGATAGGGCCCTCCTAAGCATCGTCATAACTTGCTGTGCTTCTCGCATCCAGCGGATTCTTGTGACCTTCTCTGGGTCAGTGGACAAATAATATATTGAGTTAAAAAAAAACTCATCCTTTTCTCAACTACGCTGGGGTCAGTTTCCAGTCTAACCAGATGCAGCCGATACCAGTATTTTACATGGAGCGACTGCCTATCTGACCTCCTCAAACCAGTTACTGGGTAATACGACACCCTTGGTAAGACTTGTTGTCAGACTTCGATTGTCTTTCACAACTGTCAAAGATCTACAAATGATAGTCGGGACCAACGGCTTACCGTGCTTTCTGAGCCACGGATAACTAGTGTATTTTATTATTTATTTATTTTTATATGCATCTTGCCGATCCTTCCTCATTCACCAACTCACCAACTTTAGCTGGAATTGTTATGAAATTAAGATGTATATGTATGATTGATTCATCCCTACATTTCATTTGAAGGTAGGCACAAAATATTGTCTACTTTAGCTTCGGTTTCCTAAGAAAACGGTGAAAGGTCACACAGTAACAGCTGTCAAACTATACAGTTTTTTTGACACCTTAATGTCAAATACTGGTGACAATGACAGATTTACATGATGGGCACCACTCTCTTAGGAAACTTTAGCTTTACACACTAGTGTTTCATCGAAAACGACTCAATTCACAGTGGCCCAATATGGTAGCGTTTGTCAAATCTCATTTTTACAAGGTGTAACTTAATAACGCACAACCTTATAGGGGGTCGTTGTACTCATCATTATGAACAACTTTTACTATAGACCAAAATTTAAATCGCGAAAAAAAAACAGCTGTTCTCAACATTTATGTTCGCATAACTCGTCAAAATGCAGGGGAACAGCTGATTTTTTTTTTCGTGATCGTAAACCTTTAAAAGGATGCCCAAGAGTTGAATTTCATTCTGTTTCACTTTGGGCTTATTCCGAACAGTGATCGAAACTGAACCGTCACAGCATACATCGCGTATACTCGGCTCCAGTCGTAAGTTTTCACTTGCATCGTGTGTCACACAAACTTTTTTTTAAGAGATGTTTGGCCAAAAATGTTATCGAAATTGAGTCCTGTGCAATGAGTCGGGTTGCCACACATTGGTATAATAAACTATATTATTTTATCATACCATTGCGTAGCAATAACATACCTATCACAGAAAATGCATAATATTGTATCTACAAAAATTCCAGTAGTCCAATATTTCACATTTTCTCATCACATTGTAGAAGCCATTTTAAATTTAGACATTAGAATTTAATATTAAATTGTTATTTAGTGTAAATGGGCTCGTGGTTTCCTTGTAGTGTAAGATGGGACTTGCAGCCTTTATTTTTATTAAATTATAAATAATTTAACTTTATTTTTTTGAATTATTATCTCCCGAAGTCCTTGTCCCTTGTTGAATGAGGGCTATCGCGTATGAATTCGCCGCTAGGGGCGCTAGTGTAGCGTGAGGCATCCGAAATGTCACTGTTTGTGGGCGGGCTACACGGGTTTATTACTAATTAGAATAATGTTGTGAATATTTTGTAATACCTGATATTTCTTATGGCAAATATGAGTTACGGGTCAATGTCAGTGCTTTATAAGCGGAGCTCAGAAAAAGAAGTGCAAAATTAAGCGGGTTGAAAGAATAGCTAATTTATAGCTTAGTTTGTTTACTGTTTACAAACACATGTTTTGTCAAAAGTATGCTTTTTTGCTGTGAGCACAAAAACGGTAGCCCCCATTTATACCTTTACACATAATACATTATCTGCTGGGGAACCAGTCCTAAGACCTATTTATATGATGCAATTTTAAAAATTGAAGCAATAAATGACTCATCTTCACTGTTTAGAGTGGCGTTGCAATTTTTATTTTTGCTTCAATCTTATTTCATGCCACAGACAATTAGCTGCACTATGTAAATTGGACTTGATTGCTACTCTAAGGAAAATGGTGATTAAAATTGACATTTGACGTAGAAACTGCCTATTTTATGATACTGCTTACTTGTAAAGAACACGGTACGTTATTTTCCGCCTAACACATCTCTCCTAATTCATAAGCATTGAGCTTTTCATCCAAATTATTATAAAATATTGACCGCAAGTCTCATCATTGAATTTAGGCTGTTATCTCAGTACTTACTATTTACTTAAGGTTGATGCGCCAGAGCAGCCCGCGAAATTCAAAATTTCTTACGTTTTTTTGCAATTTGTAGGTCAGTGTGAGCTTGTATGTTGATTAAAATATGATTCGCGGCCGTAGCTAATATGGCTTTACAGAATTATAATCAGTAGAATCAGCAATACAACTCCATAAGTTAGCATTTATCTCAAACCTCATGATTTCATGAAATCGCTAGATTTGAGGTAAATGCTAACTTATGGAGTTGTATTGCTGATTCTAATGATTATAATTCTGTTAAGCCATAATAGCTACGGCCGCAAATCATATTTTAATCAACATACAAGCTCACACTGACCTACAAATTGCATAAAACTTAAGAAATTTTGAATTTCGCGGGCTACCCTGGCGCATCAACCTTAATAGTGTAGCGACTGAATTACATACAGTGCCCGGCCGTAAATATAACACACAAGAGTTTTAGAAAAAGTTCGGCGTACCTATAGCGACCTCTCTGTCACTCTTTAAGCGTGTCTCTTTCTAAAGCCGGATGTGTAATTTTTTAACGCTTGGTAACTGTACTATATATTTCGCATACGCTACGTAATTTTGAAACAAAGCATTTTCAGTTGGAATGCATTATAACGAAATTGCTGTTCCATACATTTTGGACCATGTTGGCATTGTACTTTTGTAGGGAAACAGCTGATTTTTGAAGTGAAAACTTCTTTAGGCGCGTTGAGCGATTCTTCATAGGGGAAATCTTACGGGTTCGAGTCACCGCTACATATAGTCAGCGTCAATAATATCGGGACGAACAGACTGTTCAAAATGATCTAAACAACTATAAAAATGACAAATATTAACTCAATGACACACAACAACTCTGAAATATGTTATTACTAGCTGCGCCCCGCGGTTTTACCCACGTAGACCGGGATAAAAAGTAGCCTATGTGTTAATCCAGGGTGAAAGCTATCTACATATACCTACCAAATTACATCCAAATCGGTCCAGCCGTTTGAGTGTGAAGAAGTAACGAACATACCCACACACACACACAAACTTTCGCCTTTATAATATTAGTGTGATTCAATGTCCAGTGCACATTTCGTGGTGATATCAAATCAACACATCAGGACTAATGCATTTAAGTTTAATACTACAATAAAAGAAATGTGCCCCTGTCATTGTCCGAAGACAAGCGAAAATTCACGATGTTTTTATGTTAAACAGGATGTTTGGAAGCTGGGTGCTAAGTTTAGAGCATTTGAGCCATACATGTCTTAGAAGAAGAAAACGAAAAATATAAAAAAAAAACTAATTATTAGAGAGATTTATGGTCATGCTATTAAGCTATCTATAAATTGTATGGGCCGCCAGCACATGGTAAAAGTATATCGCACGATGTGCTTCTCAAGCAAGACGCTCTAAAAGTCTAAAAGGTGTCAACTATCACCCCAGGCATTGCACCCCGCTTCCAAACACCCTGTATATTCGAATATTCTCGAGTAACTAGTGTTGAGAGTGCGTTTCATCAAATAGTTCCTCTGCCGTAATGTTGGCCCCACTGTTAAACTTTAACAATGGACCTATTAGGTCCATGCTCAAACAACGGTAGCGTATCCTGTTCGTCCTACAATACTGGAGCCAACATTACGGCAGAGGAACTATTTGATGAAACGCACTCTAAAAGGAACTTTTGCCGCTTGAATGACGTTAATAGTGACGCTGTTAACGTTTGTTTTGTTTAGTGTATAGTGTATAATGAAGAAACAAGATGGCGCGTGGCGGTGTTAGTCCCGATTTTGGCCACGCGCCAAAAGATGCATGTTGGTCGACAGAGCTGTTACATTGGGACAATTTTGTTCTAATTAATTATTCATAGTTTACTGATATGTAGGTAGTTCAGCTTTACCAAATACACTGTTAAGAATTATTGGGTTTTTATTTCTAACGTTATGTTGAACAATTTTTAACTTTTTTTAGTGGCTCAGTATGGTGAGGGCAAATCTAGCGATTTAAAGCTTTCGGCGGCGGGTTTTACTGGTGAAAATGACAGATTTTCATGGCGGCCGTTACAAACCGCTTTTTTGGGAAATCAAATCACTACAATAACTGTGAAAGGACTAGTGTTTTCCAATTTCAAATATATGACGGTTAGAAAATCTCAAATTACAGAACAATAAAATAATAATCACTCAATATTTCATTAAAAAGTTTTTATTTAGTAACTACATATAATAAACTCGGCAAAATGTTCTTAATTTAAGGAATCTTATTTCTCTTAATCAAAAACAACGCGCTCAGCAATTCAGCATGCGTCTGCGACGGACAGTCGTCCGCACGTCAATGGTAACAAAACCAGTAAAGGCTGGCCTCGTATTCTATTGAAACTCCGTACTACGCTAGCGCTAGGCCAGCTCAAGGTCAGTGTTACAACCATAGACATAGAAGAGCGGTCACATCACTGGCCGCAGTGACGGATGGCAGTTGCAAAGATTTAAATCGTTAGATTCACCCTACCGCATCAAAAGATAGTCGCGTTTCAGTTTGACACCTCTGACATACAATGACACAGTGTGTTAAATATGCGTGTGGTGTGAGGGCCACTTTATTGAAACTCTTTGAAAATATGCTTAGGATTTAGTGAACATTCCCAAACAATTGTGAAAGTTGGAATCAGATTTTGTGAAAGTCAACTTTGCGAGATATGGACTGTAAAGTGGGGCCCTCAGTTCTCACATAGAGGATTGAGGGCCCGCCTGTACCTGACAAACTATGGACACTACAGATAAAGTCTTTATGCCAAAATCTAAGCTTATACCAAACAAAATTTGTGAAAACAAGATATTATCGCAAAACACTGTCCTACTTGGTATATCTTCGTTCAAAATGGGCCCTCAATCCTCACACACGTAAAAGTTTATCACGCAAATAAAATGAAACCATTAACTTATAGCTAATGTTTGTAATCCTATAAGATACTAAATAAATTGTGAAAATTTGTGAAAGCAAGAGCAGGTCACCATTTCTTGTTGTTTGAAAGTTATGACCTTGACAAAATCCGGGCCCTCAATCCTCCATTTATTTTGTTTTCCGTTTGAATACGCTTATCGTATGAAAGATTAGACAAATACAAAATAGTCTCTTTTTGTGAAAAAAATTGTGCAACAAATTGATGTTATTTGTTACTAATAAGAATAACGATTAAACTAAAAATCTTAATAGATACCGAAATCAACTATTTTTGAAGTGTGTAGTAGGGTAGGGTGACAATACTTTCATTTTAATACCTGGATTGGTACAAACGGCACAATCAGATGGCCTGCGAGATCGCCAGATCTCACCCCATTAGATTTTTTTTTGTGGGAATATGTAAAAAATCAAATTTACATGAAATCTTATGCGAATGACAACGAGTTGAGAGTTGAAGTTCAGAATACGATTTATAATATTCACCACAACACTTTATTAAAGGTTACTAGAAATGAATTCGTTAAAAGAATAAATTTGTGTATCCAAGAGAATGGAGCCCATTTCGAGCAACTAATTAGTTAGTTTACCATTTTTTGTAAAAAATTAAATTAATTTAAGATTTCCTGGTTTTCCTTTCATTTAATTTATCATGTTTGTTAGAGAGATTTCATCCTTATAATTAATGATTAAACGAACTTACCTGTACGTGAAGTTCTATCATAATTATACGAGATGTTTCGCCCGAAGAGATTAGCGGTGTTATGATTATTCGTACTTCTATTTACTTGTAGTATCGCGTTATTGACTTCCACTCCATCACTAAAGTTTAGAAAAGATGTCGCCACAAGCGACAACAAACTCCATTTAATTTATATTTTCCATTTCCTTCCGTTACCTGCGAGGTCTCAGCAGTTTCGTTTTCATTACGTTGAGAGATCTATATTTCCGTAACGACTTGGGTTACCTAGGGAGGGTGGGTGTCTCCGCTAATCTCTTCGGGCGAAACATCTCGTATAATTATGATAGAACTTCACGTACAGGTAAGTTCGTTTAATCATTAATTATACTCATGTTTCGCCCTCAAGATTAGCGGTGTTATGATTATTCGTACTTCTATTTACTTGTAGATATTGAGAGCAAGTGGAGGAAATATCCATATCTCTAAAAATAATAAACCAAGCAATTATATTATTACTTTTATTAATGACCATAATTCAATACCTTAAATACATAAACCTAATCAATATTAGGTAAGAAATGAAAAAAAAATAAGCAACTTATTGGATCTAAAGTACATTTTTCATTATAACAGTAGGTACCTACTTATAATCAGACAATATCTAATTAAGTAGGTAAGTATATTTCTAACTGGATATACGCAATCAAACATATACCTGTCAATTTTAATCAACAAGAGCAGATCGTTCGTGCTAAAGCTGTGCTATCTTCCGAATTGAAGACTGGCCTATTGTAAAATTTGGCAAAGGTGGCGGAATTGCCACTCCATCCAGCTGTCTGCCTTATTATATCTAAGCTAACTCCTAGACTATGAGCTTTGGATGTCGCCGCGTGACGAGTGCTATGAGAGGAAAAGACAGAGACGTCAATTCCACTTTCTTTTAACACAGCCTTAACCCATCTACTGAGCGTCTGCGAGGAAACTGATTTGTAAGGTTTGCGAGCACTAATAAACAGAATGTTAGATTTTCTTAGATCTTTCGTCTTATCTAAATATGATATGAGTGTCCTTGCAGGACAAACCCCCGGTCGGTCTTCAAAGAAAGGCAGATGTAAAGTTGGTTGTTTAGTACCAACTTTAGATGTTTTTATTAAATCTGTAATTTTAATAATTATTTGGTTGTCTAGTACCACTATTTGGTCAGTCTTAATTTTAGATAGTGTTTGTATCCTATGAGCCGTTACAAGAGCCAGCAATGTTACACATTTTCTTGATAATCTTTCAAAGGTAAGACCTTCATTGGGATACCACGAGTCTAAAAAGTTCAGGACTACACGGACGTCCCAAGTAGCACTATAACGCGGTAGCGGAGGTCGTAACCTATAGACACCCTTGCAAAACCTAGATATCCTATCGTCGTCTGATATGTTTCCTACGATTAAAGAAAGTGCACAGCGATGGGAATTTATCGTACCGTATTGGCCACCATCATTAAAAATATTAGTGAGAAATTCCAAAATTACTGGAATGGATGGCTGGTACATGTTAACCTTATTTCTAATGCAAAACAAATACCATTTTTTGAAGCAAACGTCATATTGTCTAAAAGTGTTGTCCGAAAAAGAGGCCATCATGATGTCTACTGCCGAAGGCGGGACTAGACGCTGGAGCAACGCCTTCCTGACAAAATCCCGGCCACCAGGGTAGTGCTGGCTTGTATGTTGCGGTTGCTGGAATCAGGAATAAAAACATCGTTTGAATTCAGTTCCACAAGGTCTGATGAGAGCAGTCTCATAAAAAGTGGGTACCACGGCTGAGAGGGCCAGCGAGGAATGACCATAACACCTCGGGCTTTGTCGGATATTATTTTACGCAAAGATTTTAGAATCACTGCCACCGGTGGAAAAGCATAAAATATGTGTTTGGACCAATCTAAAGTAAAAGCATCAATAGCGTAAGCTTCTGGGTCCCTATGCCAAGATACGAATATGTCACATTTCTTGTTAATACGGTTGGCAAACAAATCTATATCTGGGGTTAATAAACGTTTTAAAATTTTTTCGTAGCCGCTGTTAGAAAGTTCCCATTCCACATCAGGATGGGTTCGTCTAGATTCTCTGTCTGCAGTGAAATTATCTTGCGATTTTATGTAAGTACGAAGCTACCACTAGAATTTTTCGTGATTCGCACCACTGCCATATGTCTCTCGTGACCCTGGTCAAATGAGGGTATTGAATACCTCCCATTCGATTTATGTAACTAACCGCAGTAGTATTATCAATACGTAAAAGTATTTGACAGTTAAAATAGTCTTTTGCAAAAATTTTAAGAGCGAAAAAGGCCGCAATAAGTTCTAATTGATTTATATGCAATATTTTCTCAGTATGTGACCACTGACCACTAGCTTTCTGTTCATTACAAGCAGCTCCCCACCCAGTCGTTGAAGCGTCAGAATATATTTCTAAAATAAAGTTATCATTTCGGATCCTATGAACAGAATGATCAATGGCACTTAACCACCAATTTATGTCCGGTAATAAAGTAGGGGGTAATGACATGTACTTGTCGTAGTTGTCATTGCCCATCAAGTTTAAGAACTTACAACGTTCTAGTTCCTTTGTGTATAGTAGCCCATATTCTATTGCGGGGCATGCGGATACCAATAAACCTATCAATTGTGCAAATTGTCTTATTTTGCAACGTTTAAGTTTTTTGATCTTTAATAGCTCGTCTTTAATACGAGCTCTTTTGTCTGCAGGTAGACTTAATTGCCACTTGCGGGTATCTACAATAAACCCTAAGTATTTCCCAGATTTCGACGGTATCAAAATGCTTTTTTCACAATTGATAATGAATCCTAATGATTCTAGTAATTTTCGAGTAATCTCTACATTTTTTAGGCATTCCTGATAGGTATAACCAGTTAGAAAAAAATCATCCAAGTAAATTGATGATAAATAGCCACAAGCTCGTAATAATTTTACGACCGGTTTCATAAGTTTAGTAAATATGAACGGAGATGTACAAAGGCCGAATGGGACAACGTTGAACTCATACAGTTTACTATCAAAGAAAAATCTCAAATATTTCCGTGAATTTGGATGGACTTTAATTAAAAAGTAGGCATCTTTTAAGTCTAAAGTCGCTATATAGCAATCTTTAGATATTAGCTTAAGAACAGTTCGAATGTCTTCCAACTTAAAATGTTGTGTATTTATGAATTTATTTAATCCTTTTAAATTTAAAATAAATCTATGCTTCCCATTTGGCTTAGGTACAGTAAACACACGTGACACATATTGGTCAGGGCTAGATTCACATTCGGAAACAGCTCCAATAGATATTAAGCTATGAACAGCTTCAGCTATGTTTTTTCTTTCAGAACCCGAAAAAACAGATTTAGGTAAACAGGACTGGCTAACCGGGCAATCAAATCTGATTTGGTAGCCCTTTATCCATGATAAGATAGATTGATCATCAGTTATGCGGGACCATTGACTATAAAAAAGTGCAAGTCTGCCGGCATGCCGTACCTTGTCTACTGGCGGCGGGTCTGCTTGGACCGCTGCGTGTAGCTCTGCGACGAGGTTGCGTGCTGCCGCGCGTTCTGCTGTGCAGGCGGCTGGTAACGTTGCTGCGGGGCCATCGTCTGCCTGCGGGCCGGTGTCCTCGCTTTCCAGTTTAAATTTTTGTTTGAAGAGCCTTTGTTCTGGTTGAACTGTTTAGGTTTTTTAGCTGCTTCTGGCTTCAAATCGGAAGAGGACTTTGAAACCACCTTGGCTGTCTTTAGGGTTTCTGCAAAGTTATCTCCGAAAAGAAATTGGTCAATTTTTGTCAGAGCCAACTGATCTTTAAGATCCTTCTTGACGTTGTTCAGCACTAAGTGACGCCTCGCTTCAGACTCGGAATGTTGGACGTCGCAAAAAAGCCGACCTACCTCCATTAAGTCCTTTATTAGGTCGCTATTTTTATCCTTCTTACCTAGCTGGTCGGAAATGATTTTTGCCAAGAATGCAATGCCGGCTGCTATTTGTTTTTGTCTTGCCTCCATAGCCTTGTCCTTTTTTACCTCGTATTCAGGCAAGGCAGCCTTGATTTCCGTGTTAAGCTGCGGCGCAGCCATGTTTGTGCAGTTGCCAGGGACCAAATGTTTCTTCACAAGTTCTTTACGAACCTCCTTGTCTAACCCCGAAGTTGTGAAGTGCGCAAATCTGGATGCCACTTCCTTGTTGATGTCCGGTCCATAGTCTTGAGAGGCTGAAGGATCATCGCCTAAGATCTCTACGATGTCGGCCGAGGTAGTAGCTTCCTCTAACCCGCTGAGATCGGTTGCCTCAATCGGAGTATCTGGTATGATTATCGTAGGGATGGTCTCCTGCTCTGGTGACGCAGGCGGTTGTGTGGCCACCACAGTATCCACGACCGGGTTTGGTTCATCTTCGTGAACTGCAACAATAAACCGTAACACTTATTTCTTCCGCTCAAGATTACTGTTAATCAGAGTGTAGCGCTAAATACAAGCGCAAATTCCCATGACATTTTTGCTCTTTGCAAAAATAAACGTAAAACCTAGGTCCCTTAGACTCGGGTAAACACTAGGTCTTCCTGGAGCAACAAATGCAATCGTATGGGTAGACACACTAAGTAGTCTTGGTGCATTGTGTTAGACCCTAGGTCTAAGTTTCGGATCGACCCTAGGTCATCCTGATACAACGAATGCTAGCCATTTGGGGTAGACGGACCCTAAGTCATCTTGGCGCATCGTATTAGACCCTAGGTCTAAGTTTCGGATCGACCCTGGGTCATCCTTTGTAATTTTCACTAAGGCGGGTAAGGCCGTAAAAAATTAAAAAAAAAAAAAAAAATTTAGCGTAGGTTGTACTTACTTTCAAAATTATCAGCAGGAATCGGTGAGGAAGCTCTCGAAGAGCCCGACGACGAGCCCGACGACATTTGGCTCGATCGACTCGATTGAGAAGAAACACGTGTTTCGCGCCGCGATCTTTTAACTTGTTTTTCTAATTTTCGTATTTTACTAACAAGATAATTAAAATCATTATCATGGCGGCGCTTTGGCATGACTTTTTATTTCTTATTAATGTGCGAAGAAGTGAACTGAAGTGGATGAGCACTAAAACACGAATGAAAACGAAACTGCTGAGACCTCGCAGGTAACGGAAGGAAATGGAAAATATAAATTAAATGGAGTTTGTTGTCGCTTGTGGCGACATCTTTTCTAAACTTTAGTGATGGAGTGGAAGTCAATAACGCGATACTACAAGTAAATAGAAGTACGAATAATCATAACACCGCTAATCTTGAGGGCGAAACATGAGTATAATTGATCCTAACGATCGATGCAATAAAAGTACAGGGTATAATTGTTTCAGATTTTAGCCGGTTCGATTCCCGGTTGTGGGAGAAGAGAAATTTCGAAAATCTTTGAATGCAGTTTGCTTTCTATTCAAAAATAAAGGAATGTTTCCTTTGAGTAAAATTTTCTATCTGCAGTATTAAGAGTACTCCCTTCCAGGTGTTTTATTATTTTATTTTTTATTCACCAAAAATAGTTGTTTTTTTTATTAGGGTTTTAGGATTTTTTTTTTATCAAGTAATTTATAAATAGTGAATAAAAAGTTTAATTTTCACATTTGTTGTTTTAATGCTTGTAACATCTCCATTCTAGCCTGTTACTTCTTGTAATACACATGTGGCGGCATCTACATCGCCACATACGAACTACGCATCACAAGGACATGACGTCCCGCAACCTGCATCGCGCAATGAGAGTTTACCGCGCGACTAGCATATAGGTATACAACAACCCCACATTAACCGTGGGGCAGTTGCCCACCAGACACAACACCCATCTGGTCGGAGGGTCCTCCCTTTTCAATAAAGGATGAGTGAACTTTACACCCTGTTCCTCATGACTCTATACACACAATACGTATGGACGGTAAAGATTTTGATTTTAAAGTGAAAGCTATACCTGCTCTAAGAGGTACACTGATCAATTAATAGTTGACACTTTTTTAATTCACACAGCCGAATGACGTCATAAAATGGCGGCTACTATTTCATGGTTTGAGAAAACATTAAAAAAACCTGAAAACTTTGAATTTAATTTTAAAATTTATATTGTTATTGAACTAAAACTAATATTTTCCGACTGCTTTTTGCCTAATCTATCTAAATAATATATTTTAAGATTTTTTCTCATATAGAGTAAAATACCGTATCGTGGTCACCCTATTTCCTAATTCAGGGAACAAAAATAAAACTCGATTTTTATTTACAATAAAGGGTCTTTTAATTGTTTTCTAGTATCGAATTTGTTGCACAATTTTTTTCACAAAAAGAGACTATTTTGTATTTGTCTAATCTTTCATACGATAAGCGTATTAAAACGGAAAACAAAATAAATGGAGGATTGAGGGCCCGGATTTTGTCAAGGTCATAACTTTCAAACAACAAGAAATGGTGACCTGCTCTTGCTTTCACAAATTTTCACAATTTATTTAGTATCTTATAGGATTACAAACATTAGCTATAAGTTAATGGTTTCATTTTATTTGCGTGATAAACTTTTACGTGTGTGAGGATTGAGGGCCCATTTTGAACGAAGATATACCAAGTAGGACAGTGTTTTGCGATAATATCTTGTTTTCACAAATTTTGTTTGGTATAAGCTTAGATTTTGGCATAAAGACTTTATCTGTAGTGTCCATAGTTTGTCAGGTACAGGCGGGCCCTCAATCCTCTATGTGAGAACTGAGGGCCCCACTTTACAGTCCATATCTCGCAAAGTTGACTTTCACAAAATCTGATTCCAACTTTCACAATTGTTTGGGAATGTTCACTAAATCCTAAGCATATTTTCAAAGAGTTTCAATAAAGTGGCCCTCACACCACACGCATATTGTGTTAACTTGATTGTCATGGAAACGCTATTTAATAAATGTGTGAGCTCACTCTTCTCAGTATGGACACTTTTTTGCGTGACTTAAGGTGATTTCGCTGTGTAGCCCGCGAAATTCGTTTTTTTTTGTTTTTTTTTTGCAATTTGCAGGTCCGTGTCAGGTTGTAGTGTCGTTAGATTTCGTTCGTTTGACGACTCTGCACGAAATCTAACTTAGAGAGACGTATTGATGATTTTTATGGTTAAAATTATATAAATACATATGTTTTATTTCCGCGTATCATACTTTGATCAAGATACAACCTGACACGGACCTGCAAATTGCAAAAAACCCAAAAAAAAAACGAATTTCGCGGGCTACACAGCGCAATCACCGGCAAATCTGCCGATTTAAATCTTTTGGGTTTGAAAATGACAGATTTTCATTACGGCCGCTTTCCTAGGAAACCGTAGCATTAGCTTTTTTCACAAAAGTAGCCACTCACTAGAAAGAGAAAAAGTGAACTTGCGGCCAATACCTGTAGCCTGTAGTTCTTAACTACTACTAAAGAGACAACTACTGGCCGCAAATTCGTTTAGTGTCTCGTAATTTTCTGTATTCACTGCACAAATGAATATATGGAACACTCAGTTCATTCGCAATGTCTATGGCAAAAACTACTATAGTATACTGCATAGTCTGTGGTTACAATGAGGTTCTTTTGGTTTTGGCCACGTGGCCAAAATTGGAACTAACGTGATTTTGTTTTTCAATACAATTTCAAAAATGTTTATGAGTGCTACATACAACCAACAATATTTTGCCCCCTGAATGACATTGAAAGGTGTTGTGAAATTGTCTTGATAAAACAAGATGGCGGCGCTAGTTCCGATTTTGGCCACGTGATCCGTGCCTGATCAATGCATCTTCTTTTTTATACGTCCATGTGTCCCACCTCATGACTCAGGGGCTCGCCATGGGGATCATCGTAGCGGTCGTTACCGGAGACATCGTATATAGAAATAATTCCATACATTGTGATGCCTAAGCACAAAAAAGTGATCATCAGGGCGGCTAATATGCCCCCGCTAAAGTACGGTGCGCAGTGCTGGCTCGGGCTGAATACAGCCGGAGATCCATTAATTCTTGGTTCAATCTGATGGGTAAACAAGACAGTTATTTACAGCTTCGTTGCTACTATGTGTGCCAAATAAGAATAGGATCGCGCTTGCCGCCAACTTCACACGATAGCTGTCAAATTAGTACTGCCGATAGCTGTCAAATACACGATAGCTGTCAAATTAGTACGCATTGGTAATGAAGTTGGCAAGTATTGCGGAACAAAATGGCGTCTTGACAGTACTATTCTTATTTGGCACGCATAGTATATTGGTGGCAAGTGCACATGACACCAAGATATTGATATTGGTGATGGTGAGCATGTCGGTTTTCCATCGGGAATTCTCAGTAGTATCCTGAAGTCAGGATTTGTGCCCGTTAGTTTTGAAATATGGATGATCTTTCAAGGCTGCAAGGATCATAACTTTATACTTTATGATTTTGCTTACGCCTACAAATAAATCGATGTCACAACTTTGGACGTACGATGTCAAACTGTGGAGTAATCACCACCCAACCTTTGTACACTCAGCAGCAGTCGAGTCACTACAAACTGTCAAATTTTCTCATTCGATTTTGAACTTAACCGAAAACATTTTAAGGTTTAAATAGGATGGGATACATGTGCAGTTGACTGAATAACATGTAAAGACTCACGTGGATTTGATCAATGGTGACCATACTCCCGTCTCTGCTATTTAAAATTCTGATAGGTTCTGGACAAAAGTATGAGGTGTTGTACTGAGATCCTACGTTCAGTACTGTGCTGCCAACTTCTTCGTTACCCTCATATATTGAAACTTTTTCTAAAGTGACAATCGAAGGAAAATAAAGCATTATCATTTTACGTACCTACTTGAATACACAATCGCAGATATTTTACATGTAGGTACAGACGCCAGCACACCAAGCTACACATTGATACAGTATTCCCAAATTAATAATGCGCATGCAGACTTTGCTAATTGTCGTATTCCCGGAAACACCCGAATCATTGAATCGTAAGAGCCCTAAATTATGCACGAAGAAAATGCACTTAACCACTCTATATACATATCGTCTTCCGACGCTCGGGGAATACGACCGTTGCCGAACAGTGACGAAGATTTCTATGCGCATTATCACATTGGGAGACCAGAAGTGCTATTCTGTAAACATCTCACCGTGATAACTTAGGTGAAGTGAGCCCTCATTCCACCTGACGCTCTAGGGGTTGACATTATTGACAGCTCACTTTGAGATCACTTCACTTATGTTTTCACGGTGAGATATTTACAGAATAGCACTACTGTACATTATTAAGGATGATTCTCCAGGGTAGCCCGCGAAATTCAAAGTTTCTTACGTTTTTTGCAATTTGTAGGTCAGTGTGAGCTTGTATGTTGATTGAAATATGATTCGCGGCCGTACCTAATATTACAGAATTATAATCATTGGAATCAGCAATACAACTCCATAAGTTAGCATTTACCTCAAACCTCATGATTTCATGAAATCGCTAGATTTGAGGTAAATGCTAACTTATGGAGTTGTATTGCTGATTCTAATGATTATAATTCTGTAAAGCCATATTAGGTGCGGCCGCGAATCATATTTTAATCAACATAAAAGTTGAGCACAAATGTACTTTCATATTATTGTAACATGCATTGTAATTCTTCTTCTTGCTAAATAAATTATTCTATTCTATTCTATTCACACTGACCTACAAATTGCAAAAAACGTAAGAAATATTGAATTTCGCGTGCTACCCTGGCGCTTTCGCCTTAAGGAACAAAGATTGTAGAAAAACGAATGGGGAAGGCAACTGTCAAAATGGCACTGTCGTAGCTAGTTCCCAACACAAGGCGTGAGGTGGTTTTATTTTGTTTTTGCGAAAATGATGCATTGTTTTGTTATCAAAAACTCCGAAATTGGAGTCCACCATTTCCTGAGAGACCCTAGGTTATGGCAGAAACATTTTGAAGAAAGTGATTACGAGCTTGATATATAATATTGAAATCACCGGAAATAACGAAATAGTCAATGAATACTAAACTCATGAATGAAAACGAAATGGACTAAATTAACGAAATGTCTTTATTGTAGGCCGTAGGGGCCTATAGTCGGACTTTTAGTTAACTGCAGTAAAATGAATTTCTAATTTCATTTTTACTGTTCGCTGTCAAATTGGAACATTTTTTAACGAAATGACAAATAACAAATGTCAGTTTACTGCAGCTAATTAAAAAGTCCGAGCATAGCTATGATCACGCTATTTACAATTTAGGGCCGTGCTATGACGTGGAAGAAGATCATGGATCCACCATGGTTCCAGTGTGGGAGAGAGAGACGGAGCTATATGCCACATATAGCACCATCCTTTTTCACAGTGGACCTACATGACCTGACAGCTGTCAATGTATTTTTTTTTAAAGATTCAAGAAATAAGGACACAATACTATAACCTACGTAATATCCATCCGTAGTCGTTGAATTGAAAGCTCCACTCAAGTTCGAACTCGGAGAATGCAAACCTCGTAGTCAATTCGTGCCGAGTGTACGTTTCCTCAGAGATAGTCGGGGGTTGGATGAACTCGGCGCGACGTGTCGGCGTTGCCATGTTGACTCCTGTGGAAACGACGCGGCGTCTGATTATGTAATACCATACCTATGTTAATTTGGAATGTGAAGAAAAACACAGTTAGCCGACGTTCGCACGGACGTAAAAATATCGCGGCGGGATGTTGACGTGCTCTGTATTTTCAACTCTCGGTGTTGAGCCGAGCTTCGAGAATCCAACTAACAACAACAGAGTGCATCCCAGTGCGACGGAAAACACTGTTGGATTTTCAAATCCCGGTGCTAAGCAGAGCGTTCAAAATGCAGTGCGCGAAAAAAAATCGCCGCGATTTTATTACGACCGTACGAACGTCGGCTAACGCGCACTGTATTTTCAACTCTCGGTGTTAAGCCGAGCTTCGAGAATCCAACCTTACAACAACAACAGAGTCAGAACAACGTCGAAAAAACACACTGTTGGATTTTCAACTCTCGGCGCTAAGCAGAGCGTTGAAAATCCAGTGCGCGAAAAATAATCGCTGTGATATTTTTACGTCCGTGCGAACGTCGGCTTACAGTTTCCGCTTCGATGTTTGTCCCAGTAATTACTTAGTTTACAATTATGGTACCCACTACCAAGGGAATCCAAAATACGATTAATTAACTTACTAACCAAAAAGCCGGAAAAGAGCCCTAGGCGAAACTACGAAAATTCCTGATTTCCTCGCAGATACAGTTGGCGCACTCTTTACAAATTCTACCTTTTTCACAACTATTGGGTTCGATTTCCCTGTATAGTACGCTACGACTGGGCCAGGTTTCAACTGACGAACCGCATCCACGACTTTCTTTATGATAGCATCATGTCTTAGCAACACATCGGCCTTCGACTCGGAGACTCCGTCTTGGAAAAAAATGTAAAGATACTTAAAATTATCCTGGAGTTGCAACTTCGAGCGTTGTGACAGAAAAAAAACGTTGTCTTTGCTTGGTGGGAATATTTCTTTGAGCAGCTTAAAAGGTTCGATGACTGATGGAAAATATTTCACTTTGTCCTTGTTCGCAAGGAGGGAGGTGCGTAAATTTTTGTAGGGAGTGCCGTATTCTTTATCTTTTGTGCTTATATCTTCGGCGCTAAAAGTTTCTTCAACAAAAATGATGATTCCTGCACTGCGTTTCGCACAGTCGTGGATTATGTCTGCGAATGCAGGGGACGTCAACTTGGCAAAGGGATTTGGATCTATCTGAACATGAACCATAACTTGCTCGTAATCTAACATAAACACAGGAACAGTGTTCGCAGCACCAACATAACTTGCATGCATAAGATAAATAAACGATAGTAAAACGAACGAATTCATTATTCCTGATTGTTGTTTTTGACAGAATCACTAAAGATCTTCCAAGATGATTAGAGGGTGAATAAGAAAAAGTCATAATCGGTTTATAAAGTTTGCATGTCTACTAATATAAGGATCTTTCGTCGCGTGGGCAAAATCAGAACTAACGCCACCATCGGGTAGGTAAAGGATGATGCGCAGTGGTAGCCCACGAAATTCATTTTTTTTTTGTTGAGTTTTGTGCAATTTGCAGGTCCGTTGCAGGTTGTATCTTGATTAAAGTATGATACGCGGCAATGAAACATATGTATTTATATAATTTTAACCAATAGCCAAAAAAAAACACATCTCTCTAGGTTAGATTTCGTGCAGATTCGTTAGATTTCGTTCGTTTGAGGAATCTGCACGAAATCTAACTTATAGATATGTATTGATGATTTTTATGGTTAAAATTATGAAAATACATATGTTTTGTTGCCGCGTATCATACTTTGATCAAGATCATACATTGAACCTGACACGGACCTGTAAATTGCAAAAAACCCAAAAAAAAATTGAATTTCGGGGGCTACACAGCGCAATTCTTAATTCGTTGGTAGGTACACTCGGCTACACATCAAGCTATACATTTCCAGTTTATACTGACCTCCCATTGTAAGGAAATCGTATACATTGTGAGATCAGCTTAATTAGCATTGCCATACAACGTGGCAATGCCGCCAGTCTCTTGGGTACTTTACCAGTCGACAGCGATGCGGAGGAATTTTTCGACGCCATATTTTAGTTTTTTATTAGTTTTAGTTTAAGATAATAATATATTTTTAAGTTATTTTAGCTTATTTTTAAGTATATAGCATGTTAATGAGCAAAAGTGATTAATTTATAATATCTGAGCTTATATTGGAAATATAGCTTGATCTGTAGCCTTTTTTCACGAAATCCACTTTAGCATAAACCACACTGTGCTACGACATTTCGCTGTCATGTACAGTGTGACATGGATGTAATGAACGTGGCGAAACCGAACTAACAATAAATGTAACTACTGGATGTGACAGGTTATTGACATCATCATGCCACGTTAATGTTAATTAATCAATGTTAATTAATTTAATTAATTTAACCATTTAATTAATTAATGTTAATTAATCTAGCTAGTTATGTAGAATAGAATATAAACTAGCTGACCCGCCAGACGTTGTCCTGTCAAAATTTCAATTTCATTTTTTTTTCTTCACCCCAGTAGAGAAGAAAAAAAAACAAAAAAAAAATCAAATTGTGTTCTCAAGGGCAGCCAAAGGAACGGGAAAACGGGATTATTCAAGGCGCTCAAAGCACGTGAACACAAATACAGTCTTGTAAAATAAAACTTTTTTTTTGGCTATGAAATCTATCTATAGACAATTACATCAATTTTCTAAGCGTACCCATAAAATTGGGAAAATAAAACAGGACATAGAGTACTTTGCGTCTTTCAAAAATTAAACAGTCATACCATTTCATAACTTTATTATTACATTTACCGTGTTAAATATTATTAATGAAATGCAGCCACTTAAAACCACGATGCAGTAAGCCAATTTAATTTTATGAGTATTGATTTGGATGACTTTTCTCATTTTTGGCAGTATAGAAAACGAATAATGGCAACAATAGCGAACCATAGACAAGGCGTCAAACTTATCATATGATCACTTTTCACATGACCCATGGTCAGTCGTCATCGCCCGAACGCTGTCTTTTTATGACAAATTTGGGCTAAAATACTAACTTTTAGTCCGTTTTGCGTCCAATAGAATTAGCCTTAAAAATGGCGTTTTGCCGTGTGGTGTTCCCGTTATTAGTTCTAAGTGTAATTAGCTGTTATGCATCAAATGTCCCAGTGTTTCTATGGGGCGATTCGCTCAAAAGTTCCATTAAATCAAATCCACTTACGACGTATACCAGCGACGAATTTGCGGCAGTCCTCAAGCAGGGGTTGGTACAAGACCCTGTGACGCTCGTCTTCATCGAAGAAACGCTGTCTGTTGAAGATTTTTCCCTGAAAAACGAAGATGGTGAGACGTCCTTCCCTTACTTGCACGAAAGTCTTGATGAAGCTGTGTACTTGCCTACTGTGAACGATGCGATTCCCACCCTCAACCGCACTGCTGGCGCCGACGCCGTGAACATAATTTCTAAAGATTTCGTCCCTCTTGGAGCCAGATTTGTGTTCATCAACCTAAATGACGCCCGGGAAGGAGAATCTAGGCCTGATATGCTGCGCCGCCATGACGCCTTCATGCAGGAAACTGTCGCGAAGATGCCGGAACAGAACATTGTTGCTGTGTACACTGCCAACTACCCATCATGGACCATCCCGGTCACCAAGTCACGAGTGCGTCGTGCTGTGGAAGGTGCACGAAACACTCGCATGTACACTCTGGATGGACTCCGTATGATCGCAGCAAACATTTTGGTCAAGGCTGGGAACAGCTCGAGGTCACTGGCAGAGGTTACAGCCCAGAGTTCTGTGATCAACGACACATATGTGAATGCTACAATGACTTTTGACAACACCACGCTCACCCTTAATTTCAACTCGAAGGCTGGCTACTGGTTCTTTGGTAAGTTATATTGTTTAATTACATTATTATTAAATACTCTTTTAAGATCAAAATCAAAAGTAATTTATTCCAATGAGTCTGAGAATCAGTACTTTCTGAATGTCAAAAAGATTAGGGGACAACTAAAGAAACAATGGATGTCTGTGTGAAAGATAGCTAGAAAGGGAGTGACTACAGAAATGACTCGCATTGTCGTGGAGTTGCGGATACCAGCTTGTATTACCTATATTTTTATTACAGTCACTTAATGTTCCGCATCATTCTCACATCTGTAATTTCAACATGAATGAAGTAACCAATATTTTGTAACCATATTTTGATTTAAGGGAGTGTCCGTGAACTTTCTTGCCTGTTCTTCTCCATAGGTATATACCTACTACGCTTTGTAATGGGCAACTAGCTTCATCTTTCTGACTGACCAACTCCTTGACAATTCAAAAGTACCTGTAAGGTTTCTTTTAAATAAATGCTTTTAGTCGAGTTGAGTTACAAGACTGACAAAATATCTGAAGTGATTAATTAAATCAAATTGACTATTAGGGGGCTTTGATAGTTGATAGAAAGAAAATAAGATTAAAAGATTTTCATGTCAGCTGTTAATCATAGAAAGATAAAAAATAACTTTTACTAGAGATTTACATTAAGGAGAACATTATCTATACATAACATACATAATCCGTCTGTAACGTTTCCCTTACTGCGACACAGGCCATACAGTAGGAAGTGGGCCATAATCCACCAGGCGGGCCCAGTGCGGGTTGGTGGATGTCACATGTCTTCGAATTTGTTGATTCTTGGACATGCTGTGTTTCCTCACATTGTTTTCTTTCACCCTTTTGATAGCAGTAGTGATGAAATTAAACACAAAGTAAAGCCTGCGTTCGAACTCACAACCTACAACTCGTAAGTTGTGGCCGTTACCACTGGGCCACCACTGCTCCCTAACTGTTATCTATACTTATTATAAAATATTAAAGTCGTTTTTTGTGTCTGTTTGTGTGGCCGCATTGTTCTTCTAAACTATGCAACGGGTTTTGATGCGGTTTTCACTATCATTTAGAGAATTTGTTCCGGAAGGTTTATAATAAATTAATGTTCAACTTATATAATATAGAAACCTTCATGTTTTTTCATGTCGTAAAAACCGTGCGAAGCAGGGCCAGGTCGCTAGTAATTGTATAAAACAGAAAATACACGGTGCTACTTTGGTTTTTTTTTTCAAAAATTTCATGTAATTATGTTTCGGGTTTAGTACAATAATGGACAATATAGTCAAACACATAATTTTTAACATTTCTATGGTGTCTGCTAATTGGTGCACGATGGGCTAAATCAGGGACCTCTTTGGTTACCCATTGATTGAAAGAGTTTTCGATACAGTTTTTCTAAGCAGTTAATCAAAAACCCATACAATGTGGGTAAGCTTGAACTCTCTTTAAAACGGTAACAGTGTAACAGTTCAACTCGGAGCAATGTAGGTAATATGATCTCTCGATGATGGGCATACGTTGCAAATTGCTAATTTTAGTTACCCGTACAAAACCCTTATGTTATATAGGTTATTTTAATGAAGGGGTAACCCTTTCACTGGATTTCAAGTATAGAACCCATTCAAGAAGGGATAACCCTTTTACTGGGTTTCAAGGCTAAAACCCATTCTTACACATGATAAAGGTAAACTCATAAATGGCTTACCCCTTCGAAACTCTTGCCGAGTTTGTACGGTCCCTGATTTAAATATGTTGCATAAGAGAAAAAACTAACAAGATATCTCTAGAAAATGATTGATCTTAGCATAGATTTAACTGAAGTAGAGTAGACACTTTGGCATTAGTCCAAATGCAAAGCCGAAGGGAGGAGGGTTTAATCAACAAAAACCGGTCAAGTGCGTGTCAGACCCCGCTCAATGAATGGGTTCTGTAGTTGGGATGAAGAAAGAAGAGAAAGAATTATCTAAAAAAAAAGTAGTTGAAAAACATGTTCTCCCATACATTTCAACTGCAAATGTAAGTTTGTATGTACAGTATTCAGAGATTTATCATGTTATTTTAAAACCATAGACTTCTTGTAGGTTTTCCTGTATAAGTGTAGAACTATTTTCTGTATTTTTTTCAAAATTTTAGGCTCAGTAGTTTCAGTAGTCTGTTTGTGGTCAATTTTCGTGTATTTTCATATAAGTACTCAGAACTTTAAACAATTTATTTTAAATTTATAAGAAAAATCTGCTGTTCCCTACATTTATGTTCGCATAATTCGTCAAAATGTAGGGAACAGCAGTTTTTTTTGCAACTTTAGTTTTGGTCCAATTGTAAAAGTTATAATAATGAATAGGTAATATAAAAGGTTGTGAGTTGATTATGTTAACCCTTGTACTTATATTATAAAATTAATCTTGCTTGGTAACATAAATTATAACTTTTATAACAAATCAAATAATTTTATATACCTTTAACATATACAACAAAAATTCTTTACCATTATTCTACCATAACAGGCGTACAAATATCTATATCTATTATAATACAGCAAAAGAGTTTGTACGTTTGAACGCGCTAATCTCCGTAACTACCAGCCGGATTTAAAAAAATATTTTTGCATATGGTAACCCAATTCTTGAGGAAGATTATAGGCTATTTAACATCACGCTACGGCCCTTAGGAGCCGAGTAAAAAGGAAAAAAAAGCGTCGGGTGAAACCACGAGGCACAGCAGTTCCATATGACATAATAAGTATGTGATGTCACTATCTAATTAATTGTCGATTCCATATCTAGGCCATCAGTGATAAGGGGCATTTAAGCATTATTTATAACTAGAGACCCGCCCCTGCTTCACGGATGTAATGGCGACATATGTCAAACATCGATTTTTCTATGCTGTATCCATAGACGTATAAAAAAGGAGGACTCCGCGCCACGCATATCGAAAGTGAAGCACCGTACCGATCTATGTGTGCGTGATTTGAGTACCTGCAAAGACGCCGTCGCTCGTGTCACGTAATGGCGGCCGGTCGGCATACTATGATGTAAATGTGTGCGTGAGGCGTGTTTGTACAAACGGTTCCGGCAGACTTACATGTGCTTCACTTTCGATATGCGTGGCGCGGAGTCCTCATTTTTTATAAGTCTATGGCTATATCTAAGTTAAATGTTAAGGCGAAAGCGCCAGGGTAGATCGCGAAATTCTAAATTTCTTACGTTTTTTGCAATTTGCAAGTCCGTATACGGTTGTATGTTGATCTAAATATGATTCGCGGCCGTATCAAATATTTATTTAAGTATAGAGTTTATAATCATATAAAAATCATCGTCAGGTTGAAAATCTTAGGACGCCGTCTACTGCAGACTACGGGGCGTAGTGGTGGTCCAGTAACGTCCCCGACTTACGAGTTGTAGGTCGTGTATTCGTACTTTGTGTAAATAATTTCACCACCGCTGCTCTCAAATCTGTGAAGGAAAACATGATGAGGAAACCGGCATGTCCTAGAACCAAAAATTCGAAGACATGTGACATCTACCAACCCGCACTGGGTCCGCGTGGTGGATTACGGCCCACACCCACTCACAGAGAGGAGGCCTGTGTCCAGCAGTGGGAACGTTATAGGCTGATTATGGTCTACTACAACGGGGGGGGCCTTGGGATCTTGCCAAGAATGGTCAGTTCATGGCCCCGACCGAAAAAACTTGAATTGAATGAATTCATCATCAATCATTCATTCAAAGAATTGAATTGAATGAATTCATGCCACTTCTGAATTCAGCTAATTCAGAAGTGGCATGAATTCATTCAATTCAATTCAAAATTGTTTTAGATAGGATAGGATTTTAGCGTACTCTATTACTGTTGTAGATTATAAAGTAGACCTCCGCGAAATAGAGTACAGTCCGCTGAGTGAGCTGAGCTTTGCATTTGTGTGAGTGCACATAGATAGTGTAGGTGTGACGTCCGGCATTGAGCGCGATTCGTCCTTTGCTTGGTTTAAAACAGGTTTATACTGCTTTTTAGCAATAGGCTTTTGTCCTTTTAGTACGAGAGGCCATGACCAAAACCATGTCGCATCGTCATAAAACGTAAAACGATAAGACGATTGAAGATTTTGTCTTACGTCAAACGATAAGACAAAAATTTTGTCATGGGCTCTCGTGCCATTTTGGTGATCACTCATACAAATGCAAAGCTCATCTTACGCCTCGCGGACTGTACAACGAGTCAGGTGTGTGGCAGAACGATGAACCTATGACTAATATCTCTCTTCTTCTCCACAGATACTGTCGTCCTGACCATGGGAGCTGAAACCGATGTCTTGTACCCAACTGATGAAGGAGTGTTTGCTATCCTTGGCTTCTCCTACCGTTGTGCGCAGCATGTTACCTTCACTAGCATAAATGAGACTCAGACCTACTCTATCAGCTTTGAGGATCTGAAGGTATGCTTCATAATATCTCATTTTTTAGGGTTCCGTACCTCAAAAGAAAAAAACGGAAACCTTATTTTTTTTCCGACAGACGGGCAACGAAGTGATCCTATAAGGCTTATAGGATCACTTCGTTGTCCGTCTGTCTGTCTGTCTGCATGTCGGTCTGTCAAGAACCTTTTTCTCAGGAACGCGTGGAGGTCAATCAATCTGCCTAGCCTTTTCCCAACTTGGGGTCGGCTTCCAGTCTAACCGGATGCAGCTGAATACCAGTATTTTACATGGAGCGACTGCCTATCTGACCTCCACAACCCAGTTACTGGGTAATACGATACCCCTTGGTAAGACTGGTTGTCAGACTTTCGGGCTTCTGACAACCCGTAACGACTGTCAAAGATCCACGAATAACAGCCGGGACCAACGGCTTAACGTGCTTTCCGAGGCACGGAGGAATCTCGCTATGTAAAGATGGTCACCCATCCACTGACCAACCCCGGCAAGCGTGGCTTAACCTGACGGATCGACCCGTGCGGCTGTTATTACTTAGCCACGAGCTCCTCCACGAGGGATCAAGTTGAAATTAATAAAAAAAAGTTATCAAATACGTAGGTCTATGGTCCCTTGAAGTCCTAAAAAAATCAAGCTTCTATGTCAATGCAATAAAAAATCCGGGAATTTATACACATTTTGATACTCGCAAGTAAATCAAAACCTATAGGGTACTTCCCGTTGACTTAGAATCATGAAATTTGGCAAGAAGTAAGGTCTTACAGCACAAGAAGTAAAGGAAAAAGTCCGAAATATTATAACTTACATAAGAAAAAAAAAATGTTGGAATTACAATGTTAAGTTTGTTTTTGGGATAATTTCCTTTCAGCTACGGAACCTTGAAAGTAGTTGTAAAATATTGTAGTTGAAAACATGTTCTCCCTTACATCGATATCAATAAGTACTCCAACTGCAAATATAATATGTTTGCAATCGCATAAAAAAATAATAAACCTACAAATTAACTATTTTCGGAATTTTTCCTACTTCTTACCAAATTTCATGATTCTGGGTTAACGGGAAGTAGGGTAGTTTTGATTTATTTGCGAGTAAAGTATAAATGACTGTATTTTTTATTTCGTTGACTTAGAAGCATGATTTTTTTAGAGCTCCAAGGGACCATATACTTACGTACTTATTTGATATTAATTTCAACTTTATACCTCCACACGTTCCTGAGAAAAAAGGGTCTCGACAGACTGACAGACTGACAACGAAGTGATCCTATACAACGAAGGGTTCCATTTTGAGGTACGGAACCATAAAAACATAACTGGCATTATAATGGGTTTAATATACAGTTAAATACCTCTGCCAACGCCCTTGGGGATAGCAGGCGTGATGTTATTTTATGTTTCTAATTACCTTTTGGAGAATTAATTAATATATTTTATAGTGTAAAATAAATAATTACATAATCGCCTTTTTACGATACCCAAGAGAGACTTTAACAGTAACTAAGTAGGGGAGACTGGGGTTGGTTGACCATAGGGGCAGGCTGACTAATAGGGAATAACTTCTAAAATAGTCGTCGTAAAACGATGTCCATCATATTTATGAGTTTAAAGTAAGGTGACGCTCAATTACGTGTCTCGGTGCGCTGGAGACGGACGCATTTTAGGAGCAACGGCGACATTTAATAAAATCAGGGGAGAACTTAAATTTTTTGACTGCAATATATATCGTAAGGTTTGTAGTTTTGACTATAGGGAATTACGGGTAATAAACTGTAGATTAAGGCTACTCTTTCGAAAAAAGCTTAAAAACAGCGTGCAGATGAAGCAGTTTTTCGCCGGAACCTACAGAGAAATTACATCTGAAAAAAATTGTTAGTAATCTACATGATATGAATCGTAATTTGGTTTAGTCATAATTTTTCTATCGGTATCACAAAATAAGAAAAAAAAAACCCAAATCACCTCCAAATCGTTAAGATGAAACCATTTTACTCCTTCATTTTTTATCAAAAGAATATAAAAAAAATATCTACTACTTTGCAATACAAACGAAAATGATTTGGTTTTGTTACTTTTTAAAAACATGTATATTTTTTATTATAATAAATTAAAAATGCGTCTAATTTGGGACAGCGCTCCTTGATGGGCGAGTCCTATTACTGGCTGGACGTACGACGCGTTGCGAGAGCTCAGGCCAGAATGCGCAAGCTAACTAGTCAAGGTCATTGGCGTATAGTTCGGCCTTAATGCCACATATTTGCTTTATTAATGTAATGAGTCGTGTCCACGGACTCCGATTTACAAAATGGGCGAGCGGGGATGGTAGGCCAACACGTCTTCGGGGTCGGTTGACTTATACTTACTAACGAGTTTAGTTTTGGATCTCATGTGATAAATATTTTGTTTCTATAAGTTTAGTAGATAGTATTCAGTAACAAGTACTTACATGACTTACTTTATAAAAAAGTGTTTTAATTAACAAGTTTATTATTTTGGTATGTTATTTGATATTTTTGTGAGTTTAATGCATAGGTACAAAAAGAGGTAAGTCCTAATATACTAGGAAGGAATACTTGTGTTACCTACTTGTTTGATTACTTACAAATAAAAAACGTTAATATGTGAAGTTTTGATTTATCAGTCGTATCCAACGGTTTTTAGTATGTTCAACCTACCGCATATCGTGAGTCATCCAACGGGGTCGGGGTCGGTGTCGGGGTTGGTAGACCAACTAGACTTGTTTAAAAAAAAAACAAAAATAATCATCTTCTTACTTAGTAAGAAACTTCAAATTAGCACCATTAATAATCAATAAAATGCTCTATTTAAAACTGTTTTTTAAAGTTTTTTTTCAAATTTAGTTTCGCAGTTCTATGCAAAAATGTTAAAAACTGGTCAACCAGCCCCGGTCTCCCCTACTGTCACAGATTAATACAGATGGGACACTCCGCAAAATCATTTAAATAAAAAGCGACTCTTGCTACGACACAATAAAGTGCAATTCAGGTCGCACAACGCTTATTACCTACAGTTATATTCACCTACAAGTTGCCTCTCTTTCTATCGCGTAACTCTTATACCTTCTGACTCGTTAGGGTTGTCTTCTTTTACGACGCGGCGCGTGAGTGAGTATCGAACTAACGTGCGAGCCGGCCGGTGCGCGGCAGCCCACACTGCATTGACGCAGTGAGATGAGCCCACCGCGTATTTGTAGCTTCATACCTAAACTGCGGAGTTCCCCATCTGTATTAATCTGTGGTACTATATATTATAACGTAACATCACGGTTGTATACCTTGAAGGGTTAGGCAGAAGTGTACCTACCTATAGGGTACCCAAATTTCGACAGTTACATTTTTAGGGTTCCGTGCCAAAATGGTAAAAAGGAACCGTTACGGTGCGATTCAGTCTGTCTGTCACAGCTGGATATCTCAACTACTAATGCTATCAACTTGAAATTTGGGACAGTTTCAGATGACGTTTACCAACTATTTTGCAAATAAGAAAAATATTTTTTTTTTTCCAACGGGACTAAAAGGGGTCTTAAAAATTCAAAGTAGGTCTACTAGGACATGTGGGATATCATGAAAGAGCGTTGTTTACACATTCTCAAACATTTTTTTGGGCCGCATAGTTTTCGACTTTTGATGATAAATGTAAAAAAAAATACCGTATCTCCGAAGTTTGTATATAGAAAAATCTGAAATTATTCTATGTGATAGAAGTTTATGTAAAGATTACAGGAAAAATAAAACGATGTATCTAAATAGCACACTTTTTCAGAAATCGGAACGAAACCCCCGGTGCGCGAGTCCGAGTCGCTCTTGACCTTCTTCTGACTTGAAGTTCTTTTTACAACTTTGACCTCCCCTGTTATTATCTCTGCGGGGAACATAGCTTTAATTTTCCTGTTCTATTATTAAAAAAAAAACACTAAACAGCATTAATATAATCATCCACAGATCCAGCCATACTTTGAGAGCAACACAACTCAAGAGTTTGGCGACTCTTTCCACTGCGTTGGATTCTTCTCTGCACCCATCTGGGCAGGGCTCATGGTGGTCTTCATTCTCCTGGCCATCACCTTTTACGGAATCATGATGATGCTCGACATTAGAACCATGGACCGTTTCGATGATCCCAAAGGCAAGACCATCACGATTAATGCGGGAGAGTAAGTTTGAGATAAGAAACGATGTTTTAAGAGTTAGTGAGAGAGCAATCAACCTTTATGGTCAAGAACTTTTTTTTTTGTATTTTCTGCCAGCCTGTTTTGAGACCTTTTTGGATGTCATGTATTTTCTGTGAAATTTTTGAAGTATAGAATCGTTTGAGTAAGCGCAGTAATTTTTTTGTGGGACTGTTTTCTTTTTTTGAATATTTTTATTGTTATTGCATTTTTCGATGACTTTTTGTTGTAAAAGGTCGACTTTTCTCTCTTTCTCTCACTAAATACTAATGTGAAGTAACTAAAACATCGTATTTTTATAACAAATGACGTTTCTGTAAACGTCAAAACTGGTGCCGTAGTAAAAACAAGATAGTTCGTCTTCTGAGCTCAAATTGATTCCAAAACTATTTATTGTTGTTAATAAGAGTCGATTAAACTAAGAAATGTTTTCGATATATTTAATACGATTAGAAAAACGGTGCCTCTACGCATAGACAATAGATAAAGACTAAATCGATCAATTCTAAATTCGATTTTTGACATCGATTTTCATTTGACACTAAATTTAAAACTCGTCTAGTTTTTATTCGATGTTGAAAACGCAACTATATACTCTTACTGCGTATTTGCTTATATAAAAATTGCTTATGTATACTAATTATGTAGATAATAATGTTAAGGATGTTTGAGAACCGATAATGTGCCTACGGATACAAAGAAACTAATAAAATGTGGGTGTGAAATAATAATTATAAATAGATAAATATATTTTGAGAATGCATATTGAGTCTAAATTTTTTTCCTTTGACCATCGAGCCGTATGATGTCAAACAGGCCGCAAAAGTCAAGCAGGCTGCACTGAAAACTCGACGGGCCCTAAGAGTAGAATAACTTTAAAACTGCCTTTATAAATCTATTCAAATTACCGGCGTAAAAATTATATTTTTTGAACTCAATATGCATTTTCAAAGTCTAAAAAATAGCCTATTTTAGAAACCATGGCCTTAACTTTTAAATAAAACGCAAGTTAACTTCCAGAAAACTACAACGATAATATTGTTCTGAGCTTGTATTAAATGCATAGTATTTATTAGACTTATAAGAACCCTGTATTTGACGAGACTTTTGCTAACATCTTACTTTTAGAATCAACTTTGGGCCCGATCACAAGAGTAACTTAAAAAAAATCTCAAATAATGTTACTTATATAAGATACCTTCATAATGACGTTAACAGTCTTTAAAAGACTAAATGTCGGACGGGCCGCATGAAAAATATAATTGGGCCGCATAAATCTGACAGCGGGCCTCACTGCCTAATTCAAAAGCAAAAAGTACTCGTCAAAAAATAACGGTCTGCTCCTACTTTACATATTTGCAATCCATTCCCGATTTCCAATGACATTTCACGCAATATACGTACGTAATAAACAGCCTATAATGTTACCACTGCTGGGACTCAGGCCTGCTCTCTGTGAGGGAGTGGGCCGTAACCCACCATGCGGACCCAGTTTGGTAATAATGGATTACAAAGCAGTAATTTCGCAGTAAACCAAGGGTGTGAAAGAGTAATAAAGAAAAAAGATCCCTCCATGCTAGTGCCAATTTGACTTGTGTTAGTCCATTCCAGAAAGTTGGTAAATATATAGAAATTATAATAAAAAATGTATTTATAAGAGTTGCAACTTCTTTTTAAGTGATGTTCAAGTATTTCAATTTTTGTAGTTAGTTTTCCGTAATATTTGGCGATATTTTTTGTCATGGCAACATTACAAACCAAATGTTGGTCAGAACTGTTGGCCAAATATGACGTGGAACTCATTCGTCAGATTTTTAAATCCATGGTTTTCTTAGCTCTAAGCATAATTACACTTGTTCTTTAATTTTCATTTGTAAATAGTTTTGTTTTCGGAATTATTTTACTGTTTTTTCGAAGTATTAAATCGTGAGACCAAAATATTTTTCTTTTATTTTGTTTTTTTTTTTTTGTTAAATTTTTAAATGTGCGTTCCTAATGTACTAATAATATAGTTGAAATGTTGGTTATTGATATATGTAATAAAGCTTATAATATTGTAATGAGCTTTAGTTTCAATAATTTTCATCGACACTTTATAAAAAGAAATAATAAGCAGTGCAAACACGGTTCATATCGTCATTGATTTCAGGGGCTAATCTACCGCAGGGTACCTAGACCTACGGGGGCATCGAACGAAAATTCGTAAAATGCTGTCCACAACCTCAAGTTCTTTTGTGGGCTGTCGCATTTTGGCACCTCTCGCTCACACGGGACCAAATTTTTAAGATTATTAAATGAAAAGGCTTTTTTGAAAAATGTAGTCAATTAGCGAACTAGTAAATAATATTAATTTAATAGGCACCTAATTATTAAAACACATTTATATTGTGTTATCTATTATACTCAGCTCAAAAAGTAGGTACCTACCTATTATATGTTTTTGATATGAGTTAAATAAATGCCACAATAAAAATGTGGTTTTAATAATTACGTACCTGATAAATAAAAAAAAATATAGATATTGAGTAAATGAATATTTACTAGTTCGCTAATTGATTAAGTACCTTTTTCAAAAAATCATCTTTTCATTTAACGTTCTTAAATATTTGGTCCCGTGTGAGCGAGTGGGGTGACAAAATGCGGTAGCCTTCTTTAGACGTGTAATGTGTTTTTCTATCTATAACTAGCTGACCCTACAGACTTTGTCCTGTCTTAGCTATGAATATTCCAATGTAAACGCGAGAAGTTCCCGAAGGCGCAAGCTGAGAACATTTTGAATTGTGTAAGAAAACTTTATATTTTAAGAATTTGTGTACGATTTTTGTTGAAAAGTAAAATACCAGAATAAAGTTAAAGTAAAAAAGTCTAAAATATGAAAAAGATTAATAGGAGCTAACAAATTTGAAAAAAGAAAATTGTTTTGAGTATGAATGTCGATGGCTTTAGGAGTAGGTTAAGACCAAAGAAACGATGGATGGACTGCGTGAAAGATGACATGGCTAGAAAGGGGATGACTACTGAGATGACGACTAATAGAGAAGTATGGAAGAAAGGGACATGTTGCGCCGCTACCCCAAATAAATTGGGATAGTGCGTTTGTATTTGTATCAAATCTCCACATATTTAGTATAGTTTTTTTAGTAAATTAACTCTGTAACAATAAACTGTTTAGAAGTTTCTTTCATACTAAGCTTGTCCTGCATCCGTTCTGAAGTGGCAATTGATTTTTATTTTACAATACTACATAGCTGACCCGCCAGACGGTGTCCTGTCAAATTTGAATAAATCGAACGGCGGGAAAACAACTGATTATAAAATTAATTTGAATTTGGAATTCTAATAGAATGAAAGATCGGGAATCTTTAATTCTATTACAGCCCTGTTCAAATGTTTTGTGAAAATTAATTTTCTTCATATTTTTTTTGTGACTTTTACTATATTTTAATAGTTATTCTGCTATTCGGGACGAAGAAAAATACAACAAATCAAAAACCATGAAAATCCGTTAAGCCGTTCTCGAGTTATAAGTGTTCGAACAAACCCGACTTTGTTTTATATATTAAGATATGTATATATTTGTGGCGGCATCTACATCGCCACATATGAACTACGCATCAATGACATGACGTCACGCAAACCTGCATCGCGCAATTAGAGTTTACCACGCGATTAACATATATACAACGTCCCGACATCAACCGTCGGGCAGTGGCCCACCAGACACAATACCCGTCTGGTCGGAGGATCCTCCCTTTTCAATAGAGGATGAGTGAACTTTACACCCTGTTCCTCATGCCTCTAAATTGGTGACCCCGACGTGATAAATTGGTGACCCCGACGTGATAAAAAAAATAAAAAAAATGTATACTGGGTGTAATTTTAATCACCGTTATCCTCATAAGGGGTCATTGTACTCATCATTATAAACAACTTTTACTATGGGACCAAACCTGAAATCGCGAAAAAAAAATCAGCTGTTCAGTAGATTTTGACGAATTATGCGAACATAAATGTACTGAACAGCTGATTTTTTTTTCGCGAGTTCAGGTTTGGTCCCGTAGTAAAAGTTGTTCATAATGATGAGTACAATGACCCCTTAAGAGGATAACGGTGATTAAAATTACACCCTGTATAAGTAGTATAACAGCCATCTCGTTACCTTAACACAAGCATTAGGTTGCTTAGCTTGGGACTAGATGGCGTTGTGTGAAATGTCCAAGGATATTTATTTATTATTATTTAATGTATCGTGTTTAATGCGAATAGTGTGGATGGCATATACAAACCTAACGCGAATCGTGTATGTGAAGATCTGTTTTCTCCCAAATTTTCTCTCTAATTAGCATTGATATAAATTAGAGGAAGATAATTTTTGCGGTCCACGTCGAGGAACGCGAACCATATTTTCCTAATTTACCTATACATCAATGCTAATTAATAGTTGCAATTTTTCGCCAAATCACAGATTTAGTCAGGTCTTAGTTTAGAAGATATAAATGAGTTTAATTTTTAAAGTATAAATAAAATCAAGAGCTAGATCGAAGAGTTTACTGAGTGAGAACACAGATCTTCGCTAGGTGCCCTAGATTCTGAGATTCAATTTGGGTCAAGCTGGGGAGATCCTCCCCAGATCGGCCACCTATAAACCCTTATAACTTTGAACCAGTGACCGACTTAGTCTCTGATATTTGGCGACCAATTTCGACTAATTAGCGACGACTAATTTTTTGTGTTATCAAAACTAAAAATCTCTGATGGTGGCGATGCCAGTGTCACTCAGCAGAGCATGGGTAAACGAGACAGACGATTCAGAGTTTCAGTTAGTAGGATCAGTAAAAAAAAAAACCGGTCAAGAGCGAGTCGGACTCGCACACCGAGGGTTCCGTTCCGATTTCTGAAAAAGTGTGCTATTTAGAGACATCGTTTTATTTTTCCTGTAATCTTTACATAAACTTCTATCACATAGAATAATTTCAGATTTTTCTCTTTGCAAACTTCGGAGATAAGGACGGGGGAACGGTATTTTTTTTTACATTTTTGATCAAAAGTCGAACACTGTGCGGCTTAAAAAAAAAAAAAAAAAATGTTTGATAATGTGCAAACAGCGCTCTTTCATATGATACCCCACATGCCCTAGTAGCCCCACTTTGAATTTTTAAGACCCCCTTTGAGTCCCTGTTGCAAAAAAAATACATATATTTTTATTTCTTTCTTATTTGCAAAATAGTTGGATAAACGTCATCTAAAACTGTTCCAAATTTCAAGTTGATAGCATTAGCAGTTCTTGAGATATCCAGCTGTGACAGACAGACAGACCGAGTCACACCTTAAGGGTTCCTTTTTTACCATTTTGGTACGGAACCCTAACTAGTAGGACTCAGGATCCGGAACTCCTCGTTACATGGTACACCTATATCATAACTATCTGAAAACATGATAAAGTTCAGACGCCAGCAGGTCAAACCACCCGAAACTGTCAATTTTTCCCAATCAACCTTGAACCTAATGCTATAGCGGTAAAGGTGAAAATCTATTAAAGAAAGGAGAAGTTGCAGCGTCCATAGAAAATTACCCCACGTCCGACAGCTGAGAAAAATATCTCAAAAAATAGATAAAAATGAGTAAGTATAAAAACAAATGATAAATTTATTTAATATTAAAACATGTCAAATACATAAAACCAGATTACAAAAAACTTTACGTCATCAGAAGTCCACAGTCCCTAGACGTTCCCGGCGCAAAGGAGCCCATGACACTTGCAGCGTTTCCGCGCTGAATTGCCAGGGCTAGCCTCTGCACCAGGAAACAAGTAAGTATTATTAAATTGCATACCTCCGATAGCCATCCTTACTGGCTATCATACTTATAAATTGCTCCAAATATTCTTTCAGGCGCAGTAGGATTACTTATCTTAAAAATGTTTGACTTTCAATCATGCAATACTAGACCGAGAGGTGACAGGATTTTTCATAACGATCATGGATACGGTTAGATTTACTTCGATGGGTTGTAGAGTAGTCCCCTAATGCAAATGACGTCGGTCTGCCTGCTCTGAGTGGTTGCAACTTCGAGTTATAGCGCTTACAAGAGGCGTCATTGTTGCGTTAATTTTGTAGATTATAGCTAAGACTTATATTTACTTATTTCTAACATTCTATATTTTTTGAGTTTGGGTGGTGCTCGGCGCAGGTGTAGGGTGGGGGTACGACACCGGCCGGCGTGCACTTGAAAAATTCGCCTATTGTCCCCTTTTTCGATGTATTTTTTAGGCTTTCTTCACAAATAAGCGTCTTGCATATACAACGATTGCTCTGAAATACAACCACTGAGAGCCGGCAGACCAAGTCGTTTCACCTGTGGAGACACCATACTTCGAATGGGTCCTAAAACTGGCCATTTCTCTTATCGTTTTTTTTTCCAACAATGTTGCGCGCATCATAGCTCTGAAATGCAACCACTCAGAGCCGGCAGACCAACTTGTTTCATCTGCGGAGACGCCATACTTTCAATGTGTACCAAAACTGACCATTTCTCTGATCGTTTTTTTTTCGCAACAATGACGCCTCTTGTAAGCGCTATAACTCGAAGTTGCAAGTTGCAACCACTCAGAGTAGGCAGACCGACGTCATTCACATTAGGGGACTACTCTATAACCCATCGAAGTAAATATAACCGTATCCATGATCGTTATGAAAAATCCTGTGACCTCTTAGTCTATACCTACTACTCTAACGACCATAAAAAAACCGGTCAAGAGCGAGTCTGACTCGCGCATCGAGGGTTCCGTTCCAATTTCTGAAAAAGTGTGCTATTTAGAGACATCGTTTTATTTTACCTGTAATCTTTACATAAATAGCCTCCCTTGTCTGTCTACAGTCTGGTGTCAAGGACCACCAACTTTCCGCTTGTGCAGAGGCGTCTCTAGTGTATGTAGCGCCCGTGTGCAATCATTACCCTAGCGCCTCTAGTAAGTGCGCGGTCAAAACGGAATGGGTATAAAGGTACATTTTGGAACCCGCAACCCCTTTTTTTTTGTTGATGGGAAATCATCAAATGACCTCTCCCGCTCTGGGTGGAGCGGAAGGGCGTGTCAGACTTTTAACCCCCGTTTCCATGAGCGTAATAAAATCGCGGTTGGATTTTATCGCGCACTGGATTTTCAACTCTCGTTGTTGAGCTGAGTCCGTGTCAGGTTGTAGCTGGATCAAAATATGATACGCGACAATAAAACATACATTTTAAAATGACATAATTTTAATCATAAAATCATCAATACATCTCTTTAAGTTAGATTTCGTGTAGAATCGTAGAACGAACGAAATCTAACGAAGTAACGAAGAGAGTGCGGGACACGGTGCGCAGCCGTGTGTGAGTGTGTTCATTCATAACGACCCGAAGGCACTGCAAAGCATTTCTATTTATTAGTAGGTACAGATAGCGCGCGAGTTGAATGCAGTCGGGGTCTGAGGTAAAGAGCGGGAGCATCTCCCCCCGCTATCCGCACGCCCCTCACCTAACGCGCCTGCAGCCTGCAGTGTAGTGTAATTATAATTAGGTCACAGCACTACCGCATTCCTAAGCTCTGCATTCAACTCGCGCGCTATCTGTAGGTAATTATAATTAGATACCTATGTTCATTGTTTGCTTTATTTTTGTTGACTACTTTGGGGAATCGTTAGTGAATGTACAGACTAGTAATGCGTTTTTTGAAAATTTCTTTACAATGCCAATATCTCAACATATTAGAATAATTATCTCGAAATTTAGGGCTTGTAGAAAAAATGTAGTAGATACGTCATACACAAGGTCTTGACAGCTTTTTCAATTATCCTAAATCTTTATACTAAGAACACATTGACTACTTGATTAAGCGATGTGTGATTAAACAAAACTACTTATGTATTTTTTTTTTGAAATAAAAAGTTTTTTTTTTTTTTTTAACTTCAGTGGTATCAATAATGTACCTACAGGTAACTGATAAGGAATGTATGGTCCAATTGGCAATATATCTTTATCGCGCGTGATATTAGAGGCAAACCGCCCGACCGATCGACGCGACGCGTGTTCGTTTCAACCGCGCGGCCATGGCGTTAAAAAAAAAAAACTATGCCAACATTTTGTAACAATTTGTAAAAGTTGACTCCCAAAACCACAAATTTGTCAAAGCTATGGTTAAAAAGTTAGAAGGGTTTGAACGTGGCCGCGCCATCGAAACGCGGAGAACCGCGCGGCCACGGAGATCTCAGAAACTAAGCATTGCACAGACCTGAAATATTGGTAAATAACAGATGCAATTTGTAAACAATTTGTAAAAATATAGGAAAAAAAACCTAGGTTAATATTTTAGGAGCTGTTAGACTAACACCCCGTGGCCGCGCCATCGAAACGGTGACAAAAACGTGATAGCCGATATCTCGCTGAAAAAGCATCGCAGACGTCTAGAGTTTTTTTTGTAAAACCCAGATTTGAATTTGTCAAAACTTACAAAAATGCAACAAAAAATACTAGGTTTATATTTCAGGAGCTGTAAGACTAGAACCCCATGGCCGCGCCATTCAAACGGTGAAAAATATGTTATCACCGATATCTCGCTGAAAAAGCATCGCAGAGGTCTAAAGTTTTTTGTGAAACCTAGATTTGAATTTGACAAAACTTGTAAAAATACAACACAAAATCCTAGGTTTATATTTCAGGAACTGTAAGACTAAAACCCCGTGGCCGCGCCATCGAAACGGTGACAAAAACGTGATAGCCGATATCTCGCTGAAAAAGCATCGCAGACGTCTAGAGTTTTTTTTGTAAAACCCAGATTTGAATTTGTCAAAACTTACAAAAATGCAACAAAAAATACTAGGTTTACATTTCAGGAGCTGTAAGACAAGAACCCCATGGCCGCGCCATTCAAACGGTGAAAAATATGTTATCACCGATATCTCGCTGAAAAAGCATCGCAGAGGTCTAAAGTTTTTTGTGAAACCTAGATTTGAATTTGACAAAACTTGTAAAAATACAACACAAAATCCTAGGTTTATATTTCAGGAACTGTAAGACTAAAACCCCGTGGCCGCGCCATCGAAACGGTGACAAAAACGTGATAACCGATATCTCGCTGAAAAAGCATCGCAGACGTCTAGAGTTTTTTGTAAAATCCAGATTTGAATTTGTCAAAACTTACGAAACTCCAACAAAAAATACTGGGTTTATATTTCAGGAGCTGTAAGACTAGAACCTCAGGGCAGCGCCATTGAAACGGTGAAAAAAACGTGATAGCCGATATCTCGCTGAAAAAGCATCGCAGAGGTCTGAAGTTTTTTGTAAAACCTAGATTTGAATTTGTCAAAACTTGTAAAAATACAACAAAAAATCCTAGGTTTATATTTCAGGAGCCGCGCCATTGAAACAGAGAAAAACACGTTATCGCCGATATCTCACTGAAAAAGCATCGCAGAGGTCTGAAGTTTTTTGTAAAACCTAGATTTGAATTAGTTAAATTTTTTACAAATACAACAAAAATCCTAGGTTTACAAAAAATCGTATTTCACCGTTTCAATGGCGCGGCTCCTGAAATGTAAACCTAGGATTTTTAGTTGTATTTTTACAAGTTTTGACAAATTCAAATCTAGGTTTTACAAAAAACTTCAGACCTTTGCGACACTTTTTCAATGAGATATCGGCGATAACGTGTTTTTCACCGTTTCAATTGCGCGTCTCCTGAAATATAAACCTAGGATTTTTCGTTGTATTTTTACAAGTTTTGACAAATTCAAATCTAGGTTTTACAAAAAACTTCAGACCTCTGCAATACTTTTTCAGCGAGATATCGGTGATAACGTATTTTTCACCGTTTCAATGGCGCGGCCATGAAGTTCTAGTCTTACAGCTCCTGAAATATAAACCTAGTATTTTTTGTTGCATTTTTGTAAGTTTTGACAAATTCAAATCTGGGTTTTACAAAAAACTCTAGACGTCTGCGATGCTTTTTCAGCGAGATATCGGCTATCACGTTTTTATCATTGTTCTTACATTGTTCTCACATGTATATTTTCAATATGAACGATGTAACCAATATTTTGTAAAATATTTGATTTTAAAAGAGTGTCCGTGGAGTTTCTTGCCCGTTCTTCTCCATAGGATCTACGCTTTGGAATGGGCAATCTAGCTTCATTTTTCTGACTGACCGACCCAAGACCGACCCTTTGACAATTCAAAAGTGCCTGTAATTGGTTTATTTGAAATAAATGCTTTGAGTTTGAGTTTGAGTTTGTCACCGTTTCGATGGCGCGGCCACGGGGTTTTAGTCTTACAGCTCCTGAAATATAAACCTACGATTTTTAGTTGTACTTTTACAAGTTTCGACAAATTCAAATCTAGGTTTTACAAAAAACTTCAGACTTCTGCGATGCTTTTTCAGCGAGATATCGGCGATAACATATTTTTCACCGTTTGAATGGCGCGGCCATGGGGTTCTAGTCTTACAGCTCCTGAAATTGTTACTGTTGGGAATCGAACCCAACAAAGCACTCTGCATGCGGTCTACACCCGCAGGAGGCAGCGTGATCATCGCGTCATCGGCAAGCTGAGGCGCGGCGCGGCGGCGACACGGCTCGGCCCGATGACCACTCGCGTCCACGGACTCCACCGCGACGGACGACACTCCTCTCTTAAACTCAACGATTATTAATTGTTTGTCCGGGAAGTTATATATTGTTATATTAGACGGCAATATACCAGCCTTATTTGATACAGTCCGCTTTTCATTGCTCCCCGCGCTAACAGTTACAAAATGTTGGCCTAGTTTTTTTTTTTAACGCCATGGCCGCGCGGTTGAAACGAACACCGACGCGCGACGCGACGAACGGCGCGACGGCGCGCTAGATTTATCACACGCTGCACGCATGTCGCGTAAACATAAATTATTGGCATATTTATTATTACCTATCTTTATTTATTTAGAACCGGTTTATTTTTTTAGTAGTCTCAACTTTAAAAAACTAACGCTTCTTAGAAAAAACAAAATTAAATAGGTTATGCAAAAAAATTAAAAAATCAAAGACATGTAACATCTGCCAACCCGCACTGGGCCCGCGTGGTGGATTACGGCATTACGGCCCAGTCCCTTTCACTGAGAGGAGGCCTGTGTCCCAGCAGTGGGAACATTATAGGCTGATTATGTAAGGTTATGCAAAGTATTAGTAAACGACTAATACCTACTCCAATAATTTAATATTTACGCGATGTGCGTATACCACCTAAAAGTAAATAACAGCGTTCTGGGGTATGAATAAAAGTCACAAATCACAAGGCAAATCTAAATCCAAGTCCGTAGCATAGGTCAATAGTGTCAGAAATATTACAATATACCTACCTAATTATTATTTAGCAAACCAATAAGGACGCACGCACAAAGTAATTGACTAACACTGACATCAAACAAAAGTCTCGAACGAACCCCACCGCCCCGCGCGGGGTGTCGCGTGTCGGACGTCGGTGTCGGCGAGTACATGCACACACACTAGCGCATCGTGAGTGAGCAGTGCCGCCCCGCGTTCTCCCAACTGCTTGACGCGAAAGTACTCAATCCGTAATCCTAAAAATGTTGAATGAAAACTTAATATTTTTCTATTTTTTTAATAATTTGTAACTTGATTATGTTAGCTATGTTTCCGCTCGAACAATATTACAAATATTATTGTTTTTAATACAGAAAAAATAAGCTGAAAACATGTAGTTTACGCTGTCAATATGTGCGAAATGCAATTCGTTTAAAGGAGAATGGGCGCTTTTGTATGGGCTCCGTCCCCAGACTGTTTCAAGACTGTATCAAATTGAGCGATACGTCATTTTAAAGCTTATTAGAATAGCTTTATTTTATTCTATGACACCAACCACCGTACTCTTGCAATGATTACATTTTTATTTAAAAAAAATGTGATTTTCGCTTATTTTACCATCGTCCATCTCTTTTGTCTTGCGGATATCCTGGGGTATGCCTATCTATTCAAAGTGCGATGGAGCGAGATATGATCGTAGTCTTAACATAATGTGTCCTCGAGGTTATGACAGTTAGCTTATGCCATCAACAAAGAAACTCGTGCAAAGAAGATACTATGAATCTTTTTTTTTTTCTTAATAATATTATGTTTAGCATAAACAGTTTTTCGTATATACCTATTACTTTATGTAGCGTTCTTTGCGATGCAGCTACTAGTCTTGTGTTGCGCCTTTATCGCCACACCTGCACACTTGACTTTTTAACTTTTCCCTACCTCCATATCTCTACGTTGACATCATGGTGGGGCTTGCGCGTTCCGAACTCTAAGTCTGTGCCGGTAGAATTTACTTTGCCGAAACAGGTCTAGGGTGAGGAGCCAGACCAAGAGAGATACAAAAAACCGCAGGGCAGCGTGTGGCGAGCTGTTGGGAAGTAGCGACCCCACGGACCCTATCTCCCGGGAGAAGTCTTGTTCCTCACCTCTGGCGTGCCTTTATTGACCGGCTGGAGTGAGCACTGACGGGAACAGAGCTCCCACCTCATTCTTGCCTTTATTGGCCGGCTTGAGTGGAGATTCGCAAGAGCAAACGTGCTCGGAGGAAGGAAGTATTCCAGTAAGTGCTTGTAGGGATCTTGACTTGACCATCTTCCGGGCTCTGGGATTGTTCTGAAAGCCGTGGAATACCTCTCCACTCCTCAAGCACCTCAGGACATGTTGCCCCCTTGTCGCTACGTCACTATGTGCTAGCGACAGTTTCCGGGCGCCCATTATTGAGTGTGCAAGTCACCCCCTGCCATTTCATCTGTGTATTGTATAAAAACATTGGTCAGGCAGGGGCCATAATCTTTCCATAGTTCTAGGTAACCATTCCACAGCCACCCAAACCCAAAGCCCAATATATTTTGTTTCCATGTTCTGTAATAGTGCAGGACTATTACAGAACAGCAGGGGTTGTCCTTGGGTGCACTTACATAGTGCATACAGGGATAATCGTCTGTTGGTGTCTCCTCATAATTTAAAATTGTCTAAGGGGCCCCTGCGTGTTGACTTTGGCCCCTCGTACACGTTCCATCACAACACAACGTATCCAATACCTTTGAAACCATTCAAGCTAGCCAAAATCAAAGTAAAAGCAGAGGAATCAAGTCCATTTAGCGTGCCGAAGTCAAAATATACAGTGTCGAACCGATGAATGAGGAAATGATGCATGCGACTGGCGTATCGTAGGGCAATATAAATTAGCCGAACTATCATTACAATACAAACCATTAACAGCCGACAGAATGAAAAAATAAAATCACAGACCAAACACTGCTAGTATTGTCATATATCAAAGTGTATCAAAGTGAGAGGAATTTCGTAATGAACAAAAATAAAGCATGGCATTTGGAAAGTACTACCTCAAACTTAAGCAATACGGTTTAAAAAGGTTTGGTTAAAAAAGTACGCCTGGACACTTAAGCGGTTAAGTGAAAACAAACGAGTACAATACAATAGTCAGCTGTAAAAAAATTGTTCAGTCTTTATCCCTCTCGCCTCCATAATTGTTATCTCGTTTTGGTTCACCCGCCCTCTGACGTTCTTCACCCTGATACGATGACGCCTCTAGCATTTTGCGCACATGGATATACTTGCTACGTTACTGTAGAAGCTAGAAATAATATTATTAAAAAATAAAATTAAAATTATTCATGGTTCCTTCCCTGCACGAGTTTCGTTGTTGGTGTCATACAATAAAATAAAGCTATTGTTATTACCTTTAAAATGACGTATATCACATCTTGATACACCACTGGGGACGGACCCGCCCATTCTCCTTTCATTTTGGACAAGTATTTTGAAAAAAAAAATAGTCAAGAACCTAGACAAATACTGTGTAAATCCGAATATCAGCATAATATGGTGGAAATATGCTCGAATTGCAAATGATTTAAGAATTACGTTTGTATGGAGAATTCATCCTCCGCCGGCCCCTTAAAGCTTATTGCCAAGTGTTTTATACGTGCAGCCTGTGGACCACCGATATCAGGATGTTGATGGGGCTGCTCCGTTTTTGCAGTGCATCAGGTACAATGCGTTTCAACTAAGAATAGGAAAGTCAATGACCTCTAACTGTCAACTGAAGCTAGAAATCTAAGGCTTGCAAAGTTTTGTAGTGTTATCCTTATCAATTTTAGTTCTGTTTTTGGAATTTGTTTTTGTTAAAATATGTTACTGACTTTACAAATGTGTAAACGAGGTGCTATTTTGCTAAATCTTCACAATAGGGCGCAAGGTCATTCCTATTCTTAGTTGAAACGCATTGTATGTTTGCAAAAGCACGCGTCGATGGCTTCCACGCCATCGTCAAACAGAAATCTGCCTCTTTGCTCTGCAGAGTGCGGGAAAGCTCCAACTCCATCCTGAAGACCATAGCGGGGAGGTACGATTCCCCTTTGTTAGGTGATGTTGTTCGAAGATGCATTTTGAACAACAGCCTTGTAGCTAACAGTTTATAAGGTTACTAACCTGTGTACTTATAAGTTACATTTTTGTTTTTCTTTTTGCTTACTAATGGATGTTGCTTATCCGAATTAAAGATTATTTTGTTTTATTTTTTTATTTTCATAGCTAGTTATTAATAAAATCACCTCAAACCGTACTTAGATAAAACACTTGTTTGTGCAATTAACAATGTTTACTTTAAAAAATAAATCGGAATTCCCGATGCGCGGCGGGTTACCTATACCTACATCGTTTTTATCGTCTTATAAACTTAAATTAGGTACTTATACAATTACCTTACCTACTATGGAAATAATGAACGTTATACCTTATACATACATACATACATACATATATAAACTCACCCCTTCTTCCCAGGGGGGTAGGCAGAAACTACAAGAACGCCACCTACTAAGATCCTTACACACTACTTTTGCATCGTTTACGTTCTTATATCTGTGGCCTTACTCCATACTCCGACTTTTTATTAAGTATAAAAAGTCGTATTATGGAGTAAGGCCACAGATTTATGAACTAGATCGTTTTACGTTAACGATAACTTACGTCAATTTGTACGGAATAATTGTGTTTCGCATTATAGTCACCAGACGGCGCTTATTCAGCTTCATCTGGTCATACACGCCACGCCGGTTGCGAGTACTACGAACCCTGGCCTTTCTGAAGAATATCACCAATAAGGTCACTATTTACCTATGTCTTGACAATTCAAAAGTGCCAGTAATTGGTTTAATTGGAATAAATGCTTTGAGTTTGAGTTTGAGCTTAATTTTCTCCTTTGGGTAAAGAAACCTATTTGTTTTTCCAAAATGTGAACATAACAAGACAATCTAAAGAAAAAAACAGGATAGGTCATCGAGTTATCTGTGATGAGTGGAATATCCACTTAGGTATATTACCGGGAACTCTTATCTACCAGTCTCTTATCACCAAGCCAAAAGACCTATTTATGTTGCGAGAAACCAGCGCTTGGCTGTAGAATCAAAAGAGCAATCACCAGCGGTGGATGCACCATCTACGTCTGTTGCAAGAACTTTATAATTCTGAAGTTTAAAAATGTGTAGAACGCAGTGTGTTCTGGCGTTGGCAGCGCTGTACGTGGGGCTGGTGCACTCCGGGGGTGAGTACGAGGAACGTAGTTTATTTTTCACTTGCTTACAGCTTAGAGGCGGAGGATTTTCATTCTAAGAATTTTTAAAATGAACATACATCGTGGCCAACTTGTATGTGTTTTATTTTTATTACAAACGAAAAAACCAGATATTCGTCCGCATAATTGTATTATTCAGGCTTCGCTGTTTTATGGTAAATAGCATCTGCCACATCTCCACCTGTTTACTACTGAAAATGCGATCACTTTATCGCGAAGTTTGTTAGGTGTCCCACTACAAAGTAACAAATATTCTGTTTTTAGTTTTCAAGATTGACCACGATACACCCCTTTAGATAACTCTATAGATAGAAAAAAAATCAGGATGTTTCGCGAAATCCTCTGTGATCAAATCGAATTTGTAACTCGTAATTATTTGTAAAAAAATCCTCCCCCAACATATTTGTGAAAAGGCTAAGCAGATGATGAATCCATTTAAAAACTTCAAGATAATATTGATGGTATTACAATGGGAATGGTCTTAAAAATCGTCATTTACCGTATTTTAACGATACAGTGGATATGATACAACTAAATGGCGCAATTAGAATAGTGCCAAAAAAGTTATATACCTACTTCCGATGCTCGGAAGTATATAACTTTTCGGAGACCGACGGCGATGCGGAAGCTGCCATTGTCGAACAGCGTTCCGAGGTTGACAGACGGTAGGGCGTGTAGCCACTGTCCCGATTCAAATGCAGAGACAGCTAGAAGTCTTGCGCGGTGTTGGTCACTGAAAGAATTTTGAACCAAATTTTTGTGGACTCTCTGCACCAATGGAACATCGCAAAGTTTTTGACTCGTTGGTTCCTTCGGGAAGTTTTCACTGTGGCAGAGAGTTCTCCACGCCTCTATTGCGTCAGATGCACAGTGCAATTCAGGTGTTGGCGTATTCAAAATTTGAGAACACAAGTTTGTTACACTGTGCACCGACGAAAGGAAAGCCGGAAGAGCTACACTAGAAATTTTTCTTATTCCGATGCCACCAGATCTAATAGGTAAAGTGGCTTGAGTCCAGAGGAATTGTCCTCGAGGTTTAAATTTAGAATTTTTTCTAAATCATTTTTGAGGGTGGCATCCAAGTTTTCTAATATGTCCGTATGTTTCCAGATTGGGCATGTTCTGAGAATATATGTAAATTTTGGCACAAAAAGGCAATATTTTAAAATTGTGTAAGTATGCGATATGAGAATTTAATGAGCCCAATCTATTTACGTGTTCCGAAAGTATTCTTAATTTTTTTTTCCAAAAGAGGTCTAACACTCTCCTCGAGTAACGGAGCCCCTAGAAGGTAAAGTGAATCCATTTGAAGAATTTTTATTTCCGGTGAGATTTCTTGAAAATTTTGAATAAGAATTTTTCGATCACAAGTGTTGAATTTGTCAGATATATATAGTTCACATTTTCCTAAATTTACGCGGGACCCCCCAGATTGGGCAGGAGCCGCCTCAAAGCAGCCCTAGCCTGCTCCAGTCTGGGAGCCAAACGTCGGAAATGCTCCACGAAGTTCCACCGGCTGTCGAGGACGAGTCCCAGGTACTTCATCGTCGACCCGACTCCGATGTGAACCGTTATTTGGGAACCCGACGGTGGCGCATTCCGAGGACCATGAAAACACATGGCCTCGGACTTGTGCTAGTCCCAACTGCCGGATCCTCTCCACGACTGTCGCAACCCCGCGTGTCCCTAATTCGGCCGCCGCCTGGTGCGACCTCCCCTGTGCCAGGACCAGCGTGTCGTCAGCGTAACATACCACGCTGACGCCGCTAGGGAGGTCGGCGCGCAGCACCCAGTCGTAACCGATGTCCCACAAATGCGGCCCCAGGACCGATCCCTGTGGGACACCGCACGACATCTCTCGCCGGTTCCACTCTCCTTGATGACCGGGGTAGATGACGGCCCTGTCCGTCAAATAGGCCTCGACCACTCGACAGAGGTAGGTCGGCATCCGGTGATACCGGAGTGCCTCCCTGATGCAACTCCAGGGCAGGGTATTGAAGGCGTTGGCGATGTCTAGGGACACCGCCAAGACGACCCCACCCCGGGCTACCGCATCCCCCGTCGTGAGGGCTCGCACGCGCATGATGGCGTCCACCGTAGAGCGCCCCCTGCGGAAACCAAACTGGCTCTCCGCCAAATCCGGCCCCTCCTGCACCAGCCTCCTCAGCGCCCACCGCGGACCCCTCGGGGTCTGTCGGACCGGCGCACTTGAGGTAGGGGCGGAGACATCAAACCGGATGTACCGGTGATCGGAATAGGTCTCCACCCCCTCCTTGACGCGCCAGTCAATAACATGCGGCAACAGAGCGGGGCTGGCGAACGAAATGTCCACCACTGATTCGCCCCGCATTCGCACACATGTGGGGACAGAACCCCGGTTTAGGACGACCAAGGCCTGTTTCCAGAGCCTAGTCCTCCACCATCCTGCCCCGTGTGTCTGTATACCGGGAACCCCAAGCCACATTCTTGGCGTTGAAGTCCCCGAGAACAAGCACGGGAAGGGAACGATACCCGACGACGACAGTTTTCAACTCCGCAAGGGAGTTGTGGAACTCGGCGAGAGTTCGGTTCGGGGAGAAGTATGTCCCCACCACGACAATCCCCCAGAACCGTGCTGCAACGCAACCCTGTCCCCTCCTGACGGCTTCAAGGGACAGGGTACCGGCGGCGGCCGACGAAATAATGGTCAGTGAGCCGCTCAGGTCCTCCACCCAGTAATCACTGGGCGGGACAAAGTACGGCTCAGCGACCACGGCGATGTTAATCGACCACTGCGCCATGCTCTGGAGCAACAGATCCTGAGCGGCGGCGCAGTGGTTGATGTTCGCCTGGAGGAGGCGTAATGGGGCCACTACTGGCATTCCATGTCAGCCCCTCCTCCTGAGCCCCCTGTGAAGGCTCCGCCGCAGTGGGTACGGCGGCGACGGCAGTGGAGGCGGCAGCGACGGTGACTGTGGCGACGGCTGCGGCAGTGACGGCGGTAGAGGGGGCGGAGGGCTTGCCCCTGCCCCGGGCTTTAGTGGGTGGACCACAGCCCTTGCTTCCAGCCCTGTGATCGGCCGGCTTGCCAGGTGCCGCACATAGGTAGCAGTGCGGCGTGGCATTGCACGAGCCGGCCTTGTGACCGGGCTGACCACAGCGGAAGCAATGACTGCTGCGGTCACCTCCGAAGTGCATTTGGCCCCCACGTGGTTGCCCACTTGGCAACGGAAGCACCTCAGAGGTCTGGGTTCCAGCAGTTCAGCAGCGGTCGACGTCATCGCGTCAACGCCGGCTATCGCTGAAAACAGCGCTGGGGCTCCGTCTCGCATGGGGTCGCGGCATTATGCTGAGCGATGGCCGTATGTGACGCATATTTTCCTCCAACTTGTTTTTAATCAATTTATTTTATTCTGTTGTTCTTTGCGTCATGTTTACCGCAAATAAACGTATTTTTTTCTTTCAAATTCAAATTCAAAAATCTCTCACTCAAGAAAAAAAAAATTTTTCTTTCTGTTTGTAAGTTGTAATAATAAAGTATTATTGTCAACAGGAAATGAAGTGGACCAGTCCTGCAAGACGCCTGACGGCCAGGAGGGCGAGTGTGTCGCGTACTTCCTTTGCAACGGCACCAATAACACTGTGATTACTGACGGTGTCGGCGTCCTTGATATTCGGTAAGTAATCTAATTTATTTCTAAATCTTTTGCCCGCGGCTTCGACCGCGTGGATGTTGGAAAAAATCCCACGGGAACGTGCTACCGGGAAATCCTTCCTTACTCGAAACCTATGCGCAAAATTTCAGGTTTCTAGGTTCAAGGGTTTGGGCTGGGCGTTGATGAGTCTGTCAGTTTTATATAGATATAGATACTCGTTTTTAGGGTTCCGTACCAAAATGATAAAAAGGAAGCCTTATGGTGCGACTCAGTCCGTCTGTCTGTCCGTCTGTCACAGCTGGATATCTCAAGAACTACTAATGTTAGCAACTTTTGCAAATAAGAAAGAAATATTTTTGTAAAATATATGTAATGTAATATATATTTTTCATACATGTTTGTGCAACACGGACTGAAATCTTAAAAATTCCGCCTATCTAGTTTTTTACTTTGGATGAAAAATGTAAAAAAAAATACCGTCCCCCCCCCTCTTATCTCCGAAGTTTGCATAGAGAAAAATCTAAAATTATTATTCTATGCGATAGTGAATGTCAATAAATAGCACACTTTTTCAGAAATCATCAACAAAAATTACATATAATGATGGTACGGAACCCTCGGTGCGTGAGTCCGACTCGCTCTTGACCGGTTTTAATGAAGTTTTAAAGAGTTTGAAAGTTAGCGCTGTGATACCCCTGTGCCTCGGAAAGCACGTTAAGCCGTTGGCCCTGCGCCTGATCTCGCTCCGGTCGTGTCGGATTGCCGGCCCATCGGACTATGAGAGTGAACGCAGAGAGAGTGCTCCTGTGTCTGCGCATACGCCTGCACTATGACATCTCCCGCGCCGAAGGCTGGTCTCCGCTGAGATTGATCGCCATAGCCGAAATTCGGTCTGAAGGTTAAGAGTCTTATGAGCCGCAGTGGAGGTCTTTTGGCTCAGATGATGATGGCCTGCAGTCTCCGGCTTCTACAGAGTCTAATGAAAGAGTTTTCATGGATTTTCTTGCCCGTTCTTCTCCATAGGAATCTACTACGCTTTGGAATGGACAGCTAGCTTCATCTTTCTGACTGACCGACTCCTTGACAATTAAAAAGTAGCTGTAAATGGTTCCAGTAGACCCTAGATTATGATGAAACCCCTATATAAGTAAATAATTATTAGTATCACGAACACTTACACACCCACAGACAACCCAAACACACCTTCCCTCTCTACACACGCACGACACACATCATACACTCATACACACATCACACATCATAGGTGCACTCATATACACATCACACATTGCACACCATACACTTCCCCCATTACACCCTATCGCATGCGCTTACTCACGTACTATCGCTGCTGTTAAACGTTTTAATCTCCGAATTTTGTAAAACAATCTTAACGGACGAATGGATGGCCTCTACAACACAGGATTTTCCTAGCATCGGGGTCATTATTCACTAAAATTGAGCACAAATGTACTTTCATAATAACATAACATGCATTGTATTTCTTCTTCTTGCTAAATAAAATTATTATTATTATTATTGAAATAATGATGAAAAGCAGTGTCCTAACTATAACCTTACCTCCTCAGTTACCGTGACGGTCCCTGCGAGTCGTACCTGGATATCTGTTGCCTCGTACCTGACAAGAGGCCGTCAGACCAGCCCTTGAAACCCCAACCAAAACCTGACCAACCACAGGTACTTATGAGACACTACATGTTATACTTTCCAGTCGTGCCTCGGAATGCGCGATTTGTGGATCTTTCGGGTCGTCAGAAGCCTGAAATGATAACCAGTCTCGTGTTACCATAGATATAAGAAAGAAGGAGATGTGCCCAGTATGTTAAAATGTATCGGAACCCTGTGTCTCCACTTTTTCCCTTTGTCACTTTCATGATTTTAAAGACAAAGACAGTAAAATACTTGTACTTACATATGGAAAGTGATTCCATGATTAACATGGCTTCGGTTTTTACAAGAAACCACTGAACAACATTCTTATAAATTGTCACGGTCACAGTCGAAAGCGCACTAGTTCGCGGAGACGGAATTTGTACTATGAACGGCTCATACTGAGCATGTCGCGGGGACACAGATTCGCCCGCTTGCCACTTCTCCTGTTTTTCTATATTTCTATGCGCGATACGCAGTTACTAGGTTGTGGAGGTCAGATAGACAGTCGCTCTATGTAAAATACTGGTATTCAGCTGCATCCCGTTAGACTGGAAGCTGATCCTAATATAGTTGGGAAAAGGTTAGGCCCATGAGATCCCGTTAACTCGTATGCCTAGCCTTTTCCCAACTATGTTGCAACCGCAAACTATTACCACAGTTTAAACATCATACAGTCGTCCGACGAGAGCCCGAGCTGCATACGAAGTTCGCCGAACGAATTTCGGGGAACTTCGTATGCAGCTCGGGCTTCGTCGGTGACTGTAGGATGTATAGACCTCATAGTTCTAACATCTTTCGAAAAACTTTGACAATTGACTGTCTGTCGAGGTGTTAATTCTGTTGATTGTTTTAAAATAGGTGTTCAACAACATCACAGAAACTTGGGAGCCGGCTGCAGTACGTAATTTTTAATTTGTGTCTTGTGTGTTTTCGTTTTAATTTTTCTGTGAGTGAACCATCTGTGAATTATCTGTACTGTATTTTAACGTGTTGAAATCCTCACGGGTGCTTTCTGCCTTGGGGAGGACAGAGAGGTCTGTTAGACTTCTAACTCACACTGTTACTCAACTAATAGTCCTTACACAGTCATTTTACATCTCATTTTGCATTAATTACTGTCAAAATCAAAGTAAGTAACCTATTATACACGACTACGGCGAAGCAAAAAGGAGGGTTAAGATTTTGACCGGTATATATGTACATATGTATGTATGTATGTTCATCTGTTCCCTCATAACTTCTAAACTACTTATCATAATTTGACAAATGAGGTATCGTTAGAAGCGTCTTGATCGTCGGCTGGTTATAGGCTATGTAACGTCAAAATTGAATATGGCGCCCTCTAGAGGACATAAAGTCATGAACTAAAAAAAAAGTTGTTTTAATGATGCTGTGTTGGGTATCAAATGAAAGGGCTTAATTAGCCCATTTCAAAAATATATATAACGTTAGCTGTCTTTTTCTAATTTCTAATGAGAATATTTTCGGGTTTTAGTTTTTAAACTTACTTTTCATTAACCGACCGAGGAGGTTATCAATTTGATTGTATGTTTTTTTTTTATTTTGTAAGTATGTTTGTTACGCGATTACTACGACAATTATTATGAATTAATTTAGATTTTTTTGTTTGGTAGGTCATACGTCAGACGTGGTGGTCCCATATAAATTGTATTAACTTTGTTTGTGTAGTTTTTGAGTTAACTTCGATTATACGTAGGTACTTTAACCACTTTGTTTATATATCTTGAAGATGTTCTAGGTAATAATTCCTGTAACTGTTGTTCAAAATGGTGTGGGATAGGAACCATAACTAAAAAGTGAAAAATAAAAAACTTTTTTACAAAAAAAAAAAACAACCGATTTCCAAAAAAAAAAACACTACAAAGTGACAAATAACTTTAATTTTGGAAGTCGCAGTCAGTGGCAAAAACTAAAACACATAAGTAATCCAAAGACACCCGACTTCCGAAATTAAAATTATTTTTAACTTGGTAGTGTTTTTATTGGAAGTCGTTTTTTTTTTGTAAAAACAGTTTTAGGTACAACAAGGGTGCAGTTGGGTCAGCAACCTTATTATCACTATAATAAGGTTGCTTTTGGGTTCAATCAGAATCAATGACGAACAAAGATAATCTTTCAAGCGCCCCTAAGTTAAGTAATTTTATTGCACAATAGAAAACTGTTTAGGTATTCGTATAAAACAGAAAACATATACTGGACTTCAGAATTTTTTCTAACGAAAAAAATGGAAGCACCAGTATAGACAATTATAAAGTCAAATAACACAAGGAAAATCATTTGGTTTTATCTTAGGAACTTTAAAAACACAATTATCGTTCTATACCTAACCTTAAATGATCATTTCATTGTTGTTAGCCAACAAATAAAATAAAACAATGTGTTTATATACATATAATATTTTTATACACGGTCAAAAATGATTTTATCAATATTATCAACAACTTTCGAAACTTAAATTTGGATCTAAATTTAGGAAAATGTGAACTACACTCCTTTGCAAAAAAAACGGGCAGTTTGGATTTTTCTACATTATTGGTAATCATTTAGTTCTCATGAGGTTTTAATAGGCAAACTATGTTCCTGGCACATAATAAAGAGTCTGGGTATGAAAAAAAGTTAATTTCAAATTCAGAACTGTTGTTTTTAATAATAATAATCCCTTTTTCAGTTTATGACTTTTTACTTACTATTCGCGGGTTTGCGGTTAAATGGTTATCAGGCAACTAAAACTAACTTCTCGTTATTTTTATTAGAATAATTTATGTTTGTCGCATAATCCTGCCTCATTGTGACTTAAAACAGATATCTTTGTGTCGATTATAATGGCAGAAAAAGCAACAAGAGCTAGTAAAATTATAGTGCTGCTGGAAGTGGGGTGTAGCCAATGTTACGGTTCACAGCCGTTAAACGTGAGTGGTTCCACCGTCCAAAGAACATGGACTCGATACCAAGAGACAGGTTCCGTTCAAAGAAGGCAAGGTTGTGGGAGAAAACGTTGCACACAACCACGAGACGACCGCTTTTTAGTGACTCAGGTATTGAGTAATCGCAAATGCAGTTACATAGACCTCAAAAGAAACCTTGAAGAGGTACGAGGAGCACAAGTTAGCCTATGGACAGTGAGGAGGAGGCTTTTAGCGGTTGATATACGCAGTCGACGACCAGCGCGGGCCCCCAATTTACTCCGTGAGTACCTGATTGCTCGACCGAGGTTCACTAGAAATTGTCTATCTTGGACACTAGGTAACTGGAGTAGCGTACTCTTCTCCGATGAGGCTCGAATTTGCCTGAATGGTGAGGACCGACGTCGGTGAGTGTTACGAAGACCAGGGGAACGCTATGCCGACGTGTGTTTTGAAGAAATCACCCCTTATGGTGGAAGGTCCGTTATGTTTTGGTCGGGCGTAACTTCCAGCTATCGTACCGAGATAGTGTTCATTGCAAATGGCTCACTAAATGCGCAAAGGTACATAACAGGAATAATTTGTCAACATGCACAGCCCGCACTGACTGTAATTGGTGAAGATGCCATTTCATGGACGATAATGCTCGGGACCACCGTTCTGGCGACGTAGATGCTTATATGCAAGAGGTCGGTATTCGTCGTCTGGATTGGCTAGCGCGGAGCCCCGACCTTAACCCCATTGAGCACGTCTGGGACCTCCTAAAACGGCGAGTACAACCTGTCCAACGACCTTCCACAAAACATCAGGTGTGATTTCGGCTGAGTGGGAACACATTCCACAGGACACCATCAAAAACCTGGTGGAAAGCATGCCAAGACGATTACATGCCGTAATCGCTGCAAGGAGAGGTCATACTCGTTATTAATTTTTATTTTTTAATGTCTTCTTTTATTAAAATACCATAAAAATACTCGTAGTCTTAATTTAATTATACCCTAAAAATTTCCATTTTAACACGACTTTCTGTTTACATTGACTAAAACACCGATTCCAGGATTTAAGGGTTAAAAACTATATTCTCAATGATAATAAGAAATTTCTAGTCATTGATGCTAACGACATACTAAAAATATTAATATTATCCATAGAAAAGCCAATAACTGTAAGGTGCCCGTTTTTTTTGCAAAGCAGTTTATATATATCTGACAAATTCAACCCTTGTGATCGAAAAATTCTTATTCAAAATTTTCAAGAAACCTCACCGGAAATTAAAATTCTTCAAATGGATTCACTTTACCTTCTAGGGGCTCCGTTACTCGAGGAGAGTGTTAGACCTCTTTTGAAAAAAAAAATCAAGAATACTTTCGGAACACGTAAATAGATTGGGCTCATTAAATTCTCATATCGCATACTTACACAATTTTAAAATATTGCCTTTTTGTGCCAAAATTTACATATATTCTCAGAACATGCCCAATCTGGAAACATACGGACATATTAGAAAACTTGGATGCCACCCTCAAAAATGCTTTAGAAAAAATTCTAAATTTAAACCTCGAGGACAATTCCTGGACTCAAGCCACTTTACCTATTAGATCTGGTGGCATCGCGATCGGAATAAGAAAAATTTCTAGTGTAGCTCTTCCGGCTTTCCTTTCGTCGGTGCACAGTGTAACAAACTTGTGTTCTCAAATTTTGAATACGCCAACACCTGAATTGCACTGTGCATCTGACGCAATAGAGGCGTGGAGAACTCTCTGCCACAGTGAAAACTTCCCGAAGGAACCAACGAGTCAAAAACTTTGGGATGTTCCATTGGTGCAGAGAGTCCACAAAAATTTGGTTCAAAATTCATTCAGTGACCAACACCGCGCAAGACTTCTAGCTGTCTCTACATTTGAATCGGGACAGTGGCTACACGCCCTACCGTCTGTCAACCTCGGAACGCTGTTCGACAATGGCAGCTTCCGCATCGCCGTCGGTCTCCGACTGGGTGCTGCCATCGTCGAGCGTCATGGGTGTTCATGTGGCAGCGACGTCGACAGGAACGGACTCCATGGACTATACTGCCAACGCAGTGCTGGCAGATTTTCCCGCCACGGCTCCATTAACGACATCTGCCACCATCACTGTTCCTTCTCTATTAGAACATTTAGGGATGGTTCGTGATGATGGCAGGCGTCCGGACGGCCTGACGTTGATCCCCTGGGAGCGGGGAAGGGCTCTTGTTTGGGACGCTACATGTGTCGACACGTTAGCCCCTTCCCATCTCAGCGGATCGGTTTTAAGGGCCGGAGCCGCGGCGGAAGCCGCAGAAGAGGCCAAGCGACGCAAATATGTGACGCTTTCTAGCGACTACATATTTGTACCGCTTGGCTTCGAAACTTTTGGTCCTTGGGGTCCCAGTACAATAAAATTTTTCAAAAAATTGTTTCCTCGTCTAGTCGACGCCGCTGGTGACAGGAGGGCTGGCTCATTTCTCGCACAGAGAATAGCTATTGCTATTCAACGCGGAAATGCAGCAAGTGTTCTTGGTACCATGCCTCATGGACACCCACTTTTGTTAGATTTTTAAGGTTTAGTTTTAGTTTTGTATTTAATTTAACAAATTTACGTTTAATAAAATATTATGTCTCATGTGTTTATTATATAGGCACCTACTTACTTATTAAAAGTTTTCTATTATAGCAGTAAGTATCTACCTAAGAACCAATGTTATTTCCAAGATCAAATTGCTATGACTAAATGTCTATATGTTTTATTATCTTATTCTTTTTATTCACCGGTCGTTATGAATGTTATGATACAATACGACGCACGGGACGTTATTTTAACAGCCCGTGGAATAAAAGATGAATCATTGGCTTGGTAAGGTAATAGGGATAAAGACGAAATTATTTAGAAGTCAAAATCGGTTGAACGGACTGTATAAAAAGGTTTATGTAAATGTAATCTTATTGTAAATGCACGCAAATGAAGTCGCGGGCAACAGCTACTTTCACTATACCTATGTACTTAGGTTCTTTTTAGGGTTCCGTACCTGAAAAGGAAAAAACGGAGCCCATATAGGATGACTTCGTTGTCGCGTGGAGGTATCAAGTTGAAATTAATATAAAATACGTAGGTCTACGGTCCCTTGGAGCTCTAAAAAAAAATCAAGCTTCTAAGTCAATGCAGTAAAAATATACCTATATGGTCATTTAAGCAACATTGATACTCGCAAGTAATCAAAACCTATAGGGTACTATCACAGTATAAAAACATACAGTAGGACGACGCCTTTGATCTCGCGGTAAATGCCGACAACGTCTAGACATTGTCGCGACAGCAAGGGTTGTGCCAAGTAAACGGTATTAATTAATTAATTTGTTTATTTGAGATTAACATCGTCATCAATATTATTATTATTATAAACGACATTTGAGTGTAAGTTTTTTTAAAAAATAATTTTATTGTTTTTCTCTTTAGTTTATTTTTTTTTGACATGGATGTCATTCTCATGGTTTTTGAGGCCGCTGATATTTCTAGGTCAATGGGAAGTACCTTATAGGTTTTGAGTTACTTGCGAGTATCAAAATATGTCGCATATTACTTAAAGCCGTATTTTTTTGTTGCGTTGACTTAGGCTCGTATTTATAATCAAAGTAATTACTTGTTACTAAGTAATTTCATACTTGTGGGTAGAATTCTTAAGTAAAGAAAATGGTGACTATTACTTGGCTAAGAATTCTAAGCTTTGACAGTTCTAACTTCAAGCAATTACTAAACTATAGAAAGAAAATCGTTGCTTGAACAATTACTTTTACTTAAGTTTAATTACTTTTACTTGACTATAAATACGAGTGTTAGAAGCTTGATTTTTTAGAACTCTAACGGACCACAGACCTACATATTTGTTAATAATTTCAACTTGATACCTCCACGTGTTCCTGAGAAAAAGGGCCTTGACAGACTGACAGTTTTGAAAAGATTTTTGTATGTGATAGAATTACAAATTAACAATTTTTGGACTTTTTCCTTTACTTTTGCTGTATACCTTGCTTCTTGCCAAATTTCATGATGCTAGGTCAACGGGAAGTACCCTATAGGTTTTGATTTACTTGCGAGTATAAAATATGTCACATAAATAGCCGTATTTTTTATTGCGTTGACTTAGAAGCTTGATTTTCTTCGAACTCCAAGGGTCCATAGACTTACGTAAGTATTTGATATTGAAATGTGTGAAATGTCCAACGATATTTATTTATTTATTTATTTATATTAATTTGAACTGGATACCTCGACGCATTCCTGAGAAAAATGGTCTTGACAGACAGACAAACAGACAGACAGACGGACAACGAAGTGATCCTATAAGGGTTCCGTTTTTTCCTTTTGAGGTACGGAACCCTAAAAATAAAAACTTATGACCTGCTTTATAGTTAGTTCAGTTAGTATGCAAAGTTTCATGATCTAATTTGAAGTATACCAGCGGTTTATTGTTCGGTTTGGAGGTAACTTTGGATTTTTTTCTATAGAGAATAAATTTTATGGAATCGTGTTTTCCTCAAACATATACCAAACATTAATCCTCAACTTTACCATTTAATTCAAAATGAATGCTGCAGTATTTTCGACATAACAGAGGATCATGCTAAGCCATTTGAGGTAGTATATATAGGGTCTTAATGTTATTTTAACAGCCGGTTACATGCGTGGCCATACAAACAGTACGGGCACGACAAACCAGTCTTTTGTAGACATAGCTACATATTTCATTATTTGACAATTTAAGTAATAATGTATTATTGTAAATGGATAACATATGGAGTGATGTTGTGGTCTTTATTCAATTAGGTGTGATTGTTTCTATTCTGTAATTAGTCACATTATTGTTGGTTCCATCTAAAAAACCGGTCAAGAGCGAGTTGGACTCGCGCACCGAGGGTTCCGTTCCGATTTATGAAAAACTGTGCTATTTAGAGACATCGTTTTATTTTTACTGTAATCTTTACAGAAACTTCTATCACATAGAATAATTTCAGATTTTTCTCTATGCAAATTTCGGAGATAAAAAATAACGTTCCCCCCACGTTATTTTTTTTTATATTTTTCGGCAAAAGTCGAAAACTATTATGCGGTCGAAAAACAAGAAAAAAATATTTGAGAATGTGCAAACAGCGCTCTTTCATTTGATATTCAAAAATTCGAAATGGGGCTACTAGGATTTCGAATTTTTAAGACCCCCTTTCAGTCACTGTTGAAAAAAAAAATCTTTCTCATTTGCAACCAAAAAATGGTTTGATTTGATTTTTTTTATTTGATTTTGCAAAATAGTTGGGCAAACGTCATCTAAAACTGTTTCAAATTTTAAGTTGATAGCATTAGTAGTTCTTGATATATTCAGCTATGACAGACGAACAAACAGTCTAAGTCGCACCATAAGGGTTCCTGTTTACCATTTTGGTAAGTGGGGCCCTTATCTCCGAAGTTTGCATTGAGAAAAATCTGAAATTATTGTATGTGATAGAAGAAGTTTATGTGTAGATTACAGGAAAAATAAAACAATGTCTCTAAATAGCACAGGTTTTCCGAAATCATCATCAAAAATTACATATAAATGATGGTACGGAACCCTCGGTTTTTTTTCAATTATTTTTTTTTTTTGTGTTTGACATATCTCGGGACCCTGGGGTCCCGGACCTTTGGAAGGCGTATGAGGGGCCGAAGCCAACTCGCAGAGGCCCCTTAGACAATTTTAAATGACGAGGCGGCACCAGCCGACGATTATCCCTGTATGCACTATGCATGTGCACCCAAGGACAACCCCCGGTTGGTGCAGGACTATTGCAGAACATGGATACAAAACATATTGGGCTATGGATTTGGGTGGTTGTGGACTGGTTACCTAAAACTATGAACTGACTATGGCCCCTGCCGGATCAATGTTTTATAATACACGGATAAAATGGCGGGGGGTGACTTGCACACTCAATAATGGGCCCCTGAAAACGGTCGCTAGCACATAGTGTCGTAGCGGCAAGGGGGCAACATGTCCTGAGGTGCTTGTGAGGAGTGGAGAGGTATCCCACGGTTCTCAGAATAATCCCAGAGCCCGGAAGATGGTCAAGATCCCTACAAACACTTACTGGAATACTTCCTTCCTCCGAGCACGTTTGCTCTTGCGAATCTCCACTCAAGCCAGCCAATAAAGGCAAGAATGAGGTGGGAGCTCTGTTCCCGTCAGTGTTCACTCCAGCCGGCCAATAAAGGCAAGCCAGAGATGAGGAACAAGACTACTCCCGGGAGATAGGGTCCGTGGGGTTGCTACTGCCCAACAGCTCGCCACATGCTGCCCTGCGGGTTTCTGTATCTCTCTTGGTCTGGCTCCTCACCCTAGACCTGTGTCGGCAAAGTGAACTCTACCGGCACAGGCCCAGAGTTCGGAGCGCGCAAGCCCCACCACGACGTCAACGTAGAGATACGGCGGTTGGGTTATTATTATTATTATTATTTGATTTAGCGCTTTTATTTTGGTTCCAACGCATTGTTGCTGTAATTGACTCTCTCACTTTATTATTCCCGTCCAGTTCGCTTTTTACATTATCACGTTAATGTGTCTCATTATTCTTGTTTTATCTTGCAGCGAGAGGGATGCGGTTGGGCCAACCCTGACGGCGCTGATACGCGAACCACTGGAGAAGTCAACGGAGAGACCAAATTCGGAGAGTTCCCGTGGATGGTCGCCATTATCAAGTTAGTATTCATACAGGCTGTACTCGAGGAGCTCGTGGCTAAATAATTACACCCGCACGGGTCGATCCGTCAGGTTAAGCTACGCTTGCCGGAGTTGGTCAGTGGATGGGTGACCATCCGATCGAGATTCCTCCGTGCCTCGGAAAGCACGTTAAGCCGTTGGTCCCGGCTGTTATTCGTGGATCTTTGACAGTCGTTACGCGTCGTCAGAAGCCCGAAAGTCTGACAACCAGTCTTATTCAATTCAATTCAAATTCTTTATTGCGAACTAAGTGTACAATTTCGAAGATGTTAACAAATATATAGGTTCTTAGAACTTAGTTGCCTGTTAAGGCATTGCAATTTTAATTGATAAAGATCAAAAAGTATAGGTACTCAATATTACAGTTAAACATTTTACATTATATTAATAACTAGCTTTTGCCCGCGGCTTCGCCCGCGTGGATGTCGGAAAATATCCCACGGGAACGTACTACCGGGATTAAAAGTATCCTAAGGCCGACGTTCACACGGACGTAAAAATATTGCGGTGGGATTTTATCGCGCACTTTTCAACTCTCGGTTTTGAGCCGATCCAACCTAACAACAACAGAGCGCATCCCAGCGCGACGAAAACACTGTTGGATTTTTAACTCTCAGTGCTAAGCAGAGCGTTGAAAATGCAGTGCGCTAAAAAAATCGCCGCGATATTTTTACGCCCGTGCAAACGTCGGCTAGACAATAATTATCTTCTCGCACTGCTTATATAGTACTCGAAAAGCGGCGCGCAGATTCATAACTGATTGCTGGAGGATAATAAATCTTAAAACCAAACAATAGTAAACGGAAAATTACCAACATGCATGCCTTTGAAAGCAACTTTAAAGCGAAAATATAAATCCTCTTTATTCCCTACTAGCTTTTGCCCGCGGCTTCGCCCGCGTGGATGTCGGAAAATATCCCACGGGAACGTACTACCGGGATTAAAAGTACCCTAAGGCCGACGTTCGCAAGGACGTAAAAATATCGCGGTGGGATTTTATCGCGCTCTGTATTTTCAACTCTCGGTTTTGAGCCGATCTTCGAGAATCCAACCTAACAACAACAGAGCGCATCCCAGTGCGACGAAAACACTGTTGGATTTTTAACTCTCAGCGCTAAGCAGAGCGTTGAAAATGCAGTGCGCTAAAAAAATCGCCGCGATATTTTTACGGCCGTGCGAATGTCGGCTAGACAATAATTATCTTCTCGCACTGCTTATACAGGGTGTAATTTTAATCACCGTTATCCTCTTAAGGGGTCATTGTACTCATCATTATGAACAACTTTTACTATGGGACCAAACCTGAAATCGCGAAAAAAAATCAGCTGTTCAGTACATTTATGTTCGCTTATTTCGTCAAAATGTACCGAACAGCTGATTTTTTTTTCGCGATTTTAGGTTTGGTCCCATAGTAAAAGTTGTTTATAATGATGAGTACAATGACCCCTTAAGAGGATAACGGTGGTTAAAATTATACCCAGTATAGTACTCGAAGAGCGGCGCGCAGATTGATATCTGATTGCTGGAGGATAATAAATCTTAAAACCAAACAATAGTAAACGGAAAATTACCAACATGCATGCCTTTGAAAGCAACTTTAAAGCGAAAAAAATATAAATTATCCCGTGGGAATTGAAAAAATATTAAGACTAAATGTTACTTGAAGATACGAATTACCCAATCCCTTAAATCTCTTAAAAAGAGGTAATTTTTCATAAATCAAACCCATTAATTTGAAATTTCATATCCCTAACTTAAGAAATGCTGGGTTTCCCATACAAACTTTCACTCCCTGTAGGGTTATTTTTGAGACAAAAAGTAGCATAAGTCCTTCCCTAGGATACCACCTTAAAGCCTTGCCAAATTTTATCAAAATCTGTTCGGTGGTTTAGGCGTGAAAAGGTAGACACAGACCGGCGGTGGTACAGACAGACAAACAGAGTTACTTTCGAATTTATAATATCAGTATGGATAATTGTTATTTTCCTCGCTAGAGAGCTCCGATAAACGCGTGCGATCTCTGCTAATCATAAAGTGCTATAGGGCGAAGCGCAGCCTTCGACACGCTATTTATGTACCGCCGCCCGCTATGTCCCTGCATTTTTAACCAACTTCTAAAAAAGCAGGAGGTTCTCAATTCGGTTGTATTTTTTTGTATGTTTTTTACCTCATGTCTCCGTCATTTATGAACCGATTCGGAAAATTCTTTTTTTATTTGAAAGGGTATACTTTTAGATTGGTCCCATTTTTATCAAAATTCAATTATTCTGATGGTAGGATCCATGAGGAATCAAGGGAACTCCTCAAATATTATAGGTATACTATACTTAGAGCGATTTTGGTATTTTAATCAACAAATCAAGCGTTTGCATTCAGAAAGTATCATCTAGTGAAGTGGAACTGAAGAAGAAGACCACAGATGGCCACGGGAACTCCTCAACGACGATAAGTACCTATTTCACGGGTGGCGATAAGATATCTCGATTAAAATAGTTAAGCGACTATGATGAAATGGTTCTGATGAAAATGGTACCATCGAACCGATCTGATGAAGAAGCCGGAAGGTAGGCATCGGAACTCAGTAATAAAACAATGTATCCTAGCCGTACTCTATCGCGACGTATTTGCCTTTTTGCAAAGTTTTTATTTGAAATGGTATACTCCTGAGACTGTCTCATAAAAATATCTTCAAGTTCTGATGAGTGTGGCTTTTGAGTTAGATTTAATAATTTAATACATATTTTTCCCATTTAGTGTATGTGGATGATGCTCTAATTTACTTTGCAGAGCGTTGTTCAGATTTGTGTGGTATAGGTACCACTAAAAAGTGAAAAATAAAAACTTTTTACAAAAAAAAAACAACCGACTCCCAAAAAAACACTACAAAGTGAAAAATAACTTTAATTTCGGAAGTCGGTGTCTTTGGTTTTTTATTTACTTTTGTTTTGTTTTGCCACCGACTTCCGAAATTAAAGTTATTTTTCACTTTGTAGTGTTTTTTTGGGAGTCGGTTGTTTTTTTTTTGTAAAAAGTTTTTATTTTTCACTTTTTAGTGGTGCCTACCTACCCCATACAAATCTGAATACCACTCTGCAAAAAGTTGACGGACATAACGAGGCTACGAAATCTGCCTTCTGACAATCAAGGCCACACATAGCATACAACTAAAGTAGCGCAATTTGAAGCGGCATATAATTACCATTAAAGCATTTATAGCCAGAGTGCACCTCATGACAATTCCAATAAGCCCAAACACGGCTAGGATACATTGTTTTATTAATTACTGAGTTCCGATGCCTACCTTCCGGCTTCTTCATCAGATCGGTTCGATGGTACCATTTTCATCAGAACCATTTATTTAAAGCTTTGTCATAGTCGTTTTTTTTTTTTTTTTTTTTTTTTTATGAATGGCATTCTCGCAGTGTGACCACTTGAGGTCGAGACTGCTTAACCCGGACTATCCTGTGGGTGCCTTAAGCGATCTCAAAGCCTCCAGCCAGGGGCAAGTTTTACTTATAAACTAAGCGACTGCGCACTAAGGGCACCCCCTGTGGGGTACGGACCTCGGCTTAGGGCGTCGCTGACTAAGAGAGGACAGCAAGGTACAATTGGCTGGCTCAAATCGGGGTTATTATTATTGACAGGGGAGTTTAAAGCTACAGGCTCAGCTACGCCACCAGCTGGCTCGTTATTACCGATCAAGGGAGATGAATTTACATTTACAAGGGATGTTCGTCTACGCGGAGGACCTCGGCGGCGAGGTCGGAATGAAGATTTATGTGATCTGTGTTTGCGTACTAGAGTACTAGTAGCACTACTACTTTCCTGGAGGAGGGTAATAGGGTCATCAGGTTCAGAGAGTGCAAGTCGCGGACGGCGGATTTTACTGATTCTAGAGGGGACATAATTAGCGGACGCGACAACCAGAGGGTTGCGGTGCTTCGCGGCAGAATCAAAGAAACGCTTAGAAAGGCGTTTCAAGAATTGACTGATGGTCGGGATTCTAAGGTCTAAATGGAGGTTTGCGTTCCGAACGAACCAAGGGGCACTGTCATAGTCGCTTAACTATTTTAATCTTATCGCTATCCGTGAAATACTTTTAATCGTTGAGGAGTTTCCGTGGCCATCTGTGGTCTTCTTCATCAGTACCACTTCACCAGATGATACTTTCTGAATGCAAACGCTTGATTTGTTGATGAAAATACCATAATGACTATATGTATGCCTATAATATTTGAGGAGTTCCCTCAATTCCTCATGGATCCCATCATCAGAACTGGATTTTGATAAAAATGGGACCAATCTGGATGTATACCCTTTCAAATAAAAAAAGAATTTTCCGAATCGGTTCATAAATGACGGAGTACTGAGGTAACAAACATACAAAAAAAAAAAAAAAAAAAAAAAAAACATACAACCGAATTGAGAACCTCCTCCTTTTTTGGAAGTCGTTCTCAATTCGGTTGTATTTTTTTGTATGTTTTTTACCTCATGTCTCCGTCATTTATGAACCGATTCGGAAAATTCTTTTTTTATTTGAAAGGGTATACTTTTAGATTGGTCCCATTTTTATCAAAATTCAATTATTCTGATGGTAGGATCCATGAGGAATCAAGGGAACTCCTCAAATATTATAGGTATACTATACTTAGAGCGATTTTGGTATTTTAATCAACAAATCAAGCGTTTGCATTCAGAAAGTATCATCTAGTGAAGTGGAACTGAAGAAGAAGACCACAGATGGCCACGGGAACTCCTCAACGACGATAAGTACCTATTTCACGGGTGGCGATAAGATATCTCGATTAAAATAGTTAAGCGACTATGATGAAATGGTTCTGATGAAAATGGTACCATCGAACCGATCTGATGAAGAAGCCGGAAGGTAGGCATCGGAACTCAGTAATAAAACAATGTATCCTAGCCGTACTCTATCGCGACGTATTTGCCTTTTTGCAAAGTTTTTATTTGAAATGGTATACTCCTGAGACTGTCTCATAAAAATATCTTCAAGTTCTGATGAGTGTGGCTTTTGAGTTAGATTTAATAATTTAATACATATTTTTCCCATTTAGTGTATGTGGATGATGCTCTAATTTACTTTGCAGAGCGTTGTTCAGATTTGTGTGGTATAGGTACCACTAAAAAGTGAAAAATAAAAACTTTTTACAAAAAAAAACAACCGACTTCCAAAAAAACACTACAAAGTGAAAAATAACTTTAATTTCAGAAGTCGGTGGCAAAAAAAAAACGAAAATAAATAAAAAACCAAAGACACCGACTCCCGAAATTAAAGTTATTTTTCACATTGTAGTGTTTTTTTGGAAGTCGGTTGTTTTTTTTTTTGTAAAAAGTTTTTAAATCTGTAATATCTTCAAAAATATTCATTTAAATTACATGCTGTAAAGGGCCATATTGATCTATAGTAAATGCACAATGTATTTAAGATACTTAATTGGATAAGGATTAATGCTGTATTGCTTAAAAACGCTTCGTAAATAAGCCATTATTTCTCGTAAAAAGTAAAGGATAAAAAATGGTTATTGTGGGTTATCCCTAAGAGATAGACATATACCATCTGGGACTTTTTTGCAGACCTTTTTAAGGTGTACAATACTGTAGTACATTATTTTGATCTATCTCGTAGGGTTCAGCCAGCGTTTGCAATGTAAGCGCAAAAAAATGTGTTTATTTACGACATCACATTAGAATCCTCTAAAATTATCAGTGTTTCACTACTATATTATGCATGTATTATACATATAAACCTTCCTGTTGAATCACTCTATCTATTAAAAAAAACCGCATCAAAATCCGTTGCGTGGTTTTAAAGATTTAAGCATACATAGGGACAGACAGACAGCGGAGCGACTTTGTTTTATAATATGTAGTGATGATGAAACAATCATCAATTATTTTTAATACACCATCATCTCGTATAATATTTAGAAGTGTTCTAAAGTAAACAAGGTACAAACACGTCTTAAAATTAAAAGTGACATTTGGGCCACTTTACTCGCCTGAACATGGTCATAAAACAACTAAAGATGCCTCAACGCACCAGTGGCTAAGTTTGTGCGATCGTACGATCGCGGGTAGGTACAATTGCTTGTTAATCCTAAGTTAATCTTTAATTACTTTAAGCGATTTTGGACCTTAAACAATACGACGCGCATACAAACCCCCACCACTCCGCCGAGAGGTCAAGTTAAATGTCGGCAACTATAGTAAGTAGGTAGGTAGGTAAAAAAAATGTAGCAACAAGACTCGACATTTCGTAATGGATTTTCGTCATTCAAAAAGTAACTATATCACTAATTTATATATAGTATAGTGATAATGTGAATAGTATACTTAAATTTAAAATCTAAGATTTAATTTTTTCATGGGCGGCCGTACGTGTCTCGCTCGCTGAGCGCGTAGTACACCTTGACTGACTTGAAACCCAGAGTTGCCGCGAGCTGTAGGTACTTATCTCGAACGGAATGTACCAGTGCAAGAGGCCTGCCCCGGTATGGAAATTTTACGAGGAGTGCAATGAATACAAGTTTTACAGCGCACCTTTCACTTTGAAATCATGTGTAGGTATAGTTGTTTTGTTTATTTTCGGCCAGTGCTCATTGTAGCGGTCAATCTAGAAAGTCATCATCGTCGGAGTTAACCTTAGAGCTAGGTTAAATGCTCTAAGGAGTTAACACACGTATTGCTAAATTGAAGAGTACAGCTGTGTCGTAGCATGACGACTGTGCTCTAAGGAGTTAACACACGTATTGCTAAATTGAAGAGTACAGCTGTGTCGTAGCATGACGACTGAAGTGACAGGTTTAGTCGGTTAACTAGACACGTGGTTGTTTTTTTGTTTACCTTTATTTAATTACCTAAACCGATGGATTATAGTGCTTAGGTTAAATGCTCTAAGGAGTTAACACACGTATTGCTAAATTGAAGAGTACAGCTGTGTCGTAGCATGACGACTGAAGTGACAGGTTTAGTCGGTTAACTAGACACGTGGTTGTTTTTTTGTTTACTTTTATTTAATTACCTAAACCGATGGATTATAGTGCTTAGCCGAAAAATATGATACTACGTACCGACGTTACCAGCCGGCGTGGGATGAACGCTACTAAAACTACGACTGCCATTTTTCTATCTTCACCACGATATATTCCACTCCTAACATCTCCCTCTTCTTCTCAGGATTGAGCTAGTCAACGAGCAAGAGCCAGACGGCATGAAATTCGACATTTACGTCGGTGGAGGATCCCTGATCCACCCAAGTGTGGTTCTCACTGCAGCCCATTACGTCGCCACTGCCAAGTCCCTGACGATTAGAGCCGGGGAATGGGATACCCAGAGCACTAAGGAGATCTATGGGTTCCAGGATAGGGACGTGGCAGAAATTGAGATACATAAGGACTTTAATAAAGGTAAGTTAATAGGAAGAGCCAAATTTAAAATAAAAATGTTATGTCAAAAAGTCTTAAGAGGGGAGGTGGCCTCCGATGAATTTGAAAAATAGGTAGGTGTTTGAAGAAACTATTGCCGTCGCGCTGCGCCCGAACAGTGATAAGATCGTGCGAAAGGGACACCTGCAGCTCAGACCGATTATATCACAAAAATTTTGACGCAATCGACGTTTCGTATTCCCCTTTTTCTCCTCAAAAACTGAGCCAATTCAATTACTTTTTTTATTAAAATTTTAAGAAAGAGTATGTCTGCGTTCCTATCATTTTCTTTTATGTTAAAAACTTTTAGAATTTGTCTGGTAGTCCTCTAATCGCGCCAGTAAAAAAGGGGCATTTTTGTAATTTTTGGAGGGTCATATTTTCTTTACTAATTAGTTACTGAAAAAAAGGAAATGACAGGGCCGTGTCTACAGCAAACATAGATTTTATGAAAAAAAAAATGATTGCTCTAGAGGCATTATTCAGGAAGAAAAACGGGGAATAATACATAATACATTTGTATGGAGAATCACAGGCCACCTCCCCTCTTAATCTCAAACGGCAGAGTACACTCACATTTTGTTAGACTGTAGAAAATTTTATAGTTGACCGGACAGAAGTTATCCTGTTTGCTGGAAGTCGATCGCAGCGCCACCTACCGGGTCAAATTATGAATCTTAACCATCCAGGGACCCAATCAAAATTAGTCCAGCCTTTTAGGAGTGACATAATAATATACGTCGAACCTACAGAAGAATAATAGTATACATGACCCGGAATTAACGCACGACCTCTTAGGGGTCGGTTGTACTCATCATTATGAAAAACTTTTACTATAGGACCGAACCTGAAATCGATAATAAAAAAAAAGATATTCCCTACATTTTGACGAGTTAAGCGAACATAAATTATGTAGGGAACAGCTGATTTTATTACTGTTAACACTGATAACCAAATTATATTTCTCTTCCAGGCAACCTGTTCTATGATATCGCAGTCCTCTTCCTAGCTACGCCAGTAGAGTTACAACCCCATGTGGGAGTGGCTTGCCTACCACCACCGAGGATCAAACAACAGGACGGCACTCGGTGCTTCGCCACCGGATGGGGCAAAGACGTATTCGGACAGGAGGGACGTTACCAAGTTATTTTGAAGAAGGTTGGTGACATGAAGAAACTATTTTTGAAGTGAAAACTTCTTTACATACCGTTCTACAGTTAGTTGATCATCATTTAACTTAGGACCTAATTCACGATGTCCCAATAGCCATAACTTACCGAATAAATTCAAAAATGGAACAGTATTTGTATAATATTAGGAACTTAATCGTTGGTGGTGAAACAGGCCCTCAGGGACCACTCGTGAAGGTTACCTTATCCTATATTCGTAACCCATTTTATTCAAAATCAAAATCAATAGTAATTTATTCAAACTTCACTGAGTATCAGCACTTTTCGAACGTCAAAATTATAAGTACCTAAGTAATTTTGACGTTTCATTCATTCAAACTTAGCTGAGTATTCAAAATCCAAAGTCATTTATTCAAACTAGGCTGAGAATCAGCACTTTTCGAACGTCAAAATTATACATTATGTAATTTTGACGTTCGAAAAGTGCTGATTCTCTATTCAAAATCAAAAGTCATTCATTCAAACTAGGCTGAAAATCAGCACTATTCGAACGTCAAAATTACATAATTATACTTAATTTTGACGTTCGAAAAGTGCTGATTCTCAACTGATAGTGTGAATAAATTACTTTTAATTTTTATTTTGAATAAAATGGGTTTCATGTAAGACAGTGCTCCAAAACGCCCGCCCTTCACCACTTCCTAGTGCTTTAGCTAGGAAGAAGAAGTGGAACAACAAACTCCGCAGCAGCACAGCTGTCTGTTCAGTTGGTTTACCTGAACCTCAAAGCAAAAGTACTCTTAGAAGGTTCCATATATTCCAATCCCGTCCAGCAGTTGTTTTAACCTAGTTAATCTTCTCTTCCAGATCGAGGTACCAGTAGTAAAACACGACAAATGCCAGACAGCTCTCCGGAAGACCCGTCTGGGCTATTACTTCGAGCTGCACTCTTCGTTCATGTGTGCGGGTGGTGAGCCTGGCAAAGATACCTGCAGAGGAGACGGTGGATCACCGCTGTCTTGTCCTATTGAGGTAACAAGAAATCATCTTTTTTGGTATATGTAGTTTATAGAGGCATGAGTTACAGGGTGTAAAGTTCTCTCATCCTCCATAGAAAAGGGAGGATCCTCCGATCAGACGGGTGTTGTGTCTGGTGGGCAACTGCCCAACGGTTGATGTCGGGGCGTTGTATCTAAGCTAGTCGCGCGGAAAACTCTAATTGCGCGATGCAGGATTTTGTGACGTCATGTCATTGTGATGCGTAGTTCATATGTGGCGATGTAGATGCCGCCACATCACTCCCTTCCGGAGACTGGAGGTCGATAGTGGGCTGAGTCGTGTATTTATTTATTTATTTATTTATTTATTTATTTAAACTTACACACTATCATTACAGGATAACCCCAATACAATAGTGGTTTCCAAACACACATTCTAAAATCTAAGCACACACACAAATAAATTGAAGATTAATAATAATATTTAAAAATCTAAACATTCAACAACAACAACTCTAATGGTATAAAATATTAACCTACAATATAAAAAAAATAAAAAAAAATAAAATAAGACATAACACAGAATATTAATATTTAAATATAACTTACAAAATTCAACAAAACTCTTGCGAATTCACTCAGATTGCACGAAAATATATCAACTCTGTCATGCACTTCGTTTAGTACCCGTATTGTGCGGGTGAGCGGTATCTTGCAATGCTTGCCAGTGCCAGTTGTGGTTCCAGAGAGTCGGAACCGGGTGCTGCATAGTTCACGGTGAGTCGGAACTGTCTGCGGTGATACCCCAGTGAGTCGGGGTGGCGCTGCGTTATGCTCCAGTGAGTCGGATAGCGTTCTTTCTGACTTTTTTAGGACTCCGTACCTCAAAAGGAAAAAACGGAACCCTTATAGGATCACTCGTGTGTCTGTCTGTCTGTCCGTCTGTCCGTCTGTCACAGCCAATTTGCTCCGAATCCGATGGACCGATTAAGTTGAAATTTGGTACACATATGGATTTATGTGACCCAAACACGAACGGGTAAAGTAAATAAATGAATTTTGAATATGGGGGTCACTTTTGGGGGAGAAAAAAAAGTTTTGCAAACTGTACCGTGTGACATGTCAAATGAAAGGGCGACGGTGACGATGACGGTCTCAAATATATATTTTTTATAATTTTAAAATAAATCTTTTTAAAGTAATTTAAGAAAATAGACGAAAATTGACCATTCCCCTCTAATCTCCGAAACTACGGAGCCTAAAATTTTGAAAAAAAATACAGAAAATAGTTCTTCACCTGTAGATTACAGGAAAACCTATAAGAAGTCTGTGGGCTCAAAATAGCATGGTAAATCTCTCAATATTGTGAGTTCAAACTTACATTTACAGTTGAAATGTATGGGAGAACATGTATTTCAACTACAATGTTAAGTTTGTTCTTGGGATACATTCATCCCGACTACGGAACCCTTTATTGTGCGTAGTCCGACAATAGGTAATAGGTAATACGGGCTGGTATCCGCAACTCCACGACAATGCGCGTATTTTGCGTAGTCCGACAAACACTTGGCCGGTTTTTCTTTTGCACGGCTCCTAAAATTATATTTATATTACACAGTGTAATTTTCTAACGCGGATAAAAAACTGAGAAACCCGCAAAAACTATCGAGCGTATTTTATGAAACAGAAACAACAAAACATTTGAACATTTTAAAGATAATTTAATTATTTATCTTTTAGTATAGGTACGTGTTTTAATATAATTCGTATCTTTAGTTTTATGAATAAAAAAATAATAATGCGTCTAATTTGGGTCAGCGATCCTTGATGGGCGAGTCCTATTACTGGCTGGACGTACGACGCGTTGCGTGAGCTCAGCACAGAACACGCAAGCCAACCGCTAACCACTCAAGGCCATTGGCATATATCTCCGTCTTAAGTAGAAAGCAGAATGATCAGTATTTTCTGTTGCTGTATCCCCAAAAAACTTTTCTTAATTCATTTTCTCCTTTTTCACAGAACGAAAAAGACCGTTACGTCCAAAGCGGCATCGTCGCGTGGGGCATCGGCTGCGGTGAAGCCGGCACCCCTGGCGTCTACGTCGATGTGTCCGTTCTGAGAGACTGGATCGACGACAAGGTTGCTGGAAAGGGTTACGACCCTAAGACTTACACTTATTAGGAGATTAGAAGACGATTGTTAAAAGAGACAGTGGTTTGAAAATTATTAAGGCAAATATCAGCATTTAGACAGCGAATGTTAAACTTTAGCAAGTGCGGCCCGCTTTAGTCAATGCGGGCCGCCTCACAAAAATGTATTTTTAAACAACTGTCTCATAAAAACTTTACTATATGTTCAACTTTACTTCTAGCACTGATTTTTGACAATAATAAATTTTATAATAATTATGTAGGTATTACTTATGTGTCTACTCATTAAATTGTGATTTTGTACTTCTGAAAAATGTTAAACGCGCTTTGATTGTTGCCTTTTATAAATGTAGGTATGTCTCAGATTTTTGTTTAAAATACACTCACGGATTCCTAAATCGAGCCACTCTGCTCTTTTTTGTATACAAGTACTATAAAACTTTTTAAATGATCGTGAATTCAAATTCGGAACAATGTGGACACCAAAGTGATGGTCAAACTTTTTCTTTTGACCCATCATTATTTTGATGTTCTAGTCAGGTCTAGGCCTTTCTATACCTTACTTGGAAATCCATTCAATAAATGACGATTACCTTATGAGATTTTACTTGCGTCTATTGCCTACCTACTCAATGTTTTTAAGAAAAATATACTTTAAGAATTCAAGGTTGTTTTATTTAAGTTCAGTTTTGGCCATCCAAATCCCCTCTTCGGCACTTGTCCCACCGCACCGCGCCGGCCGGCGAGTAAAAACTAGTTGGCGAGCAACAAGCCGCGAGTGCGGGATGAGCGATAACTCGCTGGTATGCGGATGGACCAAGCGTGAGTCTCGCAGCGAGTGTTCTGCTCGCCAAGCGAGGGTCACTGAGCGAGTACTCTCTTTGATAGCTCTTGTCGCTGCGACAAACGAGTACTCGCTGGTATTATGCGTATGTACCAAGCGTAAGTCTCTCAGCGAGTGTTCTGCTCGCCAAGCGAACGTCGCTGAGCGAGTACTCTCTTTGATAGCTCTTGTCGCTGCGACAAACGAGTACTCGCAGGTATGCGTATGTACCAAGCGTGAGTCCCTCAGCGAGTGTTCTGCTCGGCAGGCGGGAGTCGGGACCCATTCCATTTTTATATTTTCAAACTCAAACCGGTACCGCCTGCTTTCAGCAGGCGGTACCGGTTTGCTTGCTTTTACTAAATTTAAAATGGGCTTGTTTTTAGCTTTTCAGTTTTAGTTTTTTACTGCAGTCGGGTTTATTAGTTTTTTTAATTACATACATATGTCGATGCCACCCTGTATAACTATGTTCTATGCCAAACGAAAATAAAACAATACGTTGGGATATTTATTGCACTTTATTAAAGACTCCAACTAAACAACACTATACTGAATTGAAGGTTAAGAGGACCGGAAGCTTTATAACATTTCCAAATAGCAGATAAGTAAATGGTTGCATAAGTAATTGTATAATTAATCAATAAGATTTATTTTTCAATAACAACGGTAAGCTTTTGCCAATTTGACAGTAAATCAGCTAGAGTAAGGTTTCTGTAGTTCGTAGAGGTATTGGTGAAAGTGAAAGTGTCATCTGTAACAGCTTCACATCTTGTTCCCTCGTGATTGCCAACACATTGGCAGACTGGCTCATCCTCCTCGTTCAGGGAACAGTCACCATTGTTCAGACAATAACCACGACACGCGTCCACTTCACACCTTTCCCCGGAATAACCGGCATTACATCTGAAATAGAGATAATGTTAATCACAGAACAGATAAAAGAGGTCTAAATATACTTTAATTTATATAAATGCCGTTAATTTTAACTTCCAGTGTCATCAATGTACTGGAGATACATCCGTGCATGACATGTAATGCATTTTTGAAAATGATACATTAAAAGTTTGTAGGCAGTGCGCAAATTTTCACAGACCTCTTTTATAAGTTCTGTGATGTCAATCATGGTTTATAAACAAAATTAAACTGGAGACATGGAAAATTGGGAGCAGCGATGGCCCGATGGTAACGACCCCAACATCCGGGTCGTATCTCGTGGGTTCGAAGCCAACAGGCACTTTGTGTAATTTATTTAATCAGTGCTGCACTCAAAAAGGTAAAGGAAAATATCGTGAGGAAAGCGGCATGTCCTAAACCAAAATTTCAAAGATATGTGACAGCGACCAACACGGGACAGCCGTGGTGGAGACGGCCTACTCGCTCTCATAGAGAGGAGACTTGAGACAAGGAAACCATCATAAGGAATAGAAAATGTTTTACCTGCATTTAGGAAGTCCCTCGTCATTGAAACTACAGTCACCTTGGATACAATAGTTCAAACAGTCTGATACCTGGCATCTATCACCTGCATAATCATCTATACATTGACAGACTGCCCCGTACTCCTCATTCAAGGAGCAGGTACCGTTGTTCGAACAATATCCATGACACAAGTTGACTTCACATCTTTCCCCGGAATATCCGGCATTACATCAGAAATGATGAAAATGTGAAATGGGGAAACCTAATTTTCAGAGAGACCATCAGTAAGAGTAGAATATGTTTTACCTGCATTTAGGAAGTCCCTCGTCATTGAAACTGCAGTCACCATGCAAACAATACAACTCACAAACTGAAACATCGCATCTCTCACCGATGTAACCAGGTGTGCATTCGCAAACAGATGTCTCACTAACTTTTTTACCGTGCACACAAAACAGTTCAGCACTGCACACAGCAACTGTTGTATCTTCTGTTTTCTGTTCTGTTTTTGGTATTAGACTCGATAGCGATTCGTACTCCTGAAATCTCTGAATTTTATCTTTTGATTTAGGGTTGGCGGCTATACCGTGTGGACTTTTATTGGAGGACGTATTAATCTTTTTTGGCACTATATCTTTTTTATTATTTGCGTGTTTTGGTATTTGCCAAACAGTTTGGTCGTTCACGTTACCGGTAATCCAGTAAATGTAATCATTTGAAACGGTCAACGCTTTTATTTCAGAACCACGTTCTTGTTTATCATGTGTTATTATATTATCTTTGTTTTTACCATCCAAATCTCTGCTCATCAAATGCGTAGTTTCCACAAAATAATACATTTTCCCTGTTTGTGGATCTATGGCCAAGTTATGTAATTCCAAATAAAGGTATGTAAGATTCATAACTTCTCTCTCAGAACCATTAAACCGAGCTCTCTCCATGTACTCATCGTAATTTGCTGCCTTTGTGTTAATCCAGTAAATGTACCTGTAAGAGTAAGACTATTGATTATCACGAAATGCAGCAGATATTGATTTTTAAACTGTCATTGAAAACGTACCCTCTACTGCTATCCACGGCAATATCACTGGGGGTCCGGTCATCCATCTTGATTATCATATTTCCGTAAACATTGTTAATAGACTCAGGTTTTAATGAAATCCAATTAATACTCCTTTCATTAGTATCAGTGAAGAATAGCGTATCTGTTGCCGGGTCGAAAGCAATACTGTGAATGTTACTGCTGTTCCTTTTGATGAAACATTTGTCTTCCTTGGAATGTAAGTTATAACCACATATAGCGTTGTTGTCGCTCTGTTTGTTGACGTAAAACATCATGTCGTGCACGTCATCGTAAACTAACGCTGTGAGGTTGTGGAACAGTAAATTCACGGTGTCTGTTTTGGATCCATTGGTATAAAATACAAGTTCATCTCCTAGGCTTACGGCGATGTCTGAAACAGAAGCATAACATTTTACTTTACAAAGCTGATAGCCGTATAAATTATAGTTCAGAGTTGTGTAATAATAATAAGTCATCAACATAAAGGGGTACACACGTTAAAAAAATATAGTTTGATGAATATCAAACTGCTCCGCAGTAATTCAAATATATAAAGCTTCATACAGGGTGGGTGGCATGTTCGGAAGTATATAACTTTTTTGGCACCATTCTAATTGCGCCATATAGTTGTATCATATCCACTGTATAGTTAAAATACGGCAAATGACGGTTTTTAAGACCATTCCCATTGTAATACCATCAATATTATCTTGAAGTTTTTAAATGGATTCATCATCTGCTTAGCCTTTTCACAAATATGTTGGGGGAGGATTTTTTTTAACCGACTTCTAAAAAAGGAAGAGGTTCTCAATTCGGATGTTTGTATTTTTTTTTTTTTTTTTATGTTTGTTCGCGCATAACTCCGTCGCTTGCCAACCGATTTGAAAAATTATTTTTTTGTTGGAAAGGGTATACTTTCCAAATGGTCCCATTTTTGTCAAAATCCAGTTCTGGTGATGGAATCCTGGAGAAATCGAAGGAACTCTTCAAATATTATAGGCACACCTATAGCGATGTGGGTATTTTTTTATAGTAGCTCGTGCATTTGCTCTAGGAAAGCACCACTTGGTGAAGTGGAACTGATGATGAAGACCACAGATGGCTAATAGTTATCTAAAGGGGTGTATCATGGTCAATCTTGAAAACTAAAAGCAGAATATTTCTTTGTAGTGGGACACCTAACAAACTTCGCGATAAAGTGACCGCATTTTCAGTAGCAAACAGGTGGAGATGTGGCAGATGCTATTTACCATAAAAACAGCCAAGCCCGAATAATACAATTATGCGGACGAATATCTGGCTTTTTCGTTTGTAATAAAAATAAAACACATACAAGTTGGCCACGATGTATGTTCATTTTAAAAATTCTTAGAATGAAAATCCTCCGCCTCTAAGCTGTAAGCAAGTGAAAAATAAACTACGTTCCTCGTACTCACCCCAGGAGTGCACCAGCCCCACGTACAGCGCTGCCAACGCCAGAACACACTGCGTTTTACACATTTTTAAACTTCAGAATTATAAAGTTGTTGCAACAGACGTAGATGGTGCATCCACCGCTGGTGATTGCTCTTTTGATTCTAAAGCCAAGCGCTGGTTTCTCGCAACATAAATAGGTCTTTTGGCTTGGTGATAAGAGACTGGTAGATAAGAGTTCCCGTTAATATACGTAAGTGGATATTCCACTCATCACAGATAACTCGGTGACCTATCCTGTTTTTTTCTTTAGATTGTCTTGTTATGTTCACATTTTGCAAAAACAAATAGGTTTCTTTACCCAAAGGAGAAAATTAGTTAAGCTCAAACTCAAACTCAAAGCATTTATTTAAATTAAACCAATTACTGGCACTTTTGAATTGTCAAGACATAGGTAAATAGTGACCTTATTGGTGATATTCTTCAGAAAGGTCAGGGTTCGTAGTACTCGCAACCGGCGTGGCGTATATGACCAGATGAAGCTGAATAAGCGCCGTCTGGTGACTATAATGAATTTTGACGACACGGTTGGTGCAGTGGTTGAGCGATTGACTGCTGCGCAGCATGTCGCGGGTTCGATTCCCGCACGGAACAAATATTTGTACGACCTACAAGTATTTGTTCCGAGTCTGGGTGTTTTTCTATCTATAATATGTATGTATTTACAAAAAAAAAATGTATATATGTAGTTTATCAGCCATCTCGTTACCATAATACAAGCATTAGGTTGCTTAGCTTGGGACTAGATGGCGTTGTGTGAAATGTCCAAGGATATTTATTATTTATTATTTTATTATTTATTATAATGCGAAACACAATTATTCCGTACAAATTGACGTAATTTTTCGTTAACGTAAACGCGATATAGTTCATAAATCTGTGGCCTTACTCCATAATGCGACTTTTTATACTTAATAAAAAGTCGCATTATGGAGTAAGGCCACAGATTTATGAACGTAAACGATGCAAAAGTAGTGTGTAAGGATCGTGGTGGCGTTCTTGTAGTTTCTGCCTACCCCCCTGGGAAGAAGGGGTGAGTTTATATATGTATGTATGTATGTATGTTTATGGTACCTACCTAAACGTTCATTATTTCCTTAGTAGGTAAGGTAATTGTATAAGTACTGTCGGCGACGAGACCCTACCTGGCGCACGTAAGCGCAAGTAGCGGGGGTACCGCCCCCGCCACAAGTTCGGTACAGTTACGAGTCAAACTAAATTTCTAGTTAGATTTCAAAGAGATTTGTTTATTGTCTTTTTCTTATTATAAATTAGTTTAAACTACTTAGAATTAATGCTATTTACATATTCTAATCTAATAAGACTGATTAAAGTTAACATTGCAAGGGAATTTTGTAATAAAATTTAGTACTAGAGTATAATTACGTAACTTGAAAACACACTTTTTTGTTTATGTGTATATTTTGATAATTTTCATTTTAAAAGTTAGATTTAGTTAAGATAGATAAAACTAGTTTTTCTTTTTAGTTCATGTAAATCGGTCAACTAGTTTAGAAGATATAAGGGAATTTGTATAATGAGAATTCACCAACTTGCATTTTTTGTATGTTTTTGTTCTAGGATTTTTTTATTACTGATAGATAGGTCTAATATTATTATTGTAAATAATTAAGGATAATATAAGCAAGGTTTTAAGACAAAATTGTAAAAGGTAAATGTTAAGAATTAATAAAAATAAAGGTTCCAAAGATTTCGGCTTAGGGAAAATTAACGTTAAAATGGGCTCAAAAATCGCGGACCTCAATAAGGTAAGAAAACGCGGCTATATAAGCCGGGCTAGTTTTCGAACAATCGTCAGCCTGGCCACATGTCAAGCAGATCGCGCCCTGGCATACGCGCCCCCCGGACGCTAGACCCCTGCCCCGCGACCTGCTTGCGGACGATGACCCCATCACCGTACCGGACTGACCTTCCGAGTGAGCCGCTCCCGGCTACACGCGGCTCACTTGTGACAGCAACACTTTCACCACAAATACATACGCTGTCACGTGGTGCGTGCTAGGATAATTTAGGCGTATCACGTGGCAAACCCCAGACATGCACCTCTATACAGGCACAAAGTACACACGCGAATACGCAGCGCGGGCGTGCGCGTATTTGCATAGACACCGGGTGGCGGCACACAGTACAATGCCACCCTCACACCCATGACACGGTCCCCCTAACCCACGCAGGCTCGGCTAGCTCTGAAAGTGTGATGGGCGGGGGCCACTCACCCTTCTGTAGGAACGTCGAGTCCGTACCTCTGTCGCTGGTCGCCTTCTGCTGGGCTTCACCCATGTAGATGGGGGTTCCACCTGGTAGGGGCTGACCGCCGGGGTTCGGTGAAAAAAGCGGCGCTGACTAGCAGCGTCGTGGCGTGCCTACAGACACAAATATAGCATCTACACACAGGGGCGCCAGGCGCTCCATCAGCCTAGGCCGTGTTAGGCCCACAGAAGGAGGGGTCCGTATTTACGGACCACCGTAAAGCTTCCGCGGTCGGGGGGCTTAGCCCTGGAGCCGCACGCCACGCCCCTTGCGGGGCGTAGCGATATCCACGAGAGCGAGAGAACAATCGTCATTCGACGCTCGGCACTCGACGCGTGCGGTCGTGCGCTCTCGCTGCTCCCGCTGCGCTCGCTGTCCAGAGTCTCCCTTCGCTGCGCTGCTCTTCGTGGCGTCCTCGTAGTCACCCGACTACTCCCGATCGTCGAATAATTAATTATTTACTTAATTAATTATTTCGACATACGATCAGACCAAGTGCCTTTATCAAGGCAAAATATTTCTCTCTCGGACTAAACGTCTTTCGCGCTCCTTTTGGCCCCCTCTGGGTAAAATCCACTGTTTCGTGGTCCTCGGAGGAAACCTCACGGTGCCAACGAATCCGAGTGGGGTGTAGACCCAACACACCCGCCGAACCCCTTCAGGGAGAGGCAGTCAGCTGGACATCCCAGTGTTAACCGGCCTTGGGGGGTCTCCTAGTCGGCACTGGATGACAGTTTTGCTTCCACAGCTTGCACCTAGTGTCTTTAGGGTGTGTCTACACCCTTCGCGCTAGTTCTTAGTCAGGGCCCCGTTGCACATTAAGATTGGCACGGATGACTCAAGCGTAGGTCGTTCACGATAGGTACACACCTCCCTGTCATCACCCGACAGGGAGGGTTAGGGCCCCCGGGCAATCCCACCCGGGGAGATAGGTGTTAGGGATTCATAGGTTTTTGTTTATGCTCCTCCTCTAGGATGCCCGCGTCCGCATCAGCGAAGGAGCTGTACCTTAAGGATATCCTTAAGGATCCAGACTCCTTCATTGAAGCGCTACTCAAAAGCCCCGATTTTCGCGCGAAAATCGCGGCTAAACTCGCTGAGTCTCAGCATGCCCCTGCCTCAGACATCGCTACTTTTAGCGATGCTCTCGAGCCCACCCAATCCTCTCTTCCTACGGTCCATTACGTAGACTGCCCGACAGTGTCCATGGACACTGAAGGCCAAACCTCTCCTGACTCTTCCGATATCGAGGCCGAGCACTCTGCCCAGCCCATTCTTTCGTCCCCTTCCGCTTCTTCTTCTTCTGACGACGACGACGGCTTTCAGGTCGTCGAGGGTCGGAAGAATAAGAAAAGGAAGGCGACGAAAGCCGCGAAAACCAAGGCGAAGAAGGGGAAGAACTCAGACTCTCCCCCTCCTCCACCTAAACCCTCTGACCTGCCCTTGGCCCCACCCGCCCTTACCATTCCATCCTCCTTGCAGGATGCCCCCTCTAAATCATCCTCCTTGCAGGATACCCCCATTGCCCCTTTTAAGTCGCCCGCCACGCCTCCCGTCTATATTCAAGACAAGGCAAAGTGGACCGACGTCTCTAAGTGGTGTACCGATCTCGGGATCGGTTTCACCAGCGCCCGCTCTACCCAACAGGGTATTAAAGTATCAGTACCGACGTCGAAAGACTATAGGGAACTTACAAAACTTCTAAAGTCGAGAGTTGTGTCTTTTCACACATACTCTCTACCTGAGGATCGCCAGACTCGCGTGGTGATCCGCAGGATCCCAAAAGAAATTCCGATCCAGGAAATCAAAGCCGACCTTGAGTCGCAACAGATTCCTGTAGACGAGGTTCATCGGATGTACCGCTCCAGGGGAGGGGAAGCTTACGATATGGTCCTCGTAGTCTGCCCCCCCTCTGAGGGGTACCATCCGATTTTTAAAATCAGATCGATTTGTAACTTGGTAGGCTTTGAGATAGAGAAGCCCCGTAAAAATGGCCTCGTTGGCCAGTGCCACCGCTGCCAGCTTTACGGGCATTCTCAAAGGAACTGCCATGCGAGACCCAGGTGCGTCAAGTGCCTGGGTGACCATGGCACTTCTGAATGCTCTCGTCCTAAAGACCACACCTTGTGCACTGATCTTCCGAGCTGTGTGCTCTGCGGTGAAGCTGGTCACCCAGCTAATTACCGTGGCTGCCCTAAAGCCCCAAAAAATAATAATAATTCCTCTAAGCTGAACAAACGTTCGGACGTTCGTCAGCAAAGAGAATGCCCTTACTCTTTTAAGGTACCCGACATGCCCCCGCGGCTTAGTCCCCAAAGACCGAACCCTTGGTTCGCAGGCCTCCATCAGCAGGCTTTTCCTGCGTTGAGGTCCTCGCAACCACCTCTTTTACCCATGCCGGCTCTAGTGGATCCTAGCATCCCAAAGCCACCCCTTACCCAACCCACTAAACTCACGGCTGCGCCTAAAAACGCAGCCGCCACTACCGCTAACGTTACCGTTACCGCGTCCCCGAACACTATTGGGGCCGGCAACAACACTATTGACCCGTTCAATATCATTACCGGTACGTTCCTAACATTTATGTCGCCCCGTGCGATGCAAATGGCTAACGAGCTAGTCGTCGCCAGAAGCGCTGGCGACTTGCGCAAAATTCACGACATTTATAATGCCTACCCGGAGATCACGCAAGCCCTGGTCTCCTTCTCCAATAAATCTAACCAATAATGGATAGACAAATTATTGCGAGAACCAAACCCCGATCCCTTAAACTAGGTTTTTTCAATGCCAATGGCATTAAAAACCAACGCGATGAAATCTGCACTTTCCTTCGCGACCACCAGTTAGATATCCTCCTTGTACAGGAGACCTTTCTAAAACCCAACCACCGTAACCCATCAATTGCCAACTACCGTATAGTGCGCAATGATAGGACGCGATGCCACGCGGGTGGTACCCTAATCTACTATAAATCCACCCTTTATTGCATCCCCATTGACCCTCCTCCTCTTTCACGTTTGGAAGTGTCTGTCTGCCGCCTTGGCATGACAGGCCACCAGCCGATCACTTTAGTATCGGCTTACATTCCACCCCGTACCGTCCCAGAGAATTACCAGAATTTATCTGACGACTTTAATATCTTATGCGGCTTGAGTGACTCCGTCATTATAGCGGGCGATCTCAACGCCAAGCATACCGCCTGGAATAGCTCCTTGATCACCACCAGAGGTAGACACTTGTTCGACCTCTGTTCCATTTTAAACTTTGACGTCATTGCACCAATGACTCCTACACATTTTCCCCACGACCATAACCATACCCCTGACGTACTTGATGTAGCGCTTCTAAAGAATATCAACCTTCGGTTGGACTCTATAGAAGCGATACATGAACTGGACTCTGACCATCGACCGGTTGTCGTAAGTCTAGTCCCCCGTTTAGGGCTCCGTGACCCCTCAGTACCACCTCGCACCCAAAAAGTGACGGATTGGACGAAAGTAAGCGATTGCCTGAAATCCTCCTCTTCCCCTCACTTAGACGCTATACCCGATCATTTTGACTCTATCGCTGACACGACGGCCGCGATCGACTCACTCACAGAACACGTACAATCTGTCCTGAACGATTGTTCAAGGGAAATTCCAGTGGCGGAAGACCGTCGCTGGAAGTTGCCGGACGATGTACGTGAGCTGCTGACTGAGAAGAACGCGGCGGTCCGTGCCTACAGCAACTTTCCCTGTCGCGCGAACAAAGTCCACATGCGTTACTTACAGAAATCTGTAAGGACACGTATGGAGGAACTGCGTAACGCCGGCTGGGACAAGATGCTGAGCGAACTAGAGCCAAACCACCTTGCCTTCTGGGAACTCCAGAGGAAACTTAGATCCCCGGGGATAGCTTCTATGCCACCCTTAGTCCGCCCTGACAAAACCATTGCCTTCGAGGATGTCGACAAGGCGGAATGCCTTGCCGACAGCCTCGAGGCGCAATGCACACCCAGCTCTCTACCGGTTGACCAAGCTCACCTCTCTGAGGTCGACGCGGAAGTCGAACGTAGAGCCTCCCTTCCTCCCGTCGAAGACCCTGATTATCCCCTGCCCCCCGTCACTCCGGATGAGGTGCATGAGATAATCAAGGGTCTGAGACCCCGCAAAGCCCCTGGCTCAGATGGTATCACCAATAGGGTGGTCCAACTGTTCCCTGCCCGTTTGATAATGCTCTTGACCATCATCTTCAATGGTGCCTTGAGCAATAACATATTTCCGCAAGCCTGGAAACAGGCCACCGTTATCGGTATAAATAAGCCCGGTAAGCCCAAGAGCGAGCCCTCTAGCTACCGCCCCATTAGCCTGCTCAGTGTCCTCGGCAAAGTCTATGAGAGACTTATTTATAAGCGCCTCAGAGACTATGCCGAGACAAAGGGCCTCATACCTAACGAACAGTTCGGGTTCCGTACCCAACATTCTTGTGTACATCAGGTCCACCGCATCATCGAACACATAGGCGCTGGCTTTCAGCGCGGTTCGATGACGGGAGCGGTATTTTTCGATATAGCGAAAGCTTTTGACAAAGTCTGGCACAACGGCTTAATTTATAAGCTTTACAAACTCGGAGTGCCAGACCGTCTCGTGCTCATTTTACGTGACTTTTTGTCAAACCGCACCTTTCGATACCGTATCGAAGGAGCGCTATCTTCTCCCCACCCTATCCGCGCAGGCGTACCACAGGGCTCTGTAATTTCACCCCTTATCTTTACTCTATTTACCAGCGATATCCCGAAAAGTAGAAAGGCTCAGTTGGCTCTGTTCGCAGACGATACGGCCATCTACTACACGGGAAAAAGCCCAGACGCGATATCTCGTACTCTCCAAACCTCAGTCGATAACCTCGCCTGGTGGTTTCGTAGGTGGAGAATCGAAGTAAACCCGAATAAAAGTCAAGCGGTTCTCTTTCTGAAACCGTACCACACACGTCCTTTACCCCGACCAATCACGATGTTTGACAAGCCGATCCCTTGGGAGAAGCGAGCCAAATATCTCGGTGTCACGCTCGATGAGCACTTAAGCTTCTCCGAGCACATAAAGCTCGCTCGTTCACGGGCCGCTTTTGCCCTCGGTAGACTCCATTCCGTTCTGAATGCACGTAGCAAATTGTCACTTAAGTGCAAGTTGCGCATTTATACAGCCGTCATTCGGCCCATCATGACCTATGCGGGCTCGGTATTTGCTCACGCCAAGCCCCATCACATACATAGAATGCAGACACTGCAAAACCGTTTTCTCCGAAAGATAACGGGTGCCCCCTGGTTCGTTCGGAACGAAAACCTCCACCTTGACCTCAAAATCCCAACGATCCGACAATTTCTGAAACGCAATTCCGTGCGTTTCTTTGAAACCGCCGCGAAACATCGCAACCCTTTGGTTGTCGAATCCGCCAACTATGTTCCCTCCCGGATTAGTAGGACCCGCCGTCCTAAACATGTTCTCTCCGAACCTGATGACCCTATAACTCTCCTACAGGAGAGTAATAAGGCCACCAGTACGCTCCGCAAACGCAAGCTAAGACCTACGTTCCGACCCCGCCGTCGAGGTCGAAAACGTAATTGCCCACCTCCCTCTTGCCCTCTACTCGGCGAGGCTGCGCCAGCCGGTAGCGCAGCCGAGCCTGTAGCCTCTAACCCGCCACTAAACTCCCCTTGCCCACCGATCATTCTCGTACCTCGTACCTTGGATGTTATCGCGTCACGACCCAGCCTGAACCCTCTGGCTGTCCTCCCTACCCTTACCGCAGCGACGTGCAGAGTCGCTCAAACCCCTAGTTTTAAGTCCTAGTTTTAAGCCTGGCCGGAGGCTTTAAGCTCTCGCTTAAAGCAGCCACAGGAAAGTCCGGTTAAACAGTCTCGACCCCCCGTGGTCAACTGCGAGAAGCCACTCAAAAAAAAAAAAAAAAAAAAATCGAACAATCGTCAGTCCGACCACAGCCACCGAAGAGGCAACAAGTCAGAATAGGAGCCGAAATCTGCGGACAAGTCAAGTCAAGAATTCTGCGTTTTATTTCATCGCTCCAGTCTCCCGAGGTCCTAGTGGGTTGTTGTACCCATACGCATTCAGGGGTGCGTGGTGACGTGTGTCGCCAGCAAGAAGCAAGGAACATACGTCAACAACGTTGGGAGATTGTCCCAGGACGACTGCGGGTACTGATCGTGCCCCAGCCGACCGAAACAAGTACCTAATTTCGATAAAAACGATGTAGGTATAGGTTAGCCCGCCGCGCATCGGGAATACCCCGACGACGAACGACGAGATAACCCCAACATCTTTTGCAAACGATGTTGGGGTTATCTCGTCGTTAACGGATACCCCGGTAGTTGTTGTAGGTAGTTAGATAGTTCACACCAAAACCACTGTTATGTTGGATAGTTTATTTGTGGAAACAGTTTAGAGTTTAGTTACCTGAGCCGCACTTGATATTGTGTTATTAGGTAATGATCGATCCGCACATTGGCGCGTGACGGAGATTCAGTTACGACTAAAGTTAATAGAATAAGTAGGTATAAATTAGGTACGCTTAATCAACTAAACGTACTTTTGCTGTATGAGCATTCTTGGCTCGTACAGATTTATTTTTTAAAGAACTTTTTTTTTGTTTTATTAAACGTAAATTTGTTAAATTAAATACAAAACTAAAACTAAACCCAACCCAACTAAACTAACTAAACTAATTCCTATGTGGGTAGGCTTGACATATAAACCTAAATTTATTTTGGATTTTATGTATTTTATTTTCTCTTCTACTCTTACACACTTTGTCTTTTTATCCTCTGTCCTATCGCAGGTATTCTGGAAGAGATTTCTTTTGAAATAAGCATCACCTTTGTACGTATTTTTTTCTGTTCCTTTATGTTTGTCTGTTTATTAGTGTGTACCTATATAAATTGTTAAATAAATAAATAAATAAACCTTAACCTTTTTTAAAGTAAACATTGTTAATTGCACAAACAAGTGTTTTATCTAAGTACTGTTTGAGATGATTTTATTAATAACTAGCTACGAAAAAACAAAAATAAAACAAAATAATCTTTATTTCGGATAAGCAACATCGTTCGTTCTACGAATCTACACGAAATCTAACTTAAAGAGATGTATTGATGATTTTATGATTGAAATTATGTCATTTTAAAATGTATGTTTTATTGTCGCGTATCATATTTTGATCCAGATAGGCAGATACAACCTGACACGGACCTGTAAATTGTATAAAACGCAAGAAAATTGGGCTCCTGCCCAATCTAGGGGGTCCAAACGCCTCCTGCCGGAGGCTTTACGCGGAGGTCGTGCTACACATGGCCCTTTACGGGGCACCGGTGTGGGCGCATTTCCTGAGGCTGCGGCCAGCCCACCGGTTGAACGCGTCCCAGAGAGTCATGGCCATCCGGCTAGTCCGGGGTTACCGCACGGTCTCCGGTGAGGCGGCGAGCCTCCTTGCCGGATTGCCGCCATGGGATCTGGAGGCTAGTCCTCGCGCCGTGTGGGAGTGGCGCGAGGAGGCGAAACGCCGCGCGCCGGGGCGTTCTCCGCTGCCGCGAGAAATCACGGTACAGCGGACAGAGCTCCGGCGGGATCTCATGGCGACATGGAGAGTGCGACTGTCGCAACCCAGCGCTGGGCACGCCACAATTGCGGCGATAAGTCCCCTCTTTGAGGAGTGATTAGAGAGGCGTATACAATTTACAGGTCCGTGTCAGGTTGTATCTGCCTATCTGGATCAAAATATGATACGCGACAATAAAACATACATTTTAAAATGACATAATTTCAATCATAAAATCATCAATACATCTCTTTAAGTTAGATTTCGTGTAGATTCGTAGAACGAACGATGTTGCTTATCCGAAATAAAGATTATTTTGTTTTATTTTTATTTTTTCGTAGCTAGTTATTAATAAAATCATCTCAAACAGTACTTAGATAAAACACTTGTTTGTGCAATTAACAATGTTTACTTTAAAAAAACTGGTCAAGTGCGAGTCGGACTCGCGCACGAAGGGTTCCGTACCATATTATATGTTTAACAATCGCAAAGATAACTTTTTACTTATTTTATAATGATACTGTGAATTACAAGGTTATTTTTTGCAGTTGCAGAAAATCACCCATGTTTAAACAAAATACCTTATGAATCGCCGTTTTCAGTATTGTTGATTAAATACAGTATTCATGGTACCTACATGGTATAAAGAAGTTTCAAATTCCTAATTTGTTGAATTGTTACAAAAATGGTCTAAAATTTACAACTTTTGCGGCCCCCTATTTCTTAATTTTAAAAGATTTAAAAAAAATATGTTTGTACTCTACTCAATGAGTTCTAGACGATGACACCCCACATGCTAGATTAAAATTTTTATTTTTTTTTTTAATGAAAAGTTTATTGTATGGGGATCGACCCCATACAATAAACTTTAACAACAAATAATAAAAATAAAGCAAAGTTAAAAATGTAAGATTTTTAACTTTGCTTTATTTTTATTATTTGTTGTTATAGCCGTAATAGACAGCGGAGGCTTAGTAAGTTTGTACTGGACTGTACGTGGTTGTCTGATTTCATGGATTTTAATTTTCTTGCGCGGAACCCTAATTATTTTTCTAAAATAAAAATAGCCTAAGTTACTCCTTAAAACATCAGCTATATGTCGTCAAAATCGGTGAAAATTCGTTTGGCGAGTTTCCTAACTTGACTCAAAGTACCATTTTTTTAATCGGACTGCGCTTTAAAATTCTTCTATACAAACTTTAACATCCCTAACCTCATTTGAGGCGTAGTTTTGAAAAACTAATAATGACAAACATTATTAATTACTTATGCAAGTATTTGTGCTAAGTTTCAAGTTCATTAACCAAATTAATAAGATTTTTCATATAAACTGTATCTCTGTTTTCACGAACACAAATAAAGAATTTCAAAAATCGTCTGGTATGTTTCCATAACTTGACTCAAACATTATTTACACCAATTTTAGAGTTAATCAAGCCCCCATTAAAATCCTCCGCTATAAAATTAACTTTTCACCCCTTAGGGGTAGATTTTTGGAAAACCCTGATACACGTTAGTCTTAATTTTTGGTCTCAAGTATAAAAACTGAGTTTTGAGTTAATCGGACCGCGTGTTAAAGTTCTTCCATACAAACTTTGACACCCCCAATCCCTCCTTAGGGGGTAGTTTAGGAAAACTAAAAATGATAAACTTTATAATTTATTTATAGATGAATATTCGTGCTAAGTTTCAAGTCTATTAACTCAAGGGATAGGATTTTTCATACAAACTTTCATCCCCTATTTTACCCCCTTAGGGATGGAATTTCCAAAAATCCTTCCTTAGTGGATGTTTACACTATATAAGGTATCTATGTGCAAAATTTCAAGTCTCTAGGTCTATTGGTTTGGGCTGTGCGTTGATATATTAGTCAGTGACTCAGTCAGGACTTTGATTTTTTTATATATATAGATTTACCATGTTATTTTAAGACCACAGACTTCTTATAGGTTTTCCTGTAATCTACAAGTATAGAACTATTTTCTATATTTTTTTCAAAATTTTAGGCTCAGTAGTTTCGGAGATAAGGGGTGGGGAATGGTCAATTTTCGTCAATTTTCTTAAATAATTTTAAAACAACATATTTTACAATTATAAAAAAATTATATTTGAGACCCTCATAGTAAGCCCTTTCATTTGATATGTCACACGGTACAGTTTACAAAACTTTTTTTAAAATTTTCTTATTTTCCCCCTAAAAGTGACTCTCATATTCAAAATTCATATATTTACTTTAGCTGTACGTGTTTGGGTCACAGAAATCCATATGTGTACCAAATTTGAACTTAATCGGTCCATTAGATTCGGAGCAAATTGGCTGTGACAGACGGACAGACGGACAGACAGACAGACAGACAGACAGACACACGAGTGATCCTATAAGGGTTCCGTTTTTTCCTTTTGACGTACGGAACCCTAAAAAGGTTAAGGTTTATTTATTTATTTATTTAACAATTTATATAGGTACACACTAATAAACAGACAAACATAAAGGAACAGAAAAAAATACGTACAAAGGTGATGCTTATTTCAAAAGAAATCTCTTCCGAATACCTGCGATAGGACAGAGGATAAAAAGACATCTACTCTTACACAAGAGTAGAAGAGAAAATAAAATACATAAAATCCAAAATAAATTTAGGTTTATATGTCAAGCCTACCCACATAGGAATTAGTTTAGTTAGTTTAGTTGGGTTGGGTTTAGTTTTAGTTTTGTATTTAATTTAACAAATTTACGTTTAATAAAACAAAAAAAAAGTTCTTTAAAAAATAAATCTGTACGAGCCAAGAATGCTCATACAGCAAAAGTACGTTTAGTTGATTAAGCGTACCTAATTTATACCTACTTATTCTATTAACTTTAGTCGTAACTGAATCTCCGTCACGCGCCAATGTGCGGATCGATCATTACCTAATAACACAATATCAAGTGCGGCTCAGGTAACTAAACTCTAAACTGTTTCCACAAATAAACTATCCAACATAACAGTGGTTTTGGTGTGAACTATCTAACTACCTACAACAACTACCGGGGTATCCGTTAACGACGAGATAACCCCAACATCGTTTGCAAAAGATGTTGGGGTTATCTCGTCGTTCGTCGTCGGGGTATTCCCGATGCGCGGCGGGCTAACCTATACCTACATCGTTTTTATCGAAATTAGGTACTTATACAATTACCTTACCTACTAAGGAAATAATGAACGTTTAGGTAGGTACCATAAACATACATACATACATACATATATAAACTCACCCCTTCTTCCCAGGGGGGTAGGCAGAAACTACAAGAACGCCACCACGATCCTTACACACTACTTTTGCATCGTTTACGTTCATAAATCTGTGGCCTTACTCCATAATGCGACTTTTTATTAAGTATAAAAAGTCGCATTATGGAGTAAGGCCACAGATTTATGAACTAGATCGCGTTTACGTTAACGAAAAATTACGTCAATTTGTACGGAATAATTGTGTTTCGCATTATAATAAATAATAAAATAATAAATAATAAATATCCTTGGACATTTCACACAACGCCATCTAGTCCCAAGCTAAGCAACCTAATGCTTGTATTATGGTAACGAGATGGCTGATAAACTACATATATACATTTTTTTTTTGTAAATACATACATATTATAGATAGAAAAACACCCAGACTCGGAACAAATACTTGTAGGTCGTACAAATATTTGTTCCGTGCGGGAATCGAACCCGCGACAGGCTGCGCAGCAGTCAATCGCTCAACCACTGCGCCAACCGTGTCGTCAAAATTCATTATAGTCACCAGACGGCGCTTATTCAGCTTCATCTGGTCATATACGCCACGCCGGTTGCGAGTACTACGAACCCTGACCTTTCTGAAGAATATCACCAATAAGGTCACTATTTACCTATGTCTTGACAATTCAAAAGTGCCAGTAATTGGTTTAATTTAAATAAATGCTTTGAGTTTGAGTTTGAGCTTAACTAATTTTCTCCTTTGGGTAAAGAAACCTATTTGTTTTTGCAAAATGTGAACATAACAAGACAATCTAAAGAAAAAAACAGGATAGGTCACCGAGTTATCTGTGATGAGTGGAATATCCACTTACGTATATTAACGGGAACTCTTATCTACCAGTCTCTTATCACCAAGCCAAAAGACCTATTTATGTTGCGAGAAACCAGCGCTTGGCTTTAGAATCAAAAGAGCAATCACCAGCGGTGGATGCACCATCTACGTCTGTTGCAACAACTTTATAATTCTGAAGTTTAAAAATGTGTAAAACGCAGTGTGTTCTGGCGTTGGCAGCGCTGTACGTGGGGCTGGTGCACTCCTGGGGTGAGTACGAGGAACGTAGTTTATTTTTCACTTGCTTACAGCTTAGAGGCGGAGGATTTTCATTCTAAGAATTTTTAAAATGAACATACATCGTGGCCAACTTGTATGTGTTTTATTTTTATTACAAACGAAAAAGCCAGATATTCGTCCGCATAATTGTATTATTCGGGCTTGGCTGTTTTTATGGTAAATAGCATCTGCCACATCTCCACCTGTTTGCTACTGAAAATGCGGTCACTTTATCGCGAAGTTTGTTAGGTGTCCCACTACAAAGAAATATTCTGCTTTTAGTTTTCAAGATTGACCATGATACACCCCTTTAGATAACTATTAGCCATCTGTGGTCTTCATCATCAGTTCCACTTCACCAAGTGGTGCTTTCCAAGAGCAAATGCACGAGCTACTATAAAAAATACCCACATCGCTATAGGTGTGCCTATAATATTTGAAGAGTTCCTTCGATTTCTCCAGGATCCCATCATCAGAACTGAATTTTGACAAAAATGGGACCATTTGGAAAGTATACCCTTTCCAACAAAAAAATAATTTTTCAAATCGGTTGGCAAGCGACGGAGTTATGCGCGAACAAACATAAATTTTTTTTTTAAAAAAATACAAACATCCGAATTGAGAACCTCCTCCTTTTTTAGAAGTCGGTTAAAAAAAATCCTCCCCCAACATATTTGTGAAAAGGCTAAGCAGATGATGAATCCATTTAAAAACTTCAAGATAATATTGATGGTATTACAATGGGAATGGTCTTAAAAACCGTCATTTGCCGTATTTTAACTATACAGTGGATATGATACAACTATATGGCGCAATTAGAATGGTGCCAAAAAAGTTATATACTTCCGAGCATGCCACCCACCCTGTATGAAGCTTTATATATTTGAATTACTGCGGAGCAGTTTGATATTCATCAAACTATATTTTTTTAACGTGTGTACCCCTTTATGTTGATGACTTATTATTATTACACAACTCTGAACTATAATTTATACGGCTATCAGCTTTGTAAAGTAAAATGTTATGCTTCTGTTTCAGACATCGCCGTAAGCCTAGGAGATGAACTTGTATTTTATACCAATGGATCCAAAACAGACACCGTGAATTTACTGTTCCACAACCTCACAGCGTTAGTTTACGATGACGTGCACGACATGATGTTTTACGTCAACAAACAGAGCGACAACAACGCTATATGTGGTTATAACTTACATTCCAAGGAAGACAAATGTTTCATCAAAAGGAACAGCAGTAACATTCACAGTATTGCTTTCGACCCGGCAACAGATACGCTATTCTTCACTGATACTAATGAAAGGAGTATTAATTGGATTTCATTAAAACCTGAGTCTATTAACAATGTTTACGGAAATATGATAATCAAGATGGATGACCGGACCCCCAGTGATATTGCCGTGGATAGCAGTAGAGGGTACGTTTTCAATGAAAGTTTAAAAATCAATATCTGCTGCATTTCGTGATAATCAATAGTGTTACTCTTACAGGTACATTTACTGGATTAACACAAAGGCAGCAAATTACGATGAGTACATGGAGAGAGCTCGATTTAATGGTTCTGAGAGAGAAGTTATGAATCTTACATACCTTTATTTGGAATTACATAACTTGGCCATAGATCCACAAACAGGGAAAATGTATTATTTTGTGGAAACTACGCATTTGATGAGCAGAGATTTGGATGGTAAAAACAAAGATAATATAATAACACATGATAAACAAGAACGTGGTTCTGAAATAAAAGCGTTGACCGTTTCAAATGATTACATTTACTGGATTACCGGTAACGTGAACGACCAAACTGTTTGGCAAATACCAAAACACGCAAATAATAAAAAAGATATAGTGCCAAAAAAGATTAATACGTCCTCTAATAAAAGTCCACACGGTATAGCCGCCAGCCCTAAATCAAAAGGTAAAATTCAGAGATTTCAGGAGTACGAATCGCTATCGAGTCTAATACCAAAAACAGAACAGAAAACAGAAGATACAACAGTTGCTGTGTGCAGTGCTGAACTGTTTTGTGTACACGGTAAAAAAGATATTGAGACATCTGTTTGCGAATGCATACCTGGTTACATCGGTGAGAGATGCGATGTTTCAGTCTATGAGTTGTATTGTTTGCATGGTAACTGCAGTTTCAATGACGAGGGACTTCCTAAATGCAGGTAAAACATATTCTACTCTTACTGATGGTCTCTTTGAAAATTAGGTTTCCCCATTTCACATTTTCATAATTTCTGATGTAATGCCGGATATTCCGGGGAAAGATGTGAAGTCAACTTGTGTCATGGATATTGTTCGAACAACGGTACCTGCTCCTTGAAGGAGGAGTAAGCGCCAGTTTGTCAATGTATAGATGATTATGCAGGTGATAGATGCCAGGTATCAGACTGTTTGAACTATTGTATCCAAGGTGACTGTAGTTTCAATGACGAGGGACTTCCTAAATGCAGGTAAAACATTTTCTATTCCTTATGATGGTTTCCTTGTCTCAAGTCTCCTCTCTATGAGAGCGAGTAGGCCGTCTCCACCACGGCTGTCCCGTGTTGGTCGCTGTCACATATCTTTGAAATTTTGGTTTAGGACATGCCGCTTTCCTCACGATATTTTCCTTTACCTTTTTGAGTGCAGCACTGATTAAATAAATTACACAAAGTGCCTGTTGGTTTCGAACCCACGAGATTTGACGAGATACGACCCGGAAGTTGGGGTCGTTACCATCGGGCCACCGCTGCTCCCAATTTTCCATGTCTCCAGTTTAATTTTGTTAAACCATGATTGACATCACAGAACTTATAAAAGAGGTCTGTGAAAATTTGCGCACTGCCTACAAACTTTTAATGTATCAGTTTCAAAAATGCATTACATGTCATGCACGGATGTATAGAGCTACGTCTCCAGTACATTGATGACACTGAAAGTTAAAATTAACGGCATTTATATAAATTAAAGTATATTTAGACCTCTTTTATCTGTTCTGTGATTAACATTATCTCTATTTCAGATGTAATGCCGGTTATTCCGGGGAAAGGTGTGAAGTGGACGCGTGTCATGGTTATTGTCTGAACAATGGTGACTGTTCCCTGAACGAGGAGGATGAGCCAGTCTGCCAATGTGTTGGCAATCACGAGGGAACTGTGAAGCTGAAGCTGTTAAAGATGACACTTTCACCAATACCCCTACGAACTACAGAAACCTTACTCTAGCTGATTTACTGCCAAATTGGCGAAAGGTTACCGTTGTTATTGAAAAATAAATCTTATTGATTAATTATACAATTACTTATGCAACCATTTACTTATCTGCTATTTGGAAATGTTATAAAGCTTCCGGTCCTCTTAACCTTTAATTCAGTTTAGTGTTGTTTAGTTGGAGTCTTTAATAAAGTGCAATAAATATCCCAAGGTATTGTTTTATTTTCGTTTGGCATAGAACATAATTATACAGGGTGGCATCGACATATGTATGTAATTAAAAAAACTAATAAACCCGACTGCAGTAAAAAACTAAAACTGAAAAGCTGAAAACAAGCCCATTTTAAATTTAGTAAAAGTAAGCAAACGGGTAAAGCGTTTGAGTTTGGAAATATAAAAATGGAATGGTACCCGCCTGCCGAGCAGAACACTCGCTGAGAGACTCACGCTTGGTCCATACACATACCGCTCGCTATATCGCTGTACTCGTTTGTCGCAGTGACAAGAGCTATCAAAGAGAGTACTCGCTCAGCGACGCTCTCGCTTGGCGAGCAGAACACTCGCTGAGAGACTCACGCTTGGTCCATACACATACCAGCGAGTACTCGTTTGTCGCAGTGACAAGAGCTATCAAAGAGAGTACTCGCTCAGCGACGCTCTCGCTTGGCGAGCAGAACACTCGCTGAGAGACTCACGCTTGGTCCATACACATACCAGCGAGTACTCGTTTGTCGCAGTGACAAGAGCTATCAAAGAGAGTACTCGCGCAGCGACGCTCTCGCTTGGCGAGCAGAACACTCGCTGAGAGACTCACGCTTGGTCCATACACATACCAGCGAGTACTCGTTTGTCGCAGTGACAAGAGCTATCAAAGAGAGTACTCGCTCAGCGACGCTCTCGCTTGGCGAGCAGAACACTCGCTGAGAGACTCACGCTTGGTCCATACACATATACCAGCGAGTACTCGTTTGTCGCAGTGACAAGAGCTATCAAAGAGAGTACTCGCTCAGCGACGCTCTCGCTTGGCGAGCAGAACACTCGCTGAGAGACTCACGCTTGGTCCATACACATACCAGCGAGTACTCGTTTGTCGCAGTGACAAGAGCTATCAAAGAGAGTACTCGCTCAGCGACGCTCTCGCTTGGCGAGCAGAACACTCGCTGAGAGACTCACGCTTGGTCCATACACATACCAGCGAGTACTCGTTTGTCGCAGTGACAAGAGCTATCAAAGAGAGTACTCGCTCAGCGACGCTCTCGCTTGGCGAGCAGAACACTCGCTGAGAGACTCACGCTTGGTCCATACACATATACCAGCGAGTACTCATTTGTCGCAGTGACAAGAGCTATCAAAGAGAGTACTCGCTCAGCGACGCTCTCGCTTGGCGAGCAGAACACTCGCTGAGAGACTCACGCTTGGTCCATACACATATACCAGCGAGTACTCGTTTGTCGCAGTGACAAGAGCTATCAAAGAGAGTACTCGCTCAGCGACGCTCTCGCTTGGCGAGCAGAACACTCGCTGAGAGACTCACGCTTGGTCCATACACATACCAGCGAGTACTCGTTTGTCGCAGTGACAAGAGCTATCAAAGAGAGTACTCGCTCAGCGACGCTCTCGCTTGGCGAGCAGAACACTCGCTGAGAGACTCACGCTTGGTCCATACACATACCAGCGAGTACTCGTTTGTCGCAGTGACAAGAGCTATCAAAGAGAGTACTCGCTCAGCGACGCTCTCGCTTGGCGAGCAGAACACTCGCTGAGAGACTCACGCTTGGTCCATACACATACCAGCGAGTACTCGTTTGTCGCAGTGACAAGAGCTATCAAAGAGAGTACTCGCTCAGCGACGCTCTCGCTTGGCGAGCAGAACACTCGCTGAGAGACTCACGCTTGGTCCATACACATACCAGCGAGTACTCGTTTGTCGCAGTGACAAGAGCTATCAAAGAGAGTACTCGCTCAGCGACGCTCTCGCTTGGCGAGCAGAACACTCGCTGCGAGACTCACGCTTGGTCCATACACATATACCAGCGAGTACTCGTTTGTCGCAGTGACAAGAGCTATCAAAGAGAGTACTCGCTCAGCGACGCTCTCGCTTGGCGAGCAGAACACTCGCTGAGAGACTCACGCTTGGTCCATACACATATACCAGCGAGTACTCGTTTGTCGCAGTGACAAGAGCTATCAAAGAGAGTACTCGCTCAGCGACGCTCTCGCTTGGCGAGCAGAACACTCGCTGAGAGACTCACGCTTGGTCCATACACATACCAGCGAGTACTCGTTTGTCGCAGTGACAAGAGCTATCAAAGAGAGTACTCGCTCAGCGACGCTCTCGCTTGGCGAGCAGAACACTCGCTGAGAGACTCACGCTTGGTCCATACACATACCAGCGAGTACTCGTTTGTCGCAGTGACAAGAGCTATCAAAGAGAGTACTCGCTCAGCGACGCTCTCGCTTGGCGAGCAGAACACTCGCTGAGAGACTCACGCTTGGTCCATACACATACCAGCGAGTACTCGTTTGTCGCAGTGACAAGAGCTATCAAAGAGAGTACTCGCTCAGCGACGCTCTCGCTTGGCGAGCAGAACACTCGCTGAGAGACTCACGCTTGGTCCATACACATACCAGCGAGTACTCGTTTGTCGCAGTGACAAGAGCTATCAAAGAGAGTACTCGCTCAGCGACGCTCTCGCTTGGCGAGTAGAACACTCGCTGAGAGACTCACGCTTGGTCCATACACATACCAGCGAGTACTCGTTTGTCGCAGTGACAAGAGCTATCAAAGAGAGTACTCGCTCAGCGACGCTCTCGCTTGGCGAGCAGAACACTCGCTGAGAGACTCACGCTTGGTCCATACACATACCAGCGAGTACTCGTTTGTCGCAGTGACAAGAGCTATCAAAGAGAGTACTCGCTCAGCGACGCTCTCGCTTAGCGAGCAGAACACTCGCTGAGAGACTCACGCTTGGTCCATACACATACCAGCGAGTACTCGTTTGTCGCAGTGACAAGAGCTATCAAAGAGAGTACTCGCTCAGCGACGCTCTCGCTTGGCGAGCAGAACACTCGCTGAGAGACTCACGCTTGGTCCATACACATATACCAGCGAGTACTCGTTTGTCGCAGTGACAAGAGCTATCAAAGAGAGTACTCGCTCAGCGACGCTCTCGCTTGGCGAGCAGAACACTCGCTGAGAGACTCACGCTTGGTCCATACACATACCAGCGAGTACTCGTTTGTCGCAGTGACAAGAGCTATCAAAGAGAGTACTCGCTCAGCGACGCTCTCGCTTGGCGAGCAGAACACTCGCTGAGAGACTCACGCTTGGTCCATACACATACCAGCGAGTACTCGTTTGTCGCAGTGACAAGAGCTATCAAAGAGAGTACTCGCTCAGCGACGCTCTCGCTTGGCGAGCAGAACACTCGCTGAGAGACTCACGCTTGGTCCATACACATATACCAGCGAGTACTCGTTTGTCGCAGTGACAAGAGCTATCAAAGAGAGTACTCGCTCAGCGACGCTCTCGCTTGGCGAGCAGAACACTCGCTGAGAGACTCACGCTTGGTCCATACACATACCAGCGAGTACTCGTTTGTCGCAGTGACAAGAGCTATCAAAGAGAGTACTCGCTCAGCGACGCTCTCGCTTGGCGAGCAGAACACTCGCTGAGAGACTCACGCTTGGTCCATACACATACCAGCGAGTACTCGTTTGTCGCAGTGACAAGAGCTATCAAAGAGAGTACTCGCTCAGCGACGCTCTCGCTTGGCGAGCAGAACACTCGCTGAGAGACTCACGCTTGGTCCATACACATACCAGCGAGTACTCGTTTGTCGCAGTGACAAGAGCTATCAAAGAGAGTACTCGCTCAGCGACGCTCTCGCTTGGCGAGCAGAACACTCGCTGAGAGACTCACGCTTGGTCCATACACATACCAGCGAGTACTCGTTTGTCGCAGTGACAAGAGCTATCAAAGAGAGTACTCGCTCAGCGACGCTCTCGCTTGGCGAGCAGAACACTCGCTGAGAGACTCACGCTTGGTCCATACACATATACCAGCGAGTACTCGTTTGTCGCAGTGACAAGAGCTATCAAAGAGAGTACTCGCTCAGCGACGCTCGCTTGGCGAGCAGAACACTCGCTGAGAGACTCACGCTTGGTCCATACACATACCAGCGAGTACTCGTTTGTCGCAGTGACAAGAGCTATCAAAGAGAGTACTCGCTCAGCGACGCTCGCTTGGCGAGCAGAACACTCGCTGAGAGACTCACGCTTGGTCCATACACATACCAGCGAGTACTCGTTTGTCGCAGTGACAAGAGCTATCAAAGAGAGTACTCGCTCAGCGACGCTCTCGCTTGGCGAGCAGAACACTCGCTGAGAGACTCACGCTTGGTCCATACACATACCAACGAGTACTCGTTTGTCGCAGCGACAAGAGCTATCAAAGAGAGTACTCGCTCAGCGACGCTCGCTTGGCGAGCAGAACACTCGCTGAGAGACTCACGCTTGGTCCATCCGCATACCAGCGAGTTATCGAACATACCGCACTCGCGGCTCGTTGCTCGCCAACTAGTTTTTACTCGCCGGCCGGCGCGGTGCAGTGGGACAAGTGCCGAAGAGGGGATGGCCCAGACTGAACTTAAATAAAACAACCTTGTATTCTTAAAGTATATTTTTCTTAAAAACATTGAGTAGGCAATAGACGCAAGTAAAATCTCATAAGGTAATCGTCATTTATTGAATGGATTCGTGGATTTCCATGTAAGGTATAGAAAAAGGCCTAAAACTGACTAGAACATCAAAATAATGATGGGTCAAAAGAAAAAGTTTGACCATCACTTTGGTGTCCACATTGTTCCGAATTTGAATTCACGACCATTTAAAAAGTTTTATAGTACTTGTATACAAAAAAGAGCAGAGTGGCTCGATTTAGGAATCCGTGAGTGTATTTTAATCAAAAATCTGAGACATACCTACATTTATAAAAGGCAACAATCAAAGCGCGTTTAACATTTTTCAGAAGTACAAAATCACTATTTAATGAGTAGACACATAAGTAATACCTACATAATTATTATAAAATTTATTATTGTCAAAAATCAGTGCTAGAAGTAAAGTTGAACATATTCTAAAGTTTTTATGAGACAGTTGTTTAAAAATACATTTTTGTGAGGCGGCCCGCATTGACTAAAGCGGGCCGCACTTGCTAAAGTTTGACATTCGCTGTCTAAATGCTGATATTTGCCTTAATAATTTTCAAACCACTGTCTCTTAACAATCGTCTTCTAATCTCCTAATAAGTGTAAGTCTTAGGGTCGTAACCCTTTCCAGCAACCTTGTCGTCGATCCAGTCTCTCAGAACGGAGACATCGACGTAGACGCCAGGGGTGCCGTCTTCACCACAGCCGATGCCCCACGCGACGATTCCGCTTTGGACGTAACGGTCTTTTTCGTACTGTGAAAAAGGAGAAAATGAATTAGGAAGAGTTTTTTGGGTATACGACACACATACTGATCATCTACTTTTTACATAAGACGTAGTCAATGACCTGCTTGCGTGTTCTGTGCTGAGCTCACGCAACGCGTCGTACGTCCAGCCAGTAATAGGACTCGCCCATCAAGGAGCGCTGACCCAAATTAGACGCATTATTAATTTTTTATTCATAAAACTAAAGATATGAATTATATTAAAACACTAAAAGATAAATAATTAAATTATCTTTAAAATGTTCAAATGTTTTGTTGTTTCTGTTTCATAAAATACGCTCGATAGTTTTTGCGGGTTTCTCAGTTTTTATCCGCGTTAGAAAATTACACTGTGTAATATAAATATAATTTTAGGAGCCGTGCAAAAAGAAAAACCGGCCAAGTGCGTGTCGGACTACGCACAATAAAGGGTTCCGTAGTCGGGATGAATGTATCCCAAGAACAAACTTAACATTTTAGTTGAAAAACATGTTCTCCCATACATTTCAACTGCAAATGTAAGTTTGTACTCACAATATTGAGAGATTTACCATGCTATTTTGAGACCACAGACTACTTATAGGTTTTCCTGTAATCTACAGGTAAAGAACTATTTTTTGTATTTTTTTTTCAAAATTTTAGGCTCCGTAGTTTCGGAGATTAGAGGGGAATGGTCAATTTTCGTCTATTTTCTTAAATTAATTTAAAACGATTTATTTTAAAATTATAAAAAGTATATATTTGAGACCGTCACCGTCGCCCGTTCATTTGACATGTCACACGGTACAGTTTGCAAAACTTTTTTTTAAATTTTCTTATTTGCCCCCTAAAAGTGAACCCCATATTCAAAATTCATTTATTTACTTTACCCGTTCGTGTTTGGGTCACAGAAATCCATATGTGTACCAAATTTCAACTTAATCGGTCCATCAGATTCGGAGCAAATTGGCTGTGACAGACGGACAGACGGACAGACAGACAGACAGACAGACAGACACACGAGTGATCCTATAAGGGTTCCGTTTTTTCCTTTTGAGGTACGGAATCCTAAAAAAGTCAGAAAGAACGCTATCCGACTCACTGGAGCATAACGCAGCGCCACCCCGACTCACTGGGGTATCACTGCAGACAGTTCCGACTCACCGTGAACTATGCGGCACCCGGTTCCGACTCACTGGAACCACAACTGGAACTGGCAAGCATCGCAAGATACACGACTCAGCCCACTATCGACCTCCAGTCTCCGGAAGGGAGTGATGTGGCGGCATCTACATCGCCACATATGAACTATACATCACAATGACATGACGTCACAAAATCCTGCATCGCGCAATTAGAGTTTTCCGCGCGACTAGCTTAGATACAACGTCCAGACATCAACCGTTGGGCAGTTGCCCACCAGACACAACACCCATCTGATCGGAGGATCCTCCCTTTTCTATGGAGGATGAGTGAACTTTACACCCTGTAACTCATGCCTCTGTAAACTACATTATGCCAAAAAAGATGATTTCTTGTTACCTCAATAGGACAAGACAGCGGTGATCCACCGTCTCCTTTGCAGGTATCCTTGCCAGGCTCACCACCCGCACACATGAACGAAGAGTGCAGCTGGAAGTACTTGCCCAGACGGGTCTTCCGGAGAGCTGTCTGGCATTTGTCGTGTTTTACTACTGGTACTTCGATCTGGAAGAGAAGATTAATTAGGTTAAAACAACTGCTGGACGGGATTGGAATATATGGAACCTTCTAAGAGTACTTTTGCTTTGAGGTTCAGGTAAACCAACTGAACAGACAGCTGTGCTGCTGGGGAGTTTGTTGTTCCACTTCTTCTTCCCAGCTAAAGCACTAGGAAGTGGTGAAGGGCGGGCGTTTTGGAGCACTGTCTTACATGAAACCCATTTTATTCAAAATAAAAATTAAAAGTCATTTATTCACACTATCAGTTGAGAATCAGCACTTTTCGAACGTCAAAATTAAGTATAATTATGTAATTTTGACGTTGGAAAAGTGCTGATTCTCAGCCTAGTTTGAATGAATGACTTTTGATTTTGCATAGAGAATCAGCACTTTTCGAACGTCAAAATTACTTACTTAGGTATAATTTTGACGTTGGAAAAGTGCTGATTCTCAGCCTAGTTTGAATGAATGACTTTTGATTTTGAATAGAGAATCAGCACTTTTCGAACGTCAAAATTACTTACTTAGGTATAATTTTGACGTTGGAAAAGTGCTGATTCTCAGCCTAGTTTGAATGAATGACTTTTGATTTTGCATAGAGAATCAGCACTTTTCGAACGCCAAAATTACTTACTTAGGTATAATTTTGACGTTGGAAAAGTGCTGATTCTTAGCCTAGTTTAAATAAATGACTTTTGATTTTGAATAGAGAATCAGCACTTTTCGGACGTCAAAATTACTCGGGTATCCGGGTATCCGGGTCCCTGAGGGCCTGTTTCACCACCAACGATTAAGTTCCCAATTTCATACAAATTCTGTTCCATTTTTGAATTTATTCGGTAAGTTATGGCTATTCGGACATCGTGAATTAGGCCCTAAGTTAAATGATGATCAACAACTGTAGAACGGTATGTAAAGAAGTTTTCACTTCAAAAATAGTTTCTTCATGTCACCAACCTTCTTCAAAATAACTTGGTAACGTCCCTCCTTTCCGAATACGTCTTTGCCCCATCCGGTGGCGAAGCACCGAGTGCCGTCCTGTTGCTTGATCCTCGGTGGTGGTAGGCAAGCCACTCTCACATTGGGTTGTAACTCTACTGGCGAAGCTAGGAAGAGGACTGCGATATCATAGAACAGGTTGCCTGAAAGAGAAATAGAATTTGGTTATCACTTTTTTATAATATGTACTTACATATTAATATTCAAAAATTTTTTTTTCTCTCTTAAAAATTTTAACTTAGATCAACTTTTGAATTTAAATATTTATTAGCAGTTCGTTCGCATGTTGTAAACCTATCTTAGATAAACAGGGAAACCTATTCTGGTCTTGGCTACGATGCGTGCCATGGAAGATGAGACTTGACGAGCGCAGTACCGCGCCTCCCGCGCTCTTTCCGCCGCCCCGATGACGCCCGGTCGCGTATATCGAAATGCGACTTCAGTACGTCCCCTCAGGCGGAGACGATAGAGTAATTTCCAGGCGTTAAACACACGTAAATGCTAGTAAATGCTAATTCTGCGTAAATGCTACTGAATACTAGCATTTACATGTGTTTAACGCCTGGAAATGCGCTAACTCTAGGTATTCGTCTCCTGAGGTGACGTACTGAATTAGCATTTCTATATACGCTGCCCGGTCCCTTCCCGTGTCAGACCTCATGATAATGAGAGACCTATAAATCAGAATAATTTGATTCAGAGAATTATAATCTACTGCGCAGGGCAAACTACGTAGTGAGTCAAATCTCATCTTTCGAGGCACGCATTGTATTTGCTCGGGAATTTTCTCGTGATAAAAAATTTTTAGGGATTCGGACCCTAAACTATCTCTTTTGACTTGACAAATCAACAAACACTCGCATTTATAAAATAAGATATCCTGCTTCGCGATTCTCGTCCTTATAACAGGGAGTTAAACATAATTGGCGAAACGCGGGTGTAATACACCTACATCAGCTCTACCTAATCCTGAAGTGGCCAGTTGAAGGAGTTATGAGAACATAAATGTAGGGAACACCTGTTTTTTTTCGCGATTTCAGGTTCGGTGCCATAGTAACAGTTGTTCATAATGATGAGTACAATGACCCCTTGAGAAGTTACAAATTAATTATGGGACAACCTCTATAATTCTTCTTTACGTATTATGTTACTCCTAAAAGGCTGGACCAATTATTGTAATGATTTTTTTTGTGTACTTATATTTGATTGGGTCCCTGGATGGTTTAGATTCACAATTGGACCCGGTAGGATTTTGACATAAGTAAATTTTTAATTTGGCTCTTCCTATTAACTTACCTTTATTAAAGTCCTTATGTGTCTCAAGTTCTGCCACGTCCCTATCCTGGAACCCATAGATCTCCTTAGTACTCTGGGTATCCCATTCCCCTGCTCTGATCCTCAGGGACTTGGCAGTGGCGACGTAATGGGCTGCAGTTAGAACCACACTTGGGTGGATCAGGGATCCTCCACCGACGTAAACGTTGAGTTTCATGCCGTCTGGCTCGTGCTCGTTGACTGGCTCAATCCTGAGAAATGTTAGGAATGGAATATATCGTGGTGAAGATAGAAAAATGGCGGTCGAGAGCGTTCATCCCACGCCGGCTGGTAACGTCGTATTTGTAGACTTTTTTCATGATAATTTTATTAAGGCGATACCAAATGAAATTGGGTGATTTTTCGTAAATGCTATTGCGGCATGTATAGATTTAATTTTTGGATATACGTTTATTGACTATTTGATTATAGGCCAGGGCCGGTAGTCTCGACATTATTAACGTTGCCCTAACGATCGTTACGTTGCTCTGTGGTCTGATAAATTTTAAGGAACGGGCTCGAAGATGTGTCTGTGTCATCTGTGTGTCTTTAATAAAATCGAACTATTACCATTTGCCCGTCTCGAGGGTCGAGGGGAGCCCATTAGGACCACAGAGCATGTAATTAGTTAACGAATGTCGTAACGAAAATCGTTAACAATGTCGAGACTACCGGCGGGGTCGATAATTTTTGAAACCAAAAATATAAATAATACTAGGATGAAACATGAAACCCATTGGAAAAGGAAGGGAATATAACAAAAATGAAAAAATAAATTACGGGCGATCTGAGGTCGCGAAGTGGATGGGGGGAGTTTTTAAGGGTAGAAAACGGTTTATCTCGATTTCCGGCAAAACTACTAGTCCTATGGAAAAAAGTTAAATGACAAAGTTGGAGGTAGATAAAAAGATCTACAACTTTTGTATTTACACTTTTTTCACATAACCTCAAAATTAATGTGAAAAATTCAAATAACCAAGTTTTTGGTTTTTTATTTTTATCTTTTATAATTTTTTTTTTTCACGAAATTTGGTGAAAGGGTACCTTTTTATGACCCAAACACACTGTAATTTTTTTTTTGATTTAAAATATATTATTTTTACAACGAAGTGATCCTTTAGGGGTTCCGTTTTTTTCTTTTTGAGCTACGGAACCCTAAAAACGTAAGTATCTTGAAGAATAATAATAAAAAAAAAATAGGCCTGTAAATTACATGGAGCTCATGATAATAACAGTGTGTCCGTTATATCTGTGTCTACAGCGTCGGGGAGTCTACCTAGCCTTTTCCAAACTATGCTGGGGTCGGCTTCCAGTCTAACCGGAAGCAGCTGAATACCAGTATTTTACATGGAGCGACTGCCTATCTGACCTCCACAACCCAGTGACTGGGTAATACGATACCCCTTGGTAAGACTGGTTGTCAGACTTTCGGGCTTCTGACGACCCGTAACGAGTGTCAAAGATCCACGAATAACAGCCGGGACCAACGGCTTAACGTGCTTTCTGAGGCACGGAGGAATCTCGGTATATAAAGAGGCTCACCCATCCACTGACCAACTCCGGCAAGCGTAGCTTAACCTGACGGATCGACCCGTGCGGCTGTAATTATTTAGCCACGAGCTCCTCGAGTACAGCCTGTATGAATACTAACTTGAGAATGGCGACCATCCACGGGAACTCTCCGAATTTGGTCTCTCCGTTGACTTCTCCAGTGGTTCGCGTATCAGCGCCGTCAGGGTTGGCCCAACCGCATCCCTCTCGCTGCAAGATAAAACAAGAATAATGAGACACATTAAAGTGATAATGTAAAAAGCGAACTGGACGGGAATAATAAAGTGAGAGAGTCAATTACAGCAACAATGCGTTGGAACCAAAATAAAAGCGCCAAATCAAATAATAATAATAATTAAAAAAAACCGGACAAGTGCGTGTCGGACCACGCACAATGAAGGGTTCCGTAGTTGAAAAGAATTAATCCCAAAAACAAATTTAACATTGGATACCAAATAAAAAACTTTTATGTCATAAAATTACAAATTCACAATTTTCGATTCAACTTTTTCCTTTACTTGTGCTGGGAGACGTTGCTTCTTGCCAAATTTCATTATTCTAGGTCAACGGGAAGTAGGGTACTTCCCGTTGACCTAGAATAATGAAATTTGTAGGTAGATAGGTTTTGATTTACTTGCGACTGTTGCGAGTATCAAAATGTGTCGCAAAATGGCCGTACTTTTTTATTGCGTTGACTTAGAAGCTTGATTTTTTTAGAACTGTAAGATACCATAGATTTACCTATTTAATATAAATTTCAACTTGATATCTCCACGCGTCCTTGAGAAAAAGGGTCTTGACAGACTGACAGACTTGAAAATTTTTTTTATGTGATAGAATTACAAATTAACATTTTTCGGACTTTTTCCTTTATTTCTGTTGTATGACCTTGCTTCATGCCAAATTTCATGATTCTAGAACAACGGGAAGTACCCTATAGGTTTTGATTTACATGCGGGTATCAAAATATGTTGCATAAATGGCCGTATGTTTCGAATACATTGACTTAGAAGCTTGAGTTTTTTAGGACTCCAAGGGGCCACAGACCTGCGTACGTGATATTAATTTCAACTTGATACCTTCACGCGTTCCTAAGAGAAAGGGTCTTGACAGACTGACAGACAGACAGACAGACGGACAAACAAGTGATCCTATAAGGGGTCCGTTTTTTCCTTTTGAGGTACGGAACCCTAAAAACGATCAAGAGCGAGTCGGACTCGCGCACCGAGGGTTCCGTACCATCATTTATATGTAATTTTTGATGATGATTTCTGAAAAACTGTGCTATTTAGAGACATTGTTTTATTTTTCCTGTAATCTAGGTAAACTTCTTCTATCACATACAATAATTTCAGATTTTTCTCTATGCAAACTTCGGAGATAAGGGGCCTACTTACCAAAATGGTAAACAGGAACCCTTATGGTGCGACTTAGACTGTTTGTCCGTCTGTTACAGGTGAATATCTCAAGAACTACTAATGCTATTAACTTGAAATTTGGAAAAATTTTAGATGACGTTTGCCCCACTATTTTGCAAATGAGAAAGAAATTTTTTTCAACAGTGACTGAAAGGGGTCTTAAAAATTCGAAGTGGGCTACTCATGTGGGGCATCATATGAAAGAGCGCTGTTTGAACATTCTCAAATATTTTTTTCTTGTTTTTAGACCGCATAGTTTTCGACTTTTGATGAAAAATGTAAAAAAAAATAACGTTCTAACTCTTATCTCCGAAGTTTGCATAGAGAAAAATCTGAAATTATTCTATGTTATAGAAGTTTCTGTAAAGATTACAGTAAAAATAAAACGATGACGACGACGACGATTTAAATGGATTTAAAAAGAAACTCAAAGACTTCTTATGTAATAAATGTTATTATAATTTAAACGACTACCTAAATGATACTTTGACATCCTAATTTAATTCTAATCTTTTAAACTTTGACACCTTCCTCTTTGATACTTTGACATTATTTAAATACTTTGACATCCTAAATAAAATGTGTGTTTTATGTGTTTATGACATTATTTCTATCTGACATACCTCAAATTTTAATTTTAATGTCTAATATGCAATCAATAATGTTAATATAATCACATAAATTAATAATAATAAATAAATAATATATTATGTCCTGTAATAAATGTATGTATGTACCTAATATTTGCACGCCACACTTGGCAGAATGTGACGATACCTGTGACTAATCTTAAGACCATTTAATGTACCATGTTCTGACAAATAAATAAATGATTATGATTATGATTATGATGTCTCTAAATAGCACAGTTTTTCATAAATCGGAACGGAACCCCCGGTGCGCGAGTCCGACTCGCTCTTGACATGTTTTTTACATGGAACCGACAATAATGTGACTAATTACAGAATAGAAACAATCACACCTAATTGAATATAGACCACAACATCACACCATTTATGTTATCCATTTACAATAATACATGATTACATAAATTTTGTCAAATAATGAAATATGTAGCTATGTCTACAAAAGACTGGTTTGTCGTGCCCGTACTGTTTGTATGGCCACGCATGTAACCGGTATGACAAGGCTATTAAAATAACATTAAGACCCTATATATACTACCTCAAATGAGGAGCTCGTGGCTAAGTAATAACAGCCGCACGGGTCGATCCGTCAGGTTAAGCTACGCTTGCCGGGGTTGGTCAGTGGATGGGTGACCATCTTTACATATCGAGATTCCTCCGTGCCTCGGAAAGCACGTTAAGCCGTTGGTCCCGGCTGTTATTCGTGGATCTTTGACAGTCGTTACGGGTCGTCAGAAGCCCGAAAGTCTGACAACCAGTCTTACCAAGGGGTATCGTATTACCCAGTTACTGGGTTGTGGAGGTCAGATAGGCAGTCGCTCCATGTAAAATACTGGTATTCAGCTGCATCCGGTTAGACTGGAAGCCGACCCCAACATAGTTGGGAAAAGGCTAGGCAGATTGATATACTACCTCAAATGGCTTAGCATGATCCTCCGTTATGTCGAAAATACTGCAGCATTAATTTAGAATTAAATATATGGTAAAGTTGAGGATTAATGTTAAGATATGTTTGAGGAAAACACGATTTCATAAAATTTATTCTCGATAGAAAACAATCCAAAGTTACCTTCAAACCGAACAATAAACCGCTGGTATTCAAAAATACTTCAAATTAGATGAACATACTAACTGAACTAACTATAAAGCAGGTCATAAGTTTTTTATTTTTAGGGTTCCGTACCTCAAAAGGAAAAAATGGAACCCTTATAGGATCACTTCGTTGTCCGTCTGTCTGTCTGTTTGTCTGTCTGTCAACACCATTTTTCTCAGGAATGCGTGGAGGTATCCAGTTCAAATTAATATAAATAAATAAATAAATATCGTTGGACATTTCACACATTTCAAAATCAAATACTTACGTAAGTCTATGGTCCCTTGGAGTTCGAAAAAAATCAAGCTTCTAAGTCAACGCAATAAAAAAATACGGCCATTTATGTGACATATTTTAAACTCGCAAGTAAATCAAAACCTATAGGGTAATTCCCGTTGACCTAGAATCATGAAATTTGGCAAGAAGCAAGGTCTTACAGCAAAAGTAAAGGAAAAAGTCCAAAAATTGTTAATTTGTAATTCTATCACATAAAAAAATCTTTTCAAAACTGTCAGTCTGTCAAGGCCCTTTTTCTCAGGAACACGTAGAGGTATCAAGTTGAAATTATTAACAAATATGTAGGTCTGTGGTCCGTTAGAGTTCTAAAAAATCAAGCTTCTAACACTCGTATTTATAGTCAAGTAAAAGTAATTACTTAAGTAAAAGTAATTGTTCAAGCAATGATTTTCTTTGTATAGTTTAGTAATTGCTTGAAGTTAGAACTGTCAAAGCTTAGAATTCTTAGCCAAGTAATAGTCACCATTTTCTTTACTTAAGAATTCTACCCACAACTATAAAATTACTTAGTAGCAAGTAATTACTCAAGTAATTACTTTGGTTATAAATACGAGCCTAAGTCAACGCAACAAAAAATACGGCTTTAAGTAATATGCGACATATTTTGATACTCGCAAGTAACTCAAAACCTATAAGGTACTTCCCATTGACCTAGAAATATCAGCGGCCTCAAAAACCATGAGAATGACATACATGTCAAAAAAAAAAATAAACTAAAGAGAAAAACAATAAAATTATTTAAAAAAAAAACCTAAAAAATAAGCAGGCACTCAAATGTCGTTTATAATAATAATAATGTTGATGACGATGTTGATCTCAAATAAACAAATTAATTAATTAATACCGTTTACTTGGGACAACCCTTGCTGTTGCGACAATGTCTAGACGTTGTCGGCATTTACCGCGAGATCAAAGGCGTCGTCCTACTGTATGTTTTTATACTGTGATAGCACCCTATAGGTTTTGATTTACTTGCGAGTATCAATGTTGCTTAACTGACCGTATAGGTATCTTTTTACTGCATTGTCTTAGAAGCTTGATTGATTTTTTAGAGCTCCAAGGGACCGGTGTGGCTGACACTGGCTTGGCCACCATCAGGTATTTTACTTCTGATAACACAAAGATTTAGTCGTTAATTAGTCGAAATTTGTCGCCAAATATCAGAATTTGTCGGTCACTGGTTCAAAAGTTATAAGGGGTCATTGGTGGCCGATCTGGAGAGAGTCTCCCCAGCTTGGCCACCTTTATATCTCAAAATGATCTATGATCTGCCAAAAATAATACGACACAAAATGATCCTATTTGCCGATGATAGCACAGCTGTTATAAAATGTAATAATGTGACAACTTATCAAACTGATATTAATAAATCCCTTCTCAATATCATCCATTGGATGAATAATAATAATCTCATAATTAATCTAAATAAAACTAAGGTGATGAACTTTCGTCAACGGCAACCACATCCAAATATTGATGTAACTTATAATAATCATAAAATAGAAGAAGTTAATAATGCTAAGTTTTTATGTATTACCATCGACAGTAAGCTTACTTGGAAACCCATGATAGAAGAACTCTGTAAACGCCTGAGTAAATCTGCTTATGCACTCTTTCAGTTATCGAAAAAGGTAAATGAAGATACGTTACTGGTAGCATACCATGGACTTGTAGCTTCTGTGTTGCGATATGGCGTAATTTTTTGGGGGCAGTCGACTGACCGTGAGCTTGTATTTAGGATGCAAAAAAGATGTGTCAGAGCAATGTGTAATGTAAAAACAACGGATAGCTGTAGACCCTATTTTAAGTCTTTAAAAATACTGACCCTTCCAGCATTATACATTTTGGAAACTGCGTTGTTTGTGAAAAGAAACACACAATTATTTGAAAAGATATCTTCCACTAGAAAAACTCCATTGCGCGCCCAATACGTAAATAAACTATGTCATCAAAAATGTAAGACCGCATTGATGCGAAAAAGTTTTTTTGGTATGACACCTAAAGTGTTTAATAAAATTCCGGATGACATAAAAAACATGACATTATACAGGGTTACAGGTTAAGTCGACCGAAATCCTTTAAGAGGTGGTAGTTTCCATCATTCCTGACTGATTTGACTATGGAACCCCATACCCCAAACTTAACCGTTCTCAAGTTATGGGACTTTGAAGTTTTTTTTTATAAAAATCCAGATTTTTTGTCTTTTGTCCCCTTTTTTTGTGTTTTGTACCTCTAATGTTTTTGTTTTTATACTTTTTGTGTAGCAGATTAGTTGTTTCATTATTTTAAATACAAAAACTGCAAGTAACTGTACCAACTGAGTCATATTAGACGATTGATTGTTAAAAAAAGAAATAAATTTGTGGAAAGTTTTTTATTCTTTGTAAGATATTTTAATAAAAGTCTATGACAGTTATGCTGCAGATGTGCTTAAAAATATCTGCGGTTCTTCAGCTTTTCGATAAGGTATAATTTGCTACGGTGTTATCAGGATTCTCGGAAAAATCATCGATGAAAGACTCCCGGGTAATAGCAAAAATAACGGTATTTCGTAAAGTTGCTCGCAGCGCCTATTGTCCTGCATTCTGAGGTCCTGCGAAATAGGGGCGGACATGTGGAACATGTACTGTAAAAGGAATAATAAACTTCAATTGTTACCTATTTGGATTGTTTTATTTTGTTTTCTGACTAAAGTTAAATTTGATGCTTAAGTATCGTTATTTTTTACTACTACCTGGTAGCATATCATCAATGTTTTTGTTTAAAAAATCCAATAATACCCTGTTGTATTATACCTTATCGGAAAGCTGAAGAACCGTAGATATTTTTAAGCACATCTGCAGCATAACTGTCATAGACTTTTTTTAAAATATCTTACAATGAATAAAAAACTTTCACAAATTTATTTCTTTTTTTAACAATCAATCGTCTAATATGACTCAGTTGGTACAGTTACTTGCAGTTTTTGTATTTAAAATAATGAAGCAACTAATCTGCTACACAAAAAATACAAAAACAAAAACATTAGAGGTACAAAACACAAAAAAAGGGGACAAAAGACAAAAAATCTGGATTTTTATAAAAAAAACTTCAAAGTCCCATAACTTGAGAACGGTTAAGTTTGGGGTATGGGGTTCCATAGTCAAATCAGTCAGGAATGATGGAAACTACCACCTCTTAAAGGATTTTGGTCGACTTAACCTGTAACCCTGTATAAGTTTAAAAATGCTCTTAATAAATTATTAATTGACAAATGTTATTATACTGTAGACGAATTTTTGAATGACCAATTATAATAATGACTTTATATTTTGATAATTATGACTATGACTATTTATTTTATTTGCTTTCATGTATTTAATTAATTTAAAATATTATTATTCTAAGGACACCTAATGTGTAACTTATAAATTTGTATGTCATTTATGACAAAACATAGCGCACCTATATAAGTTAACACCTATGCATGTAAATACCTATGTTTCACGAATAAACTGATTGATTGATTGATTGATTGAAAAACTAGGCCACCTAGCGAAGATCTGTTTTCTCCCAAATTTAGTCGCTAATTAGTCGCAAGTTTTCGACAAGTCACAGATTTAGTCGGGTCTTAGTTTAGAAGATATAATGAGTTCAATTTTTAAGTATAGACCAAGAGCTAGATCAAAGATTTTATCGTAAACTCTTCAATCTAGCTCTTGAACTATACTTAAAAATTGAACTCATTATATCTTCTAAACTAAGACCCGACTAAATCTGTGACATGGCGAAAACTTGCGACTAATTAGCGACTAAATGTGGGAGAAAACAGATCTTCGCTAGATGGCCTACTTTTTGAGATATAAATGTGGCCAAGCTGGGGTGACTCTCTCCAGATCGGCCACCAATGACCCCTTATAACTTTTAGCTTTTTTTTTTTAACTTTTTTTTTTTTTTTTTTGTATAGTGAAACTAGCTGTTGCCCGCGACTTCATTTGCGTGCATTTACAATAAGATTAAATTTACATAAACTTTTTTATACAGTCCGTTCAACCGATTTTGACTTCTAAATAATTTCGTCTTTATCCCTATTACCTTACCAAGCCAATGATTCATCTTTTATTCCATGGGCTGTTAAAATAACGTTCCGTGCGTCGTTTCGATTGTATGCATCATAACGACCGGTGAGCTTAATAAAAGAATAAGTAATAAAACATATAGACATTTAGTCACAGCAATTTGATCTTGGAAATAACATTGGTTCTTAGGTAGATACTTACTGCTATAATAGAAAACTTTTAATAAGTAAGTAGGTACAGTAGTACTCAACTAATAAGGCGCGTCGTGAATCTTCGTTCGCACAGAAAAGAAAGTATGGCCCCGAAGATTAACGAGAATACTTAAAACTTACAATCAACCTTAGATCACTACTATAAGGTTAGTTAGTTGTTAGTTCCGTCTCACTCCCAAGTATGGCGGCTGTCAAGCGGCGCGCGCTAACATGGCGGCAGCTACCGACCAATAGCGATACAGGAAAAAGCGTGGAGCGTGCCGATTGGTCAATAGCATTTCCTGCGCTTTGAAAATTCATCTTCTGCGCAGGTACATCGATAAGCCATATTACTTGAGTACTACTTAACTTTAGGACAGTAGGTCTAAGAGTGATATCGACTGGAATTGATCCCTACTATCACCCCTTAAGCACCATTTACACGGGGCAAGTTTCTGGAACGTTCAAAAGCAATAATTGCATGGCCATAAAGCACGTTCAAGTTTTTTTGACATTCAAGAACTGCATGAAGTGTTTACACGCGTGCGATTCCATAAAATGGCATACAATAATTGAATGCAAGTTTTGCCATTCAATAAAATCGCATGCGTCTTACACCAGGCAATAAAATTGACAGGCGATTATTGCATGCAAGTTTTGCCTAGACATGATATTTAATTAAATTTTATTGAACGCTTCTCAAGATATTTTTCAAGTTGTTCTTGATTTGATTTCTTGCCTCAAAATAGCAACAACGATTACCACACCCTCACTTACCGCACTCATATTTCAATGACAGCACAAATGTCAGATCATGCCAGAATTGAATGCGATTTTATTGTACGAGCAATTATTGTATGTACTGTGCGATTTTCTTGTACATGCTTATACCAGTTTTCAAAGTTGCCCGTATCGTGCAACAATATTGTACGTGTTGTTTAGACGATGCCAGATATTTGCCTTTCAATTTTATGCTATGCCACAGGCAATAAACTGGCGCCGTGTAAATGGAGCTTTAAGGGGTCCGCCACTAATTTCAGGTCACCCTGTATAATAAACACATTGTTTTATTTTATTTGTTGGCTAACCACAATGAAATTATCATTTAAGGTTAGGTATACAACGATAATTTTGTTTTTAAAGTTCCTAAGATAAAACCAAATGATTTTCCTTATGTGTTATTTGACTATATTTGTCTACTGTTGCACTAATACTTCAATTTTTTTCGATAGAACAAAATTCCAAAGTCCAGTAGGCTACTTATCTGTTTTCTGTTTTATACGAATACCTAAACAGTTTCCTATTGTGCAATAAAATTAACTTGGGGCTTGAAAAATTATCTTTGTTCGTCATTGATTCTGATTGAACCCAAAAGCAACCTTATTATAGTGATAATGAGGTTGCTGACACAACAGCACCCTTGTTGTAAAACTTTTATCCAAAAAAAAAACAAACGAGTTCCAAAAAAAAAACACTACCAAGTTAAAAATTATTTTAATTTCGGAAGTCGGTTGTCTTTGGATTATGTATTTTAGTTTTTTGCCACCGACTTCAAAAATTAAAGTTATTTTTCACTTTGCGGTGTTTTTTTTTGGAAATCGGTTGTTTTTTTTTTTATAAAAAAGTTTTTTATTTTTCACTTTTTAGATATGGTACCTATCCCACACCAATTTGAACAACAGTGACAGGAATTATTAGAACATCATCAAGATATAGGTATATACACAAGTGGATTAAGTACCTACCTACTACGTATAAAATCGAAGTTAACTCAAAAACTACCCACACAAAGTTAATACAATCCGTCAGTTTGGAAACAGGCTCACATAATACCTTTACCTAAAACTAATAATCCTACTTTATTAACCCACTTTAGACCTATTTCTATTCTTCCATTTCTCTCTAAAGTTTTTGAGCACTTAGTTCATAGACAATTATCATTTTTCTTAGCGTCAAACTCGATAATATCCCCTTTTCAATCCGGTTTTCGCTCGGGTCACAGTACTGTAACCGCACTTTTAAAAGTAACTGACGACATCCGCTGGGCAATGGAGAATAAGTCGCTCACTGTTCTTGTATTGCTTGACTTTAGTAGCGCTTTCAACTCGGTGGATTTCGACATTCTGCTTGGTATCCTCAAATCTATCAATCTCTCTTCTTCAGCTTTAGCTTGGTTTAGTTCTTATCTTCGGGGACGCTCTCAGTGTGTTCGCCTGGAGGAGTCTTTCTCTGATTGGTGTAGCCTCACTGAGGGTGTTCCTCAGGGTAGCGTTCTCTCTCCTCTTCTTTTTTCAATTTTCATCAACTTTGTTACCAGAGTAATCTCCTCTAGTTTTCATCTCTACGCAGACGACTTGCAGATTTACCGACATTTTACTGTAGCTGACGCGGGTTCCGCAATTGCTGCTATGAATCATGACCTGGCCTGCATCAGCGGTTGGGCTAAGTCGTTTGGTCTGCAAATTAATCCAACTAAATCTCAGGCCATGATTATAGGCAGCAGATTCGTTCGCAGTGCGGCTGATGTTACATCTCTGATGCCTTTATATCTCGATGGTGTTCGCATTGACTATACCGAAACCGCCAAAGATCTGGGCGTAATTATTGACTCCAATCTCTCGTGGCGTGCTCAAGTCAATGAGGTCAGTCGAAAGGTTCATTTCTCCTTTCATTCGCTGAAAAGCCTTCAAAGTCTCCTGCCCTTGAAGACTAAAATCTCTTTGGCACAAACGCTTATTCAGCCGATTATAGATTATGCCGACGCATGCTACCTGGATGCTACTGAGGAGCTATTAAATAAGCTTGAGCGCTTGCAAAACTTGTGCATTCGCTTTGTTTTTGGTCTTCGAAAGTATGACCATGTTTCTCACTTTCGCAAGGAACTCAAGTGGCTCCCAATCCGCCTTCGCAGGAACACTCGGATTTTATGTCTCCTCTTCAACATCTTACACAACCCGTCTTATCCTTCCTACCTGCGCGAGCGTTTTTCTTACGCTCGCCCTAGCGACGCACCGTGTAGATCACACCTTAGATCCCTCCTTAAATCTCATCCTCATAAAACTAGCTACTATTCTTATTCCTTCTCTATCCATGCTGTAAGATTGTGGAACTCGCTACCGCCTAGCATTCGCGATATAAAAACTGTGTCGCTGTTCAAATGTCGAGTAAAAGAGCATTATCTTTCCTCTCAAATGTGAGTATTTATATATAGTTTATGTATGTTTAAATATTTTAGCTTTATGTATTTATATAAGTATATGTTAATTTTGTATTCCGTTATATGTGTAGGTATATTTAATATTTTAGTTTAAGACTTCGACTAGTCATATTTTTCTCTTCTTGTTCTCACACACTATTGTCTACATTTCTTTTCATTTCTCCTTTCGCAGGTCTGCTGGAAGAAATTTCTATAGAAATAAGCAGTACCTTTGTACTCCTAATTATAAGTATCATGTATATCAATCTATTTTTCTGTGTGTACATAAATTGTAAAATAAATAAATAAATAAATACAATTTATATGGGACCACCACCTCTGAAGTATGACCTAAGTACCAAACAAAAAAGGGTAATCCAGATCAATTCATAATTGGCGGAGTAATCGTTAAACAAACATACTTACAAAAAAAACAAAACAGTCAAATTGATAACCTCCTCAGTCGGTTAAAAATAAAGGTTACCTACAATTACTTTGATTTTGACAATCAGTAATGCAAAGTCAGATGTAAAATGACTGTGTTAGCAGACGTTCCCACGAGCGTAAAAAAATCGCGGCGGGATTTTATCGCGCACTGGATTTTCAACTCTCTACTTAGCGCCGGGAGTTGAAAATCTAAGTGTGTTTTTCGTCGCGCTGGGATGCACTCTGTTTTTGTTAGGTTGGATTCTCAACGCTCGGCTCAACAACGAGAGTTGAAAATCTAGTGCGCGATAAAATCCCGCCGTGATTTTATTACGCTCGTGGGAACGTGGGCATAAGGACTATTATACAGGATAAGTTTTTAAGCAGTGCGCAAATTTTCACAGGCTGTTCTACCCATGAATATGAACAACTTTTACTATGGGACTAACTTTGAAATCGCGAAAAAGAATCAGCTGTTCAGTACATTTTAACTACACCGAACTCGTCAAAATCAGCAGCTGATTTTTTTTTCTCGATTTCAGGTTTGGTCCCATAGTAAAAGTTGTTCATATTCATAGGTAGAACACCCTGTGAAAATTTGCGCACTGCTTAAAAACTTATCCTGTATAATTGAGTAACAGTGTGTGTTAGAAGTCTAAGACCTCTCTGCCCTCCCCAAGGCAGAAAGCACCCGTGAGGATTTCAACACATTAAAATACAGTACAGGTAATTCACAGATGTTTCACTCAGACAAAAATTAAAAAGAAAACACACAACAACACACAAATCAAAAATTACGTACTGCAGCCGGCTCCCAAGTTTCTGTGATGTTGTTGAACACCTATTTTAAAACAATCAACAGAATTAACACCTCGACAGACAGTCAATTGTCAAAGTTTTTCGAAAGATGTAAAGAACTATGAGGTCTATACATCCTACAGTCGCCGACGAAGCCCGAGCTGCATACGAAGTTCTCCGAAATTCGTTCGGCGAACTTCGTATGCAGCTCGGGCTCTCGTCGGACGACTGTATGATGTTTAAGGTGTGGTAATAGTTTGCGGTTGCAACATAGTTGGGAAAAGGCTAGGCATATGAGTTAACGGGATCTCATGGGCCTAACCTTTTCCCAACTATTAGGTCTTTACCTATGAAATTGCCGTTCTGCAGTGCTGGCCATTTCAAATCAAAATAATTTTTGTTTGGCTAAGAATTCTAATTTCAAATTAATTTTATTTTAAAAACATGGTTTTTTTTCCAAAAGTAGTCATTTGTTTATTGATTAGTGTTACATTTTCATCGCATTTCAATCTTTTTCGTCATCATGGATACGTTAAAAATTCGAGTAATTATGGAATATAAGTACCGTCGTGGCAGCAACGCGGCACAAGCGGCACGCAACATCAACGACGTTTACGGAGCTAACACTACAAACCAACGCACCACCTGTTATTGGTTTGCTCGCTTCTGTTCTGGAAATTTCGACCTGAAAAATGAACCTCGCGGTCGTCCGAAGACTTTGGTCGACAATTACGAATTAAAGGCGATTGTGGAAGCTGATGATACACAATCTACGGCTGAATTAGCAGCAGCTTTCGACGTTAGCGTCAAAACAATATTGGTCCATTTGCGTCAAATTGGCAAGGTAAAAAAGCTTGACAAATGGGTGCCCCACGAACTCAATGATCGCCAGCGCGAAGTACGCGTCGAGACGTGCCTTGCACTGCTCAACAGACACACAAATGAAGGAATTTTGAACCGCATTGTTACCTGCGATAAAAAATGGATTCTGTTTGATAACCGCAAGCGCTCAGCAAGTTGGTTGGATCCTGGTTCAGCACCTAAACAATGCCCTAAACGAAAACTTACCCCTAGAAAAGTGATGGTCACTGTTTGGTGGTCTAGCGCCGGTGTGATTCATCACAGCTTCTTACCAAACGGGGTGAGCATTACTGCGGATGTGTACTGTGAAGAACTGAACACAATGATGGAGAAGCTGGCACATCTCCAACCAGCATTGGTCAATCGCTCGTCTCCGCTGCTCCTGCACGACAACGCGCGACCTCATACTGCACAGCAGACGGTCTCCAAGTTGCAAGAACTGGGGTTGGAAGCTCTCCGTCATCCGCCCTACTCACCAGACCTTGCGCCTACAGACTACTACTTTTTCCAGAATTTGGATAACTTCTTGGCGGGAAAAAAATTCAATACCCGAGAGGCAGTACAAAATGCCTTTGAAGAATTTGTTGCCTCCCGACCAGCTGATTTCTTTAAGAAGGGCATCAATAAACTGCCACTGCGTTGGCAAAGATGCATTGATTGCATGGGTGATTACTTCGATTAATACAAATAAAAAACACATGAAAAAACTTCGTTTAAATTTTTTCATACAAAACGGCAATTTCATAGGTAAAGACCTATTATATTGCGATCAGCTTCCAGTCTAACGGGATGCTGCTGAATACCAGTATTTTATATGGAGTGACTGTCTATCTGACCTCCATAACCCAGTTACTGCGTATCACACATAGAAATATAAAAAACAGGAGAAGTGGCAAGTGGGCGAATCTGTGTCCCCGCGCGACATGCTCAGCATGAGCCGTTCATAGTACAAATTCCGTCTCCGCGAACTAGTGCGCTTTCGACTGTGACCGTGACAATTTATAAGAATGCCGTGTTGTTCAGTGGTTTCTTGTAAAAACCGAAGCCATGTTAATAATGGAATCACTTTCCATATGTAAGTACAAGTATTTTACCGTATTTGTCTTTAAAATCATGAAAGTGACAAAGGGAAAAGTGGAGACACAGGGTTCCGATACATTTTAACATACTGGGCACATCTCCTTCTTTCTTATATCTATGGTAACACGAGACTGATTATCATTTCAGGCTTCTAACGACACGAAAGATCCACGAATCGCGCTTTCCGAGGCACAACTGGAAAGTATAAAATGAAATGTCTCATACCTGTGGTTCGTCAGGTTTAGGTTGGGGTTTCACAGGCTGGTCTGGCGGCCTCTTGTCAGGTACGAGGCAACAGCTGTCCATGTACGACTCGCAGGGACCGTCACGGACTCTGAGGAGGTAACGTTACAGTTAGGACACTGCTTTTCATCATTTATTTCACTGGAACCATTTACAGCTACTTTTTAACTGTCAAGGAGTCGGTCAATCAGAAAGATGAAGGTAGTTGTTCATTCTAAAGCGTAGTAGGTTCATATGGAGAAGAACAGGCAAGAAAATCCATGGAAACTCTTTCATTAGAGTCTAGAGACGCCGCTGGCTGCAGGCCATCATCGTCTGAGCTAAAAGACCTCCAATGCGGCTCATAAGCCTCTTAACCTTTAATAATAATAGTCCTAGACCGAATTTCAGCCATGGCGACCAATCTCAGCGGAGACCAGCCTTCGGCGCGGGAGATGTCATAGTACAGGCGTATGCGCAGACACAGGTGCACCCTCTCTTCTCTTCTCTCATAGTCCGATGGGACGGCAATCCGGCACGACCGGAGACAGATCAGGCACAGAGGCAACGGCTTAACGTGCTTTTCGTCTTCCGAGGCACAGGGGTATCATACCGCCAACTTCCAAACTCTTTAAAACTTCATTAAAAACCGGTCAACAGCGAGTCGGACTCACGCACCGAGGGTTCCGTACCATCATAATTATATGTAATTTTTGTTGATGATTTCTGAAAAAGTGTGCTATTTATTGACATCGTTTTATTTTTCCTGTAATCTCTACATAGACTTAGGCATAGAGAAAAATCATAGGCATAAAGAAGGCATAAAGAAAGATTTTTCTCCAGGCAAATTTCGGAGAGGGGGGGGGAACGGTATTTTTTTTTACATTTTTCATCCAAAGTAAAACTCTATGCGGCCTAAAAAAAAGAAAAAAATGTTTGAGAATGTGCAAACAGCGCTCTTTCATATGATACCCCACATGCCCTAGTAGCAAAAAAAAATTCTTATTCGCAAAACAGAGGACAAACGTCATCTAAAACTGTTCCAAATTTCAAGCTAGCATTAGTAGTTCTTGAGATATCCAGCTATGACAGACAGACAGACAGACAGACTGAGTCGCACCATGAGGCTTCCTTTTTATCATTTTGGTACGGAACACTAAAAACGAGTATCTATGTCTATATAAAAAAAGAGAAGTCCTGACTGATTGACTGACTGACTGACTCATCAACGTCCAGCCCCAAACCCTTGAACAAAAACCAGAAATTTTCCTTTATAGACACGGAATAAGGAAGAATTCCCGGTAGCACGTTCCCATGGGATATTTTCCGACATCAACGCGGTCGAAGCCGCGGGCAAAAGATTTAGAAATAAATTAATTTGATTACTTACCGAATATCAATGACGCCGACACCGTCAGTAATGACAGTGTTATTGGCGACGTTGCAGAGGTAGTACGCGACACACTCGCCCTCCTGACCGTCAGGCATCTTGCAGGACAGGTCCACTTCATTTCCTGTTGACAATATTACTTACATTATTACAACTTACAAACCGTGCGCACCATGGATTTCCCATTGGGAAAAACTTTGTACTTTACAAACTTTCATTACTGATTGAGTATCGCGTATCGCCAAGGACGCTTTTTGAAGTTTCCTACTCAGAAACAGGCTAAAGAATGGAAATTGAAAGAGGTCAGGTTCTCACGGGGTGCTGGGAATCCGGAGGTCACCACAAATGTTTAATTCATGTTTGTTTCATTTGTTGTTGGTATTTAATGTTTTTTTTCACGCGCGCGTGAATAAGCTACCGGTCGGTGCTTACGTTGAGATCGAACTCGTGTTCTTGACATCACGCCACCAGATGGCGGGCCAATGCGTTGTCCTTGTAGCACTCAACGAAGGTCGAGTGCAATTGGCGGCGAATTTAAAAAAGGGCCGAAAGGATAGGATTAAGGAAAACATCCTGAAGCCTGTTTTTTTTAGCCTTTTTTATTTTTTACCTTTAGCCTTAATCCTGAACTTTAAAAAAAAAAAGTTGTTCATAATGATGAGTACAACACTATCGTGGCAGCTCCCTAGCCAATAAAAAGCAGCGTGTATAATGCTTTTAAATATTATACTATTCCGTGAAAATTCTCGAGCTCGTGGCTAAGTAATAACAGCCGCACGGGTCGATCCATTAGGTTAAGCTACGCTTGCCGGGATTGGTACATGAATGGGTGACCATCTTTACATACCGAGACTCCTCCGTGCCTCGGAAAGCACGTTAAGCCGTTGGTCCCGGCTGTCATTCGTGGATCTTTGACAGTCGTTACGGGTCGACAGAAGCCCGAAAGTCTGACAACCAGTCCTTACCAAGGGGTATCGTATTATCCAGTTACTGGGTTGGGGAGTCAGCTGAATAGGCAGTCGCTCCATGTAAAATACTGGTATTCAGCTGCATACGGTTAGACTGGAAGCTGACCCCAACATAGTTGGGAAAAGGCTAGGCAGATTGATCCGTGAAAATTCATGCCACATGAAGGAGAAATTTTACGTTGCGTTATATGAAAAACATATAACTTGACTTTGCGTCCAGTACATCGTTTTACATTTTTTCGAATTTTTAAAGAGGTCTCTACATCAAAGTTTTTCTGATTAATCGGTTTAGAGCAATAAAAACCGGTTAATACGAACGTATGATAAACAAACGCCGTTCAGTTATTGTTCGGCAGTAAAAAAAAAAAGTTTCGGGATAACAACCCGTTCGTCGAGTAAACCGGTTACTTTAGGTTAACATAAAGTTCTTAAGGAGGATGCGCTGGGTAAACCGAAATTCTTATTTTCTTGCGTTTTATGCAATTTGCAGGTCCGTGTCAGGTTGTATCTTGATCAAAATATAATCATAAAAATAAATAATTTTAACCATAAAAATCATCAAGTTAGATTTCGTGCAGAGAGATGATTTTTGTGGCTAAAATTATTTAAATAAGTACCTACATGTTTTATTTTATTTTGATCAAGATACAACATACCTATTGCAAAAAACCCAAAAAAAATTGAATGTCGCGGGCTACCACAGCGAACATTCAGGTTCTTAAGAAAAATTCGGAACAAAACCGAAATAAAACGGTAGTAACCGGTATTTTTTAGCCTTACGAAGGATCTAAATAAGCAGTATTCTGAATTGAGGACTAAAGTGAAAACAGTTTAGCTAGGCCATAGCGTCTGCAATTTACCCTTGGTATAACGTCAGTAAAACGTTATGTTTTCCTGGAGAGCATTTTTGACACAGTAAATTCAAACCCCGCTGCCCAAATAATTCGCAAAAAAAAAGAAAAGAAAATAAAAATTAAAAAAAATAAAATAAATAAATCAGCCGTCCCATACATTCGCGTCGAGTAGGTATTGAAGTTTTCTATGGGACAGTTGAAATTTTTTTCGTGAATACGATGTTGGTCCCATGGAGAAAGTTGTTCGGTTTGATGTTCTGTATTACACCCTCAAATTGTACACCCTGTACACCCTCAAATTTGGCGAGGATGCAAAACGACACGTTGTAATATTTGCCTTGAAGTTGATTGAGAGCGATATTTTCACTTACCAGTAACGCGACCGGCCCCCTGTGTGACGTCATCACGATTTTTCGTGACTTTTTGTCGGCGCGCAACGGGGTGCCTAGCCACTTATACACGGCTTGTACACAAAATATATCTATGAAAGGACAAGAAACTGATGAGTCATCAGTTTCTTGTCCTTTCATAGATATATTTTGTGTACAAGCCGTGTGGGTGTGATACTAGTCTATCCACTTTAAGAAACAGTCATCAGTGATGACTGTTTCTTAAAGTGGATAGACTAGGCTAGATTACGAATTTTGTTTTAGAACAATAGATGACTTAATTTTTTTTCAACAAAAAATAAGCTGTTTGTTTATCATTACCGCCAATAAAAAACAACAAAAAAATTAAGTATTTCAAAATCTAAAGCGATAACCCTATTTTTTTTGCCTTAAATATTGCCTATGTGTCAAATAATCAAATGACATCATAATTTATTTACCGTTGTTCTTCCATTTGAAATACGAACAATAATCTCGGTAAACCGGTAAACAAACGCCCCCCGCACGCGCCTCCGCAAACTGATTTTCAACCACGGACTAACTTTGTTCGTAATACCGATACAACCTCACGGCTTTTGGAAAAAATATACCATACCTAACCACCTTTCCAAAGAACCCAGAACGCAAGGGGTAGGTCCGCAAACAAAATTACAAAAAATAAAAAAGTAAGACCTGGAAGTTCAGGTTCAGTTTCGTGCACTCGGACAATCCTCGCTTTTCGTTCGGGTACACCGGTACAGGGTTGTCTACTCCCTAAGTCCGTCCGTCCATCCGTCCATCCGTCTGACATAACGATCCATCAAAACAAATGTAAAAGTTAAATTTTTCGGACGGGCATTAACACATCGGGAGTAGGGACAACTGTCAAACCGTGTTGTCATTCATACTTCGTTCGGGCCCCGAACCAATCATCCATCCATAGGTGATACGGAGTAGGAAACACCCGTAACGAAGGGCGAAACTGCGAGCTTCGTGCTTAGGGAGTAGACCCCCTGTTTCGTGCATTTGTCGCGTCCAATTTGGGTTTACCTGTGTTTGGCTGGACTGGTGGCACGATGGTGGAACCCTGAGTCTTGTCCTGGATTGGCTGTGCAGTCGTCAACTGATTTTGGTTGGTTCCAGGTGCAGGTCCGAAGATCTCGGTGAGCACTGAATCCAGGTCCCCATTGCCCTGGCCGTGGGCAGCTGCCACCAGCACGAGGATTGGTATTACTTTAAACATCTGGAAGAGAAATTAAGCGATAGTTAAATCGAAAAGTTTTAACTGAAATCTGTGATGATTTTAAAACAAATGGGTTCGTTTTTAAACGACTACAGAAAAGGAGGACGTTCCCCCTTACGTGCTTTTAGAGGCAAAGAGGGGCCGCCAACCGCGGCAGGCGTAGCTTAACCTGATCAATCGACCAGGGCCCCAAGTCTGCTATTTTTTACATTCCAACACGATCCCATTGTCACTGCATTGTCATTTTGCTAGAAGTTCGTAATCTGCTAAATTCATAATTTCATACAATGGAGTGTCAGTGGTTGACCATTGGAAAGTCATAATGACGCCATTATGACGACATTATATTAGTAGATTACCAAACTTGTCAAAATCAACAATTATGAAAGCAATGATAGACCATTCTGACACTATTGTAATAGCAGACTTGAGGCCCTGGGCTTCTGCTATTACAATAGTGTCAGAATGGTCTATCATTGATTTCATAATTGTTGATTTTGACAAGTTTGGTAATCTACTAATATAATGGCGTCATTATGACTTTCCAATGGTCAACCACTGACACTCCATTGTAAGAAATGGCATAGAATGGTAATCTCATACATAATCATCACCTGTTTGTCAGTATCCCGCCCTACCAGTATTTTCTTCCGTATACGAGGTAGTCCACTAAACCAAAGGTCGTTTTGGAACTTGGTATTTTAAAGAATTCCGAGGACGTAAAAGGCGACTTTGATCGGGCCATTGAGAGGTACTGGAGGGGTTGGAATTTATTCTACACAGATGCGTCTCAATTAACTCCAACGGGATGTACAGGAATTGCAACATACTTCTAGAATTCCAGGATTGCCCTTCTTTTCCAGTGCCCCCCAGAGGTTTCGGTATTTACGGGGGAATGTATTGGCATTTTAGCAGCAATTAATTTCATTAAAACGCACAATATTCAAAATTTGGTAATTTTTTCAGATTCTCGCAGTAGCATTCAGGCTATAAGACAGAATCAACGAAAATCAAAGATCCATAGTAAAATCATTACAGACATTCAAAATTTACTCTGCACGTGCTCTAACAACAATTTAAACATTGAGATAGCTTGGATTCCCAGTCACTCGGGTATAGGTGGCAACGAGTGCGCCGACTCGCTGGCTAAATTTGCAACATCCAACCACGTTGATCAAAAGCATTATGTTGTCCATAGTTATGACCTACGGGCTGACACCAATCTTATGCTTCCCAAAATTAAAATCTCCCTGCCTATTAACTTCCATTCCCTCCTAACTAACTTTTCCCCTAAATTAATCCAAGTCCTAGCTAAATTTTTAAATGACAATGATTTAAAAATGTAGTCTGGTGGGAGTGTAATAATCATAATCATAACTTTGTAAATATATGTGTAATTTTATAGTAGAATAATAATTTAACAAAACTCTCTCTGCCTATTAACTTCCATTCCCTCCTAACTAACTTTTCCCCTAAATTAATCCAAGTCCTAGCTAAATTTTTAAATGACAATGATTTAAAAATGTAGTCTGGTGGGAGTGTAATAATCATAATCATAACTTTGTAAATATTTGTGTCATTTTGTAGTAGAATAATAATTTAACAAAACTAACAACCTACAATTAACAAAACTTGTGTTGTCCTTGCAGCTAACATTTAACAAATAACAACTACCACAAAGTGAAAAGTTCGACGGCTCAACTCGCTCTACCGCCGTCCCAACATGACGCTGGCAGAATAGTCGACATCGGCTGTTGCCAAAAAAAATAATATTTGTTAATGACAAATGAATGACTGACGTATGCAGTAATCTGCTAAAATGTTGACAGTTCCTTTGATCAGTGACCTTGAGTTTTTCGAAAATCATTTCTACTAACGGGTTTTATAATAATGGCAATACGACAATGTCATTCTACCACGATTCTATTACGAGACCACTGACCGACCAATGATCGACCATTATGAATTTAGCAGATTACGAACTTTTAGCAAAATGACAATGCAGTGACAATGGGACCGTGTTGGAATGACGAATTTCTAAAAAACAGCAGACTTGGGGCCCTGTGCGGCTGTTATTACTTAGCCAAGTGCCTGCCAGGCTACATAACCGTTAGTACCTATAACATGCCTAGTGATAATAGTTATTTATGCAACTGACGTATAATAAGGGGTATTAAAACACGAATGCGGGTTTATCACACGAGGCGAAGCCGAGTGTCATAATAGTATCACATGAGTGTTTTAATACCTAATTATGTACAGTTGCATACAAGACTTTATCTACATCCATGTTATCAATACTCTATAAAAGGTTCTGAAACAGTTTTTTGCAATACTAATACTCGTATCGAACATGGCGGCCGGCGTCATAGTATACGACGTGAATTCGAATAAGTTATTTTTTTAAATTACGGCGCTGTTGTAGTGAAACGCGCGTGCATTACAATGCTCTTTTTTTGAAAACGAGTTGCATTATGAAATTCAGTACAACATTAAAGCACCCGTTTGGATGCTATTATGGTTACCATGGTTACTATGACACTGGCTGTTTTAATGTTGGCAATAAGCTAACTGTTTCAGAAACTTTTATATAGAATTTATAGCATTGGATGTAGATAAATATTATTATGACATTATCAAACTTGTTAAAAACCCGTCCATAATTGCTAAAACAACTAAAGATCTTGTGTTTAATGTATACGAGATATTGTTTACTTCATTATTGAATTTAAATATTCTGAATAGGTAAAAATCTGCCTAACCTTTTCCCAACTATGTTGGGGTCAGCTTCCAGTCTAACCGGATGCAGCTGAATACCAGTATTTTACATGGAACGACTGCCTATCTGACCTCCACAACCCAGTAACTGGGTAATACGATACCCCTTGGTAAGACTGGTTGTCAGACTTTCGGGCTTCTGACGACCCGTAACGACTGTCAAAGATCCACGAATGACAGCCGGGACCAACGGCTTAACGTGCTTTCCGAGGCACGGAGGAGTCTCGGTATATAAACCCATCCACGGACCAACCCCGGCAAGCTTAACCTGATGGATCGACCCGTACGGCTGTTATTATTTAGCCACGAACTCCTCATTCTGAATAGGTAAAGTCGACAAAAAATATAGGATGCAATGCATTGACTTATGTATTAGTTTTTTAGTATTAGTTTTTATATCAATGATGCAATGTCTTCTTGTGAGATCCAAAATTATTTGCTTTCGCTAGATGGATTGCTTGACCCATTCTAGAATATACGGATTCCGTACTCAAAGGGAGCCAACGGAACACTACGGTACCCTAAAAAGTTCTGAGACTGACAGAGTAATAGACCAAAATATATGTCCCTACATATATTATTATTACACATTATATATTACAGGGAGGAGGAGCTCGTGGTTAAGTAATAACAGCCGCACGGGTCGATCCATCAGGTTAAGCTACGCTTGCCGGGGTTGGTCCGTGGATGGGTGACCATCTTTACATACCGAGACTCCTCCGTGCCTCGGAAAGCACGTTAAGCGGTTGGTCCCGGCTGTCATCCGGGATCTTTGACAGTCGTTACGGGTCGTCAGAAGCCCGAAAGTCTGACAACCAGTCTTACCAAGGGGTATCGTATTACCCAGTTACTGGGTTGTGGAGGTCGGACGCCTGTCCGACCTCGTCGCTCCATATAAAATACTGGTATTCAGCTGCATCCGGTTAGACTGGAAGCCGACCCCAACATAGTTGGGAAAAGGCTAGGCAGATTGATATATTACAGGGACATATTTTCATATTTGCATCTCTGTGACCTGCCTACAGATTAATAGGAATTAAGTACCTACTTAATTCTACTAAGAAACGACTTTCCAAAAGTTAAGATGTGACTGATAGGCTGAGGAATGATGTAATAAGGCAACGGTGCGGTTTAAAACAAGATGTAGCGACAAACATTAAGTAAGGATTCTAACGATACCCCATACATCCAAATCGGTTCAGGCATTTAAAAGTTATGGTGGAATAAAGAAACTCACATACATACATACATATATACAAATACAAATATACATCAACCCTGAATACATTACACTCCTTTTTGGGCAGCCGTGTAATAAAACGATGTCTCTAAGTAGCACACTTTTTCAGAAATCGGAACGGAACCCTCGGTGCGCGAGTCCTACTCGCTCTTGACCGGTTTTATTTTATTTTTTCGAAAAAAAATCCCAGATTGGTTCTAAGTATATACAGGATGATTTTTTAATGACCAGCCAAATTTTCACAGGTTGTTCTACCCATGAATATGAACAACTTTCACTATGGGACCAACTTTGAAATCGCAAAAAAAATATCAGCTGTTTCATACATTTTGATCGAGTAGGTAACTTTTGTAGGAAACCGAGTTTGTTTTTACTATGCTGAATTAACTACGTGCTAAAATGCTAGATCATTATTGTTTTGTTTACCGTTTTCCTGTTACTAGGAGTAGCTTTTGCCCGTGGTTTCGCCCGTGAGTGTTTGTCGTTTCGCTTTTTTGTTCGGAGATAGACTACCGTCAACATTCTTTCTTTTCTCTTCTCTATTTTCCAAACCGCATTCTTTAAATTATCCAATATATCTACCTAATCCGCATGTCCAGACGACATCACCTTACGAAGGAATCACCTTAAGTGACTTCTCGAATCATTAATGATAGTTTTATTGACTTACAAGTATGTAGAGGTGTGTAATGAAACCGGTTTTAAGCATCAAACTTGAAACTACGTCACCGGGAAGTACCTTGATTCAGTAAGACATAATATACCTACCTAAATGATTTTCGGCCGTATTTTTAATAATTGTATTTTTCATTAAAAAACCGGTCAATTGCGTGTCGGACCACGCACAATGAAGGGTTCCGTAGTTGAAAAGAATTTATACCAAAAACCAACTTAACATTGTAATCCAACAAAAATATTTTTTTATGTAGGTAGGTACTTAATAAAATTTCAAATTAACAATTTTCGGACTTTTTCCTTTACTTGCGCTGTGAGACCTTGCTTCTTGCCAAATTTCATTATTCTAGGTCAACCGGTACCCTATAGGTTTTGATTTACTTGCGAGTTTGCGAGTATCAAATTAGGTCGCATTAAATCGCCGTATTTTTTTATTGCGTTACCTTAGAAGCTGTTTTTTTTAGAACTCTAAAGGACCATAGACTTACGAATATTAACTTCAACCTGATACCTCCACGCGTTCCTGAGAAAAAGGGTCTTGACCGACTGGCAACCTTGAAAATATTTTTTTATGTGATGGAATAATAAATTAAGAATTTTTGGACTTTTCCGTTACTTGTGATATGAGACCTTGCTCCTTGCCAAATTTTATGGTTCTAGGACAACGGGAAGTACCCTACAGGTTTTGATTTACTTGCAAGTATCAAAATATGTCACATAAATGTCCGTATTTTTTAATTGCGTTGACTTAGAAGCTTGACTTTTTAGAACTCCTTAGGGATCACAGACTTACGTATTTGATAATAATTTCAATTTGATACCTCCAGGCGTTCTTGAGAAAAAGGGTCTTGACAGACTGACTACCTTGAAAACATTTTTTATGTGACAGAATTACAAATTAACAATTTTCGGACTTTTTCCTTTACTTGTATTGTGATACCTTGCTCCTCGCCAAATTTCATGATTCTAGGACAACGGGAAGTACCCTATATAGTTTTGATTTACTTGCGAGTATCAAAAAACGTCGCATAAATGGCCGTATTTTTTTATTGCGTTGACTTAGAAGCTTGATCTTTTTAGAACTCCAAGGGCCCATAGACCTACGTGTTTGATATTAATTTCAACTTGATACCTTCATGCGTTCCTGAGAAAAAGGGTCTTGACACACAGACAGACGGACAGACAGACATACAGACAGACAGACGGACAAACGAATAATCCTATAAGGGTTCCGTTTTTTCCTTTTGAGGTCCGGAACCCTAACAATGGAGATGCACCCAATGATCTTAGCATTTAATATTAATTTCAAGTCAATACCTCCCGTTGTTCCTGACAAAACTGATATTCACACACACAGACGGGCGGATAATTGCCTTCTTTTACGTCGCCTGATTAGCGGAATCCTAAAAACAATAGAATTTAGAAGAAGTAAGAAATAAGCAAGAAATAATATAAAAAGAAAATAAATACCCCGTGGCTACGAGCTACTCCTCAAGTGACACCAATGATATTATATAATTAAAGAGGTAGTTAAGGCACTAGCGCGTGCAAATTGTTGCAGACAAATTCAGACATAGGGTATACACCCATTTTTGAAAAGTGTCTCAATTAGATTCTATAGTGCTAATAAGCCACCAAAAAAACCACAAAAATTTTATTCAATCGATAAGTGCTATAAAAATGCATTTAAATTTTACATTTTCAAATTTCGCGCGAAAACGCTGACCGCAGTGGACGCCATATTGCTCTGTGGTCATGACGTCAGTTCACTGTGTAAAAAAACACTATACATAGTGTTTTTTTTATTTCCCATAACTCTATGGTATTAATTAGAATGAGACCATCATTATGAACAACTTTTACTATGGGACCGAACACAAAATCGCGAAAAAAAAATCAGCTGCTCCCTACATATGTAGGGCAGCTGATTTTTTTTCGCGATTTTGGGTTCGGTCCCATAGTAAAAGTTGTTCATAAAGATGGTCTCATTAATACCCTAGAGTTATGGGAAATAAAAAAAACATCCTGTATACGCTGATCAGTTGACAGTTGACATTGATACAAAAGTTAGTTAAGAACATTTTCGAAATGTCTTATTTAAAAAAAGTTAATTGGAAATCTCTGTTTTTATGGAATATTTAAAATCTATTTTTGGAAAATGTTTAGACTAACTTTTTAGATCTATGTATCCTGCTTATGCGTATGAAGTTTCATTAAAATCGGTTAATTAATTTCTTTAAAAAAGGACTTGAAAGTTTGTATGAAATGCCCTCGACGGAGCCAACGCTCTAGTTATTTGATATTCGGTGCGATTGCGACTTGACTTTGAACGTTTTTAGATATGAGAATTGGCCTTCAGGTGTCTTACTGACACGGGGTCTATATCTATTGGACGTTTCTACAGCCAGATTATAGTCAATAGCTATAATTGTTTCCTCGTCGTCGCGTCGGTGGGACAGGTGCCTTAAAAAGTAGAAAAAAAAACTTGTATAAAGCTGGGCTCTCACGGTCAGTCCATTGCGGGATGTACAATCGCGTTACTTACCGGTGATACACTTTTCGACCTTATTACTATCGCAATAAGGTTGAAAAGTGTATCACCGGGAAGTAACGCGATTGTACATCCAAAATTTGATCGTGAGTCTCGATTCTGCAATCCATATTTTGGCGCGACGTCAATTCGCGGATTTTTCGTGCGTATCGTAATCCATAGCTTCACGCCGTTTGATGTCTCGCCATAAGTCCGTGAGTGCGAAAACCGTGGATCGTGGCATCACGCCGCGCGACCAAAAGGCCTGGCGTTCATTCATTTGATTTAATCCAAATGGACTGAACGTAAGTGCCCATACTACTAGCATCCATCCATTTCATTTCATCCATTTGAAATTGAAGTGGAATGTGGAGGTGGAATCGAGAGAGGAGCTCGTGGCTAAGTAATAACAACCGCACGGGTCCATCCATCAGGTTAAGCTATGCTTGCCGGGGTTGGTCCGTGGATGTGTGACCATCTTTACATACCGAGACTCCTCCGTGCCTCGGAAAGCATGTTAAGCCGTTGGTCCCGGCTGTCATTCGTGGATCTTTGACTGTCGTTACGGGCCGTCAGAAGACCGAAAGACAGACAACCAGCCTTACCAAGGGGTATCGTATTACCCAGTTACTGGGCTTGTGGAGGCCAGATAGGCAGTCGCTCCATATAAAATACTAGTATTCAGCTGCATCCGGTTAGACTGGAAGCCGACCCCAACATAGTTGGGAAAAGGCTAGGTAGATTGGCATGACTGTGAATGGCCAGCTTAATGGTTATCGAGTCACCTAGTGTCAATGATCATGCAAATCACTCGTGTATAATTTATATTCATGAATAATCAAATGGAATTCCCCTAGAGTTTGCTTTTTTTACTGCTCATCTGTATCCGTTTGTAAACATACTTTTAAGAGTACTTATCTAATAACAAATAAGTTTTATCTCTGTTTGACCCTCAGACTAAACTGAGGACCTTATAAGGTCGTTAGCAGTGAGGTCTTGCGATAGTAGCGCTACGAATCTACATAATTAAGTTTTATGTTTTTGGCCGAGTACCTACTGAATCGGCGTTAAAATATTGTAGCTGGATGTATTCACAATATATTTTACCATTTTCGGTTAGTTTTTTCTTGTAAGCATCGTTATATCTTTCACTACACATTTTATTTTTCCGCTGTCAGATTAAGTTACAAGTAGTACTCAACTGATAAGGCGCGTCGTGAATCTTCGTTCACACAGAAAAGAAAGTATGGCCCCAAAGATTAACGAGAGTGCTTAAAACTTACAATCAACCTTAGATGACTACTATAAGGTTCATAATACACTGCAGCTGTTAGTTCCGTCTCACTCGCAAGTATGGCGGCTGTCAAGTGACGCGCGCTAACATGGCGGCAGCTACCGACCAATAGCGGTACAGGAAAAAACCGTGGAGCATTCCGATTGGTCAATAACATTTCCCGCGATTTGAAAATTCATCTTCTGCGCAGGTACATATATAAGCCATATTAGTTGAGTACTACTGTAAGTGCCTACCTAAGCATAAATTAAAACCGGCCAAGTGCGTATCGGGCCACGCGCAGTAATAGGGTTCCGTTATAAAATAATGCGGACTAAGAAGAGGGCTTTTTGTTGTTTCATGAATATTTGACTATTACTCGTAAATTTGAAAAGCCTACATAGCTGTGATAATTTTCCTTTTAACTTCGTTTTACTACCGTGAATTTTTTCACCCATCCAAAACTAACCGTTTAGCTGGCAGGGGGAGGGACATTTGACTCTTGAAAATTGTTTTCACAAACCCACAATATTTTTGAAAGACCCATCCAACAACACCCCACACCATGGGGTAGACGAGAAAAAAAAACCATCCGCACTTTACGTGTACAGAAGAAACCCTAAAAATTTTTTTTTTATGATTTTATTTTACTTTTTTGTCGGCGTGATGAATATGTCTCCATGTCAAATTATAACTTTCTAGTACTAAGAGTCTCTGAGCTAAGGTGCGGACGGACAGACGGACGGACATAGCGAAACTCTGACTACGGAACCCTAAAAAAGATTAAAAGCATAAAAAACGAGGATGTTTTAAATATTTTATTTTATGGTGGTATGTTTGGAACGTATCTGTGTAGTAGATATTTAATGTTGATTTAAATTCATAATACTATTCACATTTCTATTGTGTTATGTAATTAACTCAGTTCAAAAAGTATTACGTAAGTAATCATAAATCATAATCTTTATTTATCAAAAAGCCAAATAAAAATGTGTCTTAACAGTTACCTATAAAATTTCATTATTTACTAATGCTTTAATTGATTAGGTACTTACATTTTTCAAAAAATCATCTTTTTAAAAATTTGGTCCCCTGTGAGCGAGAGAAGTGACAAAATGCGACAACCCTCTTAAAACATAATAAATTCTTAAGAATAATAAAAGTAAAAAATCTCAAATTATTTACCTATCTAAAAGAAATTATCTTATTTCTTCTTTCTATAAATTAAAAGAGAAGTCCTGAACTCCTGACTGATTGACTGACTCATCAACGCCCAGCCCAAACCCTTGGACCTAGAAAGCTGAAATTTTCCACAGAGGTTCCCGTTATAATGTAGACAAGGAATTATTATTAATTATTATAATTAAGAAGGACTTCCCGGTAGTACGTTCCCGTGGGATATTTTCCGACATCCACGCGGGCGAAGCCGCAGGCAAAAGCTAGTAATTAATTACTTAGATTATAAAAGTAATTAGACATTAATATCCACCCCGCATCCCTAGGTCCTACCAACCAGTCCAGCCGAAGACACCAAACAAAAAAAAAAAATCGAAAGTTTAAACAATAAAACTAATGTCAGACAAGTAATCAAATCGATTAGGTAACGATTATTGAGCGATTACTGTCGACAATAATCGTTTATATTTTTACAGTAATTTTCCGATGTTTTTCGATTTTTTTACATTCGCCATTATTGCTGCTAAATCGAAGGTTATTTTACAAATTCGATTAGTGATGGGGATGGATGGGAGAGAGATGCATGTCGACGTTGGATTAGCCCTAGAAGCTTTAATTATGAGATCTAAAATATTGTTACGTCTATAATTCGTTATTATACAGCATCAGTTTTTGTTTACCCTAAACCCGGAAAGTGGTCATTGTATGTACTCATCATTTTGAACTTTTTCTATGGGACCAACCTTGAAATCGCGAAAAAAATCAGCTTTTCCATACATTTTGTCGATTTAAGTGAACAGAAATGTATTGACCAGTTGATTTTTTTTTCGCGATTTCAATGTTTGTCCCATAGAAAAAGTTGTTCAAAATGATGAGTACAATGACCCGTTTTCGGGTTTAGGGTAAACAAAAACTAATGTTGTACCTATATATTTTTTTATTTTTTACTTATTCTATACATATAGAAATGATGCCTGGGTAAAAAAAAAGAAATTCTATTTAGTCAGTCTCGGTCAGATAACAAAGAAATATTAGATACAAGCTTACGGCCGCGAATCATATTTTAATCAACATACAACCTGACACTGAACTACAAATTGCAAAAAACGTAACAAATTTCGAATTTCGCGGGCTACCTTAGCGCATTCAATACCCTAGAATAAATAAATGAATAAGAATGAAAATACCCAACGTTCAGTACGGAGTTTTTCCGAACAAGATTTTTTTTTTACTTCCTCGAATTCTGTACCTATGCAATTACTTTTTTATAAGCCAACAATCATAATATAGTGTATTATGAGCAAAAAGTTTTGCCTGTGCTCAATTCATACAGCTGAGACCAACGGCTTAACGCACTTTCCGAGGCACGGAGGGTTCTCTATATGTAATGAATGATCACCCATCCACGGACTGACCTCGGCAAGCGTTGCTTAACCTTGAAAATCAACCTGTGCGGCTGTTATTATTAAGCCACGAGCCCCTCTTTGTAATTATAATCTTAGAGTTCTTTATTATTTTAATCACAGTGCGAAATTCAAGTATCATCAAAGGTTGTTGGGGTCAACAACTTATTGAACTGGTATTTCGCTAAAAAATTCAAGTTTATCAAGTAAAAAGAACCTGAACAATAACTTATTAAGACAGGATTTTTATTTTTAATTTTTATTTACAACTAGTTTTTGCCCGCAGCTTCGCCAGCGCATTATTATACTTATAAACCTTAAGGCTCTTACAGACAGAGACGATATCGCGAGCGATATTGCGACATTATCGCGTCGCAACACCGCTACGCAACACGTCGCGACGCGATATCGCCTCTGTCTGTAAGAGCCTTTACTCTTGAATCACTCTATCTATTAAAAAACTGCATCAACGATTACTTAAACGATAAGAATAGTTGGTCGCTGTGATTAACTCAAGACAATGTTTATGTTATGTTCTTACTCCAGGATCAGCTCACATAATGACAGGTTATATGAGTTAAGTACTAAAATTGTTTATTTTATTTGACAAAAATATAATTTAATGTATTGTGTTGCGTAAATTATTTTGCATAGGTACTATTGTATAGAATCTAGTTCTTCTAACTGAACAGACAGCTGTGCTGCTGGGGAGTTTGTTCCGCTACTTCTTCTTCCCATCAGCTAAAGCACTAGGAAGTGGTGAAGGGCGGGCGTTTTGTGGGGACTGTCTTACTGTAATTTCGACGTTCAAAAAGTGCTGATTCTCAGCTTAATTTGAATAAAGGACTTTTGATTTTGATTTCTGATTTTCATCAAAATCCGTTGCGTAGTTTTAAAGATCTAAGCACAGACAGACAGACAGCGGGAAGTGACTTTGTTTTATAGGTACTATCAATCTGCCTAGCCTTTTCCCAACTATGTTGGTGTCGGCTTCCAGTCTAACCGGATGCAGCTGAATACCGGTATTTTACATGGAGCGACTGCCTTTCTGACCACTACAACCCAGTTACTGGGTAACACGACACCCCTTGGTAAAACTGGAAGACTAAAACAAAACTTAAAATGGTTACTAATCAATTTGTTTATTAACGCAATCTAATTGCGTAACACATTATCAATCGGAGTTTGAATCATTTTGAAACAAATTGCTAATCCATAGCTTCATTATGTTCGAAAAATTTGTCAGCTCGACAACGTAAATACCGCAATGAATGTTGTTGAACTGTCAAAATGAAACCAACTCCGATTGATAATGTGTTACGCAATTAGGGTGCTGTTGTATGTTCACAAATATAATTATTATCACTATGGTAATTACTGAGCCTGATTGCATTTAGTTATCAATGTTTATGAGGAACTTTGGCTCCTGAGATACAAGTATCTTTTTACTTAGTTCAGTTCAGAAGCCAGCTGTTCAACCTACGAATAAGTTACTTACTTATTACTTATTCGTAGTGTTCAACCTGCTTTTGACTATCAGTTGTACAATTATGTTTAGTGTATTATGTTTAGTACTGGCGAAAACGCCAGGGTAGCCCGCGAGCGGGTTGTCTGAAGAGGTTACCGCGGCCCTGGCATAGGCAACTGAAGGAACACGGGTGGGTTTTAGTCAGCAAAAGTCTGACACGCCCTTCCGCTCCACCCAGAGCGGGAGAAGTTATTTGATGATTTCCCACCCTCAAAAAAAAAAAAAGGGTAGCCCGCGAAATTCAAAATTTCTTACATTTTTTGCAATTTGTAGATCAGTGTGAGCTTGTATCTTGATTAAAATATGATTCGCGGCCGTAGCTAATATGACTTTACAGAATTATAATCATTAGAATCAGCAATACAACTGCATAAGTTAGTCAAACCTCATGATTTCATGAAATCGCTAGATTTGAGGTAAATGCTAACTTATGGAGTTGTATTGCTGATTCTAATGATTATAATTCTGTAAAGCCATATTAGCTACGGCCGCGAATCATATTTTAATCAACATACAAGCTCACACTGACCTACAAATTGCAAAAAACGTAAGAAATTTTGAATTTCGCGGGCTACCCTGGCGCATAAACTTATTATTTATTTATTTGTAGCGGTCTTCGTAGTTCGAGCGTAAATTCACTAATGTCGTGTTGTTGACCGAACCTTTTTTTTTACAAAAAAAATCTCCTATCTCTACAGTTGAAGACCCCGGATAAGTCTAGCTGAGTATGTTGAGCCTTCAGAAAAGTTCCCAGCGGCCTACCAACTACCATGGCCCACCTGGACTGCTGCAAGTACAACGTAGTCAGGGGGTGGTACTCCGATGAGCCACAGTGTCTATGGAGTCACATCACAAACGATGCCCCACCTCTTGTGATCTTTGTGTAAAAAAAAATACCTGCTCTATGGAAGATCTTTGGGAGGCCAATGATAACGATGTCGAAGTAGCCGAATTCTGGTAGAAGCTTATAAAAAACTATTAAAAGAGAATCATCGATACGACGAAGAAGTATCCACCTCACCAAGTAAACTGCTAGGTAGGATGGATACTTATCTCGGATCACCGACCGACCTTATCAAGTATTTTTCAAACTACTTACATAAATCAAAATTTTTCACTTTGTATTGGAAGTCATTTGTTTTTTTTTACCCGACTGCGGCGAAGCCCAAAAGGAGTGTTATGTGTTTGACCTGTATGTAAGTTGTAAATGTATGTATGTATGTCCGTTTCTTTGTTCCCTCGTAACTCCTAAACGAATGAACGGATTTGGATAAATTATACGTATCAAAATCATAGTTTTTGATGATATTCTATTTATAAACATTATTTAAATATTCAAAAAATATTAACGCCGCCGTAAAGATGCATATGCATATCTCTTTGCCGAAATTAAAAAAAAACATTCACCTCCGAATAGAGAGTTGTGAATACAGGCATTGAAACAATTTGGACTAGTATAGGTATAAGTTATCTGTGGCAATTTTTATTCCCGCACACGGGTGGGAAAATGAAAAATCGCACGCGTGCGACATACATTGCATTGTGAACCTAATCGTAGTGCGATATGAACCAGTTTTCGAGGAAGTGTATTGAAAAAATACTTAAAGATGAGCATAGAACCTCTTCTTTTTTTGAAGACGGTTAAATTCGTCAAAACTTGCTTTACCTACCTACATGCTTAATTCGTTGCCTACAAATGCAATGCTTTTATTTATTTTAATACGATAACCTTTTGAACCATAGTACCTATCGTGATTATACTTTATCGCTGGAACAATTTACTTAAACATTTACAAGGCAATGTTTTCCTTAATAAGTATGTAGGTACACAAAATAGCATTTTTTAAACAGCTAGAGAAATGAGACGTACCTACTTATGGATAAAACCAGGTTCATTTATATCAGGAATTATTTTTGGGTTTGTAAAAAAAATAGGTTTTTTTTTGTAATATTTTCTTTTGAGCTTTATTTAGATTTTAAATCATGAAAAACCTGTTACCTTGTCTCTGTTTAAGAAAACCTCGAAAATTATTGCACATTCTATAATTTAAACGGCTTTTATGCGTTGTTTACGATTACCTACATAGCTTAAAATAATAATTAAGTGACCATCACAAATAGAAAACACACATTTTCAACCAATACATAAAAGTCGACAAAAACGCAAAAAAAAAGTTTCTGGCACAAAAGTTTATGACCATTGCCTGGAAAAGACGTCCCGAAAAAAATCAAAACGTCACCCACCTTTGCGTCCACGAACAGTCTTCAGAACCAAAAGTTGCAGCACTTTTAAAACATAATATTTTACAAAACACACTGACGAGTTCTCGGAAGCCGGTTCTTTGTATTTCTCAGCTTATTTTCCTTGTATGACAAGGTCGTTTAGCGACCGCTCCACCGCTCGACGCGAACTGGACGCGGATCAGCGGAGATGTTTGATATATGTGGCCGCCATTTTAATTTTAATACACGTCAATAATGGCTGACCATTGTGACGATTTTGGTTCGCGGGTTGTTCGAAAGAGATACCGTGGCCCTGGCACAGGCAAATGAAGGAACTCGGGTGGGTTTTAGTCAATAAAAGTCTGACACGCCCTCCTGCTCCGCCCAGAGCGGGAGAAGTTTTGATGCTTTTTGAAGATGATATTTGATTTCCCAGCCACAAAAAAAAAAAAATTGATTCTTGCCAGGGTCGCGGGTTGTTCGAAAGCGATACCGTGGCCCTGGTAGCGTGGTACCGTGGGTGGGTTTAGTCAGTAAAAGTGACATGGCCTCCCGCTCCACCCAGAGCGGGACAACTCATTGATGATTTCCCATCCAAAAAAAAAGGTCAGGGGGACAATAATTACGTTGGGGAGGCGCCGCGAGGGACCTCGGTGGCGAGGCCAGAATGTAGGTTTTTTGTTTTTGTACTGATGGCCCTACTGCTCTCCTGGAGAAGGGTTATGGGGTCATTGGGGTGTGCAAAGAGTCTCAGCATGGAGGCCTATCTGATCAGACCAAAGATCTACGAATGACAGCCGGGACCAACGGCTTAACGTGCTTTCCGAAGCACGAAGGAGTCGGCATGTAAGTATTGAACGGTCACCCATACGCGGACCAACCTCGGCAAGCGTTGCTTAACCTTGAAACTTGACCCGTGTGGCTGTTATTATTTTAGGTACTGATAGTTTGAAAGGTTTATAAAATTATAAGTTTCTGAGATTTCGTAATTAGTCAGTCAGAGTGGTATTTCGCATTTAAATGTTTTGTATTGAAGAATTTACACAGTAGGCAAAACAAATAGGTAGCTGATGAGGTCACCACTACATAAAAATGTCATTATTTACTAAGTATCTCGCCACTTAAATTATGATGTACAATTGCGTAGATCGTAGAACTGTACAGGGACAAATTAATATACCTAGCTAAATAAGGTGCTCTAAAAATATTTGTCACCGCTTCAATGGGAGATAGTATTGTGTATATAAATTACAATAGTGAAGAAATTTTGTAACTCGGAATAGTTAAATCAATTTGAGAAAATTAAGTAATAAGGCCCTGGTTCCAAGCTTGGTTTATCTCGGTGTGTAAGTGAAATGGCTTTATGGCTGTCTAGTTTGACGCGCGGGATAGAAGATTCTCACGCGCACCGGAATTATGTCGTAAAAGCAAATAAAATCGTATAAAATTAGAAATTAACTATTTAATAAAAAGTAATCCATCACTGGATGCAGTTTGGAATTTGACATTTCCTGGTATATTTTTAATTATAATTATAATTGCTAATTAAGGGATAAACAGCTTTTAAAAATTATTAGGAGCTACGTTTAAAGATTTTTTTTGGTGCATTAAAGTATGTTTAATTATGTTTTGGCTTCCATCACTGTATGCGAAAAGGACTTGAAAATATCATATTTTTTTTACATGTCAAAATTATTTACGGTTTATGAGATACACAGCTTTATAAAACCACCTTTTTGATCGTTTTCAGGAAATCCGCGCCATTGCGTCAAATAAACATTGACTTTATTCTGCATAACGTGGTTCACAATCTACGTGTTCGTTTCAACCGCGCGGCCATGGCGTTAAAAAAAAAAACTATGCCAACATTTTGTAACAATTTGTAAAAGTTGACTCGCAAAACCACAAATTTGTCAAAGCTATGGTTAAAAAGTTAGAAGGGTTTGAACGTGGCCGCGCCATCGAAACGCGGAGAACCGCGCGGCCACGGAGATCTCAAAAACTAAGCGTTACACAGACCTGAAATTTTGGTAAATAACAGATTCAATTTGTAAACAATTTGTAAAAATATAGAAAAAAATCCTAGGTTAATATTTTAGGAGCTGTGAGACTAAAACCCCGTGGCCGCGCCATCGAAACGGTGACAAAAACGTTATCACCGATATCTCGCTGAAAAAGCATCGCAGAGGTCTGAAGTTTTTTGTAAAACCTAGATTTGAATTTTTCAAAACTTGTAAAAATACAACAAAAAATCCTAGGTTTATATTTCAGGACCCGCGCCATAGAAATGGTGAAAAACACGTTATCGCCGATATCTCACTGAAAAAGCATCGCAGAGGTCTGAAATTATTTGTAAAACCTAGATTTGAATTTGTCAAAATTTGTAAAAATACAACAAAAAATCCTAGGTTTATATTTCAGGAGCCGCGCCATTGAAACGGTGGAAAACACGTTATCGCCGATATCTCACTGAAAAAGCATCCCAGAGGCTGAAGTTTTTTGTAAAACCTAGATTTGAATTTGTCAAAATTTGTAAAAATACAACAAAAAATCCTAGGTTTATATTTCAGGAGCTGTAAGACTAGAACCCCATGGCCGCGCCATCGAAACGGTGAAAAAAACGTGATAGCCGATATCTCGCTGAAAAAGCATCGCAGACGCCTAGAGTTTTTTGTAAAACCCAGATTTGAATTTGTCAAACTTACAAAAATGCAACAATAAATACTAGGTTAATATTTTAGGAGCTGTGAGAATAAAACCCCGTGGCCGCGCCATCAAAACGGTGACAAAAACGTTATCACCGATATCTCGCTGAAAAAGCATCGCAGAGGTCTGAAGTTTTTTGTAAAACCTAGATTAGAATTTGTCAAAACTTGTAAAAATACAACAAAAAATCCTAGGTTTATATTTCAGGAGCTGTAAGACTAGAACCTCATGGCCGCGCCATCGAAACGGTGAAAAAAACGTGATAGCCGATATCTAGCTGAACAAGCATCGCAGACGTCTAGAGTTTTTTGTAAAACCCAGATTTGAATTTGTCAAAACTTACAAAAATGCAACAAAAAATACTAGGTTAATATTTTAGGAGCTGTGAGACTAAAACCCCGTGGCCGCGCCATCGAAACGGTGACAAAAACGTTATCACCGATATCTCGCTGAAAAAGCATCGCAGAGGTCTGAAGTTTTTTGTAAAACCTAGATTTGAATTTGTCAAAACTTGTAAAAATACAACAAAAAATCCTAGGTTTATATTTCAGGACCCGCGCCATAGAAACGGTGAAAAACACATTATCGCCGATATCTCACTGAAAAAGCATCGCAGAGGTCTGAAATTATTTGTAAAACCTAGATTTGAATTTGTCAAAATTTGTAAAAATACAACAAAATCCCAGATTTATATTTCAGGAGCCGCGCCACTCAGTCCTCGGCACAGCCTGAGCGTATGTTCCCAGTCGCCCCCGTGGGGGTTGCCACCGGAGGCAAATGGGAATAAAAATTCCCAGTCGTAACCGGCGGTGACTGGGAAGTCATTGCCCCCACTTCAGTTTCGCTGTACATTGCTTTCTCCATCGTAGAGGAATAAAAGGATGAGGCAACAATGCTTGGTTTTAGAGGGTGCTGAAAACGATACTGAGGGCTAAATGAAAATCCAAGATGGCAGCTGCAAAAATTTCCTTTATTTTCGTCATGGGTGTCATTTCTATGGTTTGACATGAATGTCAATAAGGTCTAAATTCGCTTGACACCTCAGAAAGTGTCTAGATCTTTATGCACATAATTTCTAGGGTGTCAAGCGAATTTAGACCTTATTGACATTCATGTTTTACTCCCGTCAGCAAAGAAGTTCCTTCTCACGTATTATTTAAAACAAAAACATACTTATTTTCGCAGCCGCCATCTTGAATTTTCTATTTGACTTCAGTATCGTTTTCAGCACCCTCTAAAACCATGAAACGACACCCATGACGACAAATTAGGAAATTTTAGCAGCCGCCATCTTGGATTTTCATTTTGGCATCAGTATCGTTTACAGCACCCTCTAAATATATCTCTTTTAATCGGCAAAAGTCGAACGGATTGTTATCTGTTGACGGTTTCAATAAAAACAACAATGGATAGCAGACCGTATCGTTTCGCTAGCTTCAATTGCAAAAACATAAAACGCTCCATAGATGACATTAGGGAGCTCTGTTGTTCTTGTGATTTGGTAGCCTTGCAGGAAACTTGGCTACTTCCTGAGGAAATACCGTACTTAAGTACTATTCACAGCGGGTTTGGCTACACGGGAGTTTCAGCGGTGGACACATCTGCAGGTCTGCTGCGTGGGCGACCTTTTGGTGGCGTGGCCTTGCTGTGGAGAAGCAGCGTATTTCAGCAGGTGTCTGTGTTGCGTTGTGATAGTGAGCGTATATGTGCCATTAAAATAATAACCGGTGACCGGCCAGTGATAGTGCTAAACGTATATATGCCAACAAACGCAGCGGCCAATTTAGCTGAGTTCACGGACTGTCTTAGTATGGTAAGCGCAATTATTGAAGAATACGGCATTGAGTCTGTATATATTTTAGGCGATTTTAATGCTGCACCGTATGGTTTATTTTTCAGCGAGCTTGTAAGCTATAGTGCTGAACAGAATTGGATATGTGTTGATGTAGAAATGCTAGGTATTGATTCGGATACGTTTACCTTTATGAGTGACGTGTACGGGTCGTGCAGCTGGCTGGACCACTGCTTGGTAACTCAGTCTGCAAGGCAATCTGTTACAAACGCGTATGTGGATTATGACACGGTATGGTCAGATCACTTCCCGCTTATTGTTGAGTGTAAATTAAATCTAATTTCACAGACGGTACATCACAATGTCATGCTGAATAAGGGAGTAGTGTGGGGTGTACGGAAGGAGGAACAGATTGCCTTGTATACAAGTGAGTGTAACAGGAAGCTCAGACTTGTGGACTTTCCTTCTGAGTGTATACATTGTGCTGACTTTTACTGTCGTGACTATGGTCATAGGCGTGCCATTGACAGACTGTACTCTGATATTGTGACTGCTCTTCGTGACGCGTCTTTGGCCGGTCGGGGTAGCAGGAGGACGGGTGGGGCTGGCTCGCGTGTAGTAGGGTGGAACAAAAACGTCAGCGAGGCTCACCGGGTGGCCAGAACAAAATTTATTGAATGGGTGTTATGCGGTAAACCTAGGTGTGGGGAAGTGTATCGCGTAATGTGTGAAACCAGAAGGGTGTTCAAATCCAGGCTTAAGTGGTGCCAAGATCATCAGGACCAATTGAAAATGGATACCATTGCTTTGAAGCACTCGAGCGGTGACTTTCGTGGTTTTTGGCAAGGTACCAAAAAGGTAAACTTAAGACCTGGCCTACCGGTGAGCGTTGATGGGGTTAGTGAATCGGGAGACATAGCTAGTCTATTCAAGTCTTACTTTTCTGTAAAGCCACAGTTGGGAAGGCAGACTGGGGAGGTCAATGCTGAAGAGCCGATGGGAGCAATGGAGACGAGGATTTTAGCCAGTGAGGTGCGTAAAATCATTAAATATATGACCAGAGGCAAATCTCCTGGCCATGATGGCCTCAGTATTGAGCACCTGCAGTATGCCGGTCCACAAGTGTCTAGGGTTTTAGCTATGTTCTACTCGTTATGCCTGAGCCATTCATACCTTCCGTGTGATTTCATGAGAACGGTAGTAGTGCCTGTAGTGAAGAATAAAACTGGTGATCTATCTGATAAAACTAACTACAGGCCTATTTCTCTAGCGACTGTTATAGCAAAGGTGTTTGACGGTTTGCTTGATACACAGTTAAATAAACACGTGTCACTGCATGATAATCAGTTTGGGTTTAGATCCAAATTATCTACAGATAGTACAATACTGTGTCTCAAGCATACTGTCAGATACTACACGGATCGTAAAACACCTGTGTATGCGTGTTTCCTCGACCTGTCCAAGGCCTTTGACCTGGTATCGTACGATGTGTTGTGGCGAAAACTAGAGGACATAAACATGCCGCATGAACTTGTTAACATCTTCAGGTATTGGTACGAACATCAGGTTAACAATGTCAGATGGGCGGGTACATTATCGGAGTCATACAGGCTTGAATGTGGAGTGAGACAAGGTGGGTTAACTTCTCCCACACTTTTCAACCTCTACATTGATGCACTCATCGTCGCGCTCAGTAGTCGCCATGTTGGATGCCATGTTGATGATGTGTGTGTAAACAATCTGAGTTATGCTGATGACATGGTGGTGCTGAGCGCGTCGGTTTGTGGACTACGCGAGCTATTGAGAATTTGTGAGGAGTACGCTGGCAGCCATGGCCTTGTGTATAATGTCGTGAAGAGTCAATACATGGTATTTCAGGGAGGCGCCAAATGCCCAGAACAAGTACCACCTATTCGCCTCAAAGGTATACCGTTAGAACGGGTGAACCAATTTAAATACTTGGGGCACTGGGTAACAGCTGATCTGAAAGACCATGTCGACATTGAGCGGGAGCGGAGGGCACTGTCTAAGAGAGCAAATATGATAGCCCGTAGGTTTGCGCGTTGTTCAAGTCAGGTTAAAATCTCACTTTTTAAAGCTTTCTGCACCTCCCTTTACACGTGCAGCCTATGGGCATCTTACTCACAAGCTGCTTACAGTGCCCTTCGTGTCCAATTCAACAACGCGTTCAGAGCGGTGTTGGGGCTGCCCCGTTTCTGCAGCGCCTCGGGCATGTTTGCGGAAGCGCGCACCGACTGTTTCCACGCCACCATGCGCAAGCGGTGCGCGTCCTTGGTGCGCAGGGTGCGGGCTAGCTCCAACACTGTCCTGGCGATGATTGCTCAGCGACTGGATTGTCCCTACGTTGGGCATTGTTGTGGCAGGCATATTTCTGGTGTTTGAATGTAAAATATCTAATAATATATAATGATTTGCTTAATATTTGCTTTTGACATAACTTAATTTAATTATTTAATCCATTGTAATATTTAATTAATTATTATTAACTTTGACATTATATTAACTTTGACATTATTTATTTATTACTGACATTATTTATTAGACATTAATTAATACATATTTAATCAGTTTTTATTTTGAATTGTGCTTTTGTGTTTAATATGGGTCAATGACCTGAAATAAATGAATTTTAATTTTTATTTTTTTTAATTTAAAACCATGGAAACGACACACACGACGAAAAATTAGGAAATTTTGCAGCCGCCATCTTGGATTTTCATTTTGACATTAGTATTATTTTCAGCACCCTCTAAAACCATGGAAACGACACCCATGACGAAAATTTTGAAAATTTTCGCAGCCGCCATCTTAGATTTTCATTTTGACCTCAGTATCGTTTTCTGCGACCTCAAAAAGCATAGAAACGACAACCATGACGAAAAATTAGGAAATTTTAGAAGCCGCCATTTTGGATTTTAATTGTGACATCAGTATCGTTTTCAGCACCCTCTAAAACTATGGAAACGACACCCATGACGAAAAATTAGGAAATTTTAGCAGCCGCCATCTTGGATTTTCATTTTGACATCAGTATCGTTTTCATCACCCTCTAAAACCATGGAAACGACACTCATGACGAAAAATTAGGAAATTTTAGCAGCCGCCATCTTGGATTTTCATTTTGACCTCAGTATCGTTTTCAGAACCCTCTAAAACCATGGAAACGACACCCATGACGAAAAATTAGGAAATTTTAGCAGCCGCCATCTTGGATTTTCATTTTGACATCAGTATCGTTTTCAGCGACCTCTAAAACCATGGAAACGACACCCATGACGAAAAATTAGGAAATTTTCGCAGCCGCCATCTTAGATTTTCATTTTTACATCAGTATCGTTTTCAGCACCCTCTAAAACCAAGTATTGTTGCCTCATCCTTTTATTCCTCTACGATGGAGAAAGCAATGTACAGCGAAACTGAAGTGGGGGCAATGACTTCCCAGTCACCGCCGGTGGTGACTGGGAATTTTTATTCCCATTTGCCTCCGGTGGCAATCCCCGCGGGGGCGACTGGGAACATACGACCTTGACTTGGGTGTTTGGAAGAATGCGCCACTTATTTCAGCTTGGAGCTTACTTGTGCCTGACGAAACACAGTTCCGGGTTTGATTTTGGAGTTGTCCTTCTCCTAGGCAGGTTGCAGACCAATGCTGATGACGCCCATCTCGCCAAATCACACAAGTCAAAGTTAATCAACCGATGTTACAGGCTCAAAAAATTCTACCTCAAGAATAATCGAGGTCTCTACACCAAATTTCAGGTGGATTAGAGCAACAGAGCTTATAATCACCATCTTTTTTTAACCTGCATTTTTTTTATTCTCAGCGAACCCTTTCATTTAATACCCATACTATAGGAAAGCATATAAAACTTCAAAAGTCCGCCATATTGGATTAAGAGTGATGTCAGAATATTTTTCTAATTATTCTCGGCAAGCCTTTTCATTTGATACCCATATAGCAGAAGTGCATAAGAAATAACAATTCCGCCATCTTGGATGTTCCGCCATATTGGATTTAGAATGTCGTCACATTATTTTTCGAGTTACTCTCAACAAGCCCTTTCATTTGATACCCATATTGTAGAAGTGCATAAAAAATAACTATTCCGTTATCTTGGATGTTCCGCCATATTGGATTCAGAATGACGTCACATTATTTTTCGGGTTACTCTCAACAAGACCTTTCATTTGATACCCATATTGTAGAAATGCACTAAAATTAACTATTCCGCCATCTTGGATGGTCCGCCATATTGGATTTAGAATGACGTCACACAGCTTATCGTGTATTGTCATCCAAACTAAACGTGTATACAAAATTTCAGCTCAATCGGTTGAAGATATCTGCTTCAAAATTGAGTAGCAAGATTCCACGCGAACATACATTGCAAGTTAAATAAAAGCTTTTAATAATAATAATTAATAAAAAAAAAAAACAACCGACTTCCAAAAAAACACTACAAAGAGAAAAATAACTTTTATTTCGAAGTCGGTGTCTTTGGTTTTTTATTTACTTTCATTTTTTTTTGCCACCGACTTCCGAAATTAAAGTTATTTTTCTCTTTGTAGTGTTTTTTTGGAAGTCGGTTGTTTTTTTTTGTAAAAAAAAAATATTTTTCACTTTTTAGTGGTGCCTCTACCCCACACAAATCTGAAACATAGACTATAAATGGGAAAGATACGTATTAAATTATTGAAGCTAACTCAAAAGCCACTCATCAGAACTTGAAGATATTTTTATGCGACCATCTCAGGAGTACACCATTTCAAATAAAAACTTTGCAAAAAGCAAATACGTCGCGCTAAGTCGTGTCAGAAGTTTGGTAGGCGTAGTTTTAGTTGACAGAGATAACGAGGCTAAGAAATCTGCCTTCTGACAATCAAGGCCACAAATAACATACAACTCAAGTACATAGCGCAATTTGAATCATTTATAGCCCGAGTGCACATCATGACGATTCCAATAAGCCCAAACACGGTAAGGATACATTGTTTTATTACTGAGTTCCGATGCCTACCTTCCGGCTTCTTCATCAGATCGGTTCGATGGTACCATTTTCATCAGAACCATTTATTTAAAGCTTCGTCATAGTCGCTTAACTATTAATCGAGATATCTTATCGCCACCCGTGAAATACCTACTTATCATCGTTGAGGAGTTCCCGTGGCTTTCTGTGGTCTTCTTCATCAGGTCCACTTCACCAGATGATACTTTCTGAATGCAAACGGCTGATTTGTTGATGAAAATACCAAAATAGGTATATGTATGCCTGTAATATTTGAGGAGTTCCCTCGATTCCTCATGGATCCCATCATCAGAACTGGATTTTGATAAAAATGGGACCAATCTGGAAGTATACCCTTTCAAATAAAAAAAGAATTTTCCGAATCGGTTCATAAATGACGGAGTTCTGAGGTAACAAACATACAAAAAAAAAAAAAAAAAAAACAACCGAATTGAGAACCTCCTCCTTTTTTTGAAGTCGGTTAAAACTCAATGCCACTTTTCTTTTTAATTTTATAACTCAAGAACGGCTGGGCCGATTTAGCTGATTTTGGTTTTGAAATGTTTGACGTAGTCCAGGGAAGGTTTAAAGGATGAGAAAAATTGGAAAAGTTGCCGGGAAAATGGAAAAATTCGGGAAAACTGAAAGAGGATTTTCTATGGGAATTTTGAATTATTGAAATTGGGACAGAACAACGTCTGTCGGGGCAGATAGTTAAGTACATCATAATTTGATCATAATAGTTATTTGTGCAACTGACGTATAATAAGAGGTATCAAAACACGAATGTATCACAGAGTGTTTTAATACCTAATTATGTACAGTTGCATACAAATCCCTTATAAAAGCCTCTGAAACAGTTAGCTTATTGCCAACATTAAAACAGCCAGTGTCGTAGTAACCATGGTAACCATAATAGCATACAAACGGGTGTTTTAAAAAAAGAACTTATTCGAATTCACGTCGTATACTATGACGCCGGCCGCCATGTTCGATACGAGTATTAGTATTGCAAAAAACTGTTTCAGAACCTTCTATAGAGGATTGATAACATGGATGTAGATAAAGTCTTGTATGCAACTGTACATAATTAGGTATAAAAACACTCATGTGATACTATTGTCACACTCGGCTTCGCCTCGTGTGATAAACCCACGTTCGTGTTTTAATACCCCTTATTATACGTCAGTTGCATAAATAACTATTATCTACATCCATGTTATCAATCCTCTATAAAAGGTTCTGAAACAGTTTTTTGCAATACTAATACTCGTATCGAACATGGCGGCCGGCGTCATATAACGACGTGAATTCGAATAAGTTCTTTTTTTTAATTACGGCGCTGTTGTAGTGAAACGCGCGTGCATTACAATGTTCTTTTTTTGAAAACGAGTTGCATTATGAAATTCAGTACAACATTAAAACACCCGTTTGGATGCTATTATGGTTACCATGGTTACTATGACACTGGCTGTTTTAATCAGTGGCGGTGCTAGACCAAACGTGGACGTGGGCGACATCAGCTTTGCGAGGCCTCTTTAACATCCCAGTCGAAAGAAAAACGTTAATTTGAATGAGCTGAATACAAAAATACACAATCTCTCAATCTTACAATCTGAGCTGATACGAATGTATCAATAGTATGAGTTTTATTGCTAATCAAATGATGACATAAATGCATAAACACAAATTAAAAAAAATAGACGAACTACTACTAATAGACGACCAGCCGCTGTTTCTAATGTAGAAAAAACTTGTAAAGGAGCATGCAGGAGCGAGCGGAGCGAGCTCGAAAATTTTATTACGCTGCCTCGGATGGTTAAAATTAGGTTGTATTTTCAACATTCTTACAGAAATAGGAGATATTTTATTAAGTTGTACAGAAAAGTTTGAGAATTAGAAGAATGCAGGACGCAAGAGCGAGCGTAGCCAGCTCGAAAATTTTAGCATCTCGCCTCGGAAAGGTAACAACGCATTTCACAGCACGGCAGTGCGCGCAGGCACTCTGCGCGCACTGTGCCGTGCTGTTAAATGCGTTGCGTTAGTTCTGCCGCAGTGGGCGAGGCCTACAGTAACAAAACGCATGCATTTTTCTCACCGCAATGCGCGCAGGGCCTTAAGGTTTTCTTTTGACCATATATTTATACATAAATAGGAGATACTTTGTCGTTGATGACTTATGCAGAAGGGTTTGAGTATGAGAAGAATATGGAGCGAGCGAAGCGAGCTCGAAAATGTTAGCTCCCAGTCTCAGATGTTCTTCTTTTGAACATTATTAGGAAAATAGAAGTTATTTGGTCAACCGATGCAGAAAAGTTTGAAAACGAAGAAAGATTACGATGGAAGAGCGAGCGAAGCGAGCTCGAAGATTTTTGCATGTTACGTTGATAATAATATTTGAGGGGCCTCCAACTACAAACTGGCTCTTTGTTACTGAACATGTTTTGAGCTTGTTTAAGATTTGATTTAAAAGTACCTACTTCTCGAGATTTGGGGCCCCAGGGACCGGGGGCCGAGGAATAACAGGAATAATTAAACTGTGAATAACTTGCAAAAATCTTTCGGGTATTCCCCGCGAAAGAAACGGAACGCTAGCAAATGTTGCTAGACTAAAAAAAATAACGGAATTTGGTATGTCAATTCGTTTTATGACGAGTAAAATTTTTTCACGGCTTTTAATGCATAAAGCTTCGAGGCGCGAGGCCCTCAGACCGCGAGGCCGTAGGCGGTCGCCCACGTCGCCCACGCCTTACGCCGCCGCCTCTGGTTTTAATGTTGGCAATAAGCTAACTGTTTCAGAAACTTTTATAGAGGATGTATAGCACGGGTGTAGATAAAAATATTAATGTTATGGTTGTCGCTTTTAGCGATAAGACCGCCCATTGCGTCACCCTATGTAAAAGTTCAACATTTATATCTGTAATTTTTATGGTGTGCATAATAAAAAGTATTTTATCTATCTATCTCAATCAATCTGCCTAACCTTTTCCCAACTATGTTGGGGTCAACTTCCAGTCTAACCGGATGCAGCTGAATATCTGTATTTTACATGCAGCGACTGCCTATTGCGACCCTTGGTAAGACTGGTTGTCAGACTTTCGGGCTTCTGACGAACCGTAACGACTGTCAAAGATCCACGAATGACAGCAGGGACCAACGGCTTAACGTGCTTTCCGAGGCACGCAGGAGTCTCGGTATGTAAAGATGGTCACCCATCCACTGACCAACCCCGGCAAGCGTAGCTTAACCTGACGGATCGACCCGTGCGACTGTTATTACCTAGCCACGAGCTCCTCTATCTATTTATCTATGATAAAATAATATAATAATTATTATTCTGGGTTCGTACGGGGCCACCACTGCTCTTACCCACCGCTTATTAGAGCTTAACATTGGGGCTACTGCAGTGCCAAGGCTTTCTCATAAAGGAGAAACATAGTGCGGATTGACGAATGCAGAATAAGTGGCATTTACAAAGATTAATACAGATGGGACACTCCACAGTTTATGAAGCTACAAGTACGCGGCGGGCTCATCTCACTGGGTCAATTCAGTGTGGGCTGCCGCGCGCCGGCCGGCTCGCACGTTAGTTCGATACTCACTCACGCGCCGCGTCATAAAAGAAGACAACCCTAACGAGTCAGAAGGTATAAGAGTTACGCGATAGAAAGAGAGGCAACTTGTAGGTGAATATAACTGTAGGTAATAAGCGTTGTGCGACCTGAATTGCACTTTATTGTGTTGTAGCAAAGAGTCGCTTTTTATTTAAATGATTTTGCGGAGGTATGCTCTCGAGATGGTTCCATTGTCACTAAGTCGAATCTGATGAGGATCCCATAGAAGTCGAGGAAATCCGTCAAATTTTACAAGCATACCCTGAAGCAATTTGGGTATTCTTGCTTTCCAAGAGCAAATGCACGAGTAACTATAATTACTCGTGCATTTGCTCTTGGAAAGCACCATTTGGTGAAGTGGAACTGATATGATGATGAAGACCACAGATGGCCATCGGAACTTTCCTATTCGATTACTTTAATATGGTTAATAAGTAATTTATGCTCGTCACAATGCATATGATGATGATGATGACTTCACCATCAGCTCCGTCACAATTAACGTCGCTGCATCGAAAAAAGCAGTGTTTTGTAAAAGGTGATGAGCAGTTGACAATAGGCTATTTACCACTAAAACCACTAAATCGTGAAAAATAAAAACTTTTTTACAAAACAATAGAAACAACCGACTTTCAAAAAAAAAAACTCAACAATGTGAAAAATAATTTTACACTGACTTCCGAAATTAAACTTATTTTTCACTTTTTAGTGGTTTTTTTGGAAGTCGGTTGTTTTTTTTTTTGTAAAAATTTTTTTTTAATTAACTACTTATAAGAATAAGAATAAGAATAATTTATTTGCTGAAAATATAGGTGTAATTTGTTTGACAATGACAAAACATTGTATAGGCATGCCATTATACAAAATGGACAACCGATGACAGGTCAGGCAAGACGCTTATTACCCAACGTTATAGTTGCCTTGTGAATACTCAGCCGTAGAAGGATGTTGATAAAAATGTGCTTTGAATATAAATTTTAGGGAAAAACGTCATTAAATTATTCAAAGTTTTCTGTAAAATGGCTGACAGATGAAACTCTTGATAAGAAGGCACCTGTGAACCTGTCCCACGAAGCGAGTATAATATCTAACTAAAAACTAGTTGGCGAGCAACGAGAAGCGAGTGCGTGACGAGCGATTACTCGCTGGTATGCGTATGTACCAAGCGTGAGTCTCTCAGCGAGTGTTCTGCTCGCCTAGCGAGCGTTGCTGAGCGAGTACTCCCTTTGATAGCTCTTGTCGATGCGATCCGCTTAATCAGCCTATAATGGTTCCACTGCACACACAGGCCTCCTCTCTGTGACAGGGTGTGGGCCGTAATCCACCACGCGGGCCCAGTGCGGGTTGGAAGATATCACATGTCTTCGAAATTTTGGTTCTACATAGGACACGCCGGTTTCCTCAAAAAGTTTTCCTTTACCGTTTTGAGAGCAGTGGTGATGAAATAATTTAGGTACACAAAGTAAAGCGCCTGTCTGGATTCGAACTTACGACTTTAGGTCGTAGGTTTGAACCCAGACAGGTGCTTCAGACTCGTAACTCGCAGCCGTTACCACCACCACGGCACCACTGTTTTCACCGTTGACTCAATCAAACTTCCTTAGCCTTTTCCCAACTATGTTGGGGTCGGCTTCCAGTCTAACCAGATGCAGCTGAATACCAGTATTTTACATAGAGCGACTGTCTATCTCACCTCTACAACCCAGTGACCAGTATGATACCCCTTGGTAAGACTACGTTGTCAGACTATCGGGCTTCTGACGACCCGTAACGACTGTCAATGATCCACGAATGACAGCCGGAACCAAACGGCTTAACGTGCTTTCCGAGGCACGGAGTAGTCTCGGTCTACGAATGTCTCGGTGTGTAAAGATGGTCACCCAGCTGTTATTACTTAGCCACGAGCTCTCACGGTTGACTATACCTACTAAATCCATGCTCCTTAAAAACACTTAATAATCACTGTGTTTTTCATTTAGTGAGTAAGTAAGTAATTTGTTTATTTTCCCTAAAAGTAAGAATTCGTTGTAGATTGTAGTAGGTAACCTGACATCACATTTAGGACTGTTTACTTAGTTAGTTGCGAGTATGGTTCGTGCTCATTTCACAATAATTTGTGGTTGTTGACCCAATATAAAGCAAAAACTAACGTTAGTATTAAAATATGACGAACAAGTTGTAAACATTATGGTTTTCTTTATTTTTGTATTTTATTACTTACCTATTTTTATTATGGAGCTCGTGGCTAAGTAATAACAGCCGCTCGGGTCGATCCATCAGGTTAAGCTACGCTTGCCGGGGTTAGTCCGTGGATGGGTGACCATCTTTACATACCGAGACTCCTCCGTGAATCGGAAAGCAAGTTAAGCTGTTGGTCCCGGCTGTCATTCGTGGATCTTTGACAGTCGTTACGGGTCGTCAGAAGCCCGAAAGTCTAATAACCAGTCTTACCAAGGGGTATCGTATTATCCAGTTACTGGGTTGTGGAGATCTGATAGGCAGTCGCTCCATGTAAAATACTGGTATTCAGCTGCATTTGGTTAGACTGGAAGCCGACCCCAACATAGTTGGGAAAAGGATTGGCAGATTGACATTATTTAAGTATATTTTATTGTTTTTTTAATTAGGGTTCCGTACACGAAGGGTCCAAACGGAGCCCTACTGCTGTCAGTCAGCTGTCCGTCGTCTGTCACACAAGTTTTACAGCCGAACGGTTGGAGCTACAGTCTTCGTATAAGCATCTTATTGACCCAAAGCCATACAAATTGTCAAAAAATATTTTTAAATGTTAAAAATATTTTTTCGCGCCCCCGCTGAGTGCTTCCCAGTTTTGTTAATTTTAATTTCTGTGGAATGTCCCACTGTTGTGTGTGTGACCAAAATTGGAAATAATGTCGCCAGTTTGTTTTATCTGTGACACAATTTCACAAATGTTTACCAATACCAACAAAGCCCTCCTCTCAATGTTATTGTAGCGCCAAAATATCCTTGAGCACTCTTTTATTGCTCGCATCAAAACGGAGTCGACCGAGCTGCAAAAAATAAGAAATAATAGTATATTATGCAATTAGTGTATAAAGGACGGATTTAAAGCGAGGGCCATAGATGAATCACGAGCTAGTGAAGGATTCTAAAAATTGAATCACAAGCGTAGCGAGTGATTCAAGTGGTAGAATCCTGAGCGACACGAGTGATTCATGGCCCTCGATATAAATCCGTTTTATTCAAGAGTTGCATACTATACTTTATACCATGACTACGAGAAAAAGAAAGATTTAAGTGAAAATAGACATATAATGAAGAAAAAGTAAAGTTAAATTGGCTTTGATGTAAACCAGCCGTGATTTTTTGGGTAGCAAGTTTTCCACTATATCGGCCGCCCTCTCTTTCATAAACTCAGGTGTTAACACATCTTCATCACTAGAATGCATTTTTAATCGATTAGAACAACACAAAACAAACACAAAATTAAAGATTAAAGTAACACTAAACTTTGTGTTCGTACAACTTACAGTATTCAAAATAGCGTCAATTTACTAAGGACAGCAAAGAACACAAAACAGTTTTTATCTAATGCTAAACTCCTTGTCGAAAATGTCGACCAATCAAATTGAATTTAGAACACATCAATATAGGTCGAATACAAAGATTACACTTACACTAGATACGGCAAGCCACGACCAAGCGTGCCCTGCATGTTCGACTGTTCGTACTAAAAATAAAAGTCTGTTAGCTCAGTGACGCTTAGCGATTGAAACAATTCTGTTTACGTTGAGCACATCACTAAATGGCTGGGGTGAAGTTATCGTAGGTATGAAAGAGATAACACGTTCGGTTCTCATACTATCTAATAACATGCCGTATCTAGCCTAGGTACACTAAATCCGTGGTCGAATACATTGGTGAGTTCCATTTTCAAACATCAAAACAGTGAGTTAAAGTGCTTTTTATTTACTGTTTTCAGTGAATAAAATAAGCTTTTTAGAGGGGGATTTGTTTATTTCAAAATAAATACTGTCACTGTGGCTACCACACCACTACCCTCCACTACCAAATGAAATATTTTGAAGTTTGATAATCGAACAGCTGTAATTTATTCCCGTCAGTAGCATAGATAATACACTAACGAGACGCGCTTTCATAGACAAAACTCCTTTTTGACAGAACATGAAATATCGTGGGCCCCCCTCTCAAAAATATTAAACAAACTAGTATATTTGGCTTCTATACAAAACAATTTCAAAAACACTGTGAAGATGTATCGGATACCCCTACAACAGGTAAGCTTATAGAGTTTTGAAACTAACCAAAAAGTAACCACCGAAAACTGACTGGTTAGAAGTTAATTTTCTAAAAAATCTGTCACAGAATTTGTCTTTCCAAGATTTCGTAAAGTTCTGTGTTAAAGATTTCGATAATTACCGTGAATTTTTGTGTTGAAGTGAAGTTTCATAAAGAATGCTGCCGTTACATAGATTTGCCGCTGTTTAAAAATGTGTTACCTATGTGGAAACAGGTAAAAGCACTGACCAATATGTATGGCACGGCCTTTGACCACCAGTTTATGCGGGTCGCGATGCCGCAACACACAAATCGGATGACCATCACGCGTCGAATTAGCGACGAAGCTAAGGAGTTCCAGAAGATTAATTTGGAAAATTTAAGTAAGTTCCACTATTTTTATTTACGTATCACAAGTCAATTTTATGAGGCTGCCAAACCAGGCTCTCTTGTGGATGCCCTAATGAATTAAGGCCTACAGCCGGGGCATGACACTTAGGTGACTACTTGCTAAGGGGACTTCCTGTGTGGCACGAACTTCGGCTTACGGCATCGATCAACTGAGCTTATCGCAGTCCAATGCTGGATATACGCCTCTCCCAGGTAGCACTACTTGGTGTACAGGACTGGCATAAAAAACGAAGGTCATACACATAAACTTACACCTTCTTCCCATGGAGGTAGGCGAAACTACAGAAAACGAAGGTCATACACATAAACTTACACCTTCTTCCCATGGAGGTAGGCGAAACTACAGAAAACGAAGGTCATACACATAAACTTACACCTTCTTCCCATGGAGGTAGGCGAAACTACAGAAAACGAAGGTCATACACATAAACTTACACATTCTTCCCATGGAGGTAGGCGAAACTACAGAAAACGAAGGTCATACACGTAAACTTACACCTTCTTCCCATGGAGGTAGGCGAAACTACAGAAAACGAAGGTCATACACATAAACTTACACCTTCTTCCCATGGAGGTAGGCGAAACTACAGAAAACGAAGGTCATACACATAAACTTACACCTTCTTCCCATGGAGGTAGGCGGAACTACAGAAAACGAAGGTCATACACATAAACTTACACATTCTTCCCATGGAGGTAGGCGAAACTACAGAAAACGAAGGTCATACACATAAACTTACACATTCTTCCCATGGAGGTAGGCGGAACTACAGAAAACGAAGGTCATACACATAAACTTACACCTTCTTCCCATGGAGGTAGGCGGAACTACAGAAAACGAAGGTCATACACATAAACTTACACATTCTTCCCATGGAGGTAGGCGGAACTACAGAAAACGAAGGTCATACACATAAACTTACACATTCTTCCCATGGAGGTAGGCGAAACTACAGAAAACGAAGGTCATACACATAAACTTACACATTCTTCCCATGGAGGTAGGCGGAACTACAGAAAACGAAGGTCATACACATAAACTTACACCTTCTTCCCATGGAGGTAGGCGAAACTACAGAAAACGAAGGTCATACACATAAACTTACACCTTCTTCCCATGGAGGTAGGCGAAACTACAGAAAACGAAGGTCATACACATAAACTTACACCTTCTTCCCATGGAGGTAGGCGAAACTACAGAAAACGAAGGTCATACACATAAACTTACACATTCTTCCCATGGAGGTAGGCGAAACTACAGAAAACGAAGGTCATACACATAAACTTACACATTCTTCCCATGGAGGTAGGCGAAACTACAGAAAACGCCATCTGCTACGATCCTTACATATTCCTTTTCTTGCCTCTTTTACGTTCATACCATGGTCTTAGGGCGAGCGCGCATGCGGTGCGTTTTTCTACCGCATAATCTGTGAAGTATGGAATGTCTTTGAAGTGCGCGCACTGCGGTCATGCGTTTTGTTACTGTAGGCCCCGCCCAGTGCGGCAGAACTATCGGAAACGCACCGCAGTGCGCGCTCGCTCTAACACGCACGCTCGCCGGTTACGAGTAGGTACTAAAGTGTGACTGCTACCGCTATACCGCGGGGCGGTGGGATTGCCTTGAGCGTTGATAAATGAGTGGCCTGCTCTGCCGTCTCGCCGCGCTCATACCTAAGGCGCCGTACTTACTGGGTAGCGGTGAAACTGTATGCACCTGACCTTTCTGAAGAAACACACTTACTTAGGTACTTACTTACTTACTTCACGACTTATATTGATAATCGTGCTATAAAATCTACAGAAATTGTGTTATTCCATTTATCCACCCCAAAAATCCACCCACGTGGAAACGTATGTCCGAGAACTCGCCCTAGGTCTAGGCCTAGAGTTCTCCGACATACGTTTCTCGTATTCGCGCGCATCTGTGCGCGTCCTTGCACTCACTACCGGCTTCTCTCGCTCAACAGCACGGTTCACGGGAGTCTACACAGCGACACAGGCCGTCTATATGCCCACCCAAAGTTCTCGACAGGGCCGATGTCGTCGGCGACGCCATTCGAAGAAGTCGGTCGGCTGCGGACAGAGCCGGTCGCGTCTTCGAGAGTTCGAGAGCAGTGTTGTGGACCTCAGCACAAACAAACGTGGGAATGAATATGAAACAGGTTTAGTCCAACTTATCTACTATTAGATCTACGAGAACCAATTGGACATATGACACACACACTTTTCTTTGTTTGTCAAAGTCCGACTAGTAGTTCCAGAGACTAGCGCGTTCATAAACGCTAATCTCTGGAACTAGCAGTCGGACTTTAATACTTAACTATTTTTGCATTTGATAGCCCAATTCATAAGGAAGGCTATAGGCATATTTAACATCACTCTAGGACTCTAGGTGCATAGCAAAACGAAAAAAAGTCAGAAAGAACGCTAAGCGAAAACGAAATAGCGCGGGCAAGCAATGCTATGGGACGGGGTCGGTCGGGGTCATAACCGGTCGCGGACAGAAGTTATCTTAATATTATATAAAAAGAAAAGTCCTGACTGACTGACTCGAACGAGCGACGGCCGGCAGCGACAGGTCGGCTCTGACTTCTGATACGAAGGCACGGCGCGGTTCCTCCCATGCGGCACACTCTGCCAGTGTATGACGCGCCGTATCCTCCCGACAGTGGACGCGTGGTGACACCGAGCGTCCGGCTCCCTGTTTATGCGACACAGGTACTTCCCGAACCACCCATGCCCCGAGAGCAACCTGCGTCGCCCGAAACGACAGGGAGCCGTGCCTCCCGAGCCAATCGTCGAGCACTGGCCGCACAGTTCCAACCCAACCTAACCCGTTTGGTCGTGGTACCCTAGCTTAGTTATTGCGACCAACTGTGAAAAAAGGCCAGAAATATAAAAAGAGGCTCATTTATTTAAAAAAGTATGCATCATTATAGTAATCCAAAAAGTTTGCAGAGGTTCATTCATTTAAAAAGTTTCCATCGTTAGAAGTTCAATATGTTTTTAGACGAGTTAAATATTTATTTAGAAAAAACGTAAGATATTTTGGGTTTCGTGGGACTACATTGACGGATCCTCCGTAAACTTAATTTAATATGTCTGTTAGGAGACGGTGCCGGTCTTTGCGATGAATGTGGGGGCCCATTACACTTACCACGAGCTCCAAGAAAGAAACAAAAAGATGTAAAAAAAGCACCCTGTCGGAATATACCCGGCGTTGGTGATGGTGCCCGACACCGAAATAGTACGAACCTTAATTATTGTATCATCTTTCTCCTACCCTTATCCCAATCTATTTGGGGTCGGCGCAACATGTCCCTTTTTTTCCATACATCTATATTAGTCATCATCTCGGTAGTCACCCCCTTTCTAGCCATGTCATCTTTCACACAGTCCATCCATCGTTTTTTTGGTCTTCCCCTACTCTTATAACCATCGACATTCGTACTCAAAACTTTCCTCACGAGATTTTCCTCATTCCTCCGCATCACATGTCTATACAAACAATGATTATCTATATAAATAAAAAGAGAAGTCCCGACTGACTGACTCATCAACGTCCAGCCCAAAAACATGGACCTAGAAAGCTGAAATTTTGCACACAGGTTCCCTTTATAATGTAGACAAGGAATAAGGAAGGAATTCCCGGTAGTACGTTCCCGTGGCACATTTTCCGACTTTCACGCGGGCGAAGCCGCTGGCTAGAGCTAGTTCTGTATACTGGGTGTAATTTTATCATGTTATCTTCTTAACACGTTGTTTCCTACATTTTGACGAGAACATAAATGTAGGGAACACCTGATTGTTTTTCGCGATTTCCAGTTTGGTACCATAGTAAAAGTTGTTCATAATTATGAGTACTATGACCCCTTACAAGGATGTAGATAAAGCTACGGTTTCCTAGTGAATGACGTCATTGAATCGTTTTTATGAGAGTACGTTGGTGTTTCACTGCCATAATTTTCATGACATCCGTCACTGCGTCCGTTAGGTAGGTGTGTGGTGGCCAACGCTCTCCTAGGATACCATAACGCGGGAACATGTTAGCCCGTAGATTCGCCCGTCAGGTCAAAGTTACTCTTTTCAAGGCGTACTGTCAGTTTCTGTACGCGGGCGGTCTATGGGTCAGATACACTAGAAGTGTCCAGTATAGCAACATTTTCAGGATGATGTTGGGACTTATTAAATATTCTCGCAGACCTGGGGGTCTACTCCCAAAGCACGAAGTCCGTAGTTTCGGCCTTCGTTACGGTCGTTTCCTACTCCGTATCATTTACGGATGGATGATTAGTTTGGAGCCCGAACGAAGTATGAATGACAACACGATTTGACAGTTGTCCCTACTCCCGATGTGATTTTGCCCGTCAGAAAAATTTAACTTTTACACTTGTTTTGATGGATCGTTATGTCAGACGGACGGACGGACGGACTTAGGGAGAAGGCCCACTGGACTGACGGCTTCCATGCCGTCATTCGTAAAAAAGTTGCGTCTCTGGTGAGGAGTGTGATGTGGAGTAACAACAGCATCCTGAAGAATGTTGCTGAGGATATGCATGCACCTATACCGAGGCATCTCGTGCGGGCGATGACTGAGTTAGAAGATGGACACTCCGTGACTCGTGGTAGTCCTTACGGTATGCCTCTCAGGTACATGGTGCCTCGAAACAATGTAACAACGAAAGTAGCAAACGACAGCAAACAATCATTTAAAACAAAAAAATGGTACTACTAATAATATGGACATAATAGCTGTTAAGCCCTGTACAAATCTCATAGGTAATTACGGTATCACGAAAAATGGTGGACTCCAATTTTGGAGTATTCAGGAACCACCTCACGCCTTGTATTATTAGCTCGTGTTGGGATCTAGCTACGACAGGGCCATTTTGACAGTTTGTCTTCCCTATTGCGTAACATATCACAATCCATGTCATTTTGACACTCACAAATCTCCTAAGCCTGCGCTTTAAGCCAAACATACAAAAGCCAGTAGGTAGGTTGTAGTACTTTGCACAGAATGAATGCGAAAACTTATGGACCATTTAGACGGGGCCAATTGCCAATCCCACAGACAATCCAATAATATGATTATGCCAGTCCAATGAAAAGTGCAAAAATCGTATCGTTCAGTTACACATACGCCAAAGCCAGCCCAGTAGGCCAGTTCAGTCAAGACAATTTAAATTTGTAATCAAAAACACGTGCGTCCAGCTACTGAAAACAAGCAGTGGAATGGCTGTTCCAGTGTGTCGCAGTGGAACACGCCAATCCACTGCGAGAGCAAATTAGTAGTAGTGGGGGAAGCTGTGCGCGCCAGCAAATTTGAAATCGTTCAATTACTGGATTGGACCGGACTGGCTTCAACAATGGCTTGGGCATAATCCAATGCAGTGGACTGTCTCTATTTACTCGATGCTATTATTGGATTGGCTTAGTGGATTGTCTCGGTGATTGGCTCCGTCTAAATGGTCCATTAGGCGAAGAGAGCTTATAGTGTGCTGTCAATAGTGTCAATACCAAGCTTTGGGCGGAATGACAGCTCACTCGATTTCGCTTTACTTACGTTGACCCGTGAGATTTTAACAGAATAGACGGGCTCAGTTATAAGCGTTACTCAAATGAACCTTTGATAATTATGTATAACTTTCCACAGACCCAGAAGATAACGCACCAGTCCTGAACAGCTGGGGCGATTCAAAAGTCAAACCCTCCGGACGAAAAAATTAAAGGCTTCATAAGACATAACGTCTCCATGATCTGATAATGGAACCAGAGAAACAAAACGCAAAATTTTTGTTAAAACGTGCCTTATATTTGAATTTGAGCAAGAATTATAAAACAGTTCTAAGTTTTAGTGACATCTATACGAACTATGCAAAACATCACACAAAACCTACATCGCGAAAGCAAAGTTTTCCGCGAAATTTGAATTTGTACAACAGCCCCACAAAATCCAAATGGCCCACGAGACACAGTACCCGTTTGGTCAGAGGATCCTCCCTTTTCAATGGAAAAACTGCCCACCCCCTCTTCTTCTTTGAGTCGCTGGCACGACAGTACTTATTTCAGATCTTGTCGGCCCAAAACTTCGCCACTTCCACGGCGTCATTGGTGGCAACGCAGAGATCACTTTAGCTGCATGTTTTGAGACACAGATGGCAGGATTGAAGGTGGAGCATAGTTTGCGACATAGGACATAGCTCCACATCCGTACCCTGCTGCCGTCCCGTCGAGGTAGCCCCACTTTATCAGGTTGGAGTTACTTCTTCCATTGTCCACCCTGTTCCTCCATTATCCAAAAAAGTATTATTTGAGCGAAACCCCCATGGGGCCAACATGCATCAAAGGCTATAAAACTAAGATCATATCGTGAGTCGGATAGTCGGATGGTGTAAGATCATCATTCTGCCGAAAGTCGTCAAAATGCTGGGCGTAGCCATCGCCACAACGACCGGTCTTGTGCTGCCCGCATCCAGGGGATTCCCGCAACCATCACTCAAGGGGCAGACTTATTGTGGTCATCTGATTTCAACTGAAAACTGAACAAAAGTCGAAGTTTTAGAGCAAAATAAAGTTAGAGACGAGGGGATCTATTCGAAAGAAATCATAAATTATATTCCTAATCCCTTTGCCCTAACCACGCTTTTGCTTTGGCTTAAAATGGCTAAACAGCTTGAATGACATTTGTCCTCCACAAGTCCGTGGCGTCAGTCGTCGCTAGGTTTCTAAAGGTGAAATCTTATTAGCCTTAAGCTGGATCCCAATCAATCTGCCTGCCTACTCAACTATGTCGGGGTCGGCTTGCAGTCTATCTGGGTGCAGCTGAATGCCATTATTTTACATGGAGCGAGTGCCTATCTGACCTTCATAACCCAGTTACTGGGTATAGCGATACCCTTGGTAAGACTGGTTGTCAGACTCTTGGGTATTCTGATAGGCGGCATTTAGGTAGACAGCAGGCAGCGTCTTAACGTGCTTTCCGAGCACGGAGGGATCCCGACATGTGAAGTTCCGCTACAAGCGGAATATCCTGCGAGTCAGTTGAATTGAACTACTGCGATTTCGCTACTATGGTGTTGCGGCGAAGGTGTGATACCCGCCTAAAGTCAATTGTGATTAATTTGACAGACAAATTAAATTGGTAGGTAGTAAATTTACTCCACAATAAACTTTATGAGCGAGTACACACTAAGCGCACACACCGCGAAACCACGAAACCGCATGATGTAACTTGCGAGTTAGTTGAATTGAGCTACTGCGATTTCGCTACTATGGTTTTGCGGCGAAGGTGTGATACCTGCCTAAAGTCGAGCCGCTTTGTACTGTACAGTCAGGGAAATTATATGTTAAGCAAATTTACGCACTACGTCAATTTGCCGACTTATAGCCATTTCATACAACTGTTCAAGAATGACAGTTGTGATTAGAGTATACGGACAAATTAAATTGGTAGTCAATTTGCTCCACAATAAATTTTCCTGACTTTACAAGCGAGCACACACTAAGTTCACACACCGCGAAACCGAATGATGTTCCGCTTGAAACGGAACATCTTGCGAGTCAGTTGAATTGAACTACTGAGATTTCGATGCTATGGTTTCGCGGCGGAGGTATGATAGCCGCTTAAAGTCTAGCCTACAGATTAAGATAACCTAACGATTAAGAGTAATGTGACAGGTGCTGTCACTTTTTAAAATATGTGATATTTATTGTATTTCAGACTTTAAACTTATAATTACATTTATTTTACACGTAGATCGATTAAGATCAAAACCATCTAACTAAAACGATCACTATTACAATAAATAATATTAATACTACATTTGTGAGCATTTTATTTTTCAAAGTGATTAGCGCCTGTCAGTTTTCTCCAGTGAACTAATGATTCGTGTTTATGCGACATTGCTATATAACATTCAGTGAAAAGTCAGCTATAATATTCCATTACACTGACGTCACGCAAAATCCTGCATCGCGCAAGCAAAGTTCGCCGTGCGAATAGCATATAAACTACAACATCAATCGTCGGGCAGTTTAGCCCACCAGACACAACACCTGTCTGGTCGAACGATCCTCCCTGTTCTATAGAGGATGAAGATCTTTTCTGAGGTATGAGGAACAGGGTTGTTCCTCATACCTCTATAATGTCTCTATTATCATGCTACATGGAACAAAACTAGCTCAGGTTCAAATATAATAAACCTTAGGATTAGTCAGTTAATAATATTATGTATTGAAATTGGGTACATAGTAAATTTTTTACGTGATTTTTGAACGAAAGTTTTTGGATTAAGAATAAAAAAATGTAACATCAACATTGATTTTCTTTTTAACAACACTATAATACAGGGTGTAAGGGACAGCCCTCCGCAGACAGATGGGATGAATTCAATATAAAAAATAAAAACATTTATTTCGACCAACAAAGGATCATATACACAAAAATTACAAAATTTTACAATAAAACACAATCAATCTGCAAAGCCTTTTCCCAACTATGTTGGGGTCGGCTTCCAGTCTAACCGGATGCAGCTGAATACCAGTATTTTACATGGAGCGACTGCCTGTCTGAACTCCACAACCCAGTTACTGGGTAATACGATACCCCTTGGTAAGACTGGTTGTCAGACTTTCGGGCTTCTGACGACCCGTAACGACTGTCAAAGATCCACGAATAACAGCCGGGACCAACGGCTTAACGTGCTTTCCGAGGCACGGAGGAATCTCGATATGTAAAGATGGTCACCCATCCACTGACCAACATCGGCAAGCGTAGCTTAACCTGACGGATCGACCCGTGCGGCTTTTATTACTTAGCCACGAGCTCCTCCTTTAAAATAAAACACAAAAGAAATAAAATAAAAGCACATACAATTAAAACAACCACATAAACAAGGAGATTCCAGACTTCGATTGCTCAGTATGTGAACCATACAGCAATGATTCAGGACAATCGAATCTCTGCAAGAACGCCCTCAGGATGCCGCTGGAGCTACCCTGAACCCTGCGCGGCCAGGGATGTTAATAGTTTTCGCATAGTAGAATAAAAACAGTATATTTGCGACTGTGCGAATATCCGTGATGCGCTGCAGAATCGGGGCAGCCCCATCAGCACCCTGATTGCATTATTGCACACGCAAGGCATTGTACTATCCGCGCGTGTATGAGACCCAGCTACTCGTGTAGAATGATACACAGTATGCTCTGAACAATGTTGTTTTTACTGCAGGGGTACAAACGAGCAAACCTTCGGGCCATCATATTCGCCCTTACAGACAACGACCTGCGTTCTCACCATTGTCTATATATCTGCATTGTCCTTCAGATCAGAGGACATCATAATATTATGTCCAAGATATTTAAAAATGTTCCACCCTCTTCAGTGGTGTACATAGTTTTATGGCAGGTATCGTTGTCGGACACTTTCCTCTGGCCCGAAAGACCATGCATTCACTTTTTTGGACATTATAAATCACCAACAGCCTTTGACTCATTAATCTGTGCAAAAAGCCAAGTTCATCAAATAACTGGGTGGAGCGGAAGGGCATGTCAGACTTTTACTGACTAAAACCCACCCGTGTGCCTGCAGTTGCCTATGACACAACCCGGGACCCCAGCGGCGTTAGAGGTACCCTAAGGTTGCTAAGGCTGACTTTCCATCAGAAGTGAGCGATCCTCGCTCACTTCTGATCTGTAGTAGCGGAGGAGTGTAGCTGTGTAGCGAGGGATGTGTAAAACTAACCAATAAGAGCACTAGCTTAGCTCAAGCTATGAAAGTGAAGCGATGTTATTGGTTAGTTTTACATACATCCCTCGCTACGCATCCTCGCTCATTTCTGCTGGAATAGCAGCTACACTACTCGCGAAGTTGATCGAAGTTAAGCGAATACGAGAGTGTAGAAGGGCACTTCGGTTTCGCTTCGTGTTTTAACCGCTTTCAACTTCGACCAGTACTTCGTGGAAGCAACTTCGCGTGTAGTGTAGTGCAGGCTATCAGGGTGGCAGGGACATCGATGCGCAACCTGGAACCCCGCTGCGTTGGAATTTTAAGTCGATTATTAAAAAAAATATTAGCTGTTCCATACATTTTGAACGCGTAGGCATTGCACTTTTCTAAGAAACGGCAGATTTTTTTTTTTATAACCGACGAAAAATTTCTACGTTAGCGGGGGGCGGGGGGTGGGGTCTAGAATCATGTGCTGAATTCATGGTTAGAGTTTGCGTGTCGATGTTCCTGCCACTGTACCACTGTATAATTATGTTCTATGCCAAAAGAAAATAAAACACCATACATTACATTACATTTTACATTATTTACATTTATTATTGCATTTTATTAAAGACTCCAACTAAACAACACTAAAGTGAATTCGTACCTAAGACTACGATTTATTTTTCAATAACAAAGGTAGCGGTAAGCTTTCGCCAATTTGACAGTAAATCAGCTAGAGTAAGGTTTCTGTAGTTCGTATTGGTGAAATTTAAAGTGACATCTGTAGCAGCTTCACATCTTGTTCCCTTGTGATTACCAACACATTGGCAGACTGGCTCATCCTCCTCGTTCAGGGAACAGTCACCATTGTTCAGACAATAACCATGACATGCATCTACTTCACACCTTTCCCCGGAATAACCGGCATTACATCTGAAATAGTGATAATGTTAGTCACAGGACAGATAAAAGAGGTCAACATAATGACTTCAATTATACAGGGTGTAAGGGACAGCCCTCCGCAAACTGATAGGGTGAATTCAGTATGTCATACTAAGATGACCGGTAAATGAAATTTTTTCAGGAACGTGAAGGGAATCCAATAAACCTGATTTGTTTGTGTTTTTGTGCACAAATTGGAGCGTCTATTACTGGTTCACAGGTATGCGGTGAGTTCGATGAACTCTGTAGCTAGACAGAAAGTGAACAGCTGATTTCACGCGTCGTTGGTTAGAGTATTTCAACATCCATTGCTGGTTTTTTTTTTTGCTGTTTTTTTTTTGCAGTTTTTTTTTTTACATAAATGGAGTGCTGCGAACACACAATGCAATTTTACATTGAAATAATGAAAATGTAACTGAAAAAAAAATTGAAAAAATGAAAATTTTCCTGAGAAAATTTCCGGTGGAATATGATTCAAAACGAGGAGCTGAATGCACCCTGTGAGTTTACGGAGGGCTGTCCCTTACACCCTGTATAGGGTGCCGTTAATTTTAACACTTTCACTGTCCTTGCATTACATGTGCACTGAAGACGTAGCCCTTTACATCCGTGCATGACATATGTAATGCATTTTTAGAGTTCCGTACCAAAATGGTAAAAAGGAACCCTTATGGTGCGACTCAGTCTGTCCGTCTATCTGTCACAGCTGCATGTCTCGAACTACTAATGCTAACAACTTGATATTTTAAACAGTTTTAGATGACGTTTGCTCAACTATTTAGCAAATAAGAAAGAAAGAATTATTTATTTTTTTGCAACAGGGCCTGAAAAATTCGAAGTAGGGCTGCTAGGGCATGTGGGGTATCATAAAGAGCACTGTTTGCACATTTTAAAAACATTTTTTTCTTTTTTTTAGGCCTCATTATTTTCGACTTTTGATGAAAAATGTAAAACAATACCATTCCACCCATAACCTAAGTTTGCATACAGAAAAATCAGAAATTATTCTATGTGATAGAAATTTATGTAAAGATTACAGGAAAAATAAATAGCACACTTTTTCAGAAATTGGAACTTTCTGAAAAATCCAATCTTCCAATTTCTGAAAAAGTGTGCTATTTATTTCCCTCGGTGCGCGAATCCGACTCGCTCTTGACCGGTTTTTGAAAATGATACAGGAAAAGTTTTTAAGCAGTGCGCATTACAGACCTCTTATAACTGAGGGCTTAGTGCGAGTTTTTATACTTACTCGATCACGTTAACGTAAACGTCAGTTTGTACTGAAAATGAATAAGCGCCGCCTGGTGACTATAATGGGAAACACAATTATTCCATACGAATGGGGAAGAAATCGCAAAGCTATGAACAGGTGGCGCTGCTAACGCTCTACTCATAACATCGCACTGTCATTTTTATCTCTCAATGTTTTTCGGGTTTTGAATAATAGTAACATAAACTAGCGTGTGTTTTTTAATACAACGAACAATGTATTCAACGTGGACAGTACCTCAGTTAAAAGCTGAACTGAAGATCCGAGGAGCTTCACTAAGAGGCCGAAAAGCGGATCTGGTCAGCAGGTATTTACAGCCTATTTTCTTGTTAACAATTGAAGAAAATAACCCAATTTTATATTAGCAACATGTTGTTCATTAATTATCGTAGTAATTACAAACTTTTACGTACTTAGACAGCAGTTTCATATTCGATGTTTCATGAGCTACGAACATAACCTAGAAATTAAATCTGAATTTCTCATCTGAGATATCTCAGCAGCATGAAACTGCTGATACCAATATGGATATTATGAACATATCATCGAATTTTCGAAAGATGTAAAATTGGGTATCTTAGTCGCCCTTTCCCATATTTTTTAAATCGTAAGTCTTTTGGAAATGAATGATTTTCATTGTTATTACAACAGATTACGCGCAAAGGCAGCAATTTTTTTTGTCAGATGTTGTTTTGGTTGTTTTTTTTGGTTTTTGTCCAAAGTTTTTTGTAAACAAGTTTTGTATGTAATTTGACAGCTAATTTAATTTTCTGTGAGCCGAGCGTTACCAGCGACATCTTGCGGAAAAAGTTGTCAGTTTTCTTCCCCATTGACATACGTCAACGTTAACGTAAACGCGATCGAGTAAGTATAAAAACTCGCACTAAGCCCACAGTTCCGTTGTCAATCATGGTTATTTAAACAAAATCAATTGTCGTGGGTTTGAAACCAAGCAGGCACTTTGTGTAATTTATTTAATCAGTACAGCACTCAAAAAGGTGAAGAAAAACATTGTGAGGAAAGCGGCATGTTCCAAACCAAAATTTCAAAGATATGTGACAGTGATCAACACCAGACAGCCGTGGTCAAAGAGATTTAAGAAGTAGTATTTAATGTATTTGGCCGTGGTGGCCTACTGGCTCTCTTAGAGAGGAGGCTTGAGTCCCAGCAATGGGAACGTTATAGTCTGATTATACTTATGCTTTAACAAGGAAACTATCAGAAGGAACTTAGATTATGAAATGTCCAGATTCCGTGTTCAGTACAAAACGTAACATAAAACGTGAAGCCAATTTTTATACGTGTGTGAGTGAGCGCCGTGTACTACATAACGCATTTGCGTATGTGTGCAACACGCGAGTAATACCAGCGCATAGAGATTACCCTAAAATAGTGGGAAAATTTAAATATAAAAGGAACTTAAAAAATAAAAGAAAAAAGTGTGAATTTGGTCAAAATTAAAATCCGGCTACGAAAATTTTCAAATTTTTTGTCATGGGTGTCGTTTTCATGCTTTTCTAGGGTGTGAAAGCTGACGATAACGAAAAATTTGAAAATGATTGCAGCCGCCATCTGGGATTAACATTTTAACGTCACTATCGGCTTTAACACCCCCGAAACCCATGAAAACAACCCCACCGATATACTTAACCATGTCTGGGGGCTTAACGTCCGAGGCACGGAGAAGACCCGGTGTGTAAAGATGTTCAACCATCCACGGATCAAAATTAATAAAACCACATAATATAAGAAGTTGTTTCCATACCATGTATCTGATTAATTGTGCATTCCCGCATTTTCTGGAATCCCGGGATTTATATTAAGAAAAAAAAATACTAAGAAGCCGCGTCCACAGTTTGTTAGCCAAATATTAACTTAAGGTATATATGCATCCGGTTATCCGATCTCTAATCATCATCAATTCCCAAACACTAATCATCATCATCTTCCTGCCCTTATCCCATGTTACTCGGGGTCGGCGCAATACGTTTTCTTCTTTCATTCTCCCCTGTCAACCGTCACGTTATCATTCACTCCCTTCTCTTTCATATCATTCCTCACACAATCCATCCATCTTTTATTTGGCCTTCCTCTGCCTCTCCATCCATCAACATATCACATATCATCACTCTTTTAGTCACATGCGTTTCGTCTCTACTCAACACATGCCCATACCAACCCAAACGATTTCCTTTTAACTTTTCTGTCACTGGCGCCACTTTCAAACTTCCTCTTATATACCTACTCATTTCTTACTTTATCCATTCTCGTCACTCCACACATCCATCTCAACATTCTCATCTCAGCTGCATGCAATTTTTTTTCATCCGTCTTCTTCACTGCCCAGCATTCCGATCCATAAAGTGCGACAGGCCTTAACACGGACTTGTAAAAATTTTCCTTTAACTTGAAGGGATCCGTGGGTCGCAAATTGTTCCTGTAACATGTCGCCATTTCATCCATCCTGAGTTGATCCTGTGCGTTACGTCTCGGTCTACTTCGCCATCCCCTTGGACAAGCGACCCGAGGTACCGAAAATCGGAGCAGATCGGTAAGGGCGTTCCGGCAAGAGACATGGGCACAGGACCCGAGAGGCCGCCAAAATCACAAAACAGATACTCCGTTTTGGTCCGACTTACTCCCATTTCATCCAATTCCCAAACACTAAAAGCCTACCTAAAAATGTATACTGGGCATTCTGTAGCAAACTATCAGAAAGTACCTATCAAAAATAAAATCCACAATAAATAATTGTACAATAAATTAAAATAATTTTGAAGAGCGAGCGCATTCCAAATTTAAATTCAATTATAGAAACAACTCAGCGTGAAATTCAATAAATGAGCTACCAGTGGTAATAAATGGGTCCTGTCAGTTGACTTGGTTTTAATATAATATCCTAAAAAGGTTAAACTTGCAATAGAAAAGTGTAAATTGCTATTTAAAAAAAACAATGTTTATTACATTTTATAGGATAAAACAATTTTATTTCAATTTCCAAGTATCGATTTCTGACTTTCGTCATATTAATTACTCGAGTCCATCGAAACAAGTTAAGATTAGGGTATTTTCTTGTGGTTTATTTATAATATTTTGAATAATACTTTTCACATTTTAAATCGTACTCACATGTGTGTGATATTTGTAAAAAGTAAAAATGTTAAAACACACTATTATCGCATTTACAGACTTAGATTTTATAGAGGTAAATTAATAAACTTGTGTGCTAAAGACAGATTCAATGCAGTTAAGAAATGAGTTTTTATGCAACTCTCTTAATTAACCCACGTTAAAAAGATTTGATGGGTAGCATAATACATTTTACATAATCAATTTAGGGTGTCGTATGTCGACTCCATTAATGAGCTGACGGAGGTTCGTGTGTTTGGGTCCAATTGGGAGCGCTTCCGAACCATACGGTTGAAGAAACAAACTAACACTCACAAAAAAAATCATCGTCCATATTAATGAAACTCCTTAGTCATACCTCGTTTTTTTCGTGAGGTGTTGAAAATTTGGGTAAATTTTTTCATGCCCTAGGCAACACTTAACAGTTATTGTGTCAAATTCAATGTCACATTCTTATTTTTTCGTTTTCGAATTTAATTATGAAATACACGGTGAAATTGAATACTTTCGTATGAAATGAGATGTTAGTGCGCTTTTCTTTTTTTGTAGTGTAATTTTTGCACGATTTCACAGCACAGACTGACATTTTTTTTTAAATTAAAACACCCGGCTCGTGACGTTTGCTGGGCGAACGTTCCTTGACGTCTGGCGCGGGGATCGAACTAGTCACCAATGTTGGTTACTAAAATTTGGAATCAATTTACGGTAGCCTACTAGGAATCTGGACATTTCATAATCTAAGAGAAGGAATAGAAAATATTTTACCTGCATTTAGGAAGTCCCTCATCATTGTAACTGCAGTGACCTTGGAGACAATAGTTCAAACAGTCTGTTACCTGGCATCTATCACCTGCATAATCATCTATGCACTGACAGACTGGCACATTATCCTCATTCAAGGAACAGATACCGTTGTTCGAACAATACCCATGACACACGCTGACTTCACATCTTTCCCCGGAATATCCGGCATTACATCTGAAATGATGAAAATGTGAAATGGGGAAACCTAATTAAACAAAGAGACTATCAGTAAGAGTAGAATATGTTTTACCTGCATTTAGGAAGTCCCTCGTCATTAAAACTGCAGTCACCTTGCAAACAATAGTTCTCACAGACTGAAACATCGCATCTCTCACCGATGTAACCAGGTGTGCATTTGCAAACAGATGTCTCAATATCTTTTATACCGTGCACACAAAACAGTTCAGCAACTGTTGTATCTTCTGTTTCTGTTGTGGTTGTGAGGGGTTTGGTGGTTACTGTGATTGGTGGTATTAGACTCGATAGCGTTTCGCACTCATGAAATTCCTGAATTGTATATTTTAAAGTTTTGGCAGCTATAGCGAGTGGAACTCTATCGGACGTACTAATCGAATGTGGCGCTGCAACTCGTCTATCGTTTTTTGGTATTTGCCTAACGGTTTGTGTCCCGTAACCGGAAATCCAGTAAATGTAATCATTTGAGACGGTCAACTCTTTTTGTTTAGAACCATTTTCATCATATATTATTACATTATCTACATTTTGACCATCCAAATTTCTGCTCATCAGAGGGTTAGTTTGCATAAAATAATAAATTTTCCGTGTTTGTGGGTCCATTGCCAAGCTATATATATCCAAATATTGGTATTTAAGATTATTAATAATTTCTCTCTCAGAACCATCAAATCGAGCTCTCTCCATGTACTGATCGTATTGTGCTATGTTTGTGTTAATCCAGTAAATGTACCTGTAATTTGAGTAACACTAATGATTATCACGAAATGCAGCAGATATTGATTTTTAAACTGTCATTGAAGACGTACCCTCTACAGCTATCCACGATAATGTCACTGGGGGTCCGGTCATCCATCTTGATTAACAGATTTCCGTGAAAATTTTTAATAGACTCAGGTTTTATTGAAATCCAATTAATACTCCTTTCATTAGTATCAGTGAAGAATAGCGTATCTGTTGTCGGGTCGAAAGCAATACTGTGAATGTTACTGCTGTTCCTTTTGATGAAACATTTGTCTTCCTTGGAATGTAAGTTATAACCACATATAGCGTCGTAGTCGCTCTGTTTGTTGACGTAAAACATTATGTCGTGCACGTCATCGTAAGCTAACGATGTGAGGTTGTGGAAACTTAAATTCACGGTGTCTGTTTTGGATCCATTGCTATTAAAAAATACAAGTTCATCTCCTAGGCTTACGGCGATGTCTGAAACAAAAGCATAACATTTTACTTTACAAAGCTGATAATCACATAAATTATAATTCAGAGTCATCAACTTTAAGGTTTTAGTGTGATGATTATCAAACTGCTCCGTAGGTTTAAACATTTAAGGCTTTATACAGGGTGGCAAGCTCGGTGGTATAACTATTTTTGGCACCATTCTGATAGTACCATGTACAGTGGGCTGCATCCATTGGACCCCCCAGTTGTATTAAAATTACTTGGCTACAACTTTGCAATTCAAACAATACATCCTTAAGAATAATACAAAAAGTATTTGTTATGCCCGGACGAGATTCGAAAAAAAAAAGAAAAATAATTTAAATTAAATTAATTTATTTTTAATTTTTTATTCCTATTTTTTTTTAAATCGTACATTGCGAATAACACACCGCCTTGGCCCATCAATCTGTATAAATGAAAATGAATGGCTAAATTCGGCTTTTTTTTTTCAAATATTCGTTGACTTCCGAGGAAGGGTCTTATGAAGAGAAACATTTGAAAAGTTAAAGAAAATTTGGGAAAACTAAAAGTGCATTTTCTATGGGAATTTTGTATGAATTATTGAAATTGAACAACACAACGTCTGTTGGGTCAGCTAGTTAAAAATAAAAATATTGCAATACTTGTGCGCAAGCATAATAATTAAATAGTTAGGCGCAATTGTTGTATTATATGTAATTATCTTGGGTAGGTTCCTACATCACAGAATTAAGAAATAGTGGATTAAACAGTGTCTGTTGTTACATACATTTAAAAATCGTAGAATGAAAATCATCCGCCTTTAAGCTGTAAGTAGGTGAAAAATAAACTACGTTCCTCGTACTCACCCCAGGAGTGCACCAGCCCCACGTACAGCGCTGCCAACGCCAGAACACACTGCGTTCTACACATTTTTAAACTTCAGAAATAAAGTTGTTTTCGTAGATGGTGCATCCACCGCTGGTGGTTGCTGTTTTGAATCTAAAGCCAAGCGCTGGTCTCTCGCAATATATATATGTATCTTCGACTTGGTGATAAGAGACTGGTAGATAAGAGTTCCCGTTAATAATATACCTAAGTGGATATTCCAGTCATCACAGATAACTCGGTGACCTTTTTCTGTTTTTGTTCCATATATTGTCTTGTTAGTGGAAACGCCGGGAGGGGATACCCTAGGAAGACATAGTGACCTTATTGGTGATTTTTTTCAGAAAAGTCAGCTTCGTAGTACTCGCAACCAGTGGCGCGGCGTGCGTGTAGGTATGACCAGAGATATAAAAAGATTTATTTTATTTTACTTTATTGGGACACAAAACATTTATAATTTACGTGTGACAGAATAAATTAAAAACTAGGTAGACCTGTAACCCACACCAATGATCGCGAAATAATAGTTCTTAGACACTTACTCCCCCCCCTCCTTACTTATTCATAAAAAAATAAAACGCTCTATAAACCTATTTTACTTAAAATAGTGTTTTGTCAATTTCTTTCGAATTATGATTTTAGTTTCAAAGAAGAAGACAAAACACTATTTTAGCCAAATTATGTTTGTTGAACGTTTTATTTTTTTATGAATAAGGGGGTTAGTTTAGTGCATGAGTTGATTTTACAGAAAAGTAAATGTATTTTTGGATTATTAGGTATAAGATGGATAATTTAAAGCGCTCGAAAATATCTAAATCGATGAAGTGGGTGTTATACGTATCTACAGTGCGCTGGAGAGGAGCCCACGCACCAGCGTGAGTTCTGCACCTTGCACTCACTGTGTGATGCGGCGAGAGGTGCGCGTGGCCCGGCTGTTCCACACCCACCTCTCGTCGCATCACACAGTTCTAGGTACTATGTGACATAGGTTATTGGTAATATCTGGACAATCGAACCTGTTATTACAGAACACGAAGCATCATGGCCATCAGTAGAAATGGAATATAAATATATTAATTATTAATTTAATTGTAGTCTGCAATCTAAATGTGTGCTTTTGCACGACTTCAGAATTTTGATGTCATTGGCATACATTAGAAATCGGGAATGAATTCTTAATATCAATGATAAACAAAATAAAGAGTAGGGGCCCCATAATTGAGCCCTGGAGCACCCCAGAGGTAATAATGATTGAACTTGATTAGAAACCATTAATGATTATCTTTTGCTGCCTATTGTATATATTCGCCATAAACCATCGTGACAAATTGCACTGGATTCCGTTGTAAGTCATTTTATCTAACAGCAGTTTGTAGTCCAATTTGTCATAAGCCTTCCGAAAATCTGTGCACACAGCGTCATCTTGAACTTGTTCATCCACACTTTTGAATAAAAAGTCTGCGAATAACATGAGATTGGTACGTATTCGTCGAACACCGTTTAACAAATCCATGCTGCTTTCCATTAATGAGGTTGTGAATGTGAGAATATACAATCATTAAATACAAGACTCTCGAAAAGCTTCGACAAGGTGGAGATTATAAAGATAGGACGATAATTTTGTTTGTTATTTTATCGCCACTCTTGAACACCGGTGTGAGTGTGCTAACGTAATTCAAATTCAAATTCAAATTCAAAACGTTTATTGCGAACTAAGTGTACAATAATGGTGTTACGATATGTTAGTAGGTACTTATGACTTAGCAGCCTTTTACAAGCATTGCAATTTATTATCATTCGCCTGCCTTTATAAATTAGCATGCATTTTACATCATTATTATTTAATTTTTATTTAGTACAATCATTACAATTAAATTAAGAAATTATAGTTACATATGTCAAGATTAAATGTCAATATTAATAAATTTATTCAGCAATATTAATGTCATCCTTTTCAGCTAGTACACATTATTAAAATACGTTGCGTAGTTTTAAAGATCTAAGCATAGGGACAGCCAGACAGCGGCAAGCGACTTTGTTTTATAGTATGAGTGATATAGGACAGATCGCCACTTGTGTACATGAGAGACAATCGTTATTTTAAGCTAGACTCTAAAAATTCTTTTACCGAGTAGAAACATTTTTGAATTAGGTATAGTTTTAACCTTTTTTGGAATATTGTTATTGATTTTTCAGTTTTAAACATGTTGGGCAACTTATTGTATATTTTTATTGCCATATAATATGGGCTATCACTTAACATTTTAATTCTTGAGGATGGAGCGCACAACCTCTTTTTATGCCGAGTGTTCATATTATGGATATCTTCTATTTTAGTGAACTTATCGATATTTTTAAAAACAAATACGCAAATGTCAAGTATGTATATTGACGGCAGAGTTAGAATCTGATATTTTATAAAGTATGGTTTGCAGCTCTCCGTATTATCTATTTGGGCTAGAATTCTTACACACTTCTTTTGCATTATGAATAGTTCATCTACATTTACACTATTTCCCCATAGCATGACGCCATATCGCAGCCACGAGTATGCGTATGCGTAGTAAGCAGCCATAGCTGTTTGTGTGTTAGTGCTTTGTTTAATTTGAAAAAGGGCATAATAGTCCAGTAAAAATAGTGTTTGAGATTGCATTAAAGACACTTTAGTAAATTGGTTTTGAAATAATAGTATAGTTATTTACGTATGCATTCGTGGCAATTTTGTGTTCATATGGTCGGAGGAACCTCAGAAATACCTAAAGTTGTGTTTTTACTGTTTAACGTTAAACAAAAAACACACTTTAGGTGAAAAGTAAGATTATCGTCTACAGCCAGCCTAAAATTATAGTACATAAGTAATCCCTCGGTTTGGGTTCAAAATTCTTAACATTACGAGATTTTTTCTTTCATGGTGTGATAAATGAGACTTAAAAAATCTAACTTTCGGGGATTTTTCTGTTTATACATTCCAAACGTTAGCCTCGAACCTATGTTCAGTTTTCACCTTGGTGACTTCTCAGGAACATAGTTAAAAAGTGTTTTATCATGTTTTGTATATTGTACATAAAAGACACTTGAAATATTTTTTAGGCTGTGCATTAACATTTTCATTCTTCATATGTAAGTGTCATAATCCCCTGATTAAGTGATAAGGATTCTTCGCAAAATGCATAAAACTTAAATTACCTACACAATATAAAATGCCAACCTTGACCGAGCGCCTTGCATCCCCCGCGTCGGTGTGCGAGAGGGACGAAGTTATCGGATGTGAAAAAGATGGAGCTATTATTTAACTGCTAAAATAATTACTGAAAATTTTCTTCTCATTACGCAATGAGATTGTTTACTATGCGCCCGGATTTTTGGTACTTATTTATTATGTCTTGCGTATTATGCGGAAAGCCCTTAGATGGTGATTCTGTCACCGTTGGCAGTAAAGGTTTTAAAACTCTATGTTTTAGTGAGCTTCGGAAAGACAATTAATTTCATTTCTCGGATAATGTGCCAGTGATTTTACATACAAATTGCCGAAAACAGTAGTACACAAATCAAAAATGCGAAAGGTATAATACCATGCCTACTCTGCAATCTACACACTCGCGCGACAATTGCACGAAACTGTACCGGAACGAAAAGCCAGGATTGTCCGACTACACGAAACTGACGTTGTTGTTGTTACGTCAGCAAAGAGAAAAATCTGAAATTATTCTATTGTTAGGATTTTAATAAACTCAGTACACAGTTATACCTATGGGATATAATAAATGCGCTTTACATTCAAGATAAGCGCATTTTTTCTATCAACTACCGCCTTCTGGTTCGAATCATATAAGGTAAACGCGGGTGAAGTCGACAGTGACCCAGTAGTCGTCTAATTATCTAAAAACATCAATATCTTTTTCTACTAAACACAATGATGTTAATAGTACTAGATCAGTAGTGTACGGCGCCGAAGCGTTACTACATCGTATATGTCCGCAGGCATATCCGAGTTCAGTTGTCAGCTTGACGTCAATTGAGCAATTGCTTAGCGATAAAAATATCAAAATAGTGAAATGTGCGATTAAAATTTGTATGTCACGGTCTGAAAAGATTACTAAGGCAAGTGGTAATACATTTCACAAGTAACTTTGCTGAATTTTGTTCAGATTATCCAAAAATTTAACAAACATTGTTTTTGCCATCAGTGTTACCAGTAAAAACGATTTTGATTTTGCCCGACTTTTGGGAGTTTAGTGAATGACGAATGTATGTTCCTGTAAGTCTAAATTATTATTGTAGTCTGTTTGGATTAAACATACTGTACAGTACCCAAACACTCACTGAATGGAAAAGTACCCAAACAGTCACTGAATACAAAAGTAACACATGTCACGTGTAAGTATGTCAAAGGTTTTAACCTAATATATCACTACATCGTCCACCAAAATTAATTTTATTAGCAATAAATAATCTTATACGTAATGACTAATGACTATGAGTTTATATTTTTAAATGAAAAATAATAGATTGTTTATGATCACATTGTGTTATATAGTGGTGTGCTGTGCGAGAATAAACCGGTTCATTTTCAATTAAAGTAAACTAGCTGCGCCCTGCGCGTAGACCGGGATAAAAGTAGCCTATGTGTTAATCCGCTGTATAAGCTATCTACTTACCAAACATCCAAATCGTTCCAACCGTTTGAGCGTGAAGAAGTAACAAACATACAAACACACACACTTACAAACTTTCGCCTTTATAATATTAGTGTGATGTGATTACTGTGATTAGTAATCGATTATTAAATCGAATTGTTAAACTACGATCAAATACAAGTTAGTTTATAAATCCAAGATACCTTTCAGAATTTTTAAGATTGACAAACTTATCTAACTCAGTAGTGAAACCCAGAACAGTCGTCGTAATTTCTTTTAAATGACGTACTTTTTTAGGGTTCCGTACCTCAAAACTAAAAACGGAACCCTTATAGTATCACTTCGTTGTCCGTCTGTCTGTCTGACTGTCTGTCAAGACCTTTTTTATCAGGAACCCGTGCAGGTATCAAGTTAAAATGAATATCAAATACGTAAGTCGTCTATGATCCTTTGGAGCTCTAAAAAAATCAAGCTTCTAAGTCTACGCAGTAAAAAAATACGGCCATTTATGCAACATATTTTGATACTCGCAAGTAAATCAAAACCTATAGGGTACTTACCGTTGACCTAGAATCATGAAATTTGGCAAGAAGCAAGGTCTCACAGCACAAGTAAAGGAAAAAGTCCGAAAACCGTTATTTTGTCATTTTATCGCATAAACATTTATTTTTGGGATTTCTTGTTTTTCAGCTACAAATGTTAAGTTTGTTTTTGGATACATTCTTTTCAATTACGGAGACCTTCATTTTACGTGCCCCACACGCGCTTGGCCGGTTTTTATTACTATTAAAATGGATCGAAACAGATAAACTATAGTAATTTACGTTATTTAATTTTCATCGCAACGTATGTACATTCATCATAAACGCGTCAATAGGTGCAGTACTAGACAGAGTGATCTCTTATTTGTATTCCAGGGTACCTAAAGATCAGAAGCACATGGAAATATTCCATATTACAATCTTTCACTATAATTGATTCAATGAAAACCTTCATTAAATTCTTGGGAAATGATGTTGATCGTTGGCAACTCTGGCCGTTTTTCGGGTAACAATGTCTTGTCTCATTCCAACGTAATTAGTTTGACGGTAGAAGAAGTGAGACAAACATAGATTATTTTGACAGATTGACATATTTATGTATCCGTTTCAAAGCTACGTGTTTAAACTCGTACAAGTCGGTAAGTCGGTACGTTTTTCTGAATTATTTTGTAGGACGCTGCGCCTCTAGTATTATAATAACTCATTGACTAAACATTAAACTTGCCGATTTTATGGCAACCTATTCTTGGTAACATATTGCAACGTCTGAAATATTTTACTTGAAAAGTGTGTCCGACAAAAATTTAATTTTTTTGCAAGTTCAGCTGCTAAATGTGAAGTCGGCACGTAGTTTTGTTTTTCGATTTGTGAAACTTCAGTTGGGTCTACGGTAAGTCTGATTATTTGATGAATTAGTTAAGTTAATTTGCTAACGATAACTTGAAATTTGGAACACTTTAATCAGAAAAAGATTTTTTTTCGAACGCGACATCTATTGGTACCTAAAAATTCCTACTTGACCCAGATCTCGTCATTTTAAGTACTATTGTAACGATTACTGGGACACGCTTAATAGTTGCCTCTAAACCCGCCAAATTCTAGGTATTTTAGTGTTTTATGCCACAAAATGCGAATAATAACTATTATTGTGACCGCAACATAGTGTTAACGCTTTTGTACACACAACATTAATTAAATTTTTAGAAAATTATATTTTGCAGTAGTAAACTACTTAATACGTTTACGGTTTAGTTTAAGTCATCATGAATTTGCTTCCTAAGATAAATTTATGGGTCATAAAGGTTGTGGAAGTTGTTAGAATGATTAGCACCACTGGGCCGAACTGGTCCACTGGATCCGGCGGGTCCTTCACATGCCTAATCTGGTTGATTCTGGAAAGAAGCCAGTTGATTCCAAAGAGAAAATTATTAAGAACATGTCATGCGTTGAGCCACATTGTTCCAGCGTATATCTTCGGCAAAACCGAAATATAGCAAATAAAATCGTTACCTATGTCGGAGGGCAACCCGGAAGGCACACAGACTGTCGCAAAAGCTTTGGCAAAAACAGAAGCGTCTGGCAAGGAAGCAAGTGAATTCTTAACACGTTTTTACGGTGACCAGGTAAAATATTATTATATTATAACAGCAGGTCAAGTTACTACAAACTGTAAAATTTTCTCATTCAATTAATGAACTTAACCTTCAACAATTGCTCAGGTGCTGGTAAAACTGCAGGTATACCAGGCCTGGGCTTCGGCCCGTATACGTGATACGTCAGGGAATGCAATATTTTATCCAATTCTCTGACGTTCCACTTGGCAGCGAGCCTCAGCCCTGGTACAACGCGTCTTGTGCACAAGCAGATTTGCAAACAGAGCAGGCATACCAGGCCTGGGCTTTAGCCCGTAATGACAGGTGCGACAGTCAACGTGCTCGCGCAATGTTAAAAGAGCGTTCAATTCTCCCGCCAAGTATTGCGAACGGGTGTTACGGAAGGCGCGTTTTGACCATGTTGGACGAATTGAGGCCAAGTTGGCATCCTATACCTTTCTGGTAGCAAGGAGTTCTGATCGCTGTCTAAATCGGTCTAGACAAATTTCTGCCATTTGTGCAAACTTATCAGCCTTTATCTTTGTCGAAAATTCACGCCCCTTGATGCGGCCTCTAACATGTTCCTGTACTGTAGTTCCACAATACCGGAGATGGCAATCTGGTCAAATTCAATGCTCTGAAAACAAAGGTGTGTCTTTTCACTGCCAAAAGGAGCCAGTTTCAGTTATCTCCTACTTTCCGAGGAGCATCTGTACTAGTTACCGACCGCCTAGAGCTTTTGGGCATGGAGTTGACGTCTGATCGGCTCAACCATCGAGTCAAAAGTACAGACTTAATTCCGGACAAAAACTGATTCTGTTATTCTGATCGCTCATATTTTTTTGCCAGACGTCTGTTAAAATTTTTAAGTAAAAATATGTTACAATTTAATTAACCTTGCTGTTTTTATTACCTCCTGCTCTGCTACAACCTTTAGTAAATCTTAGCATTCAGTCTTCTACCTACCTTTTGTTTCTTAGACTCTTAACAAACACGTACAGTATGTTCAAGGTCTGAGAGTTCACATTAACACAAAAAATTGAACACGACTGGGTCCTTTTGACGAGTAATAGTACAAATCCGAAGACTATTGGTACAAATCGCCCTTTTTTTTTAACTATCTAAAGTACTAAAATTACCTATTAGTCTCTTTTTGCATGGAACATTTATTCCATTCTGTATCTGAGAAGGACGTTGTTAGCTGCGCTACAGTTTATACTTTTGCAGCTATCATCGTATTACTTGTGTACCTACTTCTTGTGTTATTGTTTTTTTTTTTTAATTTTGCTGATATTAATATTTTGCCTAGAAGTAGGTACACGCGGCTACACATCAAGCTATACATTTCCAGTTTACACTGACCACGCATTGTTAGGAAATCCTATACAATGCGAGACCAGCATATACCTACTGGAAGTGTAAGCTTGATCTGTAGCCGTGCGTACTATTACATTTTAAAACACCACATCTTTGTTTACTCATGTGGTCTAATTACACGAATCCAAAATAAAATTTATGTAATAGACGCGGCCGCTTGATGCATCGCGACGCCGCCGCCGCCACCCGCCCCCCGCGCGCCGCCCGCGCGCACCCTCTCGCGAGTGTTTGATTTTCATTTAATTATTAGAAATCCTTTACAGATATTCAGGGGATTTCTTCCAATTTGAGTAGACAAAAATTGTTGGTAGTAAGATTCATAAAAATATCCTGGGTGTCTTTAATGTACAAGGGTTAAATACAAATTTAACTTCACGAAAAAAAAAGTATAATAGTCACCTTGGTGATAATTTACCTAGTTATTTGTAGTAACTATTTAAATACTTTGACAAAATTTCACTCTCTAGGCAATTACTGTTTTGAAGTTATCATTTATTTTATATAAAATAGTCAATATGGTACTTAATATGTTGATTTTGACCGGGGATAATTATTTCCATAATTAAAACTTTTGAAAAGGAGCAGTCATGTACAAAATCACCAGTGGTCCATTTTTTGTTCCCACTTAAATTTAATGTTATTGCTATAATTGCTAATAACTCAATATATATTAAAAAAATATCGGGGATTACTGTCAATTTATGTATTTCAGCTATTTATATATTTAATTCTGAATTATCACCCAAAGAGCATTTATTGCAATCTACTCCATACAAATCGATCTATTTTTACTGGACTATAAGAGAATCTAGAGAGTTTAGTTTTTATATGTTCTATGTGTGACTTCCAGTTGATGTGTGTGTCAATATTTATGCCAAGTAGGCTAAACGTATTAACTTCTTCTATTTGCGTGTTTCTGAATGTTATTTTTAGATTAAGTGGAGGTTTTTTGTATGATCTAAATTGTATTATTTTAGTTTTATTACTATTAATTTCCAAGTTGTGCATCTGGAGCCAAGTCTCTACAGTTTGGAGGGTATCTTGTATTTGTAGACCAGGGTTATTAACATTTCCACATTTGATTAATATTGAAATATCGTCTGCAAATAATACTGGTAAAGCGTTTTCTTTATCCAATATTTTGGGAAGGTCATTAATATAAATTAAAAATAGTGGGCATCCTAGCACACTTCCTTGTGGGATTGAGCAAGTAATTTGTTTTACTTGTGATCTAATGGTTTTGATCTCATTTTTTCCATGGTCGTAATTTTCAATTTGTACTATTTGTGTCCTATTATGTAAATATGATTTGAACCATGAATAAGCTGGTCCTCGTACGCCGCAGCCATATAGTTTAGTGAGTAAGATGTCATAAAGTACCTTGTCGTATGCTTTTGTCATGTCCAGCAGTAGCCCAATTACATGTTGTTTGTCGTTTATATGTTGTAGCGCTTGTTGAACATATTTATAAACTGCTAATGTTGTTGATCTACATTTCCTAACATATTTCTAAGTATCATCAGAACTTGGTTGTTTTTAGGGTTCCGTGCCTCAAAAGGAAAAAACGGAACCCTTATAGGATCACTCGTGTGTCTGTCTGTCTGTCTGTCCGTCTGTCACAGCCAATTTGCTCCGAATCTAATGAACCGATTAAGTTGAAATTTGGTACACATATGGATTTCTGTGACCCAAACACGTAGAGCTAAAGTAAATAAATGAATTTTAAATATGAGGGTCACTTTTAGGGGGCAAACTAGAAAATTAAAAAAAAAAGTTTTGCAAACTTTACCGTGTGACATATCAAATGAAAGGGCTTACTATGAAAATCTCAAATATTTTTTTTTTATAATTTTAAAATAAATAGTTTTAGAGTTATTTAAGAAAATAGACGAAAATTGTCCATTCTCCATTATTGGAGATAAGGGGGGGTATCTCCGAAACTACTGAGCCTAAAATTTGGAAAAAAATACAGACCTGTATACTGTATACCTGTAGATTACAGGAAAACCTATAAGAAGTTTGTGGTCTTAAAATAACATGGTAAATCTCTCAATATTGTGAGTACAAACTTACATTTACTGTTGGAATGTATGGGAGAACATGTTTTTCAACTATAATGTTAAGTTTGTTCTTGGTATAATTTCATACCACCTACGAACCCTTCATTTTGCATAGTCCAGCACGCACTTGTCCGGTTTTTGCTTACTCAGGTCATTTTTGAGTAAATAGATCATATTATATATTTACTAATAATAAAGCTGAAGGGTTTGTTTTTTTGTTTGTTTGAACGCATTAATCTCTGGAACCACCAGTCGAATTTGAAAATTCTTTTTGCATTTGATAGCCCAGTTCTTGAGGAACATTACGCTACAAAACAAAAGTCAGAAAGAACGCTAAGCGAAAACAAAGTAACAGCGTGGGCAGGCAATGCGATGCAACGGGGTGGCCCGACCCACCCCAACAAAAAAATTTGGAAAATTTGTTGGAACAAGAAATTTTACGCGGACAAAGTCACGGACAGAAGCTAGTATATTCATATTTTGCAATAAATTACGATCGTTGCGTCATCGTGCGTCTCTTTCTTTTCTATGTAGTCTGAAAGTGACAGCGCTTTTGCTCTTATCGTCATATTTATTTTCATAATGAACTTCTATGAACCCTTATTTATCTACATAGAATACCGAATCTATCTGGTGTTGAAACAAATAAAACATGTCACTCTGATAAAAACTCTGTTTTCTTTTAAAATTAAAACAAGAAAATATAAAAAAAGACAGACAAATTAAAAATCCGGAGTCACACGTAATCTGTTCGATTGCTCTAACATGACGTGTGACTCCGGATTTTTAATTTGTATGTCTTTTTCTAATTTCAGATGAGAATATTTTCTTGTTTCATACTTTTTAGAGCGTGATTTTTCGATAGTCCAGTTTTAGTTTTTAAACTTACTTTTTTCTCTATTTACTGTTCCTCTCAAACAGAGCACCTGCCATAACCTCTTCACCATCCTTGTTTGACTGGTAGAGAATGCCTAAGGCAAGTTCGCCTTTGTTTAAATTACGCAAATTTACGCATTTGGCTTTTAAATCTCGACTACACTGCCACTGAAAACTTATTAAAACCAGTGTCTTAACACCCACGCATTTACACTCACACTCCTACACTTACAATCATCCATACACTCACCCTTACTCTCATTCATACACTCATTCATTTTATTCTTCATTTTTCGTTAATCTCATTTCTATTTTATTTTGTTTTGTCTAAAAACGTATCATTAATATTAATATATCTACTTATAATTTGTACTTTTCATTGAAAGTATATCTTGACTAACCATTTGGTAATGTAACATGTGTAACAAAAGAGCCGGGTGATCTGTAACTCAGGGCCCTCCTACTTCAGACACCTTTCTCTATATAAGATTGTGCATATAATATCTAGTGCCTGTAATACTAAATGAGAAAAATAAAGATTTTTATGATTATGATTATGATTATGATTTGTCGATTTTGTGTGCGAAAAGTTTAAGAAATAAAAAAAAACTGCCAGTAAGTCCCGTCAAAATGGCTTATTATTCAATTCGCCCGAATTTATTCACCCGGATCGGGTGAAACCAACTTTTAAATATTTTAATTTTTTCGGTGTCGACTCGCCCGAAGTTTGATTTACTTGTGGGCGAATCGACAATTGCCGAAATACGTATACGTGGAGCACCTCCTCCTTTTTTTTCGTCGGTTAAAAATACATACTTGACGACACGGTTGGCGCAGTGGTTGAGCGATTGACTGCTGCGCGGCATGTCGCGGGTTCGATTCCCGCACGGAACAAATATTTGTACGACCTACAAGTATTTGTTTCGAGTCTGGGTGTTTTTCTATCTATAATATGTATGTATTTACAAAAAAAAATGTATATAAGTAGTTTATCAGCCATCTCGTTACCATAACACAAGCATTAGGTTGCTTAGCTTGGGACTAGATGGCGTTGTGTGAAATGTCCAAGGATATTTATTTATTTATTTATTTATTTATACTTACAGACAAACATAAATAACCTCCACCTTTTTTGAAGTCCGTTAAAAATTGGCACCGAGCACACTAGGCCAAAAGGCAAGGCCAAAAGGTCACCAATTATCTGTGTGATGAAATAACATAATAATGTGACATATTATCAGAGAGTCTCTTATCACTGGTAGTTTTTTTTTTCAAGCCTCAGATATTGTTCTGAGGAAAAAAACAGCGTTTTGCATAAATATCACAAGAGCGTTTACCTGTGGACGAGTGGACCTTCTGCCTCTGTTAAAACAACTTAGAATTTCAGAAGCATAAAATGTGTGTAGTACGAAAAACCTTATTATTACTAACGTTTCAAGTTCGAAATATTGGGTGTACTATAATAATATGTAAATACACCTCTACCTAACTCTTCGGGTGAAATAAGCTTAATGTTACTCTAATTTCATAATAGTCACCTATATTTTTATACGTTAGCATAAGTAATTGATGAGTGAATCTACTATAATTGAACATAAACTTACCATAATATTGTGGAAATGGATATGACCATCCATTTTATACCGAGACCACTCCGTGCCTCGGAAAGCACGTGAAACGAGTATTAATAAATGTCAAAAAAATGTAAATACAAAATGTCAAATATTAAATTATTATTATTTCCTTTATTTCATTTATATACATATCATTTACATTTTTAAATATTTTTATAAAAACAAAAATAAAAAAAAACATTTAAAAATATAAAAAATAGTAGCCCACCGGTATCGGGAACAGGGTCCAAGCTACCGGCGGTCAGGGCTGCTGAGAGAGGAACCTCCTAACGATACGCGCCGTGTCCAGAAGTACCGCTTTCTGCATCAAGCCCTTGATCCAGCCGCCTAACGAGAGCCTCCTCAGGTGTTGATCGAGGCTCTTGGCTATTAAGCCATTGGCCGTCACGACTATCGGCACAATGATTGCTGTATCCACATCCCACATGTCGACAACCTCGCGAGCCAGGTCAAGATACTTAATTTGCTTATCTTTTTCGGCTTTCACGAGGTTCTCATCATGCGGTACCGCTATATCAACAATCATCGTGCGACGCTCTAATCGATCTATCACCACTATGTCAGGTTTATTGGCAACAATAGTCCTGTCAGTGATGATAGACCGATCCCAATACAACGTGATATTGCCATTTTCGAGAACTGGGTCGGGCACATACCTATAGTATGGTACTTCTGATTCAACAAGACTGTATTTCAGAGCAAGTTGCTGATGGATAATCCTGGCTACAAGGTTGTGCCTATGCAAGTAGTCTCCGTTAGCCAGACGAGAACAGCCAGAAATAATGTGACGGATTGATTCCCCCGGACGGTGACATGCCCGACAGATGTCAACCGTGCCGTCCTTCACAATATATTTCCGGTAGTTGTTCGTCATCATAACTTCGTCCATAATCGCAAAGACAAAACCTTCGGTTTCCCCAAACAGATCACCGAATCGCAACCAGGATACGGACGCTAAGAAGTCTACATCGGGCCCATGTAGGGCCCGGTAAAAGCGCCCGTGAAGCTCTTTGCTCTGCCATACCTCCCTGCGGTCATTAGTATCTAATACTACAGGTTTGCGCCAGTTCTCGTTAGCTAAGGAGAGCGGGGTGAGGCCCTTATCTACTGAGACCACATCTCGGTGCATCCCCACGTCGGCTTCTAGGAAGTATTCCCTGAGACTGCATACCTCACGGTTGTGCAGGGTCTTAGCATTTAAGAAGCCACGACCTCCGCATTTCCGCGGGATATACAGTCTCATCACCGATGACCGTGGGTGATGCATCCGATTTGCGGTCAGCAGTGTGCGGACCCTCCTATCCAGGGCGTCAAGTTCCGTCTGAGTCCATTTGAGTATGCCGAAAGAGTACATCAAAACCGGCATGACCCAACCGTTGAAGGCACGCACCTTGTTTCCGCCTGATAAAAGACTATTCAAAACTTTATTCAGGCGGCCAAAGAAACGTTCCCTCAGCGATTGTTTCATGTCAGCAGCGTTGATGCCTAACGCTTCCGACATACCCAAATACTTGTAGGTTTCGAGTGAGGAGAGAGATCTTAGGTGTATGGAATCCGAGAGTTGGGTTCTCACGGATTCCACAATCTCCCCTCGCTTTACATGCATGACCGCACATTTGTCCACACCAAATCCCATCCTGATGGCGCTACTGAAAGTTTCCGTTACCTTCAGTAGCTCCATCAGTTGCAAATTGTTGGGGGCAAAAAGTTTTAAGTCATCCATGTAAAGGAGGTGAGATATAACCTGACCACCTCTCCTCAATCGGTAGCCTAGACCTGAATCCTCCAGCAGTGTGCTTAGAGGATTCAAGGCTAAGCAGAACCAAAGTGGACTCAAACTATCGCCCTGAAATATACCTCGCTCGATCCTTATCGGTTCGCTATTCCTCTGGATATTTCGACATCCTGGATAGCGAAGGACCGTCCTCCACTGCCCCATACACGACATCAGGAAGGTGCGTAAAGTTGCATCTATTTTATACAACTCCAGCACCCTCATGAGCCATGTATGTGGCACCGAGTCATAGGCCTTCTTATAATCTATCCAACATGTCGACAGATCCTTTCGGGAACGACGAACCTGCTGGTTAATGGTCATATCGATGAGGAGCAGCTCCTTAGTACCGCGGGACCCGTTCCCACATCCATTTTGAGAGGCAGACATGATGGAGTTGGTTTCTATGTGTTTGTTAATTTTAGCTCTCAAAATGGATGTAAGAACCTTATAGACCGTCGGTAGACAAGTGATCGGTCTATAATTTCTGGGTTCCGCAGTACTACCTGATTTATGGAGCAGGTGGGTTATTCCTGTCGTTAGGAACTGGGGTAGCGATCCTGACTGTAAGGCCGACTGGAACTGGGATGCCAAGCGGGCGTGCGACCTTTGAAACCACTTTATCCAAAAGTTGTGTAGCCCGTCCGGCCCTGGAGATTTCCAGTTAGGTAACGGGCGGACCGCACGAGCTACATCTTGGGGGCTGATGGTAAGTGCCCCCATTTGTGGTATATGATCGCACGCTCGCTCGACCTCCCTAGTCCAATCACCCTCAGTGTGACTGACAGGCACCGACCAGATGCTTCGCCAAAACGAACACATGGCGTCATCATCCGGTAGTTGCGTGTCAGCCACACCTTGGTCAGGTCGCTCCCAAGCCCTATAGACCCACCTTTCATCGCTCTGGAATGTGCGATTCTGAGTGTACCGCTCCACTCTCCGCCTGTACCGACGAATACGGTTTGCCCATGCACAGATCTTCTGTTTCAGGAAGTCGATACGCTCTGTGACGCAAGTGAAATAATCTCGAGGACTAATATCCGTCCCCGAGAACGCCCGCCTCACAAAGCGCATCACTCTAGGGCGAGTATTGCCCTCCCTGAAACAGATTAGTTTGCCGATGAGTGCTCTAGCTTCACCTATACGACGCTCAATCCTGCACTGCCAAGCTGGTACGGCTGGTTTTGGTCGTGGTACTCTGTCACTGTTAGGAAATTTAACATGAGCCACACGACATGCCGCAACAGCTGCGCAGTACAAGATTGAGTGGGTATCGGCGAGGTCTTTGCTGCCATCAAAACAATTTGACAGCTGCGAGTCTAGAGCACCCACCAGCGCCTTGTTTTTCTTGTGCATGGGCAAACGAGGTAAACGTGGTCTAAGTACAGGCGGAGCGGAACGGTACTCCCGGAAAGCATCTTCCAAAGCGCTCCTCAACTGTACATTGCATTGGGAACTCACGGATATAGCCCCGCTATCATCCTCTTCACCAACGCAGTCGGGTCGCGGTGAAGCACTTGGTAAATTTTGCAGTTGCACCGCGACCATAGGCGAAACAGATGTAACACGGCTATTCCGTGATTCGAGACGTAGTCGATCAAGTACGACGTCATCCAGCATATGGTTACGCTGGATGACCCGCACCTGATCCGACAGTCGTTGCGCCGACACGTTGACAGCTGGCTCAAGCACCCGAAACAGAGAGAGCATCCGACCACGGTACGCAGTCAAGTTACTTCCCCCCTCTGTAGCCCCAAAGTATGCGCGCATGACATTTTCGTTGACAGTTTGTGTCCACCTCATGCGCTGCACACTTCCACCGGGAGCGGGGACCCTATCAGAGGCCGATGGGCCTCGGGGTCCTAAACTGGCCGGTGGTCGGCCTCTTCCACGTCGACGTACTGGTGGTGGTGTCGTCGGCGGTGAGAAGTATTCGTCGCTCGAGCTCGACGCAACTGCAGCGGCCGGTATCACTTGACTCACGTCTGGAGCAGGTTCCGGCAACTGCGAGGCGGAGCTGAGCGACGAACCCGAAGATGTTGGTTGTGTGTTTCGTAGCTGTTGCGCCCGACTTCTCGTCAGCATTGAATTGGTATTATAATCTCCATATTTATTACTAGCTTCTGCCCGCGACTTCGTCCGCGTAAAATTTCTTGTCCCCCCCCCCACCCACTAACCCCCACGCATCGCATCGCAACGACTGCCCGCGCTATTACTTCGTTTCTGACATTTTTTATTTTTGCTCGACTCCTAAGGGCCCTAGCGTTATGTTAAATTGCCTATATCCTTCCGCATCGCCTGCCCCCGCTATTACTCTGCGCTCGGCTTCTAGGGGCCCTAGCGTGATGTTAAATAGCCTATATCCTTCCGCATCGCCTGCCCGCGCTATTACTTCGCGCTCGGCTGCTAGCGGCCGTATATCCTATATCCTTCCGAATCGCTTGCCCGCGCTATTACTTCGCGTTCGGCTTCTAAGAGCCCTAGCGTGATGTTAAATAGCCTATATCCTTCCGCATCGCCAGCCCGCGCTATTACTTCGCGCTCGGCTTCTAAGGGCCCTAGCGTGATGTTAAATAGCCTATATCCTTCTGCATCGCCTGCCCGCGCTATTACTTCGCGCTCGGCTCCTAAGGGCCCTAGCGTGATGTTAAATAGCCTATAGCCCTCCTCAAGAACTTGGTTATAAAATGCAAAAAGATTTTTTTCAAATCCGACTGGGGTAGTTCCAGAGATAGCGCGTTCAAACAAACTAACAAAAAAACAAACTCTTCCGTTGTATTCCACCGACATTATTGAAATAATAAATCTCGCAATTCAGAAAAATTACTTATTTGCACAACGCCATCTATAGTACAAATTGATAAAACGTCCGCACTAAACATGTTTGCTCAAGAGGAACGGTATGAATTAAAGTTATTTAGCGTTTTAGTAATTTTATATTATTTCCGAAACTGTACGACCAATTGCCATACTGTAAAGGCCAAATCTTATCTCCATGATGTCCTTGTGATCATAAGATAACTTATTTTGATAAGGATTAATGTGTTGTTGTTTAAATAATCATCCAAACGTAAGTATGTCTAAAAAATACTTTTTTAAAACAATAAAAGATGTATAAAAGGTAAAATATAAAAGATAGAAATATGGTGTCGCGGACTTTTTTGTAGAATTATTTAAGACAAACCAGACTGCCATACATTGTTTTCAATTTTAAACAACCGTTTAGGCAGCGCATGCAAAAAAGTCTGTTTAAAGACGTATTTCTTTCCGACTTGTTAGACAAAAATTGTGATAGCTCGGCTAATATGCATGATATAAATATAATTTATAGCCTATAGCACTCAGGAATAATGTAGCTTTCTACCAGTGAAAAAATTTTTAGAATTGGATCATTAGTTTCGGAGATTACCCCCTACATACAAACTTACAAACAAACAAACTTACAAACTTACAAACTTACAAACAAATTTTACCTCTTTATAATATTAGTATAGATTCTCTTCTAGTGTTATTGTAAGTAAGTTCTTCTTGTAATCTGGTACAGTATTTTTTGGTTTTTATGCTAATTTTGGGTTGGAAGGAATGATGTAGGAACACATATTGCACATAATTTAACATTGTTGCATTTAAAGTTTAAAAATCCAGTAAAAAATACACGGAGAAAATATTTTTCAACCGTCAGCTTGACAGTCGGACCACAAATTATTATTATTGTTATAGATAGATAGATAGATAGAATACTCTTTATTATGCACACCATAAAAATTACAGATATAAATGTTGAAATTTTACATAGGGTGACACAATGGGCGGTCTTATCGCTAAAAGCGATCTTTTACAGACAACCTTTGGATGGATTATGGGGAGAAAGGAGAGAATACTGTAGGTAGTCTGTGGTGTACCATATATACATACAATTTATAGATACATAAATACAGATACTTATATAAATATATACTTATATATCCTACTTGAAAAAGAGCAAGGAACTATACACGTAATGACGATGTTTAAAGAGAGAGGAAATGTTATTTCCTTTATTGTTATTTATGTATTCAATTTCACCTACTCTGTCTGAGAAAAAAAAGGGATGGATTGAATTGGAGGTCAGATAAGCAGTCGCTCCGTGTAAAATATTGATATTCAGCTGCATCCGGTTAGACTGGCAGCCGACCCCAACATAATTGGGAAAAGGCTAGGCAGATGGAAAACTTACCTTGTTTATTATTTATTTTAGTTTTTGTTTATTTATGTATGTAAGAGCAGCAGAGAGGAGCTCGTGGCTAAGTAATAACAGCCGCACGGGTCGAGGTTAAGCTACGCTTGCCGGTGTTGGTCAGTGGATGGGTGACCATCTTTACATACCGAGATTCCTCCGTGCCTCGCAAAGCACGTTAAGCCGTTGGCCCCGGCTGTCATTCGTGGATCTTTGACAGTCATTACGGGTCGTCAGAATCTCGAAAGTCTGACAACCAGTCTTACCAAGGGGTATCGTATTACCCAGTTACTGGGTATGCGGAGGTCAGATAGGCAGTAGCTCTATGTAAAACACTGGTATTTAGCTGCATCCGGTTAGACTGGATGCCAACCCCAACATAGTTGGGAAAAGGCTAGGCAGATTGATTGATGTATGTAGGAGCAGAACTGTAGGTAGAAATAAACTGTTTTCACGTATGCAATGCATTATGACATGACTTATTTGGTAATCCGTTTTCTACGTTGCGTACGTGGGACCACTTTGCCCTTGCCACCTTGAATGAAACACCATCTTTTCCCTATCAACGCAATATATTGTCACACTACCTTACACTAAATTAGTCAGAACCAGGCCAGACACACTCCGCAGTTTAGGTATGAATCTACAAGTACGCGGCGGGCTCGACTAATTCAATGCGGGGCGAGCTAATTCAGTGTGGGCTGCCGCGCGCCGGCCGGCTCGCACGTTAGTTCGATACTCGCTCATGCGCCGCGCCGTAAAAGTAGACAACCCTAACGAATCAGAAGGTATACGAGTTAAGGCTCTTACAGACAGAGGCGATATCGCGTCGCGACGCGATATTTTTGTACGGATATAATATCGAAATATCACGTCGCGACCGCGATATCGCCTCTGTCTGTAAAGGCTCTTACGCGATAAAAAGAGAGGCAACTTCTAGGTGAATATAACTTTTTTATTTATTTATTTATGAAAGGTGCATTGGTTTGGTACTGACATTATAACTTGTGTGGCGACCTGCCTGAGCTAGGTTAATAAAAACCTGTGTTTCAGGCCATCCCAAGACTAAGCGATTAAGCTGATTATTTGTACATAGTTAATTGATTATTGAAATAATACTATCCTACATTTATATTACTAAATACAAATTAAAAATTACCAATTTAATATCTAGGTACATAATGATTGAAGCACTTCTAGAAGTTTTTCTGTGTCTGTGTAATCAAGCTTACCCAAATATTCGCATATCTTCAGACTACAATGTTTGTAATTTGTGCCGGACGGGCGTGATCGTTGGACACGGTGAAGTGAAGGGAGTGTGTAAGCCTATCCAGGTGAATGCCTATGTGTGAGGTTAGGCCTCCCAGTCCAAGCGGCGCTGACGTCCGGTTTCTATAGGCTCGGATTGTCTGCAACCGATGACCAGCAGCTATGTTCGTGTGAGGTTCTGAAGGATTATTTTCAATGAAACAGCATCTTGATAAGTCTTCAGCGGAGTTCAGGAGACGATTGGCGCACTCTTCAGGAAGATAGATGGTACCATGCCGATGGCTACGATTTGCTATTTTGGTCTGTGTGCTTAGGTACCTCGAAACTTTACCTTACTGAGGACCGCGAATCGTCTCCTGATTTTGGTTTTATTTTCGACTATTTTTTATTTAAAAAATTTCACAAAATTGCTTATTTCTATCTTAAATATTTCATTAAATATAACATGTGACATGTTGTTAGAATCGTCATTAGACCGCGCATCGACTGAGATATCTGTTATTCCTGTAAGTCTATGTTCTGAAAAGATATTAGTGTGTAAACACTGAAAATTCGATTATTTTGATCAAAAAATATTTTGCAAGTTAAATTACTCGAAAACTACTGAAGCTATTTCAATGGTCTATACAGATATCTGAAGCCGGTCTAATGACCTAGAACAATACAATAGTTTAAATATCGGCACTATGTTTTTCAGGGCGTGACGCGCCCTGAAAACCTAAAACAATAAAATCTATTAACAAAAGTACGGTTGCAACTTCTATAAACACAATTAAGTGGGTTCTGCAGTTAAACCACAGGTCTAATTTTTATGCCCAGGGCTAGGTCTTAATCTAGGGTACCTGGGCACACTATCAAAACTATAAAAAACAGCTATATAACCCACTCAATGGTAGTTTATAGGGTGGCGTTCACAGTTTCAACCTCTGTAAACTCAACTAAGTGGGTTTTGTAGGTAAACTACAAGTCTAATACTACGCCCAGACCTAGGTCTTAAGCTAGGGTACCTGGGCGCACCAACAAAAACTATAAAACGGCTATATAGCCCACTCAGTTGCTATTTATAGAGGTTGTACTTACCTTTACCTTGACCTTAGGAAACTTCACTATTTCACTATCACAGAGTTTTAGAACACTTTAGCGTTTTAAATTAACTTTAAATTACACTTTAACGCGTTGAATTTACTTTAAATTCACTAAATAAAATGATAAAAACAAATGTCTTTGATTTCCTAACTTAGAAACACCGTTTGATTCGCGATTGCACTGTACGTGAACTATGACGGTCCCCCGCTACTTGCGCCTATGTGCACAGATAGGGTCTCGTCGCCTACTATGAATCTACGTTAAGTTAGAACAAAATAAAAAACCTATGTATCTATTGTTTGGTGACGCTTCGTCGCGAACATTTCTCCCGCCGTGCAGTGCAGTGATGACTCGTAGCGATGTCGGCGCGGCGCTGCATTCTCTCCGGTGAGCGACGCCTGTAGGCGCGACGCTCGTAGCTATGCTGCGACGCTCGCCGCCGCGACGCTCGTAGTCTCGACGCTCGCCGCCGCGACGCTCGTCGCCGCGACGCTCGTCGCCGCGACGCTCGTAGCTATGCTGCGACGCTCGCCGCCGCGACGCTCGTCGGCGCGACGCTCTGCTATTACTTCGGTAATGGGACGAGTTTCTTCACCGGACGCTTCAAGGTGCCGCCGGCAGTGCGCACCTCAGCGGTCCGGACTTCTCCGTCGGCTCCGGGGAATACGGCGATTATGCGGCCTCGCGGCCACGTGTTGCGAGGCAGCTGGCCGTCTGCGATGAGCACGGGATTGCCCACCTGTAGTCCGGGCCCGCGGCTATGCGGCTCCCGCCGGTTTTGAAGCTCCGGCAGGTACTCTCGGACCCAGCGACGCCAGAACATGTCGGCGAGTATTTGTGTTCGCCGCCATAGTCTCTTGCCGTCTATATCTTGCTCGGAGAACACACCAGGTGATGGGAGTCGTGCCGACCCGCCGAGTAAAAAATGGTTTGGTGTGATCGACTCGTCGTCTTCGCTGTCCACAGAAACGTGTGTCAGCGGTCGGCTGTTTACTGTGTACTCTGCCTCACATAGCAATGTGGACAGCACCTCTTCGTGTGGGTGCTTTTCTATGAGCACAGTGTATAGCGCCGACTTCACGCATCGAACTAGGCGCTCCCAGGCGCCTCCCATGAATGGCGCTGATGGCGTTATGAAGCGCCACACGATGCCACGACGACTGGCTTCTTCTTGTAAGGCGTCTCGGAGCTCCTTGTCGGCACCGTGCATGTTGGTACCGTTGTCGGAGTATATCTCTGTTGGGCAGCCTCGACGAGCAGCGAAGCGGCGCAGGGCTTGTATAGCGGAGTCTGCGCTGAGGCTAGCGGCGATTTCTAGATGAACAGCTCTGGTGGTGAGACACGTAAATAGGGCTACGTATCTCTTCTGATGTTGGCGGCCCACGGTGACGGACAACGGGCCAAAGTAGTCTAACCCGGTGTATGTGAACGGCCTCTGATGATGTGCGAGGCGCGTCTTCGGATGGTCGCCGGTCGCAGGGACGGGTGCCTGTGCTTTTCGAATGCGGCACTGTAGACACTGCGCTATCACCTTCTTAGCTGTTGGTCGCATCTTGACGACCCAGTAATGCTGCCTTACTTCGTTGATTGTGAGTTCTGTCCCACTATGCTGTAGACTCCGATGCGTCCAATCTATATATAACTGTGTGATGTGATGGTCGCCGTGTAGTATCGGTGGACGCTTCACATCATCGGTGACCTCGTCGGTCGCTGCTATACGGCTTCTTAGCCGTATCACGCTGTCTACGACTTCTATTTGTAGCGGCCACAGTCGACTGTCTTTTTCTATTGATTTCTGCTCTCGCAGCCTGGCTATATCTTCTGCAAAAGACTGTTGCTGTGCGACCTGGACCAGTATCTTCTCCGCTTGCTGGAGAAATTCGGCTTCTATTATCTGTTTCTTGACAGATTCTAATGGCTTCGACGCTCGTTTCAGTGGGAGAGGTGCCGCCTTTTTCTGCTTTTTCCAGTCAGGATCCTTTTCTAAGTTCTGTTTCGTTCTTTTGTAGAACGTCTTCTCGGTTTTTCTTCGACAAAGAAATATGAAACGTAGAACGCTTGCTGTTGCGCGGAGTAGTCGTTCCCACTTAGAAAACCTGGATGGATCTGGAATGGCTTCTGTTAAGTTTATAGCGTTTTCGACGGCGACTAAGGTTCTCTCTTCCCCAGTCTCTTCTGTAATTGGAGGTTTCTCAGACGGCCACGACGACGGTTCTTCATATAAGAACTTGGGACCACAGTACCACTCATGCTGTGAGTCAAAGTGCTGTGGTACGTCACGGGTAGCGATGTCAGCGATATTCAGTTTCGTGGGCACCCATCGCCAGTCTTCAACTTTGCTGTTTTCTTCAATGGCAGCTATTCTATGGGCGACGAACGACTTGCATACTCGTGCCCCTCTTCTTATCCAGGTCAGAACGGTTTTGCTGTCTGACCAGTATATCACCGATGCGGGCTTGATGTTGTGCTCGCGCATCACAGCTGCAGCCACACGGGTTCCCATCACCGCCGCCTGCAGCTCGAGGCGCGGTATTGACTGCAGTTTCAGTGGCGCCACCTTCGCCTTTGCCATGACGAGGCTGACGTGTTGCTTGCCGTCTTCTGTCGTGGCCCGCCAATACACTGCTGCTGCGTATGCCATTTCGCTCGCGTCGGTGAACACATGGACCTGTGTTTCTTTAGCTTCACTGTAACCTGGATAACACCGTGGTATGCTGACATTTTTGAGCTGCTGTAGGTGCTGCGTCCAGCCCTTCCATTTAATCGCTAGGTCTTCGTCTAGCGGCTGATCCCAGTCGATTCCTCGCCTCCATGCCTCTTGCAATATTTGCTTGGCTCTAATGGTTACTGGTGAAGCGAGTCCGAGCGGGTCATATAGTGACATGACTATCTTCAGCGCCTCCCGTTTAGTTGGCACCTCCTTTTCTATCACGCCTTTTGGTAGACGTGCGAGTGTCAGGTTGAAGCCCAGCGTGTCTTCCCCTGGTCTCCATATCAGGCCGAGGATTTTCTCTGTACCATCTATGTCTCCGATGTTGACGACTTCAGCACGGATCTGTGATGGATCTATGTTTTCTATAAGTTGCGAGCTGTTTGATACCCATTTTCTTAGTTCAAACTTCGCCTGTTGGTGTATTGTCTTCACCGCTGTTGCGATACGAGTCGCTTCTTCTACAGATCTGTAGCTATCGAGATAGTCATCCATATAATGATTCTGTATAATGGCTTCCACTGCTTCTGGATGCTCTTCTGTATGCCTTTTCGCGTTCCAATTCTTCGCGAAAATGGCTGTGCACGGCGAACTTGCCGCGCCGAATATGATGGACGTCATGCGGTACTGTTCGGGTGCTCCGTCTCTTCTGTCGCCTCTCCACAGATATCGTAGGGCGTCTCTGTCTTGCGGCCGCACCTTCACTTGCATGAACATCTCTGCTATGTCACCGGAAATGGCTATTCGGTGACGTCGGAACCTCATCATGACGCCGGGCAGCGACTGTAGCAAGTCCGGTCCAGTTAGGAGGAAGTCGTTGAGCGATAGACCTCCTGATTTGGCAGCGGCGTCATGTACTATACGGAGTTTTTCAGGCTTCATTGGATTGAACACGTCGAAATGAGGTAGGTACCAAGTTCTACCCGGTGTGCTCGTCTTGGGCGCCTTCTCCGCGTAACCTTTCTGGATAAGTGCTTCCATCTGTTCTGTATATCTATCTCGAAGAGCCGGTTTGCTATCGAGTTTCTTCTCTATTGAGACGAGCCTTTTGAGTGCTGTCCCGTAACTATCTGGCATTTCTGTGTTTTCATTTTTCCACAGCATAGCCGTTTCTATGTGGCCATCTTCTAACTGTTGAGTGTGACGAATCAATATGTCTTCTGCTTTCTTCTCGGGATCGGAGTCTGGTCTTCTAGGATTAATAACCAGTGATTCTATAGCGAAGAATTCACGAAGCTGTTCATTCAGATCTTCGTCGCTGTCCACCAATCGGTTGACGTAGTGCACCTGCTGACCCAGGATTCTTGTGTGCGCACCGTGAAGTGTCCAGCCCAGTGTGGTTAGCGACGCAACAGGCTGGTGTTTCGGTCCTCTACGAATTTCACTGGCCAGTAGTAGGTGCCAGTTGTCTTGACCGATGAGTATCTTCGGTGCGCCTGTGTCGTAAATCAGCTGTTGCCTCAGGTCATCGAGATGTTTGCACTGTGCGACGTCTTCTTCGCTGACTGTTTGCGGTGCGAGGTTGAGCTTCGGTATGGTGCGCGCTCTGAATGGCACCCTATCTTTCAGCTGGCTTGCAAGAGTGACGGTTATTCTTCGGGAGCAAGGAGTGTCGATCGTGGTGTTACCGATCGCACCTATCTTCAAAGGGTCGATATGGCCCTCTGCTCCAATTTGGTTTGAGATTTCTTCGTCGATCAAAGAAACGGTGGATCCATCGTCGAGAAGAGCGAATTTGGAAGCTTCTCCCGCCGGTCCAATGACTCGAACCGGTACTATCTTGAGGTAGGCATGACTCGCAGCTGTTCGTGAGCTGGCCACCGTTTCTTGAGCTTCCTTCTTCTCAACTGGAACATCGGGCTTCTCATCTTCCGTTGCTTTAGGCTTCTTGTTGTAGTGAAGAAGTCGATGGTGCGTGGCTGTACACCCCTTGGCGTCACACTTCTTTGCTTTGCATGTGTGACCATTGCGACGGCTTCGCAGGCAACGGAAACAGAGATTGAGTTTCTTGGCGAGTTCCCATCTCTTGTCACTGGATCCCTCTTTAAATTTCTTGCAGTCAGTAGTGCTGTGACCCTCCTTATCGCAGATGTGACATTTGCTATTTGATGTTGACTTCTCTGTAGCAGCGTGAGTTCTCTGCACGACACGCTTGGATGCTGTTGCTTCAGAGCTGATGTTCTCCGGTGGAGCGAAGGCGCTGCAGAATCGAGCTTGTTCAGTGATAAAGTCGCTAAAGAGTGAGAGGTCTGGTAGCGACTGGTACTTCTCGGTATATGTTCGGTACCACTGTACACGCAGCGAGTTCGGCAGCTTCTCGGTAAGTGTTCGCATCAGCTCGGCATTGATAAGATAATGTTCTTTCTTCAGTGCGCGCAGAGTGACTATGCCGCTTCTAACTCGGCTTGCGAAATTGCAGATGTCTTTTGGAGATTCGCTGCAGCGCGGCAACCCACGTAGTCTATCTGTTTCGGCTTGAGCTATTGAGTCTGGGCGGCCGAATTGCAGCTCGAGTTCTCTCATGATGTCATCTGGTCTTGCATTTCCGATGAGTTCCGAGCTCACTGTCTCTAGCGCACGTCCGTGCAGGCTTCTTCGAAGTCTTGCTGTGTTCTCAACATCATTGAAGTATATTCTTGTGGTTTCATAGATGGCACGGTATGAAAGCCATTCTGTATGAGCTCCATTGAAGCTCGGTAAGGTCATGATGGCCTTTGACGCCGAGGGCTGCTGTGTCCACTGTTCTGTTTTCCTGTCGGCTAACGATGCTATAGCGGACGTCAATTCCGTTATGAAAGGACGGAAATCTCCCCCGGTGTTCTCTTCTTTCGAAGGTGCTATGTTGTTCACTTCTTTTTCTATAGGATTCGGCAGAGTTACTTGCGTCTGGAGGCCCACTATAACATCGGCATCCACATCGTTGCACACGGCTTCTATTTCTATTGTCCCCCTTAGTGGAGTTGTCCCCTTTCGGCGGCTCTGGTTCTGGTGCCTCTTCTAGCCAGGAACGCACGTACTCATTGTTTGAGGTTCTATTATCCATATATTCGCCGTCGGAGTCTTCTTCCTCGGCTCTTTGAAGTGCTATTTGAGCAAGTTCCAACTTAATCTTCAATAAGTCTTCACGTGCTCTTGAAATTTTTCTATGGGACCGCGTCGTTCTATTTGTAGTCGACGGCGGCTTGTTATGTTCGTTACGGGCGTCACCCCGGGTAGTCATCGGCATGGTTCGGCTATGGTTTTCTTCGGTTTCCTTTTCTATTGGCTGTATCGTCTGGTCTACAGACTTCATTGAATCGTCTGAAGTTTCTTCTGACTGAGTTCCTTGTTTTGAAGTGCACGGTTGTCCCTCAGATCGAGCTCGTACAGGTAGGTCTTTCTTCGGGGCAGGGTTCTGTACTGTTCCTTCAACGGTGGACGGCGATCGTGGTGGTCGCTCGTGACGAATGCCTGGAGCACTACGGTCTCTGCTTTGTGATCTCGTTAGTGTCATCTTCTATGTTAGTCTTCAATCTCCGAAACGAGTCTTCAACTTCAGAATTATTTTCTATCTTCAATCTTCTATAATAATTCTTCAAGAATAAATTTTCAGAGTTGAGGCTTCAGTAATTGTTCTTCAATAGTGAATCTTCAGAAATAAATCTTCAGGGAAAAGGCTTCAGGAACAATTCTTCTATGACAAATCTTCTGTGATAAATCTTCTATGATAAATCTTCAGAGATAAGGCTTCAGGAATGTTTCTTCTATAATGAATCTTCAGAAATAAATCTTCAGGGAAAAGGTTACAGGAACAGTTCTTCTATGATAAATCTTCTGTTGATAAATCTTCAGGAATAAGGCTTCAGGAACGCTTCTTCAGTCTTCTATAATAAATCTTCAGAGATAAATCTTCAGGGAAAAAAATTCAGGAACAATTCTTCTATGACAAATCTTCTGTGATAAATCTTCTATGATAAATCTTCAGAGATAAGGCTTCTATGAATGGTTCTTCTATAATGAATCTTCAGAAATAAATCTTCAGGGAAAAGTTACAGGAACAGTTCTTCTATGATAAATCTTCTGTTGATAAATCTTCAGGAATAAGGCTTCAGGAACGTTTCTTCAGTCTTCTATAATAAATCTTCAGAGATAAATCTTCAGGGAAAAAAATTCAGGAACAATTCTTCTATGACAAATCTTCTGTGATAAATCTTCTATGATAAATCTTCAGAGATAAGGCTTCTATGAATGGTTCTTCTATAATGAATCTTCAGAAATAAATCTTCAGGGAAAAGTTACAGGAACAGTTCTTCTATGATAAATCTTCTGTTGATAAATCTTCAGGAATAAGGCTTCAGGAACGTTTCTTCAGTCTTCTATAATAAATCTTCAGGAAAAAGGTTACAGGAACAAGGCTTCAGTCTTCTATAATAATTTTTCAAAATAAATCTTCAAACTTCTTATTCTTCAGGGATCCCACAGGAACCGTCCCGGCCGCAAACATCCGGCTCGCAAGGACCAGCAAATGTGCCGGACGGGCGTGATCGTTGGACACGGTGAAGTGAAGGGAGTGTGTAAGCCTATCCAGGTGAATGCCTATGTGTGAGGTTAGGCCTCCCAGTCCAAGCGGCGCTGACGTCCGGTTTCTATAGGCTCGGATTGTCTGCAACCGATGACCAGCAGCTATGTTCGTGTGAGGTTCTGAAGGATTATTTTCAATGAAACAGCATCTTGATAAGTCTTCAGCGGAGTTCAGGAGACGATTGGCGCACTCTTCAGGAAGATAGATGGTACCATGCCGATGGCTACGATTTGCTATTTTGGTCTGTGTGCTTAGGTACCTCGAAACTTTACCTTACTGAGGACCGCGAATCGTCTCCTGATTTTGGTTTTATTTTCGACTATTTTTTATTTAAAAAATTTCACAAAATTGCTTATTTCTATCTTAAATATTTCATTAAATATAACATGTGACATGTTGTTAGAATCGTCATTAGACCGCGCATCGACTGAGATATCTGTTATTCCTGTAAGTCTATGTTCTGAAAAGATATTAGTGTGTAAACACTGAAAATTCGATTATTTTGATCAAAAAATATTTTGCAAGTTAAATTACTCGAAAACTACTGAAGCTATTTCAATGATCTATACAGATATCTGAAGCCGGTCTAATGACCTAGAACAATACAATAGTTTAAATATCGGCACTATGTTTTTCAGGGCGTGACGCGCCCTGAAAACCTAAAACAATAAAATCTATTAACAAAAGTACGGTTGCAACTTCTATAAACACAATTAAGTGGGTTCTGCAGTTAAACCACAGGTCTAATTTTTATGCCCAGGGCTAGGTCTTAATCTAGGGTACCTGGGCACACTATCAAAACTATAAAAAACAGCTATATAACCCACTCAATGGTAGTTTATAGGGTGGCGTTCACAGTTTCAACCTCTGTAAACTCAACTAAGTGGGTTTTGTAGGTAAACTACAAGTCTAATACTACGCCCAGACCTAGGTCTTAAGCTAGGGTACCTGGGCGCACCAACAAAAACTATAAAACGGCTATATAGCCCACTCAGTTGCTATTTATAGAGGTTGTACTTACAGTTTTCCTTAGGAAACTTCACTATTTCACTATCACAGAGTTTTAGAACACTTTAGCGTTTTAAATTAACTTTAAATTACACTTTAACGCGTTGAATTTACTTTAAATTCACTAAATAAAATGATAAAAACAAATGTCTTTGATTTCCTAACTTAGAAACACCGTTTGATTCGCGATTGCACTGTACGTGAACTATGACGGTCCCCCGCTACTTGCGCCTATGTGCACAGATAGGGTCTCGTCGCCTACTATGAATCTACGTTAAGTTAGAACAAAATAAAAAACCTATGTATCTATTGTTTGGTGACGCTTCGTCGCGAACATAATTAACTGTAGGTAATTAACGCTGTGCGACCTGAATTGCACTTTATTGTGCCACAGCAAGAGTCGTTACTTATTTAAATGATTTTGTGGAGTAAATCTTCTGTACTTCTTATATCTGTCGGCAGAGGCGGATGTGCAGTCTTGGCCGGCCTAGGCTCCAGGCCAGGTAGAGCATAGGTACCAGCCGCCCCGTTAGCCGCCCCGTTAGTAAGGGGCAGACACATCGTCGACCGTAGGTTCAATTGAGGTAAGGGACAAAATACGATTTTACAGGAGAGGCCGACAAAGTTTTTTTTCGGACTAAATCGCCTATAACTTTTTTTCTTATTAACCTTTTTCGGGTCTGATTTCACACATGATCTTGTATTTTAGTGCTCTATCTACACGTGTAACATTTATTTAAATAAATTAGCTATTTAAGAAAATAGATGTCCCTTACAACAACGTATTTTGTTAGTACTGACCAAGTATCTTGTAGTCTCGTCCCTTACATTAAATTTACCTCTGCGTTGGATTCCATTTATTTGGTAATTCGTTGATTGGGAAGACCCTTACCTTATTTCAAGTGGATTGGCGGCAATAATTACATCATTTCAAGTTCCTATATTGCATAGTTTTTCAGATACATTGTTATTATGGGGCTGATTCGAAATTTGGATCCAAAAATCATTAGGGTAAGGGACATTTTTCTTAAGCTAGAATTTTTTCATATACACCATTCGATAGAGCGAAAAATTCTGAACAAAACTGTATACTTAACTCATTTTGGGTATTTTGTCCCTTACCTCAATTGAACCTACGGTCGACGACATAATGAATTTACATTATCAAAATGGATTCAGTTTAGTTAACTTTAATATCTGCTAGTTAGTTACTAATTTTTTTTTCGCGATTTCAGGTTTGGTCCCATAGGGGTAAGGGTTTGGACACTTGACTAACAAAAATTTGCACTTGAAAGCTTAATATTGCAGAAACAGATCCCTAAATCGACAAACTGTTTTCACAAACCCGCAATATTTTTAAAAGACCTATCCAACAACACCCCACACCACGGGCACGGGGTAGACGAGAAAAAGAAAAACCGGCCAAGTGCGTGTCGGACCACGCACAATGAAGGGTTCCGTAGTTGAAAAGAATTTCCGTAGTTGAAAACAGGCCGTAGTTACACGAAATTGATCATAATTGAAATGATCTTTCATCTTGTCCATTAAAACTTTTAGAAATACAGTATTTTAACTGTAAAATGACGTCTATAAGATCACGTAAATCAATGAACAATTTTCGGACTTTTTCCTTTACTTGTGCTGCTCACAACCTTGCTCCTTGCCAAATTTCATGATTCTAGGACAACGGGAAGTACCCCATAGGTATTGATTTACTTGCGAGTATCAAAAAATGTCGCATAAATGGCCGTATTTTTTTATTGCCTTGACTTAGAAGCTTGATCTTTTTAGAACTCCAAGGGACCATAGATCTACGTGTTTCATATTAATTTCAACTTGATACCTCCACGCGTTTCTGAGAAAAAGAGTCTTGACAGACAGACAGACAGACGGACGGAACGAGCGAAACTATAAGGGTTCCTTGTTGACACCTCACACACTCCACACACCTCACACACACCACACACATCGCGCACTACACGCACTCGACACACCTCACACACACCCCACACACATCACACACACCCCACACACATCACATACTTCCTACACCCAACATACCTACATCAATTATTTATTTATCCATACTAATATTATAAATTCGAAAGTAACTCTGTCTGTCTGTCTGTCTGTCTGTCTGTCTGTCTGTCTGTCTGTCTGTTACCTTTTCACGCCTAAACCACTGAACGGATTTCGATAAAATTTGGCAAGGCTATAGATGGTATCCTGGGGACGGACATAGGCTACTTTTTTTTTCAAAAATAATCCTACAGGGGGTGATATAGGGGATGAAAGTTTGTATGGGAAACTCAGTATTTCTTAAGTTAGGGATGTGAAAATTAAAATTTATGCTTTTGATAAGAAATAAAGAAATATGCGATTCAGCGTTTTTGAAAAATCATCCCCTAAGGGGGTAAAATAGGGGTTGATTTTAAAATTTACAAAACTGCATGGATTTCAAAAAAATTTGGCAAGGCTTTATATAGCATCCCGGGGAAGGCCATAGGATACTATTTTTTTCAAAAATATTACTACAGGGGGTGATATAGGGGATGAAAGTTTGTAAGGGAAACCCAGTATTTCTTAAGTTAGTGATAACAAATTTATGCTATTGGTAGGAAATTAATAAATATGCGGATCAGCCTTTTTGAAAAATCATCCCCTAAGGGGGTAAAATAGGGGTTGATTTTAAAATTTACAAAACTGCACGGATTTCGATAAAATTTGGCAAGGCTTTATCCTGGGGAAAGACACAGGCTACTTTCAAAAACAATACTACAGGGGGTGATATAGGGGATGAAAGTTTGTAAGGGAACCCAGTATTTCTTAAGTTAGGGATAACAAATTTATGCTATTGGTAGGAAATTAAGAAATATGCGGTTCAGCATATTTGAAAAATCATCCCCTAAGGGGGTTAAATAGGGGTTGATTTTAAAATTTACAAAACTGCACGGATTTCGACAAAATTTGGCAAGGCTTTATATAGCATCCCGGGGAAGGCCAAAGGATACTATTTTTTTCAAAAATAATACTACAGGGGGTGATATAGGGGATGAAAGTTTGTAAGGGAAACCCAGTATTTCTTAAGTTAGTGATAACAAATTTATGCTATTGGTAGGAAATTAATAAATATGCGGATCAGCGTTTTTGAAAAATCATCCCCTAAGGGGGTAAAATCGGGGTTGATTTTAAAATTTACAAAACTGCACGGATTTCGACAAAATTTGGCAAGGCTTTATATAGCATACTGGGAAAGGACATAGGATACTTTCAAAAATAATACTACAGGGGGTGATATAGGGGATGAAAGTTTGTAAGGGAAACCCAGTATTTCTTAAGTTAGGGATAACAAATTTATGCTATTGGTAGAAAATTAAGAAATATGCGGTTCAGCATTTTTGAAAAATCATCGCCTAAGGGGGTTAAATAGGGGTTGATTTTAAAATTTACAAAACTGCACGGATTTCGATAAAATTTGGCAAGGCTTTATATAGAATCCTGAAGAGGGACATGGGATACTTTCAGTAACAATACTACAGGGGGTTATATAGGGGATGAAAGTTTGTAAGGGAAACCCAGTATTTCTTAAGTTAGGGATGTGAAAATTAAAATATATGCTTTTGATAGGAAATAAAGAACTATGCGGTTCACCGTTTTTGAAAAATCATCCCCTAAGGGTGTAAAATAGGGGTTGATTTTAAAATTTACAAAACAACACAGATTTCGACAAAATTTGGCAAGGCTTTATATAGCATACTGGGAAAGGACATAGGATACTTTCAAAAACAATACTACAGGGGGTGATATAGGGGATGAAAGTTTGTAAGGGAAACCCAGTATTTCTTAAGTTAGGGATAACAAATTTATGCTATTGGTAGGAAATTAAGAAATATGCGGTTCAGCATTTTTGAAAAATTACTCTAAGGGGGTTAAATAGGGGTTGATTTTAAAATTTACAAAACTGCACGGATTTCGATAATATTTGGCAAGGCTTTATAGCATCCTGATGGACACAGGCTACTTTTGGTCTTAAAAAATAATCCTACAGGGGGCGATATAGGGGATGAAATTTTGTATGGGAAACTCAGTATTTCTTAAGTTAGGGATGTGAAAATTAAAATGTATGCTTTTGATAAGCAATAAAGAAATATGCGGTTCAGCGTTTTTGAAAAATCATCCCCTAAGGTGGTAAAATAGGGGTTGATTTTAAAATTTACAAAACTGCAGGGATTTCGACAAAATTTAAAAAGGCTTTATCTAGCATCCTGGGAAAGGACATAGGGTACTATTTTTTAAAAAATAATACTACAGGGGGTGATATAGGGGATGAAAGTTTGTAAGGGAAACCCAGTATTTCTTAAGTTAGGGATAACAAATTTATGCTATTGGTAAGAAGTTAAAAAATATGCGGGTCAGCGTTTTTTAAAAATCATCCCCTAAGTGGGTAAAATAGGGGTTGATTTTAAAATTTACAAAACTGCACGGATTTCGATAAAATTTGGCAAGGTTATAGATAGCATCCTGGGAAAGGATATGGGCTACTTTTTGTCTTAAAACATAATCCTACAAGGGGTGATAAAAGGGATGAAAGTTTGTATGGGAAACCCAGCATTTCTTAAGTTAGGGATATGCCCTAAGTTTTCCACATGAACGTTCCCATGGGATATTTTCCGACATCTACGCGGGCGAAGCCGCGGGCAAAAGCTAGTTCTGTTATACTCAAGAGCGAGCGAGCGTGTTTGGTTATAAACATATATGTAAATGGCAATAAACACGGAACACGCGCTCGAGAAAAATATATTAGTTTAGTTAATAAAGAAAATAATTATGTAACATAAGTAACTACAAAAAAAAAATGATTTTTGTAAGTTGTACAAACAGCCAACGCTATGGAAGAGCGGAGTCTCTTAACACAGGCGTTATTATGCTTAAAAGGAGGCTCCAATCATATACTAATCTAAACTAGTTGGTACAGAAATAAACATTTTGTATTTTGTATTGTATTTCCTTGTTGACTACGGAACCCTAAAAACTTTTTTACAAAAAACAAAACCGACTTCCAAAAAAACACTACAAAGTGAAAAATAACTTTAATTTCGGAAGTCGGTGTCTTTGGATCTGTATTTTAGGTTTTTGCCCCCGACTTTCGAAATTAAAGTTATTTTTCACTTTGTAGTGTTTTTTTGGAAGTCGGTTTTGTTTTTTGTAAAAAAGTTTTTATTTTTCACTTTTTAGTGGGTCAGTTTGTAATTTATCTAAGTAACAATAACCCAATGTCAACTGCTCATCACGTTTTACAAAATATTGCTTTTCCCGATGCAGGGACGTTAATTGTTGAGGAGTTCTCCTAGTAAGAACCAGGAGAACTGGAGCTCATGGTGAAGTCACCATCACCATTATGCATTTTGACGAGCATAAACCATAAACCATATGTAATCGAATCGCAACCTGTGATATACTTAGATATAATTGAGTATTTCCGATGGCCATCTGTGGTCTTCATCGTCAGTTCCAGTTCACCAAATGGTACTTTCCGAGATCAAATGCACGAGTTACTATAAAAAATACCGAAATCGATATAAGTGTGCCCATAAAATTTGAGGGTTTCCCTCGATTTCCATGGGATCGCATCATCAGATCCTGACTTGATGATCATGGGACCATTTCGAACAAAAAAAGAAAAATCCAAATCGGTCCAGCCATTTTCGAGTAATCGGGGAACATACATAAAAAAAAAGAAAAAAAAAAAAAAAAGGTTCCGACGAATTGAGAACCTCCTCCTTTTTGAAGTCGGTTAAAAATGGGTTGTTCCATTTGTCAATTTGTTAGCAGACGTCATAACTTTAACTGTAACTTTAAGCGCCCACGCTTCGCTGGTTAAAGTTATTGTTAAATATCTGTCACTTCTGTCAGACACGTCAAATGTCATGTCCCTGCTCCGAACTTCATCTTTTACGTTTCACATGAAGGTGCGACAGCAGGTAGTCATTCTATGGTCATTTTAACTTTTACGGAAAGTATAACCTAGCCCATGGTGCAGGTGCAACTCACCCTTAATTTTTTTTCGCACACTTTCGCAATGCTTGCTTGCTTTGCTTTCGCCTTTTTTCGCAGATACACCATTACAGTACCTGCGCAGAAGATGAATTTTCAAAGCGCGGGAAATGCTATTGACCAATCGGCACGCTCCACGCACCGCGCTTCTTTTTCCTGTACCGCTATTGGTCGCAGCTGCCGCCATGTTAGCGCGCGCCGCTTGACAGCCGCCATACTTGCGAGTGAGACGGAACTAACAGCTGGCTGTAGTGTATTATGAACCTTATAGTAGTGATCTAAGGTTGATTGTAAGTTTTAAGCATTCTCGCTAATCTTAGTTGAGTACCATTGTACTTAATTTGTTTTATTTTCCTAGGCCACTATGAGACTATGAGCGAAATAAAACACAAACCATTCTCATCAATACGTTTTAATGGTAAAAGCAGTTAAAGCTACAAGCAATACAAGGATCTCTTGGCACCTGAATAACATTTTCAAGAGGGGGGGGGGGGAATGCGTAAACATAAAACAACAATACACCAAATAATATAAATGAAAAGTAGTAATTTTCTGTTTCTTTTCTGTTGATTGTATTTTTATCTCTACATTGTTTCTTATTTTGTAAATTTTGCGAATTTATAGTGTTCTCTTTTCTATATTATTTTATTTTTTATTATGTTTTGTTAAATTTTGCTGTAGAACGCCTTAGATTTATTTAAATCTGTTATGTTGTATAATTATATCTTAAAAATAAACAAAAACGGTAAACATTGGATTGCAGAATATTTAGTACTTACTTACCTATTTTCTTTATATATTAATTAAGTTATACAAAACGAGAAAGTACAAATCAAAGCGATTCCTTACACATTTCTCCTAAAGTACAGTATGTATGTATTAATGTACATATGAATTTATTATCATCATTAAAAGTATTACATAATGTACATAAATATCGTTGTAGTAATTTATTTTCGTTGTGTGGCTACAACCAAATTGTTTTAGAAAAAAAATAAAAAAATAAAAAGAAATGTGAAATTGTATTGAAAAAAAAATACAAACTGACGGCGAAAGTTCCGATATTGGGCATGCCCCAAAAGATCCTCGTAGGGTTGTAAATTAAAGCTACAGTTTCTAGAAGACCGGTGGCTGCCACTAACAGCCGCAGTGACAGCTGTCATGGAAATGATGGCAGCGGCAAAGATTTAAATCGTTAGATTCGCCATACCGCGTCAAAAGATAGTCACATTTCTGATTCGTTTTGACACCTCTGACACACAATGTCGCAGACCTCACTCTTCTCAGTATGGACACTTTTCTTGTGACTAAGTACGGTGAGGGCAAATCTAGCAATTTAAATCTTTGGGCAGCGGGATTTGATTTCCGCTTTTCCGCTTGCCGGTCTTCTAGGACACCGTAGCTTTGGTTTCCTAGAAAAGCGGTTCCGTCATATTATAACGGCCGTCATTAAATCACCAGTATTTGAGATTAAGTTATCAAAGCTGGAGGTAAAGCGTAACTTAGCGTTAGCAAAATATATTTTGAAGTGTTTCGTGGTAGATTAAATAATCCTTATGTAAGACTCGTTGAGGCTATTCGTTCCAAACACCCAGGCTACGCGGGCGCCGAGGGTACCGCTTTTCGACGTCCCGGTGGCTCGCATTATAGTCAAATTCACACCGCTTGCAAGAGCCATACGGTTAATAAACAGCGCCTCAATTTTTAATTTTTATACATTGGCGGAATTCGTAAGGGTGACTCTCGATTTGTTAATTAATAAATGTTCAGTTAATCACATTATCGCATTGGGTGTGGACCTCTGTTATGATAGGGTAAGATTGTATAAATAAATAAAACAAGCTCTGTATTTAGAAAGCCGTTGTATGGATCAGAATGTTGGGCCACAAAAGGCATGAAAGAAAAGCAAAATGCATGCAGCTGAGATGAGAATGCTAAGAGGGATGTGTGGTGTTACACGAATGGATACAATAAGAAATGAGTACATAAGAGGAAGCTTAAAAGTGGCACCGGTGATTGAAAAGTTGTGCGGAAATCGGTTGTCATAGTATGGGCATGTGATGCGGAGGAATGAGGAAAATATCGTGAGGAAAGTTTTGAGTATGAATGTCGATGGCTATAAGAGTAGGGGAAGACCAAAGAAACGATTGATGGGTTGTGTGAAAGATGACATGGCTAGAAAGGGGATGACTACCGAGATTACGACGATGGAAAAAAAGGACATGTTGCGCCGACCCCAAATAGATTGGGATAAGGGCCGGAGAATGATGATGATTTAGACAGCCGTTATTGTTTGACCGGCGGTTACCACTTTCTGAAGAAACCAGCTTTAGTCAACACGCAGACATCTGTCGGAGCAGCGCTTGAGACAATCAGGGTCGTTCCGACAGTGCGCACGACACGAGGCCTGACAGCGTGTTAGAGTGCGCACATTCGTAAGCGAAAGGCGCTCGTCGAACATCACGCTGTGAAAAGGACATTATTCGTTTTGGAATGTGTATTAATTAAGCAGTTTCCTAAAGTTAACAGCATGTTAAATTGCGCCTAGTACTGGCCCAGTGGTAACGGTCCCGACTTACGAGTTGTAGGCCATGGGTTCAAACCCAGACAGGCGCTTTACTTGCGTAAATAATTTCAACACCACTGCTCTTAAAACGGTGAAGGAAAACATCATGAGGAAACCGGCATGTCCTAGAACCAAAAATTCGAAGACCCGGGCCCGCGTGGTGATTACGGCCCACTCCCTCTCGAAGAAAGGAGGCCTGGGTCCCAGCAGTGGGAACCAGTGGTGGTTATAGGCTGATTATGTATGTTATGTAAATTGCGCCCTATAAGGGCCAGTTTGAACACCTCCATAAAATTAAGTTGGCACACAGCACTAATACAATGCTTCCAATCCCGTCGGATTCGCGTCTGTTTACCCAGAGCTTTCATCATCATCATTTCAGCCGAAAGACGTCCACTGCTGGACATAGGCCTCACCCAAGCACCGCCAATCCAACCGGTTCTGTGGTCTTCACACGGTCATTGGTCTACCTTGTGAGACGCCTTCCGATATGCTATTGCCACTTTAGACCCTTTCGGCTTCATCAGCCATAATGTTCTGCAAGCATGTGCCTGCCTACTGCCACTTAAGTTTAGCGGTTCTTCGGGCTATGTCGGTCACCTTGGTTTTCCTGCGGATCTCTTGGCAGAGTTTTAATATTCGGTTATCTGTCTATAAACGGCACAGAGGTGCAGGTGCCCACTGCCACTAAGTTTGGCAGTTCTTCGGGCTATGTCGGTCACCTTGGTTCTCCTGCAGATCTCTTGGCAAAGTTTTAATATCCTATTACCTGTCTATAAACGGCACAGAGGTGCAGGTAGCAGCGTCACAATGCAGCACAGGTGGCGCCACTGCCGCCATTAACGAGCTGTCTTCACCAACGACGTACGGAATATGGTCGATGTACACGCCGTCGAATAAGCACATACGCTTCATGTATTCTTCGGAGTGGGTGAACATCGTTGGGGGCGTTCCTGAAAGAGGACTAGTTGAAAAATAATAGAAGGAAATAACGGTACTTAAAAAAAATGGCCGAGTGCGTGTCGGACCACACACAATTAAGGGTTCTGTAGTTGAAAAGCATTTATCCAAATAAGAAAACTTAACCTTAAAAAAATATTTATGTGATAAAATGACTTTTTCCTTTACTTGTGCTGAGACACCTTGCTTCTTGCCAAATTTTATGATTCTAGATCAACGGAAAGTACCCTGTTTTGATTTACATATTGGGTAGGCCTCGAAAGATTTATTTTAAGTTATAATAAAACTAAATAGGTACCGAATTAAATTGGATGTATCAAAATCAGTAACTAAAACTGAAGTTGATGGTAAAGCTGTAGTGGCAAAAAATAGGAAACAAATACCTATAATCCTTCTCATTGAAATAGCACTCCTTGTATTTAAAATTTGATTAATTTTTTTTTCTCCATGATAGCCAAGAGGTGAATCCCGAATTTGGAAGTTTTAAGTGCCCAAAAGGCTGGCAGCATTGCCACGTTGTATGGCAATGCTGATTCTTTGGCCAAAAAACAGGCCAGCCCTCTGGTCACGTGTGGAGTCGACCAATCGCTTAGCAATGTCTTGAAAAACCAAGTGGGCACTCGGACCCCATGGCCCTAGTGTTTCAACTCCAAACGGCTCCAAAATATAACTCCCCAAAAATATTTGAATACTTTCGCCGTTTGAGGTTTTTCGCACCTGCAGATTCGCACCAGCACAGCCCACTGTGTTAGGAAAGTGGGATGACGCAAGGGTATCGACACACGTTGCATCCCTTACCAAAGGCCGACCGAACTTCCAAGGCATTATGGTTTTAGAGGCATGAGGAACAGGGTGTAAAGTTCACTCATCCTCCATAGAAAAGGGAGGATCCTCCGACCAGACGGGTGTCGTGTCTGGTGGGCTACTGCCCGACGGTTGATGTCGGGACGTTGTATATATGCTAGTCGCGTGGTAAACTCTAATTGCGCGATGCAGGATTGCGTGACGTCATGTCATTGATGCGTAGTTCGTATGAGGCGATGTAGATGCCGCCACATGGTCATTCCGTCAGGTCTTTTCGTCGCGTGCCAAGCCGTTGAGTTCTAAAACAGCTGGCACCCTGGCACCTGGCAAAACAGGTGACAAGATGAGGAAATCAATTAAATTCTTTCAACTTACCAACTGTATAATACCTAGTATTACACATATGCTCCTGTATTAGATCCGATCGGTTCTGGAACCATCCGATAAGCCACTGCAGGTCTTCAAACTTGGTGATCTCATCGTTGATTACTTTCCGTGTTAAACGAAGGTATTCAACATCGGCTTCTATAACTGATTCGTCCTTATCTTCACCGTAACTACAACATTAAAGCCCTCAGTCAAATTGAGGTTAACTCTTATCACTACCAAGCTAAAGAAAAATTTTGCACAGAAGCCGTGTTTAGGCGCCCGTTCCGCGCCGCTGCGCTCCGCCATTTTGCCACCGCCATTTTGTTCCGGGGCGTGGGGCGTGTCAGAGGTATGTCAAGATGATCGTTTGGTCCCGTGAGTGGTTAATCCTGCGTGATGTGATGAGGATTTTTTTTAATAAAAACACTAGCTGCGCCCTCGGTTTTACCCGCGTAGACCGGGATAAAAAGTAGTATATGTGTTAAACCAGGGTCTAGGCTATCTACGCACCAACTTTCATCTAAACCGGACTAGCCGTTTGAGCGTGAAGAAGTAACAAACATACACAGACACACACACACACCCTCACTCACAAACATTCGCCTTTATAATATTATTGTTCGCGACGAAGCGTCACCAAACAATAGATACATAGGTTTTTTATTTTGTTCTAACTTAACGTAGATTCATAGTAGGCGACGAGACCCTATCTGTGCACATAGGCGCAAGTAGCGGGGGACCGTCATAGTTCACGTACAGTGTAATCGCGAATCAAACGGTGTTTCTAAGTTAGGAAATCAAAGACTTTTGTTTTTATCATTTTATTTAGTGAATTTAAAGTAAATTCAACGCGTTAAAGTGTAATTTAAAGTTAATTCAAAACGCTAAAGTGTTCTAAAACTCTGTGATAGTGAAATAGTGAAGTTTCCTAAGGAAAACTGTAAGTACAACCTCTATAAATAGCAACTGAGTGGGCTATATAGCCGTTTTATAGTTTTTGTTGGTGCGCCCAGGTACCCTAGCTTAAGACCTAGGTCTGGGCGTAGTATTAGACTTGTAGTTTACCTACAAAACCCACTTAATTGTGTTTATAGAAGTTGCAACCGTACTTTTGTTAATAGATTTTATTGTTTTAGGTTTTCAGGGCGCGTCACGCCCTGAAAAACATAGTGCCGATATTTAAACTATTGTATTGTTCTAGGTCATTAGACCGGCTTCAGATATCTGTATAGACCATTGAAATAGCTTCAGTAGTTTTCGAGTAATTTAACTTGCAAAATATTTTTTGATCAAAATAATCGAATTTTCAGTATTTACACACTAATATCTTTTCAGAACATAGACTTACAGGAATAACAGATATCTCAATCGATGCGCGGTCTAATGACGATTCTAACAACATGTCACATGTTATATTTAATGAAATATTTAAGATAGAAATAAGCAATTTTGTGAAATTTTTTAAATAAAAAATAGTCGAAAATAAAACCAAAATCAGGAGACGATTCGCGGTCCTCAGTAAGGTAAAGTTTTGAGGTACCTAAGCACACAAGAAAAAATAGCAAATCGTAGCCATCGGCATGGTACCATCTATCTTCCTGAAGAGTGCGCCAATCGTCTCCTGAACTCCGCTGAAGACTTATCAAGATGCTGTTTCATTGAAAATAATCCTTCAGAACCTCACACGAACATAGCTGCTGGTCATCGGTTGCAGACAATCCGAGCCTATAGAAACCGGACGTCAGCGCCGCTTGGACTGGGAGGCCTAACCTCACACATAGGCATTCACCTGGATAGGCTTACACACTCCCTTCACTTCACCGTGTCCAACGATCACGCCCGTCCGGCACATTTGCTGGTCCTTGCGAGCCGGATGTTTGCGGCCGGGACGGTTCCTGTGGGATCCCTGAAGAATAAGAAGATTGAAGATTTATTTTGAAAAATTATTATAGAAGACTGAAGCCTTGTTCCTGTAACCTTTTTTCTGAAGATTTATTATAGAAGACTGAAGAAACGTTCCTGAAGCCTTATTCCTGAAGATTTATCAACAGAAGATTTATCATAGAAGAACTGTTCCTGTAACTTTTCCCTGAAGATTTATTTCTGAAGATTCATTATAGAAGAACCATTCATAGAAGCCTTATCTCTGAAGATTTATCATAGAAGATTTATCACAGAAGATTTGTCATAGAAGAATTGTTCCTGAATCTTTTTCCCTGAAGATTTATCTCTGAAGATTTATTATAGAAGACTGAAGAAACGTTCCTGAAGCCTTATTCCTGAAGATTTATCAACAGAAGATTTATCATAGAAGAACTGTTCCTGAAGCTTTTTCCCTGAAGATTTATTTCTGAAGATTCATTATAGAAGAAACATTCCTGAAGCCTTATCTCTGAAGATTTATCATAGAAGATTTATCACAGAAGATTTGTCATAGAAGAATTGTTCCTGAAGCTTTTTCCCTGAAGATTTATTTCTGAAGATTCATTATAGAAGAAACATTCCTGAAGCCTTATCTCTGAAGATTTGTCACAGAAGAATTGTTCCTGAAGCCTTTTCCCTGAAGATTTATTTCTGAAGATTCATTATAGAAGAAACATTCCTGAAGCCTTATCTCTGAAGATTTATCATAGAAGATTTATCACAGAAGATTTGTCATAGAAGAATTGTTCCTGAAGCTTTTTCCCTGAAGATTTATTTCTGAAGATTCACTATTCCTGAAGCCTTATCTCTGAAGATTTATCACAGAAGATTTGTCATAGAAGAATTGTTCCTGAATCTTTTTCCCTGAAGATTTATCTCTGAAGATTTATTATAGAAGACTGAAGAAACGTTCCTGAAGCCTTATTCCTGAAGATTTATCAACAGAAGATTTATCATAGAAGAACTGTTCCTGTAACCTTTTCCCTGAAGATTTATTTCTGAAGATTCATTATAGAAGAACCATTCCTGAAGCCTTATCTCTGAAGATTTATCATAGAAGATTTATCACAGAAGATTTGTCATAGAAGAATTGTTCCTGAAGCTTTTCCCTGAAGATTTATTTCTGAAGATTCACTATTCCTGAAGCCTTATCTCTGAAGATTTATCATAGAAGATTTATCACAGAAGATTTGTCATAGAAGAATTGTTCCTGAAGCTTTTTCCCTGAAGATTTATTTCTGAAGATTCACTATTCCTGAAGCCTTATCTCTGAAGATTTGTCACAGAAGAATTGTTCCTGAAGCCTTTTCCCTGAAGATTTATTTCTGAAGATTCATTATAGAAGAACCATTTCTGAAGCCTTATCTCTGAAGATTTATCATAGAAGATTTATCACAGAAGATTTGTCATAGAAGAATTGTTCCTGAAGCTTTTCCCTGAAGATTTATTTCTGAAGATTCACTATTGAAGAACAATTACTGAAGCCTCAACTCTGAAAATTTATTCTTGAAGAATTATTATAGAAAATTGAAGATAGAAAATAATTCTGAAGTTGAAAACTCGTTTCGGAGATTGAAGACTAACATAGAAGATGACACTAACAAGATCACAAAGCAGAGACCGTAGTGCTCCAGGCATTCGTCACGAGCGACCACCACGATCGCCGTCCACCGTTGAAGGAACAGTACAGAACCCTGCCCCGAAGAAAGACCTACCTGTACGAGCTCGATCTGAGGGACAACCGTGCACTTCAAAACAAGGAACTCAGTCAGAAGAAACTTCAGACGATTCAATGAAGTCTGTAGACCAGACGATACAGCCAATAGAAAAGGAAACCGAAGAAAACCATAGCCGAACCATGCCGATGACTACCCGGGGTGACGCCCGTAACGAACATAACAAGCCGCCGTCGACTACAAATAGAACGACGCGGTCCCATAGAAAAATTTCAAGAGCACGTGAAGACTTATTGAAGATTAAGTTGGAACTTGCTCAAATAGCACTTCAAAGAGCCGAGGAAGAAGACTCCGACGGCGAATATATGGATAATAGAACCTCAAACAATGAGTACGTGCGTTCCTGGCTAGAAGAGGCACCAGAACCAGAGCCGCCGAAAGGGGCCAACTCCACTAAGGGGGACAATAGAAATAGAAGCCGTGTGCAACGTCCCCCCCCTGTGGATGCCGATGTTATAGTGGGCCTCCAGACGCAAGTAACTCTGCCGAATCCTATAGAAAAAGAAGTGAACAACATAGCACCTTCGAAAGAAGAGAACACCGGGGGAGATTTCCGTCCTTTCATAACGGAGTTAACGTCCGCTATAGCATCGTTAGCCGACAGGAAAACAGAACAGTGGACACAGCAGCCCTCGGCGTCAAAGGCCATCATGACCTTACCGAGCTTCAATGGAGCTCATACAGAATGGCTTTCATACCGTGCCATCTATGAAACCACAAGAAAATACTTCAATGATGTTGAAAACACAGCAAGACTTCGAAGAAGCCTGCACGGACGTGCGCTAGAGACAGTGAGCTCGGAACTCATCGGAAATGCAAGACCAGATGACATCATGAGAGAACTCGAGCTGCAATTCGGCCGCCCAGACTCAATAGCTCAAGCCGAAACAGATAGACTACGTGGGTTGCCGCGCTGCAGCGAATCTCCAAAAGACATCTGCAATTTCGCAAGCCGAGTTAGAAGCGGCATAGTCACTCTGCGCGCACTGAAGAAAGAACATTATCTTATCAATGCCGAGCTGATGCGAACACTTACCGAGAAGCTGCCGAACTCGCTGCGTGTACAGTGGTACCGAACATATACCGAAAAGTACCAGTCGCTACCAGACCTCTCACTCTTTAGCGACTTTATCACTGAACAAGCTCGATTCTGCAGCGCCTTCGCTCCACCGGAGAACATCAGCTCTGAAGCAACAGCATCCAAGCGTGTCGTGCAGAGAACTCACGCTGCTACAGACAAGTCAACATCAAATAGCAAATGTCACGTCTGCGATAAGGAGGGTCACAGCACTACTGACTGCAAGAAATTTAAAGAAGGATCCAGTGACAAGAGATGGGAACTCGCCAAGAAACTCAATCTCTGTTTCCGTTGCCTGCGAAGCCGTCGCAATGGTCACACATGCAAAGCGAAGAAGTGTGACGCCAAGGGGTGTACAGCCACGCACCATCGGCTTCTTCACTACAACAAGAAGTCTAAAGCAACGGAAGTTGAGAAGCCCGATGTTCCAGTAGAGAAGAAGGAAGCTCAAGAAACGGTGGCCAGCTCACGAACAGCTGCGAGTCATGCCTACCTCAAGATAGTCCCGGTTCGAGTCATTGGACCGGCGGGAGAAGCTTCCACATTCGCTCTTCTCGACGATGGATCCACCGTTTCTTTGATCGACGAAGAAATCTCAAACCAAATTGGAGCAGAGGGCCATATCGACCCGTTGAAGATAGGTGCGATCGGAAACACCACGATCGACACTCCTTGCTCCCGAAGAATAACCGTCACTCTTGCAAGCCAGCTGAAAGATAGGGTGCCATTCAGAGCGCGCACCATACCGAAGCTCAACCTCGCACCGCAAACAGTCAGCGAAGAAGACGTCGCACAGTGCAAACATCTCCATGACCTGAGGCAACAGCTGATTTACGACACAGGCGCACCGAAGATACTCATCGGTCAAGACAACTGGCACCTACTACTGGCCAGTGAAATTCGTAGAGGACCGAAGCACCAGCCTGTTGCGTCGCTAACCACACTGGGCTGGACACTTCACGGTGCGCACACAAGAATCCTGGGTCAGCAGGTGCACTACGTCAACCGATTGGTGGACAGCGACGAAGATCTGAATGAACAGCTTCGTGAATTCTTCGCTATAGAATCACTGGTTATTAATCCTAGAAGACCAGACTCCGATCCCGAGAAGAAAGCAGAAGACATATTGACTCGTCACACTCAACAGTTAGAAGATGGCCACATAGAAACGGCTATGCTGTGGAAAAATGAAAACACAGAAATGCCAGATAGTTACGGGACAGCACTCAAAAGGCTCGTCTCAATAGAGAAGAAACTCGATAGCAAACCGGCTCTTCGAGATAGATATACAGAACAGATGGAAGCACTTATCCAGAAAGGTTACGCGGAGAAGGCGCCCAAGACGAGCACACCGGGTAGAACTTGGTACCTACCTCATTTCGACGTGTTCAATCCAATGAAGCCTGAAAAACTCCGTATAGTACATGACGCCGCTGCCAAATCAGGAGGTCTATCGCTCAACGCATTCCTCCTAACTGGACCGGACTTGCTGCAGTCGCTGCCCGGCGTCATGATGAGGTTCCGACGTCACCGAATAGCCATTTCCGGTGACATAGCAGAGATGTTCATGCAAGTGAAGGTGCGGCCGCAAGACAGAAACGCCCTCCGATATCTGTGGAGAGGCGACAGAAAAAACGGAGCGCCCGATCAGTACCGCATGACGTCGAAAATATTCGGCACGGCAAGCTTGCCGTGCACGGCCACACAGATCCGATCTGAAGTCGTCAGCATCGGAAATATAGATGACGCCGAGAAGGTACTCGGCTGGATTTGGAGACCGGGGGAAGATGTGTTGGGCCTCAATCTGACACTCGCCCGTCTTCCAAAAGGCGTCATAGAACAGGAGATGCCAACCAAGAAGGGAGGCGCCTGGGAGCGCCTAGTTCGATGCGTGAAGTCGGCGCTATACACTGTGCTCATAGAAAAGCACCCACATGAAGAGGTGCTGTCCACATTGCTATGTGAGGCAGAGTACACAGTAAACAGCCGACCGCTGACACACGTTTCCGTGGACAGCGAAGACGACGAGTCGATCACACCGAACCATTTTTTACTCGGTGGGTCGGCGCGACTCCCATCACCTGGTGTGTTCTCCGAGCAAGATATAGACGGCAAGAGACTATGGCGGCGAACACAAATACTCGCCGACATGTTCTGGCGTCGCTGGGTCCGAGAGTACCTGCCGGAGCTTCAAAACCGGCGGGAGCCGCATAGCCGCGGGCCCGGACTACAGGTGGGCGATCCCGTGCTCATCGCAGACGGCCAGCTGCCTCGCAACACGTGGCCGCGAGGCCGCATAATCGCCGTATTCCCCGGAGCCGACGGAGAAGTCCGGACCGCTGAGGTGCGCACTGCCGGCGGCACCTTGAAGCGTCCGGTGAAGAAACTCGTCCCATTACCGAAGTAATAGCAGAGCGTCGCGGCGACGAGCGTCGCGGCGACGAGCGTCGCGGCGGCGAGCGTCGAGACTACGAGCGTCGCGGCGGCGAGCGTCGCAGTATAGCTACGAGCGTCGCGCCTACAGACGTCGCTCACCGGAGAGAATGCAGCGCCGCGCCGACATCGCTACGAGTCATCACTGCACTGCACGGCGGGAGAAATGTTCGCGACGAAGCGTCACCAAACAATAGATACATAGGTTTTTTATTTTGTTCTAACTTAACGTAGATTCATAGTAGGCGACGAGACCCTATCTGTGCACATAGGCGCAAGTAGCGGGGGACCGTCATAGTTCACGTACAGTGTAATCGCGAATCAAACGGTGTTTCTAAGTTAGGAAATCAAAGACTTTTGTTTTTATCATTTTATTTAGTGAATTTAAAGTAAATTCAACGCGTTAAAGTGTAATTTAAAGTTAATTCAAAACGCTAAAGTGTTCTAAAACTCTGTGATAGTGAAATAGTGAAGTTTCCTAAGGAAAACTGTAAGTACAACCTCTATAAATAGCAACTGAGTGGGCTATATAGCCGTTTTATAGTTTTTGTTGGTGCGCCCAGGTACCCTAGCTTAAGACCTAGGTCTGGGCGTAGTATTAGACTTGTAGTTTACCTACAAAACCCACTTAATTGTGTTTATAGAAGTTGCAACCGTACTTTTGTTAATAGATTTTATTGTTTTAGGTTTTCAGGGCGCGTCACGCCCTGAAAAACATAGTGCCGATATTTAAACTATTGTATTGTTCTAGGTCATTAGACCGGCTTCAGATATCTGTATAGACCATTGAAATAGCTTCAGTAGTTTTCGAGTAATTTAACTTGCAAAATATTTTTTGATCAAAATAATCGAATTTTCAGTATTTACACACTAATATCTTTTCAGAACATAGACTTACAGGAATAACAGATATCTCAATCGATGCGCGGTCTAATGACGATTCTAACAACATGTCACATGTTATATTTAATGAAATATTTAAGATAGAAATAAGCAATTTTGTGAAATTTTTTAAATAAAAAATAGTCGAAAATAAAACCAAAATCAGGAGACGATTCGCGGTCCTCAGTAAGGTAAAGTTTTGAGGTACCTAAGCACACAAGAAAAAATAGCAAATCGTAGCCATCGGCATGGTACCATCTATCTTCCTGAAGAGTGCGCCAATCGTCTCCTGAACTCCGCTGAAGACTTATCAAGATGCTGTTTCATTGAAAATAATCCTTCAGAACCTCACACGAACATAGCTGCTGGTCATCGGTTGCAGACAATCCGAGCCTATAGAAACCGGACGTCAGCGCCGCTTGGACTGGGAGGCCTAACCTCACACATAGGCATTCACCTGGATAGGCTTACACACTCCCTTCACTTCACCGTGTCCAACGATCACGCCCGTCCGGCACAATTATAGTGTGCTAGCACAGCATCACGCTATTCACGCTTGTAATCCTCGAAGGGTTAGGCAGAGGTGTATCTACAGGGTGGCCCGTTGATTGACGTCCAAATAAAAAAAATAGGTTCCTCGTATCGTGGACTATCCGAATCACACCCATGTATGTTCCGCGATTTCTCATAGTTTTCGAGTTATGACTTTTTTCTGAATTTTTGTGATTTTTCAGCCTGACCAACTTAAAAAATTTCTTAAAAAAAAAAAAATTAAAGACTTAAAGACCGATAATAAGATAAGATTATAATTAAAGACTTTTTCGAGTTTTTTTTTTAGAACTGAATCTTCATGAGTTGTACTTTTATCCGAATTGGGAATGTTCTAAATTCGGACGGACAGAGTTCGGATCTAGTGCGCAACCCTTCATACAAATAGTACTGTGGCTACTTTGGACCGACATTTCTCGGATTCGGATCGGACGTAGTGCGAAACCGCTCTTAAGGTATCAACTCGGAAAGGGATCGTCACCGTATCGCCTTTCGCCGCGCCGTCAAACAGGCGTCAACTTAACGTAAGCACGTAACCAAAGCTGACCAGCAGCTCCGATACGTCGACTCGGCTACAGCTAGGCGACTCCGCGCTTACGTCAAAAACAGATATTGAAAATTTTAAAAATTAAGAGTACAAAAGTTCATGACCAATTATACGAACTAGAAAAAATAGGTGGAACAGGTTTCAACAACAAAAAATGTAGGTACACTGTGAGAATAGTGTGCTGCAGCCAGGCCGCGGGAGGGGTGAGGGGCAAGGGTGTACAGTAGTACTCAACTAATAAGGCGCGTCGTGAATCTTCTTTCGCACAGAAAAGAAAGTATGGCCCCGAAGATTAACGAGAATACTTAAAACTTACAGACAACCTTAGATCACTACTATAAAGTTCATAATACACTGCAGCTGTTAATTCCGTCTCACTCGCAAATATGGCGGCTGTCAAGCGGCGCGCGCTAACATGGCGGCAGCTGCCGACCAATAGGTGTACAGGAAAAAGCGTGGAACGTGCCGATTGGTCAATAGCATTTCCCGCGCTTTGAAAATTCATCTTCTGCGCAGGTACATCGATAAGCCATATTACTTGGGTACTACTGTATAAAGAGACGCAAGCGAGGCGACGGAGAGCCGTAAGCGTGGGGACGACGAGCCGTAAGCGCGGGGACCGCTAGTTGACCACGCGCCACACCGCGGTTCGTGAGCTTGTCGAGCTTGTCCCCAGGCGAATCGTTTACGTTACGATTCCGATTAGTGTGCTTTTCAGTAGGGAGTTTCATACAAAGAATAACTAAACGGCTCGAGTGAATACGGTTACGTTCAGTTTCCGAGTTGATATGTGTGCTATGAGCTTTAGGGTGCAGAACCTCACGCTCAGGAGTCTTTTGCAACGACTAACTACGAGGCAGTCAATTTACAATTTCCTTTCTGTAATATTCTACCTACTTTCGGTACTGCATCTTGAGGACAGCTTCAGACATATGGATCCTGAAGATGACTCCAGGTCTTAAATGTGCTTGATACAGGTCCTTAGGCATCTCGACATATCCTGACTCCCAACCCTGGAAGTAACGCATTTTGTTAGCAAACAAGCCCGACCCGAATGTCTGACAACCAATCTTACCAAGGGGTGTCGTATTACGCAGTTACTGGGTTGAGGAGGTCAGATAGGCAGTCGCTCCATGTAAAATACTGGTATTCAGCTGCATCCGGTTGGACTGAAAGCCGACCCCAAGATAGTTGGGAAAAGGCTAAGAAGATGATGATGAAAAGATATACTTTACCTTCTGACCGGGATCATAGACATCAAAATTAGGATCTCTTGTCGCGGACCTGTCCCTGATTCGTTTGTCTTTACCTCTTCGTGCTATCGGAACCTCTGTGGTGGTTCCATTTTTCCACTGCAAATCGTAAAATAAAAATGAATGGAATGTGTCAAATAGTTATTATTTCGTTTATTAATCTTTTTCCATATAAAATAATTTTCTAAATATTTCTTAAAAAATATATAAAAAACATTTAAAAATATAAAAAATAGTGGTCCGCCGGTGTCGGGAGCAGGGTCCAAGCTACCGGTGGTTAGGGCTGGATAGGAACCTCCTCCCAATATGAGCCGTATCAAGGAGTACTGCCTTCTGAATCTGGCCCTTGATCCAACCACCTAACTAGAGCCTCGAGAGATGGTCGAGGCTTTCGGCTGTCAGGCCGTTGGCCGTTACTATAATCGGCACAATGACAGCCGAGCTCACATTCCACATGTCAACAACCTCGTGAGCTAAGTCGAGATATTTTATTTGTTTCCCTTTCTCAGCTTTCACGAGGTTTTGTCATGTGGAATGGTAACATCGACAATCACTGCGCGGCGCGCTAATCGATCTATCACCACTATATCAGGCTTTTTGGCTACAATAGTCCTGTCAGTTAATGATAGACCGATCCCAGTACAACGTGACATGGTCATTTTCGAGAACTGGGTCGGGCACATACTTGCAATACGGTACCTCAGAGTACACAAGGTTATATTTCAAAGCAAGTTGCTGGTGAATAATCCTGGCCACTTGGTTATGTCTGCGCAAGTACTCGCCGTTAGCCAGACGAGAACAACTAGAGATAATATGTCTGATGGATTCACCCGGACGGTGCATCGGTGGCATGTCCGGCACACGTCAACCGTACCGTCCATAGATAATACACTATATGTATAGGGTGACTGGTAATTAGTGACCGATACATAAACACATGCTTGTACTCATGCTAACAAACAACTTTTACCATGGGACCATACCTGAAATCGCGAAAAAATAATCAGCTGTTCTCTACATAAATTGTCAAAATGTGTCGTGTAGCAGCTGGTTTATTTTTAAACACATGATTATACTCATGATAACAAACAACTTTCCTAAAGAAATATATATATTATATATTTTTTTAAATTTACTAAGCGCATGACAATCATTCCAATAAGATATATATTGAGTAGGTACCTAACGAGAATACGCGAGACGCGCTTTATCAGCTGTTAGTCGCTTGATCCCGTTATTCTGTCTCATGCTACAGGAAGGTACCGGGTAACAGTACATAAGGCAGAGACAATTTTGAGGAAAGCTATAATTAACAACACGTTACAACCAATAGGAGCGGAGCATCAATGAGAAATGTTGCAAAAGCGGGATAATTTACTTATTTATTTATTTATTTTAGCGGGATAAACTGTTACAGTTACGCAACAATCACGTATGACGGAATTTTTCCTCTTAAAAGGTTCTAAAAAAAGTGTGGGTATATAAGGTTGGCTCACTATAACTTTTTTAATGGTAATTAAATCTATTTTAGTTTGTTTTAACGCGCTAATCTCTGGTGTCAGTCGGATTTGAAAAATTCTTATTGCAGTTGATAGCCCAGTTCTTGAGGAAGGCTACAGGCTATATAACATCACGCTAGGACCATTAGGGGCTGAGAAAAAAGAAAAAATGTCAGAAAGAATATTAAGCGAAAACGAAGTAATAGCTCGGCAGGCGATACGATACGACGGGGTGGGTCGAGGGAAAGCATAATAGAAAACAAATGCATTCCTTACGTCATCTTCAGGTTTGCTGGTGGTAGATCGTTGCCGATTACGTCGTTTGCCGCCGCGTCCCCGACGTCTCTGCAATTAAGACGTAGATATATCGCAGGCAATTTGTATGATTCCGCGTTTTACAAACGGCGTCGTCCGTTTAAAAACGCTCGCTGTTTTAAAATATGCCGAAGGCAAAATGTAAATTAGGTACCTAGTCAATTTATAATATGCCACATCATTTTATATACAATTCAATCTCCGTTTACAAAATGCCGCGGCAAATTGAAATATTTAGTAATTTTTCTTACCACGCGTGGCGCTGCTAATCAAAACAAGAAAAATGGCGTCGAGTAGTGGTTTTGTGACACAGAAAAACATTGAAAACAGTGCAAATTCTACGTGTTCAAAGGACTTTTCACAAAAAAAGTATTGTTTGAAAGACATTTATTATAGGGAATTAAGTAAAAAAGCCGTGGACAAATGATAAAGTTTTTGAGGTTATCCGGCACGTAAAAAACGCTAAGGTGTCCATGGAATCTGGTGGTCGGAGGAACAACGTTATTATTCAATTGTGAAAATTTGACAGATTGGGTTAGCTTGATGCTGGCCTCTGTACACCTACCTATCCGGGCTCCACTGTACTATCACACCCGCGCGTCCGAAACTTCACATTGGTGAATCATTTGGGTTAGGTTAGAATAGTGACCATTACCTCTATTGCTGGTGAATCATTTGGGTTAGGTTAGGTTAGGTTAGGTTAGAACAGTGACCTTTAACGCGCGACGGCGAGCGAGCGAAGCGAGCGGTGCCGCGGCAGCGGCCGCCGAGCGCCATATCCCCTCCATATTAAAACCAAATAAAACTTGCATTATTGTTACGTACGTCATCAGTTTAAATTAGATTAGTGTTGTTTTTGTTACTTAATTAATTTAATTACTTTAGGAGTGCCGGTATTTTAAGTTAGTCCTATTTGAATAGGTACCTACCTGATTTCTGAAATAAAGTCTGATTTGTCCAACCCGTGTTTTATGATGGTCACCCCACTATAACAATCAATGTCGAAATTTTAACAATTGAACAATTCGCCAATTTGCCTTCGGCATATTTTAAAACAGCGAGCGTTTTTAAACGGACGACGCCGTTTGTAAAATGCGGAATCATACAAATTGCCTGCGACAGATATATGCCAATGGCCTTCAGTGGTTAGCTTGCGTGTTCTGTGTGGTGGGTATTTGAGATCGTAAAACTGACAATTCATAATTTATCTTCGTACAATTCATAGCACGCAATTCATCTGTTTGACAGTTTTGTATGGAGATTCGGAAAATGGCCCACAAATTATCAATTGCTTTATTGAAGTTTAATGTCAAATAGCACAGTTTTTTCGGTCGGCTGGGGCACGATCAGTACCCGCAGTCGTCCTGGGACAATCTCCCAACGTTGTTGACGTATGTTCCTTGCTTCTTGCTGGCGACACACGTCACCACGCACCCCTGAATGCGTATGGGTACGACAACCCAACTAGGACCTCGGGAGACTGGAGCGATGAAATGAAACGCAGAATTCTTGACTTGACTTGTCCTCAGATTTCGGCTCCTATTCTGAGTTGTTGCCTCTTCGGTGGCTGTGGTCGGACTGACGACTGTTTGAAAACTAGCCCGGCTTATATACCGCGTTTTCTTACCCTAGCGAGGTCCGCGATTTTTGAGCCCATTTTACAGTTAATTTTCCCTAAGCCGAAATCTTTGGAGCCTTTATTTTAATTAATTCTTAACATTTACCTTTTACAATTTTATCTTAAAACCTTGCTTATTTAGTCCTTAATTATTTACAATAATAATATTAGACCTATCTATCAATAATAAAAAAATCCTAGAACAAAAACATACAAAAAATGCAAGTTGGTGAATTCTCATTATACAAATTCCCTTATATCTTCTAAACTAGTTGACCGATTTACATGAACTAAAAAGAAAAACTAGTTTTATAACTAAATCTAACTTTTAAAATGAAAATTATCAAAATATATACATAAACAAAAAAGTATGTTTTCAAGTTACGTAATTATACTCTAGTACTAAACTTTATCACAAAATTCTCTTGCAATTTTAACTTTAATCAGTCTTATTAGATTAGAATATGTAATTATCATTAATTCCAAGTAGTTTAAACTAATTTATAATAAGAAAAAGACAATAAACAAATTTCTTTAAAATCTAACTAGATTCTAGTTTGACTCATAACTGTACCGAACTAGTGGCGGGGGCGGTACCCCCGCTACTTGCGCTTACGTGCACCAGATAGGGTCTCGTCGCCGACATTCTCCCCCTCGTGCGTCGCACCATCCTCTTGACTCGGCGATACTCCCGGCACCAACACCACCACTCTCGAACTGGGTCTTCTCAGCACTCCCCCTCGTGTCTCGACGTCGACGATCCTGGTCCGCCCATCTGGTCCTGGATACACCCGCTGGATTCTGCCGCGTGGCCAGGTGCATCTTGGTAGGCTGTGGTCGACGATCAGCACGATGTCTCCAACTTGCAGGTCGGTGGAGCTGCTTCTGCCCGTCGTTTTTCTTGGCAGGAGGGTGGGCAGGTATTCTCGCAGCCAACGTTGCCAGAAGTGATCGGCAAGTCGCTGCGTGGCCTTCCAGGTGTGCCTGCCCACTAGCTCGTCGTCTTGAAAGCTTCCAATACTTGTTGCGCCGCAGGATCGCCCGAGGAGGAAGTGATTTGGGGTTAGAGCTTCCTCCTCAAGGCCGTCGGAGAGGTGAGTGAGAGGCCTCGAGTTTACTATGTGCTCGGCCTCTAGGAGGAGGGTGTGGAGTACCTCCTCTCGCGGATGCTTCTCGTTGAGTGTGGCGTCTAGTGCGGTTTTTATGGATCGCACCAAACGCTCCCATGCGCCGCCCATGTTTGGCGCACCAGGAGGGATGAACTTCCACTGCACGCCGATCTTCTCTGCTTCTGTGATGAGGTCTTCTTGCTTCATTTCTTCTTTTAGTTCTTTGCTCGCGCCGACGAAATTGGTCCCGTTGTCAGTGTAGATTATCTTCGGCATTCCCCTTCTTGCGGCGAATCTTCTTAGTGCCATGATCATGCTGTCCGTGGAGAGTGAGGGAGTGAGCTCAATGTGCACAGCCCGTGTTGTTAGGCATGTGAATAGGGCTCCCCACCTTTTTTCATGGCGTCTTGCTACGGTGACAGTCATCGGGCCGAAATAGTCTATGCCAGTGCAAGTAAAAGGAGGGTTACTATGCATCAGCCGTTCAGCAGGTAAGTTGCCCGTTGGTAATTCTTGTGGTCTTGCTTTCTTCGTTTTGCACCACTGACATTGGTGCTGAACTGCCTTAATTGCTGACCGTAGTCCCAATACCCAGAAGCGTTGCCTTATTTCGTTCATAACCGTCGCGTGATTTGCGTGATTGAAGCGGCAGTGGAATTCTTCTATGATGAGTCGTGTTGTCTTGTCCTTGCTGTCGAGCACGACGGGTCGCTTGTAGTCTCTTGTTACGCCCTGTATCGCGTCGATTCTTCCCTTCAATCGCAGGAACCCTTCTTCTAGTACCACGTCGAGTTTCTTCAACTTGCTGCTGCCTCCCAACTGTTTTCCTTGCTGTAGACATTTGATGTCTTCTCTGAAGCTTCTTTCTTGACTTCTTTTCAGCAGGAGAGTTTCAGCTTGTTCCAGTATGCTTGCGTCTATTGGTACGTAGTTCCTTTCTATTTTCTTCGAAGACTGCTGTCGCCCCTTTTCTATCTTCGTCTTCTTCCCTTTTGTTCTTCTCCAGGTGGGATCTTCTTTGCTGACGTTGACCTTTTCCTTTGGTCTGCAGAGTTGTATGAACTGCAGTACTCTTGCTGTGGCTCGCCAAAGTCTTTTCCACGACGAAAACCTCTCAGGATCTGGTGATGGATATGTAGAACTTGTTGTCGCCACGACCGACGTCTGATGACTTTTCCTCGCCGGTGGTTTCTTTCTTGAACGTTCTTGCAGCAGGCCAGTGAATTTCTTCTCTTCTCAGGAAGTCTGGTCCGGTGTACCATCGGTGATTGCAATCGAAGTCTTCTGGCACGTCGCGCGTCGCGTCATCAGCAGGGTTCTGTGCTGTAGGTACCCATCTCCAATCTTGAGGTTTGGTTAGATCTTCTATCTCTGCCAATCGATGAGCCACGAATGTCTTGAAGGTTCTCGGGTCTGTCTTGATCCAAGAAAGTACGATGCTGGAGTCTGTCCAAAATGTTTTCTTCTCCACCTTCAGATCCATTTCTTCTTCTACTGAATGCGCCAATCTGCTTCCTAGGAGGGCCGCTTGTAACTCGAGTCTCGGGATTGATACTGGCTTCAAGGGAGTGACTCTTACTTTAGCCGCCACCAGGCCGACGTGGTAAGTCCCATCTTGCTCTTCTGTCCTCCAATAGACTGTAGCTGCATACGCCGTCTCGCTTGCATCTGTGAAGGTGTGCAGCTCCCCCTCGGTGCGATGTGGTGCCAGGCATCGTGGAATCTGAAGATCTTGAAGTAATTTCATCTTCTTTAGGTAGGTTTTCCATGCTTCGTACTCCTTTTCTTCTATTTCTTCATCCCAACCGACGCCGCTTCTCCATATGTTTTGCAGCAGCTTCTTGCCTTGGACGAGAACTGGTGATGCCAACCCAAGTGGGTCGAAGGTTGACATTACGGCGCTGGTGACTTCTCTCTTCGTAGGCACCTGGAGTCCCCTGGCTATTTCTTCTGGCGTGTTCCGAAGGTTTGCCCTGAAGCCGATGGAGTCCCTTTCTGTGAACCAGCGTAGTCCCAATGTCTTCTCTTCTTTCTCGCCAAGGTCTACTTCTGTCTTGTCGATCGTTTCAGTCTTCATATCTTGCAGCAGCTCAGGTTGATTTGATGCCCATCCCCTGAGTTCGAAGCCCGCCTTCTTGTGTATGAAGTCTACCTGCGCTGTTACTCTTCTGAAGTCTTCTTCTGAATGAAAGCTGTGTAAGTAGTCGTCCATGTAATGGTTCAGCTCGACTGCTCGTACTGCCTCTGGATACTGTTCGATGTAGTCCGCTGCATTTCTGTTCTTCACGTAGATTGCTGTGCTCGGAGATGATGTTGCGCCGAAGATAACTGACGTCATCCTATACTTCTTCGGTGACACGTCGCGATGATCTCCGCGCCACAGGAACCTCACGCTATCCCTGTCTTCTGGTCTGATGCGAACTTGCAGGAACATTTCTTTTATATCGGCAGCCACGGCTAAAGGTCCTCGACGAAACCTGAGTAGAACGCCGAAGAGTGACTGCAGTAGATCTGGACCCGGTAGCAGAGCGTCGTTGAGGCTTCTTCCTTTTGACTTGGCTGCAGCGTCGAAGACGATCCTTATCTTCTTCTTCAATGGATGAACCACGGAGAAGTGAGGGAGGTACCATAACTTCTTGGAGTCTTCTTGTCCATCAGGTGCTTCTTCTGCATACTTGCTGTCGATTAGATGCTGGATTTGCTTGTTGTATTCCGCCTTCAACTGAGGATCCTTGTCTATCTTCCTCTCGATGTTGATCAATCGGTTCTTGGCAGATGTGTAGCTCTCTGGCATCTGTTCTTCTTCGTTCTTCCACAGAAGTCCAGTTTCAAATCGACCATCTTCAAGTCTTCTGCAGGTCTTCTCCAGGATGGTGAGTGCTCTTCCTTCTGAGTCCGTAGTGGGTGTTCTAGGTTGCACCCCGAGTGCTTCGATTGCGAAGTGATCCTTGATGGCTTGATGCATTTCTTCTTCAGGCGTGCTGACATGTAGACATGTGTTCAGGAAGTGTACGGGTCTTGCGCCTCCGAAGTCTGACCCATGGAGCACCCAACCAAGTCCTGTTCTTGAAGCGACTGGTTCCCCTGGTTTCCCTCTTCTTACTTCTTGAGTCACGATCAGCTCCCAGTTGTCTTGACCGATGAGCAGCTGTGGTGACTCCCCTTCGTAATAAAGAGAGTCGGCGATCTTCTTTAAGTGTTGACACTCTTGTATTCTCTTCTTGTCTAGGAACTGTGGTGCAAGCTTCAACTCGTCGATAGTCCGGACTCTCTTCAGGGTCTTCTTGTCTTCTTGATGAACCCCTTTCACCGTAAGGTCCAGCTTCTGAGAGTTCTTCTTTTTAATCAGTCTGCCTCCCACTGTTTCTATGATGAGTTCTTCTTTGCTTCCTTGTGCGCCGACTTCTTCTGCAATCTTCTCATCCAGAAGTGATACTGTAGACCCTTCATCCATGAGGGCCAATATCTTCTTTGATCCTTTTGACCCAAAGACTTCTACTGGAACTATCTTCAGGTATGCTCTTGCACTGTTGACTGCATTTACTGATGCTGTGATGCTTGCTACTTCTTGTGGTGTCTCCTTTTTGTCGTCTCCCGAGGTCCTTTCTTCTGACTGGACGTGCAGCAAATGATGATGCCACCTTTTGCATTCCTTGCATGGTGGTTTTCTGCAGCTCTCCTTCCTGTGCTTCCCTTGAAGACATTTGAAGCAGATGTGACTCTTCTTGACCATTGCCCACCGATCTTGAACTGACGCCTTCTGGAACTTCTGACATTCGACGAGATAGTGTTCACCCTCACATATAGGGCAAGTCTTCTCTGAGTGTCTTGAATCCTTTTCTCTGAAGTCCTTTTCTTTGGCTGAATGCGTTGCTTGTCGATGAGTCCTCTTGAAGCCGCTCTTCTCTTCTGAAGTTGCGAAGGCTCCACACTTGTCTGCTTCTATGTTCAGGAACTTGGATACCAGCGTCAGGTTGGAGAACTCGCCTTCTTCTGATGCTGCAGTGAAGTCGTACCATCGGAACTTGAGAACCGTCGGCATCTTCTCTATTATTTGCTTCACCATTTCAGGTGAATGCAGGTACTGTGGTTTCTTCAATCCTTTTATTGCTGCTACGCTGTTGTTGATCTGGCTTGCGAAAACGCAAATGTCCCGTGGATTTTCTGATATCTTCGGTAATGTCTTCAGCTTGTCCAGTTCTGCCAGTACCAGCGCATCAGGTCTTCCATATCTTCTTCTGAGGGCCTGCATGACTTCCAACGGAGAAGCTTCGGAGTACAGCAGGCTCTTGATAGCTTCTCTTGCGTTGCCCTTCAGTGCTCTTCTTAGTCGAGCCATATTCTGGACTTCGTTGAACATCGGTGCTGTATCTTCGTAGACAACCTTGAACGCCAACCATTCGCTGCTGTTGCCGTCGAAGTAGGGTAACTCGTGGATGTACTTCGGCTGTGCTGCTGGTCCTCCTCTTGTGGTAAAGGCTTCTTTCAATGCTGACGCCAACGCTTGAATTTCGATTGTAGCCCCTTTCGTTGAAGAGTTCTCTTCAGGCTTCACCGTGTGTGGCTCTTCTGGAAGGAGATGACCTCGCTGCTGTGGTTGTTCCATGTTGCCATCTTCTAATACGGATGACTGGATCCAGTTCTGCACCTGTGCTGTTCTGTCTTCCTGGTCTTCGTCCACGGAGTCCTCATCTTCATATTGTGCCATCTCCAATCTGACACGGGCTAGCTTCGCCGCAGCCTGTGCTTGCTTCAGTTCCAGGCGTGCTACTTCTTCTCTGGCTTCCAGCTCGCGTCTTCTGGCTGAGGAGCTCGTAGTCTTCGTTGACCTGGCGCGACGACTGACCCCCTTCGGTTTTAGGGTCGTGTCTGTAGCACGAGGGCCCTCTTCCGGGTCATCTTCTGGGGTCTTCTTTGTCGTCTCCTTTCTTGCGGCATCTTCTTTCTTCTGTCCATTCTTCTCGGACGCCGCCGTGGTTGCAGTCTCGACCGTACTTTCCGTCGCCGTGGTCCCCTCTGTAGCCGTTGTACCCGAAGAAGTGTTCGTGCCCGTTGATGCTGTAGTTTCCGATGCCGCTGACGCTGTCGCTGACGTGACCCCTTTTGACCCTGATGCTTCCTTCGTCGCGTCCGCTACGGTAGGACGGGACGAGGGCCGTGAGGGGGCATCCTTCTGCGACCTGGTTACTCGACCCGGTTGCATTTTGCAGTCTTCTGAATCTTCTGATCTTCTGGGCTCTTCTGACTTCCTCTTCTTGCAGGGATCCCTGGTTCGAAGGACCAACTTTTTCGGTCGGCTGGGGCACGATCAGTACCCGCAGTCGTCCTGGGACAATCTCCCAACGTTGTTGACGTATGTTCCTTGCTTCTTGCTGGCGACACACGTCACCACGCACCCCTGAATGCGTATGGGTACGACAACCCAACTAGGACCTCGGGAGACTGGAGCGATGAAATGAAACGCAGAATTCTTGACTTGACTTGTCCTCAGATTTCGGCTCCTATTCTGAGTTGTTGCCTCTTCGGTGGCTGTGGTCGGACTGACCACTGTTTGAAAACTAGCCCGGCTTATATACCGCGTTTTCTTACCCTAGCGAGGTCCGCGATTTTTGAGCCCATTTTACAGTTAATTTTCCCTAAGCCGAAATCTTTGGAGCCTTTATTTTAATTAATTCTTAACATTTACCTTTTACAATTTTATCTTAAAACCTTGCTTATTTAGTCCTTAATTATTTACAATAATAATATTAGACCTATCTATCAATAATAAAAAAATCCTAGAACAAAAACATACAAAAAATGCAAGTTGGTGAATTCTCATTATACAAATTCCCTTATATCTTCTAAACTAGTTGACCGATTTACATGAACTAAAAAGAAAAACTAGTTTTATAACTAAATCTAACTTTTAAAATGAAAATTATCAAAATATATACATAAACAAAAAAGTATGTTTTCAAGTTACGTAATTATACTCTAGTACTAAACTTTATCACAAAATTCTCTTGCAATTTTAACTTTAATCAGTCTTATTAGATTAGAATATGTAATTATCATTAATTCCAAGTAGTTTAAACTAATTTATAATAAGAAAAAGACAATAAACAAATTTCTTTAAAATCTAACTAGATTCTAGTTTGACTCATAACTGTACCGAACTAGTGGCGGGGGCGGTACCCCCGCTACTTGCGCTTACGTGCACCAGATAGGGTCTCGTCGCCGACAACAGTCATAATAAGTTGCTGGGAATTCAGGAAATGAATCCCTTTTAGAGGAATTGCTTAATGTGGCCTTTTTAGCCCCTTTAAGCTCACGCAACACGGTCGTACGTTCAGCCAGTAACATCTAGGACTCCCCCATCTTAAATTAGACGCATTATTAATTTATTACACATAAAACAAAAGGTATTATATTAAAACACGTATACTGAAAGATAAATAATTAAATTATCTTTAAAATGGTGAACGTTTCACAAAAATACGCTTAGGTTATAATAGTTTTTGCGTAATTCTCAGTTTTTTATCGGCGTTAAAAATTACTTTGCAAATTAATTACACTAAATATGTAATATGAACAATCAATCTGCCTATAGCCTTTTCCCAACTATGTTGGCGTCGGCTTCCAGTCAAACCGGATGCAGCTGAATCTATGTATTTTACATGGAGCGACTGCCTATCTGACCTCCACAACCCAGTCACTGGGTAATACGATACCCCTTGGTAAGACTGGTTGTCAGACTTTCGGTCTTCTGACGACCCGTAACGACCGTCAAAGATCCACGAATGCCAGTCGGAACCAACGGCTTAACGTGCTTGCTAAGACCCACGGATCCACGGAACCACGCACCCACGGTCCCTGATCGACTGACCCATGTGGCTATTATACTTAGCCACGAGCTCCTTAGTATGTAATATGAACATAATTTAAAATATTCAACTATTAATTAACATTATATTTTTTCCAAATCATTAACACACGGGACCTTATTTTTAAGATGAAAAGATATTTTTTGAAAAATGTAATCAATTAACGGACTAGTAAATAATATTAATTTAATAGGTAATTACTAAAAACACATTTTTACTGTGGCATTTATTTAACTCATCTCAAAAACAGATACTTACTTAATACTTAAAAGAGAAAAAACTCAACTCAAAAGAGTTGCGTTTATTAGATAACACAATATAAATGTGTTTTAATAATTAGGTAGGTACGTACCTATTAAATTAATATTATTTACTATTTCGCTAATTGATTACATTTTTCAAAAAAACAAATTTACATTTAACAATCTTAAAAATAAGGTCCCGTGTGAGAGCGAGTACATAATATACCTACAGGGTGTTTTCTTTTAATGTGTCAAGCCAGTGCGAGCTAATAGCAGAGTACCATACCTATCGATTTAACACCCATGTATGTTCTACGATTTTTTGTAGTTTTCGAGTTATAACTATTTCGATATTTTTCCTGATTCAACGAGATGATGGCTTTATAAAATTATATCTTTTTTTCGGTCAACTTTGAACAAGAAGGTACTAAAGAGGGCATTATTTGCTGAAATCGGTCGTTGAAAGTGGTGTATCTGAAATTTTGTGATTTTCATATTTTATCATTTATCTTTGCATATTTTTGTCAATCCTGATATTTACTAGTTATTCCTCTACGTTTAAGCAGAGCTTAGTTGATAATAAAAACATAAATTTTATACCTACTACTATCCTTAACCACTACCAATTGACATGACATGAGGTATCCAAAATAACTCGAAAACTACATAAATTCGTAGAACATACGTGGGGGTTAAATCGATAGGTACGGTACTCTGCTATCAGCTCGCACTGTCTTGACACCTTAAAAGAAACACCCTGTATACCTGTAGGTATATTAGGAATTAGTATAGCATTTTGGCATAACTGGCAAGCAAACGGACAGCGATCGCTTCTGTGTACATCTGTAAGAGTCATTGCAGGAAAAAAACAAAACTATCAAATTCACCACAAAATTTTATTGAACCATAACCTCACTCCTCCAAATCTTTAGGCTCCGTAATAGAATCCACAAACACTATAGAGTTGCACTCTGCTGCATCGCACTGCAACATAGGTGGCACTTCTACTGGCGTCACGGAATACTCATCACCGATGACGTAAGGGTTCCCATCGATCCACAAGGCGTCAAACAGGCAATAGATATGCACTTTAATCGTCATATAGCTAATAAATTTGTAGATCCGTCCCCCACATTCTCCCAAATGTTCCTTTATACTCTTATCCGTTTTGTACATCAGCAGAAGATTGTGAAACTTCGTAATCTCATCCATTACGACCTTTTTAATCAGGTTAGTGTAGATAATATCAGCTTCAATATGCCTTTCGGGGTCCTCATACATTCTCTGCTTAATTCGCAGGATGGCGTCTGACATTCTTACTCTAAATATGACTCCTGGATTCATTTGATCAGGTAAGATTCCAGGTTTTCTCGTCGATGTGGAGAACTCTAGGATCCTGTCTTTGACGGGCTCTGGGTACGTGTAGTGATGTGGTCGTTCCCGAAGTTGTGGGCCGAGAAGTGTGTTAAATTTTCTCACGTTCTGCGGCAAAAAATAGTCTTGTCAGTTCAGGCGTCAAATTATGTGGTTTTTTCTCTCTGTTTGGACACTAACACGCTTTTATTTTAGGTACAATATCACTGAACACTTTAGTTTATCAGATGACGAATAATTTTTGGATGAACATGGCGAAAAAGGTGGTTTTAAAGTCTTTTCTGAAAGCACCCGCGTATCCCGATGTGAAACTTTTAAAAAAACCAGAATGCTCGCGAATTCTTGGTATATTCCGAACCTGACCCGAAATCCTAACCCGTTCCGAACCTGACCCGAAATCTTATAATATTTGTTCCGAACGTACCTAACGCTCTTTGGCCTAGACTGAAGATAAAATTGGAATCGCAGTTAAAATTAAAAATAGCGTACCTATTGACTTTTTATTTTCGTCAAAGTTATTAAAATACGACAGTGCTTTATGCACGTTTTTAATTTTTTTTTAACAATCTTCTATATGGTATAAACTGAATCCTATTTTTCACTGACTGGTGAAACTCCTGAGCTAGCCAGATGTTTTTTTTCGTGGCTACTACTTTATGTTTTCTATATAAACTTACCCAAAACCCATCGCCTAGTGCCGACTCATGTGTATTTTTTTTTCTAGGTTATTGTAATTCAGATTTCTATCTTCAAATAAGGTGAGATTTACAGATCTTATTTTTTTTTAACTTTAATTTGACGCTAAACTCAAAGTTAGTTTCAAACGAGTAAGCAAATGCGAGTCGGGCTCGCACACGAAGGGTTCCGTACCACCATACAATATTTAAAACTATTCTTTTTAAAGGAAAAAAACACGTTTTGTACGGTGGTAGGTACCTTTATTTTTTTTCACACCACCTGCTCGAAAATGTCAAATTATATGTCAAGCAACCTTAACCCAAAGTGAGTCATTAGTGGCCGGGGGCACAGCCGGTCAATAATGTTGTACTGGATTTCATTATGACCCGCTGGTCAATAATGTGATTTGAATTTGGAATCTCACATGCTCAGCTAAAATGGCAGTATAGTACTAACAAACACCCTTTGGTGCCAGAAAGAGGAAAGCTATTCTCGAAACCCTTACTACGCGTGGATGATATTCTCGATTTCCTACAAAATCATAACGACTGCTTCTTCATATCGTTGCCATGTTTTCGAAGACATAATATTGTAAGAATAATTAGATAACTACGAACCATTTTTTTTTCGTACTATGGCTATTATTTTCTCACAGTAGGTGTAAAAAGTAGAGTATCCTCCTCTGGGCTAAAGATGTCTTTGCCTTGGGCTAGCTTGAATCCCTCGCTGCATTCAGGATTCTTGTATTATCTCCCTCGCTTCGCTCGTGAGTTAAACTCTTAACTCATTGCGCTCGAGATTCAATATGACGCCCGTGACATAAGACACAACTTTAGCCCCTCGGTGCATAATCTACTATTTCCTTTAATTTTTTACTTTATTTTATTTTTAGCGGCCATAGAGTACTTACACCACAGAATAAATAATAGTACTAACGTACAGAAGTTGCACTCCTTTGATCTTGAAGAAAGCCGCTTTTATAATAGCCTACAGAATCTTTTCCTCCCCATGCGCAAGCTAAATTGCTCCTAATCGCCGCGCTTGAGAGTTGTTATTACTTTGTGTCGTTACTCGTCCGTAACATACCTACGCCGCTTAGCCGAGTACTAGGGCTGTCCGCAAAGAAAAATAAAATATGGTCCCATAGCACCATATACCATACCATACATACCATATGGTATGGTGGTGGTGGTGGTGGGGTATGTGGTACCTTTTTATACTTTTATTGTATTTATGAGTAGTCTATCTAGAGTTGTTTCACTTTAATGTAATGTCTTAAGACTCTTACAGACAGAGGCGATATCGCGTCGCGACGCGATATTTTTCTACGGATATAATATCGAAATATCGCGTCGCGACCGCGATATCGCCTCTGTCTGTAAGAGCCTTTATAATTTTCAAACGTTATTTTTTAGTAATCAATCAAACAATCATTATTAAATCATGATCATCATTCAATCATCAATTATTTTTAATACACCATCATTTCGTATAATATTTAGAAGTGTTCTAAAGTAAACAAGGTACAAACACGTCTTAAATTGAAAGTTACATTTGGGCCACTTTAGTCGGCTGAACATGGTCATAAAACAACTAAAGATGCCTCAACGCACCAGTGGCTAAGTTTGTGCGATCGTACGATCGCGGATAGGTACAGTTGCTTGTTAATCCTAAGTTAATCCTTTATTACTTTAAGCGATTTTGGACCTTACTCCTGAAACAATACGACGCGCACACAAACCCCCATCACTCCGCCGAGAGCTCAAGTTAAATGTCGGCAACTATAGTAAGTAGGTAGGTAGGTAAAAAAAGGTATCAACAAGACTCGACATTTCGTAATGGATTTTCGTCATTAAAAAAGTAACTATATCACTAATTTATATATATAGTATAGTGATAATATGAATAGTATACTTTAATTTAAAATCTAAGATTTAATTTTTTCATGGGCGGCCGTACATGTCTCGCTCGCTGAGCGCGTAATACACCCTGACTGACTTGAAACCCAGAGTTGCCGCGAGCTGTAGGTACTTATCTCGAGCGGAATGTACCAGTGCAAGAGGCCTGCTTACACCCTCTATGAAAATTGCAAGTGTCTACCTATTAAGGTTCAGACGAATGGACAGCGGAGCTTTAGTAATAGGGTCCCGTTGGCACCCTTTGTGTACGGAACCCTAAAAACGCTCGCTTAATATATTCGCTTTGAAAAACAAGAACAAAATGTGTAGGTACTAACCCGAGCTCGTCTCTTGATTCGGTTGTGTTCTGGCGAAGAGTCCTGATTATAGTCGTTGACGACCTGATCAAACTTGCTGAAGTCGAACGGATACCAAGAGTCGAGGCCAGGGTCCCCTTGGAGTTCTGCCGGCTCATTCTGGAAGAAGATTATGTTACTTAAGTGTTTCGCTCGTGTGCAATGGTGACATACAGAGTGGCAGGGACATCGGCGTGCAACCTGTTGCCATGGATTCAGTACATCATTCTGAACCCCGCTGCGTTGTTCGTTGGTTATTAAAAAAAAATTGCTGTTCTTTAAATTTTGACCGCGTAGGTAGGCCTTTTATAAGAAATTGTCATTGATGTACAAATTAGGAAGATATGGTTCGCACTCCTCGACGTGGACCACTTAAATTGTGCTAACGCTCACAATTGACCTTAGTCACAATCGAACTGGCGTTGGCACATGTGTAGCACGTTAAGTAAAATTACCGTAATCGTCTAATTAAGGAGCAACAATGTCTTCCTGTGATTTCAAAATGTGCAGAAATAGTTCAAAAACCAAAAACAAGTTTCACGTTACTTTTCATTTGTACAACCAAAAATGTTAATTTGTTGAAAATTCTAATAAGTAATATTTAATGTTTGCTTCGCCATGTTTGTGAGAGCGAGATAGACATGCAATGTCATTCATAATCGTATACATTCGGCGGCTCCTATCTCTCTCCTTGTCTATGGGTAATTGTAGCTTTACGACTGTGATCACACATGTGAAAGTCCAGGTTTAGTGATTGCGATGTTACCGCGTAACATATCTTCCTCTAATATATCAATGGAAACAGCAGATTTTTTTTTTTTTTGAGAATCGACGAAAACTGTCTACGCTATGTCTAGAATCATGTGCTGAATTCATGGTTATGTAAACAGTAAACAGTGCATCAACGGGATAATTGAGGGGATTACATGAGGGGCTCGTGGCTAAGTAACAACAGCCGCACGGGTCGATCGATCAGCTTAAGTTACGCTTGCCACGGTTGGCCCGTGTTTGGGTGCCCATCTTTACATACCAATATACTTCCTTACCTCGGAAAGCACGTTAAGCCGTTGGTCCCGGCTGTCATTCGTGGATCTTTGACAGTCGTTACGGGTCGTCAGAAGCCCGAAAGTCTGACAACCAGTATAACCAAAGGGTATATCGCATTACCCAGTAACTGGTTTGTGGAAGTAATATAGGCAGTCGCTCCAAGTAAAATACTGGTATTCAGCTGCATCCGGATAGACTGGAAGCCGACCCCAAGGCTCAACATAATTGGGAAAAGGGAGGCAGATGAGTGTCAGCGGGATAATTGCATAACACACATAAAATGTCAATCATTTGCATAACACACATAAAATGTCAAAATTTTGACAGTTCAGTCACATTCCTTGCGTTATTTACGTTGCTGATCAGATGAAGTTTTCAAACATATGTAGCAATGGATTAGAAATTTCCATCAAAACCCTCGTTTGTAATTGAAAGTGTGTTACGCAATTAGGACCTGTGGAATGTCTACCTTCAATCAAAGTATGATAGCCTCAAAACTGAAGCGAATGCAGCTCGCAATTGACTTGTTAGGAGGTGTTCAAACGGGCACAAATAGTCACGTGACTTCCTAATAATTAAAACAATCGCCACAAGCAGTTACTTCCCGCATCCTGCGCGTGATTCGCCGCAGTGTGGTCAGCTTAAGCATAACCTACCTTCGCATGTGGTGCTTTCTTGGTCATCAGGTTGACAGGCTGATCGTAAATGTCATCTTTTCTCTGTAAAACCAAGGTGATTAAATAATGAGGGTTTTCTGAAAAGACGTTCGCTAGGTGGCAGCACTGAGACACCTGTCAAAACTGTCAAAGCGTCAAACCCTTTGATAAATTACTCGGTTGTACGCTGTCAGATTTTTTTTTTTAATTTTCTCGTTAATTCATTAATCAATCTTAATAGGATATTTTTTATTTATCATTGTTTTTTATATAAAATCAGCGCGGCAACCAAAGTGGCCTCGACGTACGGGATTTTTTTTAGTCGTGACTGAATAATGAACGAATTAATGTAAGTGTGGATACTGTGAACAGTTTCATTTATCTGGGCTCTAATTGAATAATGAAGTCAGCTGCGTCCCAGAAATAAAACGACGGATAGCCATGGCCAAAGGTGCCACGACTCGCCTCCAGATAAGCTGGAAAAATCATGGTATCACACTAATATTAAAGAAGTGAAAGTTTGTGAGTGTGTTTGTATGTTTGTTACTTCTTCACGCTCAAACGGCTGGACCGATTTGGATGAAATTTGGTATGTATATAGCTTATATCCTGGATTAACACATAGGGTACTTTTTATCCCGGTTTACGCGGGTGAAAGTGCGGGGCGCAGCTAGTAAGTTATAAAACCACAGCCCGTTTGGTCAGAGCATTAGTTTTCCCGATCTTCCTCTATGGAGTTGAGACGTGGACAATCAGACCAAGAGAAAGACGCATTCGAAATATGGTGCTGGAGGCGGATGTTCCGAATACCAGCTAAACAAATAAAATATATCTGTCCTTTCCTAACTCGATGTCAAGAGCCGATTATCTACAGTTTTTATTTTGACCTATTTCGCCGACATAATGCTAAGGGGAGATAGCAGCCTTGAAAAGCTGGTTATTGTTTGCAATACCGGAGGAAAGAGAGCACGAGGCCGGTCCCCATCACGAGGGCCCGACCAAGTAAATGAAGCTACATCTTGCAGGTGGTGATGGCAACTTTCGACCGGAGTTAACGAAGGCAGATTGTCCGCTTAAAGGGGTCCAGTGACCAAGATCCTCAGTAATGAGGGATCCATTGAAGAAGAAAAATGAAACGAATGATGAACGTCATCATATACTTTTAACCGACTTCTGAAAAAAGGAGGAGGTTATCAATTCGGATGTTTCTATTTTTATGATAACTTCGTCATATATTGACGGATTTGCAAAATTCTTTTTTTGTTTAAAAGGGTATACTCTCGAGGTGGTCTCATTGTCACCAAGTCAGAATCTGATGAGGGAATCCCATGGAAATCGAGGGATTCCCTCTAACTTTATATGCACACCTATAGCAATTTGGGTATTTTTTATAGTAACTCGTGCATATGCTCCCGGAAAGCACCATTTGGTGAAGTAGAACTGATGATGAAGACCGTGATAGATAGATAGATAGATAGATGGCCATCGGAACTATTCAATTATACCTAAGTATTTTATACGGGTTGCGATTCGATTACTTTATATGGTTGGTAAGTAATTTATGTTCGTCAAAATGCATAATGGTGTTGATGACTTCACCATGGAGCTCCAGTTCTCCTGGTTCTTACTAGGAGAACTCCTCAACAATTAACTTCCCTGCATCGGGAAAAGCAATAATTTGTAAAAGGTGATGAGCAGTTTACATTGGGCTATTGTAACTTAGATAAATTACAAACTGACTCACTAAAAAGTGAAAAATAAAAACTTTTTTATAAAAAAACAACCGACTCAAAAAAAAACACTACAAAGTGAAAAATAACTTTAATTTTGGAAGTCGGTGGCAAAAAACTAAAATACAAAGAAAGACACCGACTTCCAAAATTAAAGTTATTTTTCCCTTTGTAGTGTTTTTTTTGGAAGTCGGTTGTTTTTTTTTATAAAAAAGTTTTTATATTCATTGTTGAAACGGAAGACCTCTTGTCAAGTGGCGAAAATTCAAAGTCTTTTCATGAAAACTCAAAGTGATTACTGATTGGCTCATGGTTCAATGAACCAATGGTGATGGGCATTTTAGGGGGCTGTCTTATGTAATTTTGACGTTCAAAATGTGTAAAAAGTGAAAAAAAAAAGTATATAGAGGCATGAGGAACAGGGTGTAAAGTTCACTCATCCTCCATAGAAAAGGGAGGATCCTCTGACCAGACGGGTGTCGTGTCTGGTGGTGGCCGACGGTTGATGTCGGGACATTGTGTAGCTAGTCGCGTGGTAAACTCTAATTGCGCAAAGCAAGATTTTGCTGACGTCTTGTCATTGTTATGCGTAGTTCGTATGTGGCGGTGTAGATGTCGCCACAAGTCCTTTCACTATAATTTTCAATCACAAAGTTTAAGTGCTCGAATGACGTTTAGTGTAGGGTAAAACCAGGAGAGATGGACCACATTTTGTTCAACTTTAATATCTTTTTTATTTCTTAATAACTATTAAACAATTTAGTGATAAACTAACTAACTATTAATAGTCAACATTTTTTTATTTTAATATGACACGATTATAGCATATTTATGGAAATAATTGAAATATTAAAAAAAGTACCCTCGGTCCATCTCTCCCATACTATACGGGTGAGTCGGACCACCCAGTAAGGAGAGATGGTCCTAACAAAAATAATCATTAACACTTCCGAACAAAAAAATAAACATTCAAAACGAAATCAACAAGTAACATAAGCAATTAAATGAAAGTAAAATCTTCAGTTTTTCATCGTATTCACTGTTTCTCTTGATGGCGTAAACCCACTTTTCTGTAATTTTTTAATGTGTACGACGATCTTCTTCTCATTTTCAGGCAGCAGTATACCACTGGGACCGAGAACATCGCTTTTAGTCAAGGAATTTTTTGCAAATCTTCGTTTAAATGTAGTTTTAGGTATCCCAAATGTTTTTGCTGCTTCATTGATACCCATTCCATTAGAAAAAGCTTGAAAAGCATCAATTAATGCTCTTTCTGTCCATTCTCCTCTACATACTCCACTTTTCCTCTTATATGTTAAAGGCATATTATCTACAAAAGAAGAGATTAACACATTAAGAATGTATGGATTAAAAAATAAGTAGCAATAATAATTTGAAACCACTTCAAATTTGCAAAACAAAACGGTTGACTATTGGTCCAACTCACCCATACATAACATGGTCCATCTCTCCTAAATTGAGTGGAGAGACGGACCACTTTCTCATATTAAAAGCAAAATAAACAAACGAAAAATTTGAGGTTATTTTATAATTTCATGAACATACTAGCACCGAAACGTCAATTCTTATTCTAAAAATACAATATCTTATACATACCTTCGTTTTTTAAGCACCCACACAAAAAAAAACACGCTTCCGAAACCTTTTAATACGTTTTTTACTAATTTTACGAACGAAAATCAAATAGTCTCGCTTTCTACACGGAGCAAACAAGTTGACAAGAGCTCGTAAGTGTTGTCAGCCTAAATAAATTTAATAGTTTGGTAGAAATTACGATGGTCCGTCTCACCCGCTGGTCCATCTCTCCTGGTTTTACCCTATAGTCTATGATGACGTTGTGAAGGTGACGTTGTTGGTAAACATTAGTGCAATTGTTTTTATTATTTATTTATTTATTTATTACAATGATTTACTTAGCTTATAAATATAGTATGCCCCACAAAACCATGTCAATAGTTTGACTGTGGGGGCTGGCGAGTCTTTATTATTATTACATTACACATTTGTGAAATATATTGAAAAAACAAGATGGAGGCGATAATTCCGATTCTGGCCACGCGCCAAAAGATCCTCGTATTCTTAGATAATAGACATCTAGATCGAGCCACCGCGTGTCCGGTCATGAGACAGCACTATAGTACTTTTTCTAGGTTATGTGGTATGAGAAATGAAGTTTAACGTAAGAAATCTTCCATATTTTGGACTGAAACCCATGTCAATACATACGCACAATGCAAACACTGCCCAAATAAGGTAAATTAATCGACGCAAGATAAATTTTGTTACCAAAAGCACTTTGTTTGGCTAACATTCAAAAGTTTGCCAAGCAAAAATACGGCACGCGGTAAGAGACAGGAGATACGATGCTTTGTCTCAATTTTCCTACAAATTTCATATAAGTATAGGTATGTGTCTCACTTCCACACTTCACACTGTAATCATGGCAACGTCTAGAGGTTCAATATCATTGCTCGTATTTGTACACACAACAGCAGGTACAAGTTACTACAAGTAAACTGTCAAATTTTCTCATTCAATGTTGAACATAACTATCTTGTGTTTCTCCACTGCTCTTGTAACCTCTCTTCGGCGCGAATTACACAGAAGCGGCGTACGGTAAAGATGCGGCGCAGGCACAGAGCAGGCGTAGAACAGACAAGGCACGGATAAGATTTAAATTATATCAAAGAGGCGAAGAGACGCCGCAACTAGTCATTATACAGACTGACTTTATCGTGACAGCACGTGTTCCTCTTCAGACGACGAACAAGCCGTCGTGCTGCTTGCGCGCCTCTCCAGTCGCGCCTGCTAGCGACGCGGAACAGGCGACGAAACGACGTGCCTGGGGGCCTACTCCCTAAGTCCGTCCGTCTTTCCGTCCGTCCGTTCATCCGTCCGTCTGACATTACGATCCATCAAAACAAGTGTAAAAGTTAAATTTTTCGGACGGGCAAAAACACACCGGGAGTAGGGACAACTGGCAAATCATGTTGTCATTCACACTTCGTTCGGTCCCCGAACCAATCATCCGTCCGTAGGTGATACGGAGTAAGAAACGCCCGTAACGAAGTCCGAAACAACGGGCTACGTGCTTAGGGAGTAGGCCCCCAGGCACAGAGCAGGCGTAGAACAGATAAGGCACGGATGAGATTTAAATTATATCAAAGAGGCGAAGAGACACCGCAACTAGTCATTATACAGACTGACTTTATCGTGACAGCATGACTTGCTCTTCAGACGACGAACAAACCGTCGTGCTGCTTGCGCGCCTCTCCAGTCGCGCCTGCTAGCGACGCGGAACAGGCGACGAAACGACGTGCCTGGGGGCCTACTCCCTTAGTCCGTCCGTCTTTCCGTCCGTCCGTTCATCCGTCCGTCTGACATTACGATCCATCAAAACAAGTGTAAAAGTTAAATTTTTCTGACGGGCAAAAACACATCGGGAGTAGGGACTACTGGCAAATCATGTTGTCATTCATACTTCGTTCGGGGCCCGAACCAATCATACATCCGTAGGTGATACGGAGTAGGAAACGCCCGTAACGAAGGCTGAAACTACGGGCTTCGTGCTTAGGGAGTAGGCCCCCTGCGGTACGCCGCTCCAGTATAATTCAAAACGTGCCGCCTACCTACATTTTCTATTGAAACGTTTTGAAGCGGCAAGATGCCTGCGCCGCGCCTTCACCGTACGCCTTTTCTGCTGTGTAATTCGCGCCTTAGGACGTGTGGAGGTGCTATGCCAGCTGTGGGATATAGTGCTCTGACCGTGGTCGATTTGATGTCGCCAAGAATGCCTAAATACCTAAACAATGACGTGACACTTTATGTCCCAATGATTACGATTAGATTAGAGCATGAAATGAGTTTACCTACACCTACAAAAACACCTACTTTATTTAGCAAAGTGTGGTCTGTGAATGTTGCCCTGAGTTACGGCATAATTAGGCTTACGTTAAGGTAGTCAAACTGCAGACTGCCATGTGGATCTGACGTCACCAATGTAAAGGAACAGGTGATCTGAAAATATAATAATAAAACTTTAATTAATAAAATCTGTAACTAATTCTAGACTCACAAGTTTTTAAGTAAAATGTCTTTGGGGAGTTTGCCCTACTTCATCCCACCTGGCGAAAGCGTTCACAATGGTATGTTGATCAAAATATGATTCATGACCATAACAGGATATGTATTAACAGAGTTATAATAAACTAGCTTCCACCCGCGGCTTCGCCCGCGAGGTATGTCGATAAAAGGTAGCCTAAGTACCTCAGGGTTCAAAGTATTGCCAAACCAAATTTTATAAAAATCGGTTCAGCTGTTTAGCCGTGAACGCGTAACAAACAAACAAAAAATCATTTTTTTTCTCTTTATAATATTAGTTTAGATAAAATCATCAAAACAACTCAGTTCAAATATCTCCTAAGCTTCATATTGAATAACTGTTTCAAGAAATTATGAATTCATGACATTAAATGTAAAATTTTGAGGTCAATTCTAACCTAGAGAGTCTGTTGCGATAACCGAGCGAGCGAAGCGTCTATTACTTCACGCCCGGTTTCTCGACGGCTATTCAAATCTAAAATTAACTAACCATGTGTAAAATCTCTTGTTAAGTGGAAAACGAGTTGCACGAACGTTGATTAAGTACTTTGATTTGAATCTTTGATCACTTGACACAACAATCAAATTAGTACAAAAATCTCTTGTTAATTCAGAATTTGGGTTTCTGAACAAACGATTAAGCTCGAAGGTCATGTCAAGCCACTGTCAAATGTTGTGTTAGCTAATCTGTCGAGCTTGGGCGATTATCTTTGCGTTCTCTGTGTTTTTTTTTGTTTTCTTTGGATTTTTTCTAGTTATAATTAATAAAACAACTTCTGCACGGAGGCACGGAGGAGTCTCGGTATGTAAAGATGGTCACCCATCCACTCACCAACCCCGGCAAGCGTAGCTTAACCTGATAGATCGACTCGTGCGGCTGTCATTACTTAGCCACGAGCTCCTCCTAAAAATCTAAAACCAAACAATAAAAATTCTATAGGTAGGTACTTTAACTGCGGTACATTTTTTTTTTTTTTGATACCTACGTGTTGAGGTTTAAGGGTTTAAGGGTTTTATAAAGGGGGGCCAAATTTTCATTATTTTTGCGATAGGACACACCGTTTTCGAGATATAAGGAAAAGAAAAAAAAAACCAAACATTCAAATTTTCAATAAAATGGCGCCTTGGTCAACAGTGTCAACTTGACATTCAATTGAACGAATTATTTGTCAAAATGAATGAAGAATACAATGTTGCCATACACATAATCTATTTTCTTTAATCGTTGACATTGATCGTTGATTAATTAATTTTGTCGTAATCGCCACTTCAGCAACCCAATTTGATTTGACTGGTCTGTTAATTTAACCAGTTTGTTAGTTGATTTTAGATTTGAATAGCCGTCGAGAAACCGGGCGCAAGTCTGGCAAAATTTGCTTTCGTCTGTCATTTTGTTGCTACAGGTCGCATTTTACAACCGACCCGACTAAACTTGGTAACAGGTTTTTTGGTTTTACGACTTTATAGAATATTTTTGTCGTCGTGGATTTTTGATTGGAGGGAGGTACGTACTTCCTTCGAAAAGGAGAAAAAAGGGGGCTACTGAATATCTCCGCGTTAAGAGATCCGATTTCGATGGTTCTTTTTTATTTGTAACGTACTTTGAAATAAAAAAGAAATGACAACCCTTCGGCACACGCATTGATAAAAAGATGGCACTTTTGATATTTGCCGCGCTCCGTCTTCCTTTTTTTTGTTGATCTGAACCCTGGGGGGCTAAAACGGCGACTTTGGCAGAATCATAATAGAATAATAGGTATTAAAAATCATATTTGAAATCGTAAAACGGTCACAAACTGACAATTCATAATTTATCTGCGTACAATTCATAGCACGCAATTCATCTGTTTGACAGTTTTGTATGGAGATTCGTCAAATGATCCACAAATTATGAATTGCTATAATGAAGTTTAATGTCAAATACGTCAAATAGCACAATCATAATAAATTTCAGGGAATTAGCTTTTAGGGGAATTGCTTAATGTGGCCGTTTTAGCCCCCAGGACCTCGCGACCATTAGACCAACGAGGTAGCTTATTTTAAGTTCTCAAATACCAAGAAATTCTTACCAGAAAAAACTGAAGGTACCCCAGCATTTTTCTAAGGCAACCTTTCGGTTCGCCCGTTGCAGAGCAACTAAAATCTGTTGTAGGAGAATAATTAAATAGGTTTATTTTATTTTGTTAGAAAACTAGTACAAATTGATCGTTAGTGCAATTATTACAAAAAAATATGGCTTTGTGTTAATTAACAGTTATGTACCTACCTGTTATATGGTTCCGTACCAAAACGGTAAAAAAGGAACCCTTAAGTGTGACTCAGTGTGTCTGTCTGTCTGTCTGTCACAGCTGGATATCTCAAGAACTACTAATGCTATCAACTTGAAATTTGGAACAGTTTTAGATGACGCTTGCCCAACTATTTTGCAAACAAGAAAAAAACAAAAATACATATGTTTTTTTGCAACAGGGACTGAAAGGGGGTCTTAAAAATTCGAAGTAGGATTACTAGGTCATGTGGGGTACCTATCATATGAAAGAACGCTATTTGCACATTCTCAAACATTTTTGTTCTTTTATTTAGGCCTATTTTTCGCATAGTTTTCGACTTTTGATAAAAAATGTAAAAAAAATACCATTCCTCCCCCCCTTATCTCGGAGATAATAGGAATGGTATTTTTTGTTTGCATAGAGAAAAATCTGAAATTATTCTATGTGACAGAAGTTTATGTAAAGATTACAGGAAAAATAAAACCATGTGTATAAAGAGCACACTTTTTAGAAATCATCAACAAAAATTGAATATAAATGAACCCTCGGTGCGCGAGTCCGACTCGCTCTTGACCTGTTTTTCAACATAGAGAGACTCGTAATAACAGCCGCACGGTTAGATCGACTGTTAAGCTACTCTTGTCGCGGTCGGTTCGTGGATGGGTGACCAGCCATTAATATCAAGACCCCTCCGTGTCTCGGAAAGCACGGTAAGCGGTTGGTCCCGGCTGTCATTCGTAGATCTTTGACAGTCGTTACAGGATGCCCAAAAAAGTCTGACAACCAGTCTTACCAAGGGGTATGTTGTTACCCCAGTAACTGGGTTGTGGAGGTCAGATTGTGGAGGTCAGTCACTCCATGTATACTAGTATTCAGCGGCATCCGGTTAGATTGGAAGCCGACCCCAACCCAATTGGAAAAAGTTAGGTAGATTTATATTCTAGCATTAAGTCTCGTAGTTATTAGCGGTTGAAATCTAAAAACCTTGTTTTTTCGGTCAGAAATATTGACTTAACACGTTCAGACCGGCGTGTACCACCGGTTGGAGCACGGAGTATTCGCTGCCACGGCGGGGTGTGCCACCGGTGGCCACGTCACACTATACTTTCAATGTACTAAGAAATTCGCGCCGCTTTGAGAGAAAGTGTTGTATTTGCCGTCCCGCTTAGTAAAATAGACAAATTTTCATAGTGCAGCTCAGGAGGTGGATATAATTTCGAAAAGTAAGCAAAAATCAGTATTGAAAAATTGTATTTATTAGATTTGCGCCGTAGGATACCAAGTACCTTCTCATGAGGTGCCGGTCTGAACGTGTTAAGTATGAAGATTATTGTTTAAAAAAATATAAGCATAAATACTTTATTTAAAATGCTACACTTTTTTTTCTGCTTTTTTATTTATTTTTTTTATTTAAAAGAACCAGATCCTTAATAATTAATTACAATTCAGCCTCTAATTATTATTATTATTCATTTATTTAATCAAGTTACATGATTCATACACAAAATTACATTACACTTCCAACAGACAATACATTACAGTACAATACAATACAAAACAAAACCAACAAACATTTAAATTCGTGATCGACGACAATGGCCGTTTTCACCAACCCTAAGTGACACTTAATTGAATCCCTATCTAAAAGTGCACTGTTGGATTTTCAACACTAGGTTTAACAGCGGTGAGAGTTGAAAATCCAACAGAGCAATAATATTTAGGGGTTTCAACCCCAAACGGCTCGAAAATATAATTACCGATAAGGTTATTGTACTTCCGCCGCTTGAGGTTTTCCGCAGCCGCAGCAGCAGTGCCAGCACAGCACGCCGAGCCAGAAGATGGGATGGCGCAAGAGTATCGACATGAGTTGCGTCCCACACTAAAGGCCTTCCCACCTTCCATTGGAATAAAGACATGCCGTCCGGTCTCTTGCCATCGTCGCGTGCCAAGCCATTGGGTTCTAATACAGCTGGAACGCCGACGGTGACATGGGCTCCTTGAATGATGTCATTGACGTTCGCGTACCGCGCTAAGCGACCCGCACTTCGGCTGCAAGACAGAAGGGAGGGTGCTCGAGGCAATTGACAACTTCGTCACAGTGACAGCGATGAGGAGAACAACAAGGAGCTCCTAATCTCAGGATGTTAAATCTGTAACTATCTGCTGTATTCGTTCCCATATTCAGACCAGACCAGCGATTTTTTTTCCGATTTCTGACATTTCTAGTACCTACTCAAACCTCAGTTGGTCCGGTAGAGTTTTTTGATCCTTATAAGAAACAGGATTGATTGGCATCAATAGTATATTATGCAATTAGTGTATAAAAGACGGATTTAAAGCGAGGGCCATAGATGAATCACGAGCTAGTGAAGGATTCTAACGATTGAATCACGAGCGTAGCGAGTGATTCAAGTGTTAGAATCCTGAGCGATGCGAGTGATTCATGGCCCTCGATATAAATCCGTTTTATTCAAGAGTTGCATACTATACTTTATACCATGACTACGAGAAAAAGAAAGATTTAATCGAAAATAGACATTCAATGAAGAAAAAGGAAGGTTAAATTGGCTTTGATGTATTTAAACCAGCCGTGATTTGTTGAGTAGCAAGTTTTATATAACTATATCGGCCGCCCTCTCTTTCATAAATTCGGGTGTTGACACATCTTCATCACTCGAATGCATTTTTAATCGATTTATCATTAAGTATCACTAATATACTCTTTGTGTTCGTACAACTTACAGTATTGAAAATAGCGCCAATTTACTAAGGACAGCAAAGAACACAAAACAGTTTTTATTCTAATGCTAAACTCCTTGTCGAAAATGTCGACCAATCAAATTGAATTTAGAACACACCAACATAGGTCGAATACACAGATTACACTTACACTAGATACCGCAAGCCATCCGAGCAAGCGTGCCCTGCATGTTTGTACTAAAAAAAGTCTGTTAGCTCAGTGACGCCTAGCGATTGAAACAATTCTGATTACGTTGAGCACATCACTAAATGGCTGGGGTGAAGTTACCGTAGGTATAATTACAAAAAAAAAACAACCGACTTCCAAAAAAACACTACAAAGTGAAAAATAACTTTAATTTCGGAAGTCGGTGTCTTTGGTTTTTTATTTACCATTGTTTTTTTTTTGCCACCGACTTCCGAAATTAAAGTTATTTTTCACTTTGTAGTGTTTTTTTGGAAGTCGGTTGTTTTTTTTTGTAAAAAGTTTTTATTTTTCACTTTTTAGTGGTGCCTACCCCACACAAATCTGAATACCACTCTGCAATATAAATAAGAGGAGCATCATCCACATAGACTAAATGGGAAAAATACGTATTAAATTGTTGAAGCTAACTCAAAAGCCAAAATAAAAACTTTTCAAAAAGGCAAATACGTCGCGCAAAGTCGTGTCAAAAATTTGGTAGGCGTAGTTTTAGTTGAAGGAGATAACGAGGCTACGAAATCTGCCTTCTGACAATCAAGGCAATGATAACATACAACTCAAGTAGCGCAATTTGAAGCGGCATATAATTACCATTAAATCATTTAAAGCCAGAGTGCACCTTATGACAATTCCAATAAGCCCAAACACGGCTATGATTCATTGTTTTATTACTGAGTTCCGATGCCGACCTACGGCTCCTTCATCAGATCAGTTTGATGGTACCATTTCATCAGAACCATTTATTCAAAGCTTCGTCATAGTCGCTTAATTATTTTAATCGAGATATCTTATCGCCACCTGTGAAATACTTATCATCGCTGAGGAGTTCCCATGGCCATCTGTGGTCTTCTTCATCAGTTCCACTTCACCAGATGATACTTTTTGAATGCAAACGCTTGATTTGTTGATGAAAATACCAAAATCGCTATATGTATGCCTTTAATATTTGAGGAGTTCCCTCGATTCCTCATGGATCCCATCATCAGAACTGGATTTTGATAGTCAGATAGGAAACGTCGACCTCATCTAGTCTAAAAAAAAATATGATTGACTTGTAAAAGTGTTTGTACAAACCAACTTACAGAAATAAATCATTTATTTATCATTCAAAAAGTTAACGACAGTCCATTGGGACCATTTTCCTGTGGCGACAACGGTTAAGCTACCTGACTTTATTGGCCCACCTCAAAATCCATTCTTTATATGTCATGCATGAATTGCATGATTCACTGCTTAGCTCCATAAAGATATACGTAGCGTTGCAATAACGATTTAAAAGGTTTGAATCTGTAAATATCTGGAATATTCTAACCTTTTGGCTCATATTTTTACAATTTACGGTAAATTATAGTAGAATACGAACATAAATCAATATTGCTTATCCCCAGACTTATAGGGAATATACATTATCATCAGCCTATAATGTTCCCACTGCTGGGACACAGGCCTCCTCTCTTCGAGAGAGAGTGGGCTGGAATCTACCACGCGGGCCCAGTGCGGGTTGGTTTGGTAGATGTCACATGTCTTTGAATTTTTGGTTCTAGGACATGCCGGTTTCATCACGATGTTTTTCTTCACCGTTTTGAGAGCAGTGGTGATGAAATTATTTAGACAAAGTAAAGCGGCTGCTTGGGTTCGAACCCACGACCTACATACAACTCGTAAGTAGGGGCCGTTACCAATGGGCCACCACTGCTCTTCCTCTAGGGAATATCTATGCATTGGAACAAAATCTATTTGGCAGTATTTGCGTGGTGCTGGAACATTCAAATCAAATCAAATCAAATAATTTATTTGCCTGAATATGGGTGTATAAGGTGATACACGTTACATTAATGGCCTTTTAACCATATCCTACCTCAATAGGTGTGCAAATATTTAATATAATTAAAATAAACATAATTACGTAAACTAAACACCACAACTCAAACGCCCGTTGTGAGAAATATTTCTTACATTAGGTAATCCACAATAAAAACAATAGCAAACATTATCTATACAAATATTAATATTAGAGTATTCATTGACATTTACTAATTATATAATTTTATTATCATTGTTTAATTTTAAAAATTAATTACATTTATCATTTAAATAATCATTAACTTTATAATATGCTTTATTAATCAAAAAAATCTTTAATTTGTTTTTAAATGATATAAAATTCGTTGCTTCCTTTATATTATTAGGTAATTTATTATATATTCTAGGGCCCATACAAAATGCACTCTTGTCAAACATAACTGTTCTATGGCGTATTGCTCGAAGTGTACTGGCCAGCCTGGTACTTTTTAGTGTTTCATACTTATTTATATTATTTCTAATGTCTAATGCTAGTTCATAAATATACAGTGATGGGAAAGTCAATATTTTTAAATTTATAAAATGTGGTTTACAAGTATCTGTAGGTTTTAATGCACATATTGCCCGGATACATTTCTTTTGGGCTTTGAAGACTGTTTCTCTACCAGTGGCATTCCCCCAAAACATTATACCATATCTTAATGTCGAACCAACGTAAGCATGGTAAGCAGATAGAAGAGCACTTTGATTTACCACTTTACGAAGCATATACATGGCATATGAATATCGATTTAATCTTGTACATACTTGTTCTATTTGTGTCCTCCATGTCATGTCTGAGTCTATGTGTAGTCCAAGAAATTGTGTAGTGTTAATATTTTCTATGTTTATTCATTCAGATAAAGAGATTAAAAGACAAACAGACAAAAATTCTATAAACTATACTGGGAGTTAGGTTAAACGAGGGACATACTTTAACAGTGTGTAGGTATTACTCATAAATGATGACACTGAACTAACCCTGAAATATGAAAAAAAATCAGTTGTTCTCTACATAATGCAAAACCTACGCGATCAAAATGTACGAGACAACTGATTTTTTTTTCATATTTCAGGGTTAGTTCCATGGTAAAAGTTGTTTACTTTCATGAGTACTACGAGTAAACACCGTTTAAGTATATCTAACATCCTGTATATTGGGCATTATAATCGTTCCCAGACCTCGTAGCAATTACTTTTTTTTATGTGCAATGTACCTACAGTTTTGACAACCGTACGGTGTGGCGCAGAAGTACTAGGAGGGCTGACCCCGAATAAATTGGTATAGTAGCCAGGAGAAAGAAGAAGAAGAAGAGATACAGTTTTACTTCGCTACGATTTTATTAAACTTATAAATGTATACTTCGCTGTTCTATTGCGCTTACTTTCTTCAATGCTTCAATACTCGCCTTCAACCAGAATATTTACAGTTTCAGAAAATATTTAAGGTTTTCGCAAATTTTCCAATACATCAGCTATGGTAAGGTTTCTTTCAGCTAAGTACTTTGTAGCGTATGTAAGCATAGGGGATAATGTTGTGTTTTTTTTGTCAGCTTTACATCTTGAACCCTCCTCGTTGGAACTGTTGTTCACACAGACTGGAACATCGCATCTATCACCTGCATAATCATCTATGCATTGACAGACTGGCTCATTTTCCTCATTTAAGGAACAGGTGCCGTTGTTCGAACAATAGCCACGACACACGTTGATTTCACACCGTTTCCCGGAATAACCGGCATTACATCTGAAATAATTAAAATGAAATTTCGGTTATTTGCCAGCCGTGCAGCTGTTAGCCCAGGAAACCACTCAGTCTACTCGCCACCACCGTTAGCGTAAAGAATAAAATAAACAACGCCACGGTTCAGAATCGCACCTTGCACATCTATCTAAAATTCATATAAAAATATTTTAAGAATGCAAAGCATTTTATTTATTAAACATACTTTTGTTTAAAAAGTGTTAGCGACGCGCTCAATATGTCTTAAAAATTAAAGTTATTATGTATTTAGTTAGTAAGTAGCATCACTAATGTATAAGCTAAGGGCTGGGACACGCTGACATGTTTGTCACATTGTGGACCCCCGCCAGTCTGCCACCAAACGCGAATCAATGCGCACGCCCGATTTTGCTATTTTGCGCACGCGGCCATCTTGCTATTTGTTTTAAAGCTCAATATACGGTTTTCAAAAGTTCGCCTGAGTTTCTGTTGCGACTAACCCGGTCCTGCAGCACCACCACTAACAAAATGGTCTTCGAGCCAGATCTACAATGATCCGCAGTACAGGCATTAGAACACGGCGAGCAAAAATGCTGCAGGAACAACGTGGTTCGCAGCAGAACAAATCTGCAGAAAACACTCAAGCTGAGCACCCCAAGCATATTGTGCCGCAACGTTTGTTTTCCGATGTGCCGGGAAGCAGCATAAAGTCGGAACCGCTACCCCAAGTCGCGAAAACGCCGGTCAAATCTGTTGCGTCATGCAAATCTACGCGAGAAAGCAAGAAAAAACTGTTGCAGCTGGAAGCCGCTAAACAAAAAGCTGCTATTCGGATCGAGCTCATTGATCAAAACCTGGATGCCCAGTTGGCAGCACTCGACGACGAGGAAGAACAGATGGAATACAGTTCACTAGTTGATGGGAAGGAACTTCCTCGCAGAGACCTGGAGGATTGGGTAATCCATCAAAGTAACCACGAAAAACCCCTACTGGAGCAGCAAGCCCCCGAGAAAGGAATTATAACGGGCGAGCTGCTCGCACGAGCACCGTCACCATGCGCCGAGCACGTGGCCGGCCGGCCGCGCGCCGCAGCGCCTCCGCCACTGCCACCGCCGGGCGACTCCGTGACCGTGCTCAACAACGCGGTTCACATGTTGGCAAGCGCTCTGAAGGATATTTCTACTAACTGTGCAAACAACGTGCCTCAAGCCAGTTTGCTCAGCCGCATGAGCACACCGAGAGATTTACCTGAATTTTCTGGTGACCAGTTGGATTGGCTTCAATTCAAACAAGCCTACGACGAGTCGACGGCGTTGTGTAAATTCACGCCAAAAGAAAACCTATGGAGGCTTCGAAAATGCCTACGAGGGCAAGCGAAAGATGCAGTCGCCGCATTGTTCATAAGCGCCACGTCGCCTGACAAAGTGATATCGACATTGGAGCTACGGTTTGGTAACCCCGACTGCATTATTTCTAGAATACTCCAAGACATAAAGAAGCTGCAGTCCCTACAACAAAAATATCAGAAAGATATCGTCGCGTTTTCTGTGAAAGTGCAAAATGTAGTGGAAGCGGTACGAGCAGTCGGACGCGAGGAGTACCTCCACGGTGTGAATATCGTCTCGATGATTCTGTCCAAGCTCCCCGCAGTGCTTATCTCCAAGTGGTCCGACTACAGCTATAAAATGATCACCGAAGGAAAGAAACCAAGGTTGGTGATTTTATCAGATTTTTTGTATGAAGAAGCTGTAAAGATTTCCACCACCGCAAGTATTTTTACTACTTTACGAAGTGACCAGCATCAGAAAAATAAGGCAAGTACATGCACACGCACACAGACCGTGCTAGTTCAAGACGAAGAACGTAACGCTAATTGTTTGTTTTGCCGCGCAGCGGTACATAATCTCGGCGACTGCAAACAATTTAAGAAAGCACTACGTAAAGTACGGTGGCAATATAGAAACACGGTCTGTGCTACAAGTGTTTAATATCCAAACACGATAGAAAAACGTGTTCAGCTCCTGTGTGCGACAAGGACGGCTGTAATGAAGATCATCATCGTCTTCTGCATTATTCCACGAGTAAACAAAGTGAGCGCACGAGCGCTGATAACAACAATGCGTCGACCACGAGTACTACGTCATCGGCTGACGTGCAGCGAGCCGAGCCTACCGCGTCTTCGGAAACAATAACGTATATTAACGCGGGTGACAGTAAAGTGTTATTGAAAGTGTTACCTATTCGTGTGCACGGCCCTAACGGTATCTTAAACGCCACCGCGCTACTCGATGACGGATCGAGTGTGTCGCTGATAAGCGCGAGCCTCGCCGAGCGCGTCGGGCTGCGCGGCCGTCGTGAGACGCTGTCGGTGCGCGGAGCGTGGACTAATGACGCGATGGTATGCGAATCTATGGTTGTTAATGTAAACATTGCTGGATATGATAGGTTACATAATAATATAAGAATGCGTTGTGTTAATGAATTAAATTTGCCTATTCAAAAGTTGTCTGTTATAGATTGTAGTAAGTATTCTCACCTAAAGAATATTAAAGATAAATTGTGTACCTCAGATTCAAAACCTGATATTTTAATTGGTCAAGATAACTATGACTTAATTGTACCTTTGAAAATAAATTTAGGTAGTGCAAATGAGCCGTCTGCTACACTTACCCCCCTAGGTTGGTGTGTACATGGTAAGGTGCGCGTGCCGCGGTGTGGCAACGCCGCGCGGGCCGCCGCCGCCGCCGGCGCTCACTCCACCTGCGCTGGGGCCGCCCTGACCATCACGGAGAACGAAGAGGTAAGTGACAGTTCATCGCATGATAGACTACCTCAAGAAATCCATGATGAGGTTCGACGTTCGTTTGCATTGGATGCCATGGGTGTGTCCGGTAAGCCGCGCCAGAATGTTGACGATTTGCGCGCCATCGATCAGCTGGAGCGATCAGCGGTGCTCGTTGACGGACGCTGGCATGTTAGCTTACCTTGGAAGGAGCCAGGTCGCGCGATGCCGGACTCGTATCCCAACGCACTAAGAAGGTTGAAAGGTATCGAAAGGAAAATGGGAAAGGATACAGGTTTTGCAAATAGGTATGAGGAACGCGTTCGTCATTTGTTAGAAAATGATTACGCGCGGGAGCTGGTGGTAAAGGACGTCACATCGAATACGTGGTACCTACCTCATTTCGGTGTTGATAACCCGAACAAAAGCAAGCTTCGGCTGGTCTTCGACGCTGCAGGTAAGGTAGATGGTTCCTGCCTTAATGACTATTTACTCACAGGACCCGATCTTTTGTCATCACTGCTGGGTATAATGCTGCGCTTCAGGGAAAATAAAGTCGCAGTAACAGGTGACATAAAGGACATGTTTCTGAGGGTTAAAATTCACGCCGAGGATCAGCATGCACTAAGGTTTCTGTGGAGAAGCAACCCTACAGAAAACATCAAAACGTATGTCATGACATCCTTAATTTTTGGAGCTAATTGTTCACCATTTGTAGCTCAGTTCATTAAAAACAAAAACGCACGCCGCTATGAGACATCCTTTCCGAGCGCAGCCGATGCTATTTACCATTCACATTACATGGATGACTACATAGATAGTTTGCCGGACGAAAGTATTAATATGGTGAGTAATATCAGTGACATTCACAGGGCCGGTGGGTTTGAAATCCGAAACTGGACGAGCAACAGCGTCGCGGTTTTAAACAGCATACCAAAGGAGACCTTAGGTACTGCTGCAGTAAAGTTCAAAACCGGTCAGCAATTTGGACGTGAGCGAACACTGGGACTTATTTGGTTTCCTGGAGATGATATGCTTGGGTTTGACGTGTCACTAAAACGCATACCAAAGGATATCACTCAGGGCAACGAACGACCCACAAAAAGGATTATGCTAAGGGTTGTTATGTCTATTTTTGATGTCTTAGGATTTCTCGCCCCCTTCACTATTCAGGGTAAAATCCTACTTCAGGATACCTGGCGCCTGAATATTGGATGGGACGATAATGTTCCTGATGACATTTACGAAAGGTGGGTGAAATGGATTGACCTAATTAACGTTATCAGAACACTTCGCATTCCAAGGTGTCACGCGATGTCTGCATGCACTGCGACGGTAGCGTGTGCGAGCGAGATGGGAGATTCCACTCCCGCGCCGCCACAACCACAAGCGCGGCTTGCATTAAACAATGCTACGCAGCCTTGTGCTACGGGCTACGAAAGCGTAGCGGCCGATAGCAGTGCTACGAGTTCGCCTACAAGCAAGTCTGTTTATAGCAACTTACATCTTCACGTATTTAGTGACGCATCCACTAAAGCCCTGTGTACGGTAGCATATTGACACGTATTGACGAATGGAGATACGTTCCTACGAAGCTTAATGTAGCTGACTTAGCTACACGGGAAACTTTCAATCCTACTTTGTATTCTGAGTGGCTAGCCGGTCCAACTTTCCTGCACTTTGATGACGCGTCATGGCCTAGGGATGTCATCCAACCGGAAACGAACGCAGCATGCGAGGAGGTAACAGCTGTTGTTCAGGAACACTCGGCTTATTCACCGGTTCCAGATCCGGTTCGATTTTCTTCTTGGCTACGCCTTTTACGGGCGTCAGCCGCTGTTTTCAAATTTGTTGACAGGTTAAAAGGTCTTCCTTGCAGCGGCTATAGTGTGCAGATGATGGAGCGTGCAGAGCGGCAGCTACTGAAACACGCACAAGGGGAGTCGTTTGCTGAGGAATTGGCTGCGATTAGCAATGGTAAGGCGTTATCGAAAAATAGTCGGTTACTTACCCTCTCACCGTTTTTAGACGAGCATGGCTTGCTTCACGTGAGCGGTCGGATCGATGCTGCTGCAGATGTTGCCATGGCTGTAAAGAGGCCTGTAATATTGGACGGCCGGCACCCTGTGGCTCGGCTGATTGTTCGGAACACGTGAAGGCGGCTCATGGAAGTCAGGAAACAGTAGTGAACCTGTTGAGGGAAAAATATTGGTTAGTAAGACTTAGACCTACCGTGAAGACTGTGGTGTCGCAGTGCATGCTGTGCCGCATCAAGAAGTGCAGGCCGCTAGTTCCTCGCATGGGTGACTTACCTCAGTCTCCTGTGGCACATCATCAGCGACCCTTCTCTCACTGTGGGCTGGACTTGTTTGGCCCGATGGAGGTAACAGTTGGTAGACGCAGAGAAAAAAGGTACGGTGTTCTATTTACCTGCTTAACGTTGCGTGCTATTCACATTGAGACTGTTGCTTCTCTCACGACGGACTCGTTGATCATGGCACTGCGTCGGATGGCAGCAAGGCGTGGCTGGCCACGTCACTTGTATTCCGACATTGGCACAAATCTGAAAGGCGCTGAAAAGGAACTCCAACGGTCCATGCAGGACCTGGATCTAGACGTACTGAAAGACGTAGGTGTCAACAACTGGACTGGACTTTTATCCCTCCCGCCAGCCCCCATTGGGGTGGGGCATGGGAGCGACTGATTCGCAGCGTTAAGTCGTCGCTCAAAGTTGTTTTGCTCGAACGGGCACCAAGGGACGAAGTGTTGAGTACACTTCTAGCAGAAGTTGAAAACATGGTGAACAGTCGTCCCTTGATGCACGTTTCGGTAGACCCGGAGGGCGTAGAATCCCTCACCCCCAACCATTTTTTGCTGGGTACGTCGTCGAACTTACCTGTAGTCGGAGCGTTTGACAGTTCTGACCTGTACTTACGCAGACATTGGCGTACAAGTCAACGTTTGGCCGACATGTTCTGGCACAGGTGGGTAAAGGAAATTTTACCAGATCTTCTACCTAGGCGAAAGTGGAAAACAGAGCAGCCTCCGCTACGAGTGGGCGACCTCGTATTGGTTGTGGACCCTAACTCTCCCCGCAATTCGTGGCCAAAGGGACTAGTCACTGAGGTGTTCCCTGGTAAGGACGGTCGTATTAGACTCGTGGAAGTGAAGGTGGGCTCCAGGGCGTGGCGCCGCTCCGCGGCACGCGTCGCTCCTATCACTCTAATTGATGAGTGCTGTGACAGCACTAGGGTGGGGAATGTTAGCGACGCGCTCAATATGTCTTAAAAATTAAAGTTATTATGTATTTAGTTAGTAAGTAGCATCACTAATGTATAAGCTAAGGGCTGGGACACGCTGACATGTTTGTCACATTGTGGACCCCCGCCCGTCTGCCACCAAACGCGAATCAATGCGCACGCCCGATTTTGCTATTTTGCGCACGCGGCCATCTTGCTATTTGTTTTAAAGCTCAATATACGGTTTTCAAAAGTTCGCCTGAGTTTCTGTTGCGACTAACCCGGTCCTGCAGCACCACCACTAACAAAAAGTAAACGTTAGATTACCCACTCGTAAAAGCACCCTGTGCACTAATGTAAATCATTTTACTGATTTACACAAACTTACAGAACCCAAAAGATGTACACCATTTTAAGAAGAATAAAAATATTGTATTTTTATTACAAACGAATTTTCAAACTCAAATAAAACGTCGTAAAACTTTAGATCTTGACCCTCGTATAAAAAAAATGTCAAGAATACAAACAAACAAACAAACAAATTCAAATACAAAAAAAAAACAAACAACAAATTCAAACAAATTCTATTTGTTGGCCGGCTAAAAAAATAAGGCCCAAAAATTAAGGAAACTAAAATGATGTCTTAAAGGTAGCCAAAAGTAGGAGTAGAATATTTTTTACCTGCATTTAGGAAGTCCCTCTACATTGTAACTGCAATCACCTTGGAGACAATATTTCAGACAGTCTGTTACCTGGCATCTATCACCTGCATAATCATCTATGCACTGACAGACTGGCTCATTCTCCTCATTCAAGGAACAGGTTCCGTTGTTCGAACAATACACATGACACACATTAACTTCACATCTTACCCCCGAATAACCGGCGTTGCATCTGAAATTATGAAAAATATGTGAAATGGGAAAGCTAATTACATATGGAGACCATCAGTAAGAGTAGAATATGTTTTACCTGCATTTAGGTAGTCCCTCTTCATTAAAACTGCAGGTTCCTTGCAAGCAATAGTTCTCACAAACTGAGACATCGCATCGCGTGCCGGTGTACCCAGGTGTGCATTTGCAAAGAGATTGTCCATTAACCTTAAAACCGTGATCACAAAACGGAGAGCCGTAGGGAGAGACATATTCTCTAGCAATTTTGAATGAGTCATCGGTGATATGATGGTCATTTCGTACCAGACTTGTTAGCGCATTGCAAACCTGATCTCCCTGGATTTGTTCGCTGATTTTATATTTGGCGGCTATACCGACAGGGTTTTCAGTGTGAACCTTCAAAAACTCACTGTTCAAAATGTCACTTTTTTCTATTGTAAAGTATGGTCTCGGCTTCGGATATTTCGAAACGGATATCTGCGGGATCAACCAGCTTTCCGGTCCAAAGGATGAGCTCCAGTCCACATCGAAGATGAACTTTTTTGAAATGGTCAATGAATTTGGTCGAGTTACATAGGTTTTGTCACCAAGATCAGCGACATAACTAATTAAACATTTCTTATAATGTCCACTCAAATTTGCTCTACAAAGAAGCCTTTTTGAACTAGTCTCAGGCATAAACCAGTATATTTTCCGTATCTGTAGGTCAATAGCCAAGCTGTGTAGATCCCAATCGTAGTCAGCATGGATAATAATTTGTCTCTCAGAGCCATTAAATCGAGCCCTCTCTATTGTAGATGTCGTAAGATTTGTGTTGATCCAGTAAACATACCTGTAAAATAAAAACCACTATTGCTCAATATCACGAAGTATAAATGTGAAAATTTTAATTATCAAACGATTATTGGCATCGTACCCTCCACAGCTATCCACGGCAATGTCAGTGGGGATCCCGTCAGCCATTTTGATTAAAAGATTTCCGTAAACATTGTTCTCAGATCCAGGTTTAAATGAAATCCAATTGATGCTTCTTTCCTTGGTGTCAGTGAAGAAAAGCATTTCTGTTATCGGATCGAAAGCCAAACCCTGGATGTTCCTTCCATTTCTCTCGATGTAGCATTTGTATTCCACAGAAGATATGCTATAACCACATATAGCGTCGTTGTCGCTCTGTTTGTCGATGTACAGTAACATATTGTGAACTTCATCGTAAGCTATCGCTGTGAGGTTCTGGGAATCAAACCGTACGGTGTCTGTTTTGGTTCCGTCAGTGGTGTAAAATTCTATTCGATCTCCTGCAGATACGGCGATGTCTGAAACAAAAGAAAAATTGTTTATACTTAATCAGTTACTAGATAAATATGGCTGACACCGCGCACTGTTGTGCCACGGTCACGACCACGACCCATGTTACATGCAGTCATTATAAACTTAAATTTAGTGTAGAAAGCCAACCCTGCACGTGTCACGCCCAGCATTCAATAAATGAGGATGAGTACAAGGATGAGCAGCTGAAGCCGACGGTATGGAGTGCTAAATTGTAGACACAATCACGCCTTAAATGAGTTACGTGTAACTACAAAACAAATAACATCACTCTTGGTTAATCCTCGTTTTTCGTTCCGGGACACTTTCGGGACTGTGGTCACGCCAGCGGATAATCCACCACGCAGGCCCAGTGCGGGTTGATGGATGTCACATGTCTTTGATTTTTTGTTCTGATCTGGACATGCCAGTTTCTTTACGGAGAAGCCTTCAGCCTTTTTTTCAGCCTTTGGTAATAAGAAAAATAAATTCGCTTCTAGTACACTCACCCCAGGAGTGCGCCAACCCCAGGAACAGCCCCACCATCGCCAGTAGACACTGCGTTCTACACATTTTTATACTTCAGAAATTCAACAATGGTAGAAGATGCGTCCTCTACCAGTGAAAGATCTTGTGATATTAAACAAAGACACTGTTCTGTAGTTTACCGATGATAACAGACTCCCTGATAAGAGGTCACATTAGTTTATTTTTTCGCATAGATAACTTGGTGACCCTTTAGTATCTCAGTGTTTTTTACACGTAATTAAAGTCTTCTCTACAATAAACAAAAGATAATTAAAATATACAAGCTAATACTAAATTATATTTCGTCGCTTCATCCTTCAGGGGGGCTAAAACGGGCACTTTGGCAGAGTCACAATAGGATAATATTATGAATAATATTTGAAATCGTAAAACGGTCGCAAACTGACAATATATTATGAATTGTCAGTTTGTGACCGTTTTACGATTTCAAATATTATTCATAATATTATCCTATTATGATTCTGCCAGAGTGGCCGTTTTAGACCCCCTGATATAATAACCAGGTAGTCCCTTTAACCTACAGGCAACATCGCACGTTCTTTAAGCACCGCACGTTCTTTGGAATCGATTGAGTTACTCTCAATCGATTCCAATCGATTAAAAAAATAAAAATAAAATAAGTTTGACGTTTCCGGTTGTACTTCTTGTGTCAGGTCCAACTCTGTCTCATTCCTTTTTCGTGTGAGGCAACGTGCGCATGCGTTCATGCAAAATGCCGAAGCGCAGTCACAGAATAAATAATAGTACTAACGTACAGAAGTTGCACTCCTTTGATCTTGAAGAAAGCCGCTTTTATAATAGCCTACAAAATCTTTTCCTCCCCATGCGCAAGCTAAATTGCCTCTAATCGCCGCGCTTGAGAGTTGTTATTACTTTGTGTCGTTACTCATCCGTAACATACCTACGCCGCTTAGCCGAGTACTAGGGCTGTCCGCAAAGAAAAATAAAATATGGTACCATAGCACCATGTACCATGTCATACATACCATATGGTATGGTGGTGGTGGTGGTGGGGTATATGGTACCTTTTTAAACTTTTATTGTATATAAGAGTAGTATATCTAGAGTTATTTCACTTTAATGTAATGTCTTATAATTTTCAAACGTTATTTTTTATTAATCAATTAAACAATCATGATCATCATTCAATCATCAATTATTTTTAATACACCATCATCTCGTATAATATTTAGAAGTGTTCTAAAGTAAGCAAGGTACAAACACGTCTTAAATTGAAAGTGACATTTGGGGCACTTTAGTCGCCTGAACATGGTCATAAAACCACTAAATATGCCTCAACGCACCAGTGGCTAAGTTTGTGCGATCGTACGATCGCGGGTAGGTACAGTTACTTGTTAATCCTAAGTTAATCCTTAATTACTTTAAGCGATTTTGGACCCTACTCCTGAAACAATACGACGCGCACACAAACCCCCACCACTCCGCCGAGAGCTCAAGTTAAAAGTCGGCAACTATAGTAAGTAGGTAGGTAAAAAAAAGGTAGCAACAAGACTCGACAATTCGTAATGGATTTTCGTCATTAAAAAAGTAAGTATATCAGTAATTTATATATAGTATAGTGATAATATGAATAAAATCTAAGATTTAATTTTTTCATGAGCGGCCGTACGTGTCTCGCTCGCTGAGCGCGTAATACACCCTGACTGACTTGAAACTAAGAGTTGCCGCGAGCTGTAGGTACTTATCTCGAGCGGAATGTACCAGTGCAAGAGGCCTGGCGCAGTGCAGAAGAATTGTTAGTTCATTACGAACAAAAAAAATAGGAAAAGAAAAGAAAAACGCAAAGAGACCCATCGACAGCGACGTCGAATAAGACGACCAATAAGCGACTCGTCAGATGATGAAATTAATGCTTAAGACGACCTATAAGCGACTCATCGGATGATGAAAATAATGCAGGTAGTACCTTCGTTTTTATTTCTAAAAGTGATAATTTGAAAAGTGATAGTTTTGTGCTGAATGGTTTTATCATGCTGAGATAGGGACCTTTTGGCCTCGTACAGGACTTTTTTGTTTTTTATTTACTTATTTTTTTTTTTTATATATTTTGTTTGTTTTCAACTTTTATTTTGTGTTTTAGTTTTAGTTCTGTGCGAGTCACAATAAATACTTTTTCTTTCTTTCTTTCTTTCTACCTGTTCATATAAATGTAAATCGGGAGTGCCTGCGAGGCAATTGCGATAACATGATCAACTGCGAGTTGATTGTGAGTCATTCGTGACAACTTAGTACAAAAATGTGTAATCTTAATAGACGCACATTATGTACGTACAGCGTATTATCTGCGAGATAATATTGGCCTTAATTTTTTCTTTTTTGTCTACCCTCATTGGCAAAATATAAAATACTTAAATATTCACACTAGTCTGGTCAACCTATGGACTCCTTTGTTAAAGAAAGGATTGTCCATAGAGGATAGAGACAAATTATTGAAAAATTATCTTGTGCCCGGCAATTGCAAATTACTGCAAGCATCTAAGCTTAATGCTGAGATATCCGCCGCCGTGTCTGAGCTAGTTTGAGGGCGTGACAGGAAACTCACACTGAGCGAAAAGATCAAAGCCAGTAAAGCCATTGAAAAACAAGGCTCCCAGAAAAGGAAAACGGTATCGAGTCAGAAGGCCAGTGCTTCGCAGCTATCTTCAAGTCGTCCTGCCCCGCCGGGAAACTGGTCAGGTTACTCGTCGTACAGAGGGGGGCGAGGAGGTCAGAGGAAATACCCGTCGTCATCGACACAACGACGAACGTACCCCCGTCTCCAACACCTGCGAAGAGTGTCAACTACAATCAGGTGAAGTCCCGAGCTCCTCAGCAGTAGTCAAATATTACCTACTAATAACGGAGTCGTTCTTTCATGGATAGAACGTGGCTACTCAATACCTTTTTGTAAGGAGGTGACTCAACACAGAGCACCGTCCCTCTTAAATCTATCTATAATTGAAAGCCAAGAAATGTCTAAAGCCATTTTAAAAAAAAAAAAAATATTTACCAACCTACATTAACACAGCAGCTTTCAGGCCCAGCAGGGCTATTGCGTATCTCTGTTGACAGTTCATAGTGATTGTGTTTTTTTTTCTTCTTTTCAGTGACCAACTAGGAACACGTCATAGGCACCGAGTATCGCTGATAGCCACCGTAACACATTTTGACCGATGTTATTGTATCGATACTTATAAGATTGCGATTGTCTAAGCTTAGTGGACATCAAATTGATGATCATTTAGTCTGTGGTTGCTTTCGTGAAAGACACTACTCAGAGGTAGTGTTTAAGAAATTCTAGTGATTATCACCGAAGCCTGTATTAAGTGAAACGTGTAAACATTACGGCTTTTGTTGTTTTATTGTGATCCTTGTTCGTGGCAGAAGTATGGCTGCTAATATTGCTGGGATTTGCAAGCTTTTATTACGTTTCACCTGTCCGGTGTCTCTCTGTCTGTGACCGAATCTTGCAAGTTAAGTTCCCTTCCCGGTTTCCGATTGAGCTGAAATTTTGCATGCCTAAGCAAATTGGTTGACAATACAATATTATTATGACATGGAGCTGATCTGATGATGAAGCCGGGAGGTGGTCTTGGGAACTCAGTAATAAAACGACGCAGCCCCATAGAGTTTGGGCTCGTTTGATTCATCTTGGCAAGAACTCTGGTCCTAGATGATATCCAGGGTCTATCACCAAAAGAGCAGCGAATTCACCAGCAGATTTATCAGCAGATTCTGCAGCAGATTCACCAGCAGACTCACCAGCAGATTTACCAGCAGATTTACCAGCAGATTCTGCAGCAGATTCACCAGCAGATTCTGCAGCAGATTCTGCAGAGGATTCACCAGCAGATTCACCAGCAGATTCACCAGCAGATTTACCAGCAGATTGTGCAGATGATTCACCAGCAGATTCACCAGCAGATTTAACAGCAGATTTAGCAGCAGATCTGCTGGTGAATCTGCTGCAGAATCTGCTGGTGAACCTGCTGGTGAATCTGCTGATAAATCTGCTGGTGAATTCGCTGCGTAATCTTTTGGTGAATCTGCTGGTGAATCTGCTGCACAATTTGCTGGTGAATCTGCTGTTGAATCTGCTGCAGAACCTGCTGGTGAATCTGCTGGTGAATCTGCTGGTGAATCCGCTGCACAATCTGCTGCAGAATCTGCTGGTGAATCTGCTGCAGAATCTGCTGTTAAATCTGCTGGTGAAGCTGCTGGTGAATCTACTGCAGAATCTGCTGGTAAATCTGCTGGTGAGTCTGCTGGTGAATCTGCTGCAGAATCTGCTGATAAATCTGCTGGTGAATTCGCTGCGTAATCTTTTGGTGAATCTGCTGGTTAATCTGCTGCTGAATCTGCTGTTAAATTTGCTGGTAAATATGCTGGTGAATCTGCTGCAGAATCTGCTGGTGAATCTGCTGGTAAATCTGCTGGTGAATCTGCTGCACAATCTGCTGGTGAATCTGCTGCAGAATCTGCTGGTAAATCTGCTGATGAATCTGCTGGTGAATCTGCTGGTGAATCTGCTGCAGAATCTGCTGGTGAATCTGCTGGTAAATCTGCTGGTGAATCTGCTGCACAATCTGCTGGTGAATCTGCTGCAGAATCTGCTGGTAAATCTGCTGATGAATCTGCTGGTGAATCTGCTGGTGAATCTGCTGCAGAATCTGCTAGCAAATCTGCTGGTGAATCTGCTGGTGAATCTGCTGCAGAATCTGCTAGCAAATCTGCTGGTGAATCTGCTGGTGAATCCGCTGCAGAATCTGCTGCAGAATCTGGTGCAGAATATGCTGGTAAATCTGCTGGTGAATCTGCTGCAGAATCTGCTGGTGAATCTGCTGGTGAATCTGCTGATGAATCTGCTGGTGAATCTGCTGCAGAAATTGCTGGCGAATCTGCTGGTGAATCTGCTGGTAAATCTGCTGGTGAATCTGCTGCAGAATCTGCTGGTGAATCTGCTGGTGAATCCGCTGCAGAATCTGCTAAAAAATCTGCTGGTGAATCTGCTGGTGAATCTGCTGCAGAATCTGCTGGTGAATCTGCTGCAGAATCTAATAGTAAATCTGCTGGTGAATCTGCTGGTGAATCTGCTGGTGAATCCGCTGCAGAATCAGCTAAAAAATCTTTTGGTGAATCTGCTGGTGAATCTGCTGCAGAATCTGCTGTTAAATCTGCTGGTGAATCTGCTGCACAATCTGCTGCACAATCTGATGTTAAATCTACTGCAAAATCTGCTGGTGAATCTGCTGCACAATCTGCTGCAGATTTACCAGCAAATTCACCAGAAAGAAAGAAGAAAGAAGAAAGAAAGAAAAACTATTTATTCCCGCGAAATGATAAATGATAAATGATTTATTTTCTGTAAGTAGGTTTGTACAAACACTTTTACACGTCAAACATATTTTTTTTTAAACTAGATGAGTTCGACGTTTCCTATCTGGCTACTCTGAGAAGAAACGCCGAAACAAACTCAGAGGTCACAGTCTCTTTTAAAGTCCAGACATAATCTTGGTCAGATCATGTGAAGACCATGTAGATTGCAGTCTGAAATGGTCTTTTGATGAAAGAACCACACAGATTGAGTGGACCTGTCCAGTCAGTGCACGCATTTGTCAGTAATCGTGCAGCTCAACTCAAAACTTAAGGAGCTTAACGATTCGACGAACAATACCAAAGAAAAGACATTTGGGTAGGCCGCATAAATTACTCAAACTGTCAGACTATAACTAAAACTGAGAAAAGGATAAAATAAATAAAAAACAATGATCCACGTAGTCTTCACATTCACAATAATTAAAAATAGTATAAGTAATACTTTACAAAGTAAATATTCATGTCATTGTATAGAATATGTAAAAAGGTATTTAAATCAACATTAAGGCGAAAGCTCCAGGGTAGCCCGCGAAATTCAAAATTTCTTACGTTTTTTGCAATTTGTAGGTCAGTGTGAGCTTGTATGTTGATTAAAATATGATTCGCGGCCGTAGCTAATACAGCTTCACAGAATTATAATCATTAGAATCAGCAATACAACTCCATAAGTTAGCATTTACCTCAAACCTCATGATTTCATGAAATCGCTAGATTTGAGATAAATGCTAACTTATGGAGTTGTATTGCTGATTCTAATGATTATAATTCTGTAAAGCCGTATTAGCTACGGCCGCGAATCATATTTTAATCAACATACAAGCTCACACTGACCTTCAAATTGCAAAAAACGTAAGAAATTTTGAATTTCGCGGGCTACCCTGGCGCATCAACCTTAATAGTGTAAATTTATTGGAGCAGCTCAATCCCAAGCCTTTTTGTCCTCAATATAGTCTTTGACAGTATAAAAGGCTTTCTGACAAAGTTTCCGCTTTATACAATTTTTGAATTTATTAAGGCTTAGTTCTTGAATGTGGCTAGGTAGTTTATTATAAAAACGTATACATTGGCAACTAAACGAACCACTTATTTTCTTAAGCCTGGTTGTAGGAACAACAAATTTGTGTTTGTTTCTAGTATTCACATTATGGACGTCACTGTATTTTTTAAACAAATTGATATTTTTATGAGCATACAAAAGATTTTCATAGATATACTGAGAAGGCACAGTCATTATATTAATTTCTTTAAATTTATCTCTGAGGGAGTGTCTGGGACTTAATTTGTAAATTGAACGAATAGCCCTTTTTTGTAAAACAAAAATTGTCTGAATATCGGCGGCATTTCCCCACAACAGAATACCGTACGACATCACACTATGAAAATAACTAAAGTAAACTAAACGGGCTGTCTCTAAACAAGTTAAATCACGAATTTTCCTAACGGCGTATGCTGCAGCGCTAAGCTTTTTCGACAATTTATCTATATGGGGCCCCATTGAAGTTTGGCATCCAAAGTTATGCCCAAGAACACTGTGGTATCTTCGGGAATCAACTCTTCATCCTTTATGAGAACACTAGTTTTTACTTGTCTAACATGAGGTATAGTGAACTTAATACACTTAGTTTTTTTCTCGTTAAGAAGTAGGTTATTAACATTAAACCAGTTAACTACTTTTGCGAGGGCGCTATTTACATTGTCAGTAACCAGCTGCTGACGTTTGAGTTTAAATAAAAGTGAAGTGTCATCTGCAAACAACACTATAGCATGATTATCCTTTATGAGGTAAGGCAAGTCATTAATATAAATAAGAAACAAAAACGGGCCAAGAATTGAGCCTTGGGGGACCCCCATTGTTACTACGGATCCGGGTGATCTTTTCCCGTTAACATCAACTCTTTGAATCCTATCACTTAAGTAAGAAGTGAGAAGATCCAGAGAGGCGTTCCGGATTCCGTAGTGATGCAGTTTCCTGATTAATGTTTCATGAAGAACGCAGTCGAATGCCTTGGACAAATCACAAAAAATGCCCAAAACATCGCATTTATCCTCCCATGCATTATAAACATGACCTAAAAGTTCAACACCGGCATCAGTAGTCGAACGACCCCTTGTAAAACCAAACTGTTTGTTATGTAATAATTTATGTTTATTAAAAAATCTTTGCAGTTGATCTAAAATAACTTTTTCAAAAATTTTACTAAAGGTAGGTAGCACTGAAATAGGTCTATAATTAGTAGGGTCAGATGTACTACCCGATTTAAACAACGGTATGACGCACATACATTCCTTTTTTACATAATCCTAAAAAATAAAAAACAATGAAGAAAAAGGAATGTTAAATTGGCTTTGATGTACTTAAACCAGCCGTGATTTGTTGAGTAGCAAGTTTTCTACTATATCGGCCGCCCTCTCTTTCATAAATTCGGGTGTTGACACATCTTCATCACTCGAATGCATTTTTAATCGATTTATCATTAAGTATCACTAATATACTCTTTGTGTTCGTACAACTTACAGTATTGAAAATAGCGCCAATTTACTAAGGACAGCAAAGAACACAAAACAGTTTTTATTCTAATGCTAAACTCCTTGTCGAAAATGTCGACCAATCAAATTGAATTTAGAACACACCAACATAGTTCGAATACACAGATTACACTTACACTAGATACCGCAAGCCATCCGACCAAGCGTGCCCTGCATGTTTGTACTAAAAAAAGTCTGTTAGCTCAGTGACGCCTAGCGATTGAAACAATTCCACATGAATATTTACTTTGTAAAGTATTACATATATTATTTTTATTTATTGTGAATTTGAAGACTACAGCAATGATTGTGACAATATTTATTAGTGTTTATGAGTGAACCTTCCATTGGAATAAAGACATGCCGTCCGGTCTCTTGCCATCGTTGCGTGCCAAGCCATTGGGTTCTAATACAGCTGGAACGCCGACAGTGACATGGGCTCCTTGAATGATGTCATTGACGTTCGCGTACCGCGCTAAGCGACCCGCACTTCGGCTGCAAGACAGGCCGTGGTGCTCAAAGCTGTGGTGTGGTGTGTGAACTTCGTCACAGTGACAGCGATGAGGAGAACAACAAGGAGCTCCTAATCTCAGGATGTTAAATCTGTAACTATCTGCTATATTCGTTCCCATATTCAGCCCAGACCAGCGATTTTTTTTTGCGATTTCTGACATTTCTAGTACCTACTCAAACCTCAGTTGGTCCGGTAGAGTTTTTTGATCCTTATAAGAAACAGGATTGATTGGCATCAATAGTATATTATGCAATTAGTGTATAAAAGACGGATTTAAAGCGAGGGCCATAGATGAATCCTGAGCGATGCGAGTGATTCATGGCCCTCGATATAAATCCGTTTTATTCAAGAGTTGCATACTATACTTTATACCATGACTACGAGAAAAAGAAAGATTTAATCGAAAATAGACATTCAATGAAGAAAAAGGAATGTTAAATTGGCTTTGATGTACTTAAACCAGCCGTGATTTGTTGAGTAGCAAGTTTTTTACTATATCGGCCACCCTCTCTTTCATAAATTCGGGTGTTGACACATCTTCATCACTCGAATGCATTTTTAATCGATTTATCATTAAGTATCACTAATATACTCTTTGTGTTCGTACAACTTACGGTATTGAAAATAGCGCCAATTTACTAAGGACAGCAAAGAACACAAAACAGTTTTTATTCTAATGCTAAACTCCTTGTCGAAAATGTCGACCAATCAAATTGAATTTAGAACACACCAACATAGGTCGAATACACAGATTACACTTACACTAGATACCGCAAGCCATCCGACCAAGCGTGCCCTGCATGTTTGTACTAAAAAAAGTCTGTTAGCTCAGTGCCGCCTAGCGATTGAAACAATTCTGATTACGTTGAGCACATCACTAAATGGCTGGGGTGAAGTTATCGTAGGTATAAAAAAGATGACACGCTCGGTTTTCATACTATCTAATAACATGCCGTATCTAGCCTAGGTAATCTAAATCTGTGGTCGAATACATTGGTGTGTTCCAAATTCAAACATCGAAACAGTGAGTAAAAGTGCTTTTTATTCACTGTTTTCAGTGAATAAAATACGCTTTTTAGAGGGGGAATGGTATAAAAAAGTTTTAGTAAAAATAGCCATTGTAATGTTTTTCCAAATCAAAATGTTTATATTGAGGACAAAAGGCTTGGGATTGAGCTGCTCCAATAAATTTACACAATTAATGTTGATTTAAATACCTTTTTACATATTTTATACAACGACATGAATATTTACTTTGTAAAGTATTACTTATATTATTTTTATTTATTGTGAATTTGAAGACTACGTGGGTCATTGTTTTTTATTTATTTTATTTTATCCTTTTTCTCAATTTGCCTCAAACTGCCAGACTATGACTAACGTAGTCTGGCAGTTTGAGTAATTTATGCGGCCTACCCAAATGTCTTTTCTTTGGTATTGTTCGTCGAATCGTTGAGCTCCTTAAGTTTTGAGTTGAGCTGCACGATTACTGACGAATGCGTGCACTGACTGGACAGGTCCACTCAATCTGTGTGGTTCATTCCTCAAAAGACCATTTCAGATAGCATTCTATATGGTCTTCACATGATCTGACCAAGGTTATGTCTGGACTTTAAAAGAGACTGTGACCTCTGAGTTTGTTTCGGCGTTTCTTCTCAGAATAGTCAGATAGGAAACGTCGACCTCATCTAGTTTAAAAAAATACATGATTGACTTGTAAAAGTGTTTGTACAAACCAACTTACAGAAATAAATCATTTATTTATCATTCAAAAAGTTAACGACAGTCCATTGAGACCATTTTCCTGTGGCGACAACGGTTAAGGTACATGACTTTATTGCCCCACCTCAAAATACATTCTTTATATGTCATGCATGAATTGCATGATTCACTGCTTAGCTCCATAAAGATATACGTAGCGTAGCGATAATGATTTAAAAGGATTGCCCCACCTCAAAATCCATTCTTTATATGTTAGGTTTGAATCTGTAAATATCTGGAATATTCTAACCTTTTGGCTCATATTTTTACAATTTACGGTAAATTATAGTAGAATACGAACATAAATCAATATTGCTTATCCCCAGACTTATAGGGAATATACATTATCATCAGCCTCTAATGTTCCCACTGCTGGGACACAGGCCTCCTCTCTTCGAGAGAGAGTGGGCTGGAATCTACCACGCGGGCCCAGTGCGGGTTGGTTTGGTAGATGTCACATGTCTTTGAATTTTTGGTTCTAGGACATGCCGGTTTCCTCACGATGTTTTTCTTCACCGTTTTGAGAGCAGTGGTGATGAAATTATTTAGACAAAGTAAAGCGGCTGCTTGGGTTCGAACCTACGACCTACAACAACTCGTAAGTCGGGACCGTTACCAATGGGCCACCACTGCTCTTCCTCTAGGAAATATCTATGCATTGGAACAAAATCTATTTGGCAGTATTTGCGTGGTGCTGGAACATTAATTAAGATAAAGAGATTAAAAGACAAACAGACGAAAATTCTATAAACTATACAGGGAGTTAGGTTAAACGAGGGACATACTTTAACAGTGTGTAGGTATTACTCATAAATGATGACACTGAACTAACCCTGAAATATGAAAAAAAATCAGTTGTTCTCTACATAGTGCAAAACATACGCGATGAAAATGTACGAGACAGCTGATTTTTTTTGTCATATTTCAGGGGTAGTTCCATGGTAAAAGTTGTTCATTTTCATGAGTACTACGAGTAAACACCGTTTAAGTATATCTAACATCCTGTATCTTGGGCATTATAATCGTTCCCAGACCTCGTAGCAATTACTTTTTTTATGTGCAATGTACAGTTTTGACAACCGTACTGTGTGGCGCAGAAGTACTAGGAGGGCTGACCCCGAATAAATTGGTATAGTAGCCAGGAGAAAGAAGAAGAAGAAGAGATACAGTTTTACTTCGCTACGATTTTATTAAACTTATAAATGTATACTTCGCTGTTCTATTGCGCTTACTTTCTTCAATGCGCCTTCAACCACAATAATTACAGTTTCAGAAAATATTTAAGGTTTTCGCAAATTTTCCAATACATCAGCTATGGTAAGGTTTCTTTCAGCTAAGTACTTTGTAGCGTATGTAAGCATAGGGGATAATGTTGTGTTTTTTTTGTCAGCTTTACATCTTGAACCCTCCTCGCTGGAACTGTTGTTCACACAGACTGGAACATCGCATCTATCACCTGCATAATCATCTATGCATTGACAGACTGGCTCATTTTCCTCATTTAAGGAACAGGTGCCGTTGTTCGAACAATAGCCACGACACACGTTGATTTCACACCGTTTCCCGGAATAACCGGCATTACATCTGAAATAATTAAAATGAAATTTCGGTTATTTGCCAGCCGTGCAGCTGTGAGCCCAGGAAACCACTCAGTCTACTCGCCACCACCGTTAGCGTAAAGAATAAAATAAACAACGTCACAGTTCAGAATCGCACCTTGCACATCTATCTAAAATTCATATAAAAATATTTTTTCATTAAAATAAATAATAATAATATCCTCGGACATTTCATTTTAAGCATGCAAAGCATTTTATTTAATAAACATACTTTTGTTTAAAAAGTAAACTTTAGATTACCCACTCGTAAAAGCACCCTGTGCACTAATGTATATCATTTTACTGATTTACACAAACTTACAGAACCCAAAAGATGTACACCATTTTAAGAAGAATAAAAATATTGTATTTTTATTACAAACGAATTTTCAAACTCAAATAAAACGTCGTAAAACTTTAGATCTTGACTCTCGTATAAAAAAAATGTCAAGAATACAAACAAACAAACAAACAAACAAATTCAAATACAAAAAAAAAACAAACAACAAATTCAAACAAATTCTATTTGTTGGCCGGCTAAAAAAATAAGGCCCAAAAATTAAGGAAACTAAAATGATGTCTTAAAGGTAGCCAAAAGTAGGAGTAGAATATTTTTTACCTGCATTTAGGAAGTCCCTCTACATTGTAACTGCAATCACCTTGGTGACAATATTTCAGACAGTCTGTTACCTGGCATCTATCACCTGCATAATCATCTATGCACTGACAGACTGGCTCATTCTCCTCATTCAAGGAACAGGTTCCGTTGTTCGAACAATACACATGACAAACATTAACTTCACATCTTACCCCTGAATAACCGGCGTTGCATCTGAAATTATGAAAAATATGTGAAATGGGAAAGCTAATTACATAAGGAGACCATCAGTAAGAGTAGAATATGTTTTACCTGCATTCAGGAAGTCCCTCTTCATTGAAACTGCAGTTACCTTGGATGCAATAGTTCAGACAGACTGAGACATCGCATCGCTTGCCGGTGTACCCAGGTGTGCATTTGCAAAGAGATTGTCCAATAACTTTAATACCATGATCACAAAACGGCTCTACATACTCTTTAGCTATCGTGAATGAGTCGTCAGTGACATAGTTTTTTGGCACCATACTTGTTAGCGCCTTGCAATCCCGAAATCCTTGAATTTGTTCGTTGATTTTAGTTTTAGCGGCTATACCTACAGGGTTTTTAGTGTGAACCTCCAAAAAGCTGTTCCAAACGTCACTATCTGGTATTGTAGGCTTCATAAATCTCCAAATGCGTACTGGACCGCAGGATGAGCACCAGTCCACCACATAGAGGAAATTTTGTGAAATAGTCAGTGTATTTGGTTGAGTTACAAACGTTTTATCACCAAGATTAGAGTAAAAACTAAATAATGATTTTTTATTTTTTCCACTCAAATCTGCACTATAAAGATGGGTTTTTAAAATATTCTCAGGCATAAACCAGTATATTTCTTGTGTCTGTTGGCGAATATACAAGCTGTGTAGGTCCAGATTGTATGAAGCATTGATAACAATTTCTCTTTCGGAGCCATTAAATCGAGCTCTCTCTATTGTAGACGTCGTAAGGTTTGTGTTGACCCAGTAAATATACCTGTCAATTAAAAACCACAATTACTTATCACAAAGTATAAAAGATTATGTGAAAATTTAAACGAGCAAACTATTATTATTGGTAACGTACCCTCCACAGCTATCCACTGCAATGTCAGTGGGGATCCCGTCGGCCATCTTGATTAAAAGATTTCCGTAAACATTGTTCTCAGATCCAGGTTTAAATAAAAGCCAATTAATGCTTCTTTCCTTAGTGTCAGTGAAGAAGAGCATTTCTGTGATTGGATCGAAGGCCAAACCCTGGATGTTCCTTCCGTTTCTCTCGATGTAGCATTTGTATTCCACAGAAGACATGTTATAACCACATATAGCGTCGTTGTCGCTCTGTTTGTCGACGTACAGTAACATATTGTGAACTTCATCGTAAGCTATCGCTGTGAGGTTCTGGGAATCAAAACGTACGGTGTCTGTTAGGGTTCCGTTAGTGGTGTAAAATTCTATTCGATCTCCTGCAGTTAGGACGATATCTGAAACAAAAGAAAAATTGTTTGTAATGCCTACTTGCAAAAAATTAAGACTAGAGATTTTTATTCTAATTCCACATGTTTGGTATTTAAATCTAAATAAAAACACATTCTACTTTTAAATAATGTCACCAAAACCAAAATCCCTTGCGTGCTGTGCGTGCTTTGCGGCGCGGACCAGTGGACGCTCAGCTTAACTTGGTACTCTTGGATTCATTTTAGTTTATAATCTTCTATCTTGCATATCTTTTTTCTCCCAATATCTATAACTTACTTTCCATTTGCTTTTTTGTTAGTTTTATATTGTTCTTAAACTATTTGTAAGTGTCCATTATGTACGTTAGCCCTATCACTGGGTCCCAACCAATTACATGCAATCTCGCCATTCTTCTTTTTAAGTTACTTGTGAAAAGAAAAATAAGTTTTTTTTTTACCGAAAAATGGGTCTAAGTATATTATCAGTGTTTAAACAATTACTATTTCTTGCTATTTGCTCGTTTTCATGTTACAAAACGTCATTGAAAATTTTATTTATTTGGAGAAAAGAGTGTCATAGGAGCAGGGGCAGATGCTCTTTGCATTCATGAATGACGCATGCCCAAAAATCTTCTAGCTGAGCTAGGGAACAGCTGAATGTGTCGGGGTCTGGGTCTACTAAGACCCTGGAAGGTAGAATAGGTATCCAATCGTAAATCGGTACTTTTTGTCTGGACATTCCAGTTTCCTTACGGTATAGGAATAACGTTGGTTATGAGAAAAAACCTACGCATCTAATATACTCACCCCAGGATTGCGCGAACCCCAGGAACAGCGCCACCAACGCCAGCACATACTGCGTTCTACACATTTTATACTTCAGAAATTCAATGTTTATTTCAACAGTGGTAGCAGGTGCGTCCACTACCGGTGAATGCTCTTGTGATATTAAATATTTTTGCTGTTCTTTCCCTCATTAAACATACAGTCTACCGATGATAAGAGACTCCCAGATAAGAGGTCACATTATTAGTTTATTTTATCGTTCAGATAACATGTTGACCCCTAAAAGTAGCTATACTCAGTGCACATATAAATTGTTTATGATTTAAGGTGTCAATGGCTTTTTAACATACTAGTAGGTACTGATCAATATTATAATTAAATGAAAGCTAACACAAACAAACAAACGACGCAAATAATCATCATCATTGCAGCCGAAAGACGCCCACTGCTGGATATAGGCATCCCCCAAGCACCGCCACTTCGACCGGTTCTGTGCTTCCCGCATCCAGCGGATTCCTACGGCCTTTACAAGGTCATTGGTCCACCTTGTGGGAGGCCTTCCAACGATTCGTCTTTTGGTACAGTGGGCTGCATCCATTGGGTACCCCAGTTGTATTAAAAGTAACTTTGCTACAACTTTGCAATTCAAACAACACATCCTTAAGAATAATACAAAAAGTGTTTCTAATGCCCGGACTCATTGGTTATACAATGATTACCGCTAGCTCTTACCAACTAAGCCAGTTAGGTAGTTAATATCTCAACGAATTATCAATCTACTTGTCTCTGTCTATGAAATCGCAGTGAATGAATAGTTTGTTATTAGAGGGTAGTTATGCATACATTTTACTGATCTATAATGAAGTTACTGTCTGATGAGTCTAGTTTTGCTTCACCTTTCGCATTTGTCTAGAAACCCATTTGTCTCAGTTGGCAAAATATGTCTAACTAGCTTTTGCCCGCGGCTTCGGCCGCGTGGATGTCGGAAGATATCCCAAGGGAACCTGCTACCGGGAATTCCTTCCTTATTCCTTGTACATTATAAAGGGAACCTCTGTGCAAAATTTCAGCTTTCTAGGTCCAAGGGCTTGGGCTGGGCGTTGATGAGTCAGTCAATCAGTCAGTCAGGACTTCTCTTTTTATTTATATATAGATAGATAACGTAACTGTAAATTATCAAATCAAATTATTGTAAAATATAAATCTTTGTAGCAGAGATACGGACTCGACGTTCCTACGGCTAAGGTGTATGGTTTCCACCCGCCCCGCTTTCAGATCGAGCCGAGCCTGGGCGAGCGCGCATTGCGGTGCGTTTTTCTACCGCATAATCTGTGAAGTATGGAATGTCTTTGAAGTGCGCGCACTGCGGTCGTGCGTTTTGTTACTGTAGGCCCCGCCCAGTGCGGCAGAACTACCGGAAACGCACCGCAGTGCGCGCTCGCTCGAGCTGGGGTCTCCTCTCGAGCTGGGGTAGCCTCTTTGTATTGCGTCGACACTGTCAGTCGATTTCGTGCACGGCCCCTTAGTATTATAACAATAAGAGTTTTTACAATCTAACCAAATAGATGTGGTCATAGTTAATTATGAAAATAAATAGGTATGACGATAAGAGCTAAAGCGCCATCACTGTTGAACACATAGAAAAGAAAGAGATGCCCGATAATACAACGCCTGTAATTTATTGCAAAATATGAAGCAATTTTAGTATCTATTTACAAAAAATTGTGTTAAATAGGTTATCTAAAATTAATAACAACCAAATTCTGATGATACGTTCATAGACTTATAAAAAAGGAGGACTCGGCGGCGCCACGCATATCGAAAGTGAAGCACAGTATGTATCTGTTGACCGTTTGTACAAACACACCTCACGCACACATTTACATCATAGTATACCGACCGGCCGGCATTACGTGACACGAGCGACGTCTTTGCAGGTACCTACTCAAATCACGCACACATACATCGGTACGATGCTTCACTTGCGATATGCGTGGCGCGGAGTCCTCCTTTTTTGATGTGATGATGATGATGAATGATGATGATGATGATGATGATGATGATGATGATGATGATGATAAGTATAAAAATAAAATTTTGTTACAATTCCTTCACTAATTAATCGAAAGGAACTTCGTTCCATCCGGGTGTCCCTTGACACCTCTCAAGTTTTTTTCTTTTTTATTTAAATGATTTTGCGGAGAGAATCTTCGTACTCTGTGGAATAGGTAACAACGCGGCCACACGGACATGAAGAGCGGCTAATTTATAATATGTTTAGATATTCGACAAGACTATTTGGATGGTTTTCTAAAGGAGAATTATTAAAACAAAAATTAATACAGATATAACATTTATAATTTATTTTAACATAATTTTATAATAACTAAACAGTCACAATACATTTTGTACATAACACCGTATATTATTGCGTTTATATTAACAGTGTAAAAACTACTTACGAGTTTAATAGGGGCGCTGAAAAGCGACATTGAAAAATTAACATTTTTGTCAGGGACATGAGGTGCAAATTTGTTGAAACACAGACTGGCATAACGGCTTGTGACCCTGATAATAAGCTTTATTATTCAATGTCATCAGAAAACCCTCTGCTTTGCGTTCCTTTTTGGTATGCGCAAAACCATCGCCACAAAAAATATCCACAATAGTCGACCTCGAATAGTTGTCAAAAATTTCCAGAAAACTTTATTAAATACAGGGTGTTAGTGTAAACACCGTTATCCTCTTAAGGGGTCATTGTACTCATCATTATGAACAACTTTTACTATGGACCAAACCTGAAATCGCGAAAAAAAAAGCAGCTGTTCAGTACATTTTGACGAATTATGCGAACATAAATGTATTGAACAGCCGATTTTTTTTCGCGATTTCAGGTTTGGTCCCATAGTAAAAGTTGTTCATAATGATGAGTACAATGACCCCTTAAGAGGATAACGGTGTTTACACTAACACCCTGTATACCACTATACAAGGTGTAGCAAGTCCCTCAACGAAGCCTTCATCGACGCATTATGTACAATGAGTGAATGAGGATGCATCAATTGAGTACCCCAGTTTTCAGAATCAGAATCAGAACTATTTATTCGTAAACTCTACCGAGTTTACAGTGTGTGAGATGTTATAATATTTACATATAGGTTCTCTATGTTTTGCCGTTAGGCGTACAAATATAATTATCAATATGTAATTATTAATATAATTATAAAATTGCCAGTCAAATTAATTAAATTTTATCATAATTTTAAATAGATACAGCGATGTCAAAGTCTAAATCAATTAAATATTTCCAATATGTTGTAGTTGTATTATAGTTGTTTATGCAACTGACGTATAATAAGGGGTATTAAAACACGAATGGGGGTTTATCACACGAGGCGAAGGCGAGTGTGATAATAGTATCACATGAGTGTTTTAATACCTAATTATGTACAGTTGCATACAAGACTTTGTCTACATCCATGTTATGAATCCTCTATATAAGGTTCTGAAACAGTTTTTTGCAATACTAATACTCGTATCGAACATGGCGGCCGGCGTCACAGTATACGACGTGAATTCGAATAAGTTCTTTTTTTTAAATTACGGCGCTGTTGTAGTGAAACGCGCGTGCATTACAATGTTCTTTTTTTGAAAACGAGTTGCATTATGAAATTCAGTACAACATTATAACACCCGTTTGGATGATATAATGGTTACTATGACACTGGTTGTTTTAATGTTGGCAATAAGCTGTTTCAGGAACTTTTATAGAGGATTTATATTTATTTTAGCATGGGTGTAGATAAAAAAAAAAATACAACTGGGGTACCCAATTGATGCAGCCAACTGTACACACGGCTACAGATCAAGCTATACAATTCCAGTTTATGCTGATCTCGCATTGTATAGGATTTTCTTATAATGGGAGGTCAGTGTAAACTGGAATTGTATAGCTTGATGTGTAGCCGTATGTACACATGGTTACATATCAAGCTAGAATAGACCTCAATATCGTCATGATTTCATGAAATAGTAATTGAATAGATTAATTTGAAGAGAGATTCATATTTAGTGATGATTTTATGATGAATTATGCAAACAAACTTCGCTTCGTTCCTAGTGAGAATAAGAATAATTTATTTGTTAAACATAGGTAATACATAAAAAGATCTTAAAAAATTAATTAGTGCGCTATGCTTTGCCAATATTGACATACAAATGATAGAAAACGATTACATGACTGCATGGGTACTATTAAATTACAACGATAAATTTATTACAATATAATTATTATTTGAGTACGTAATTGTATAAACGCGTGAATGCGAATTAAATTTTACAACAATTTTATAATTTCAGTTCATGTCAAAAAAAAAAAAATTTAAAAGTCAATTAATTTTAAAAATAAATGTAATAATGTAAAGTATTTAAAATGTCAGCATTATATAATTATAGAGATTCGTCACTAAGAAACTCGTCTAGACTATAGTAACATCTTTCATGCAGTAACCCGTTAAGTGTTTTTTTAAACTTCTGCAATGGCATACATAGTATGTCCTGCGCTTTATACCTTGTCGGCTTATGACGTGCCAGTGACGTTCCACATAAGGGTGATAAAGGATTTACGAGGTCGACTATAGTTGTGTTACCACATTAAGTGTCTAAACACACTATGCCGAAGTTACGCGACCGAAGTTCCGCGGCTGATGTTACATTCCGTCGTGTTCGGCTGATATGACACACCATAAGTGCCGAACTTACGCGGCGGAAATTCAGTTGCGCAACTTTGTGTGCCTGCCTCCCGCTGCTCCCCGCCCCGGATCTTCTTCGGCAATCGAACCGAACTTCGGTCGCGTATAATGTGTACGTTGCCGCCGAATTGCCGCTGAACTTACGCCCGACCGAAGTTCGGCTGTACGCTAGAACGCAACGTAATTTCGGCATAGTGTGTCGTCAGTAATGCAAATAGCATTGCAGGCGTAATCGTGCCGAACTTCGGTCGCGTAACTTCGGCATAGTGTGTTTAGACACTAACACTCGTATTTATAGTCAAGTAAAAGTAATTACTTAAGTAAAAGTAATTGCTTAAGCAATGATTTTCTTTCTATAGTTTAGTAATTGCTTGAAGTTAGAACTGTCAAAGCTTAGAATTCTTAGCCAAGTAATAGTCACCATTTTCTTTACTTAAGAATTCTACCCTCAAGTATGAAATTACTTAGTAGCAAGTAATTACTCAAGTAATTACTTTGATTATAAATACTAGCCCAAGAGCCCGATTTAGTAACCGGATAGGCACAACTTTTACTATGGGAAACAAACCTGATATCGCGAAATAAAAATCAACTGCTCCCTACATTTTGACGAGTTTGCTATAGATAAATGTACTGAACAGCTGATTTTTTTTCACGATTTCCTTTTTGGTCCCATAGTGAAAGTTGTTCATAAAGATGAGTACAATGACCCCTTCAGAGATTTCGTGTATGAATAGATACACCTTATATAGTATGCCCTGCCTAGATATATGGTTTGTTGTCTGTACATTTGGACATTTTCATTGTAGTACAATGATATATTCTATCTCCGGTTCAGCCGTGGGCGTGAACGGGCAATGAATCCGACATTGGGCAATGACTTAATATCGGATACAACACGTCCCACAGCTTTATATGTTTTTTACATACTTTTTATTTATCTCTCTCTTTTTAGGGTTCCGTAGTAACAAGGAACCCTTACAGTTTCGCTATGTCCGTCCGTCTGTCCGTCCGCACCATAGAAATATGCACAGCACAGGAGAAGTGGCAAGCGGGCGAATCTGTGTCCGCGCGACATGCTCAGTATGAGCCGTTCATAGTACAAATTCCGTCTCCGCGAACTAGTGCGCTTTCGACTGTGACCGTGACAATTTATAAGAATGCCGTGTTGTTCAGTGGTTTCTTGTAAAAACCGAAGCCCTATAAATCATGGAATCACTTTCCATATGTAAGTACAAGTATGTATTTTATTTGTCTTTAAAATCATAAAAGTGACAAAGGGACAAAGTGGAGACACAGGGTTCCGATACATTTTAACATACTGGACACATCTCCTTCTTTCTTATATCTATGGTCCGCACCATAGCTCAGAGACTCTTAGTACGAAGCTATAATTTGGCATGGATATACATATTCAACAAAGTGGTAAAATAAAATCATGAATAATTTTTTTTAAGGTACCTTTTGTACACGTAAAGTGGGGAGGTCTTTCAAAAATATTGCGTGTTTGTGAAAACAATTTTTCCATGTAGAGATCAGTTTCTGAAATATTAAGCTTTAAAGTACTTATTTTTGTTAGTAAAGTGCCCCCCCCGCCCCCCGCGAGTCAAGTGCCAGCCCGACACGCACTTGTCCGGTTTTTTTTTACTTTCCGTCTGCTGCCGATAGAAATTTATAAGATAATATCAGACTCATCACTTTCTGTTAATTTTTAGGGTTCCGTACGTCCGAATGAAAAAACAGAACCCTTACAGGATCACTCTTGTGTCTGTCTGTCTTTCACAGCCAATTTGTTCCGAATCTAATGGACGAAATAAGCTGAAATTTACTTCACATACTTATGAATTTCTGTGACCCAAACGTGTGTGACACATCAAATGAAATTTTGGAAAAAATATAGAATAGGTAGGTAGGTAGGTTAGGTATAGGTTCTATACTTATAGATTACAGGAACACATATAAAAAGTCTATGGTCTTAAAATAACATGGTAAACATCTGCGAACGAACATATCTTTTAACTATAATGTTATGTTTGTTTATTTTTTGGGATAAATTCATCGCAAATACGGAACCCTTCATTGTTCGAGGTCCGACACGCACTTGGCCGGTTTTTTGCCTTTCATTCTTTCACTAGAAATGAAACTTTTGAACACAAAAAAAAACAAAAATTCAAAATGAATTCATTAAGTACTTGTAATTTTGTCAGGGTCGCAAGTCGTGTAAACGTGGAATGAAATAAAAAAACCGACCAAGTGCGAGTCGGACCACGCACAATGAAGGGTTTCGTAGTTGAAAAGAATTTATCCCAAAAACAAACTTAACATTGTAGTCCCAATTTTTATTTTTATTTTATAAAATTACAAATTAACAATTTTCGGAGTTTTTCTTTTACTTGTGCTCTAAGAACTTGCTTCTGCAAAATTTCATGTCAACGGGAAGTACCCTATAGGTTTTGATTTACTTGCTAGTATCCCAATATGTCGCCTAAATGGCCGTATTTTTTTATTGCGTTGGCTTAGAAGCTTGATTTTTTTAGAACTCCAAGGGACCACAGATCTACGTATTTGATATTAATATCAATTTGATACCTCCACGCGTTCCTGAGAATAAGGGTCTTGACAATTGACTGACAGACAGACGTACAACGAAGTGATCCTATAAGGGTTCCGTTTTTTCTTTTAGGTAAGGAACCCTAAAAATTAACATACACTCGTGTAATGCATCTGATATCAGCATAAACGTCTGTAAGTAACTTAAGAGCCGACCGGCTACCGCTGAATGCGCGTGCGTCCAACCGGGTTCCAAGCTGTGTAAATTCCATGCAAATATGACATGTGAACTACTTCATTAACGCTTAAGGTGAATCCGCAGTGGTAGCCCGCCCCGTTTCGATCTGGTTTCGAAAATCAGACCAATCAATCAATCTGCCTAGCCTTTTCCCAACTATGTTGGGGTCGGCTTCCAGTCTAACCGGATGCAGCTGAATACCAGTATTTTACATGGAGCGACTGCCTATCTGACCTCCACAGCCCAGTAACTGGGTAATACGATACCCCTTGGTAAGACTGGTTGTCAGACTTTCGGGCTTCTGACGACCCGTAACGACTGTCAAAGATCCACGAATAACAGCCGGGACCAACGGCTTAACGTGCTTTCCGAGGCACGGAGGAATCTCGATATGTAAAGATGGTCACCCATCACTGACCAACCCCGGCAAGCGTAGCTTAACCTGACGGATCGACCCGTGCGGCTGTTATTACTTAGCCACGAGCTCCTCGAAAATCAGACCAAACCACGGCAAATCTAACTTAAATGGATGTATTGATGGTCCTTATCTACTCACGCGATTGGCAGTGGGGGCTTTCCCCGCGATTTTTGCTTGACTGCTTCTTGCCCGTACATTTTTTGTCGGCGCGCGACGGGGCGCCTAGCCACTTATACACGGCTTGTACACAAAATATTTCTATGAACTGATAGGAAACTAATGACTGTTTCTTAAAGTGGATACACTAGGCTAGATTACGAATTTTGTTTTAGAACAATAGATGACTTTAGTTTTTCTTTCAATACCCAAAAAAAAAAATCAATTTGTTTTTATTACTGCCAATAAAAAGCAATTAAATTTTTTTTTTGCCTAAAATATTGCCCATGTGTCAAATAATTAAATGACATCAAAATATTTGTTTTTGAAATATGCCCCCCCCGCGCCTCTCGTTCCGCAAACTGATTTTCAAGACTAACTGTGTTCGTAATGCCGATATAACCTCACGGCTTTTGGCAAAAATATACGACATCTACCACCTTTCCAAAGAACCTGGAACGCAAGGGGCACTGGCTCTAATATTATAAGGGCGAAACTTTGTGAGTCGCACAATGCAAAAACTGTCCAAAAAAGTTAAATTAATCGGCGCAAGATAAATTTTGTAACAGTGAAAGTACTTTGTTTGGCTAACATTCAAAAGTTTACGTTTAAAATACGGCACGCCGTAAGAGACAGAAGATACGATGCTTTGTCTCAATTTTCCTACTTATTTCGTATATATGTGTCTCACTTCCACACTTCACACTGTAATCATGGCAACGTCTAGATGTTTAATGTCATGGGTATCACGCGACTCTCAACGGGCTCCGATACGGACATAGCGACATCTACGCGAAACTATTTTGACAGATGGCTTCCCCATTGCTATAATTTCTTCACCGCACCATCTTTGGCATAGTATTCTCCAATAGCGTCTTGTTTGCTTGTGCCCAGGTACTCTCCTATGACCAGGTTAATCTTCTGTCTGCCAGGTCTTTGAGGAGGTGTGACGATGTCGTGCTGACGGAGGAGGTGCTTCTTCCAGTAACATCGGCGCGTGAAGCAGGCGTGGCAAACGTCACATTCAAACCTGAAAAAAGTGCGAAAATTCTTTTCAAATCATATAACATCTCATCTGTTTCAGGAATCCGCTGGATTCGGGAAGCATAGAACCCATAGAAATATAAAAAAACAGGTGAAGTGGCAAGCGGGCGAATCTGTGTCCGCGCGACATGCTCAGTATGAGCCGTTCATAGTACAAATTCCGTCTCCGCGAACTAGTGCGCTTTCGACTGTGACCGTGACAATTTATAAGAATGCCGTGTTGTTCAGTGGTTTCTTGTAAAAACCGAAGCCATGTTAATCATGGAATCACTTTCCACATGTAAGTACAAGTATTTTACCGTATTTGTCTTTAAAATCATGAAAGTGACAAAGAGAAAAAGTGGAGACACAGGGTTCCGATACATTTTAACATACTGAGCACATCTCCTTCCTTCTTATATCTATGACTAGCTTTTGCCCGCGGCTTCACCCGCGTGGGTGTCGGAAAATATCCCACGGGAACATACTACCGGGAATCCCTTCCTTATTCCTTGTCTACATTACAAAGGGAACCTCTGTGCAAAATTTCAGCTTTCTATATCCAAGGGTTTGGGCTGGGCGTTGATGAGTCAGTCAGTCAGTCAGTCAGGGCTTCTCTTTTTATTTATATAGATAGATAGATAGATAGAACCGCTCAAAGTCGCGGTGCTTGGTGGAGCCCTATGTCAAGCAGTGGACGTATTTCGGCTGAAATGATGGCAAATACAATACGTACCTCTTAATCTCAAGATGCGAATCAAGATGTCTATTTAACTTAGTCCTGTCAAAGAACGTCCGCTGACATATACTGCAGTCGTGCGTCTTCTCGTTCATGTGAAGTCTTCGGATGTGGCTGGTCAGGTTCGAAGAAGTATAGTATGAGGCTGTACAGTACTCGCATTGGTACATTTTTAAACCTGTAACAGGGAAAATTCAGGGTTTTCTTTAGGGTTCAGTACCTCAAAAGGATAAAACGGAACACTTATACTTATAGGATCACTTCGTTGTCCGGCTGTCTGTCTATGTCTGTCAGTCTGTCAAGACCCTTTTTCACAGGAACGCGTGGAGGTATCAAATTGAAATTAATGTAAAATACGTAGGTCTATGGTCCCTTGAAGTCCTAAAAAACTCAAGCTTCCAAGTCAATGCAATAAAAACATACGGCCATTTATGCAACATATTTTGATGCTCATAACTGTCGCAAGTAAATCAAAACCTTATAGGGTACTTCCCGTTGCCCTAGAATAATGAAAGTTGGCAAGAGACAAGGTCTCTCAGCACAAGTAAAGGAAAAAGTCCGAAAATTGTGAATTTGTAATTTTATGACATAAAGAAAAAAAATTTCTAAATTTTTTTCGGATCCAATGTTAAGTCGCGGTCTCAGCACATTAGTCACAAAAATTGGTTTTTTGGATTGTCGAGTGTGACGTAACGCAATTAAACTATCCGACGCAAAAAAATACAGTGGACAGAGAAGAGAGAAGGGCTTAAAGAAAAATTTTAACCAAATAGAATAGTAAAAAATAGTTTGATATTCCCAATAAAAATTTGGAAGTTGACCGCAAAAATAAACTTTGGCTTCGAACATCTCTTTAATTTCAGCGATAACCACATTCTTTTTTTTAAGATTTTAATTGAATTTGCATTTTTTTTAAACTTTAACCGGACAATTATTTATGTGTATATTCTGAATAATTTAAAGAAAACTGGGAAAATAAATGCACATTCGCAGCTTAGTCACATCTCGGCAACACAAATATTATTTTAAATTTTCAACCTTATTTCACGCTAGCTAATGGTGATAATAGATTACGCGGTTGTGTGCCGTTTAAAATCGTAGTCAGTCCGCGCCTTAAGTTTGTTTTTGGGATAAATTCTTTTCAACTACGGAACCTTTCATTGTACGTGGTCCCACACGCACTTGGCCGGTTTTTTAGGGTTCCGTACCTCAAAAGAAAAAACGGAACCCTTATAGGATCACTTTTTTGTCCGTCTGTCTGTCTGTCAGTCTGTCAAGACCCTTTTTCTCAGGAACGCGTGGAGGTATCAATTTGAAATTAATATCAAATACGTAAGTCTGTGGTCCCTTGTAGTCCTAAAAAACTCAAGCTCCTATGTCAACGCAATAAAAAGATACGGCCAATTATGCGATATATTTTGATACTCGCAAGTAAATCAAAACCTATAGGGTACTTCCCGTTGTCCTAGAATCATGAAATTTGGCAAGAAGCAAGGTCTCATAGCACAAATAAAGGAAAAAGTCCGAAAATTGTTAATTTGTCATTCTATCCCATAAAAAAATATTTTCAAGTCTGTCAGTCTGTCAAGACCATTTTCTCAGGAACGCGTGAAGGTATCAAGTTGAAATTAATATCAAATACGTAGGTCTATGGTCTCTTAGAGACCTAAAAAAATCAAGATTCTATGTCAATGCATTAAAAAATACGCCCATTTAAGCGACATAGTTTGATACTCGCAAGTAAATCAAAACCTATGGGGTACTTTCCTTTCACCTACAATAATGAAATTTGGCAAGAAGCGAGGTCTTACAGCATAAGTAAAGGAAAAAGTCCGAAAATTGTGAATTTGTAATTTTACGACATAAAAAAAAAATAATTCGGATCCAATGTCAAGTTTGTTTTTGGGATAAATTCTTTTCAACTACGGAACCCTTCATTGAGCGTGGTCCAACACGCACTTGGCCGGTTTTTTAGTATTAAGTCTATTACATAGGACTTGAAACATAAATGGCAAAATGTGAATGTACTATATGTACACCTCTGCCCAACCCTTCGGGGAAATTAAAAAAAAAAATCCTTGGACATTTCACACAACGCCATCTAGTCCCAAGCTAAGCAACCTAATGCTTGTGTTATGGTAACGAGATGGCTGATAAACTACATAAATACATTTTTTTTTGTTTGTAAATACATACATGTTATAGATAGAAAAACACCCAGACTCGGAACAAATACTTGTTGGTCATACAAATATTTGTTCCGTGCGGGAATCAAACAAGCGTAATGTTATGAAACAACATCAATACATGTTTGATACAACATGTTTTATACACGATGTTTTCATCTACACGACTTGTTGAAAACTAGTATCAGAACATATACAACGCATCGGTTTGCATCCTCGTCAAATTTAATTTATTTATTTTATTTTACAGAAAGCTTACAGACTATAGTATAGTTAAAATCTCGCTGCAGACTTTGTCATAAATCATAATCGGAGTAGGGATGTGCGCTAGTTGCGCGCGCTCAAGGCCATTATCGATAATGATTTATGACCGCGTCTGCAGCGAGATTTTAACTATACTATAATAGCAAAATTTTACAATAGTTCGTAGGTCGAAAAATTTGTTAGTAACAAGCTTCCACATTTAGACGTCTAGTTACAAATATTATGCGTTGAATGTGTTAGTTAACAGCGATACAATAATAAAAAGTTTAAAAAAAGGTTATAAATTTAATAAAAGCTAAATAAAGCTAATTAGTCGAATCGTGCAACATCAAAATCTATCTACTATCTCCATGGCACCATATAACTTTCTCCATGGCACCAACATCGTAATCGCGAAAAAATAATCAGCATTCATTTGCGTCGAGTTCACTTTTTATAAGGATTGTCAGATAGCGGATAGCTAGGGCTCCGCGTAGGACCTAGGGAGTGAATTATAATTTTATTTCTATTTTAATATAGCGGGCTTCAGCCCCATTTCTTCAGTACACTACTGTCTTTTATTATAAAGTAGTTAGCCTCCCGCTGTGAGGTTCGAGCCCTCACATTGTTATTGAAGTTTTCTATGGGACAGTTGAAATTTTTTTCTCGAATACGATGTTGGTTCCACTGAGAAAGTTGTTCGGTTTGATGTTCTGTATCAGACCCTGAAATTTGTCGAGTATGTAAAACGACACGTTGCATATCGTATCAATATTTAAATAAAAATATTAACAGAGCTTTCGATATATCGAAAACAAATCGATGTAGCTATCGATATAATAGGTCTGTACCTATGAAATTGCCGTTTTGTATGAAAAAATTTAAACGAATTTTTTTCATGTATTTTTATTTGTATTAATCGAAGTAATCACCCATGCAATCAATGCATCTTTGCCAACGCAGTGGCAGTTTATTGATCCCTTCTTAAAGAAATCAGCTGGTCGGGAGGCAACAAATTCTTCAAAGGCATTTTGTACTGCCTCTTTTTTCCCGCCAAGAAGTTATCCAAATTCTGGAAAAAGTAGTAGTCTGTAGGCGCAAGGTCTGGTGAGTAGGGCGGATGACGGAGAGCTTCCAACCCCAGTTCTTGCAACTTGGAGACCGTCTGCTGTGCAGTATGAGGTCACGCGTTGTCGTGCAGGAGCAGCGGTGACGAGCGATTGACCAATGCTGGTTGGAGATGTGCCAGCTTCTCCATCATTGTGTTCAGTTCTTCACAGTACACATCTGCAGTAATGCTCACCCCGTTTGGTAAGAAGCTGTGATGAATCACACCGGCGCTAGACCACCAAACAGTGACCATCACTTTTCTAGGGGTAAGTTTTCGTTTAGGGCATTGTTTAGGTGCTCAACCAGAATCCAACCAATTTGCTGAGCGCTTGCGGTTATCAAACAGAATCCATTTTTCATCGCAGGTAACAATGCGCTTCAAAATTCCTTCATTTGTGTGTCTGTTGAGCAGTGCAAGGGACGTCTCGACGCGTACTTCGCGCTGGCGATCATTGAGTTCGTGGGGCACCCATTTGTCAAGCTTTTTTACCTTGCCAATTTGACGCAAATGGACCAATATTGTTTTGACGCTAACGTCGAAAGCTGCTGCTAATTCAGCCGTAGATTGTGTATCATCAGCTTCCACAATCGCCTTTAATTCGTAATTGTCGACCAAAGTCTTCGAACGACCGCGAAGTTCATTTTTCAGGTCGAAATTTCCAGAACGGAAGCGAGCAAACCAATAACAGACGTTTACGGAGCTAACACTACAAACCAACGCACCACGCGTTGGTTTGTAGTGTTAGCTCCGTAAACGTCGTTGATGTTGCGTGCCGCTTGTGCCGCGTTGCTGCCACGACGGTACTCATATTCCATAATTACTCGAATTTTTAACGTATCCATGATGACGAAAAAGATTGAAATGCGATGAAAATGTAACACTAATCAATAAACAAATGACTACTTTTGGAAAAAAAAATCCATGTTTTTAAAATAAAATTAATTTGAAATTAGAATTCTTAGCCAAACAAAAATTATTTTGATTTGAAATGGCCAGTACTGCAGAACGGCAATTTCATAGGTAAAGACCTAATATTATCGGTGAAATTTTCTGAAAAATATTTTTACTTTATGAAACTCTATTGTGTTTGTTATTTTTTCATATTACTACCAAACTTGGTGTTAGGAAAGCACTTCCAGCGTAATTCTATGAAGTCTTCCCTTCTAGATTAAAATAAGATCTGTGTTGTGGTTGCTAGGTGATTACTTGTTATTCTTTGTATCTTTGATAAAGCACGCAATATATTTTACTAAACCTAATTTCCACTACGTTTACTTTAATATGGTAGCAGAGCATGCAAAAACGAGAGTTTAAAAGTTTTAGTATTGTTTTCTAAAGGATAAAAGTTCGAAAGAGTGAATCATGTTGTCTTCAAATATGAAACTCAAAATAGGACTATTCGATGGAAGCAACTGGCCGACCTGGAAATATAAAGTGTTGTTGCTGCTGCGGAGTAACACAAGCACCTTAGATGCGGTGTAGGGTAGTAAAGCCGGCACATCCGGGTGATGTTACAAGTCACGTAACCAATAGAGCAGATCAGTATGTATTTTTCGAGTACTTTAGCAAATCTCACAGAGTAATGACAGCAAATGGTGAAAATATTGAAGCTATCGGAAAGGGCTCAATACAAGTAAAAGCCGAAACGAAACAAGTACGAAGTCGGTATTAATGGCCGAAACGAAACAATTACACTCACAAATGTTTGGTATGTTCCCAGTATACAACGAAAGTTGTTCTCAGTGCTAGCCGCACAAGATCTTTGTGAGAATAGCTCCTTTGAATCAAACACTCGGTCATGTTTATTTAAGGTTGATGGTAAGACAAAGTTAGTCGGTACTCGTGACAAGTATGGAGGTTTGGGCTGATATATTTACAAAGCCATTATTCAAACCAAGACTGGTAAAGCTTTGCGAAGACTTCGGTTTGAAAAAGAAGAGGGTATGTTAGAAAAGCACTTCCAGCGTAATTCTATGAAGTCTTCCCTTCTAGATTAAAATAAGATCTGTGTTGTGGTTGCTAGGTGATTACTTGTTATTCTTTGTATCTTTGATAAAGCACGCAATATATTTTACTAAACCTAATTTCCACTACGTTTACTTTAATACTTGGAACATCATTTCTGATGTTCAATCATCATTTGCCTAGCCTGTTCCCAACTATGTTGGGGTCGGCTTCCAGTCTATCCAGATGCAGCTGAATACCAGTATCTTACATGGAGCGACTGCCTACCGGACCTCCACGATACCCCTTGGTAAGACTGGTTGTCAGACTTTCGGGCTTCTGACGACCCGTAACGACTGTCAAAGATCCACGAATGACAGCCGGGACCAACGGCTTAACGTGCTTTCCGAGGCACGGAAGAGTCTCGGTATGTAAGGATGGTCACCCATCCACGGCCCAACCCCTGCAAGCGTAGCTTAACCTGATGGATCAACACGTGCGGCTGTTATTACTTAGCCACGAGCTCCTCGTCTTCCATTTCTGATGTTCAATCATAAATTAATAAAACATAGATATACAGGGTGTCCGGTAAAGAATGGATAACCTTGGAATATCATATTATAGACATGATGGCCGTTCTTAAAAAAATACAAAAAAAAAATATTTAAAAAAAAATATTTTTTGGAGACTCCAAAAAATCATAATGTACGCACGACAACAGATCAAATTTTCAGTATAAGCTGATCTCGCATTGTATAGGATTTCCTTACAATGAGAAGTCAGTCTAAACTAGAAATGTATAGCTTGATGTGTAGCCTTGTGTACCTACTAGTGGGGATATTTTTTTTTTGGATTTTTTTAAGAACGGCCATCATTTCTGTAATATGCTATTCCAAGGTTAACCATTCTTTACCGGACACCCTGTATAACGACAACTGAAGGTCAACTTTTGTACGGCTCTGAACGCCAGCGGTTTTAAGTCAGTGGTGACAACTGTGTTGCTTTTGGAAATATATCGTATTTGATACATTTTCGATACTTAATATTTTATATCGATATATCGATAATCGAAATTAATTGAAAGCAGCTTGTGGCTAAGTAATAACAGCCGCACGGGTCGATCATACCGAGACTCCTCCGTGCCTCGGAAAGCACGTTAAGCCGTTGGTCCTGGCTGTCATTCGTGGATCTTTGACAGTCGTTACGGGTCGTCAGTAGCCAGAAAGTCTGACTACCAGTCTAACCAAGGGGTATCGTATTACCCAGTTACTGGGTTGTAGAGGTCAGGTAGGCTGTCGCTTCATGTAAAATACTGGTATTCAGCTACATGCAGTTAGACTGGAAGCCGACCCCAACATAGTTGGGAAAAGGCTAGGCAGATTGATATCGATAATCGAAATAATAAATATCGCCAAAAAATGTCGATATTTTTTCTACAAGCTAGTCGCCTGGACGCACTACTGGCTATCCTTACTTACCAGTATGTATACGTATATGTTTGACGAGGTCGTATTTATGCCACGTCTTGTAATCACATTGGTCACACGCGTACTTCGGAGGCTGGTGTGACTTAACGTGCGTATAGTGTGATGCGCGGTGTATGAACATCTTACCGCAGATCTGAAAATTAGAAAAAATACTATGAAATATAATTTGATTTGCTTTTGTCTAGCCATGTATCAGCTGGGGACGGTACAGTCACACTAGGGTATTACCACAGATTAATAGAGATGGGACACTCCGCAGTTTAGGTATGAAGCTACAAGTACGCGGCGGGCTCATCTCACTGGGTCAATTCACCGGCCGGCTCGCACGTTAGTCGATACTCACTCACGCGCCGCGTCGTAAAAGAAGACAACCCTAACGAGTCAGAAGGTGTAAGAGTTACGCGATAGAAAGAGAGACAACTTGTAGGTGAATATAACTGCAGGTAATTAGCGTTGTGCGACCTGAATTGCACTTTATTGTGTCGTAGAAAGAGTCGCTTTTTATTTAAATGATTTTTCGGAGTGTCCCATCTTTATTCATCTGCGGTATTACAGCCATTTTTGAAAAGTGTCTCAATTAGATTATATATATACAAGGTTATATGTACAACACCAGTAACCTCTTAAAGGGTCATTATACTCATCATTATGAACAAAAAAATCAGCTGCTCCCTACATTTTGACGAGTTTGATGTAGATAAATGTACTGAACAGCTGATTTTTTTTTCGCGATTTCAGGTTTGGTCCCATAGTAAAAGTTGTTCATAATGATGAGTGTAATGACCCCTTAAGAGGTTACTGGTGTTTTACAAATAACCCTGTATAGTGCTAATAAGCCACAAAAAAAAATTTTATTCAATCGATAAGTGCCTTAAAATTCCATTTCAATTTTACATTTTCAAATTGCTCTGTCATGACGTCAGTTGGCTGTGTAAATAAACATTTTATATACGCTAATCAGTTGACACTTGACATTGACATTTTTTAATTTACACAGCCGTATAACGTAATAACATGGCGGCTACTTTCATGGAAAACAGATTTAAAAAACTGAAAACTGAATTGAATTTTAAACTTTATATTGTTATTTTACTAACTAAAACTAACATTTTCCGACTGCTTTTTGCCTAAGCTATCTAAATAATATATTTTTCGATTTTTTCTCTTATACAGTAAAATACCGTATTCTTGTACTCCATTTACAATAAGATAAGACGTTTAAACAAACCTTTTGTACAGTCCGTTCAACCGATTTTGACTTCTATTGCGTTGTTGGCATGACAAATGGCAGCTGCACTAAACAGTTGGTTTGGCTGTTTTATTTAAAACTTTTTTTCCATGGACAAAAGCTGAATTGAGCTGTATAAGTGTAGTTAGTCCCTAAGCATAAGCCTGTCATAAAGGGGATGTTACACATTAAATTAATTTTTTTAATTTCCTGAATATTAATTAGTGTTGCAAAATTTTGCTAACCACTGTAAATTATGATCTAAAGTATAGACCAACCGTTTTGTTGGTGACAATTCAATTTTGCCAGCGTAAACCCCCCCCCCCCACCCCGTTTCCCGCGTGAACCATGGGAATGGGAGGCGCCGGATGACGTATTGCGAGGGTTGAGCGTCATTTGTTTTTGCCAGCATAACCCCCCCCCCCCGTTTCCCGCGTGAACTATGGGAATGGGAGGCGCCGGATGACGTATTGCGAGGGTTGAGCGTCATTTGTTTTTTTTTTTAATTTATTTACTGAAATTACAATACAGCACACAGTGTTCCAATCGATCAAAAAAAATCCCTCTGCTGTTTATCGATCAAGGGATGCATTTAAAATGCACGAGTAAAACACCCACGTGTCAATTTAAAAAAAAAAAAATTTATAAAAAATGATGAAGTTTACGTTTTTATAATTTCATGAAAAAAAAAATTCTGAAAACGTAACTGTCCAAGATATTTATTTTATATAAATATAGTCTGTTAAAGCGTCTTTGGGCGCATATTTTCCAGATTTTATTTTTGGAAAATCACTTCCGTATACCGAGTAATAATTTTTTTTCAGATTTTTGTTTTTATTTTTTACTCTTTCTTAAAAACTCAAAAGTGCGACTTGTCACTAGTACAGAAATATTGCTCGTAACAAGGCCTATCTACTCATAAAAAAACCACGTTGCACTATTGCGGGAAGAATATGCCATTTCGTTCTAAGGTCAAATAATACTACATAGGGTTGTTGCAAATGGTCAACCAAGTATTTTTTTTTGTAAGTGTGCGTATACAAGGAAAAAAGAGATATCACTGACATACTTATCATATCGCAAGCTCGAATTTATGTTATCCCGAAAGAACAAAGAATTTTGTACTCAAAGCCAACTAAATGCGAAAAAAAAACTAAAATAAAACGTCTTCCAAGCATGTCATTGGATTGTATGTTTAAATGAGATGTTGTTTGTGTTGTCTACTATTTCTTATTAACAAATATATTGTGTTACAGGCTACTTAAACAGATCCAGTTTTAAGTAAACCGTAATATAGGCTGTATAACCGATCAACCTCCGCGAATACTATTTGTTTCCTTCAACCTTGACATTGGCAGAATCATCGTTAAAACGATGGAGCCACTCATATAAAATTGGAATTGGAAATGAGATAAGCTATACAATAGCTTTGAAATTCAATTCCTTCTAAAAACCGCGATAGTGCGATTTGATTTTTTTATCAGTAATAGGCCTTGTTACGAGCAATATTTCTGTGCTAGTGACAAGTCGCACTTTTGAGTTTTTAAGGAGAAAAAAAAAAACGAAAAGCTGAAAAAAAAGTATTTCTTGGTTTTTTATTTTTAGAAAATCACATCCGGATAGGATGTGATTTTCTAAAAATAAAAACTGAAAAATATGCACCCAAAGATGCTTTATCAGACTATATGTATATGAAACAAATATCTTGGACAGTTACGTTTTCAGAATTTATTTTAATTTTTATCATGAAAAGGAAACTTCATCATTTAAAAAAAAAGTATTTGAAATTGACACGTGGGAGTTTTACTCGTGCATTTTAAATGCATCCATTGATCGATAAATGCCATAAACAGCAGAGGGAAACTTTTTTGATCGATTGGAACACTGTGCAGCGGTGTTTCTTAAGTCTAAACTCGCCAAACTTTTACAAGCGTCTCCCCTCCCTCACCAGTCACCCATGAAAACCATGGGACTGTCACTAACGAAAAAGTCGTCCTTTAAATAGCCTTACTAACCTCACAAACCCAGGTGTCGCTATCCTTATGCATCATTCTCTTATGATCATCGCTCTCCTCCTTGGTGTCAAACTTCATGTCACATGGCTCACAGCACAGCCTCTTGAATTTGAACTTCTTCAGTCTTCGGGGCGCTTTTATTGTGGCTGCGGTCTTTCTTGGACGGCCTCTTATTGGTGGCGGGCTGGAAAAAATCATAATGTAGTCTTGTTCTATACTTATAATAAAAATTAAATGGTGTGTGTTGGTAAGAGCATCACATCTGTTGACCAATTTGGCAATTTTTTGTTTTATAATGTTTAAGAAAAACCAGTCAAGAGCGAGTCGGACTCGTGCACCGAGGGTTCCGTTCCGATTTCTGAAAAAGTGTGCTATTTAGGGACATCGTTTTATTTTCCTGTAATCTTTACATAAACTTCCTATCACATAGAGATGTTTTCAAACTTCGGAGATGGTATTTTTTTAACATTTTTCATCAAAAGTCGAAAACTATTCGGCCTAAAAAAAGATAAAAAAATGTTTGAGAATGTGCAAACAGCGTTCTTTCATATGATACCCCACATGCCCTAGTAGCTCCACTTTGAATTGTTAAAACCCCCTTTCAGTCCCCGTTGCAAAAAAAAATATAAATATTTTTATTATATAGCAAATATATTTATTTTAATAGCATTAGTAGTTCTTGAGATATCCAGCTGTTACAGACAGACAGACTGAGTCGCACCATAAGGGTTCCTTTTTTACCATTTCGGTACGGAACCCTAAAAATTAGAAAGTTATCAGGCAAATTGGAAAATTCTGGATAAGTGACAATGCATTTTCTATGCGAATTTTGTAAGAATTATTGAAAGGACAGAACAACGTCAGTCAGGTCAGCTCGTTGATTTAAAACTAGCCTCTGCCCGCAACTTCGACCGCTTGTCTTAACATAAAACATTCCCTATGGCGCTCGGCAATAATAATAAATACTAATAACATACATTTATTTATTTCAGACCATAAGTCCATAAACAACACACAATACAATTTTTGACGACACGGTTGGCGCAGTGGTTGAGCGATTGACTGCTGCGCAGCATGTCGCGGGTTCGATTCCCGCACGGAACAAATATTTGTACGACCTACAAGTATTTGTTTCGAGTCTGGGTGTTTTTCTATCTATAATATGTATGTATTTACAAAAAAAAAATGTATATAAGTAGTTTATCAGCCATCTCGTTACCATAACACAAGCATTAGGTTGCTTAGCTTGGGACTAGATGGCGTTGTGTGAAATGTCCAAGGATATTTATTTTATTTATTTATTTATTTATACACAAAAAAAGTACATAAATACATGAAAACACATAAATACACTAAAACAATTTACTTTAAATATTGGAATGACGCACGATGAGTGGTCATCCATTGCCACATCAATGGATTGTCTGTCCTGTCGGCTACTGTAGCCACCAAGCTGTTGGAGCTGTCGCGCACTCGCCGCATCTCAGGGATGCTATCCGAGTTCGCATCAGTGCGTAAAAATCTGGCACGCCATTTTCCGCGAACATCCCCGATGCACTGCAAAAGCGCGGCAGCCCCAACATAACTCTGAAGGCGTTATTGTACTGGACTCGCAGAGCATTGTACAAGCTTTTTGTATAGCTGACCCATAAGGCACACGTGTACATAGTTTGGCAATACGCTCTAAAGAGTGTAATTTTCACCTCCCTAGTAGAACGTGCAAACCTACGAGCCAGCATGTTACATCGAACTGCCAATGCTCTGCGTTCCCTCTCTATAACGTAGTAATAGCGTAGCTCACTGAAAGAATTTTTGGAATCGGATCAGTAGTTCCGAAGATTACCCTCTACAATGTCAATCACTCTGCCTAGCCTCTTCCCAACTATGTTGGGGTCGGCTTCCAGTCTAATCGGATGCAGCTGAATACCAGTATTTTACATGGAGCGACTGCCTATCAGGGGGCTTACTATCAACTCTTATAGCAGGGCAGAAGTTGGATGTTTCTAGTGAGAGAGAGACGGAGCTATATACGACCTATAGCACACATAGTAAGCACTCTGACCTCTTGGTTAAGCCTGGTTGTCAGACTTTCGGACTTCTGACTACCTGTAATGACTATCAAAGATCTACGAGTGACAGCTGGGACTAGCGGCTTAGCGTGCTTTCCGAGGCACGGATTAGTCTCGGTATGTAAAGATCAGGCACCAAGACACCAATGCTGGCAGGCATAGCTTAGCCTGATGGATTGACCCGTACAGCTGTTATTACTCAGCCACGATTACCCTCTACAAAGTATGTAGAAGGTAATCTTCTTGAACCTATCCAGCCTATTCTTATACTTCTTTGTAATTTTATTTATGCGTTCCTTAGTAATTCCAAGTATTTTTAGGTTTATTTTTTAATGAACTAAACCAATCCCAAAGAATTTTTTGTCCTGTACTTTTATTTTTATCTTGTTTTTTATTAACTAAATCTAAATAACTAAAATTAACTATTTAGTCTCTTTTTGCATGGAACAGTTATTCTATTTTGTATCTGGAGATGGGCGTTGTTAGCTGTGCTATAGTTTATACTTTTGCAGCTATCATTGTTTTACTTTTGTACCTACTTGTCTTGTGTTATTGTTTGGAAATAAAAAATTTTATACTTATATTTTTTTTTTTTTTGGTCTGGATTTTTGGAATACTTTACATATAATTAGAATATTATTTATTGTGTTTTGGAAAGCTTTGTATTTATCATTTACGTTTTTATCATCTGTAATTATAATATGGTTTCCCATTCCACTTCTGGTTCTGGTTTTTAGTACTTTTTACCTGACTTCAAAAAAGGAGGTTCTATGTTCTCCTATAGGTAATTATTATTCAGCAATTGTGGTCTGCTACTACGTAAAAAAAATATACGCCAACAAACAACCAACTAACACCATCAACCAACAAGCATCTATATCTATACAACGTGTAACGTTAAATGCGCAAAACCTCTTAAGGGGTCATTGTACTCATCATTATTGTTTGTGATAAATAAATAAATAAATTATGAACAACTTTTACTATGGGACTAAACATGAAATCGCGAAAAAAAAATCACCTGTTCAGTACATTTTGACGAATTATGCGAACATAAATGTACTGAACAGCTGATTTTTTTTTCGCGATTTCAGGTTTGGTCCATAGTAAAAGTTGTTCATAATGATGAGTACAATGACCCCTTAAGAGGTTTTGCGCATTTAACGTTACACGTTGTATAAAAGAAAGTCGTGTTAGTTACACTATTTATTAACTCAAGAACGGCTGAACCGATTTGGTTCAAAATTGGTGAGTAGGCAGCTTAGAACCAGGAGGAGGACATAGGATACTTTAAAAAAAAAACGGATAAAACGTGGTATAAAAACGTCTGGACCGATTTAGATGAAATTTTGTGTTTATATTTGAATGGGTTCCTGGATGGTTTGAAAACACAATTGGACCCGGTAGGTGGCGCTGCAGTCGGGTTCTAGGATTGTTAAGACAGGACAATGTCTGTTGGGTCCGCCAGTTTTAAATATATGAAGAAGATAATTTATGTAAGTACTGTACCGATTTGCTTTTTCAGCAGTCTGTTTGTGCCAATATTTTTGACGCTGACTTTACTGTTGAAACGAAAAGGTGAAGTACATTCAAAGCTGCCATCTAGGTCAGAAGGTTTGGTTTCCACACTTAGTCCTTCAGGTAGACCATTGTGTGTGGGCTCAAAGCCACCATACATTTTGACGCTTACTATACCTGTCTTTCACCTTAACGCGGCCACTCTTCCTTGCTCCATTTTCCTGCACTTCCGTCTCTATCAATTCCTCCTTAATATCTTCAAATTCATCATCATTCTCATCTTTGCACTCAATTATCTCCTCATACTCATATTCACTAAGTTCCGGTTCCTCAGCCTTGATAGCAGGAGTAACAACAAGCTTACGGAATGTCTCATCCGCAACAAGGCAGGACATTTTGAATTTGTGTGCTACAGAGAGATTGTTGAGGCATAATTCGCATATTTGTGATGGTAGACCGACTTCCTCTTTTATCTGAAAGGCAGATAGTAAAAGCTTAAATATGACAATTATAATAAAATGATAACAATATAAAATTTATGTAAAAAGGCACAAAGGCAAAGGCTGTATTTATGTAAACTGAGTGTGATTTTGTGAAAATTGCTCACGCCTTGACGAAAATGATAGACAAGGCATGATACAATATTTTTATTTTATAACATCATGTACATTTTTTACCTATGTGTCACAAATAAATAATTTTGAATTTGAATTTGAAGGTCGGTAACAGGGCGGACTGCCCAGAAACACCCAGTGTCTTACATCTATAGTCTTTTCAATGTACTCAACAATAGTAAAATAATGTGATAGAAAGAACTTACAGTAACTCCAGTACAAAATTGTATCTCTTTTATAATATTCTCTTTTTCGGCGTCGAATATACAACTCATATTCAAGCTCTGAGCCATACATACTCTACAGGAATCCATTAGATTAGTTATATCAACTGAATACTTGAAATTAGGATCTGTCTTTGGATCAACATGACTTGTTGCATCCACTTCCATTGTTTTACGCTAAATTACATGGATTTGTTGCCATAAATTAGATGTAACAGATATATAAACTAATAAATAAATTATTACTCAATTCCTCACGTAAAACTATCCGTAATATTGCTAATTGTTTGCACAAATGTTTGAAATATTTATTTATTTTGAAGAAAAATATTTCGATTGGAAAAGGAAAGCAAAATTTTATGTTGGACGTTCCATATCACACTTAGTGACTTAACACACTGTTAGCAACTTTGCTACTGATATTTTACTATCTCTATCGTACTTATTCTAAAAGCCAAGGAATTAGGAAATCTATCTCAAATAAATGCTTAAAATTCAAGTACTGTACTGGAATGACTCAGAATAATTGAAAATTTTTATTGCGTTTTGTTTCCACATTTTCTGCATCGCTGTAACAACTCAAAACATAAAGTATTAATTTCCTTAACGTTACAAGAATAACCACAGAAAATTTTTCAAAAAAATTTGTAAAAAAGTATTTTATTACAAGAAAACCGCAATTTAGGTACAAATTAGCTCAACTTCTTGATGAATTCATTATTTTCCTTATCTTGGCAATTTTCACAACTAAACGTAACACTTTGCGTTATTGTGTCGTTCAGAAATCCCTCAAGCTTTGATTACACTAATACTTACAAGTCTTTAAAGTTATGGACTTTTCATTTTATAAAAACAAACATAATAATGATATATTATTTCATTCGAATACTTCAGCCACCTGTAAAAAAATAAACAATGAAGAAGAGTCGGTGTTATCAAATGAATACCGGCATAGTAATAAACCAGTTTCTAAACAGTATCGGGAAATGGCCGCGCTGCGAACGTCAATCGTGGTGACATCGGCTAGTCGGTCGGTCGTTTTAGCGTTGAATTATTAATCTTTTGATTACTTATCAGTGATTAATTGTGTTCCTATACCTGTGTGCCGCACGCTGACGTATATCGGTAAGTACTACTTCATTGATTTTGTTTGTTTGTTGAATATTAAAGTTGTTGTAGTTATCGTATAGCGCGTTATCTATATTTTAATGCTGATTTATACGAATTGATCGCTTAATCCGATTGTAAGACGATGGTCGTACTCATCACTGATTGCGGCGTGATGATAGTACACAGTAGGTCATTTAAAATCGAATAATTTGATGTTGAAATTCCGTCATACTTTTGGAAAGTAGGCTGTTCGGTTTTCCATCTAAAATTGCATCTGTATTTGTTTTGTCATCAAAATAGTGGAGCGAGATAGTTCTTTACCTATTTCCGACCTTAATTCCGCAGTTTTACGGTTGTCTTACGTCCCTTTTGCAATTGTCCTGAAGAATGTAAAGTAGGTTACACTCAACGGGAGGTCAACATAGTGAATTTTTCTAAAATGTTATTTTTGTTGACTTAAATATTTCCAATTTCAAATAAATGCCTAAGATAAACTGGTTCCTATTGAAATTGTATTGTTATTGTTGCGGGGTATTCAAAAGTTCTTCATAATATCCAACTACAGAATTCTTATGGTTTGAAAAATACAGGAAATGGTTTTATAGTTCAGCTATAATAACATACTCAAGAGATGTAAGGATTGTAGCAGGTGCCGTTCTGTAGTTTCTGCCTACCCCCATGGGAGGAAACAGATAGAGCACTATTTCGATTATACTAATTGTATTTACATGATTCAATCTGCCTAGGCTTTTCCCAACTATGTTGGGGTCGGCTTCCAGTCTAACCGGATGTATCTGAATACCAGTATTTTACATGGAGTGACTGCCTATCTGACCTCCACAACCCAGTAACTGGGTAATACGATACCCCCTGGTTAGACTGGTGGTCAGACTTTCGGGCTTCTGATGACCCGTAACGACTGTCAAAGATCCACAAATGACACCCGGGACCAACGGCTTAACATGCTTTCCGAGCCACTGAGGAGTCTCGGTAATGTAAAGATGGTCACCCATCCAGGGACCAACCCTGGCAAGCTTAGCTTAACCTGATGGATCGACCCGTGCGACTGTTATTACATAGCCACAAGCTCCAATTGTATTTACATGATTATGATTGTTTTAAATTTTCTCACGATATAAATGTTAAAGATGAAATGCCACTTATCAAATAATAAAGGAAATATAATGTTTAAATTACAGTAAACATAAAAATACGTAGGTATCATTACAATTTGACGACACGGTTGGCGCAGTGGTTGAGCGATTGACTGCTGCGCAGCATGTCGCGGGTTCGATTCCCGCACGGAACAAATATTTGTGCGACCTACAAGTATTTGTTCAGAGTCTGGTTATTTTTCTATGTGTATGTTTTTTTTTTGTATGTATTTACAAAAAATAATGTATATAAGTAGTTTATCAGCCATCTCGTTACCATAACACAAGCATTAGGTTGCTTAGCTTGGGACTAGATGGCGTTGTGTGAAATGTCGAAGGATATTTATTTATTTATTTCTTTAGGTTTAATAATATTAAAATTTAATCATAGAAACTACATCATCCACAAGGCATTCAAGTGCTTGATGCCTGACATTTGTCAAGACCTCTCTTGGAATATGTTAATGCCATTTGGGACCCATATTTTTAAAAAGACATCACTATTTGATAATGTACAAAAAAGGGCAACCAAGATGCGTTTGTACCATGCACATCTACCTTATGAACAGCGCCTTAAAGACCTTGGCTTTATCACACTAGAACAGCGTAAAAAAAGGCTCATTGAGACATACTTACAGAACACTACGAAGTGCCCAGCCTTCAAGACCTGAAGGCCAATTCACGTAACTAAAAACATTCAAACTCAAACTCAAGAGATTGCGAACGCTGTTAAAAATACGGGAATTGCCCCTCTGAATGCTAACAAACATTTGCATGGGCATTCCCTAAAGTTACGGGAAAATTCATCAAAGAAAAAGCCTTTGAAGCAATTCTTGTAACAGCATGGAATAGGTTTTAGGAAAATCTTGTGACAACTCAACTGCTTCAAGAATCGAAAGGACAGATAAGCACACTCAACAGCGAATTAGCTGCTATTGTGTCTAACCAAATAATGAACAAGGAAATTAGAATCTTATTGTTGTTAATTGTAAAGTTCAGAATAGCTCATGCTGCTTTGGTAAAAATATTAACCATTCTGTATCACCTCCCATCAAGGCTATTTTAATTAAATTATCTTCTGAAAGACCTTAGATAATCAACAGACTAGGTATAAATAGTAAATTTTTATTTTACATACTTTAATAAAAGCAAAGGTGAGTACCAAATCAACTTAAAACTTAAAAGTGACCAAGTGTGAGTTGGACTCGCACACAAATGTGTCCATACCACCATACAATATTTAACAATATTTGCTAAAATACCAATAAACAAAATACGTTTCTTGTATGGAGACCTTATTTTATTTTACTTTTATTATTTGTTGTTTAAATAGCGGCAATAAAAACTTTTTAACAAAAAAAAAAACCGACTTCCAAAAATCACTACAAAGTGAAAAATAACTTTGATTTCGGAAGTCGGTGTCTTTCGTTTTTTATTTACTTTCTTTTTTTTTTGCCACCGACTTCCGAAATCAAAGTTATTTTTCACTTTGTAGTGATTTTTGGAAGTCGGTTTTTTTTTTTTTTTGTTAAAAGTTTTTATTTCTCGTTTTTAGTGGGTCTGTTTATAATTTGTATAAGTTACAATAGTCTAGTGTCAATTGCTCATCACATGTTACAAAGTATTGCTTTTCCCGATGCTGGGACGTTAATTGTTGAGGAGTTCTGCTGGTAAGAACCAGGAGAACTCCTCAACAAGCACTCACCACACGCATTGTGTGACGAGCGGAAATTGCTTAACAACCATATTAAAGTAATCGAATCGCAACATTCGCAACCCGTGAAATATTTATCATTGAGTAGTTCCGGTAACCATCTGTGGTCTTCATCATCAGTTCCACTTCACCAAGTGGTGCTTCCCGGGAGCAAATGCACGAGCTACTATAAAAAATACCCAAATCGCTATAGGTGTGCCTATAATATTTGAAGAGTTCCTTCGATTTCTCCAGGATCCCATCATCAGAACTGGATTTTGACAAAAATGGGACCATTTGGGAAGTATACCCTTTCCAACAAAATAAATAATTTTTCAAATCGGTTGGCAAGCGACGGAGTTATGCGCGAACAAACATAAAAAAAAAAATGCAAACATCCGAATTAAGAACCTTCTCCTTTTTTAGAAGTCGGTTAAAAATACACAATCTGTGAAAATTTCTACTTTCTACTAATGTTCATGAGATACAGCCCGCTGACAGACAGACGGACGGACGGACAGCTGAGGCTTAGTATTGCCTACCTACTTTTGCCTTAAATAGGCCTTTTGGTACCCTTCGGGTCTGGAACCCTAAAAACGAGATTAGGTCAGTGTGTCCTATCCAACTACTCTGAGAAGATACACCGAAACAAACTCAGAACTCGCAGTCTCTTTCTAAGAACAGACATAACCTTAGTGGGATCATGTGAGGACAATGTACAACCGCGGACATTTGCGGTGTGTCGATGGTACCTAGATTAGTGATTGAAATGGTCAGTGTAAAGCTGAGCCTCTGTCAGATCCCTGTGGAACACCTTGACGATAACCAAAGTACCTAAAGTATATGTCACAAAAAAGGTATTCGCCTAAAACTGATCTTACTCAACTAGTAACATCCTCCTTTTAGAAATGGTGGAATAGTTAAAACCGCTCAAACACTATTTGGGCCTATTTGAAACCCTTGAGGCACACCTCATATTAATAATAAGTAACTAATAGTAAGCCATTGATTGTAATATAGCCCGAAAAATTCTTAACTCTCTTTTATCCTTCTAAATAATAGCAAAATCCTGCTCAAAATTATACTTGCGCCCACTAAAGTCTCCTGTGGTACACCTTGAAAATATCATAGTGTTTATTCGTCACAATAAAGATATCTGTTGGTAGGTGTTAATAAAAACGCTTGTAAGTTAGATTTAAACCATTTTAAGACGGCAAAAAGCGTTAAAATACACCATAGCTTTCATTAACATCTTGCCTAAACTATCAAACGACCTTCCAAGGTCTAGATATCAGTATTGTTATCATCCACGCATTTCCTAGTGTCGTTGAGGACACGATGTCTTTCACACGACTTTGCGAGATCACCGTGGGGCAGTAGGTCAGGGGTTATCAGTATTGTGGGCCGTGATCGAGAGGAGGTGATGCGCGGATGTAGAATGTTGCTAGCTGATTTACTTGTTTATTCTTACTGAATTGTCTTTTTGTGAATGAGTTTTTGGATGATTGTCGCGTGATAGTTGTTGTATATCGAGTGAATAGGTGTAATACTTATTGTCTAACTAGATTAGGTACTTAATACCAGGAACTGAAGCAATGCAGACCCACACAAGACAAGTCTGGCAAAATTTGCTTTTGTCTGTCAGTTTGTTGCTTCTCCTCTACAGATCGTATTTTACAACCGATCTGGACGAAACTTGGTATACAGGTTTTATGACTTTATAGAACTTTCTTGTCGTCGAGGATTTTTGATTGGAAGGGTACTTCCTCCAAAAAGGGGGCTACTGCATATCGTCGCTAATTTAACTAACTGACGTCTCTGACATTTTGGACTAAGCCGATAGCCGACCTAACTATAGTAATTTGATACATTTTCCAAGTCGAATCGATCTGTCTAATCGGCGAATCTGTACCTATGCCTTACGGTCCCCATGACAATAAATAAATAAATAAAATTCTTTATTGCCATAAAAAAAGGTGCACAAGTAAATTAAAGCCATGACTCCTGTGCTAGGTAGCAACACCTGTGTTACAGGAGCCAGTGTCTTCTCACAATCAGTAGGTAGGTTATGGATTTTATGCCTTATTAATCTTATTAAACATTGTTTAAATTTATATTAAAATAGAAAATTAATATAACAATTTTTACGTTAGTGTGAGTGTGAAGTGTGAAGAGCGTGTGTGTGGTGTGTTCATGTGTGGAGTGTGGTGGTGTGCTGTATGGATGAACGTTAGTGAGAAGATGTGCTCACAGGTGATATGCATTGATATATTAGAGGAAGATATGATACGCTCCAACAATGCAAAAATTGAGACCGATATATCTACAGTTTACAAAAAAAAAAAGAAAATAGCTTGCCCTGTAAAATTTTCTTCGAATCAGTTATCCGCCTTATGTGATCCGATTTCGATGGTTCTTTTTTTATTTGAAAGGTTGCTTACTTTAAGTTGGTCTCATAAAAAATTGGTGAAGATCTCATGAAAAAAATGGTAAATATCCCGTTTTAAATAACTTTAGTGGGATATTAACTGTTGCAAAAAAGTTTATGCTTGCGAGGTGTACTGTTCGTAGAACTACTAGTTAAAAAATAGTAATGTATGACAAGATGCTGTATGAACGTAAACGAGGCAAATCCTTACATACTCATGTAAGGATCGTAGAGGTGGCGTTCTGTAGTTTTTGCCTACCCCCATTGGAAAAAGACGTGAGCTGTTCTATTTATATTTATATTTGTATAGTGTGTGTCTTCATAATGTGCACAAACTTAAGGATGATGGTGCATACCATCAAACTTAACAACTTTTTCCCGGGGACCAACATCGTAATCATAAAAAAAACAGTCGTCCCATACATTTAGTAGTAGGCATTGAAAGGTAGGGTTTTTGTAAGGGACGACTGTTTTTTTTCCGCGGTTACGATGTTGGTCCCCGGGAAAAAGTTGTTGAGTTTGATGGTCTGCACCACATCCTTAAGGCCATACCCCGACCAAACGACCTTGAACGTTCGGTCCTTCTCTGTCACGCGGCCTGCGCACGCCCCTTCATAAAAAAATTGCCATTTTTTTTTTAATTATTTAAATAAAAAAAGAATAGCGAACTTTAAAAAAAAAATGAAACGTGGATAATTTAGATTTTTAAATTATCTATCCATTAGTGTAATCCTCAAATGATTAGAACGTCACCTTTAGCAAAAGACGCATGGAATCAATAATTTTCGACACTTTTTTACAAAGAGATTTTAAATGTATTATGTATGTAGAACCTTTTATAGAGGATTGATAACATGGATGTAGATAAAGTCTTGTATGCAACTGTACATAATTAGGTATTAAAACACTCATGTGATACTATTATCACACTCGACTACGCCTCGTGTGATAAACCTACATTCGTGTTTTAATACCCCTTATTATACGTCAGTTACATAAATAACTATTATTTCACATAAAAACAAAAGTAAACGTGCAATGAGATGATAGAATATCGAACATTAATAATGTGCTTTTAGATGTAATTTATTACTCTTAGTTAATGAGTTAATAGCCTCTGAATAACGCCCTATCGCAAGGTTTTGGTCGAGGGATCGCCTTAAGTTTGTGCACATTATACACACACACTGTATGTGTGGTGTTAAAAATAACCATAATTTTAATGCTGGAACCAATCAACATACTTAATAAGTTATTCAATCTCTTAACCATTAACTCTTTAAACGTCGATTGACACCCAGGTGTTCAGATAACGATAAAAAATCTATTGTGTCTGCTAATTGGCGTGCGACGGGTTAATTGATGATCATTAGTATTACTAGCTTTTGCCCGCGGCTCTGCCCGCGTGGTGGTCGGAGATTTTCTTACCGGAACGTACTACCGCGATAAAAGGTATCCTAGAAAGAAAGAAAGAAAGAAAATAAATTTATTTAGCACAGACTAATTATGAGGCACACAAAATAATATACTTAACAGTAATAAAAATAAAAAATAAAATAATAATAATAAAAAGAATCAACAAATACTAAAATAAAAAATAAATAAATAAAAAATAATAAACAATACAAAGCGATACACGAATGTGTGCCCCACGGCTGCGCCAAAAAGGCCCAGTCCTACATCCTAACCTAACAAAGGTCATGGTTTCTCCGTGAGGACTCTGGACAGAGAGAGGTGGAAAGAGAGTAGGAAGGCCTTTGCCCAGCGGTGACCGCGTTTGCGCGCACCGAGGGTTCCGTTCCGATTTCTGAAAAAGTGTGTTATTTAGAGACATCGTTTTATTTTTCCTGTAATCTTAAACTTCTCAATCAATCTGCCTAGCCTTTTCCCAACTATGTTGGGGTCGGCTTCCAGTCTAACCGGATGCAGCTGAATACCAGTATTTTACATGGAGCGACTGCCTATCTGACCTCCACAACCCAGTTACTGGGTAATACGATACCCCTTGGTAAGACTGGTTGTCAGACTTTCGGGTTTCTGACGATCCGTAACGACTGTCAAAGATTCACGAATAACAGCCGGGACCAACGGCTTAACGTGCTTTCCGAGGCACGGAGGAATCTCGTTATGTAAAGATGGTCACCCATCCACTGACCAACCCCGGCAAGCGTAGCTTAACCTGACGGATCGACCCGTGCGGCTGTTATTACTTAGCCACGAGCTCCTCTTAGCTCTTAGCTAATCTTAAACTTCTATCACATACAATATTTTCAGATTTTTCTCTATGCAAACTTCGGAGATAAGGGGAATGGTATTTTTTTTTTTTAATTTTTATCAAAAGTCAAAAACTATGCGTTTTAAAAAAAAATAATAAAATGTTTGAGAATGTGCAAACAGCGCTCTTTCATAATTACCCCACTTGCCCTAGCTTGTAATTTTTAAGACTTAATCAGTCACTGTTGCAAAAAAAAATGTATTTTTTTTTATTATTTCTTTCTCATTTGCAAAATAGTTGGCAAACGTCATCAAAAACTGTTCCGACTGTTCAAGTTGATAGCATTAGTAGTTCTTGAGATATCCAGCTGTGGCACCATAAGGTGCGACTCAGTCTGTCTGTCTGTCCGTTCCTTTTTCCGGGTTACTTTTTACAATAAATTTTGGTATAAACTACCTTTATTTTTCTCCACCCCTTTCTTTAAAGATATTTTTAGGAAAAGCATGTAAACGCCACGTGTTTACTAAGCATTCACAAATATTTTAAGTGGTTACTCGATTTAATGTATGTAACTTTTATTCTATACCGGCTGCGCGGTGTCAAGGTTGCTGTCCTTTGTACCTAATGTGGAGTTCCACACCAAATATTTAACATACGATTTGTTGATTTCATTTACTTTGACGTAATTTCATGAAGCCTAAGTATACTCATAATTTTCTCATCATCTAGGTAGGTGCTCTATAGCCATCCAGATTCATACTAAAAATGATTTTTGGGGGCCCAAAATCTCATGCCGAAGTTATCAATGTCAAAACAATAAAAAATAAAATTGAAAAACCTATAAATTCTACTACTTTTAAATTGTTTTTACATTAGCTCGAGGCTCGGGTCGATCCGTCACGTGCTACGCTAGCTACGGTTGGTCCGTGGATGGGTGACCATTTTTACTCCGTGTTTCGGAAAGCACGTTAAGCCAATGGTCCCGGCTGTTATTCGTGGATCTTTGACAGTCGTTACGGGTCGTCAGAAAGTCTGACAACCAGTCTTACCAAGGAGTATCGTATTACCCAGTTACTGTGTTGCGGAGGTCAGATAGGCAGTCGGTCAATGTAAAATACTGTTACTCAGCTGCAGCCGACCCCAACATAGTTGGGAAAAGGATAGGCAGATTGATTATATGATATTACATAACAATACGCCTTCCAAAGGTCCGGGACCCCAGAGTCCCGAGATATGTCAAAGACAAAATACAATAATAATACCGGGGGTTCTTCTTGGGTGTACTTGCATAGTGCATACAGTGATAATCGTCGGCTGGTGCCGCCTCGTCATTTAAAATTGTCTAAGGGGCCTCTGCGAGTTGCTTCGGACCATCGTACGCCTTCCAAAGGTCAAAGACAAAAAAATATCCTTGGACATTTCACATACTAGTGTGGCTCACGCCTCTAAGCAGTAGTCGCCTCTTTGGCGTAGGCCTTCCCATTTCCATTTCCATGGCATTTCCTTCCACTGATTCCTGTCCCTAGCTTTAGTCATCCACCCTTCTCCAAAATTAAGTCTTCCCGTTTTTCCTTGACCGACCTCTACTTCTGCTTTGGTCTCCTGGTATATCAAAACAATAATGGCTAAATAATAACAGCCGCTCGGGTCACACGAAGGTACGCCTGCCGCGGTTTGTTAGTGGATGGGTGACCATCGATTCCACATCGAGACTCCTCCGTGCCTCGGAAAGCACGTTAAGCCGTTAAGCCATTAGTCCCAGCTGTTATTTGTAGATCTTTGAAAGTCGTTACGGGTAGTCAGAAGCCTGAAAGTCTGACAACCAGGCTTACCAAGGATTGTGGAGGTCAGATAGGCAGTCGCTCCATGTAAAATATTACTATTCAACTGGAAGCCGACCCCAATGACCAACATAGTTGGGAAAAGGCTAGACAGATTGTTTTGTATCAATATTGTGACTTACGTTCGTATCTTATGTAAGAGTTTCAACCAATTAAGGAACTACATAACAGTTTGACCTCTAAATCTCTTTGCTTGAGAATAATATTGCGCTGGAATAACATTGTCCATCTGGTCAATCTGAGGCGTAAACATAATCTATTTTAATCTTTTGATTGCTGAGTACTGAGTTATCTGTCGTATCGGAGAAGCTCGTGGCTAAGTAATAACAGACGCATGGGTCGATCGATCAGGTTAAGCTACGCTTGCCGCGGTTGGTCCGTGAATGGGTGACCATCTTTACATACCGAGACTCCTCCGTGCCTCTGACAGCAAGTTAAGCCGTTGGTCCCGGCTGTTTTTCATGGATCTTTGACAGTCGTTACGGGTCGTCAGAAGTCCGAAAGTCAGACAATCAGTCTTACAAAGGGATATCGTGTTACCCAGTTACTGGGTTGTGGAGGTCAGATAGGCAGTCGCTTCATGTAAAATACTGGTATTCAGCTGCATCCGGTTAGACTGGAAGCCGACCCCGACACATTTGGGAAAAGGCTAGGTTAGATTGATTGATTTTTATCTGTGTTGATTACTGAAACTTGCACGTGAAAATAATACATAAGATCACGCCTGTATTCTCCGATGGGTTAGGCAGAAGTGTACCTATATTACACACACATTTCGTCAGTTAGTTTTTGTCCAGTTTGTGTGGTCAGTGGTGGCCCAGTGGTAACGGCCGCGACTTACGAGTTGTAGGTCGTAGGTTTACTTTGTGTAAATTATTTCATAGGTACTGAAGGAAAACGCATTGGATTAAATTTCCTCGATAGAATTTAATTCTGAAAATACCACTACTTTTTTTTTTCTGTGGCAATTCTAAAAATCCTAAAGGGGCTCCCAAACGGGCTAGTTTTGCGAAAATTTCTAGCTACAATTGTGTTGCTGCCAAATGGCAGACTAAGTCGTGCAACTCAGTGCAACATTTTGCAGGTACCACGGCGATATTTCAATAATATTTTGTTCAGTTCAGCTCTCTGTTCAGCTCAGATGTATAGTCTGTGTTGATCCACGTGTACGAAATCATTTGCTCAGCAATATAGTTGCTGGAATATACTCGGCAATGTATTGCGCAATTATATTGGAGCAAGAGAATCGCTGTAAATATTTCGGAGCTATAGTTTTCAGCAAGTATCCAGCGAGATACAATTTTTGTAGCCCGTTTATGAAGGCCCTAAGAAAATTCATTGCAAAATTGCATTCAAGATGTGCGTAGTTAAAACTCTGGCTGAAACTATTTTTGATAGACAGTTTAATAAGCAATTTTAATTTGGTTTGGCGCTTTTATTTTTGTTCCAGCGCATTGTTGCGCTCTCTCTGTTTTACAGAAGTAATTGACTGTCACAGTCTTATTCCCGCCCAGTTCGCTTTTAAGGCCCTGGGACCCAATTCCAGGCTCGAGCTAGATATCACGACCATGGAGATAAATCTCTGTTTCAAATCTCCGCATCAATGTCCGGTCCAAATCTCGATAGTATCAAAAAACCGTATTCTGGTAGACCATGGAGAAATATTTACAACGGAGAAAATAATCCCGTCTAAAAGACGTTCCATTTTTATCGACTCACTTTGATTATAATCGATTATGCTACGTTTTTCTTTTTTTAGTATTAATAACGTATGTTCAATTTATTAAATCCAAGCAAACACATTATAAAAGATAATTTTAGTATATTGTGTTTCTATGCTGTGTTTTTTTTTTTATAATTACTTACTGAAAATAGTAATTGCAAAGTAGCGTGATCCGAAACGCATTTCAATGATTTGTGTAAGTGCTCTGTGATTTGTGTCCTTTTTCTGACGTAGATAGGTTTTAATTTTCAAACTAAATAAAACTATTTTTAATCGCGATTAAAAAGGAGTGGAATAAAATTTTATTAGTTGTAATGAACTAAAATTCACACCAACACCTTGACACCTTGTATTTTTTTTTCTTTTGCTTATATCTCGAAAACGGTGTGTCCTATTGCAAAAATAATGAAAAATTGGCCCCCCTTTATGAAACCAATAAACCCCTAAACCTCTGCATGTAGGTACCAAAAAAAAAACGAATATAAACCTACGAATGTAAATTTTGACAGATGTTCCAGCGGAGATTTCATATCTCCTTATCTTAGGACCAGCCGTGATATCTCGCTGGTTTGCGATCGAAAAATTTATGAATGGAGATCGTTAGAATAGCATTTTTTCGTTTACGACGGAGATAAGCAGTTTCTCGACTGATATTTCGACCATGGAGATAATTTCCATGCCACCGGAATTGGCCTCCTGGTTCCAAGCGTGGTTTAGCTCGGTGTGTAAGTGAAATGGCTTTATGGCTTTCTAGTTGGACGCACGAGATAGAAGATTCTCACGCGTACCGGAATTATGTCGTAAAAGTGCAAATAAAATCGTATAAAATCAGAAATTAACTATTTAATAAAAAGTAATCCATCACTGGATGCAGTTTGGAATTTGACATTTGATGGTATATTTTTAATTATAATTATAATTGCTAATGAAGGGATAAACAGCTTTTAAAGATTATTAGGAGGTATGTTTAAAGATTTTTTTGGTGCATTAAAGTATGTTTAATTATGTTTTTTACATGTCAAAATTATTTACGGTTTATGATATACACAGCTTTAAAAAACCACCTTTTTGATCGTTTTCAGGAAATCTGCGCCTTAAATATCACCATAATGAATGTACCGTTTGTGATTACCTCTTTATCTGTTCTGTGGTGATTACTGTCCGACATTTTTCAACTGACCAAAACCAGCTCGCATCTCGAGGTGTAACACCAAAACAACTCGTTCTTCTTCCTTGTAGTGGGAAGCGACGTCGTTTCGTGAGAACAGTCTCAACAGACTATTCCGACACTCCCAAATCAATCAATCTGCCTAGCCTTTTCCCAACTATGTTGGGGTCGGCTTCCAGTCTAACCGGATGCAGCTGAATACCAGTATTTTACATGGAGCGACTGCCTATCTGACCTCCACAACCTAGTTACTGGGTAATACGATACCCCTTGGTAAGACTCGTTGTCAGACCGTCGGGCTTCTGACGACCCGTAACGACTGTCAAAGATCCACGAATAACAGCCGGGACCAACGGCTTAACGTGCTTTCCGAGTCACGTAGGATTCTCAGTAGGTATGTAAAGATGGTCACCCATCCACTGACCAACCCGGGCAAGCGTAGCTTAACCTGAGGGATCGAGCAGTGCGGCTGTTATTACTTAGCCACGAGCTCCACCGACACACCTGACACACCCGAATACATCTTTGTAATATTAATCGGTTCGCGGATGGTAAACGAGACATAGTAGAAGTTTTATTGTTATGACGTCTATAGACGTCAACCGCCCGCGAAAGCGTTAATTTATTCCTCTAAACGAAATAGCCATCATTCACAAGCAGAATATACATGTACCAGAATTGATGGTACAACCGCATAAGGGGTCATTGTACTCATCATTATAAACAACTTTTACCAAAACCAAACCAAAAGTCGGGAAAAAAAATCAGCTGTTCAGTACATGTATCTACATCAAACTCATCAAAATGTAGGGAGCAGCTGATTTTTTTCGCGATTTCAGGTTTGGTCCCATAGTAAAAGTTGTTCATAATGATGAGTGTGTCATCACTTCTGGGACATGTTGTATAAAATGATTTTATCTACACTCATAAAGTCATAACGTCTGATTATGAATTCAAAAATAATACCCTAATGACAAACTTTATGTATAAGCAACTGAAATAAAATTAAAAAGTTTTATTTTGATACAGATTTCTTAAAATGACATATCCGATCATAAAAGTGATTTTTGCAAAAAGTGGACAGTGGCTCTGATGTCGAGATTTTATTAAATGATTTTAATGTGACAAAAGCTAACGCAAAAGTATAGATCCATTCTACTGTCAAAGCCCAGACTCCCCACACCCTTGATCTAATTCTGTCTCGAATACCTTCGATCGTGCCTCTCGCTTGGTGACGTCATTTAAGCCGTCGTCGTTAAGCTGATGTCAGACTCTTTACTCGAGTGAAGGTTCATTTTTGTTTCATTCAACGTTCATACGACAAATTACATAGAAATAAACATTAATTGCTCACTTCTTTTCATTTTTCGATAATTCGGAGCGCAAGTGAAAGATGCCGAATGCCGAAATCTATCGTCGTCGTTGAATTGGTTCTCTAATGAATTCATTTTGAGTTCAGACAGAAAGACATTAGTCCGTTCCGGCCGTTTTGTTGATGTGACGCATAATTTTCGCCAGTTTCTTTTTTTATGTTTTTTCTTGCGTCATGTCTTACCGCAAATAAACGTCTCACGTCTTCTTCCCATGGGGGTAGGTAGAAACTACAGAACGCCCGCTACGATCCTCTTGCTCCTTTTACGTTCATACATCTAGGCCCCAAGTCTGCTATTTTTTAGAAATTCGTCATTCCAACACGATCCCATTGTCACTGCATTGTCATTTTGCTAAAAGTTCGTAATCTGCTAAATTCATAATGGTCGATCATTGGTCGGTCAGTGGTCTCGTTATAGAATAGTGGTAGAATGACATTGTCGTATTGCCGTTATTATAAAACCCGTTAGTAGAAATGATTTTCGAGCAACTCAAGGTCACTGATCAAAGGAACTGTCAAAATTTTAGCAGATTACTGCATACGTCAATCATTCATTTGTCAAAGGCATAACATTATGTACGAGCGAGATTACCATTCTATGCCATTTCTTACAATGGAGTGTCAGTGGTTGACCATTGGAAAGTCATAATGACGCCATTATATTAGTAGATTACCAAACTTGTCAAAATCAACAATTATGAAATCAATGATAGACCATTCTGACACTATTGTAATAGCAGACTTGAGGCCCTGGTCATACACGCACCCCGGTTGCGAGTACTACGCACCTGACTTTTCTGAAGAACATCACCAATAAGGTCACTATATCAGGGTGACTGGTAATTATTGACCGATACTTAAACACATGATTCTACTCATGATAACAAACATAAATATACAATGGGACCAAACCTGAAATAGCCAAAAAAAAATCTGCTGTTCCCTACATTTTGACGACTTATGCAAACATAAATGCAGGGAACAGCAGATTTTTTTTCGCTAGTTTAATTTTTCCCTGTTTAAGTCCGGTCACTAAGTGTGTTTCTTTCTTTCTTTATTTCTTTACATAAATGAACAAAAAGTGAAACGTCTGATGTCAGCTTTACTAATATCGGATTTTATAGACCATTTTTAAAGACTTCATTGTTGAGATTTATGTCTTGTCTATGATTGAGAATTATTGATTGATCACAACCATGACTTATGAGTAGTTATGCTTACCTTAGATAATATACATCTAGATCGAGCCACCGCGTGGCCGGTCATGAGACAGCAATATAATACTTTTTCTAGGTTATGTGGTATTAGAAATGAGGTTTAACGTAAGAAATCTTCCATATTTTGGACTAAAACCCATTTCAATACATTCGCACAATGCAAAAACTGCCCAAAAAAGTTAAATTAATCGACGCAAGATAGATTTTGTAATAGTGAAAGCACTTTGTTTGACTAACATTTAAAAGTTCGCCAAGCAAAAATACGGCACGCCGTAAGAGACAGAAGATACGATGCTTTGTCTCAATTTTCCTACTAATTTCGTATATATGTGTCTCACTTCCACACTTCACACTGTAATCATGGCAACGTCTAGATGTTTAATGTCATTGGTATTAACGCTACGCTCGTGGCAAAAGGCAATATTTGCTTTACGTCAGCCAATTGTAAATAGATGGTGAGGTTTTAAACTGCGGACAGGAGGTTCGAAGCTATGCGTAGAAAAAAGTTCTCTGAAATATTCTTTGATTTTTAATTTGCTAGACCAAAATCACAGCTGCATTGCGATCGCCTTTTCTTTTCTTTTTGACATTTTAATCATGTAAATGTCATTTTAGTCTAGCAAATTAAAAATCAGAGTGTAGAGATTCATAAGCGAATTAAAAGCGCCTTATTTTTCGAGTGCGTGGTGGACGACGAGCTACAACTAGCGTTGCCGGAGAGTAATATTCCGAAGTATTCCCTTCGGAAGTATTCGGAAGTATTCGCAAGTTTTGAGTAGTATTCGCAAGTATTCCCCGAGCTAAGTACATGTGCGGTCACGCAAGTTTATCTATTAAAGTTTGACTATTGACCGCTAGATGGCGTTAATTAACGCCATCTAGCGGTCAATAGTCAAACTAACATTACGTCGTGTGTGTGTCGTGTGTGTTGTTGTCGTACGAGTATGTTGCGTTCATTCATGACTCCGAGTAATATTCGATTTGAAAACTTCGCAATACTTCCGAATATTTCTTTACATCTACTTATATAAGTACTTACGTAATAAGTTTTTGTATGCGGTTTAGGTGTGAAAGTGGTAGAGAGGTAAGTAAATAGGTAGATTACTGAGTTTAAAGTAAGTATCAAGAAAGAAGTCAAGGTTTGACTTCAAGTGCAAAAACACACCATTTTCGAGATATAAAATACAGTACATTTTTTTTTTCTTTTGCTTATATCTCGAAAACGGTGTGTCCTATCGCAAAAATAATTAAAATTTGGCCCCCCTTTATAAAACCCATAAACCCCTAAACCTCTACATGTAGGTACCAAAAAAAAACCGTAAAGAACACGTTGAAGCTGCCCCCTCCTAGCGCCCCTCCATGTACAAGAGAATCGGCACTAATATCCGCACAAAATAGACATTTTAAACTCAACCATACAAAAATAAAACAATAATTACCGAGTCACTGGTAGATAACTACTTACAGGGAATTATTCCCGCTAGTAGATAACTACTTACGCGGAAATATTCGCGCTAGTACGTAGGCATCGAATAATACTCGTTGATTTTATGAATGAACGGGCTCGAGCTTCCTAAATCACGTGTGCAAGTGTGCAAGTGAACGCCGCTGGCACCGCGCGCCGACCAACTTCGGGTACTTATTGGATTATCTTTTAAATGCGACTATTGACCACTAGATGGGGGCGCAGTTCTCATTGCAAATTACATATATTATGTCCCGCATTGGTGATAGTGCATTCATTAATACCCACGAATCAATCTTCCACCATTCATAAGCTAATCAGCAAACCTTGGTCACTGCAGCAGCAGAAAGCGTCGCATTAACACGACTAATCACGCTAGTTAATGCTACGCTTCTGTGGCACCATCTTGCGGATTCTTGCGATAACAATAGAATAGTCGGCGCACTGCATTTTTGTCCTTGAACCCCCACTTGTCCGGCACTGGATTCGCCATAAAAACGTGTACAGGAGCGCTAATACTTCGTTGACTCATGAATGAATGGCTGCGAAGCTCGGTGGTGTGCCACTTTACTATCAAGCCAATGCCAGGCGAGCGCTGGCGTCGCCGAGCGACTAACGAGAGCAGGTGTTCATTTACAATTCTACCATTTCCCCCTAGATGGCGTTAATTCATTTAACGGCACGGCGTAATATATTCGGCGAGTCGAGTCTCATCAAGCGACCTACGCAAGTACGCATATATTCGTAACTAGGCACCTACTGGCAATAATTTCATTCTTAATAGGTAATAAAAAGTAGGTTACCTACTACATTCTTACTAGTAGTATTCCTTCAAATCGAAGTATTCCTTTGAATATTTCGCAATTATTCCGAATACTTGCGAATACTTGCGCAGTTTTGCAACGCTAGCTACAACCCAATCCCTACGACAAGACCCGAGAGGCCTTAGTCCCAGCAGTGGCCACATTATAGGCCGATTATGCTTTTGTTAACGTAAAAAACCGGCCAATTGCGTGTCGGACCACGCACAATGAACGGTTCAAGAGGTTCCCTTTATAATGTAGACAAGGAACAAGGAAGGATTTTCCGGTAGTACGTTCCCGTGGGATATTTCCCGACATCCACGCGGACGAAGCCGCTGGCAAAGTCCAGTGTTTTTATAACGCCTCATTATGAAAAAGACTTGCCTTTTGGTACTTCTAACTTGTTTTGCGTTCAAGAGGTGTTAACAAATGCTAATAAGTAACTCCATCATAGATGGTGCTTGCTGGCTTACAGTTATACAACAAAACAACTGACAAATCATTACATCATCATCATTTCAGCCGAAAGACGTCCACTGTTGGACATGGGACTCCCCCAAGCACCGCCACTTCGACCGGTTCTGTGCTTCCCGCGTCCAGCAGATTTCTACGCTTGTGGGAGGTCTTCCAACGCTACGTTTTCCGGTACGCGGTCGCCAGTCCAAAACCTTTCGGCCCCATCGGCCATCTGTTCTGCGAGCAATGTGCCCTGACCATTGCCACTTAAGTTTGGCAATTCTTCGGGATATGTCGGTTACAACGCTACGTTTTCCGGTACGCGGTCGCCAGTCCAGAACCTTTCGGCCCCATCGGCCATCTGTTCTGCGAGCAATGTGCCCTGCCCATTGCCACTTAAGTTTTGCAATTCTTCGGGATATGTCGGTTACAACGCTACGTTTTCCGGTACGCGGTCGCCAGTCCAAAACCTTTCAGCCCCATCGGCCATCTGTTCTGCGAGCAATGTGCCCTGCCCATTGCCACTTAAGTTTGGCAATTCTTCGGGATATGTCGGTTACAACGCCACGTTTTCCGGTACGCGGTCGCCAGTCCAGAACCTTTCGGCCCCATCGGCCATCTGTTCTGCGAGCAATGTGCCCTGCCCATTGCCACTTAAGTTTGGCAATTCTTCGGGATATGTCGGTTACAACGCTACGTTTTCCGGTACGCGGTCGCCAGTCCAAAACCTTTCGGCCCCATCGGCCATCTGTTCTGCGAGCAATGTGCCCAGCCCACTGCCACTTAAGGCCCTGCATCCAAGCGTGGTTTAGCTCGGTGTGTAAGTGAAATAGCGTTATGGCTATCTTAGCTTGACGCACGAGATAGAAGACTCACGCGCACCGAAATTATGTCGTAAAAGTGCAAATAAAATCGTATAAAATTAGAAATTAACTGTTTGATAAAAAATAATCCATCACTGGATGCAGTTTGGCCTTTGATATTTAATGGTATATTTTTAATTATAATTAAGTATAATTGTTAGTGAAGGGATAAACAGCTTTTAAAGATTATTAAGAGGTATGTTTGTAGATTTTTTTAGTGCATTAAAATATGTTTAATTATGTTTTGAGTTACATCACTGTGTGCGAAAAGGACTTGAAAATATCATTTCTTTTTATTTGTCAAAATTATTTACGGTTTATGAGATACACAGCTTTAAAAAAACCACCATTTTGACCGTTTTCAAGAAATCTGCGCCTTAAGAGGAAACGTGGGTGCTCTTTTCTCCATACAAAAAGATACAAACGCTCTCGCCTGTTTTCTTTCTGGTTAATGACCATAAAGCAATGATTTTTTACAGAAATATAAATATCAGCTACTTGTATGCCCCTATGTTTTCCTTTTTGATGATATATTATTTTTATAAGAACTAGAACCCTCCAAAAATGCTCAAAATTGCCTATTCAGACCGCTGTCAACAGACGCCTAGTGTACCAATTTGACAACTATTAACGAAAAAAGAAAAACATAGGGGCATAGTATATATCCTGCTTATTCAGTTTATGAAATATCTTTTAAATTGGTCCAATATTGGAGGAGGAAATAGGCGAGAGCCAAACCTCGAAATGTGACTTTTTACACAGGCTATTTAGTCGAATCTGCAGTTGTCCTTATCGCACGAATTCGAGGGTGGAGCGCTCGCTCCTGCCCAATCTGGGGGGTCCAAACGCCTCCTGCCGGAGGCTCTACGCGGGGGTCGTGCGGTCCATGGCCCTTTACGGAGCACCGGTGTGGGCGCGTTCCCTAAGGCTGGGACCAGCCGGCAGGTTGAACGCGTCCCAGAGGGTCATGGCCATCCGGCTAGTCCGGGGATACCGCACGGTCTCCCGGGAGGCGGCGAGCCTCCTTGCCGGATTGCCGCCGTGGGATCTGGAGGCAAAGGTCCTCGCGCACGTGTGGGAGTGGCGCGAGGAGGCGAAGCGCCGGGGCGTAACTCCGCTGCCGCGAGAAATCACGGTACAGCGGACAGAGCTCCGGCGGGATCTCATGGCGGCATGGAGAGCGCGACTGTCGCAACCCAGCGCTGGGCACGCCACAATTGCGGCGATAAGTCCCCTCTTTGAGGAGTGGTTAGAGAGGCGCCACGGCGTCCTCACCTTCCGCCTGACGCAGGTCCTCACCGGACACGGTTGTTTCGGGAGGTTCCTGTTTCGCATAAGGCGGGAGGAAACGCCCGGGTGTTACCATTGTGCGGATCGCCCGGAGGACACGGTGGAGCATACAGTGGAGGTCTGCCCGGCTTGGGCAGAGCACCGCCGTGTTCTCACGGAGGCGATCGGCGGCGGCGATCTCTCGCGTCCGAGCCTGGTCCAGGCCATGGTGCGGAGCGAGAGTGCATGGGAGGCCGTCACCTCCTTCTGCGAAGCAGTGATGCTCGCGAAGGAGGAGGCGGAACGCGTGAGGGAGCCTCACGCCCTCAGTCGCCGCAGGAGACGCCCTGGGCGGCGGGAATCGCGGGGCGATTTCCGGCCACCGTAGGCGCGGGCCTGCGGACGGTGAGCAGCGGGTAGCTCGCCGTCCGGTAAGGACCAGGCCCGAGTCGACGGCGCGTTGTGTTCCACGCGCGCCTCAAAGAGATGTCAGCAAGTGACGGGGTCCAATAGGGCCGACGCCGCTGGTGTCGCGGATTGTCCGAAGGGGTTACCGCGGCCCTGGCATAGGCAACTGAAGGAACACGGGTGGGTTTTAGTCAGTAAAAGTCTGACACGCCCTTCCGCTCCACCCAGAGCGGGAGAAGTTATTTGATGATTTCCCACCCTCCTCGCAGAGCGACAGCAATACCTTCTTAAAATACCTAATTTTTCGCCCCCATTTCCTCTTAAGTTTGCCAATTCTTCGGGCTATGTCGGTTACCTTGGTTCTACGGATCTCTTAATTTCTGATTCGATCACGTAGGGAACTCCAAGCATAGCCGTATCATTGCCCTGTCATTGCATTATGACATCATTTTCATTTCGGAATTTTTATTTCTTATGTTTGCTTTTTAGATTGACCCGATTTAATATTCGTATGCTTTTGTAACTAGTGAAAACCATTCTTGCGTACAATTAGGGATTACAAAGCAATAGTAATTAATTCTTTAATTACAGGATATTACAATATCACTGCGATTTGCGGGGACTTTCGAAATCAACGCTCATACTTTTGCTTTGTTTTGCCAAATATGCTTGGTTTGATGGACATAAATATGTAGTTGAAAATATAGTCATAATCGATGTTATATAGGCACAGGGTTTAAGTGTAAACAGTGGCAATCTTTTAAGGGGTTATTGTACTCATCATTATGAACAACTTTTACTATGGGACCAAACCTAAATTCGCGAAATAAAAATCAGCTGTTCAGTACATTTATGTTCGCATAATTCGTCAAAATGTAGGGATAGCTGATTTTTTTTCTAAATTAAAATTAAGACTTGGACATTCCTAGTCTAAAGTTCTTTTTTTCTTTTAATACCTACTATACTGCATTTACAATAAGATTAAACATTTAAACAAACCTTTTTTACAGTCAGTTCAACCGATTTTGACTTCTATTTCGTTGGTGGCATGACAAATGGCAGCTGCAGTAAACAGTTGGTATTGTAACCACTTTTTTGCATTTAAAGGCATCCTTAAGCCTACGGAATAGAAGTCAAAATCAGTACCCGGTTGATGGCAATAGGCTCGCCCCCTATTACATGATTAACTGGCGAAATGTGGCTGTACTGTGTACACCTCTGCCTAACCCTTTGGGAATCACAGGCGTGATGTTATGTAGTACATCACGCATACATAATATGTATGTATGTATACATAGGCTTGAGGAACAGGGTGTAAACTTCACTCATCCTCCATAGAAAAGGTAGGATCCTCCGACCAGACGGGTGTTGTGTCTGGTGGGCTACTCTGCCCGACGTCGGGACGTTAAAACACCAGCAACTTCTTAAGAGGTCACTGTACTCATCATTATGGACAACTATTACTATGGGGCCAAACATGAAATCGCGGATAAAAATCTGCTGCTCCCTGCATTTTGACGAGTTTGATTTAGATAAATGTACTGAATAGCTAATTTTTTTTTCGCGATTTCAGATTTGGTCCCATAGTAAATGTTGTTCATAATGATGAGCACAATGACCCCTTAAGAGGTTGCTGGTGTTTTACCAATAACCCTGTATATGCTAGTCGCGCGGTAAACTCTGATTGCGCGATGCAGGATTTTTCGTGACGTCAGTGTGATGCGTAGTTCACATGCGGCGGTGTAGATGCCGCCACATCTGTATTTACAAAAGGTGGATCACTTCCGCCAAATGACACTACTGCATCTACATCCAAGGTCTTAAGCCATACACAACATAAATAAATAAATATAAAACATATTTAATATTTATGAATTCATGAATAAGTAACTCGTGCACCACATTAGGATTCCCTGTACCATTGATGACATTTAGGACACAAGGCACGTATTCTGTGACACAAATCGCGGATATCAAGACCTTGTCGTGATAGAGCGTTCCTAAACGCAGAGAACTGTCCTCGTATCGCGACGAGTTGTATGAAAACAGCTCATTTTATTTGCCCATATACCAAATTCCAAATTCAATTGAGGTCGAAGAAACTTGTCTTCTTCCATGCATCTCTAATAGCCGTCATCTTAGAAGTCATCCTCATTTCTAGCCATATCATCTTTAACACGATCCTTCCATCGTTTCGTTGGTTTTCCCCTACTTATCCATTCTGAAAACTTTGCCCACCACATGTTCCTCATATCAAAGATGACCAATGGGGCCGAAAGGTTTTGGAGTGGCGATCACCTACCGGAAGATGTTGCGTTGGAAGGCTTCCCACAAGGTGGACCGATGGCCTTGTGAAAGCCGCAGGAATCCGCTGGATGCGGAGGAAGCACAGAACCGGTTGAAGTGGCTGTGTTTACGGGGGGCCTATGTCCAGCAGTGAACGTCTTTCGGCTGAAATGATGATGATGGTCATTGATATGCTACTTCCAGACCTCAATGAGAATAGCTAGCTCAACGTCATCTGCCGAGCCTTTTCCCTACGATGTTGGGGTCTAACCGGATGCAGCTGACTACCAGTATTTTAAATGGAGCCACTGCCTATCTGACCTCACAACCCAGTTACTGAGTAATACGATACTCCTTGATAAGACTGTTTATCAGACTTTCGGGCTTCTGACGACCCGTAACGACTGTCAAAGATCCACGAATGACAGCCGGGACCAACAGCTTAACGTGCTTTCCGAGGCACGGAGGGGTCTCCTTGGTAATTATGTAAAGATGGTCACTCATCCACGGATCGACCCCTGTGGCTGTTATAGGAAGATGGTAGCGGCTATGACTGAAGTACAGTCGACCGCACGGCAGTGGTAACACTTTGGCCTTGATGTGGCCTAGCTTTGTAAGAAGTTTCAATAGAATACGAGGCCAGCTTATATGGGTTTTTACCACCGATATGTGGTCGACTGAATATTCAGGCTATTCTAATGCACCCCAAAAACTGCAAGGAGCCTAAGGCCGTTAGTCCACCACACGTCGTCACCGGGACGTCACGTTCGGTTCGAATAATCTTCTTCTCGTTGACGTCCCGTTGACGTTGTGCGATGGACAAACAGTGGAAGACAAGGTCATCGACCGTTGCCCTGAAAAAAAAAAACACAAACTCGATATCAATTATGCCTAGGCCGCACACATCGCGATAACCCGAAGATTCGCGTAATCGCGATGTATGTAGCCAAGTATTCGCGTATACTTCGGAGCTTCGTGCGTAGTCGCAACGACTTCGCTCCGCTGTCGGTAAACTCTCGCAGATCAAAGCGTTTTATCGCGATGAACTTCGCTTGCGCGGCCACACTTCAGTCGGCCCCCACCCTTCGTGCGTAGTGGAAGTGTTAAGTTAAACTACAGAGCATAATATAGCTAATATAGTTCTTAATTTGTGAATAGTTATCATCCCCTTCCTCCTTTTTCTTGCTTTTAATTTGTTTTTTACATGACATAAATGTAAAAAATAATTATTTGCTGCCATAAAATACAGAGCAACCGCGGCGTCCATTTTGTTTTATTCGTTTGTACATCGCTCGTACATCGCGATAAACTTGACAACACGCACTATGTGGCCGCGCAGCTTCGCTGTAGACCGAAGACGAAGTTTATCGCCCGAATGTCATCGCGATGTGTGCGGCCCAGGCATTAGAAAACTAGTTTTTCATTTGATAATGAGGATGTATTCTCATTATCAAATGAAAAACTAGTTTTCTAATGAATTGTTCGAAACGACCGAACAATTCATTGAATCATTAGGTATTTTGTCAAATTAACCCTTTCGTAATGACGTAAAACGTTTTCTTCTGAAATATGACCTCGTAAAGGCCAACGCACACCGTTGGACGGCGGGGGATGGCATCGAGGAGGATTTGCCGAGGAGAATCCCGCGGTATGCAATGGGGGAAATGCGGAGTGCTCCTTTGCTCCGCTATCGTATGCTAGACGCTACCGACGCATGCCTTCGCATCCCGCTGCGGTATCAATACCGCAGAGAGAAATCCCCTTTTACGTTCCGTGGTTTGTCTCTGAGCTTTGGAATATATATCTTGTTACCATTAGATACGTACGAATTTACGTTGGCCCCGCCGTCCGCCCATGCCGATGTACTGGCCTTTACGTGTTCATTGCAGACAAAATGCAAAGGGCTGCATCGGTTCATTATATCTGTAAATGCAAAGAGGACGATATATCCTTGCTCTGCTGTGGTAAAAAAAATTGTCAGTGAGCAAAGGGGCTGACTGGCCAATGTGCGCAGTGCGCAGATCGCATATTTAAGTATAGCGGGTATAGCCACTCATGGAGGTTATGAGACTGGTCATCTTTTAACTGCCACGGCTTGTCTTTAATCTTATATTTTGAATTGTTTTACACTGGTCAGAAGCAAAAAAAATAATGTAAGTATCGAGGATTTTGTAATATCTTGAATTAAAAGATTGTCCTTAGAGTTTCTTGCCCGTTCTTCTCCATATAGATCTACGTTTTGGAATGGGCAACCAGCTTCAACTTTCTGACCGACTCTTTGACAATTCAAAAGTGTCTATAAATGGATTAGTTGAAATAAATGCTTTGAGTTGAGTATATGTTAATGCACTGGGATCCAGACATATTAAGTCCTCTAACACTTCCACAGGAAGACCTCTATTGTCAAAAAAGATGATATTATTATTAAAAAAGAAAAACATCTGTTTATCACCTAATATCCGAACTTGTTTAAACTTGACCCTCAACGCTAAAATGTTCTGAAATGTCAGTGTCATGGTCGCGGTCAGTTGACGACACGGCTAGGTCCCGGATGACAGCTTACGTTATCTAATAAGTAAAGAACAGTGGGGTTTGAACTCTACAGTAACTTTCACCTTGATTCAGCATTGCTACCCTATAGGTAGGTTAGTTTTTTGGACAGAAAAGAAAATCAAATCAGTTCCTACTTCGTTTATTTGCAGTACTATCATTGTTATCACATGCAAAGTCACATTTGTTTTTCCGAAAATTATCAGTATGGTTACAGATCACCTTAACATATTGTGTCCCAACCTCGCGATAACGGTTCATGCACCCGTCATAGTCAACGCACGAGGGAACGGAACGCACCACACTAAATTATGTATGCGCAAGAGCACGCCACTTACCTATCGCCTTTCGTCATATCAGTCGCGCGCTTGAAGCCGCACAGAGCGGACGCGTCGTTCCAAATTCGAAAATATATCGCGAGTGATAATCGCGCGTGGATAATAATATTACTTTTTGTTGAATATTTATCTGGATTTGACATCGCACGCCAACGATATTTGGAAGTGAGTGTTTTATTTTATTTTATACATAAATGTTTGAATTAGTTGTAGTTTACGTTGAATATGTAAATTGGTCGTCAGGTGGCGTTGAGCGAAAGTGTATGCGGAACAAAAAACTTGTAATTGGTACGCGTGGTTCATAGCAAATCAAAGTTTATATTGTATCATAAAATAAAATCCTATCGTGTGAAACTTACCTGTTTACAGCACGAAGTTTTTTTTACCATAATTTGCGGAATAAATGAATAATTCTAAACAAAGACAAGTCATGCTTACGAAATTGCCTTCGCAAACAGAATACAAAAAAAATAAGTTATTTGCTTGTTCAAGAGAAAATGTATTTTCAAGAAGTCGTGTTAAAAATGGAAAAATTAAGAAATTTCTTATGATACACCGAATGGATTGGCAAATAGTTTGAGAACCGGTCGCGGTAGTGGCATTGCAAAGCCAAAGTGGACACTTCTCAAATATTGGACAACAGTGTTCAAAGTTCACTCTGTCGTACAGCAAATAGACGTGCCATTGAATAATGTCGCCAGCCTCGGATTTTAATACTAATAAATGTGTTCTACTCAACTCAATCTTGAATAGATGGTGGTTATAAAATTTTGTCTCTGCTGAAAATTTTTTGCAATAAAATTTGACGTTAAATCTTGATAAATGGACGTTTTCTTTCTTATGAGGAGACAATACAAATGAACGTGGCTCTCCTATTAAAAATCTTTTTTATTATGTCTATGGGATGTATTGTGGTGTGGCTATTTGGCTCTCGATATATCATTGTTATATATACCTTTTTATGTGTTTACCGGTTCTAATGTGGTCGTGTGGTCTCTATGAATGTACTAGCATTTGCCCGCGTGGAGGCCGGAAATATATCCACGGGAACATAAGACAGGGATAAAAAGTATCCTCCTTCCTAAACCAGGTCAAAAGGTAACAGACAGGAGTTACTTTCGCATTTATAATATTAGCATGGATTGTGTGAGAGATAATGTAATACACGGCTTTTTTAATGGCGTCCCGAAATCACGTTTCATGTCATTTAAAGGGGCTCTCTTAGAGCAGTCCTCTTCATCTCCATCATCATTTGTCTAGCTTTTTCCCGACGATTTTGGGGTCGGTTTCCAGTCTAACCGGATGCAGCTGAATACCTGTATTTTACATGGAGTGACTGCCTATCTGACCTCCACAACACAGTTACTCGTTAATACGATACTCCTTGGATCGGTAACGGAGAAGGTTTCATAAAAATACACTTGATAGACTGCAAATTAATTACACTATATAATATAAACATAGTCTAAAATAATCACATATATTATATTAAGAAAATGCTCTAATTTAACATATTTTTTTTTTTTAATCATTAACACTACTCGTTTCTTAGACGTGATCTTAAGACCGCATTGACGTTTCTCGTGATTAAACAGTTTTTCTTTCTTTCTTTTCTTCTTCTTTCATTGGTGTTTCCATTCCGTAGGGATGAAAGGCGTTTCATTAGATCAAATTTTTGTGTACAATATGTAGTCAACTTATTTATACCAACAAAGCTATGGTCACTCTTTATTTCATGTTGGGAGTGTTATCATCCCCTTCCTAACCATATCATCTTCATCATACACAGCCCCTTCAGTCACTGTTTATCATAGGCCTCTCTTTTCTTGTGCCAGATTCATCCAGGTTCTTCCCGTGATGGTAAAAATGTCGTCCGCCCATCTCACCGCCATACGACCGACACATCGTCTTCCAGTTCTTGGATACCACTCCGTCACTGCCTAACTCCACAAGTCATCACTGCGCCTTGCCTGCTGTCCTGCCCAACTTCATTTGAGTTCCATAATGCGCATTCCGAGCCATATCATCTTTCACAAAATCCTTCCTTCGTTTCTGACTGACCGAAACAAATATTCTTTCAAAGGTTTTTATGAACATGCCTTCGTCTTGACTATACGTGCCTTCATTGAGTACCTCAGCATAAACGGATGTTTAAATGAATGTGTAAATCACATACAAATCACTCTGCAAATAGTTCACAATGCGAGAATTTTACATGTCCATTGTACATAGGGTTGCCTGCGCGGTGACCTAGTTTTAGATATGTCTGTAAGGTTTATCTTACTTATTTATAAAGACTTTGATTTTTCCGGTTATTTGTACTGTATAATGTATGGTGCTTAAAATATTGTATACCGGGTGTAAAATGACACTTGCTGAAACCGAAAGCCACATATTCTACCCATTACATTTTTCCATTAGACCATACCAGGGAATCCACTGATTCTGGAGATATTGAAGGTCAAAGTCGCATTTTTTTTTACGTACCTACGCGTACCGTAGAGCGAAGGGCGGGGCTTAACTCCGTTTGCCTGGGTTCGCGTTACATTGCGCGTATTAAAAAATTGTTTTTTTGGTAATTTTTTTTTAGGTCATCGTCGGTCCATCTAGCTGAAGGGCGTCCACTTCTGGACATAGCCCTTTCCCAAGCTACGCCACAACACCCTGTTCTTCGCCTTCCACTCTGTCCCAGCCATCTCCATAAGGTCGTCTGTCCATGTAGCGGGGGGTCGCACCCTATGCTTACTGATATGCTGTCTCCACTCCAGGGCACGTCTGCTCCATTGAACATCGGTCCTTCTACAAACATGGCCAGCCCACTGCCACTTCAGATTGCTTACTCTGCAAGCTATGTCGGTAACTCCGGTTAGGAAACCGGCATATCATAGAACCAACAATTCGAAGACATGTGACATCTACCAACCCGCACTGGGACCTCGTGGTAGATTGTGGAGTATCTCCCTCTCACAGATAGAGGAAGCCTGTGTCCAAGCATATTATGCTTGTATGCTATCTATTGAGGATACGATAAAATGCTGTTGCCATGCACGTTTTATTTTTGTTATCTTCCAAGAATGAAAGTCATCGCCTTTAATCAGGTGATAGTCCGAAATAAGATGTATGTGATTTAATTTTAATTTGATGTTGCTGATAAGATTATGAAACTGTCCAATCTCTTTGGTTGGTTATACAGGGTGAAATTGAATTCATGAGCAATATTTTATTAGGTCTTTACCTATGAAATTGCCGTTCTGCAGTACTGGCCATGTCAAATCAAAATAATTTTTGTTTGGCTAAGAATTCTAATTTCAAATTAATTTTATTTTAAAAACATGGTTTTTTTTTTCCAAAAGTAGTCCTTTGTTTATTGATTAGTGTTACATTTTCATCGCATTTCAATCTTTTTCGTCATCATGGATACGTTAAAAATTCGAGTAATTATGGAATATGAGTACCGTCGTGGCAGCAACGCGGCACAAGCGGCACGCAACATCAACGACGTTTACGGAGCTAACACTACAAACCAACGCACCACCTGTTATTGGTTTGCTCGCTTCCGTTCTGGAAATTTCGACCTGAAAAATGAACCTCGCGGTCGTCCGAAGACTTTGGTCGACAATTACGAATTAAAGGCGATTGTGGAAGCTGATGATACACAATCTACGGCTGAATTAGCAGCAGCTTTCGACGTTAGCGTCAAAACAATATTGGTCCATTTGCGTCAAATTGGCAAGGTAAAAAAGCTTGACAAATGGGTGCCCCACGAACTCAATGATCGCCAGCGCGAAGTACGCGTCGAGACGTGCCTTGCACTGCTCAACAGACACACAAATGAAGGAATTTTGAACCGCATTGTTACTTGCGATGAAAAATGGATTCTGTTTGATAACCGCAAGCGCTCAGCAAGTTGGTTGGATCCTGGTTCAGCACCTAAACAATGCCCTAAACGAAAACTTACCCCTAGAAAAGTGATAGTCACTGTTTGGTGGTCTAGCGCCGGTGTGATTCATCACAGCTTCTTACCAAACGGGGTGAGCATTACTGCAGATGTGTACTGTGAAGAACTGAACACAATGATGGAGAAGCTGGCACATCTCCAACCAGCATTGGTCAATCGCTCGTCTCCGCTGCTCCTGCACGACAACGCGCGACCTCATACTGCACAGCAGACGGTCTCCAAGTTGCAAGAACTGGGGTTGGAAGCTCTCCGTCATCCGCCCTACTCACCAGACCTTGCGCCTACAGACTACTACTTTTTCCAGAATTTGGATAACTTCTTGGCGGGAAAAAAATTCAATACCCGAGAGGCAGTACAAAATGCCTTTGAAGAATTTGTTGCCTCCCGACCAGCTGATTTCTTTAAGAAGGGCATCAATAAACTGACACTGCGTTGGCAAAGATGCATTGATTGCATGGGTGATCACTTCGATTAATACAAATAAAAAATACATGAAAAAAATTCGTTCGAATTTTTTCATACAAAACGGCAATTTCATAGGTAAAGACCTATTATATAGAAGACTCTCACGCGCACCGGAATTATGTCGTAAAAGTGCTAATAAAATCGTATAAAATTAGATATTAAGTATTTAATAATATAAATAATCCATCACTGGATGCAGTTTCACATTTGAAATTGTAAGGTATATTTTTAATTATAATGATAATGAAAGGGATAAACTGCCTTTAAAGATTATTAAGAGGTATGTTTGAAGGTTTTTAAAGTGTTATGTTTAATTATGTTTTGAGTTCCATCACTGTATGCGAAAAGGACTTGAAAATATTTTTTTTTTAATTGTCAAAATTATTTACGGTTTATGAAATACACTGCTTTAAAAAAACACCTTTTTGACCGTTTTCAAGAAATCTCCGCCTTAAGATTCCAACTGAATATAAGGCTTTCGGGCTTCTGACTACCTACCTATCTGTAACGGCTGAAATCGTTGGTATTTGCATCAGCCAAAGGTCGATGGGCAGAAAATGCCCGTCGACCTCTGTACAACTTACTTATATGCCAAAATGACTAATAAATAAATAGTAAACTGTTTAAATAAAGACATAACCTTATCCTAGATTACGTAATATTAATCTAGCTAGAGTCTAGATACATAACTTCCGTTATATGAACCGGAACAGCAAGTGACATGTCGTCAGGAAGTGTCAAACAGGAAATACAATTTATTTATCTATCTATACTAATTATAGATAAAACATTGATATTGTAGTGTAGTGCAAATGTTGTTTCGAAAGTAGGTGTCCTTAGTATATTAGAAACTGGACTTTTGTAGATCTATATGTCTTAAAGCAAATCTAGCTAGCATTGTAGGCCAGATAGGGGTCATATCAAGGCTTTTGAAATTAAATTAAAATTATTTGCAAGAATGTTGTTGACTAAAAAACTTTTTTAGTCCGTCATGTAGACAATTAAAAAATATTGGACACGTATTTTTTCCGTTTTTACGTAATGGAAAGATTACATTGAGTTAAAATGTGGAATGACGTCACTACTTGCTAGATTTTATACGTAGTTTGTTATAGTTGTGACGTAGCGTAGCCACACCCCAACTTTAATGCGTTTGATGAAATGACATAGATTAGTCATTTTTTTATTAATATGAATAAAGCAAAAAATACGTGCCTAATATTTTTAGGGTTCCGTACCAAAATGGTAAAAAAGGAACCCTTATGATGTGACTCAGTCTGTCTGTCTGTCTGTCTGTCTGTCACAGCGGGATATCTCAACAGCTACTAATACTATCAACTTGAAATTTGGAACAGTTTTAGATGACGATGACGTTTACCAAATAAGAAAGAAATAAAAATATTTATATTTTTTTTGCAACAGGTACTGAAAACTCTTAAAAATTTTAAGTGGAGATACTAGAGCATGTGGGGTATCATATAAAAGAACGCTGTTTGCACATTCTCTCCGAAGTTTGCAAAGCGAAAAATCTGAAATTATTCTATGTGATAGAAGTTTATGTAAAGATTGCAGGAAAAATAAAAAGATGTCTCTAAATAACACACTTTCTTAAGAAATCGGAACGGAATCCTCGGTGCGCGAGTCCGACTCGCTCTTGACCGGTTTTTCCCTATTGTATACGGGGTTGTTTTAAATTGAGTAGCTAAATTCCGCAGACGCGATCGGTATCGATATGTGAGGGATAAAAGCACCATGTTGTATATTTAATTTACATTGATACCCTGTATAACCTAGAGCGATTGTTGTTTTAAAAGTAGCTGTCCGTAATATTATGTTCTATTGTTAGATTTATTTGTCTTAAAGCCAGTCTAGCAAGTCAGGGTCAAGGATTTTGTCTAAATCTCTTGAACAATAATTAAATCTAAGGTCAATAATTAAAACTGATCATTTCCGTCGAGGCAGGCCACGGCGAAGGTGGTGTGACGATCTGATAAGGTTTGCAGGGCCAACATGACCAGAGATTGCACAAGACAGGGAGGTTTGGTAGGAAAAAGGGGAGGCAATTGCACTGCGGTCACAATATAGGCTAACAAAAAAAAACCGGGCAAGAACGAGTCGGACTCGCGCATTGAAGGTTCCGATCCGATTTCTGAAAAAGTGTGTTATTTAGAGACATCGTTTTATTTTTCCCGTAATCTTTACATAAACTTCTATCACATCGAATAATTTCAGATTTTTCTCTATGCAAACTTCAGAGATAAGGGGGGCGGTATTATTTTTTTTTACATTTTTCATCAATAGTCGAAAACTATGGGCCTAAAAAAAGAAAAAAAAATGTTTGATAATGTGCAAACAGCGCTCTTTCATATGATACCACAAATGGCCTAGTAACGTCACTTCGAATTTTTAAGACCAGTCCCTGTTGCAAAAAAAAAATACATATTTTTATTTCTTTCTGATTTGCAAAATAGTTGGGCAAACGTCATCTAAAACTATTCCAAATGTCAAGTTGATAGCGTTAGTAGCTCTTGAGATATGCCAAACAGGCAGACTGAGTCCCAAGGGGACAAGGGTGATAAGGGTTCCTTTTTACCATTCTGGTACGGAGCCCTAAAAATATTATCTTGTTAATTTCGGCGTCGGCCGTCGACGCTACATGTCTTGAGTTCATCTTCTTACATACTTCTCTATTAGTCGTGATGTCAGTAGTCACTCCCTTTTTAGCCATATCACCTTTCACACAGTCCACCCATCGCTTCTTTGGTCTTTTCCTACTCTTATAGCCACGATTGACAGCCGGGACCAACGGCTTAACGTGCTTTCCGAGGCACGGAGGAGTCACGGTATGTAAAGATGGTCACCCAATCACGGACCCTTAAGGAGATTGCGCTGTGTAGCCCGCGAAATTCAATTTTTTTTGGGTTTTTGGCGATAGCAAAAAAAATGAATTTCGCGGGTGTGTCAGGTTGTATCTATCTGCCTAGCCTTTTCCCAACTATGTTGGGGTCGGCTTCCAGTCTAACCGGATGCAGCTGAATACCAGTATTTTACGTGGAGCGACTGCCTATCTGACCTCCACAACCCAGATACTGGGTAATACGATACCCCTTGGTAAGACTGGTTGTCAGACTTTCGGGCTTCTGACGACCCGTAACGACTGTCAAAGATCCACGAATCACAGCCGGGACCAACGGCTTAACGTGCTTTCCGAGGCACGGAAGAATCTCGGTATGTAAAGATGGTCACCCATCCACGGCCCAACCCCGGCAAGCGTAGCTTAACCTGACGGATCGACCCGTGCGGCTGTTGTTACTTAGCCACGAGCTCCTCCTTCAGGTTGTATCTTGATCAAAATATGATACGCGGCAATAAAACATATGTATTTACATAAAAATCATCAATACATCTCTCTAAGTCGGATTTCGTGCAGATTCTTCAAACGAACGAAATCTAAAGAATTGGCACGAAATAAATAAATAAATATCCTTGGACATTTCACACAACGCCATCTAGTTCCAAGCTAAGCAACCTAATGCTTGTGTTATGGTAACGAGATGGCTGATAAACTACTTATACAAGGTGTAAAATAAATAACCCACAACCTCTTAAGGCGTCATTGTACTCATCATTATGAACAACTTTTACTATGGGACCAAACCTGAAATCGCGAAAAAAAAATCAGCTGTTCAGTACATTTTGACGAATTATGCGAACATAAATGTATTGAACAGCTGATTTTTTTTTCGCGCTTCCGCGAAAATTTTTTTTTGTAATGTGTTTGTTTTTCGATGTCGAGTATGTGGACGAAGTTCTTGCAGTTAATTTTTTTACACCTAATATACATTTTAAATACAAATCTAACTTAGAGAGATGTATTGATGATTTTTATGGGTAAAATTATATAAATACATATGTTTTATTGCCGCGTATCATACTTTGATCAAGATACAACCTGACACGGACCTGCAAATTGCAAAAAAAACCCAAAAAAATATGAATTTCGCGGGCTACCACTGCGCATCATCCTTAAACTGATGGATCGACCCTTGCGGCTGTTATTACTTAGCCACGAGCACCTATCTATGCCCACAACAACTTAAGGCGCAGATTTCCTGAAAACGATCAAAAAGGTTTTTTAAAGCTGTGTATCTCATAAACCGTAAATAATTTTGACATGTAAAAAAAATATGATATTTTCAAGTCCTTTTCGCATACAGTGATGGAAGCCAAAACATAATTATACATATTTTAATGCACCAAAAAAATCTTTAAACATACGTCCTAATAATCTTTAAAAGCTGTTTATGCCTTCATTAACAATTATAGTTATAATTAAAAATATACCATAAAATGTCAAATTCCAAACTGCATCCAGTGATGGATTACTTTTTATTAAATAGTTAATTTCTAATTTTATACGATTTTATTTGCACTTTTACGACACAATTCCGATGCGCGTGAGAATCTTCTATCTCGTGCGTCAAACTAGACAGCCATAACGCCATTTCACTTACACACCGAGCTAAACCAAGCTTGGAACCAGGGCCTTAAACTATGCCAAAGGTTTTAGAATATAAAAACTAGTTTTACAACTCTTAAAGCTTTTACCGTTTCATTCAAGTTTTTTTAATGTGTTTAGTTTATCAATATTTTTTAGTACAGGGGCCGTATTATGACGTGTTAAAGCCATCATTGTTCCAGTGTGAGAGATAGACGGAGCTATATACGACCTTTTTTCTCAACGGAATCATGATGGCATTAACACGTTACAATACGGCCCCAGTTGCCTGCGAATTCGTAAGCGTGGATTTTTTATTTTAACGAGCTCGTGGCTAAGTTACAGCCGCACGGGTCGATCCATCAGGTTAAGCTACGCTTGCCGGGGTAGGTCCGTGGACGGGTTTCTGGGATCTTTACATACCGAGACTCCTCCGTGCCTTAGAAAGCATGTTAAGGCTCTACATCCAAGCGTGGTTTAGCTCGGTGATGTGTAAGTGAAATGGCGTTATGGCTGTCTAGTTTGACACGCGAGATAGAAGACTCTCACGCGCAACGGAATTATGTCAAAATTAGAAATTAACTATTTAATCATAAATAATCCATCACTGGATGCAGTTTGGAATTTAATATTTTATGGTATATTTTTAATTATTATTATAATTGTTAATGAAGGGATAAACAACAGCTTTTATAGATTATTAAAAGGTATGTTTGAAGATTTTTTTGGTGCAATAAAGTATGTTTAATTATGTTTTGAGTTCCATCACTGTATGCGAAAAGGACTTGAAAATATCATTTTTTTTTTTACTTGTCAAAATTATTTACGGTTTATGAGATACACAGCTTTAAAAAACCACCTTTTTAACCGTTTTCAAGACACATCTCCGCCTTAACGGGTGCCAAACGGAAACTGCGGAAAAGGCCACACACAGGTACAAAAGGTACCTACTATGTTTACCTACAATAATGACAATTTAAATTATGTCTAGAATATTTACTTAGCAATTAAGGAAATAATCATAGTACCTACTTATACAAAGTGTTACGCTTCATGCTTTCATAAGAGTCTACTCAACTTACATGTAAAAACCAACGTAAAAACAACATTTTTGAAAACATACCCAAAAAAGTTAAATGATTAATTAAATTAAGTAATTGCTCTTGCTAAGTAATAACAGCCGCACGGGTCGATACATCTGGTTAAGCTACGCTTGCCGCGGTTGGTCCGTGGATGGGTGACCATCTTTACATACCGAGACTCCTCCGTGCCTGGGAAAGCACGTTAAGCCGTTGGTCCGGCTGACATTCGTGGATCTTTGACAGTCGTTACGGGTCGTCAGAAGCCCAAAAGTTTGACAATCAGTCTTACCAAGGGGTATCGAATTATCTAGTAACTGGGTTGTGGAGGTCAGATCGCTCCATGTAAAATAGTGGTATTCAGCTGCATCCGGTTAGACTGGAAGCCGACCCCAACATAGTTGGGAAAATTTTTACCAGTGGAAGACTTATAAAATTCCAACAAAGATGAATTTAAAAATTTTTCTTAATCATAAATCACTGCACTGTAAATCAATATTTTCCATTTGCGACTAGTCTAGAAATGGGTATAGTTAAGGGCAGAAAAACTAAAACTGTTCTGGCCCTTGGAACATACTGAAAAAAGCATTATGGCCCTAGGCGTCAAAGTTTGGAGACCCCTGAGAAGAGTAGGGGGAGGGGGTGTGGTATATTTTCGTCTATTTCCTTAAATAACTTTAAAACAATTTATTTTAAAATTATAAAAAATATATATTTGAGATCCTCATAGAGCTCTTTCATTTGATATATCACACGGTATAGGTTGCAAAACTTTTTTTTTAAATTTTCTTATTTGCCACACAAAAGTGACCCCCATATTCAAAATTCATTTATTCACTTTACACGTCCGTGTTTGGGTCACAGAAATTCATATGTGTACCAAATTTGAACTTAATCGGTCCATTAGATTCGGAACAAATTGGCTGTGACAGACGGACAGACAGACAGAGTCACAAGTGATCCTAGGGTTCCGATTTTTTCAGCGGTGACCTAACGCAAGGAAATAAAGCGACATCAAAGTTTTTGTACTTAAGTATTAAACCATCGTCTGTTTCGATACCATCACTTAAATAACATAATAAACTTATCTTTTTGCTAAAGATGGCAATCTTTTGTCGATCAGTGCCCCTATCGGCCTATGCCTATCATCTGTCCCTATCTTAACAATAAGATAGGGACAGATGATAATTTGTACAAAAAAAAAATGCGTTGACTACGCGTTTGTTCAGTGTGAAAAGTAATGAAAGACATTGTAATAATTTCACTATGTGATAATGATAATGATAATTATCATCATCTACAAAATGTAACTTTTTGTGTGCCTTTCAATTGAATACTTTATTTTTATATTGCTTTAAGGTTACTGAATAGAAAAACAAGAATATGTTTTTTTTAATTAGCTCTTATTTTACCACGATTTGTCTTGGTTTTTAATTTTAATTCCAAAATAATGGAAGTAAGCAATTTCTAAACGTTGTGTTATTGAGCATCTTTGGTTAGTAAGGGTCACCTTACCACAAATGTAGCAAAAATTGTCTGCACTATTAACACATTTACGCGACATAACGAAAACTGTAGATTTTTCACTAAAAATGTAAAAAAAACGGTAACAATTTCACGTTTTAACTGTTGAACAAAACACAGTCAGCGTTAAACGCAATAAACAAATGTAAAATAATAAAAATTTTCCGCGGGTAATCACTAAATATTTTGAGTTATCATCATTAATGTGATATATCTGTCGCGCTACCCGCTATTATATTTATATGGTATAAATGCACAATAAGAGCTAACTATGAATTTTAACTTGTATATTTATGTTCAGCGAGTGGAATACAATCAATATAGTATATTTTCATGTAAAAGGCAATTTTGATGTAGACCAGAATCAAATAGTCAATAAACATAATATCCAAAAATTAAATCCATACGTGAAATAAATGGTTACGAAAAATCCCTCAATTAATTTTGGTATCGCCTTAAGCCGTCGGTCCCGGACTGTGCCCGGCTGTCATTCGTGGATCTTTGACAGTCGTTACGGGTCGTCAGAAGCCCGAAAATATGACAACCAGTCTTATCAAGGGGTAAATTATTACCCAGTAACTGAGCTGTGGAGGTCAGATAGGCAGTCGCTTCACGTAAATTACTGTATTTCAGCTGCATCCCGTTAGACTAAAAGCCGATACCAACATAGTTGGGAAAAAGTAATTTAAAAAAAACCGACTTCTACTTTTAAAAAAAAGTTATTTTATTAGTTTTTGGCATTAAAAAAAATAAAAATAAAATTCGTTTATTGCAGACCATTAAATGTCCATAATTTTGTTAGTAAAACGTTATATTATCACTATGTTAGTAACGGGGAACTCAAAAAGTTTTTGAAGTCGGTTTTTATTTTTTTTTTAAAGTAAATTTATTTTTCCGTTTTTAGTTGAAATACAATAGGGATGATGCCTGGGTAAGAAAAAAGAAATTCTATTTAGCCCGTCAGTCAGATAATAAAAAAATATTAGACACGTATTTTTTGCTTTATCATGTTATTAAAAAAATACTTAGCTATCACGCATTAAAGTTGGGGAGAGGGGGCTCGCTACGTCACTTGTACGTATAAAACTTAGCTACGCGTGACGTCATGCCATATTTTAACTCAATGTATCGCCGTAATTTTTGGATTACGTAAAAAAAGAAAAAATACGTGTCCAATATTTTTTAATAATCTCTATGACGGAAAAAAAAATAATTTTTAGTCATCATCCCTATTGAAGATCAAACGAACGAAACGAAGTTCGATCCCAATTATGCGAGCAGCTTCATTCGACGCGATTCACAGTAAGGCTACCTAACCTTTTTTTTTTTTTTTTTTTTTTGAGTGTGGGAAATCATCAAATAACTTCTCCCGCTCTGGGTGGAGCGGAAGGGCGTGTCAGACTTTTACTGACTAAAACCCACCCGTGTTCCTTCAGTTGCCTATGCCAGGGCCGCGGTATCTTCTTAAAACAACCCGCGACCCCAGCGGCGTCGGCCCTATTGGACCCCATCACTTGCTGACATCTCTTTGAGGCGCGCGTGGTACACAACGCGCCGTCGACTCGGGCCTGGTCCTTACCGGACGGCGAGCTACCCACTACTCACCGTCCGCAGGCCCGCGCCTACGGTGGCCGGAAATCGCCTCGCAGTTCCCGCCGCCCAGGGCGTCTCCTGCGGCGACTGAGGGCGTGAGGCTGCCTTTCCCTCACGCGTTCCGCCTCCTCCTTCGCGAGCATCACTGCTTCGCAGAAGGAGGTGACGGCCTCCCATGCACTCTCGCTCCGCACCATGGCCTGAACCAGGCTCGGACGCGAGAGATCGCCGCCGCCGATCGCCTCCGTGAGAACACGGCGGTGCTCTGCCCAAGCCGGGCAGACCTCCACTGTATGCTCCACCGTGTCCTCCGGGCGATCCACACAATGGTATCACCCGGGCGTTTCCTCCCGCCTTATGCTACCTAACTTAAGCCCTTTACGAACGAAAAGAAGAATTGTCAAAATCGGCTTAGAAATGCCAGAGATACAGTACCTACATTTAACATTATAACATATGCATATAACTTTGTAAATAATTACATAATGTATTATATACTAATACCTTCCTGAAAGTAAGTAAGTAATTACATACATCTTATATACTATTATGTTGTTATTAGTATTACCTACTTGTGTTAAAATTGTTATTATCTTGCCGTGCCCTAACCGGGCTTCATGTTGGAACTTACTTAAGGCGAAAGCGCCAGACTAGCCCGCGAAATTCAAAATTTCTTACGTTTTTTGCAATTTGTATGTCAATGTGAGCTTGTATGTTGATTAAAATATGATTCGCGGCCGTAGTTAATATGGCTTTCCAGAATTATAATCATTAGAATCAGCAATCCAACTTCATAAGTTAGCATTTACCTCAAACCTCATGATTTCATGAAATCGTTAGATTTGAGATAAATGCTAACTTATGGAGTTGTATTGCTGATTCTAATGATTATAATTCTGTAAAACCATATTAGCTACGGCCGCGAATCATATTTTAATCAACATACAAGCTCACACTGACCTACAAATAGCAAAAAACCTAAGAAATTTTGAATTTTGCGGGCTACCCTGGCGCATCAACCTTAAATTGTAACAACTAAATGTACACATGAATGCAATAAAGAATTTGAATTTTGAATTTGAAAGTATGTAGATTACGGTAGGTGAAAGAATCATCAAAATTGATCAATTCGTTTTTGAGAAAATCGCGGACATGCAAACTTAAATACGGGTCGAATAGGTACAGAAACTCCTTTTTTGAAGTCGGTTAAAAAGGGTAGGCAGATTATAATGTTATGTTAGTAGTTTGCGGGTTTAACTAAACCGTACTAAGTCTGGAGTCACTCTGGAGAGGTGTAGCGTACATTACGTCGTTCTTAACCTTTTGACTTGTGTCTGACGTTGTCACGATACTCCACGACGCGCGTCGATCGGCTAATTGAATACATTATACCATATACGTATAAAGCATGTCACTAACTTTAGATTTGTCGTAAACAAAAAAAAAAAAAGTAAGTTCCTAGTAAGAAAATTTTTATTGTAACCATTTGGACCTTCTTTTTTAGCTAAGTACTATGTTATTTTTATGTTGAACTAGTTTCCGCCCGTGGCTTCGCCCGCGTGGTTTGTTGTTAAAAAATAGCATGTCCTTCCCCAGGGCTGAAAGTATCCCCATATCAAATTTCATCAATGCCGTAGCCGTGAAAGCGTAACAAAGAAACATATAAAAATTCAAATAATTTCTCTTTATTGATAAAAGTATCCTATGTCCCATAATTCAGGCATGACTTGGATTAGGACTACCGATGTGCCAAATTTCATCCAAATCTGTTCAGCCGTTTTGCGTGAAAGCGTAACAAACAACCGACCCCTGTCATACAGGATGTCCTAGTTCAGGGGTTGAGATGAAACAATAAAACTTAGGTATTTACATAATTTTAACCATAAAAATCATCAATACATCTCTCTAAGTTAGATTTCGTCCGGATTCGTCTGATTTCCGAAATCCGACCAATCCGGACGAAATCTAACTTAGAAAGAGGTATTGATGATTTTTATGGTTAAAATTATGTAAATACTTACATAATTATGACTTATTGTCGCGTATCATATTTTGATCAAGATACAACCTGACACTGACCTACAAATTACAAAAAACAAAAAAAAAAAATTCGAGCAGCACACACCCCCCGCCCCACACCTGCACATAAAAATTTGGTCCCGTGTGAGCGAGAGAGGTGACAAAACGCGACAGCCCTCTTAGTATTATATCATTATCGCAAAGGTCCATCATGGCTAGGGTTACCAGAAAGAAAATTTAAAAGTCCGGAGAAAAAGCCTCATTTCTATTGAAAAATCCTGAGATTTTCACGAATTTTGTAAATTTTCTCGCAAACGTAATTTTTTGTTGTTTTCACTCCAAACATTGTGGGCAAGGGCAACCATTTTCAAGACCACCGGTGTTTCAAGATTACCAAAGATAATGCGTATTTGTCAATACCTATTTGTTAGTACAACCCAGAATGCAACCGTAGAAAGAGTTTTTGCTATCATGGGGGCTCAGTGGTCGAATGAAAGAATCCGACTAACGGTGACTTCTGTCCGAGCTTTACTTTTAACACAATATTATTTGAAGATTTTAACGTGCGAAGCATTTTGTTACAGAACTGTGTTAAAGGCCAATTGTTTACTTAAAATGGTATCGCAAAATAAATATGATTAAACAGATTATTAGAATATATTTCATATATTTTACGTGTGTGTGTGTGTGTGTTTTTTGATTTTATTTGTGTAATTCACAAGACCAAAGTTGATTTTTAAATTACTCTTTATAAAGAAATTTATTATTTGTTTTCATAATAAAAAAGATCTGAAAAATCTAAACTGTTATTGAAAATTCTAAAAATCCTGAGATTTCATGAGATTTTCAAAATCCGGCCGGAATCCTGAGAAGAGCCTAAAAATCCTGAGATCTCAGGACAAATCCTGAGATATGGTAACACTAATCATGGCGGAATCGCATAACCGCGGACTGCATAAACATTATTCATACCCTTGATGAGGCTTATCGAATGCTTACAGTCGTTCCTAGAAAACAAGACTTCGAAGTCAGTTTGCTTTAGGTACCTTCCGTGTGCATTATTGTCTTATTCCTGGGATTAGCTGGAGCCTTTGTAATTAATAAAAACTTTTTTACAAAATTTATTTATTTATTTTTTACAAAAACAATAATACTTACGTATTTTTTCCCATCTTTTTAGTATTATAATTTGTGTGGGGTTAAGTACCACAACTAAAAAGTGAAAAATAAAATCTTTTTTACAATAAAATACAACCGACTTCCAAAAACAACACTGTAATTTCGATAGTCGGTGTCTGGTTAAATGTATTTTTTTGCCACCGACTTCCGAAATTAAAGTGTTGGTTTTTGGAAGTCGGTTGTATTTTTTTGTCGAAAGTATTGATAATAACTAAGTATACTCCATTTACAATAAGATCAGACATTTAAACAAACCTTTTTTACAGTCCGTTCAACCGATTTTGACTTCTATTGCGTTGGTGGCAAGTGAAATGGCAGCTGCAGTAAACAGTGGTATTGTAACCACTTTTCTGCCTTTAATGCCATCCTTAAGCCTACGGAATAGAAGTCAAAATCGGTTGAACGGGCTGTAAAAAAGGTTTGTTTAAATGTGTAATCTTATTGTAAAACTGGAGTATAGTTACTGGAGTTAGTTAAATATGTCGTGTTATATGGTGCACACGGCTACACATCAAGCTATACATTTCCAGTTTACACTGACCTCTCATTGTAAGGAAATCCTATACAATGCGAGATCAGCTTATACTGGAAATGTATAGCTTGATCTGTAGCCGTGCGTACCGTGCGCGAGTTCACTTCAAAGTTCAAACTCGCGAATAACTTGTTATTTCCGTGAAATTGCGACAAATCGTTGACGTGTGACACGCCTTATCAGTCAACATTCTTTGCATCGATTAACATACAAATAATTAGTGTAAAAGAAATTCCATTCAAACATAACAATGATAGCGTTTTTAACTGTTACTTCACGATTATTCTGATCTGATGCAAATGTATGGGACGGCTGATTATTTTTTCGCGATTGCGATGTTGGTGCCATGGTAAAAGTTGTTCGGTTTGATGGTCACACCCTTAAATTTGACGAGGATGCAAAACGACACTTGTTTGTTATTTTTTGTGTTCAAACCATAAACAAATTAAAAGTTTTTTTGGTCTTCACAAAAACAACAGAGTAGGTACTAAGTTACGTAGCAATTACTTAAGGTGATGAAACATAATAGGTATGTATTTATATAATTTTAACCATAAAAATCATGAATACATCTCTCTAAGTTAGATTTCGTGCAGATTCATCAAACGAACGAAATTTAACGAATCTGCAGGAAATCTAACTTAGAGAGATGTATTGATGATTTTTATGGTTAAAATTATATAAATACAGTGGATTTCATTTATTACGACCTTGGTTGTAGCGACCATTTACCTATAGCGACGTTAAATCTAAGTCCCTTGAATTTAAAGCATACTTTAGTACAAAATTCATGTGGCTATAGCGACTTTGGATGTAACACCGAGTTCGGGTGTAGCGACTGTTTTTAATTAATCATTTGTAACAAATTCCTAGAAATACCATGCAGATGTTGCGACCGGAGTCGGCCGCCAAAGACACAAAGATTTCTTTCTTTCACAAACATTTCTTATCTTTTGTTTACTTCCACACAGATGGTCAGCAAGCGTGGATACCTTTACCTTTTGTTTATAGATATCAGCTAAGTAGGTAGGGAAGCGTCTATGTTTCGGAGTTAAATTTATGGTTCAGGTACAAAGTGATATTCTGAGTAGAAACTGGGTTTAGTAAACTTTGAATAAGTATGGCTGTAACGACTTCCGGATATAACGTCGGAAATAGAGTAGTCCCTTCATCGTCGTTATACCCGAAATCCACTGTACATATGCTTTATTGCCGCGTATCATACTTTGATCAAGATACAACCTGACACCGACCTGCAAATTGCAAAAAACTCAAAAAAAATTGAATTTCGCGGGCTACCACAGCGCATCATCCTTAAGTACATCTAGTTATTAAATCTGTGCAGTGAATTTGACGTGACTAATTACGGTGGACTGATTACCGACGATTTTTTGCTCTAAAGTTGTTTTTAGTGTGAAGAGCTCGCCCCCTGTATTGTCTAATATTGTGCACTGAAAGGTCATTGACCACAGGTGATATGTAAAAGGCGAACTGGGGGGCTAAAACGGCCACTTTGGCAGAATCATAATAGGATAATATTATGAATCATATTTGAAATCGTAGACTGGAAGCCGACCCCAACATAGTTGGGAAAAGGCTAGGCAGATGATGATGATATTTGAAATCGTAAAACGGTCACAAACTGACAATTTATAATTTATCTGCGTACAATTCATAACACGCAATGCATCTGTTTGACAGTTTTGTATGAAGATTCGTCAAATGGTCCACAAATTAAGAATTGCTTTATTGAAGTTTAATGTGAAATAGCACAATCATATTAAATTGCTGGGAATTCAGGAAATGAATCGCTTTTAGAGGAATTGCTTAATGTGGCCGTTTTAGGCCCCTTAGGTGGCAATAAGAAAGTGACAGAGTCAATTACTCCCACATGCGAAAAAAGGGAGAGCAACAATGTGCTGGAACCAAAATAAAAGCGCCAAACCAAATGAAAATTGTTTAAAAATAAATTAAGCTATCTATCAAAAATATTTTCAGCCAGAGTTTTCAATTACTCAATATGCACATATTCCCCCTTATTCATAAAAAACAAAAACACTCAAAACAAACCTATTTTAGTTAAAATTATTGTTTATTATTTATTTATTTATGAATTATAATAATTTACATAACTTTTATACTATGCCCCACAAAACCATGGTAATAGTTTGACTGTGGGGGCTGGGGAGTCTTTATACACAATTAAAAAAAATTAAATAGTGTTTTGTCTTCCTGTTTCAAACTCAAATCATAATTCGAATGAAATTGACAAAACACTATTTTAACTAAACTAGGTTTGTAGAGCGTTTTAATTTTTATCCGACTACGGCAAAGCCAAAAGGAAGGGTTATGATTTTAGCAGTCTATGTATGTATGTAAGTAAGTAAGTAAGTATGTATAATATAAGTATATATTTACGTGTGTTCCACCGTAGCGCCTAAATTACTGAACGGATTTTGATGAATGAAGTATCGTATAGATTCGTAATAATGGTCCGGGTGACATAGGCTACATAAATTCTTAATATGGTGGAATTTACACGTAAATTTCTGACCTCGAAAAAAATTAAATTGAAATAATCATGACATGTTTGGTATCAAAAGAAAGGTCTTGACGAGCACATTACAAATATGTATATACCTATGTCATTATTGTTTAAGTAAATAAATATTTTGAACTTTTTAGATCAATTTTATTTTTCCGTAGTCGGGTTAGTTTTTTAAACTTTATTCTTGTTTATGAATAAGGGGGTTTGAATGTAATTTTGTAATGAAATTACTTAGAATTTTAGAATTACAGAAAAAAATATAAAAAATAGAAGTATTTTCGGGATTAAATTCTATTGAGGAAATTTGCGTTTTCCTACAGTCAGAGTATTAATCAAATAGTTAATAAACATAGGAATATCCAAAAATTAAATGCATACAATGCTGTAATAATGAAATAAATGGTTACGAAAAAGACCCCAGTTGCATCTTTTTTTTTTTTTTTGCTAGCCTACTCTCTCCCACTCCTGGGCAAAGGCCTGCCTGCATTCCTTCCATGTTTACATAAAATACCCGACCCCCCGACCCTCCCGGATATTTATAGATGTTCTTCACGCAAAAATGCTTATATTATAGAGATGTTCTTCAATTTGATTGGAGAACGAGATTCACACTTCTACCAAAGCGTCCAACAAAGCGTGTAATTTTATGGAAAAAAAAAATACGTAAGTTTCGTCTTGCAAACTCATTAATGAAGTAATGAGTTTTTTTTTTTAGGGAAAAACGGAGTTCAAGGCTAATGCGTTTGTATTTTTAACAATTTATGTAATTATTATTACAAAAAACAGTCCCCGAATTAAGTTTTTAAGATTCCGTACCTCAAAAGGAAAAAACGTAACCTTAGTTGGCCGTCTGTCAATCTGTCATCGGCGGAGGTATCAATTTGAAATCAATATCTATGGTTCCTTGGAGCTCTAAAAAAAATCAAACTTTTAAGTCAATGCAATAAAAAAATACGGCCATTTATGCGACATGTTTTGATACTCGCAAATAAATTAAAACCAACCTACAGGGCACTTCCCGTTGACCTAGAATAATGAAATTTGGCAGGAAGCAAGGTCCTCACAGCACAAGTAAAGGAAAAATTCCAAAAATTGTTTAATTTGTAGTTGACCGTGACGTATAGTGCATTGGAAACATGTTTTTCAACTATATTGAGTTGTCCGTCTGTCAATCTGTCATCGGTGGAGGTATCAATTTGAAATCAATATCTACGGTTCCTTGGAGCTCTAAAAAAAATCAAACTTTTAAGTCAATGCAATAAAAAAATACGGCCATTTATGCGACATATTTGATACTCGCAAATAAATTAAAACCAACCTACAGGGCACTTCCCGTTGACCTAGAATAATTAAATTTGGCAGGAAGCAAGGTCCTCACAGCACAAGTAAAGGAAAAATTCCAAAAATTGTTTAATTTGTAGTTGACCGTGACGTATAGTGCATTGGAAACATGTTTTTCAACTATATTGAGTTGTCCGTCTGTCAATCTGTCATCGGTGGAGGTATCAATTTGAAATCAATATCTACGGTTCCTTGGAGCTCTAAAAAAAATCAAACTTTTAAGTCAATGCAATAAAAAAATACGGCCATTTATGCGACATGTTTTGACACTCGCAAATAAATTAAAACCAACCTACAGGGCACTTCCCGTTGACCAAGAATAATGAAATTTGGCAGGAAGCAAGGTCCTCACAGCACAAGTAAAGGAAAAATTCCAAAAATTGTTTAATTTGTAGTTGACCGTGACGTATAGTGCATTGGAAACATGTTTTTCAACTATATTGAGTTGTCCGTCTGTCAATCTGTCATCGGTGGAGGTATCAATTTGAAATCAATATCTACGGTTCCTTGGAGCTCTAAAAAAAATCAAACTATTAAGTCAATGCAATAAAAAAATACGGCCATTTATGCGACATGTTTTGATACTCGCAAATAAATTAAAACCAACCTACAGGGCACTTCCCGTTGACCTAGAATAATGAAATTTGGCAGGAAGCAAGGTCCTCACAGCACAAGTAAAGGAAAAATTCCAAAAATTGTTTAATTTGTAGTTGACCGTGACGTATAGTGCATTGGAAACATGTTATTCAACGTGTGGCTGACACTGGCTTGGCCACCATCAGGGATTTTACTTTTGATAACACAAAGATTTAGTCGTTAATTAGTCGAAATTTGTCGCCAAATATCAGAATTTGTTGGTCACTGGTTCAAAAGTTATAAAGGGGTCATTGGTGACCGATCTGGAGAGAGTCTCCCCAGCTTGGCCACCTTTATATCTCAAAAACTAGGGCACCTAGCGAAGATCTGTTTTCTCCCAGATTTAGTCGCTAATTAGTCGAAATTAGTCGCCAAGTCACAGATTTAGTCGGGTCTTAGTTTAGAAGATATAATGAGTTCAATTTTTAAGTATAGACCAAGAGCTAGCATAAATCTAGCTCTTGGTCTACACTTAAAAATTGAACTCCAGATCGGCCACCAATGACCCCTTATAATTTTTGAACCAGTGACCGACAAATTCTGATATTTGGCGACAAATTTCGACTAATTAACGACTAAATCTTCGTGTTATCAAAAGTAAAATCCCTGATGGTGGCCAAGCCAGTGTCAGCCACACTTATTCAACTATATTGAGTTTGTTTTTGGAATAAATTCATCCCAACAACGGAACCCTTCATGGTGCGTGATCCGACACGCACTTGGCCAGTTTTTTTCGCTACAGCAAAATTAAGTTTCAAGTGAGAATTCTTCCATTTTAATTATTGTAACTAAAACAACAATGAAGACGTTCAAAACCTTCCGGGTTTAGACTGTTCATTAATATAAAAAAACCGGTCAAGAGCGAGCCGGACTCGCGCACCGAGGGTTCCGTTCCGATTTCTGAAAAAGTGTGCTATTTAGAGACATCGTTTTATTTTTCCTGTAATCTTTACATAAACTTCTATCACATTTCACATTTTTCTCTATGCAAACTTCGGAGATAAGGGGGGGGTATTATTTTTTTTTACATTTTTCATCAGAAGTCGAAAACTATGCGGCCTAAAAAAAATGTTTGAGAATGTGCCAACAGCGCTCTTTCATATGATACCCCACATGCCCTAGTAGCCCCACTTTGATTTTTTAAGACCCCCTTTCAGTCTATGTTGCAAAAAAAAACATAAATATTTTAATTTCTTTCTTATTTGCAAAATAGTTGGGTCAACGTCATCTAAAACTATTCTAAATTTCAAGTTGATAGCATTAGTAGTTCTTGAGATATCCGGCTGTGACAGACAGACAGACAGACTGAGTGACACCATAAGGGTTCCTTTTTTACCATTTTGGTACGGAACCCTAAAAAGTGTTGAGAAGTGACGCAAGTGCAGGCCCGACGCGTCAAGTTCAATGTCGTGTGACGTCACGTGGTCCGACCCTCGCGCGATGATAGGTATCGGTACTCGGTCAGTGTTGAATGAGGCCGTGTAATATTTATTTCTTACTAGCGGCCCCGACAGACGTTGTCCTGTCTGAACGATCCTAGACCCCGACTGCAGCGCCACCTACCGGGTCCTATTGTGTTTTCAAACCATCCAGGAACCCATTCAAATATACACACGATTCGAGTAAACCCGAGTCTACCGTACCGAAGGGACGAACGTCAAAAATGTTTGACAGGAAAGTAGGTAGAACAGTTTATATGGGAAAATGAAATTGTTGTTTTAAATATCTTCCTCGCAATTTTTCTGTAATTGCTCACCGTTTAATAAACCTTCCCTGGACTACGACAAACATTTCAAAACCAAAATCAGCTAAATCGGCCCAGCCGTTCTCGAGTTTTAGCAAGACAAACGAACGCAATTGATTTTTATATACATTATTTTTTGTTTACACTAAACCTCTTAAGGGGTTTTTGTACTCATCATTTTGAACAACTTTTACTATAGGACCAAACCTGAAATCGCGAAAAAAAAATCAGCTGTTCAGTACATTTTGACGAGTTTAATGTAGATAAATGTACTGAACAGCTGATTTTTTTTTTCGCGATCAGGTTTGGTCCCATAGTAAAAGTTGTTCAAAATGATGAGTACAATAACCCCTTAAGAGGTTTAGTGGAAACAAAAAATAATGTTGTTTAAAGATATCTTCCTTTCATCATCATTATCTTGCCCTTATAAAGGTATAAGGAACAGGGTGTAAAGTTCACTAATCCTCTATTTATAGAAAACGGAGAACCTCCGACCAGCCCCCAGGTAGGATGTCCATGGTTACTGTCGGGATGTACTATACAAGGTGTAACATAAATAACGCACAACCTCTTAAGGGGTCATTGTACTCATCATTATGAACAAATTTTACTATGGGACCAAACCTGAAATCGCGAAAAAAAATCATCTGATCATTTATCTACATCAAACTCGTGAAAATGTAGGGAGCAGCAGATTTTTTTTTCACGATTTCTAATTTGGTCACATAGTAAAAGTTGTTCATAATGGTGAGTACAATGACCCCTTAAGAGGTTGTGTGTTATTTAAGTTACACCCTGTATAGGCCTTCATTTAGGTGTCGGGCTTACAACTCATAACTTAGTCACTACCACGCCACTAGAATCTTCGTTAAATTGTAAGTCAAATATAATATTTTACCATCGTACGATACTCACGCGATTACCTATCAAGAATGTGTCATGATTTTCATTAATAAAGATAATCTGTTTATCTGATTATTAGGCCAATAAGTACATAAATAATATCGTACACTTTTATTAGTTAAAAGACTATGTCTGAATCTGTGTTTAAATAAGGGGGCGCTCATTATTTACGTGAGGCGTTTAGGGGAGGGAGGGGGTCGATCCAAATCTCACGACATCTCACTAATGGGGCCCGATAAATCGCCAAAATTATTTTCTTACGTGCAATTCTTAGCAGGGTTTTATCCTCAGCTGATTCAAAAGTACTAGGTTATTCCTTTTTTTATCTCACCAAGGGGTGGGGGGTCGAAAAATCGCCAAAATTATTTTATTACGGGCAATTCTTAGCAGGGTTTTAGCCTCAGCTGATGCAAAAATACTATTTTATTCCTCTATCAAGAATGTGTCATGATTTTCATTAATAAAGATAATCTGTTTATCTGTTTATTAGGGCATTAAGTACATAAATAATATCGTACACTGTTATTAGTTAAAAGACTTCTGTCTGAATCTGTGTTTAAATACGGGGGCGTTCATAAATCACGTGAGGCGTTTAGGAGAGGGAGGGGGTCGATCCAAATCTCACGACATCTCACCAAGGGATGGGGGTCGAAAAAAAGCTAGAATTGTCTCACGTAATTAATGAACGGCTTTGTTAGTTTTCTCACGGGCAATTCTTAGCAGGGTTTTATCCTCAGCTGCAAAAATACTAGGTTATTCGTTTTTGTCAACAAAAATGAAGCTTAGCCAGCTGTTTTTTTTTTAGGAATAGGTATCTACATAATTTACAATATTTTTATCAACCTTATTTCCTCTTCATTATGTAAAAATATAGGATTGTATATTTTTAAGTAAATACTTCCAATTTTCCTCGCATACACAGGGTTTAACTTAACGCGTAATCCTCTTAAGGGGTCATTGTACCTACTCATCATTATGAACAACTTTTATTTTTTCAGGTATGACTTTAATTTTTTGGTCCCAATAGTAAAGAAGCGCGCTTGTATATTTTTTTTTAACAACTATTATTGTACCTATGTTAACAAATGATTAAATATAAATAAATAAATATCCTTGGACATTTCACACAACGCCATCTAGTCCCAAGCTAAGCAACCTAATGCTTGTGTTATGGTAACGAGATGGCTGATAAACTACTTATATACTTTTTTTTTATTTATATACATACATATTATAGATAGAAAAACACCCAGACTCGGAACAAATACTTGTAGGTCGTACAAATATTTGTTCCGTGCGGGAATCGAACCCGCGACATGCTGCGAAATGACTTATGACTTAAGCGTGATATGCGTTATTTAAATTACACCTTACATTTCGTAATTTTATCAGTCTCATCTCAAAAACTTGAATCATTATTAACGTACGAGAAATGTCCTCTTTTATTGTCCACTGAGTCACTGTACTGCTGTAGGTACAGTAAATGTAGGGCAGTTTGGTTCAATATCAAGGTCTCTACGCAATGACGCAAAGATACGCCGTGAAGGTTGTTCAAAAACTATTCTTATGCACATTTTGATGTACACGTGTAACGTTAAATGTGAAAAACCTCTTAATGGGTCATTGTACTCATCATTATGAACAACTTTTACTATGGGACCAAACCTGAAATCGCGAAAAAATAACATTAAAAAAAAACAGTTTTTTTGCAAATAAAAAACCGGTCAAGAGCGAGTCGGACTCGCGCACCGAGGGTTCCGTACCATCATTTATAATTATGTAATTTTTGTTGATGATTTCTGAAAAACTGTGCTATTTAGAGACATCGTTTTATTTTTCCTGTAATCTTTACATAAACTTCTATCACATAGAATAATTTCAGATTTTTCGCTTTGCAAACTTTGGAGATAAGGGGGGGGGAACGGTATTTTTTTTTACATTTTTCATCAAAAGTCGAAAACTATGCGGGCTAAAAAAAATAAAAAAAATGTTTGAGAATGTGCAAATAGCGCTCTTTCATATGATACCCCACATGCCCTAGTAGCCCCACTTTGAATTTTTAAGACCCCCTTTCGGTCCCAGTTGCAAAAAAAAATATAAATATTTTTATTTCTTTCTCATTTGCAAGATAGTTGGGTAAACGTCGTCTAAAATTGTTCCAAATTTCAAGTTGATAGCATTAGTAGTTCTTGAGATATCCAGCTGTGACAGACAGACAGACAGACTGAGTCACACCATAAGGGTTCCTTTTTTACCATTTGGGTACGGAACCCTAAAAAGAAACATGATTGAACTTTAACCGAATCAGCATCAGGGATTGAAAAGGTTCTTAAAATATCGGTAAAAAACAGGTATTTAGTGGTTCCGTTACTTATACTAGAATCCGAACCGGAACAGGAACCTAAATTGGAACCTTAGTTTACCGGTTATTCTTTAAAGCGAGTCCGAACGAGTTCATATTGTATTTAATATTTTATTAAAAATGTATTGCCTCAACTATACTTAAATGTTATCAAAGATAATACAGATCGATTGGATAATACGTTCCCGTGGGATATTTTCCGACCTCCACCGCTCCACGCGGACGAAGCCGCGGGCAGATGCTAGTAAGAAATAATTCGGGCAAGGAAACAGTTCAGCGTCAAATATATCCCTTCTTTGTTAGATAACCATTAAATCGGATGATACGGAACCTTTATTTGGAACCAGAACCAAATCGGAACCGTACCGAAATGAGAACCGGAACCCAAATTCGTACCGGTTTTCAATCCCTGATCAGCATTTATTATGATGTCCATGTGGGGCGAGGGGCTCGTGGCTAAGTAATAACAACGCTACGAACGTAAGCTACGCTTGTCGAGGTCAGTCCGTGGATGGCTGACCATCCATTACGTATCCGAGACCCCTCCGAGCCTCGGAAAGCACGTTAAGCTGTTGGTCCCGGCTGTCATTCGTGGATCTTTGACAGTCGTTACAGGTCGTCAGAAGCCCGAAAGCCTGACAACCAGTCTTAGCAAGGGGTATCGTGATTCACAGTTACTGGGTTATGGAGGTCAGATAGGCAGTCGCTCCATGTAAAATACTGGTATTCAGCTGGAAAACAACCCCGACATATAGTTGGGAAAAGGCTAGGCAGATGATGATGAATCGTCTTCCCTTACTTAAATACCTACAAAACATTTGTAGGAACTACTATGAAATATTATTACCTTCATAGTTTTCCTAACAACTTAATAACACTACCTAAAGAGCAATGTCCTCAAACACGCGGCAATCGTAAACCGGTGAAGAAAACCCGCCAGCCCACAATGAAGTACCTATAACTACCTACTTCGCCTCAGCTGATTCCACCCGATGACGTAGTCACTCCGCGTGTAAGATCGGATCAGGCGATCGCACCACGCGGCGCGACCAATCAGAACTTGTTTGAGAACCAGCCGACCAATTGACGATGCGCGGACGCTGGCCGCGACGCGTTCTAAATTCGAAATTTTTGAAGTTTTTGCTGTTTCGACGATGATGTTTTTTTTTTCGATGTAATTTAGCTACTTTTGTGTTAGTGGTAACTGTAAATATTATGTAATGATTCTTCCTCAATTTAATTGTTAATTATAAATTAACTAGCGAGCCACTTCTGCTTCACACGGTTTAAGACTTGACAAAACAGTTTTATTTAATTAAGTATTTATATATATTTTTTATACAGGGTGTATCTTTTAAGGTGTCAAGCCAGTGCGAGCTGATAGCTGAGCACCATACCTATCGATTTAACCCCCATATAATTATGTTCTACGATTTTTTGTAGCTCTCGAGTTATGTTTCTTTTTCGATATTTTTCCTGATTCAACGAGATTAGGCTTTAAAAATTTAATCATATCTTTTTTGGTCAACTTTGAACAAGAATGTACTAAATAGGGCATTATTTGCAGAAATCGGTCGTTGAAAGTGGTGTATCTGAAATCTTGTGATTTTCATATTTTATAATCTTTGCATATTTTTGTCAATCCTGATATTTACTATTCCTCTACGTGTAAGCAGAGCTCAGTTGATAATAAAAACATAAATTTTATACCTACTACTACACTTAACCACTGCCATTGATATGAAATGAGGGATCCTAAATAACTCGAAAAGTACAAAAAATCGTAGAACATACATGGGGGTTAAATCGATAGGTATTGTACTCTGCTATCAGCTCGCACTGGCTTGACACCTTAAAAGAAACACCCTGTATACGTTAGTTTTATGTAAATATGCCATCAACCGGGCACTAATCTAGACTCCGGTCCACTACAGAGAAATTCCAGATAGAAAAACCAAATAACACTGCCCGACCCCGTCAAACCCAGGTCCTACTACCCCAACGGGCAGTCCAAAATAATCTTGAGTGTTATTATTGACTCTGTTTTTCCTGGAAATGAAGTTATTTTGACGGTTTAATTTCCTGTACATTTGACATGTTATTATTAGATAACTGATTATTAGTTGTATTGTTGTGTATTACTTACTTATTTAATAAACTTACTTAATTTTACTTATTAAAGTTTTACTGTACTTTACTTCCTCCTACCTACCCTACTACTTTTTTTCCTTCTTCCTACTTTTTTTCTTTTTCTTTGCTTTTTTTTACTTATTTAATTTATTTTTGTTATCGCCCCGTCATATTCAATTAAGAGCGCACCGAGCTTTTGCTATTGTCTCCGTCTTTTTCTTTACGTGTAAAGAAAATAACCACACTTTTGCACTTTTTCAGTGTTTTTTTTTTCGTTGTTATTTTCATCATATTGCTCTTAAATAAAAAAACTATCGTGTAACGCTTGAGTCATTTACGATCTTTATTTCAGTAAATAAATCATGATATTAAATTAAGTACTTATATTTATATACAAAAAAGTAGGGAAAAAGAGGAAAAAAATACTCAAAAGAGATAACTTTGCGAATTTTTTCTATGGAACCAACTTTATCAAATCGTGTTTCCATCGTGTATACTGCCCAATATATATCATAAAGTAATCTTAGATACTATATTGTAATAAAAATAAATCCCTATTTCCCTTGGTCACGCCATAACTTGAGAACGACTTTACGGATTTCATTCATCTTTTTTTTTTAAGTTAATACTTTTTAGAAGATTCTTACGGAAAGAAAATTGGAAAATTTCAGAAAACTTATCGACTATTTTAACTTTGCGCGTTTACATTAGAATATTCATAGCTAAGACAGGACTAAGGTCCGTATTACAGAACGTCACTCAATACTCAAGCATTACTTAAAACTAGATTCAAGCCATTTGATTGGTTGAAAACTAGATTTAAACAAAGATCAGTGCTTGAGTTTCCTTCTGTAATACGGACCTAAGTCTTTCGGGTCATCTAGTACCTACTAATATAATTTCCCCTAGATTTTAATTCAATTGTTTACTACTTCAAAAAGCAACGGTTATAAAAACATGTTTTTGTGTATAAAAAGCTCTGGCGCGTTAAGGGGGAAGCGCCAAGGTTGCAAATCGGTTGAAAATGACTAATGAGTTAATGACTATAATTCTGTAAATACATTTTTTTTATTTTTTTTTATTGTTTATTAATTAAGAAACAACAAAATTTATACAGAAACATCACAAAAACCTCAATAGGTTTGTCCGGATGTTGAAACACTTTTAAGTAATCTTAATACATATTAACAAAATCATTAAGTATTTAAGGTTAAAACATAGTTGTACATACATACTTGTATAATATTTTGATCAACATACAACTAACTTGGTTCGAAACTATCCCGAAACATACCATAAACAACAGCTAGCAACAATACTTTTATTTTAACCATAAACTAAACCTTTATTTTCTCTTGTCCACAGCTAAAACTATCATCCTTATGACGTGGGCCGCAACGATACAGTAACAGTTTAACACACAGACACACAAACATGTCGTCCAAAGCTATATACGAGGCGACCGGCAAGGACCTTATTAATAGGTAAGTTTGTTTTATGGAATTTGATTGCAAACAAGACAATGGCCCATCTGATGGAAAGTGGTCGTTCACCTCTGATGGGAAGTGGTCACTACCACCTGACGGGAAGTGGTCACTACCACCTGACGGGAAGTGGTCACTACCACCTGATGGGAAGTGGTCAGTACCACCTGATGGGAAGTGGTCAGTACCACTTGATAGTAAGTGGTCATTACTACATGATGGTAAGTGGTCATCACCAACTGAGCGTCAAGCCTGCTATTTTCAAGGATTGGTTACTAAGAATAATACAATTGACAACCATACTAAGATAACGCCATTACCATTGTGCCAAAAGTTCGTAATCTTCTAAATTCATAATGGTCGCTTGATATTGTTTCGTGTTGAAAATGTGGTAGAAAAGACAGATCCATAGGAAAGTAATCTTCGAAACACTACTGTTAAAAATAAGCCATCTTGACACAATCGCGTTAGCATACTTGGCCCTCTGATGGTTAGGTGTTAACAGCCACCTTATAGTAAGTGGTCCCTACCACGTGATGGTATGTGGTCACCGCGGCCTTTGGACATCTGTAATACCAGAGGCAATATGGCAGGTATGTTGCCACCCCAGAGAGAAAACTGAAATGTACTCATCATGTGCCTATGTTATACCGGCACCCATACAAATTCGGCCAATATATTTTTTCTGAATTCCTTGTCACAGTCAGTATTTATAATAATAATAAATAATAAAAATGAAAAGCTTTTCTTGATTCCTTACAATTACAATACATTCATTATTAATAAAAAAAAAAATACAATTCAATTAGGCTAGTTGACAGTTTTAGGTTAATAAAAAGTAGCTTATGTCCTTCCCCAGCGGTCAAAGTATCCCAATACCAAATTTCATCAAAATCGGTAAAGGCGTAACAAACAAACATACAAAAAATCAAATCTTTTCTCTTTCAACGTAGATGAATTGTGATGTAATTATGACTAAGTATTATCTAAATTATGATGATATCAGGAACGTATTTTTAAACATGTAGATGATAAGGAATGTTATTTTTAATCGTGTTCAAAAATGGAGGAGATTCTCTGTTAGACTATGTATGTTTTGCTAACTAAGCAAAGTTTTAAAGTGCGGTCTATAAATCTTGCTACTATAGTGTGCGCGCAAGTGCTATTCACCGCCCGAAGTATGTGAGTGGTGAGACAAGGCCAAGCTAACTCAGTCTGCCAATCTTGTCAATCGCGCCCTCCCCCGTCTGGCGGTGACTAGCACTTGCGCACTCAAAAGCTTAGGCATAGTGTAAAGGCGCTCCCTCACCGGGAGCATTCGTCAGCACGCATAGCGTGACCGGGTTTTGTCGACGGAAGAATAGACAAAATTATAGATGGCAATATGTCATTTTGTCTTTAATCTCTTTATTACTAAGGACAATGGTTACAAATTGTGTGAAGTCCCTGGCGCTTGTGCTAGGTGGTTAACCTGTGTTACAAAAGCCAGTGCCCGCATCAGTGCAATCATCTTTTTAATCGCCATATTTTAACCGTTTCCAGGCACATAGCAGCCGGTACTGCGTTGGTGCCGTGTCGCTTCGCCACCTTCGAGCAGGGCACCATTTGGGAGGACGAGCTCGGGAAGAATCCATGGCTCTCCAAGGACGTAAGGAATATTTAGATTAAATTATCTTTAAGCACGTTAAGCCGTTGGTCCCGGCTGTCATTCGTGGATCTTTGACAGTCGTTACGGGTCGTCAGAATCCCGAAAGTCTGACAACCAGTCTACCAAGGGTATCGTATTACCTAGTAACTGGGTTGTGGAGGTCAGATAGGCAGTCGCTCCACTGGTATTCAGCTGCACCCGGTTAGACTGGATGCCGACCCCAATATAGTGGTAAAAAGGCTAGGCAGATTGATTTTTATCTTTAACTTGAGAGCAGTGGTGGTGGGCTCGTAGGAGCCATTGACCACTTAAGTTGCAGTATTAATCATTGTTCATTACCTCAAATTACAATAATAAACTATAAGTACTAGAAAGGTTTAGGTAGTTAAATAAAGGTAACCAATCTTGATGTGTATTTTATCTTTGTAGGGTTCCGTACCAAAATAGTATAAAGGAACCCTTATGGTGCGCCTCAGTCTGTCTGTCACAGCTGGATGTTTCAAGAACTACTAAAGCTATCAACTTGAAAGATGGAACAGTTATAAATGATGTTTACCCAACTATTTTGCAAATAAGAAAGAAATAAAAATGTTTATATTTTTTTTGCAACCTGTTGCAAAAAAACACACTTTGCACACTTTGCACTTTGAACTTTCAGTCCCTGGACTGAAAGTTCAAAGTCGTGCTACTAGGGCATGTGGGGTATCATATGAAAGAGCGCTATTTGCACATTCAAAAATATTTTTTTAGGCCGCACAGTTTTCGACTTTTCATGAAAAATGTGAATAAAAAATTCCATCCCGAAAAATAAAACTGTCTCTAAATAGCATACCTTTCCAGAAATCGAAACGGTCCGAATCCGACTCCCTCTTGACTGGTTTTTTTTATTTTAAAACCTCAGTTTAAAAATAAAATGCAATTAAAACCAATGTAAATACAGCAATAATGATTACTAAATCAATTGAACCATTAGTTTAAGGACGCATTTACGAGTGGGTAGTCAAATCATTACTTTTTAGGGTTCCCTAAAAAAACGGAACCCTTATAGGATCACTCGTGTATCTGTCTGTCTGTCTCTGTCCGTTTGTCCGTCTGTCACAGCCAATTTGCTCCGAATGTAATGGACTGATAAAATTGAAATTTGGTACACATATGGATTTCTATGACCCAAACATGTACGGCTAAAGTAAATAAATGAATTTTGAAAATGGGGGTCACTTTTAGGGGGCAAATCAGAAAATAAAAAATAAAAGTTTTGCAAACTGTACCGTGTGACATATCAAATGAAAGGGCTTACTATGAGAGTCTCAAATACATTTCTTTTATAATTTTAAAATAAACAGTTTTAAAGTTATTTAAGAAAATAGACGAAAAATTACCGTTCCCTCCGTTTAGGCTCAGTAGTTTCGGAGATAAGGGGGGGGGGGGGGCGTGGGCCTTATCTCCGAAACTACTAAGCCTAAAATTTTGAAAAAGTACAGAAAATAGTTCCCTACCTGTAGATTACAGGAAAACCTATAAGAAGTTTGTAGTCTTAAAATTACATGGTAAATCTCTCAATATTGTGAGTTGAGGGAGAACATGTTTTTAAACTATAATGTTAAGTTCGTTCTTGGGATAATTTCATATCAACAACGGAACCCTTCAGTGTGCGTAGTCCAACACGCACTTGACCGGTTTTTTTTAAACAAATGTATGTTTATTAAATATTAATGCTTTGTGTTTTTAAAATGTTTTTGCGACGAATTGTAGATAGATGTGCAAGGTACAAATATAATTTTAGATATGTCCAGTTTCTAGATTTTAAAAATACAAAGCATTTTATAATAAACACTTTTGTTTAAAAAAGTAATAATATAATATATAATATCCTCGGACATTTTACACAACGCCATCTAGTCCCAAGCTAAGCAACCTAATGCTTGTGTTATGGTAACGAGATGGCTGATAAACTACTTATATACATTTTTTTTTTTTTTTTTGTAAATACATACATATTATAGATAGAAAAACACCCAGACTCGGAACAAATGCTTGTAGGTCGTACAAATATTTGTTCCGTGCGGGAATCGAACCCGCGACATGCTGCGCAGCAGTCAATCGCTCAACCACTGCGCCAACCGTGTCGTAATGATTTGACTATCCATCGTAAATGCACCCTTAAGCAGTAGTTTATTTTTTTAATATGTGTTTGTGTAAAAAGTTACATCAAGATTGTTTACCTTTATTTAACTACCTGGGGGCCTAAAACGGCCACATTAAGCAATTCCTCTAAAGGCGATTAATTTCCTGAATTCCCAGCTATTTAATATGATTGACGTATTTGACGTTAAACTTCAATAAAGCAATTCATAATTAGTGGACCATTTTACGAATCTCCATACAAAACTGTCAAACAGATGAATTGCGTGCTATGAATTGTACGCAGATAAATTATGAAATGTCAGTTTGTGACCGTTTTACGATTTCAAATTTGATTCATAAATACATAATTATCCTATTATGATTCTGCCAAAGTGGCCGTTTTAGCCCCACTGAACCTTTCTAGTACAAATAATAATTGACAATGTCCCATCACTAACGAAAATGCGTACCACATACAATTTTTACTAGGGTTGGCGTCGGGGTTGAAGTAACGTAAAAAGGCGTTGGCTTGCGAAAGGTTAATAGCAGCCGCACGGGTCGATCGGACCAGTGCGGGTTGGTAGATGAAACATGTCTTCAAATTTTTGGTTCTAGGACATGCCGGTTTCCTCACGATGTTTTCCTTTGGAAGGGGCAACTAGAATCAATTATTGTCTAAAGTGCCTTTTAATCTATGCCGTAATTAAAGAAACAATTAAAAAGCCATTGTGTCACGCGTCGATCCGCGTTTCCGGCAGTCGAGGCGTAGTTATGACTACTTGAAATAAATTAATTGTCTTTGATCACGTAGCAATATTATTTAATTTAACTAATTTCTTATTACATTAATATTTTAACTGCCTGGTCGGTCTAGTGGCACAGATTAATACAGATGGGACACTCCGCAGTTTAGGTATGACGCTACAAGTACGCGGCGGTCCCCGTCCGCGGGGCTGATTCAGTAGGTCAGAAAGTATAAGAGTTACGCGATAGAAAGAGAGGCAACTTGTAGTTGAATATAACTGTAGGTTATAAGCGTTGTGCGACCTGAATTGCACTTTATAGTGTCGTAGCAAGAGTCGCTTTTTATTTAAAATTTACTAATTTTTTTCTTTAATAACATAAGAGTTAGATCTAACAAAACTTTACAGAATATACAAAAAACTAAAATTATAAATTACTTATCATAAATCTATGAAACCGCTACCAGTTGGCAACATACCCAAAATGCAGCATTGCCACGCTGGATGGCAATGCTTAATCTTTGTGCAAAATACAGGCCAACATTTTGGTCACGTGTAGCTTCGACCAAACGTGCCGAAAGATCTTTGAAAATTTTATGTGCTTCCGGTCCCCACGGACCCAGCGTCTCTACCACAAAAGGCTCAAATATGTATCCACTATCAAGGGTGCAATTGAACACATGCGACAAAATTTAAGGGGGTGTTCTACGCATCAATATGAACAACTTTTACTATGGGACCAAACCTGAAATCGCGAAAAAAAAATCAGCTGTTCAGTACATTTATCTACATCAAACTCGTCGAAATGTACTGAACAGCTGATTTTTTTTTTCGCGATTTCAGGTTTGGTCCCATAGTAAAAGTTGTTCATATTGATGCGTAGAACACCCCCTTAAATTTTGTCGCATGTGTTCAATTGCATATTTGCGACCTTTGAGGTTCTCCGCTGATTTCGCCGCCGCACCAGTCCTATTTAAATGATTTTGCGGAGTGTTCCATCTGTATTAATCTGTGGTAGTGGTCGCATCGCAAGTGCCTGCTGAGCATGAGGTCCTGGTGTCGATTCCCAGGTCGGGCAAAGTGGTATTGGGTTTTTCCATCTGGAATTTCTCAGTAGCAGCCCGGAGTCTGGATTTGTGTCTGGGTGATGGCTATAGGCTCACCCCCTATTACATGGGACGTCGCATTTATAGAGATTTTTCTTGAGTTTACTCTTAAAAAGTGACATCATGTCAATTAAATAAACAAATACAGGGTGTTTTTGAAAACATGCGACAAAATTTAAGGGGGTGTTCTACGCATCAATATGAACAACTTTTACTATGGGACCAAACCAGCACGCTTAGCATGACCGCCATAGAAACGGGTTTTGTCGACGGAAGAATAGACAAAATGGAAGATAGTAGAGATATTTGTACGCATTCTACGCGTCTAAGCATGGCATTGTGTAGTTTTGTCTATTCTTCCGTCGACAAAACGTCGTCGTGCTAAGCGTGCTGAAATCGCGAAAAAAAATCAGCTGTTCAGTACATTTTGACGAATTATGCGACCAGAAATGTACTGAACAGCTGATTTTTTTTTCGCGATTTCTGGTTTCGTCCCATAGTAAAAGTTGTTCATATTGATGCGTAGAACACCCCCTTAAATTTTGTCGCATGTTTTCAAAAACACCCTGTATAAATAAAATTTTTAGAAAAACACATTTACGGTGCACAAAAACAATTTTTCAAGTAGAAATAGAATATTACAGAAATAAGTGTGTCGTTGGTGTGCGATGTACTAATGAAAAAAATCATTGTATCACAAACACCAGAAAAATTAACCATCACCAGAATTATTTTCTGTTTTCTAAGAGTAATTACCAAAATAACTGTCAAAAAATAGCATACATACTTATAAATACCAACGATCTAACACTCGTATTTATAGTCAAGTAAAAGTAATTGCTCAAGCAATGATTTTCTTTCTATAGTTTAGTAGTTGCTTGAAGTCAGAACTGTCAAAGCTTAGAATTCTTAGCCAAGTAATAGTCAACATTTTCTTTACTTATGAATTCTACCCTCAAGTATGAAATTACTTAGTAGCAAGTAATTACTTTGATTATAAATACGAGCCTAAGAACTTGGCAGAGGAAAGTATCCTTTCATTTAAATTTAACGAAATAATCACGAAAAACCTCTAGAAATGCGACGTTGCCAGCTCGCGCGCGACATAACTGATGTAATGTGGGTGTACTATAAGTACACCTGCCTAACCCTTTGGGGATTATAAAATTAACAGGGTGTAAAAAGACACATCACAAAACCGTCAACTAACTAAGTAGCTTTGCGCAAGAATTATTGCTGGGAAACGACTTATTTTTAGGTATGAAAAAGCATTTTTTTATTACGCGCAATGTAACGCGAACCCAGGCAAACAGAGTTAAGCCCCGCCCTTCGCTGTACGGTACGCGTAGGTAGGTACTTGTCGCAAAAAATAACACTTAGAATATGTTTTAGTAAAAAAAAAATGCGACTGACCTTCAATATCTCCAGAACCAGTGGATTCCCAAGTATGGTCTTGTGGCGGCATCTACATCGCCACATACGAACTACGCATCACAATGACATGACGTCACGCAATCCTGAATCGCGCAATTAGAGTTTACCACGCGACTAGCATAGATACAACGTCCCGACATCAACCGTCGGGCAGTAGCCCACCAGACACAACACCCGTCTGGTCGGAGGATCCTCCCTTTTCAATAGAGGATGAGTGAACTTTACACCCTGTTGCTCATGCCTCTAAAACTGGTGACCCCGACGTGATTTGAAAACGTAACCTTCTGATCTGGAGAAGATCAAGAAAAAAAGAAGTGGAAAAAGACGATCCAAATAATGGGTAGAATATGTGGCTTTCGGCTTCGGCAGTGTCTCTTTACACCCGGTATGTTAACTTCTTATTTCTCTTCCACAGCAACTGGTAGTAAAACCAGATCAGCTGATCAAACGTCGCGGCAAGCTGGGGCTGGTGGGAGTGAACAAGACAGCCACGGACGTGAGGAAATGGCTCAGCGAACATATGGGCAAGGAGCAGCAAGTCGGAGCGGCCTCGGGCAAGCTCAGGCATTTTATTGTGGAGCCCTTTGTGAAGCATGACGCTGTAAGTGTTATTATTATTAGCTGTTGATATCGACTGCAAGGCAAAGGTCTCCTTTCCCTCCTTCCGCTTATCCCACAAGCTTAGTGGGTCGAAAATGGCAACGCGGCAGGTCCAGCACGAGCAGCATGACCACTTCTATCTCTACGAAAAGTATACTAGAGATGAAACGGATATCCTGTGACTATCCGGTATCCGGCGGCCTAAATACCATCCGGCCGAATACCGGATAACTAGCGCCTATCCGGCCGAATACTGGATTAAAAAAAACTATTTTAGTTGCTTTACTTAGTTAGTATCACATAACAAATACAATCAGTAATCAAAAGATAATTCTACAACTTAGAAAATGAATGATTAGGTGCTCATACTGCACTTAGGTCAAATTGTGGTGAATGGATACCAATTTCGCTGCATTAAGAGGTAGCAAGTGGTTCTGCTTGTCTTCATAAATAAGACCAGCAGAAACAAGTCTTCCGCTGTACACACTGCTGCAAGGTGCTGAAAGATAGATTTATGCAAACTTCGTTAAATTTGGGTATTGTTTAGCATCAGCTGTCCACCAAGAAGAAACAATTGTTAACTTCGCTTATCAACGAAAATACCCGAATTGGACCGAGTCCACCCGATCGTTCGCGCGCCGCCTACGCAAGCGTGCTTGGTGCGATGCACCAAACGGCAACGTTCCGCCGGATATTCGGCGGCCGAATATCCGGCTATCCGGCTACAAGGTTGGCCGAATATCCGGTATCGGGCTAAACTGCTATCCTTTTCATCTCTAGACTATACACATCTCTTCCTGTACAAAGTGACATTTCGTTTTTGATATCACACCATAGAAATGCTTCCACAATCTGTTATTTTGTCTTTCGTTTCTAACGATCTTTGTCTAGGTCCTTTTTTACGTAGACTATTATACGAAGAAAGTTTTCTATTCAAACTGTCAAAATCACACTGACAACTGACAATTGTCTAGGGTAGTGGCTACAATTTGACTTTATAATCGCCATGCTAAAGACAGTAGAAAACTTTCTATTCGACGGCTGCAAAGTAACCTTTATACGGTTATCTATAAAATAATGTTTTTACAGGAAAACTGTGATAATTAATAGAAGAACAAAGTTATCTTCTTCCTTGGATGGGTGATCATCTTTACATACCGAGACCATCTCCGTGCCTCGGAAAGCACGTTAAACCGTTGGTCCCGGCTGTCATTCGTAGATCTTTGACAGTCGTTACGGGTCGTCAGAAGCCCGAAAGTCTGACAACCAGTCTTACCAAAGGGTATCGTATTACCCAGTTACTGGGTTGTGGAGGTCAGACAGGCAGTCGCTCCATGTAAAATACTGGTATTCAACTGCATCCGGTTAGACTGGAAGCCGACCCCAACATAATTGGGAAAAGGCTAGGCAGATCTGCTCCTCGCTCCATCAGCCTCTTGGGTGTTGATGACGATACAGGGTACATATAATGTTTCTTAAGTTTTGTTTTAAATATGTTAATACTATCATATTTCTTTAAATCCTCCGGTAAATTATTGAACAGCTGTGCATCCTCAACTAATATTGTTTTTTTGTCCGTGTTTGTAATTAGTCCGTGCTCTTCCAGTCATTAGTTTAAACTTGTTTTTGCCGTAATTAGTCCGTGCCCTTGCAGTCATTAGTTTAAACTTGTTTTTGCCGTAATTACTCCGTGCCCTTTCAGTCATTAGTTGAAACTTGTTTTTGTTGTAATTAATCCGTGCCCATGTATCATTAGTCGGAACTTGTTTTTGGTGTAATTAGTCCGTGCCTTTGCAATCATTAGTTGAATCTTGTTTTTGCTGTAATTACTCTGTGCCCGTGCAGTCATAGTTGAAACTTTAGTCCGTTCCCTGGGTGTCATAAGTTGAAACTTAAGTCCGTGCTCTTGCAGTCATTAGTTGAATCTTGTTTTTGCCGTAATTACTCGGTGCCCGGGCAGTCATAGTTGAAACTTTAGTCCGTGCCCTGGGTGTCATTAGTTGAAACTTAAGTCCGTGCTCTTGCAGTCATTAGTTGAATCTTGTTTTTGCCGTAATTACTCGGTGCCCGTGCAGTCGTAGTTGAAACTTTAGTCCGTGCCCTGGGTGTCATTAGTTGAAACTTAAGTCCGTGCTCTTGCAGTCATTAGTTGAATCTTGTTTTTGCCGTAATTACTCTGTGCCCGTGCAGTCACAGTTGAAACTTTAGTCCGTGCCCTGGGTGTCATTAGTTGAAACTTAAGTCCGTGCTCTTGCAGTCATTAGTTGAAACTTTTTTTTTGTTGTATTAGTCCTTGCCCGTACACTCATTAGTTGAAACTGGTTTATGGCGTAATTAATCCGTGCCCTTGCAGTCATTAGTTTAAACTTGTTTTTGCCGTAATTAGTCCGTGCCCTTGCAGTCATTAGTTTAAACTTGTTTTTGCCGTAATTACACCGTGCCCTTGCAGTCATTAGTTTAAACTTGTTTTTGCCGTAATTACTCCATGCCCTTGCAGTCATTAGTTGAAACTTGTTTTTGTTGTAATTAATCCGTGCCCTTGTATCATTAGTTGAAACTGGTTTTTGCCGTAATTACTCCGTGCTTTTGCTGTCATTAGTTTAAACTTTTTTTTGCCGTAATTACTCCGTGCCCTTGCAGTCATTAGTTGAAACTTGTTTTTGCTGTAATTAATCCGTGCCCTTGCATCATTAGTTGGAACTTGTTTTTGGTGTAATTAGTCCTTGCCTTTGCAGTCATTAGTTGAATCTTGTTTTTGCCGTAATTACTCTGTGCCCGTGCAGTCATAGTTGAAACTTTAGTCCGTGCCCTGGGTGTCATTAGTTGAAACTTAAGTCCGTGCTCTTGCAGTCATTAGTTGAAACTTGTTTTTGGCGTTATTAGTCCGTGCTCTTGCAGTCATTAGTTGAAACTTGTTTTTGGCGTTATTAGTCCGTGCTCTTGCAGTCATTAGTTGAAACTTGTTTTTGGCGTTATTAGTCCGTGCTCTTGCAGTCATTAGTTGAAACTTGTTTATGGCGTTATTAGTCCGTGCTCTTGCAGTCATTAGTTGAAACTTGTTTTTGGCGTTATTAGTCCGTGCTCTTGCAGTCATTAGTTGAAACTTTTTTTTGGCGTTATTAGTCCGTGCTCTTGCAGTCATTAGTTGAAACTTGTTTTTGGCGTTATTAGTCCGTGCTCTTGCGGTCATTAGTTGAAACTTGTTTTTGGCGTTATTAGTCCGTGCTCTTGCAGTCATTAGTTGAAACTTTTTTTTGCTGTAGTTTGTCCTTGCCCGAACAAGATAAGATAAAGATTTATTTCTCACCTTAATATAAATCTACATTTTCAAAATATGATTAAGAACACAATAACACTTTTAATTATACTGTGGGAGACTGGTGCATAAGCTAGGCGTAACGCCTGTATTTCAGGACACCAGTCAGTCTTTAGTTGAAACTTGTTTTTGCAGGTGTCCATAGATAGGCGGCAGTTACCATCTGGTGGGCCGTATGCTTGTTTTACTCATAATTAATTGTTTTTGTATCTTTTTCTCCACAGAGCGAAGAGATGTACCTAAACATAATGTCAGGCAGACGCTCTGACACCATCCTGTTCCATCACCAGGGAGGAGTGGACGTGGGAGACGTGGATGCCCTCGCACTCCGACTTGAGGTGAGACACCCATCCTTTTCTAGACCTCGACTAGTGTTGCTTGCCAGGGGGGAATGGACGTCCCCGATCCGCAAACTTACTCTCACTACGCCAAAACCTTGCCAAGTTACGTGCCTGCGTCTAATACCACACATTTAAATTTGTCCACAACTTTCTGGTAAAACCTCTATTCAAATCAAAACTAAAGTTGCACAAGGATCTTTAGGCGATAACTTTTCGTTATTTTTGGTTTTTCCAGGTCCCAGTAGACACTTTCCCAACAGGTGAAGATATTGAGCGGGTACTGCTCAAAAACATCAAATCAGCTTCGATGAAAAGGTAGCAATCATTTTTATAGATTTTGAAAAAAAAATGGTATAATTTACTCGAAAAACGACAAAAAAAAATCTTCAATTATTACAATATGGGTATAAAATGGAAGGCTTTGATGAGTACATTCCAGAAAAAGCTATAGAAATTGGCATAAATTTTACTGTTCTTTCATGCAAAACAAAAACTAAGACTAACTACTATTGGTAAGACTGTGAATGTCTGAATTGCCACTTAAATGTATAAAATAAAAATAAATAATAAAAAATAATAAAAAACACGACTCCCATGCCAAAAAATGAACTAAAAAATAAATAAAAAAGAACAAGTTGTATTCCCTGACTAAACAGATGAAATATAATTGTCATTGCAGTCGGGGACCTCTTAGATTTAAAAGTGTACCACAGCCCCCGACAGCAATGACATTTTTATTTATCTGTTATCTGTCTGTGCATGACAGTCGTGTTTTTTATTATTTTTTTATTATAAATTATATATTTTTATATATTTTTTTTTAAAGAAATATTTAAAAATGTAACGAAAAAGATATAAAATTAATAAACGACATAATAATAATTATGTACAAATAAAGGTAAATTTTTAAAAACATTCTTTCAATCTTTCACAGACTGCTCACCACCTTCATTCTCGCGCTATACCGAGTCTACGTAGACCTTTATTTCACTTACATGGAAATAAACCCCATAGTAGTGACCAACGAGCGAATCTATCTACTGGACTTGGCTGCCAAGCTCGACCAGACGGCTGACTTCATCTGCGCGAAGAACTGGGGGGAGGTGACGTTCCCGCCGCCATTTGGAAGGGATGCTTACCCTGAGGAAGCGCATATTGCTGATTTGGATGCGAAAAGTGGTGCTAGTTTAAAGGTATGTGTATTTTTTTTTTGGTTTTGTTTGAAAAATCTCAAAAAAATCTGCCAATCGGCCTAGGCTTTTCCCAACTATGTTGGGGTGGGCTTCCAGTCTAACCGGATGCAGCTAAATACCAGTATTTTACATGGAGCGACTGCCTATCTGACCTCCACAACCAAGTAAGCCGACGTTCGCACGGACGTAAAAATATCGCGGCGGGATTTTAGCGCGTACTGGATTTTAAACTCTCGTTGTTGAGCCGAGCTTTGAGAATCCAACTTAACAACAACATAGTACATTCTAGCGCGTAGAAAAAACACACTGTTGGATTTTCAACTCTCGGCGCTAAGCAGAGCGTTCAAAATACAGTGCGCGAAATAAAATCGCTGCGATATTTTTACGTCCGTGCGAACGTCGACTAACTGGATAAGACGATACCCCTTGGTGAGACTGGTTGTCAGACTTTCGGGCTTCTGACGACCCGTAACCACAAAGATCCACGAATGACAGCCGGGACCAACGGCTTAACGTGCTTTCCGAAGTCGGGGTCTTGGTATGTAAAGATGGTCACCCATCCAAGGACCAACCGCGGCAAGTGTAGCTTTTTTTTGGCGATTTTTACACTATCTTTCCTTCCACAGCTGACAATCCTCAACAAGTCTGGTCGCATCTGGACGATGGTCGCCGGCGGCGGAGCATCAGTTGTCTACACGGACACCATCTGCGAACTGGGCGGTGCGGCCGAGCTCGCCAATTACGGCGAGTACTCCGGCGCACCCACCGAGATGCAGACCGCAGACTACGCCAAGACCATCTTCAGTCTCATGTGCAGAGAGAAACATCCCAACGGGAAGGTATGGAGATATAAACACATACAGGGTGTAAGGGACAGCCCTCCGCAAACTGATAGGGTGAATTCAGTATGTCATACTAAGATGGCCGGTAAATGAAATTTTTTCAGGAATGTTAAGGGAATCCAATAAACCTGATTTGTTTGTGTTTTTGTGCACAAATCGGAGCGTCTATTACTGGTTGGGAGGGGTAGGTAATAGGTATGCGGTGAGTTCGATGAACTCTGTAGCTAGACAGAAAGTGAACAGCTGATTTCACGCGTCGTTGCATTTGCGAATATACCAATAACTTTATTTTCTATACTCGCGAGCAACCAAATCGAATCAAACCCATACAACCCGTGCATACAATGAAGAAGAAGTTTTTTTTTTTTTTTTTTCAAAAGTTATGCCATCTATGATTTTTTTTTAAAGCCTGACGTTTCAGCTTTAAGGCCACGATAGTCGCTCAATCTTTCATACAAACGTAGTTTGGTGATTACTCGTCTGTTTGACGGTGTACATTCAAAAGTTAAAATTATTAAAAAAAATATATAAAGAATTATCTGGGCGTCTGGTCGACGCAACATATGACCAAAATGCTGGCCTTTATTTTGCCCAAAGGCGAAGCATTGCCATAAAATGTGGCAATGCTGCCAGCATTTTGGGAACATTGCCAACTAGTAGCGGTCTGAGTAGTTTTAATTTTACTTTTAGATAACTTATAAAAAATAACTTAAATTTTATTTAAACAAAGGTTAAACATCAAGAACTAACAAAACTTACAGAATATACAGAAAAACTAAAACTAAACTTATAAATTACTTATCATAAATCTATGAAACCGCTACCAGTTGGCAACATACCCAAAATGCTGCCAGCATTGCCACGCTGGATGGCAATGCTTAATCTTTGTGCAAAATACAGGCCAACATTTTGGTCACGTGTAGCTTCGACCAAACGTGCCGAAAGATCTTTGAAAATTTTATGTGCTACTTTTAGATTAGTTTATAGTAATTGTTCTACTTTTATGTACTTGTTTATTTAATCTCAATGGTTATAGTATGGAGAATAAAGTCTTACATATTTCAACACTAATTTCAACGCATCAATCATCTGCCTAGCCTTTTCCCAACTATGTTGGGGTCGGCTTCCAGTCTAACCGGATGCAGCTGAATACCAGTATTTTACATGGAGCGACTGCCTGTCTGACCTCCACAACCCAGTAACTGGGTAATACGATACCCCTTGGTAAGACTGGTTGTCAGACTTTCGGGCTTCTGACGACCCGTAACGACTGTCAAAGATCCATGAATGACAGCCGGGACCAACGGCTTAACGTGCTTTCCGAGGCACGGAGGAGTCTCGGTATGTAAAGATGGTCACCCATCGACTGACCAACCCCGGCAAGCGTAGCTTAACCTGATGGATTGACCCGTACGGCTGTAATTACTTGGCCACGAGCTCCTCTTTAATCTAATTTCAACGCATCATTGGTCGTAAATAAATAGCTCCCTTAGTATGAAAATAGAAAAATTGTTACGTACAGGTATAGGTAATTTATTCAAGAATTCAAATCTTTATTTTAATAATAATAATAAACCATTTACTATCTGGTAAGAAAGACCCGTAGATACCATAGACCCATAGATTTTGAATAAATACATCCAGATAAATACATCTACCCCCTTATTCATAAAAAAATAAAACGCTCTATAAACCTAATTTTGTTAAAATAGTGTTTTGTCAATTTCATTCGAATTATGATTTCAGTTTGAAAGAAGAAGACAAAACACTATTTTAACTAAAATAGGGTTATAGAGCGTTTTAGTTTTTTACTTAGATAATATACATCTAGATCGAGCCACCTGTCTGGTCATGAGACAGCAATATAATACTTTTTCTAGGTTATGTGGTATTAGAAATGAGGTTTAACTTAAGAAATCTTCCATATTTTGGACTGAAACCCATGTCAATACATTCGCACAATGCAAATACTGTCCAAAAAAGTTAAATTAATCGACGCAACATAAATTTTGTAACAGTGAAAGCACTTTGTTTGGCTAACATTTGAAAGTTTGACAAGCAAAAATATGGCACGCCGTAAGAGACAGAAGATACGATGCTTTGTCTCAATTTTCCTACTAAATTCGTATATATGTGTCTCACTTCCACACTTCACACTGTAATCATGGCAACGTCTAGATGTTTAATGTCATTGGTTTTTTTATGAATAAGATGGTTAGTCTATAATAATAATAATAATTTAGCTACGAATATAAATCAATTTTTATTGGTCGATAGTCACATTTTATTCGATACTAGCTTCTGCCCGCGGCTTCGCCCGCGCATGTATTATACTATACTTATAAACGTTCCTCTTGAATCACTCTATCTATTAAAGAAAACCGCATCAAAATCCGTTGCGTAGTTTTAAAGATCTAAGCATACATAGGGACAGACAGACAGCGGGAATCGACTTTGTTTTATAATAAGTAGTGATATTTCGGCTTTTTCCGAAGATAAACGATCAAACAATTGAACGTTGTCGTACTGTGTGTCTAAAAAAAAGTAATAGTTCAAATGCAAGTATACAATGTAATATTATATAATTATTTAAATTCCCCCAGGTCCTGATCATTGGAGGCGGTATCGCGAACTTCACGAACGTAGCCGACACCTTCCGAGGCATCATCACGGCGATGGAGACGTACAAAGACGCGCTCATCCAGTACAATATCACCATCTTCGTGAGGAGAGGAGGACCTAACTACCAGGAGGGACTTAGGTGAGTGTCTACCGCCTATCTGACCTCTACAACACAGTTAACACCTCACATGTCTGAGTTTGGGCTATTTTTAGACCCAAAACCCCAGCGGTGGTTCTACCCTTGGTGCTAGTCAACAGCCACATTGAATTTGAATTCAATGTGGCTGTTGACGACGAGTTAGAGACACCCATTAACGGATAAAATGCAAAAACAAAATACACTTTTTTTTTCATCTGTGTAGCATTTTCCCAACTATGTTGCGGTCGGCTTCTAGTCTAACCGTATGCAGCTGAATACCAGTATTTTACATGGAGCGACTGCATATTTGGTTCCCACAAATCAGAAAAAAATTGTTTCTATTCTTTGAAAACCATTATTCAATTTTTCTCATCGTCTTTTTCCAGACAAATGCGTGAAGTAGGCCACCGTCTCCGCATCCCCCTGTACGTGTTTGGCCCGGAGAGCAACATGACGGCCATTGTGGGGCTCGCCCTGGGCCAGTCGTCCATCCCCAAGGAGCATCAGCTGGATTACGCGCCCAAACAGCTGCCCAAACCACAAGCTTGTGTGAGTCACTTTAGAATAAAACAAGTGACAATAAAGGTCAAATTAAATTATCTAGCGAAAGTTTAAATACGTATCGATATCTAAACACGACAAAATAAAAGATTTAATGATTTTTTGGGGTCAATGACAGCTGGTAGTATTGTCTCATTCTCTTTCATAATTTTTGTTATTTTATATCCAAAAAATTCTAGTCATAAATAACTTCTAAAAAGGACAAGACCGAAACGGTTTAGGATATCTGAGGTGTCCAAAAATTACAGCTGTCAGAATTCCGTCGAATTAAAAATCAGACTGTAGCGATATAATTTACCACTGCTCTCAAACTCCCAACAAAGTCTACATATAAATATAACAAATATTATTATTCTCCCACAGCCGAAGCCCAAGATAGACCTACCAGAGCTGACCCACAAACTGCTGGACCTAGTGTGTTCCGAGGCCCCCACCAGGCAAGATCTTGGACAGAGCGTCACCACCGTCATGTCCCTATTCAGTGACAGGACCAAGGCTATCATTTGGGGCATGCAGAATAGGGCTATACAGGTAAGGTTTTAATATTTCCACAGGAACCATACATTTTTCCGGGATAATATGTCGCCTTTCACAAGTTTCTTTCTTTCTTTCTTTTTCGTGTGACCACCTGACATGAGTTTTTATTCATGACTCGCACCCATGGTGTCTCTGACTTGGCTTAACATGCCGTCGAGAATTAATATGATATCTCTCAGGCACGGGTTTTCTCACGATGTTTTCCTTCAACGTTTTTTTCCTTAGGTACGCACTGGCGATATTTTATCGCAACGATTTTTTATCGTGCACAGGATTTTCGAGCAATGGTGGCCCAGTGGTAACGGCCGCGACTTACGAGTTGTAGGTCATAGGTTCGAACCCCGACAGGCGCTTTACTTTCTGTTAATAATTTCATCACCACTCCTCGAAGCGGTGAAGGAAAACATCGTGAGGAAACCGGCATGTCCTAGAACCAACATTTCGAAGACATGTGACATCTACCAACCCGCAATGGGCCCGCGTGGTGGATTACGGCCCACTGCCTCTCACTGAGAGGAGGTTTGTGTCCCAGCAGTGGGAATGTTATAGGCTGATTATTACTAAATTTTCAACTCTGTAAATTCCTACAAAACCAAATGTATATCTTTTAATGATTTAGATTTGTGTTATTTAACTGCTGTACTAAAACCAAAACTTGATTAGGTACTTGAAATTTTTTCGATAGAAAAAAAATCCAAAGTAGCACCGTCTATTTTCTGTGTTATACGATTATACGTAAACAGTTCCTTATTATGCAGTAAAATTTGCTTTAAATCGAAGGTATTTATATATGTTAAGAACTTACTAAGCTAAAAATTTATTTAAGTATAGCATTTTAGCATAAATCTACATTTAAACGAAGTGCGTTTAGTTCCAGAGCGCGTGAGAGTCTTCTATCTCGCGCGTCAAACTAGACAGCCATAACGCCATTTCACTTACACACCGAGCTAAACCACTCTTCGATGTATTTTAGCTGTACTTATACTTTTTTTATACTGTCCCTCTGCTGAGCAATGGGGGAGCTGTATATATACCAAATGTTAAGCAAAACTAACGTTACTGTACACCCACAGGGCATGTTGGACTTCGACTACATCTGCCGCCGCGCGGAGCCGTCAGTCGTCGCCATCGTGTACCCGTTCACCGCCGACCATAAACAGAAATACTACTTCGGAAACAAGGAGGTCTTTATACCGGGTAAGATATTATAACTGTACTTTTTATAAAGTTAGGGGCAATGGGCTCGGCCTCTATTTATGTGGGATAAGCTAAATTTGATAAAGTTAGTGGCAATGGGCTCGGCCTCTATTCATGTGGGATAAGCTAAATTTAATAAAGTTAGTGGCAATGGGCTCGGTCTCTATTCATGTGGGATAAGCTAAATTTGATAAAGTTAGTGGCAATGGGCTCGGCCTCTATTCATGTGGGATAAGCTAAATTTGATAAAGTTAGTGGCAATGGGCTCGGCCTCTATTCATGTGGGATAAGCTAAATTTAATAAAGTTAGTGGCAATGGGCTCGGCCTATATTCATGTGGGATAAGCTAAATTTGATAAAGTTAGTGGCAATGGGCTCGGCCTCTATTCATGTGGGATAAGCTAAATTTGATAAAGTTAGGGGCAATGGGCTCGGCCTCTATTCATGTGGGATAAGCTAAATTTGATAAAGTTAGTGGCAATGGGCTCGGCCTCTATTCATGTGGGATAAGCTAAATTTAATAAAGTTAGTGGCAATGGGCTCGGCCTCTATTCATGTGGGATAAGCTAAATTTGATAAAGTTGGTGGCAATGGGCTCGGCCTCTATTCATGTGGGATAATCTAAATTTTATAAAGTTGGTGGCAATGGGCTCGGCCTCTATTCATGTGGGATAAGCTAAATTTTATAAAGTTGGTGGCAATGGGCTCGGCCTCTATTCATGTGGGATAAGCTAAATTTTATAAAGTTGGTGGCAATGGGCTCGGCCTCTATTCATGTGGGATAAGCTAAATTTTATAAAGTTGGTGGCAATGGGCTCGGCCTCTATTCATGTGGGATAAGCTAAATTTTATAAAGTTGGTGGCAATGGGCTCGGCCTCTATTCATGTGGGATAAGCTAAATTTTATAAAGTTGGTGGCAATGGGCTCGGCCTCTATTCATGTGGGATAAGCTAAATTTTATAAAGTTAGGGGCAATGGGCTCGGCCTCTATTCATGTGGGATAAGCTAAATTTTATAAAGTTGGTGGCAATGGGCTCGGCCTCTATTCATGTGGGATAAGCTAAAGTTGATAAAGTTGGTGGCAATGGGCTCGGCCTCTATTCCTGTGGGATAAGCTAAATTTTATAAAGTTAGTGGCAATGGGCTCGGCCTGTATTCCTGTGGAATAAGCTAAATTTCTCTTGAATAAACTGCTGATTGTTCCTTATTTTCAGTATTTTTAATCTCCGTCTTTAAATCCAACGTCTTACAAGTTGTCTTCATCAGTCCTTAATTGCGGTTTCTACTTAATCTACATTTTAATCATTAATACACTATCTCTTTCACTCCTTGACTATTTCGTACATACATCTCTGTCACTCGTTTATGCTTCACATCTGTCATTCATCATCACGTCTCATTTCACTGTCCTTTCATAACATTCCGTTCCTACATTCATGCCTAGCCTTTTCCCAAGTACATATGCTGCCTATCTGACCTCCACAACCCAGTTACTGGGTAACACAATACCCCTCGGTAAGACTGGTTGTCAGACTTTTGCTCGGCTCGTTCGCGATTTGTCACGGTTCTAAACTAACCTAACCCATTTGGTCGTGGTGCCCTGGCTTAGTTACTGCGACCAATTTGGCTGTCGCCAAGACCGACCAATCAGGGATGGTACACATTTTTACGAGTGATAAAATCGGACAGATTGTAAACCGGTGCAAGTTCGTTCACAATTTGACGGTTTGACAAGGATAGACTATACGTCGAATAACAGCCGTACGGGTCGATCCATCAGGTTAAGCTAACACCAGGTTAGCGGTGCAAGGGTTGCACCGTGGATGGGTGACCATCTTTACATACCGAGACTCCTCCATGCCTCGGAAAGCACGTTAAGCCGTTGGTGCCGGCTGTCATTCATCTTTGACAGTCGTCACGAGTCGTCTGACAACCAGTCTTACCAACGGGTATCGTATTACCCAGTTACTGGGTTGTGGACGTCAGATAAGCAGTCGCTCCATGTAAAATACTGGCATTCAGATGCATCCGGTTAGTCTGGAAGCCGACCCCAACATAATTTTGAAAAGGCTAGGCAGATTGAGACTATACGTTATATTGTAAGCAGTATGGTTCAGTTCACAATTTCTCGAGATGATTGTAAACTAACGGTATTCACAATCATACCACAGTCTACAGGGTGTAAGTGTAAACAGTGGCAATTTTTGAAGGGGTCATTGTACTCATCATTATGAACAACTTTCACTATACCCAGAAATCGCGAAAAAAAAAAAACAGTTGTTCCCTACATTTTGACGAATTATGCGAACGTAAATGTACTGAACAGCTGATTTTTTTTAGCGATTTCAGGTTTGCGACCATAGTAAAAGTTGTTCATAATGATGACCCCTTAAAATATTGCCCCTGTTTAGACTTACAATGCGTTTCAACTATGAATAGGAATGCGCCTTGCGCCATATTGTGAAGATTTCGCAAAACAGCACCTCGTTTACACATTTGCAAAGTCAGTGACATATTTTAACAAAAACAAATTCCAAAAACATAACTAAAATGGATAAGGATAACACTACAAAATATTTGCAAGCCATATATTTCAAGTTTCAGTTGACAGTTAGAGGTCATTGACGTTCCTATTCTTAGTTGAATCGCATTATACACCCTGTATACATCATACAGTCGTAACGTTAAAATAATCCAACAATTCCAAAATAAAGTACTCAGGGATGCTGTAAATGCACCATGGTACATTAGAAGTGACGACCTCCACCGCGACCTTAAAATGGAACTCGTCACCACCATCATCCAAAAATTTGCTGAAGCCCACGAACACAGACTTCACCGCCATGAATGTCGAGGCAATACAGCTGCTAGACAACACGGACATAGTGCGAGGGCTAAAGAGAACTAAACCATTTGAGTTAGTGTAGTGCGTGAATGAATAATAGTAATGCTGTGCTAGACGTGTGACACATGAACAAAGTGTTTTTATCAATATTATCAGACTCTAAGAAAGTGCTACGGAATTGTGTAAAAGTGTAAATTGACACTATTCTTAGTTATAACTAAATGTTTCACGTAAAATAATAAGTTAGAGTTAAATTGGTTTATTAGTCTGTTAGGCTAGATTGTAATTAATTATTAAGGTTGATGCGCCAGGGTAGCCCGCGAAATTCAAAATTTCTTAGGTTTTTTGCAATTTGTAGGTCAGTGTGAGCTTGTATGTTGATTAAAATATGATTCGCGGCCGTAGCTAATATGGCTTTACATAATTATAATCATTAGAATCAGCAATACAACTCCATAAGTTAGCATTTATCTCAAATCTAGCGATTTCATGAGGTTTGAGGTAAATGCTAACTTATGAAGTTGTATTACTGATTCTAATGATTATAATTTTGTAAAGCCATATTAGCTACGGCCGCGAATCATATTTTAATCAACATACAAGCTCACATTGACCTGCAAACTGCAAAAAACGTAAGAAATTTTGAATTTCGCGGGCTAGCCTGGCGCTTTCGCCTTAAGAACTAAGTTCTTTTTATTAAAGAAAAAAAATAAAATAAAAAATACAGTCGTCCGACGAAGCCCGAGCTGCAAAGTTCGCCGAACATCGTATGCAGCTCGGGCATCGTCGGACGACTGTATGATGTATAGACTGTGATCATACGGTAACCTTTAATTTCCTTGTTCCAGTGTACTCCGACATGGACGTTTCAATGCGCAAGCATCAAGAGGCTACCGTGCTCGTCAACTTCGCGTCGCTCCGGTCAGCTTATGACAGTACCATGCAGGTATGTTCACCACTGTCTAAAAGCTAATTTCACCAATGAATCTGACAGCGATTAGCACATATAAACCGCGTTCAAAAGCTGCCAGTATTTCACAACAAGAGTGTATTATTGTTTTTTTTTAAACAAGCTTTTATTATAGTATAGTTAAAATCTCGCTGCAGACTCGGTCACAAATCATTCGAGTGTTTCGCTCTCTTTCCCACTCACGGGCCTTATGGGCAGGCCACGCCCACACGTAGTCAGGTGCATTACTGCAGTCGATGAGTGATATCGATAGTTTTATATATTTATAAATGGGTGATAGAAATAAATACACATTTTTTTTATTTTATTATCAAATTTACTACAAAGCATATTAAATATATAAACAAAAGAACGTATATATAAAACTAAAAATAGAAAATTAAAATTCTTCGTCTGAGTCATCGTCATCATCTGATATCGATAATGGCCTTGAGCGCGCGCAGCTAGCGCACATCCCTACTCCGATTATGATTTATGACAAAGTCTGCAGCGAGATTTTAACTATACTATAGTCTGTAGTTAATTAAGCGAAGGTAAACAAAAATAACCGGGTGTCTGGTAGGTAACTGACTAAACGTAATACCTGTCACTTCAGTCGTCACGCTACGACACAGTTGTACTCTTCAATTTAGCAACGTTATACAACGAATTATAAATTGACAGGTATTAAAAAAAGAAAGAAAAAAAGAAAGAAAACTTGTTTATTCTGCACAAATAAAACGCACATTAGAAAAAGATAAAAAAAAAAAACAAAAATGTGAAAGCAAAGTAAGTACACTCAGATTACCTACACCGATGGGTATAGGACCAGGGGGTCTACTCCGTAAGCACGAAGCCCGTAGTTTCGTCCTTCGTTTCGGGCGTTTCCTACTCCGTATCACCTACGGATGGATGATTGGTTCGGGGCCCGAACGAAGTATGAATGGCAACATGATTTGCCAGTTGCCCCCTACTCCCGATGTGTTTTTGCCCGTCCGAAAAATTTAAGTTTTACACTTGTTTTGATGGATCGTAATGTCAGACGGACGGAAGAACGAACGGACGGACGGACTTAGGGATTAGGCCCCCTGAGTCCTTGTCACGACGGGTCTAACGAGCCCAAACTCGGTAGGGTTGCGTCGTTTTATTACTAGCTAGTTCCAGAGATTAGCGCGTTCAAACATACATACAAACTTTTCAGCTTTATTATTAGTATGGATAGATTCAGGGTCAAATTAAATTAATTAGCAAAACTCTGTAGACGTGATATCTAAGCACGATAAAACATGTTTTTATTCCGTTGCAGGCTATGCAGCATCCTCAGATCAACACCGTGGTCATCATCGCCGAAGGTATCCCTGAGAACATGACGAGAAAAATCATCAAACTGGCAGACACACGTGGCGTAAGTAGCATTCGATTTATTTGTTATTAATCTAGAGGAGCTCGTGGCTAAGTAATAACAGCCGCACGGGTTGATTCATCAGGTTATTCTAAGCTTGCCGGGGTTGACCATCTTTACATACCGAGACTCCTCCGTGCCTCGGAAAGCACGTTAACCCGTTGGTCCCGGCTGTCATTCGTGGATCTTTGACAGTGGTTACGGGTCGTCAGAAGCCCGAAAGTCTGACAACCAGTCTTACGAAGGGGTATCGTATTATCCAGTAATTGGGTTGTGGAGGTCAGATAGGCAGTCGCTCCATGTAAAATACTGGTATTCAGCTGCATCCGGTTAGACTGGAAGCTGACCCCAACATAGTTGGAAAAAGGGTAGGCAGATTGATTGATGGAATAAAACTGCAGTAGTTTATATGGGCAGTGACCTTGTTTTAATTAACTACGGCCGCTCGGAGATAATTACGTGTCCGTCCGTACGTAACTGCCGCGCGCTCAAACTGTTGTATACTGGTACATACTGAGATTTCGAAGCGCGTCGTTTCGGCCGTTTTAAAGGGTCTTTCAGTAAGCGCTTCCTATCTTTAAATTTAAATAAAACAAGTGTGTGTGTGAGATTATGGTATCGAAATTTTTTATTCATTTGATAGGCTTGTCGATGCAATTATGAATGGAATATGACATCGTTGAAATGTCCGCCGCGGCTTCGCTGGGTGACGCGAATCGGAAATGTCCAATTTTCCATGACTATGGCGCATAAATGAGGCTGAATTTCACCGATGGCATGGGTTATTTTGGCTTTGAGGGCCTCTGTGGTTTGTGGCTTATTCGCAAAGACCGGCAACTTAAGAAAATCCCACAAGAAAAAGTCTAACGGGGTCAAATCGCACGATATCGGTGGCCAGTTCACATCCCACCTCCACGTGATATGACCGTTGCCCTCAAATCGCTCGTGCACAATGTCCAATGTGGTATGAGCTATGTGGCACATAGCGCCGTCCTGTTGAAACCACATGTCATTGTTGTCGCTTAAAAGGATGATTACCAACGGCGAGCGCTTTAAAGGATGATTACCAACGGCGAGCGCTTTAAAGGATGATTACCAACTTTTTTTGGCATGAATTGGATGATATGATCCAATTCATGCCAAAAAAGTTGGTAATCATCTCTTAAAGCGCTCGTTGTTGAACGTTATAACCATCCATGGTGATTTGGCAAAACAGACTGAATAAATGACAGCCAATTTGACAGATGTAGCTTCAACCACAGATTAATACAGATGGGACACTCCGCAGTTTAGATATGAAGCTACAAGTACGCGGCGGGCCCCGTCCGCGGGGCTAATTCAGTAGGTCAGAAGGTATAAGTTACGCGATAGAAAGAGAGGCCAACTTGTAGTTGAATATAACTGTAGGTAATTAGCGTTGTGCGACCTGAATTGCACTTTATTGTGTCGTAGCAAGAGTCGCTTTTTATTTAAATGATTTTGCGGAGTGTCCCATCTGTCTTTAATCTGTGCTTCAACATTAACGCCGCTATCAACTGTCTAAGTTCGGAAGTCCCTATTGGAAGACCCTAGAGTAATATTACGACACGACGACACGGTTGGCGCAGTGGTTGAGCGATTGACTGCTGCGCAGCATGTCGCGGGTTCGATTCCCGCACGGAACAAATATTTGTACGACCTACAAGTATTTGTTCCGAGTCTGGGTGTTTTTCTATCTATAATATGTATGTATTTACAAAAAAAAAAAATGTATATAAGTAGTTTATCAGCCATCTCGTTACCATAACACAAGCATTAGGTTGCTTAGCTTGGGACTAGATGGCGTTGTGTAAAATGTACAAGGATATTATTATTATACTGTTATAATTCCGTTGGTAACATACGTAACATTCTTTTACTTTCCTTACAGGTGAACATTATCGGTCCCGCCACGGTCGGTGGTATCAAACCAGGCTGCTTCAAGATCGGAAATACTGCGGGCATGATTGATAACATTATCGACAGCAAACTTTACAGGCCGGGCAGGTATGTCTTATTCACTTTGTTTATTTTTAGGGTTCCGTACCGCAAAAGTAAAAAAACGGAACCCTTTGAGATCAATTTGTTGTCTGTCAGTCAAGACCCTTTTTCTAAGGAATGCGAGGAGGTATCAAGTTGAAATTCATATCAAATACGTAGGTCTATGGTCCCTTAGAGCTCTAAAAAAGTGAAGCTTCTAAGTCAATACAATAAAAAAATACGGCCATATTGAATGCGACATATTTTGATACTCGCAAGTAAATCAAAACCTATAGGGTATTTGCTTGACCTATAATCGTGAAATTTGGCAATAAGCAAGGTCTCACAGCACAAGCAAGGGATAAAGTCCGAAAATCGTTAATTTTTTAGTTATGTGACATTAAAAAAAAGAAGTTTTTTCGAGTACAAACTTATGCAATTGGAGAATTCGACCGCGATGTATGGGAGAACATGTTTTTCAACTACAATGTTATGTTTGTTTCTGGGATAAATTCATCCCAACTACGGAACCCTTCATTGTGCGGGGTCCGACTTGCACTTGGCCGGTTTTTATGATTACCACGACTATTTAATTTTTTTTTTTTTGCATTTATTTATTGAATGTGTTTCTCCGCCATAGCGTGGCCTACGTGTCCCGCTCCGGCGGTATGAGCAACGAACTGAACAACATCATCTCTAAGGACGCTGACGGCGTCTGCGAGGGCGTCGCCATCGGCGGCGACCGGTATCCCGGGACCACCTTTATTGATCATTTGTTGAGGTAAATATACTTTTATAATAATACTAGCTTCCGCCCACGGTTTTACCCGCGTGGTATGTCGATAAAAAGTAGCCTATGTCCTTCCCCAGGATTCAAAGTACCCCATACCATGTGATATTCTTCAGGATGTTTGCTTAGTGTGTCGAAAACAAAATAAAAACTTATCTTACTGACTGACTTATAAAAAAGGAGGATTTTTTCGAAAGAGAAGCACAGTAAGTATACATGAAGCACGTTCGTACAAACATGGCTCACGCACACATTTACGTCATTGTATGCCGACCGGCCGCCATTACGTGACACGAGCGACAGCGTCTTTGCAGGTACTCAAATCACGCAGACATAGATCGGTACGGTGCTTCACTTTCGATATATGCGTGGTGCGGAGTCCTCCTTTTTTATACGTCTATGTCTGATACTATAGAAAAAAATCACGAAGACACCTCTAAAAATTTCTTTAAACGACTAAAAAACATGGTAATTCTCATGCAATCATTCTGATTTTTTGTCAGATTATTCTGCTATCAACATTTTAATGTAATAGTGTTTTAATTTTTTAGTGCAATCTTTCTTCGAAGATTTTTGCAGATAGATTTTTTTTTTCATATTTTACAAATAATTACAGTCCGCGAGGCCTAAGCTGAGCTTTGCATTTGTGTGAGTGCACATAGATAGTGTAGGTGTGACGTCCGGCATTGAGCGCGATTCGTCCTTTGCTTGGTATAAAACCGGTTTATACTGCTTTTTGGCAGTCGGCTTTTGTTCTTTTAGTACAAAAGGCCATGAACAAAACCATGTCGCATCGTGGTAAAACGTAAAACGATAAGACAATCGAAGATTTGGTCTTACGTAAAACGATAAGACAAACATTTTGGTCATGGGCTCTCGTAGCATTTTGGTGATTGTGTGAGTGACACAAATGCAAAGCTCAGCTTACGCCTCGCGGACTGTAGCACTGTTGTGTCATCGCGCTTCTCTTTCTTTTGTACGCAGTCCGACAGTGACCGCGCTTTAGGTCCTGTATTCCCCTTAACCATTTAATTTATTGTACCTTGTAAAACCAATATATTTATTCCACAGATACGAAGCCGACCCCAACGTAAAAATGCTAGTCCTTCTCGGAGAAGTGGGAGGAGTTGAAGAATACCACGTCTGCAGGGCGATACGCGACGGAAAGATCAAGAAACCCATCGTCGCCTGGTGCATCGGTACTTGTTCCGGTAAGTTCATTTTTTCAATCATTTAAATAAAAAGCGACTCTTGCTACGACACAATAAAGTGCAATTCAGGTCGCACAATGCTTATAACCTACAGTTATATTCAACTACGCTATCCTCGGGCTATGCTCGGAGTTTCTTTGAAGTTCTTTGTGTCGGCTGTCCCCGTTGATAAACCTATGGAGATGGCATATTCTACTATAGGAATAATATTTATACAAATATCTATCATATCGACACACACATGTCAAAAAGCATTTTGTCTCTTTTTAGGGTTCCGTACCAAAATGGTAAAAAAGGAACCCTTATGGTGTGACTCAGTCTGTCTGTCTGTCTGTCACAGCTGGATATCTCAAGAACTACTAGTACTATCAACTTGAAATTTGGAACAGTTTTAGATGATGTTTACCCAACTATTTTGCAAATAAGAAAGAAATAAAAATATATGTAAAGGGGGTCTTAAAAATTCAAAGTGGAGCTACTAGGTCATGTGGGGTATCATATGAAAGAGCGCTGTTTGCACTTTCTCAAACATATTTTTTTTTTTAAGGCCGCACAGTATTCGACTTTTGATGAAAAATGTAAAAAAAATACCGTTCCCCCCCCCCCCCTTATCTCCGAAGTTTGCAAAGAGAAAAATCTGAAAATATTGTATGTGATAGAAGTTTATGTAAAGATTACAGGAAAAATAAAACGATGTCTCTAAATAGCACACTTTTTCAGAAATCGGAACGGAACCCTCGGTGCGCGAGTCCGACTCGCTCTTGCCCGGTTTTTAACTAATCAAGAACTGCATACGAAAAGAGAGACATGTAAATGTTTGTCAAGGACTTTTGGTAACACTTTTGTGTGACGTCAAAATCATGTCTATGCGCGATCGGTCGCCATGTTGAGTACCGAGTTTTGTGCTAAATGATTGGTAGATATGCTGTCAAACGGTTGCTTGCTTTCTCTTGCACTCGCAGTAACAACACTACGAAAGGCGGCCATGTTAAGAAGTCAGTCGCAGTCCCCATTACTGACTATGGTTTTTTGTTTTCTTTTTTTTTTCAATCGGATGTACCTAGCGCTATTTGTACGTTTTTTTCAATCGGATGTACCTAGCGCTATTTGTACGTTTTTTTCAATCGGATGTACCTAGCGCTATTTGTACGTTTTTTTTCAATCGGATGTACCTAGCGCTATTTGTACCTTTTTTTTCAATCGGATGTACCTAGCGCTATTTGTACGTTTTTTTTCAATCGGATGTACCTAGCGCTATTTGTACGTTTTTTTTCAATCGGATGTACCTAGCGCTATTTGTACGTTTTTTTTCAATCGGATGTACCTAGCGCCATTTGTACGTTTTTTTAAATTAATTATTTAATGTTATCCTAATCCACAGACATGTTCACGTCAGAAGTACAATTCGGTCACGCGGGCTCGCTCGCTGGCTCGGCGATGGAGAAGGCGGTCGCTAAGAACGCGGCGCTCCAGGCGTATGGGGCTGAGGTGCCGAATTCTTTCGACACGCTCGGAAATGCTGTTAATAAGGTTCGTTGCAGTTCATATTATAATTACTACTAGCGGACCCGACAGATGTTGTCCTGTCTGAACGATCCTAGAACCCGACTGCAGCGCCACCTACCGGGTCCAATTGTGTTTTCAAACCATCCAGGAACCCATTAAAATATACACACAAAATTTTATCTAAATTGGTTCAGCCGTTTAGGAGGAAGTTAGTTGACAAACGCACGTACAGAAGAATTATTTAAATTAAGAAGACACTCAATTTGAAATAAGATAAACAGTTGGTATTGTAACCATGTTTTTGCTTTTACTCATTACCTTATGCCTACGGAATAAAAGTCGAAATCGGTTGAACGGACTGTAAAAAGGTTTATTTAAATGTCTAATTCCTGTTTCAAATGGAGTATAGCTTTTGCCAGCGGTGTCGCCTGCATGGAGGTCAATTATCCTACAACACATACATTAGAGAGATGAATCAGGAAGAAAACTGTCAAATTAGTACCGCGTAGATGGCGCTAAGTGTTTGTTACTTTCATTCAACTGTCAAAGTGGGAGTTTCTTGCTGAAAATTTTGCCGCGAGATGGCGCCAAGTGTTTTATCTTGTCGTCGACTGGTCGCTTTGTCTCTAAAGGTCGATTTAGACCAAACGAGCGAATGCTCATTCTGTCCCCACTCTACCAAATTCTTTTCGTGTAAACAGGGATAGAGCACTCCTTCGTTGGTCTCTCCCTACAAAAATGTCAAGAATATCGACAAAAGAATGCTCTAGTTCTTGTTCTGGTTCCATGTTCGTTTAGTCTAAATCGGGCTTAAGATTACTTAGACAAGTGACAAACATACAGCTCTCTCGCGGCGAAGCTTAATAATAAATCGTAATAGTAATAGCTGCTAAAGGGTGTAATTTTGGATGAAAATATTTAACGTTGATAATACAACACTAATAGAAAGGCGAAAGTTTGTGAGTGTGTGTGTGTGCGGGGGTGTGTTTGTGAGGGTGTGTGTGTTTTATGTTTGTTACTTCTTCAAACTTCTTTGTTGTTCTTCTTCGTTGGACCGATTTTGTATGTAGATAGCTTATACGCTGGATTAACACCTAAGCTACTTTTTATCCCGGTCTACGCGGGCGAAACTGCGCGGCGCAGCTAGTTAAGCTATAAAATGTAACCATTTATGGAAAACTAGCCGTTGCCCGCGGCATCGCCCGCGTGGATGTCATAGATTATCCCACGGGAACCATCCACCGGGATGAAAAGTATCATATGTCTTAATCCATGTTATAAACTATCTGTATACCAAATTTCATCCAAATCCGTTCAGCCGTTTTTGCGAGATTGAGTAACAAACATCCAAACATACAAACTTTCACATTTATAATAAATATCCTTGGACATTTCACACAACGCCATCTAGTCCCAAGCTAAGCAAACTAATGCTTGTGTTATGGTAACGAGATGGCTGATAAACTACTTATATACATTTTTTTTTTTGTAAATACATACATATTATAGATAGAAAAACACCCAGACTCGGAACAAATACTTGTAGGTCGTACAAATATTTGTTCCGTGCGGGAATCGAACCCGCGACATGCTGCGCAGCAGTCAATCGCTCAACCACTGCGCCAACCGTGTCGTCAAAATATTTATAATATTTATTAGTAGGAATAATATTTATTAGTAGGAAGTAGGATAGTAACATAGTAATATTAGCATGTTTACGCGTAGCTTCTAAAAAACGTTATTCTTACACCAATCTTTTTGTCTACCAGGTGTACTCAAAGCTGGTGAAGGAGGGCAAGATCATCGTAAAGGAGGAGGTGGATCCTCCCAAAGTACCCATGGACTACGACTGGGCAAGAGTAAGTACCTCCTTGGCTCTATCTATCTACCTATTATTATTTTAGCCTTTAGTCGACGTTTGCGTTCGTAAAAATATCGCGGCGGGATTTTATCGCGCACTGGATTTTCAACTCTCGGTGTTGAGCCGAGCGTTAAGAATCCAACTTAACAACGACAGAGTGCATTCTAGCGCGTCGAAAAAACACACTGTTGGATTTTGAACTCTCAGCGCTAAGCAGAGCCCTGAAAATCCAGTGCGCGAAACAAAATCGCCGCGATATTTTTACGTCCGTGCGAACGTCGACTTAAAGGGCAGTAACGAAATTTGTATACATCATCGGTTTAGGTAATTAAATAAAGGTAAACAATGAAAACCACGTGTCTGGTTAACCGACTAAATTAAATACCTGTCACTTCAGTCGTCATGCTACGACACAGTTGTACTCTTCAATTTAGCAACGTTATAATTCTTTGTATAACGTTGATAAATTGAAGATGACAGGTATTACGTTTAGTCGGTTAACCAGACACTTCGTTTTTTTTTGTTTACCTTTCTAAAATTACCTAAACCGATGGAGTATAGTTGACTAGGCTAACTTTTAAAATCATGTTTTTTTTTATAAATATTGATTGTGCTTTGAATGTGATTTATTTATTGTTTTGTATTAAATACATATTTTAAATTATAATAAAGAGAACGAGATTTTTGCTGTGACAATTTGTTATCGATACAATTTAATTGCATAATGTCACTGACCCAGTCGTGCGGTACTGACATCTGTCACCCTCACCATGCTACAGCGCAAACAGTGCAGTCAGGAACCCTCTTCTAAAACTCCTCTCATTCTTCCAGAAACTGGGCATCATCAGGAAACCAGCCGCCTTCATCAGTACAATCTGCGACGAGAGAGGAAACGAGCTATCTTACTGCGGAGTACCCATCAGTCAAGTGCTGGAGAGACAGCTAGGAGTCGGTGGCACCATCAGCTTGCTGTGGTAAGTGTCATTATCTGCCTTTACCCAACGATGTTGAGGTCAGCCTCCAGTCTAACCGTATGCAGCTGAATACCTGTATTTTTAACCGACTTCCAAAAGGAGGAGGTTCTCAATTCGTCGGAACCTTTTTTTTTTTTATTTTTTTTTTTTTATGTATGTTCCCCGATTACTCGAAAATGGCTAGACCGATTTGGATTTTTCTTTTTTTGTTCGAAAGGGTATACGTCCCAAGTGGTCCCATGATCATCAAGTCAAGATCTGATGATGGGATCCCATGGAAATCGAGGGAAACCCTCAAATTTTATGGGCACACCTATATCGATTTCGGTATTTTTTATAGTAACTCGTGCATTTGCTCTCGGAAAGTACCATTCGGTGAACTGGAACTGATGATGAAGACCACAGAGGGCCATCGGAAATACTCAATTATATCTAAGTATAAAACAGGTTGCGATTCGATTACTTTAATATGGTTTATGCTCGTCAAAATAATGGTAATGGTGACTTCACCATGAGCTCCATTTCTCCGGGTTCTTACTAGGAGAACTCCTCAACAATTAACGTCCCTGCATCGGGAAAAGCAACGTTTTGTAAAACGTGATGAGCAGTTGACATTGGGTTATTGTAACTTAGATAAATTACAAACTGAACCACTAAAAAGTGAAAAATAAAAACTTTTTTACAAAAACAAAAACCGACTTCCAAAAAAAACACTACAAAGTTAAAAATTACTTTAATTTCGGAAGTCGGTGGCAAAAAACTAAAATACAGATCCAAAGACACCGACTTCCGAAATTAAAGTTATTTTTCACTTTGTAGTGTTTTTTTTGGAAGTCGGTTTTTGTTTTTGTAAAAAAGTTTTTATATATCGAGCGACTGCCTATTTGACCTCTACAACCCAGTCACTAATAACACGATACAATGGTAAGACATGTTGTCAGATTTTCGAATTTCTGATGACCCGTAACGACTGTCAAAGATTTTCGAATGACAGTAGGGACAGAGGGATATATCGCATTGTATCACCTCTCGCTCACACAGGACCAAATTTTCAAGAATGTTAAATGAAAAGATGCTTTTTTGTAAAATGTAATCAAGTATCGAACTAGTAAATAATATTAATTTAAAAGATAATTATTGTGGCATTTATTTAACTCATCTCAAAAACAGATAATACTTTTTGAGCTCAGTTTATTAGATAACACATTAGAAATACGTTTTTAAAATTAGCCACCTATTAAATTAATATTATTTATTAGTTCGCCCATTAATTACATTTTTCAAAAAAGCATCTTTTCATTTAACAAAATTAATTATTTGGTCCCGTGTGAGCGAGAAAGGTGATACAATGCGACAGCCCTCTTAACGTGCTTTCCGAGGCACGACAACTATGTACAGTTAAACCAGAAAAGGTCTGCGCTTCGGGAATCTTCGTGTTCCTGTTTTTATGCCAAGGTCAATGACTTCAAAGTGGTCAATCAATCTGCCTAGCCTTTTCCCAACTATGTTGGGGTCGGCTTCCAGTCTAACCGGATGCAGCTGAATACCAGTATTTTACATGGAGCGACTGCCTGTCTGACCTCCACAACCCAGTAACTGGGTAATACGATACCCCTTGGTAAGACTGGTTGTCAGACTTTCGGGCTTCTGACGACCCGTAACGACTGTCAAAGATCCACGAATGACAGCCGGGACCAACGGCTTAACGTGCTTTCCGAGGCACGGAGGAGTCTCGGTGTGTAAAGATGGTCACCCATCCACTGACCAACCCCGGCAAGCGTAGCTTAACCTGATGGATCGACCCGTGCGGCAGTTATTACTTAGCCACGAGCTCCTCTCCTCTCTTTCAAAGTGGTATGAGCAGAATAATACGGTATTGAAAGTAAAAAAAAACTCTTAAAATGGCTCGCTGTAAAATCACAAAAACTGCAGTTGAGGGGGCGTTATGTCTTCCTAGGGCGTTCCCGGCGTTTCCACTCACATGTGCCTTGTAAATACCTTTTGTTAGTCGCCTTTCATTCATACTCTCAACATAACCAAACCATCGAAGCATACTCTTTTAAATTTTTGTCACTACATCTCATCATTAACCTTTAGCTATATTTAATAATAATAATATATAATATGCTTGGGCATTTCACACAACGCCATCTAGTCCCAAGCTAATCAACCTAATGCTTGTGTTATGGTAACGAGATGGCTGATAAACTACTTATATACATATTTTTTTTTTGTAAATACATACATATTATAGATAGAAAAACACCCAGACTCGGAACAAATACTTGTAGGTCGTACAAATATTTGTTCCGTACGGGAATCGAATCCGCGACATGCTGCGCAGCAGTCAATCGCTCAACCACTGCGCCAACCGTGTCGTCAATTTATAAAAGGCAAAAGTGATTGACTGATGTATCAACGCACAGCCCAAACCGCTTGGTCTAGAGATTCCAAATTTGGCACGTAGGTTCCTTATGAGGTCTAGGGGTGCACTATAAAAGGATTTTTCTAAATTCACGCCCTAAAGGGGTGAAAGGGGGGTCCAAAGTTTGTATGAAAAATCTTATTCCTTGAGTTAATAGACTTACTTCCACGCGGTCGTAGCCGCGGGAAAACGCTAGTCAAATAATATTTTTGTTAATGAATCATAAATTGAAAAAAAGAATCAGATTTCTTTTTAATTTGTGTGTGAGTCGCAAACACTTTTCCTTCATTTTTCTTCAGAAAATAAATCGATAATCTTTCTTTCATTATAGGTTCCAACGCGAACTCCCGGAATGGGCGTCGAAATTCTTCGAGCTTGTATTAATAGTGACCGCAGACCACGGCCCCGCTGTGTCGGGCGCACACAACACTATGGTCACCGCGAGAGCCGGCAAGGACCTCATATCTTCTGTAGTCAGCGGACTGTTGACCATTGTAAGTGTTATAGAATTATACGCGCAACGGGTCGGGACGCATGCTCACCTATACACGGCTTCTAGCAAAATATTTCTATGAACGGATAGTTAACTAATGACTGTTTCTTAAAGTGGATAGACTTGGCTAGATTACGGATTTATTTTAGAACAATATATTTAGTTTTTTTCAATACCCACAAAAAAAAAATCAAATCGATTTTTGCAATTTGCAGGTCAGTGTCAGGTTGTATGTTGATTAAAATATAATTCGCGGCCGTAACTAATATGGCTTTACAGAATTAGAATCAGCACAAAAAACTACTGTTGTAAAAAACAGATAGGAAATAATTATTTAAATCATTAGTAATAAGGAAATAATAAAAGCGCTCTTCCTCTCTCCTACTTATAAGTTTGCTGTGCCGGACAGGGTCCGTAATTGATTCTAAATTAATTAATTACTTACTACCTGTACCACATTATGGATCGCAATAAAGATTATTTGGTTTGATTTGAGCAATACAACTCCATAAGTTAGAATTGGCCTCAAATCTCATGATTTCATGAAATAGTCATTCAATAGGGTAATGTGAACTGAGAAAGTTGTATTGATGATTTTTATGATTATAATTCTATAAATAAATATTTGATACGGCCGCGAATCGTATTTAGATACAACCTAATACTGACTTGCAAATTGCAAAAAAACGTAAGAAATTTTGAATTTCGCGGCTACCCTGGCGCTTTCGCCTTAACTTCAACACACTGTCATTCAGATTAGGACCAGCAACTGATCAAAAAGTTTTCTGCCACACTAAAACGCGTTACTGTAACAATGTTACTCAGTGTTTCTTTATTATGAAAACGTAGTTTTAAGTCCTTCGAGCCGGATACTACTCAAACAGTCCTGTTACAGTGTGAAGTGTTTCTATTTATGATAGCGAATAGGTTTGGCTGGTCTTCCACAAGCGAATCGCCCCAGTCAGATTGAGAAGGCGCACAATATTGTACGCAGAGATTCCTTCGGACACTGCGATCACTGCAGGAAACACTACCACAGATTAATACAGATGGGACACTCCACAAAATCATTAAAATAAAAAGCCTCTTGCTACGACACAATTAAGTGCAATATTCAGGTCGCACAACGCTTATTACCTACAAATTGCCTCTCTTTCTATCGCGTAACTCTTATACCTTCTGCCTCGTTAGGGTTGTCTTCTTTTACGACGCGGCGCGTGAGTAAGTGTCGCACTAACGTGCGAGCCGGCCGGTGCGCGGCAGGCCACACTGAATTGACCCAGTGAGATAGCCCGCCGCGTACTTGTACGGACAAACTGCCCGTACATTTTGCTGTAGGCGATGATAGTGATGTACCGTTATCGATTCTAGTCAGTAAAGTTGTATGTTTTCTCTCTACAGGGCGATCGTTTCGGAGGCGCGTTGGACCGCGCGGCGCTGGACTTCTGCGCTGCGTACGACCGCGGGCAACACCCGCAAGAGTTCGTTAACGAGAAGAGGGCCAAGGGAGAGCTCATTATGGGCATCGGACATAGGTATGAGATGACAAATATTATGGTTTTATTATGAAAAAAAAAATACAACAACAAATATCACCTGCCTAGCGTTTTCCCAGCTATATTGGGGTCGACTTGTAGTCTAACCTGCCGTAGCTGAATACCAGTATTTTATATGGAGCGACTGCCTATCTGACCTCCACAAATTTATTGTGCACTGTATTTTCTATTTACGTTGTTAAGCCTAGCATTGAGAACCCAACAGAGCGCATCCTGGGGCGTCAAAAAAAGCACACTGTTGGATTTTCAACCCTTGGTGCTAAGTTGCGTTTAAAATCCAATGTGCGGTCAGAAATGAGGAGATCCGCAGGAGAACCAAGGTAACCAACATAGCCCGAAGAATTGCCAAACTTAAGTGGCAGTGGGCAGGGCACATTGCTCGCAGAACAGATGGCCGATGGGGCCGAAAGATTCTGGAGTGGCGGCCGCGTACCGGAAGGACTCATCCAAGGTGGACAGATGACCTTGTGAAAGCGGAATCCGCTGGATGTGGGAAGCACAGAACCGGTCAAAGTGACGGTGAATAGGGGACGCATATGTCCAACAGTGGACGTCTTTCGGCTGAAATGATGAGCCTTTTCCCAACTGTGTTGGGGTCGGCTTCCAGTCTAACTGGATGCAGCTGAATACCAGTATTTTACATGGAGCGACTGCCTATCTGACCTCCACAACCCAGTTACTGGGTAATACGATGCCCCTTGATAAGACTGGTTGTTAGACTTTCGGGCTTCTGACGACCCGTAACGACTGTTAAAGATCCACGAATGACAGCCGAGACCAACGGCTTAACGTGCTTTCCGAGGCACGGAGGAGTCTCGGTATGTAAAGATGGTCACCCATCCACGGAACAACGCCGGAAAGCGTAGCTTAACGTGACGGATATACCCGTGCGGCTGTTATTACTTAGCCATGAGCTCTTCCGATGATGACTCCTAAAGAAGTTAAATAGAGGATGAAATTTTGTTCTGTGTACTATATCCCTTCTTTTCGTCCCACAGAGTAAAATCAATCAATAACCCCGACTCCCGAGTGCGCGAGCTGAAGGCCTACGTGACGTCACGCTGGCCCGCGTGGCCGGTGACGCGCTACGCACTGGACGTGGAAGCCATCACGACGCGCAAGAAGCCCAACCTCATCCTCAACGTGGATGGCATCGTCGCGGCCGCCATGGTCGACATGTTCCGCCACTGTCAGCTGTTCACCCAGTGAGTACATATTTGCAAGTCATATTTGATGATCACTACCACCACCTACTGGTTACCTAGTGGTCGTTGCAATCTGATGGTAAATGGTTACCGCCACCTGATGGTAAGTGGTCGTTACCACTTGATAGGAAGTGATCGTTCACACCTGATTGTTACTTAGTGGTCACTGATAACTACCAGGTGATGTAAGTGACCACTTACCATCAGTAACGTGGCAGTGACCACCAGATAATCACCTGGTGGTCACTGCCACATGATAGCAAGTGGTCAGCGCCATATGATAGTAAGTGGTCACCACCACCTGATGCTAAGTGGTCACTGCCGCCTCATGGTAAGTAGCCACCACCAGATAAACACCAGGTGGTGTTAGTGACCACTTACCATCAGTACTGTGGCAGTGACAACTAGATAACCGCCTAGTGGTCACTGCCACATGATAATAAGTGGTCAGTGCCATCTAATAGTAAGTGGTCACCGCCACCTGATGGTAAGTGGTCACTGCCACTTCATGGTAAGTGGTTGTGGTCAACTGGTCACCTCAATCAGCCCGGCTATCACTTTGCTAAGTGGTTAATACTGTTACCTTGACACGATCACTTAACCATAAGGGTCTGTAAACAGAAAACCAGATACTAAATTATTTTTTTTGTTACAGGGAGGAAGGAAACAACTACATCTCAATGGGCTCAATCAACGCTCTATTCGTGTTAGGCCGCACCATCGGTCTGGTAGGCCATTACCTCGACCAGAAGCGTATGAAACAGCCTTTATACCGTCACCCTTGGGATGATATCACCTACATGTCACCGCTAAACTAAATGGTTATTAACGGCCGTGGATTGGATAGTATAACTGACTAAAAATAGGTAATAAAATATGTAATCTACATATATTATGGTCGATGGATTCATGGCCGGTCCGAACTTCGCGCAAAACGCTGCGCAATAACATTTTTTGGGAACCAAATGGTGATATGATGCGAGTGTGAGTGAGAGAACATGCGCGAAAGTTCGCAGAGCCTATGTTCAGAGTGGCCATAATTTATCAACGGTATTGTAGTACGAGTTTCAAGTTAATCATATTTCGAGTATAAGCTGACCTCTTGTTGTATGGAAAGCCAATACAATGCGAGGTTAGCATATACTGGACATGTAGAACTTCATGTATCGTTCTGTTTTATTATGTCATACCCGAGTTTAAAAAAAAAAAAACAAGCTTTTATTAGTCTGGATATCATCTAGGACTAGAGTCCTTGCCAAGACGAATCAAACGAGCCCAAACTCGCTAGTATTGCGTCGTTTTATTAAAGAGTTCCAATGGCCACCTTCCGGCTCCATCATCAGATCAACTCCAAGTCATAATAATATTGCATTGTCATCCGATTTACCTGAGCATGTGAAATTTCAGCGCAATCGGTAACCGGGAAGTCGGTCAAATTTAACTTGCAAGATTCGATCCATACAGACAGACACCGGGACAGGTACTAAATAAAAGCTTGTACAAAAGTTCGTCTCTGTCACGCATAAGTGTTTGACAGTATCTTTCTAATGCTCGATGTGTCATTTTAACAGAGGGTACAAATATTATTAGTGCATATTATAATCATCATCCTAATTGCGTAGCATTTTTACAATCCGAGGGTTTTGAAGCATATTGCTGATCCATTGCTTCATATGGTCGAAAAAGTCTGCTATATAAGCAATGAATGTTGCTGAACTGTCAAAATTAAAGCCATTGTTTGTTGCGCAGTTACCCCATTGGTTTGCAAAGAATTGATGATTTTGAATTGCTATTACAAACTATCACATATTTATTGAAACATCCATCAATAGACAGATTTTTTTTTAATGTCCAATCCAAGGTGTTAAGAACTTTTTAAATATAAATATTATAAATAAATAATGTAGTGGGATAATAAGTAAAAATGTTAATACAAAGCCGACGCCTCCATTCCATCCATGGATGTGGCCAAATCGGGGATGAAAGGCCATTTTTAAACGGACCATCTTTATCCGAATTTTGGTCTAACTATCGGAATATGCTATGGATATTTATAATTAATTAAGACTGAAGACCTCAAAGTCCAATTTTGCGTCACAAAATATTGCGACCGGAATTCCGGATGCGGATTTCCGGATGGTCAATTTTCGCTTCTAACCCGACAAATGTTCTAGCCATTTATATGGTCAATTTTAACGTGGTCAATGACGGTATTACCATTATAAGGTGAGTCACCCCAATCTGGCTACACCCATGTGTCTATCATTTATTTATTTTATGTCCAGGGTTTTTAAGAGTACTTGAGACGCTAATCACCTAAGAAATGTAAATCTGTGAGAATTTTAAATTAAAAGTCCTCATAATAATAAAAATAATGGGTAATTCTTGCAAGAAAAATTAAATTTTTAATAATTTTTCACAAAAAAAATAGCTCTCACGTACTCGAATCTTTAAATTAAGTATGTTAGATCTGTGTTTAAGCTGATAATACAAATATTTTACAGTAAAATAAAGTTTATTTGACGAATACTTTAAAACTATTTATCAGATTATTTTTAAAACCACATGCGGAAATACGCTTGTCAGATTTCCGTATGTAGTATAAAGTAGTTGAAATGCTTACTAAAACTGGTTTGTAGTTAAAAGTGTTACGATATTATACTTAAGGCAAGACGTAGGCAATCATCGACTGTGTATCAAAAAACATTTCATAATAAAAAAAGAGAATTTCTTGATCATGGACGATAATTGTGTACGCTACCTTACGCAGTTTCTGTGGCAATGTGTGAGTGCGACAAACTTATACTACGATTAGACTGCAACGAATAAATAATATATATTTTTAGCAAAATATACTAATACGATTTATAAATAAATATAAATAATTAAGTATATCTGTATTTACCTGTACATTACGTCCGTGAGTCATGGCCGCTCCGAACGTTGCGCAGAAAGCTGCGCAAAAACATTTTTTAAGAACCAAATGGTGACATCAGGCGAGTGTGAGTGAGTGAACATGCGCGAAAGTTCGCAGAGCCTATGTTCACCCCGGTCAAGATTCACCGACCGTATTGTACCTAGGGCAAAGCTTTCTCCAAAGTGCGAATGAATATATAATGGAAAAAACATTAAATTAATAATGAAACATCCATTTTGTTAAATACAGGGTGTTTGAGAACTATTTGACTGCTAACATTTTTGAAAAATTCACTCCAATACCTTTTTTTTTATATGCAAGTGAAAATTGTGAATATGTCTGAAATAAACTTTGTATGTTGAGAAACTTACTTGTTCTGACCACCCTGTTTATTGCCTTTTAATGAAATTATATAGCATCCTCTACACAAAACTCGCTTTTTAAGACGTCCAATCGTCAAGTATATAGCGTGCTTCAAAAATAAAATATTTTTTTAATTAAAAATAATCTCCTATAAACATTTACAGATAATATATAGCTAGCAGTGGCGTGCACAGAGATTTCAGACAGCCCATGCACGGCTAAAATGAAAAAAAAAACAAACAAACAAGTTTTTTTTTCCCTGACCATTTGTTTTACCCGACCTGCCTTACTCCTACCCTACCTTAATCTTACCCTGACTCCTACCGCACGGCGGCGCCATTGGCTTCGCATGATGTTTGCGACCACCACGAATACTTATCTAAATTATTTTAATCAGAATATCCGACAAAGGTCCCAACATTATTTTTTATCTTGAAACGTACGTCTAACTTACGTCGAAAAAGCACAAGATTTTGATTTTTAAAAACACACTTCGGCGGCACAGGTTCACAAGTATAACCACAGATTACTTTATTTTATTTACAATAAGTAAACTTACTTGTACTTGTACATATTAATGTAATTACTTAGACAGCAATCAAGTGATTGACAAGAAAAACAATCAAACAATATGGCGAAAAAACAAACATTCAAACATTGCAAGTTGAATAAAAGCTTGTAAAAACTGTACAATTACAAACTATTTTGGTCAATCCGACCAAAAAAGTCGACCTTCTATAATCAACAACTAAGCGGTGCTTTTACGGCTTCTCAATTTGGACGGGTTGCAATGTAAGCTCTGCTTCCAGAACTCAAACACGCGCACACATTTTCACGCACACAGTGACACTTTTGCTGTGTACTACACGAGATGCGTTGTATGAAAAATAAGCACTGCATGTTACTGCTTTTGGCACGGGAGCGCTGCCTGCGCGGTGTTCGCCGCTCGCTCCAGTAAGTTAGTTCCAATAAAAAGTAATAGATGGCACGTTTTAAACGGTGAGATGGTGACTATGGTTAGATTTAAATAAAATAATTACCTTAATTTTTTTGAGTTATAGTTATTTATCATTTAAAGGGGTATGTATGTATGGGACTACAGGGTATGCAGAGCTTATTTGCATGTATGGAGTGCACGCCACTGATAGCTAGAGGCGGTTGAAAGTACATATAGTAAGTGTTGAATTTTTAAGAAAAATGTAAAGAAAAAAAATTACCTACAAACAAAAATATTTTTGCACATTGTATGGGTATTAAAGGTGTGTAATATTTATTTATTTTCATACCTCCAAACAGAATTCCAACTACTGACATAATTATGTATGCCTTTCAACTTGGTTGAATCAACCAAATTGAATCGTGTATAAGTAAACTATTCAATATTGGCCAAGACTGTCTGGATTTGTTGATGGCAATAGGCTCATAAAAATAAATACATATTACACATCGGTATCCATCTCTAAGACTATGCACTGGACCACTTATAATAAATGTTATTCGTGTTATATGTCAATTAGACAGCAAATATTAGGAACAAGATGATTAATAAAAATTAAAAACAGGTAAAGTGTGACCTAATAGAACTTTGTGTGCCTTTTCGCGAATCACCGTCTGCCTAGCCTCTTCCCAACTATGTTGGGGTCGGCTTCCAGTCTAACACGATGCGATGTGATGTGATTTTATATAGAACGACTGCCTATCCGACCTGCACAACCCAATTACTATCCGAGCCAACTAAGAATAGGATCGCGCTTGCTGCCAACTTCACACCATAGCTGTCAAATACACAATAGCTGTCTAATTAGTATTGCCGATAGCTGTCAAATACACGATAGCTGTCTAATTAATACTGTCACACGATAGCTGTCTAATTAGTACTGCCGACAGCTGTCAAATACACGATAGCTGTCTAATTAGTACTGCCGATAGCTGTCAAATACACGATAGCTGTCTAATTAATACTGTCACACGATAGCTGTCTAATTAGTACTGCCGACAGCTGTCAAATACACGATAGCTGTCTAATTAGTACTGCCGATAGCTGTCAAATTAGTACGTTTTGGTAATGAAGTTCGAGAGTATTGCGGAATAAAATGGCGCCTTGACGGTACTATTCTTATTTGGTTCGCATAGTACCGGGTAACACGATAGATATCCCTCAGTTGTCAGACTTTCGCGAATATGTAGTAGAAATTAAACGTGCATTTATGTCAAAATGCTTTATGATCATCTTGTTAATATTAAAATACTGCACTGTTGTATTAGAAATTGTCACAAATGTTTAGAAGTGATGTAATTGTCCTTATTAGGTTTAGTGGTCGCTTTAAAAAAAAATATTATGCAGTCAAAATAAGAATAAAAATATTTAAAAACATATTTACCTTCCTTTTATGGTTCGCCGCAGTCGGGTAAAAGGTTTAATTTTATTCATAATTTGATCGTGTAATTAGCCTGTTTATTGGCAAATTCAATTCTTTCGCCTATGTTAGAAAAAAGGAATTCTGTTGTGAATCGATTTTTTTAAATGAGTCATTTTGTGTTCCTAACCAAAAAATTGACTTAAAAATGTAAAAAAATAAATATGTAACTGTTTTTGAGAATTCTATTCTTATGTACAGTTAACGGCTCGGCAATGATAACAGTGAAATTGAAGACGGAGTAAGAGTGATTTTCGAAATTCCAGTGTTGCTACCGCAGGTTGATGGTACTCGTACATAACGTTTATTATTCTCAAAAAAAAAAAAACAGTAAAAACTTGTATCCATTCTATGAAAGTTGTTTGTGTTAAATCTAATTTATTTGGTATAACTGTGAAAATGGTTGGTATTTGTAAATATTTGAAATTTTTGTCAACTAATTTGTCATTATATTTTTTTATTTACTGTACTTTTGTGGGTTTTATTTTGAATACCTTTCCTCTATCGGTGCTTGCTCCTTCAAGCGCAGGCCACACCGCCAGCTAGCGGCGGGCGGGCTAGGCGGGCGAACTTCGTTTCACCTCTTATTACATACTTCGGTCAGCTCGCGGTGTGAACCGAAGTATATAATAAGAGGTGCAACGATGTTGAGAACCTCCTCCTTTTTGAAGTCGGTTAAAAAAACCCAGACGTGGGGCTCTGATGGCTACCCAATCTGCAAGGTGGTTGCAGTGCGACAGACGTACCTACCCATAGATAATACACTAATAAGACGTAGGTACCTACATTTGGAAAGACATCATACCCTGATCTATTAATCTTTCTCACACTAATATTATAAAGGCGAAAGTTGTGTGTGTGTTTGTGTTACTTCTTCACGCTCAAACGGCTGGACGTACCTAGCCTGGATTTACACATAGGTTACTGTTTATACCGGTCTACGCAGTGAAACCGCGGGGCGCAGCTAGTATTTATTATAAGCCTCCTTACCAGTCGCGCACTAAATGGAAGTCACCCAGGAATGAACGTCGAAACATTTAGCACGCTGCCCCGAAAAGGACAGAAATAGGAGTTATATTGTTGACAACAGAAAAGCTGGAGCATCAGACGATCTGGCGAAAAGTTTTGAACCCCGATGTGCAAACAACTACGCAAATCAGCAGACACTGTTGTCTTGAAAATGACTTACGTATCACTTTTCAGGCACTGTGACAATCAATTTTGGCTATTAATGTCTCGTCCTGGAACGGGGCAGAAAAATCTCGCTATATTCAGATCGAACGTGCGCAGAAAAGCCCATACTACCTCAGCTTTTTATCTCGGTCTCACGATACTGCTCGCGGACTGAGTGCGGTGCTGGGCGTCAATAGTTTAGGTAATTGCTTTTTACGGTGAAATAATGGTAATTTGAAAAAATAAAAAACAAGACCTGCTTTATAGTTAGTTCAGTTAGTATGCAAAGTATGTCTGTTAAGTAGGTAATTCAATGATTTTAGAATAAAGTAACTTTGAACTGATGCTGCAGCATTACCTGGAATTGGCAGAATACCCAACTTACAGCAGAGGTGTAGTGTTTGGGCTCATTGAAATGGTCTCAGTGAATAACAATCAGGGTCTGATGACAATCAGGGTCTGATATGGAGTAGCGAAAAAAAATTAGAGTAAATTTGTGTCGGGGGTTTTTTTTTTATTTAACTTATACCTGTTTATATTTGAACCCGTGTCTGTCGAGATTATGGTCATCCATTCCTGGAGACTTTTATGGAACTTTAATAGCAGTTTCAGGACTAACAGCAGTGCTGCCACCTATCACATGCCTTGTTTTTAACAACGTTGTTTGGTTGGAATATCGTCTAATCTAGAAGAACGACAAGTGGGTATAATAATAAAATTGCGATTTTGAATAATCCTTTAAGTACTTTTTTTAATGAGCAATATTTGTATATATTATTTAAGTGTTAGGTTAAAGGGTCAGCGCACACCAAGAGCAGAGCATTTTCTGAGACTATTGAAAAATTAATCTTATGACAATTCCATACATTGCAAAATTAAATACACGCCAAGCATGCTCGAGCATGCTCGAGCATCAAGTTTGGACGATTTAATTTTGCAATATATGGAATTGTCATAAGATTAATTTTTCAATAGTCTCAGAAAATGCTCTGCTCTGCTCTTGGTGTGCGCTGACCCAAACGAGGGACATATTTTAACGGAGTGTAGTAGATACTTATGAAAATGAACAACTGTTACCATGGAACTGGCCCTGAAATATGAAAAAAAAATCCGCTGTTCTCTACAACGTGCAAAACCTACGCGATCAAAAAGACAGCTGATTTTTTTTATTATATTTCAGGGTTAGTTCCATGGTAAGTTGTTCATTTTCATGAGTAGTACACTACGCTAAAGTATGTCCCTCTTTTAACCTAACACCCTGTATACATATGTATTTGTAATCACGTTCTCTAAAACAGCTCTAACGATTTCGATGAAACTTGCACTAAAGTAAACCACTTTAGTGCAAGTTTCATCGAACCACTTTAGTGCAAGTTTCATCGAAATCGTTAGAAAACATTAAAAATATAAACAAAATAATAAAAATTCGTTTTCTCTATTTTCACCCGAGCAAACTCGGTCGACCAGGTAGGACTTGCTATTTAATAAAATAAAAAAATAAAAATTGATTAACTTTTTATTTTTATTAAATTTCCTAAACAGTTATGTTTTGTTATGATGGCGACAACGCAATAACAAAACGAATACATTTATTTATATGACAAATACATATTTTAAACTAAATTCATTGCATTCAGGGCGTATGATACTTTAACAAAACAGGGCTACTCGGAGAAAATTAAATATAAAGAAAATATAATGGAGTACTTACGCGCTGTTTCGAATCAATTTTTTATTTATTATTAAAAATATTTCATATTTTTGTAAAGGAAATATTTAATATAACCTATAAAAACTATTACGATAGAAGTGAAAACTTACGAATGGAGCCGATTATACCCGATTCAGAGCCGAGTGTGATGTTCACTAAGAGCGCAAAGGTAAAGAAGTTTTCACTTCAAAAACACTTTCTGGTGATTCAAATACACATCAGAATAAAGATTGTCTTTTCAAAAGAAACCATTGTTAGGAACAGCGCGTCTTTGCATTGTTGATAATAATGAAATACAAAAAAAAAACAATATATTTTTGTGTCGATGAGGTTGAAACCTTGAAAAGAAACTTATAAAATTATGTCCGACCTCTTAGTAGATGGTTTAAATTATACCTATTTTATTTATTATAGGCCCATGATTCCGGCAGTGAAAGTATACAAACAAAGTTACAATCTCAAGGACAAATTATTAATTTAATAATGTCAGAGTCTAGATTTCATTAAAATATATTAACAGATCTAACTACTTCATTTTAATTACCAATACGGTTAACCAATTACAAGAAATAACAATATTTTCATGATTACAAAACAAGTAAAATATTTATGAAATGTTATTAATTATTTGAAACTTTTTTTTAGATAACATTTTCATAAAAAACAACGATTATACTAGCAACATATTTCGCCCTTTTTCATCGATTAGGAATATTTGCTTGTTTAATTATAAATATTAGCCTAAAAATACATTATATTGCTTGTATAATTTTAACAATATAATTCGACATCAAAATAGTAAAAATTCACAAAAAAAAACATTTGTTTCGTCGTCAAATATCTTATACTCTTCGATAATACAAAACCAAATAACCTCACACAGTGATTAACTTTAAAAACATTCTAAATAACTCAATATCAGGATAGATAAATAATAAAAAAAAAAACAAAGATATGACATCTATCCTACTTGAATTGTAAATTAAACTGATCCTATTTGGAAATTAAGTTCATAATCACTTATTTTATGTGATTCTGCCTCAGATAGTGCTGCATTTAAAATGATTAGTCAACATTGCAAGACCTTGATGTCTTTTTATAAAAAAAAAAAAAAAATATTTTTAATAAAAATATAAATTATATATTCGGAACATCAAGCAAATACTCCAAACCGGCAACAAACACACAGAATCAATTGTGACGACTTACAATAACAATATAATTCTAATATTAATGAGTTTTCAAATTAAACCATAGAAAATACTAACAATTTCTGGAAAAAAAAAACTCCACTACACAATAATAATAATAAAAAAAAATCTTTTCTTAATAAATACTAGAACTAGCCTATGAGTCTGATAACAAAAACTTAGCACATTTAATTATTTAATAATATAAATAATAGTACAATGACAATTTGGTACAAGACATCCAATTGATTTGGATAAATTATAAAAAAAATAATGTTCGTTCTTCATAATTATAATACAATTTCATTATGGTGGGTCAGAGTAGGTACTTGATTATAAAATGATCAATTAAGGGTGAAGCACCAGGATAGCCCGCGAAATTCAAATTTTCTTATGTTTTTTTTGCAATTTGCAACTCAGTACTAGGTTGTATGCTTAGATTTTAAATTATGATTCGCGACCGTAAAAAATCTGTATTTATACAGGGTGGAAGGGACATCGACGCGCAAACGATTACCATGTATTCAGTACATCATTCTGAGCCCCCCTATATAGAAAATTTCATCGGTTATTGAAAAAAAAATCTGCTCTTCCATACATTTTGACCGTGTAGGTATTGCACTATTGTAGAAAACTACAGATTTTTGTTTTCAATAACCGATGAAAAATTTCTTTAGAGGGGGGCTCAGACTGATGTACTGGATACGTGGTAACCGTTTGCGCGTCGATGTCCCTTCCACCCTGTATAATTATAATATAATCACTAGAATCAGTAATACAACTCCATAAGTTAGTATAATTCTCAAATGTCAAGATTTCATGAAATAGCTATTCGTAGTATAGTATAGTACTTACTTTAAAGATATCGCGAATCGTATTTTAATCAACATATAAACAACCCAATACCGATTTGAAAATTGCAAAAAACCGTAAGACAATTTGAATTGCGCGGGCTTCCCTGGCCTTAATAAGAAATGCCATAAAATTGACCATTTCATACAAAAGTAATATTGTATACAGTTACATTTATATCCATTATATTATTGGTTTTTTCCAGATGCAAGCAATTTCCGTTAATTTTCTCTTTAGAATTGCTATAGTTGTCGCGTTTTAGCAATGCAATAGTGGTCATTGACCCCCTAGATTTTTTAGCATTTTTTCCTCAATCTATATTTTTCGTGATCTTCAACATATTCTAATAACGAAAAACCACACAGTGTATTGTTTGCGTTCTACGGAGAGATATTGGGGAAAGGGCAATGACTAGTATTGCCATGCTAAAACGCGACAACTATAGCTTTCGCATCTAGTAACAATTATTGAATATGTACAGTACGACAATGTTCAAAGTGTCCATCGTTTCGAATAAACCGTCATATCACTATCACTACATAGTATAAAACAAAGTCGGTTCCGCTGTCTGTCTGTCCCTATGTATGCTTAGATCTTTAAAACTAGGCAACGGCTTTTAATGCGTTTTTTTTAATAGATAGAGTGATTCAAGAGGAAGGTTTATATGTATTATACATGAGCGGGCGAAGCCGCGGGGAAAAGCTAGTAGTGAATAAAATGTATCTATCGACCAATAGAAATTGATTTATATGCCCACCTAAATTATTATAGATTATTAGACATTTAATTCGGCAAAGTTCGGTTTTTTTCGAAGATAAACGATAGAAACTATGAACGCTGTCGTACTGTACGTCACTGTATACATTTAATCATTAGTTAGTGATATATCAAAGGAAATGAGTATAATTTGTTTATATTATTCAAAAATATATTATACAAGGTGTAAGTCACAAGTGTAAACAGTGGCAACCTTTTAAGGGGTCATTGTACTCATCATTATGAACAACTTTTACTGGGACCAAACTTAAAATCGCGAAAAAAAAATCTGTTACACTTGCTAAAAGATGTGTCTATCGTGTGCACAGGATTTTGTTTTCAAATTGGTCAGATGTAAGTTTTCTCGATAGTACGTGGCAAACAAATGAGCTACTCAGCAGAAAGCCTTCATTCTTTTTTTTTTTTCTCTGCTACGGGGTATTTCAACCCCACAGTGTTTAAAATTAATCATTAAAATATATTCTTGAATAATACAAACAAACTAATATAATGAATGTTTCTCTTTACACGACATGAAGCAATAGTTTAACTAAACAAATAAAATTAATTAATGTTAATAACTTTAATAAATTGCCGAGTGCATGTTAGCGGGTAGGAAATAAACAAAAACAAAATAAAATGACTATAAAAAAAAATATGACAGTAATTTGAAAAACAACGAAATGTAATCAAAAACAGAACAGGGATGACTAAATTTTTTTTGGCCGTCTTGTAGGTTATTAAAAATATTGGACACGGTTTTTATTTTTTTTCGTAATAATATAAAATATAAAATAATAAATGATTAAATATTGTCAAAAGTGAACCATAATTAATAAAATATTGCAAAGAATTAAATGGATTAAATTATTATTATCTTTGACATATCTCGGGACCCTGCGGTCCCGGACTTTTGGAAGGCGTACGAGGGGCCGAAGCCAACTCGCAGAGGCCCCTTAGACAATTTTAAATTATGAGGAGGCACCAACCGACGATTATCCCTGTATACACTATGCAAGTGCACCCAAGGACAACCCCCGGTTGGTGCAGGACTATTGTAGAACATGGAAACAAAACATATTGGGCTATGGGTTTGGGTGGCTGTGGACTGGTAACCTAGAACTATGAAAGGACTATGGCCCCTGCCTGATCAATGTTTTAATATACACGGAAAAAAAATGAATAAAAATCAGTTTAGACCGTTTTTGCGCATCAAGAAATTCGGAATGGAATATGGTAAATATTTTGTCAGAATTATATTGATAGAGATAAACCATTCTAAAAATGAACGCCCCTCCACAAAACGTGATTATTTCAATGTGTGAGAGGAAATAATTATTGCAACACTTTGCTTGTGTGCGTGCGGCGACTTTGCTGTCAACATGGACTCGGCGCCGCACTTAGAAGTCAACTAATCGTGCGATCAGTCCAGGAACAACATTGTACGGAGCATGCGCTTTGTATGGAACGACACGTTCGCTCTGTCGCGCGTTCCGTGTCATTTATACACTAGTTGGCCGACAAATCCGGCTGTTTGAAGTTTTAGCAAGTAGAGTTGGTACCGTTTAATTAAAATAAAATGAGTGTTATTGTGTATATTTTTATGTATTCTGTAAGGTATTTATTTAGTTTAGTTGTTGCCGGTGACTGAGCAACCATTGACAAAGATTAATTATGTGTATTGTACAGTCAACGACTTTTGCCCGTCACGGGCGACATAAGGGCGCTATTCGTATGCACAGACCAGTGGCTAGTGGTCTGCATTGTTTTCGTCTACCAATAGCGCTTCGGGGCACATTACATAAAAAAAGGTTAGAACCATTTTGTGATACGAAACGTTTAAGAATAGGGACATTGTTTATTTTAGGATCATCCTTCTTAGGCGACATTCATCGTTCATTGGTCAAACAAAAACATTATCTTTGAAAAAAAAAGCACATCCTTCATTCATTGGTCAAACTAAAAAAGGGCGTTGCAAACTACGATTTCAACGTGCAACCGAAAAAGTTTTAAAGGGTGAGGCGCAACGGCTTTCGATAGTACATATACCTTCTTTTCATGTGAGCTAACGTAACCGCTATGGAGGGGCGTTCATTTTTAGTATGGTTTAGGTATCTCTACCGCTAACACACAACTCAGCATAATAATAATATCTACTGCAGAGGAACAAGGTAGTTTATAAATATATTATTTTTTTATATATTCGCGATATATCTACATCTTATAAATACTTAAAATTACTCTAAACGACGGTTTTTCATGGATTTGACAGCTATTCATTTATCATAATACAAATATATATTATTTTTTCTTATATAGGTAATATTATTTATTTTTCGCTCTAAGTGAGGAAATATAAATTGTTTTAGTTTTTCAGCTATTAATTAACACTGGCACTTCTAGAGAATCGAATCGGATACATTTTGTCTTACTTACGAAACGTAAGACCATCTGTTATGTTCCGGATTTTTATTTTTATATCTGGTAGAGAGTATTTACTGTGACAGTGAAAAACAGTCTCTTACCCGACTGTGACGAAATCCAAAAGGCGAGTAATGTTTACACCAGTAATTTTTTGTTGTATTATAAACATGACCATTAAAAAATATTACAAAATCTACCCGTTACTTCTTCCCTACCTTTAGGAGCGCCAGTATGACTAACAGCTGTCAATAATTATATTCGATATATTGTTATATTATCAAAATGATAGTCCGTTGAGGAATTTAGGTTACAATGGTGCCCAAAACTATTGATATACAGGATATATTAAACTCAGAACAAACATGAACACGTTCGCTGATTTTGACCAATTTTAAATTTAGAATTCGGCAAGTTCGAGGTTGTCATTCGTAGATCTTTGACAGTTGTTACGTGTCGTCAGAAGCCTGAAAGCTTAAATAATATACAACTAGATCGAGCCACCGCGTGGCCGGTCATGAGACAGCAATATAATACTTTTTCTAGGTTATGTGGTATGAGAAATGAGGTTTAACGTAAGAAATCTTCCATATTTTGGACTGAAACCCATGTCAATACATTCGCACAATGCAAAAACTGTCCAAAAAAGTTAAGTTAATCGACGAAAGATAAATTTTGTAACAGTGAAAGTACTTTGTTTGGCTAACATTCAAAAGTTTGCCATGCAATAATACGGCACGCCGTAAGAGACAACGATACACGACGGTATACGATGCTTTGTCTCAATTTTCCTAGTTATTTCGTATATATGTGTCTCACTTCCACACTTCACACTGTAATCATGGCAACGTCTAGATGTTTAATGTCATTGCCAAGTCTGACAACCAGTCTTACCAACGGTGTCACGTTACTCAACTGGGTTGTGGAGGTCAGATAGACAGTCGCTCCATGTAAAAAACTGGTGTTCAGCTACATCCGACCCCAACACAGTTAGATAATGACTTGGAAACCATAACACTTCCTTCTAAGGCCACAGTATCCTTTGGGCTATAATAGTCGGTTATATCAAAGTCAGCTCTAGGCTTGTTTTTAGTTTAAAGATATCCTGTATAACCATTTTAGTTTATTTTACATATCAAGTGTCTTCATTTAGAAGGCCTCTAGAAAATAGCGAGTGATAAAAAATATAATTATATTATATGTATTATCTAATATACTTCTCTACTATATATTTATATCTAATTCTATAATAATATATGAATAAAAAATGATTATATTTTACAACTATAATATTATATTCTAAATTACAATTTGAGTTATTTTTTTTTATAATACTCGTTTAATTATTTTTTTAATCTATGGAAATGTGTATCCTGTTTTATCTGTCTTCCGGTTTATACAGGCTGTTGTTTTAAATTTTGTTTGTATGTGTGCTTATAACTAGAGAACTGCTAAACCTTTTGGGGTAAAACTATATTTTTATTGTGTAGTGCTATTCTAGTTTAGAAACTAAATGAGATTATGCGTCTGTCTGTGGAAGGATTTTGAAACAACAGCCCGCGTCAGCGCAAACTTCAGTCATCACTATACCACAGATTAATACAGATGGGACACTCCGCAGTTTAGGTATGAAGCTACAAGTACGCGGCGGGCCCCTTTCACGGGGCCAATTCAGTACGTCAGAAGGTATAAGAGTTACGCGATAGAAAGAGAGGCAACTTGTAGTTGAATCTAACTGTAGGTAATATGCGTTGTGCGACCTGAATTGCACTTTATTGTGTCGTAGCAAGAGTCGCTTTTTATTTAAATGATTTTGCGGAGTGTCCCATCTATAATAATCTGTGACTATACTAAACTAAATCAAATATAATAATTACACTGATGTAACTGCCTACAGTTCTTATAAATATTTCGAAAAAAGTTGTCCAACTTAAAGAATAGTACTTTCAGACCATTTGTCAAATATACAGGGCTAAATTAAATTAAACAAAATCAATCTGCCTAGCCTTTTCTCAACTACGTTGGGGTCGGCTTCCAATCTAACCTGATGCAGCTGAATACTGCCTATCTGACCTCCACAACCCAGTAACTGGGTAATACCATACCCATTGGTAAGACTGGTTGTCAGACTTTCAGGCTTATAAACGACTGTCAAAGATCCACGAATGACAGCCGGGACCAACGGCTTAACGTGCTTTCCGAGGCACGGAGGAATCTCGGTAAGTAAAAATGGTCACCCATCCACCCATTAACAACCGCTTGTAGTGTTGTTACTTGAAATATGAGTTGAGAAAATCTATTTTAATTTGTTTTATCGTGTATCGATACCAATCACGTATGTAAAGTTTACAAACAAAAATTTTTTTTTTTTTTTAATCTACGGTCGATAATGTCGGTTGTTTGTTTTATCATGTTTAAATATCGATATCCGTCACATCTGCGTAGTTTCACTAGCTAGTTAATTATTAATAATGCTAATTTGTAACTGTAGTTACGGTTCCACTCGCTACGCTTTCCGCGGTCAATGTTTAAAAAAAAAAAAAATGTAAGTCAAAGTAAGTCAAGTCAAAATAATCTAGTATCTATTGTTCTAAAACAAAATTCGTAATCTAGCCTAGTCTATCCACTTTAAGAAACAGTAATTGGTTTCACATCCATTCATACAAATGTTTTGTGTACAAGCCGTGTATAAGTGCTAGGCACCCCGTCACGCGCCGACAAAAAAAGTCTCGAACTTTCGTGATGACGTAACGGTCGGTCGCGTTAGTGGCTAGGCAGATTGATTGATTGCGCATACGCATCTAATAAGAACTATAGTCAGTCAACATGCTTATCATACGCACATTATAGTCAATTTTTATTTAAATTCCCAAGAACATCAAAAATTATTTACGAAGAAACATAGTCGAGTTATCATAGCATTATTTATATGTGATCGTGATTTTGTTTACATATTCGGATATTAAAATAAAAATAGACTATAGACTATACATTTATTCTGTTTCGTAGGTATTGAGATTAGTAAATCCGTCTTTATTTATAATTTTATAACAAAGTTCAGAGTGTATGAAAAATGTTTATATTTTTCTAAGTATTATGTATTGTTTGGTCATAGCTTATCTCTTTTAATTATATAGGACTCAACCCGTGTTTTAGTAACAATATTTAGGGAAATATATATTAGGCAAATAAACGAATACATAATATTGAAATATGAAACTGTTGTAGTTATAATAACAATATCATCTATAAATATAATAAAAACAAAGTTGGGTTATTAACACCATTTATAACTCAAGAACAGCTGGATAATTTTTTACGGAATTCAAAAATTTTTGGATTTTTCTATGCCCCGAATAGCATAATAATTATTAAAACATCGGAAAAAACACGAATAAAAAAATAAAAAGAAAATTAATTTTCACATACGGGAGAACGTCTGTCGTGTCAGCAAGTATCAGATATTATAGACATTTACTGTCGTCTAAAGCCGAGCTCTATAAACGTAGCTTAGCATGTACTATCGACAAAACGGACGCCTTTGCACCTTAAAGTTGCTTTTTGTATATGTTTCCGGCCAAACCCGATTTCAGGCCAAACTAGCTTATCCTAGGCTAAACTATTTTTATCTTGGCCAAATTGATTTATAACTAAGCCAGGGCACCCCGATCAAAAGGGGTTAGGTTAGAACTGTGACCAACCGCGAGCGAGCCGAGCGAGCGAAGTGAGCGGTTCCGCAGCAGCGGTCGGCGAGCGATACTTCCAAAGGCTAGACTGTTAACTAAACGCCTTATTAAGCTAGTTGTCTGCGACATATAACGTAACATATACACTGACATATACACATACACTGATTCACCCTGCCCATATAGTCGTTTATTTGTCTTACAATTGCAGCTTGCAAGCAATATTGTTTCGGCATTGGTATTGTTTGGTCATAGCTTATCTCTTTTAATTATATAGGACTCAACCCGTGTTTTAGTAACAATATTTAGGGAAATATATATTAGGCAAATAAACGAATACATAATATTGAAATATGAAACTGTTGTAGTTATAATAACAATATCATCTATAAATATAATAAAAACAAAGTTGGGTTATTAACACCATTTATAACTCAAGAACAGCTGGATAATTTTTTACGGAATTCAAAAATTTTTGGATTTTTCTATGCCCCGAATAGCATAATAATTATTAAAACATCGGAAAAAACACGAATAAAAAAATAAAAAGAAAATTAATTTTCACATACGGGAGAACGTCTGTCGTGTCAGCAAGTATCAGATATTATAGACATTTACTGTCGTCTAAAGCCGAGCTCTATAAACGTAGCTTAGCATGTACTATCGACAAAACGGACGCCTTTGCACCTTAAAGTTGCTTTTTGTATATGTTTCCGGCCAAACCCGATTTCAGGCCAAACTAGCTTATCCTAGGCTAAACTATTTTTATCTTGGCCAAATTGATTTATAACTAAGCCAGGGCACCCCGATCAAAAGGGGTTAGGTTAGAACTGTGACCAACCGCGAGCGAGCCGAGCGAGCGAAGTGAGCGGTTCCGCAGCAGCGGTCGGCGAGCGATACTTCCAAAGGCTAGACTGTTAACTAAACGCCTTATTAAGCTAGTTGTCTGCGACATATAACGTAACATATACACTGACATATACACATACACTGATTCACCCTGCCCATATAGTCGTTTATTTGTCTTACAATTGCAGCTTGCAAGCAATATTGTTTCGGCATTGGAAAGGCCTGGAGTTTGTCGATAGTACTTTGGCTAAGCGTTATTCCTGTCACTGTCATACAACTGCCAAACTACACGTGCAAGATAGAGACGGGAACATGTTTAAGTCAAAGTGTTGTACCACGAATATGGCCGCGTTCGTAAGAGCTTCGTTTCTATACGTAATATTATTTCTCTTCTTACAACATGTCCCGTCATGAACGCAAACCCTCTTAGTCATCATCAGGGGTCATTGTACTCATGATTATGAACAACTTTTACTATGGTACCAAACCTGAAATCACGAAAAAAATCAGCTATTTCATACAAAAGTTCACGACCAAAATGTATGAAACAGCTGATTTTTTTTGCGCGATTTTTGGTTTGGTCCCATAATAAAAGTTGTTCATGATGAGTACAATTACCACTTAATAGGGTTTGCGTTAATTACGGTACATGTTGTATACTCCGTTGATGGTTTTCACAACCCAACTGTAGGAAACACACAAAAAAATTAAGCATAAAAATAAGAAAAACCGGGCAGCAGTACATAGTAATCACTTGTCACTTGAACACGGGTACATCAGTTCTGTCCGCCATGTTGACATCACGTGGTGACGTCATCGTCTGGCCTGTCAGCCCGCCGCGCCGCCACGATGGTGAGGTCGGGGCGCGTGCGCATGAGCGCTGAGGGGGAGGCGGGGGGGCCGGGCGCGGGGGGAGCCTCGCCCCCTCGCAGGGAGTCGAGAGATGCCACGCGGATTGACGGCCACTTTCCAGCTGTAATTGAAACATGTTTTTAAGAAAAAAAAGTACCTCAGTACAACCGGATCCTTTCTAGCAACTTCGCACGTAGGGTGCTAAATTGCATACATATAGGTAGTTGATCTCGCAGGAACAAATCCACTCGTGAAGCTGTCCATAATTATGTTAATTAACAATTATAGTAGAGAACCTAAACACTAACAACAAGGTTTTCACCATATTTTTTGATCTTGCAAAAGCATTTAACACCGTTCACGTCTCCCATCTTCCACCCAAGCTTGAAAATTTAGGTGGAAGAGGATCTTCACTTGATCTCTTCAAGAGTTTTCTTACTGATCGCTCACAATTAGTAACTATAGAGAATTACAAGAGTGATGAACTACCCATTCAGTATGGCGTACCCCAGGGTAGCATTTTGGGTCCCACACTCTTTCTTTTGTTCATTAACGACCTCTGCAATCTCCAAATTCCAAATGCCACAATAGTTTTATTTACTTAACGGTACTAGCATAACTTTTATTTAAGTATTTAAAATAGGTACGCCAACAGCATATGTTCAATAGTAAAAGTTAACAGGTATGGGTTCTTACTTCTTATGTACCAATTTTAACTCAAAACAAAAACATAAAATTAATTCTTTTTTGTTTTATAATGTTTAGATATCGATACCCGTCACGTCTGCGGAGTTTCTCTACATAATTTAATTTGACCCTGTATAAGAGTGTTCAATAAAATGTATATAAGTAGTTTATCAGCCATCTCGTTACCATAACACAGGCATTAGGTTGCTTAGCTTGGGACTAGATGGCGTTGTGTGAAATGTCCAAGGATATTCATTTATTTATTTATAGGAGCGCAAAATGGGAATCATTAGAGGTTTCATTAAGAGGCCGTATACGAAATTTTTGTGATTTCGCCGATTTTCGTAATTTTACAGACGTAATTTTACAATCAGAATACTGTATTTCTATAAGTTTTAATGCACAACATAAAAGATCATTTAAATTATGATCTAATGAATGAGCTACTTTTTTAATTTGTGTCGAGTTTATTATGCGAGAATTAGGTTGTTTTAAAAGATTTTTTAAAGGCAATCGTTTTAAATTTTTTGCAATTTTTTTTTCAGGAAATGGGTTGATTTTGAATTGAAATTTATTTCTGTTGTTTTAATTTTATAAACAAGAGTTCTAAGTTGCCGAAATCAAAAAAAATTCTTTGTCAATTTTCTCAAAAAATTGACCAAGTTGAATATTTTTTTACTCAAAATTTTTTTATGAAAGTAGTAAAAACTTATTCATACATTGTATAGACAAATAATTTTTCCATACCCTTTAGACGTCAAAACGATTCGTAAATGGTTCTAAATCTAAACCTCTTACAGCAAAAATTCAAAAAACTAGGTTGATTAATCAAAATTAAATACTAAAAATAAAAAAGTAGCTCATACATTAGATCATAATTGAAATGATCTTTCCTGTTGTGCATTAAAACTTATAGAAATACTGTATTATAACTGTAAAATCAGGTAAATGAGCGAAACCGGCAAAATTTCGTGTACGGCCTCTTGAATACATGGCATTGTTTAATACTCACTGGTAGTGGCGGGCGTGCCAGGCGGCTTATTATTGTCATGCGCGGTAGCTATGATGGTCGCCGGTACGGACTCCTCGTCCGTCACCGTGCCTATTAGGATCTTCTTCATCGGCTGAGGATAGATATAAGTTTTTATTATACTACAGAGGTATGAGGAACAGGGTGTAAAGTTCCTCCATGAAAAAGGCAGGATCCCCCGACAAGACGGCTGTTTTGTCTGGTGTAAACTCTGCTTGCGCGATGCAGTATTTTGCGTGATGTCACTGGGATGTGTAGTTCACATGTGGCGATGTAGATGCCGCCACAATACACAGGCAGATTATGACAAACAAAAGGTATGAGTGAGGCGTCTAAATTGCAACCACACCTAATTTTTTTTTTCTTAATAGCAGGGGCAGCTTAGACGAAGTTACCTACGACCTTTAGCACCATCTCTCTCGCACTGGAAACGTTCAACTTCTGCCCTGCTATAAAAGCTCATAGTAAGCCGGATTCTGGATTTGTTCCAAAAAACAAACGTTTGTGTTGTGTTTGTGTGTTCGTGTTTTTGTTGTTGTTTGTTTGTTATTTTGTTTGTTTGTTGTTGTTTGTTTGTTATTTTGTTTGTTTGTTGTTGTTTGTTTGTTATTTTGTTTGTTTGTTGTTGTTTGTTTGTTATGTTGTTTGTTTGTTGTTGTTTGTTTGTTTTGGTGTTGTTTCCGGGTTTGTTGGTTGATGGCAATAGGCTCGCCATTATTACATGCTGGGACCGTACAACCCCGGTTAAGAGTTAACGTCTTTTGAAGGGGTAAGCCGTTTATGAGTTTACCTTTATCATGTGTAACTTCTTGAATGGGTTTTAGCCTTAAAACCCAGTAAAAGAGTTACCCCTTCAATATGGATAACCCATTGAATGAGTTCTATACTTGAAGCCCAGTGAAAGGGTTACCCCGTCATTAAGATAATCTATTTAATATAAGGGTTTTGTATGAGTAATCATATTAGCAATTTGCAACGTATGCCCATCATCGAGAGATCATATTACATTGCTCCGAGTCGAAATGTTACGCTGTTATTGTTTTAAATAGAGTTGAAGCTTAACCCTTTTGAATGGCTTAATTAAAGCCGTGCAAAAGGGTTACCCACATCGTATGGGTTTTTGTTTAACTGCTTAGAAAAATGCTATCGAAATACCTTTCGATCTTCAACATAACTGGCAAAAAGTGGGTGTACTATAGGTATACCTCTGCCCAACCCTTCGTGGAAACAAGGCTACATGATAGAAGTCATAAACTTATTCCTACGTCCATCAATAAACTTGCAACAGACATACCTTATCAACAGTAGTGACTGATCCCGGCTTGCGCGCAGACTTAGCGGCGCCCGAGCTGTACGTGCGCGAGCGCATCTTCAGTGACGGATCCATCTCTATAGGGATCGGCTCGAACTCTGCAACAAAAATATGGTTATAATTGGTTATTTAAAAAAGAGAACAGAACCTCAGAACATTTATGTAACTTATTTAACTTTCTTTTAGACAAATGTTATTACTCGACTGAACATTTTATGACTGAAAAATTTACCTAAATATTTGTATATTATTGCCTACTAATTAGATTTTATTTCCTTGACTTCATTGAATTTTGACGTATTTATATAATTAATCTCTTTCTCTTTTTCTTTTTAATTTGTAATTCTAATTCGAATAATTTAATTTTAATGTCCACCATTCATTAATAATAATAATTTTACAAACTATATGTAACGGTTACAGCAGAATATTATGATCGTAATACATATTCACATAACAGCTTTGTACATACAATATTTTGACAAATAAATGCATTTTATTCTATTCTATTCTATTCTAGAAAATATTATTTTCTTTCAAGAATCTTACGAAATTTCCCCGCGTAGGGTGAAATACTTTTTTTTTATTCGTAAGACACTAACAGTAGCAAACGCTTTCATTTTGACAGATCAACAACATTCATTGCATTTTATTTACGTTAAAATAAAAATCGATTGCCAAATGTATGTACACACGGCTACACATCAAGCTATACATTTCCAGTTTACACCGATCTCTCATTGTAAGGAAATCCTATACAATGCAAGATCAGCTTATACTGGAAATTTACAGCTTGATCTGTAGCCGTGCGTACGCGCATCACTTCAGAACGGTTACACCTATTTGGCTAATTCTTTTTTGGTGTATTTGTAATTGTCAGGACAAAGTTTGTATAAAAGAAAATGTTTGAAAAGTTGCCGGGAAAATTGGAAAATTCGGAAAAACTGAAAGTACATTCTCTGTGGGAATTTTGACAGGGCAACGTTTGTCGAGTCAGTTAGTATAAAATCACCATCACTACATAGTATAAAACAAAGTCGCTCCGCTGTCTTTCTGTCCCTATGTATTGTTAGATCTTTAAAACTGTATGTATTGTTTTTTTTTTAATAGATAGAGTGATTGAAGAGGAAGGTTTTTAGGTATAATAAACGCGGGCGAATCCGCGGGCAAAAGCTAGTAAATAATACGCAATATCTGAAATACCGAGATTTAATCGTCATGTTTATGAGTCCGGGACTTTAAAGGAGGTATTATCCACTCTTGTTACTTCCTTCCTCGAAGTTTATGTATTTATGCTCTACCTATTCCGACCTCTGGTGAATGACAGTGAAATAAAATTTAATACTTTTTAAACTCATATTTTCAAGTAACTACAGCTGATCACGGGGTCAACGGCCGCTGGTACAGTACGACACAACTTAGATGTAGCATCGGCAAGATTCGTAAAATCGATCACGATCCGAACTGAGTGCGCCTTCAAAATCACCAATCTTTATTACTGCTTTAGGCGAAAATGATCTTTACTCATACGCAATAACTTTTAAAGTCATATCAATCTGCCTAGCCTTTTCCCAACTATGTTGGGGTCGGCTTCCAGTCTAACCGGATGCAGCTGAATACCAGTATTTTACATGGAGCGACTGCCTGTCTGACCTCCACAACCCAGTAACTGGGTAATACGATACCCCTTGGTAAGACTGGTTGTCAGACTTTCGGGCTTCTGACGACCCGTAACGATTGTCAAAGATCCACGAATGACAACCGGGACCAACGGCTTAACGTGCTTTCCGAGGCACGGAGGAGTCTCGGTATGTAAAGATGGTCACCCATCCACCGACCAACCCCGGCAAGCCTAGCTTAACCTCATGGATCGACCCGTGCGGCTGTTATTACTTAGCCACGAGCTCCTCACGAACTTTTAAAGTCATATAACCAAATAATATTCGTAAAATTGAAATTAATTAATGTCAAATTTTCAAATCTATGCTATATCTAAGTTGTGTCGTACTGTTAGTAGTAATGAAATGAAACGAAATTCATTTAATTATTTATTTATTTATGTGAAGTGGTTTAAAATAAATAGGTAAAAAAGTCAAAAATCATCAGCCTAGCCTTTTCCCAACTAAGTATCGGGTCGGCTTCCAGTCTTTCTGGATGCAGCTGAATACCAGTATTTTAGGTAAAAAAAAAAAGTATATTCAAGTAAAAGTTTCGCTATTTAATTTAATTTGACCCTTTATCGACCCAGTTACTGAGTAACACAATACGCCTCTTGGTACCTAAGATTGGTTATCAGATTTTTAGGCTTGTAAAAAATCTACGAATGACAGCCGGGACCGACCGACGGCTTAACGTACTTTCTAAGGCACAGACCCTTTGTAATGAATTATACGTAATATACCGGATGACTTTTTTCACCGTCTTGAAATACCTATTTTTTTTTTCAAGACGGTGAAAAAAGTCTATACAACATTAGTTTTTGTTAACCCTAAACCCGAAAAGGGGTCATTGTACTCATCATTTTGAACAACTTTTTCTATGGGACCAACCTTGAAATCATCTGTTCCATACATTTTGTCGATTTAAGTGAACACAAATGTATTGAACAGCTGATTTTTTTTCGCGATTTCAAGGTTGGTCCCATAGTAAAAATTATTCAAAATTATGAGTACCTTCTCATACTAGAACAATAAAAATAGAAATAAAAAAAAAATATCGTTAGAAAATATCGAAATTCAAATCTGAGGCACCCTGTATATGATTTTAATATCGATTTTGTTTTTAAATTAAAAAAAAAAAAAAAACTATTTATGCCATAGGCTTCTACTCCGTTTACCCATCATAGCCTATTTTTTTCGAGACGGTAAAAAAATCATCCAGTATATGCAATACCTTTCTCCGGCACTCCAAAGTCTGCTAAATGAGCAGCTAGATTATTGATGCTGACGCCCAGGGCTTGTGCTGCCGCGTCCAAAGTCATCTCCCCCCGCTGGAGTCGGTCCAGCACCTCCGAGGGTCCCTTGGCTTGCCAGAAGTCTCTTACTGCCCTGGGGGTCAGAAGAGTGGATGAGCTACCGTTAACAGTTCTGAAATCATAATGATAGGGGTCCGTTGGGTTTTTCCATCTGGAATTTCTTAGTAGCGGCCCGGAGTCTGTATTTGTGTATTTGTGGCCGGATTATGGCAACAGGCTCGCCCTCTAATAGCCTCAGCTTAAGAAAGGCCTGGCTTTACAAACTTAAATCTGACCGGCCCCGACTTACCGTGGGTTCGAACCATAGATATAAGAAAGGAGGAGATGTGTCCAGTATGTTAAAATGTATCGGAACCCTGTGTCTCCACTTTTTCTCTTTGTCACTTTCATGATTTTAAAAACAAATACGGTAAAATACTTGTACTTACATATGGAAAGTGATTCCATGATTTATAGGGCTTCGGTTTTTACAAGAAACCACTGAACAACATTCGGCATTCTTATAAATTGTCACGGTCACAGTCGAAAGCGCACTAGTTCGCGGAGACGGAATTTGTACTATGAACGGCTCATACTGAGCATGTCGCGCGGACACAGATTGCCCGCTTGCCACTTTTCCTGTTCTTTATATTTCTATGGTTCGAACCCAGGCAGGCGCTTTACTTTGTGTAAATACAGATCACTACATCGCCGCTGCTCTCAAAACGCTGAAGGAAAACATCTTGAGGAAAGATGTCCTAGAACCAAAAATTCGAAGACATGTGACTTCTACCAACCCGCACCGCCTCTCGAAGAGAGGAGGCTTGTGTCCCAGCAGTGGGAACATTATAGGCTGATTATGGAATTTAGCTGCATCTGGTTAGACTGGAAGCTGATCACAGTTGGGAATAGGTTATCAAGTTGTTAATAACGTAAGTGCCTCTTACCGGTACGGCCTGTTGATGCATCCGTAGACGTCTCGATATCGTCCGTATAGCGTGCCGTAGCTGACGCCCAGGATTTCAGCAGCCTGCTTCATCTCCAGCTCCTTGAGACGAACTGCCTCCATCACCTGTGTGACAGCAGAATAAGAATAATTTTATTGTTTAACACCTCAGATGTCTGAGTAGGGCTAATTTTAGAACAAAACCCCAGCGGTGGAGAGGGGTTGGGTGTTAGTTGCGAACCCTATCCGTCTTATTACAAAACAAGGTTCATCTTCAAACCCAGGTTTAAACCATGGACCCTTTCTTGAATTTTGAACTTTATTCCGACACACTCAGTTGTCAGTTTTCCTAAACTGACAACTTAGTACCGTACAAAATTGTCAGTTTTGTATAAAGAACTGTATTTCTATCACAGCTAGGTTCTTATTACAAAAACTGGCTCGATGGTATGAAACATGACAGAAGAAAAACCTCGTTTTGTAATAAGGCCGTATAGGTTCACAACTACTGATGAGGATATGTTTTGTAATAAGGCCGTATAGGTTCACAACTACTGATGAGGATATGTTTTGTAATAAGGCCGTATAGGTTCACAACTACTGATGAGGATATGTTTTGTAATAAGGCCGTATAGGTTCACAACTACTGATGAGGATATGTTTTGTAATAAGGCCGTATAGGTTCACAACTACTGATGAGGATATGTTTTGTAATAAGGCCGTATAGGTTCACAACTACTGATGAGGATATGTTTTGTAATAAGGCCGTATAGGTTCACAACTACTGATGAGGATATGTTTTGTAATAAGGCCGTATAGGTTCACAACTACTGATGAGGATATGTTTTGTAATAAGGCCGTATAGGTTCACAACTACTGATGAGGATATGTTTTGTAATAAGGCCGTATAGGTTCACAACTACTGATGAGGATATGTTTTGTAATAAGGCCGTATAGGTTCACAACTACTGATGAGGATATGTTTTGTAATAAGGCCGTATAGGTTCACAACTACTGATGAGGATATGTTTTGTAATAAGGCCGTATAGGTTCACAACTACTGATGAGGATATGTTTTGTAATAAGGCCGTATAGGTTCACAACTACTGATGAGGATATGTTTTGTAATAAGGCCGTATAGGTTCACAACTACTGATGAGGATATGTTTTGTAATAAGGCCGTATAGGTTCACAACTATTGATGAGGATATGTTTTGTAATAAGGCCGTATAGGTTCACAACTACTGATGAGGATATGTTTTGTAATAAGGCCGTATAGGTTCACAACTACTGATGAGGATATGTTTTCCATCGGATGATGTTTTTTTACGTTTATATATATGTGATATAAGCTTATATACCTATTATGTAAAGTTAAAGATTTTTTCTCATGCACACAAGGGGTGCATTCGACACTTGAGGGTCGAGGGGTTAAGAAATTACATTTGATGTGTTGTTTCCTGGAACTCATTAGATGTTTAAAATATAATAAATGATTAGAATAAATGTAAAACAGAGACTTTAAAAAGAGTTTTGTTTAATAATTTGACCTCATGCAATCACTAGGTTTCTGAATTTGAAGTTGTCAAACTCTATACTCTATTTAAAATAAGATTAGACATTTAAACAAACCTTTTTTACAGTCCGTTCAACCGATTTTGGCTTCTATTGCGTAGGCTTATGGATGGCATTAAAGGCAAAAAAGTGGTTACAATACCAACTGTTTACTGCAGCTGCCATTTGTCATGCCACCAACGAAATAGAAGTCAAAATCGGTTGAACGGACTGTAAAAAAGCTTGCTTAAATGTCTAATCTTATTGTAAATGGAGTATAGCATTAATTAAGATGAAAGCCTCCAAAATTTAAAAAAAAAACCGGTCAAATGCGAGTCGGACCACGTACAATGAAGGGTTCCTTAGTAGAAAAAAAAATATCCCAAAAACCAACTTAATATTGTAACTCCAAAAAATTTTTTTTATGTGATCTAATTACAAATTAACAATTTTTTCCTTTACTTATGCTGTAAGACCTTGCTTCTTGCCAAATTTCATGATTCTAGGACAACGGGAAGTACCCTATAGGTTTTGATTTACTTGCGACTTAGAAGCTTGATTTTTTTAGAACTCAAGGGACAACTTGATACTTCCACGCGTTCCTGAAAAAAAGAGTCTTGACATACTGACAGACAGACAGACGTACAACGAAGTGATCCTTTAAGGGTTCCGTTTTTTCCTTTTGAGGTACGGAACCCTAAAAAGTAATAATTTGACTACCCATTTATAAGGCCGCGTTTCCACTGACGCGGAGCTGGGCGGAGCGGAGCGGAGACGTGCAGGAATCGTCCAATTACAGACGAGACAAGAGACGCGATGAGGATTTCAACCATTATGATTGGTCGATTCCTGCACGTCTCATCTCCGCTCCGCCCAGCTCCGCGTTAGTGGAAACGCACCCTAAGGGTGCTCAGAAAACAACCTCACAAATGAATCACGGTGTATATTTATAAGGGTGCTCAGAAAACAACCTCACAAATGAATCACGGTGTATATTTATAAGGGTGCTCAGAAAACAACCTCACAAATGAATCACGGTGTATATTTATAAGGGTGCTCAGAAAACAACCTCACAAATGAATCACGGTGTATATTTACCCGTCTCACGTAGTTCTCCTCCCAGAACTGCGGCCGTCTCCCATGCTGCAGGTAGTCGCTCAGCTTCACCACGTCCGTGAACCGAGGGTCTGTGGGGCCCGACTTGGGACCTGTTGTCGCTGGAAATTGGAAAAAGGAGATCACCCATTTTGTTCGGCCAACACACAACAACACACAACTAAAAAAATCATCGAAGTAATATCGCGTTAAGACCCGTTCTCGATGTTCTTTTATAATGTGTACAAATCGTGAAAGTTTCAAAAGTTTAATTACATATTATTTGAATGGTGGCGGTAGTCAATCTGCCTAGCCTTTTTCCAACTATGTTGGGGTCGGCTTCCAGTCTAACCGGATGCAGCTGAATACCAGTATTTTACATGGAGCGACTGCCTATCTGACCTCCACAACCCAGTTACTGGGTAATACGATACCCCCTGGTAAGCCTGATTGTCAGACTTTCGTTATTCTAACGACCCGTAACGACTGTCAAAAGATACAAGAATGACAGCCGACACCAACGGCTTAACGTGCTTTCCGACGCACGGAGGGGTCTCGGTATATAAAGACCCATCACTGACCAACCCCGGCAAGCCTACCTTATGGATCGACCCGTGGGGCTGTTATTACTCAGCCACGAGCTTCTGAATGGTGGCGGTAGTAGCACATATTAATACAGATGGGACACTCCGCAGTTTAGATATGAAGCTACAAGTACGCGGCGGGCCCCGTCCGCGGGGCTAACTCAGTAGGTCAGAAGGTATAAGAGTTACGCGATAGAAACTCAAACTCAAACTCAAACTCAAAGCATTTATTTCAATTAAACCAATTACAGGCACTTTTAAATTGTCAAAGAGTCGGTCAGTAGGTAAGTCAGAAAGTTGAAGCTAGTTGCCCATTCCAAAACGTAGATCTATGGAGAAGAACGGGCAAGAAACTCCACGGACACTCTTTTAAATCAAAATATGGTTACAAAATATTGGTTACATCATTCATGTTGAAATTATACATGTGAGAACGATGAACGTTAAAAGCGTCCGTATTAAAAAAAAAAAAACAATTCAAAATTAAAATTAAAATAAGCCGTGGCAGCTAAGGTATGACCAGCCTCCACCAAAAGCGCCCGTTGACGAACCTGACGTATGGATTCGTTAAATGATCCAACACACGCGCCACCATCAGCGAGGCATTAGAGTGAGCATGACACACTCTCAGCCGCCAGGGCACATCCAAGTCAAATAAAGACGTACCCAGTAAATGGTAGCTTTAGAGTAGGTACATAGTACTCACACATGTGCTAAGCAAAGAGAGGCAACTTGTAGTTAAATATAACTTAGGTAATAAGCGTTGTGCGACCTGAATTGCACTTTATTGTGTCTCATCTGTATTAATCTGTAGTAGTAGTAACATTTGTTTGTATGGCGACAACGCTGGAATGAATTTCTTACCACAGTACTTTTCCCGTCGCCAACGACGAAGTTATAATTTTTCTATACTTATTATAAAATTAAATAGCTTTTCGTGTCTGGCCGCGTTGTTCTTCTAAACTACGCAACGGATTTTGATGCGGTTTTCACTATCATTTAGATAATTTATTCCGGAAGGTTTATATGTATAATACATTAATATTTAACTTATTATAAGTAATATAGAAACCTTCATTTTCTGTTTGTGTGTACAGTGGTACCCAACCGATAAGGCGCGTCGAAATCTTCGTCCGCACAGAAAAGAAAGTATGGCCCCGAAGATTAACGAAAGAATGCTTAAAACTTACAATCAACCTTAGATCACTACTATAAGCTTCATAATACACTGCAGCTGTTACTTCCGTCTCATTCGCAAGTATGGCGGCTGACTAACATGGCGGCAGCTGCCGACCAATAGCGGTACAGGAAAAAGGAGCGCGGTGCGTGGAGCGTGCCGATTGGTCAATAGCATTTCCCGCGCTTTGAAAATTCATCTTCTGCGCAGGTACATCGATAAGTCAAATCAATGAGAGGTTTTCTTTTTGAGTAATAAAAAAAACAGTTTCCAAGAACTCTGTAGATGGCGTTGAACTGACTACGTCACTAGGTGCTTAAGTCAAAACGCTTGGAAAAAAAAACATTGCGTCACTTTATAATTTCATTTCTGGCGTGGAAAACCCATAAAAAGACTAGTAAATATTTTTTTCTTTTTCCTTGTTGTTATTATTTATTTATTTTCAAAATTTCATTGTGATGTGATGTGACATTTTATGTACGTTTCGTTTTACGATCTCAAAATTACATCCAAGTGAAATGATGTGACGTTCCGTTCCTAGCAGTACCTTACCAAGTTCAGCGCCATCTATCCAGCGACTAGGGAAGAGTTTAAAAAGAAAATTCCTCATTGGGTACTATTTTATCTTCCTGTGCGAATGACCCTTTGAATACTATTTCTTTGACTGCTACAAAGTATACTTACGCCTTAGATTGTTCTGCGACAGCTGTGCCTTCGCGAGCTCGACCCGAAGCTCTGCCGCAGACACGGACGACGTTGCCGCGGAGGACGACGACGACGCAGCCGCAGACTGCCGCGTCGGAATACTCTCGTTTGATTCCTCGTCTAGATAAAACGAAAATAAACTTGATTACGAATTTGATTTTTCGATTTCTTACGTAGATGTTCATACAAAATTTTCGCGGCATGTATATTGAGAAACGTCCAAACGGACTTCTTAGATTGCGTTGATTATAATTAGAGAATACAATCCCGGGATCCCGATTCCCGAGATCCCGGGATACCTGCCGTTTTCTGACCCCGAAAATCTCAGGACTGTACTTGGCTAATCTCGGAATTTTCGGGATCGCCAAACCAGGCTCGGGATACTTCAATACAATACTCTTATGGTAATTCCCCAACGGGCCAATAAGGTATTTTCAAAATTCTAAATAAGTTTTTTTTTGGTCTTTTTATTTCTTACAAAGTATAGTATCTTTGTTTTGTCTTTTTCTTTTCTTACTATATTGTGATTTGTGTTGTGCAATAAAATTAAAAATATATTTCAAGAAATTACTCGTTGTTTTTACATTTGAAACCAATTAGAAACCACATAGTATAATCCCGGGATAGCCCCGGGATCCCGGGATAACGCATCAAGAATCCCGTAATCCCGGGATCGAAAAACATGCTCGGGATTGTATTCTCTAATTATAGTGCAACATAAAAAGGTACAAAGGCGGACTAAGAGACCAATTTTGGCTTTCTTTTCTTAACTGTAAGACTTCGACAACTTTGACTTATTGAGTGGTGGAGAAACTAGTATCGTTGGTATGGTTCATAGCGGCCTCGCTTTCGCAATTTTTTCCCCCCAATCTCAAGTGATATTTTTCATAATACGTATTTTTAGTGTAAGTACGTGAAACTGTGCTTGCGTTGGATTTGTTTAAATAAACATATTTTGCTTAATTATTTTTCATAATAATTTCACAGTCTTCTCGAAATTTTAGCAGCAAAAATGCAAAAAAAAAAGAATTATGTGATATTTACCGAGACTCCCCTCTCCCCCACGTGAGATAGGGTGAGATTTGGCTCGACCCCCTCCCTCCTAAACGCCTCACGTAAGTAATGAACACTGCTAGTTACACACCCTTAATTGCTAACACCGCTAGTTTTAAATAGCGCGAGATTACAAACTGTCAAAAAATTTTGAACGGTTCAGCAATATTGTGAGACAGCGTTTTGAATTGAAAATGTATTGTACTAGAAGATGTCAACCACGTGACAAATCCATTATATTTCATGTTCTTCATCTACAACACAGAAAACAAACAAAAAAAAATTGCATTCAACTCACCCGCACTATTATCTCCATCTACCCTCAACCTCGTGTGTAGGAACGACCCGATATCGGCAGGAGCGTCAGCCCACTCATCATCAGAAGGATCCCTGGACGTAGACCGGGAGCCTGACCGCATGCCCCAGCCAACGACACGCTCTGCAGTGATGTCCTGGGGTTCATACACTCGCTATAGAAGAGTATGGAATGTAGTTAAGTAATGTAGCTAAATACCTACAAACCAAATATCCGGCCAAACTCCACCAACTATCCGGCCAATCTCCCCCTCTATAGTGGTAGAGATTGGCCGGATAGTTGGTGAAGTTTGGCCGGATATTTAGTTTGTAGTTATTTACTTTTAGATTGTATATTTGGTATCGTTTGTTCGAGTATCCGGAGTTCATGTTTGGTCGAATATTCGCTGAATATTTCTTATAGGTTTGGTCAGGTCTACATAATATTGATAAGTTAAACAACTTATCAATATTTGACCTTTGTGTAATTTCTTTGCATCTTTTTCTCTAAAATATTAATTAGGGTTTTTTACATTGAATGTTGAATTGTCATGTTGGTAATGAGTTTAAAACGATGGCAATAGTGTTTCATTGAAACCTAGTTCATTTAGGACTAGCTGCTTCCCGCGGGTCCACCCGCGTCGACCCTAATTCTTTTTCTAAAATAAAAGTAGCCTAAGTTACTCCTTATAACATCAACTATCTGCCAGTGAAAGTCCCGTCAAAATCGGCTCAGCCGTTTCGGAGATTAGCCGAAACAAACAGTTTAAAAATTGTTTTTTTGTTATAAACGGTACTTCGTTTGTACACGCATATATATGCATTTAGTAAAAATCTGTTATTTTGACATTACAAACAGACACTCCAATTTTATTTGTTTGTATTCAAGAAGTTATTTTTTTTACAGCTATTCTTATAGTTAGGAAATTTTAATATAAGAGCAAAACACAAATATTTGGCTAATCTCTAGAAATAATTAAATAATTACTTACTAAGTTCCCATGTTGCCAATCTTGAATGCTTTCTCTGTAATAAGAAGAAAAAAAGATTGTTGATCAAAAAAGGCGGACATCATTTCAGGCAGAATTTTTTTAGGGTTCGTTAAATATCTCTCATAGTTTTACAACGGCATGATATATATATAGACAGTGTTGGTTATTGATAACGTTCTCTGTAAACGCAATCCAATGTACTGGTTAGCGGACTTCGTAAACAAGTTCATTGTAATTATGACAGCTGTCATCTGTCATTGTTCCTTTCTCTCCGATAGCACATGGTGGTCATGTGCTTCTGCATAGCTATTCACAACGTTACGATTCGATACCGTATCGAAATTGACACATGTACGATAACCTGATTTCTGAACCGTAGGACTGTCAAAACGCTATTCACAGATCCGTACGGAAGGGTTATTTTTTGAACCGATTGTAGGTGTGTTTAAGGGGAACGCTACGAAATGGTAGTAAATAGATAATTGTGGTAGAAAATGTAAAGTAGTACATAGACGTTATTTATTGGGTATTTCATTAAGTGCAACTGTAAAATACCATCATGTGACTATTAACAAGAAAAAAAAACAGTAAACAATGATTTTATTAATTAATAAATTTACCAGATTTCTATTAAACTTGCTTTGTAAACTTCAACTTTCTGTACCAAACCGGGAAAATATTTTGTTCTCTATTTCAAGTTAGTTCTCTATTTCATGCTACATGAATATAAGCTCATTATAACTTTATAATGTATCCACATTTTTAGACGATATTAGTGTTGCTGCTATTGTTAATAATTATGATTGAAGGTTAACGTAGTAGGTACCAAAGGGTAGAGTAATAGGGTTAGAATAGAGTTATGCAGTAACCGCCTAAAATCTCAGACTAAATAAAAAACCCAGACATAGCGCTGCGAACAATAGAGTGAAGCATGCTGCGCAAAACTACACCTCGTTCTGTACCTACATACACGCTCACACGCACACATTTACACCAAACTACATTAAACTACACCTCATTACGTGCACACATGTTTTCGAAACCCGAAACGTGCGGCTTCACTTTACTGTTGATAGTGCTGTCTTGATTTTTTATTTAGTCTGATCCTAAAGTTATATAAATACACTTGGATCTAAGCAGCGGTCAAAACAATAATAAAACTTTACATAACTACATTATGTAGTTAAATACTTCATAAAATGCTCATATAACTATGTTTTTAAACAATATTTATTATTCGATATCACTTCCGACAGCAAATACCTGTCGGAAGAATTGATGTTTTCATACCGTATACGAACTGTCAAAATTGTACGGTTACGGATTTGTGAATAGCGTTTAGCGGACTTCGTCGATATCAATGGCGTTCGATACGGTACGAAACCGTATCGTATCGTTCTGAATAGGTATGCTGATCGTTGTACAATAAACTATCCAACTGAATCTTATTAGTACTTTTCTTAAGCTCTACCTTGAATCAGATTTTTAAGCAACTCGTAATGAAAAAATTATTTTCTAGTATATTTTTATATAAAACTAGCGGACCCGACAGACGATGTCCTGTCTGAACGATCCTAGAACCCGACTGCAGCGCCACCTACCGGGTCCAATTGTGTTTTCAAACCATCCAGGAACCCATTCAAATATACACACAAAATTTGATCTAAATCGGTCCGGCCGTTGTTATATACCTACCACGTTTTATCCGTTTTTTTTTAAAGTATCTATGTCCGTCTCCGGTTCTAAGCTACCTCCCCACCAATTTTCAGCCAAATCGGTTGAGCCGTTCTTGAGTTATATATAGTGTAACTAACACGACTTTCTTTTATATACCGTATGACTTTTTTTACCGTCTCGAAAAAAATTGGGTATATTAGGTGAACGGAGTAGAAGCCTATGGCATACATAGATTTTTTTTTTAATAGGTTAGTCAAAAAAAATTATCTAAGTACCAATAAATACTACAAATTCCATGTAAACGTTTCATTTTTGTACCATAAAAACAGAAATTTTGAAAAAAAAATAATAAATTGTTTAAAAATATCGAAATTCAAATCATATGCAGCATGCATTTGATTTGAATTTTTGATCTTTTTTTTGAAAAAAAAAAAAAAAAAGTTAGGTATGCCATAGGCTTCTACTCCATTCACCTAATATTAGGTCTTTACCTATGAAATTGCCGATCTGCCGTACTGGCCATTTCAAATCAAAATAATTTTTGTTTGGCTAAGAATTCTAATTTCAAATTAATTTTATTTTAAAAACATGGATTTTTTTTTCCAAAAGTAGTCATTTGTTTATTGATTAGTGTTACATTTTCATCGCATTTCAATCTTTTTCGTCATCATGGATACGTTAAAAATTCGAGTAATTATGGAATATGAGTACCGTCGTGGCAGCAACGCGGCACAAGCGGCACGCAACATCAACGACGTTTACGGAGCTAACACTACAAACCAACGCACCACCTGTTATTGGTTTGCTCGCTTCCGTTCTGGAAATTCCGTTCTGAAAAATGAACCTCGCGGTCGTCCGAAGACTTTGGTCGACAATTACGAATTAAAGGCGATTGTGGAAGCTGATGATACACAATCTACGGCTGAATTAGCAGCAGCTTTCGACGTTAGCTTCAAAACAATATTGGTCCATTTGCGTCAAATTGGCAAGGTAAAAAAGCTTGACAAATGGGTGCCCCACGAACTCAATGATCGCCAGAGCGAAGTACGCGTCGAGACGTGCCTTGCACTGCTCAACAGACACACAAATGAAGGAATTTTGAACCGCATTGTTACCTGCGATGAAAAATGGATTCTGTTTGATAACCGCAAGCGCTCAGCAAGTTGGTTGGATCCTGGTTCAGCACCTAAACAATGCCCTAAACGAAAACTTACCCCTAGAAAAGTGATGGTCACTGTTTGGTGGTCTAGCGCCGGTGTGATTCATCACAGCTTCTTACCAAATGGGGTGAGCATTACTGCAGATGTGTACTGTGAAGAACTGAACACAATGATGGAGAAGCTGGCACATCTCCAACCAGCATTGGTCAATCGCTCGTCTCCGCTGCTCCTGCACGACAACGCGCGACCTCATACTGCACAGCAGACGGTCTCCAAGTTGCAAGAACTGGGGTTGGAAGCTCTCCGTCATCCGCCCTACTCACCAGACCTTGCGCTTACAGACTACTACTTTTTCAAGAATTTGGATAACTTCTTGGCGGGAAAAAAATTCAATACCCGAGAGGCAGTACAAAATGCCTTTGAAGAATTTGTTGCCTCCCGACCAGCTGATTTCTTTAAGAAGGTCATCAATAAACTGCCACTGTGTTGGCAAAGATGCATTGATTGCATGGGTGATTACTTCGATTAATACAAATAAAAAATACATTGAAAAAATTCGTTTAATTTTTTTCATACAAAACGGCAATTTCATAGGTAAAGACCTATTATACCCAATTTTTTTCGAGCCGTTAAAAAAGTCATCCGGTATATAAGTAGATTATTATTCGCGAATAGTTACCTACTCTAGGTACAGTCCGCGAGGCATAAGCTGAGCTTTGCACTTGTGTGAGTGATCACCAAAATGGTACGAGAGGCCATGACCAAAATTTTTCTCTTATAGTTTTACGACTAAAACCACATGTTTTGCGCAAAATGTCTGAAAACAAACTTTTTCGTAATAAAATTACGAAACCTGTGTACATTTTTAATATCAGACATTGTTTTAAAACCATCTGCCTATTTTTTTTGACATAGCAGAAATGGACTCACATAAAACTGTGACGTTTCTGACCGGTGCTGCCCACTTAGTCGGGTTCAGAGTTTAGATTCTTAACTAACGATTTTATACGGTTTTGGCCGGAAAACGATGCGACATGGTTTGGCCTCTCGTACTAAAAAAACAAAAGCCGATTGCCAAAAAGCAGTATAAACCGGTTTTAAACCAAGCAAAGGACGCATCACCTACACTATCTATCTATGTGCACTCACACAATGCAAAGCTCAGCTTAGACCTCGCGGACTGTACTCATTGATAGTCTTTTTTCTATAGAAAACAAGAACGTGTTCAAGTAATACAACAATTTTTAATATTTTTCACTGAACGAGTAACAGCCGGTCGATTCTGTAAAAATCTCACCGTGAAAACTTAGGTGAAGTGAGTTTGTTTTTGCTAGGGATTGACACTATTGACAGCTCACTCTACGTTCACTTCACCTAAGTTTTCACCGTGAGATGGTTACAGAATCGCACTGCAGTAGTCTTATCGCTTAACTTTTTTAAACTACAATGGTGAAAAAAAATCCGTAACATTTTGCGAAACATATATTGTGTTGTTTTGGTAGGTATTGACCCAAACTATCATCCGTAACCTTTTGCGGAAATCATATTGTGTTGTTTTGGTAGGTATTGACCCAAACTGTCAACCGTAACATTTTGCGGAACTCATATTGTGTTGTTTTGGTAGTTATTGACCCAAACTGTCATCCGTAACATTTTGTGGAACTCATATTGTGTTGTTTTGGTAGGTATTGACCCAAACTATCATCCGTAACATTTTGCGGAACTAATATTGTGTTGTTTTGGTAGGTATTGACGCAAACTATCAACCGTAACATTTTGCGGAACTAATATTGTGTTGTTTTGGTAGGTATTGACGCAAACTATCAACCGTAACATTTTGCGGAACTCATATTGTGTTGTTTTGGTAGTTATTGACCCAAACTGTCATCCGTAACATTTTGTGGAACTAATATTGTGTTGTTTTGGTAGGTATTGACCCAAACTGTCATCCGTAACATTTTGCGGAACTAATATTGTGTTGTTTTGGTAGGTATTGACCCAAACTATCATCCGTAACATTTTGCGGAACTCATATTGTGTTGTTTTGGTAGGTATTGACCCAAACTATCATCCGTAACATTTTGCGGAACTAATATTGTGTTGTTTTGGTAGGTATTGACCCAAACTATCATCCGTAACATTTTGCGGAACTAATATTGTGTTGTTTTGGTAGGTATTGACCCAAACTATCATCCGTAACATTTTGCGGAACTCATATTGTGTTTTTTGGTAGGTATTGACCCAAACTATCATCCGTAACATTTTGCGGAACTAATATTGTGTTGTTTTGGTAGGTATTGAACCAAGCTATAAAGATTGGGTCAACTAAATACCTACCAAAACAACGAACGAAACGAGGAGAAAACAAAAGGCGGTAGTAAAGATGAAAAGTGTGCAAAAATAAAACCTGATTTATTTAATTTAATAGTTATTTATGCAACTGACGTATAATAAGGGGTATTAAAACACGAATGTGGGTTTATCACACGAGGCGAAGCCTAGTGTGATAATAGTATCACATGAGTGTAACAACTCAATATTTATGTTCCACCAGTAAAAGTACGACATAGTGCTAAATCACTATTTACAGGAAGGACCCCTGTATATTTCTTATTTTACCCATTCGTGTAACACCATACCACACATCCCTCACATTTTATAAAATAAGTATACTTAAAAGTGTGATTAAAACAAAGTTACTTACGATTTAATAATACTAGGCATAGGATTTAATGATTCATCGTCAGTGTGTTCAGTTCCGCTTGCTAGCCGCTGTCTCTTCGGACTGGGACTATCTCTGAAAAAAAATACATTACATTGGAAAAAAACCGGTCAAGAGCGAGTCGGACTCGCGCACCGAGGGTTCCGTTCCGATTTCTGAAAAAGTGTGGTATTTAGAGACATCGTTTTATTTTTCCTGTAATCTTTACATAAACTTCTAGCACTTCGGAGATAAGGCCCCTCCTTATCTCTGAAGTTTGCAAAGAGAAAAATCTTGGCTTATTCCCATCAGATCCCACAATCGGATCCCACTATGCGAGATCCGTTAGGAATGCGGATAAAATAAATATTTTGTTCCAATCCGATCCCACGTTGTGAGGTCCGTTAGGAATGTGAATAAAATTTACATTTTCGGAACAAAATAAAAACGAACGAACGAATTAAAATTAAAATAAATGTATGACCATAACTGTTACCGACTTTACTATTTATCTCGATATTGTGTAGGTACTTACTTTTTGTTTTCATGTATCGCTACAAGCAGGGGATCATTACGTTCGGATATTAATTTAATCCACAATCTTAACGAATCCCACAAATGGTATCGGATCGGAACAAAATGAAAATTTTATTCACTTTCCAAACGGACCCCATAAAGTGGGATCGGATTGGAAGAAAATATTTATTTTATCCGCGTTCCTAACGGATCCCACTTAGTGGGATCGGATTGTGGGATCTGATGGGAATAAGCCAAAATCTTAGGGGGTATTTTTTTTACATTTTTCATCAAAAGTCGAAAACTATGCGGCCTAAAAAAAGAAAAAAAATGTTTGAGAATGTGCAAACAGCGTTCTTTCATATGATACCTCACATGCCCTAGTAGCCCCACTTTTAATTTTTAAGACACCCTTTCAGTCACTATTGCAAAAAAAAATATAAATATTTTTATTTCTTTCTTATTTGCAAAATAGCTGGGTAAACGTCATCTAAAACTGTTCCAAATTTCAAGTTGATAGAATTAGTAGTTCTTGAGATATCCAGCTGTGACAGACAGACAGACAGACAGACAGACTGAGTGACACCATAAGGGTTCCTTTTTTACCATTTTGGTACGGAACCCTAAAAACAGCTGCGTTAATTGGTTATAGCATTTATGGTGCATTCGTGTCTACCAAAAGAAAAATATTTTTTATATAAGAAAATATACCGAGCTGCGCATTACGATATTACAAAACGACTACTTATATGATAAAACGACTGGAGTAGACCTAACTTCGGTTTATTTTCGTAAATGTTCTAACATTATGTCAAACCAAACAGATTTAAGACTATAGAGAGGCTAGAAGAAATGTCATACAAAAATTGTAATCCCATAAATCTCAATGACGCCATCTAGCGTAATATAGCAAAATTACTTAATAGCCAAGTATGAAATGAATACCCGATACACTTTTACCGACACCAACCTTTGATTTTATTCTAGGTACTTACGAATCTGAATTTTCTCTCTTGATCGGACTCGATTTGTCTTTAATTGGTAGCTTTATTAGAGGAGGGGGGCCGCCTGTGAACAAACAGTAATGTTATTAATCACTCATCTTCGCGTTCAATACAATAACGCATTCAGGGTGTTGATGGGGTTGCCTCGATACTGCAGCGCAACAGGGATGTTTGCTGAAGCTAGCGTGGACTGCTTCTACACTGTGATGCGGAAGCGGTGCGGATCCCTGGTTAGTAGGGTGCGGGGCAGCACCAACAGCATCCTGTCTATGGTAGCCAGAAGGCTAGATTGTGAGCCACTGCTGCCAGGTATCGGCTGGGTGTGGCTGACACTGGCGTGGCCACCATCAGGGATTTTACTTTTGATAACACAAAGATTTAGTCGTTAATTAGTCGAAATTTGTCGCCAAATATCAGAATTTGTCGGTCACTGGTTCAAAAGTTATAAGGGGTCATTGGTGGCCGATCTGGAGAGTCTCCCCAGCTTGGCCACCTTTATATCTCAAAAACTAGGCCACCTAGCGAAGATCTAGATCAAGAGCAAGGGCAAGAGCAAGAGCAAGATCGGTGGTTCAAGAGCTAGATTGAAGAGTTTACGATAAAATCTTTGATCTAGCTCTTGGTCTATACTTAAAAATTGAACTCATTATATCTTCTAAACTAAGACGCGACTAAATCTGTGACTTGGCGACTAATTTCGACTAATTAGCGACTAAATCTGGGAGAAAACAGATCTTCGCTAGGTGCCCTAGTTTTTGAGATATAAAGGTGGCCAAGCTGGGGAGACTCTCCAGATCGGCCACCAATGACCCCTTATAACTTTTGAACCAGTGACCGACAAATTCTGATATTTGGCGACAAATTTCGACTAATTAACGACTAAATCTTTGTGTTATCAAAAGTAAAATCCCTGATGGTGGCCAAGCCAGTGTCAGCCACACATCGGCTGGGCCTTTCACCTTGCAGTAATGATGCCACAAAAGTTTGTAAGTATATTGTTACTAACACTATGAGTCTTGTTACTTGTAATAAATTATTAAATTAATTAACACGTTGGCTGCCATGAGCATTACCGGTGGGATTACGTAATCTTCTCCGTGTGGCCATGAGCATCACCGGTGGGATCAGAAGCTCATTTTTCAGGGTTGGATGGCGGGATTTGCGGTGTTTTTTGGGGGCCAGAATCAAACTTTGAATGCTATTTTGTAGGGTACTCTACAGGGTGTAAGGGACAGCCCTCCGCAAACTGATAGGGTGAATTCAGTATGTCATACTAAGATGACCGGTACATGAAATTTTTTCAGGAACGATAAGGGAATCCAATAAACCTGATTTGTTTGTGTTTTTGTGCACAAATCGGAGCGTCTCTGGTTGGGAGCGGTAGGTAATAGGTATGCGGTGAGTTCGATGAACTCTGTAGCTAGGCAGAAAGTGAACAGCTGATTTCACGCGTCGTTGGTTAGACTATTTCAACATCCATTGCTGGTTTTTTTTTTTGCTATTTTTTTTGCAGTTTTTTTTTTTGCAGTTTTTTTTACATAAATGGAGTGCTCTTGACTATTTTAAATTTTTAGATACCTATTTCAAGAATACTGTGAGTGTGCCAAATGTATAGTGTTTAGGACGGAGTATAGCTTATGTATTGTGAACTAGTGTGTTACGGTAATGTGTTACCGGTGATGCTCATGGCACCTCAGTATTGTTTGGTGTTAATAAAATTATGTAGTGTGAACTAGTGTGTTACGGTAATGTGTTACCGGTGATGCTCATGGCACCTCAGTATTGTTTGGTGTTAATAAAATTCTACTATTTCTATAACCGTCTCACATACCATTAACATTAAACTTCTCCCCGTGCTTTGCTTCTCCATCACTAAAGTCATCTTTCTTCGCGTGTCTCGGTTCAGGTTCAATGTCCGTGTGCTTCGGCGAGTGCTTCGGTGCTTGCTTCGCTTCGATGTGCTTCTCTAACGGCTTCGGGTCGGTCGGGGTTGCTGTTGCTGTTGTTACTGTTCCTGAGACTAGAATTAAACAATATGTCTGTATTTCTCGAAGGTACCATCGCGGACATTTGCGGTGAACCACTTTTCGACCTTATTACCAACACAATAAGGTTGAAAAGTGGTTGACCGCATATCTCCGCGATGATGGTACATAGATAGAGATGTACTACACTATGTACCCATATTATAAAAGTTCTGATACATACATCTTCTATATATATACAACGTGTAACGTTAAATGCGCAAAACCTCTTAAGGGGTCATTGTACTCATCATTATGAACAACTTTTACTATGGGACCAAACCTGAAATCGCGAAAAAAAAATCAGCTGTTCAGTACATTTTGACGAATTATGCGAACATAAATGTACTGAACAGCTGATTTTTTTTTCGCGATTTCAGGTTTGGTCCCATAGTAAAAGTTGTTCATAATGATGAGTACAATGACCCCTTAAGAGGTTTTGCGCATTTAGCTTTACACGTTGTATAAATAAAAAGAGAAGTCCTCACTGATTGACTGACTCATCAACGCCCAGCCCAAACCCTTGGACCTAGAAAGCTGAGATTTTGCACAGAGATTCTCTTTATAATGTAGACAACGAATAAAGAAGGAATTCCCGGTAGTACGTTCCTGTGGGATATTTTCCGACATCCATGCGGGCGAAGCCGCTGGCAGAAGCTAGTAATAAATAAAAAGAGAAGTCCTGACTGACTCATCAACGCCCAGGCCAAACCCTTGGTCCTAGAAAGCTGAAATTTTGCACAGAGGTTCCCTTTATAATGTAGACAAGGACGGAAAGAATTCCCGGTAGTACATCCCCGAGCGAAGCCGCTGGCAAAAGCTAGTAGGTACAGTCAGCGTCACGATGTGGTTACCCCCTTGGCAGCACCGGTGCTTCCAAGGGGGGTAACCACATCGTGGCGCTGACTGTACATAAGCTCACACCTTCTTCCCATGGGGTTAGGCAGAAGCTATAGAACACCATTTGCTACGATCCTAACATACTCCTTATGCCTCCTTTACGTTCATACATCTGTGGGCTTAGTGCGACTTTTTATACTTACTCGATCACGTTAGCGTAAACGTCAGTTTGTACTGAAAATGAATAAGCGCCACCTGGTGACTATAGTGGGAAACACAATTATTCCATACTAGCTTTTGCCCGCGACTTCGTCCGCGTTTCCGTCGTTTTTCGTAAAAAAGTACCATATGTCCTTCCTCACGGTTCAGTGGTTTTGATGTAACAGACAGATTAACTTTCGTATTTTAGTAGGGAAATATAATATGTCAATCCACAATACTGTTGAAAAATATCGCAATAAGGAACCGCAGACTATTATTATTAATAGCTGTGCCCGCGTCTCCGTCAGCGTGTAACTCCTTGTATGTTATTAAGTTAATGTATTGGACTGCTAAGCTATCGGGAGTTACACGTGTTATTGTGAGTCAACCATAAAAGATAGACATATGCTGTTGTGGGATATTTTTTAGATAATTTTATGTAGAACATTTCCGTCATAAATGATTTCTATGTAGCTTTAACCATTAAGGCTGCACACGCGGCGGAAGCTTAAAAAATGGAGCAACTTCTCCCGTTTTCCCATCATTTCCCTTCACTGCTCTGCTCCTATTGATTGTAGCGTGATGAAAAGTATACTATAACCTCCCCAGGAGTATAAAGAATAATTGTACCAAGTTTCGTTAAAATCCGTCGAGTAGTTTTTGTTTCTATAAGGAACATACAGACAGACAGACAGACAGACAGACAAAAATTTGACTGATTGCATTTTTGGCATCAGTATCGATCACTAATCACCCCCTGATAGTTATTTTGAAAATATACAGGGTGGCCGGAACATTGACGTCCAAAAATAAAATTTCGGTCCCTCGTATCGTGGGGTATTCGAATCACCCCCATGTATGTTCCGCGACTTTTCATAGTTTTCGAGTTATGAATTTTTTTCTGAATGTTTGAAAATTTTCGACCTGACCAACCTAAAAAAATTCTAAAAAAAAAAGTAGAGGGTTTTATCGAGTTTCTTTTTTTGCAACTGAATTTTCATAAGTAGTACTTTTATGCATAAAATAATCAGCTTCGTAACTGTGATGAAAGTTATGAAAATGTTGATCTAAAGTGAAAAATTTACGTTCGGTAAATTATGACTCAAATTTTCAACTTTAAATTAAAAATCTTAACAGGTGACTTCATAATTCCTAAGTAGGCTTCAAGAATGCGCCAGACTCTCAGCTTTCATAATCATAAAAAAAATGAAGTACTTAATAGGGCTACTTTGTTTAAAATCGGCCTTCAAAGACAGCGAGGTGGAAAAATTCTTAAAATTACCCATCTGAGTAATTATTTTTTTTTGGCTATTTTCTCGTTCCTAAGGTTAATTAATGATAAGAATACTGAAAACTAACCACATTATATTATTCAATATTCATAATTACCACACGTGGGCGAATGAAAATCTACTCGAAGTGAGAGCTTCGACATTTCAACATCGCTTCAGCGTTAACTTGTGGTCTGGTATCCTCAATGGCGAACTAATTGGTCCGTTTGAACTGCCGTCCAGACTTGATGGAGAAACATACAAAAACTTTTTGGAAAATGAACTTCCATTGTTGCTGGCAGATGTGAATCTCGAACTCAGACGAACCATGGTGTTGCAAAATCACGGCGCCCGTGTCACTATGCAACCCAGGTCCGAAATTACTTAGATGAAACATACCCCAACAGATGGATCGGACGCAGCGGACCAATTAGGTGGCCTCCACGCTCACCTGATCTCAATCCCATCGATTTCTTTATTTGGGGCTATTACAAGGAAATAGCATACGCCCGAGACTGTTCAAGTGAACAAGAGCTGAGGCAGTTGATTGCAGAAGCTGAACGTGTTGTGAGAGAGAACAGAGACGCTTTTAGACGATTGCCAGACAATTTCTTACGTAGGTGTAGAATGTGTATTGCTGCTGGTGGTGGCCACTTTGAAAACCTTTTGTAAATGTTAAAAATAAATTAAGTACTTTTTTCACATTATCATCTGTGTTTTATTCAAAACCACTTTTTACGTAAAACTTTTCTTACCCAACTCTGAAACTATTTGTTGGTTAGTTTTCAGTATTCTTATCATTAATTAACCTTAGGAACGAGAAAATAGCCAAAAAAAAATAATTACTCAGATGGGTAATTTTAAGAATTTTTCCACCTCGCTGTCTTTGAAGGCCGATTTTAAACAAAGTAGTTAAGTACTTCATTTTTTTTATGACTATGAAAGCTGAGAGTCTGGCGCATTCTTGAAGCCTACTTAGGAATTATGAAGTCACCTGTTAAGATTTTTAATTTAAAGTTGAAAATTTGAGTCATAATTTACCGAACGTAAATTTTTCACTTTAGATCAACATTTTCATAACTTTCATCACAGTTACGAAGCTGATTATTTTATGCATAAAAGTACTACTTATGAAAATTCAGTTGCAAAAAAAGAAACTCGATAAAACCCTCTACTTTTTTTTAGAATTTTTTTAGGTTGGTCAGGTCGAAAATTTTCAAACATTCAGAAAAAAATTCATAACTCGAAAACTATGAAAAGTCGCGGAACATACATGGGGGTGATTCGAATACCCCACGATACGAGGGACCGAAATTTTATTTTTGGACGTCAATGTTCCGGCCACCCTGTATATCATGTACAGAATTGACCTCTCTACAGATTTATTATAAGTATAGATGAATTGACGTAAGGTTACGTTAACGTAAACGCGATCGAGTATAAAAACTCGCACTAAGCCCTCTGGTCATACACGCACACCGGTTGCGAGTACTAGGCACCTGACCTTTCTAAAGAACCAAGCAATAGGGGGCCAGCCCCCACAAAACCGCCCGGAGCTTGATATTGAGAAAATCCTAAAAAAAAACCGGACAAGTGCGTGTCGGACCACGCACAATGAAGGGTTCCGTAGTTGGAATGAATTTATCCCAAGAACAAACTTAACATTATAGTTAAAAAACATGTTCTCCCATACATTCCAACTGCAAATATAAATTTGTCCCAACACCCAATATTGAGAGATTTACCATGTTATCTTAAGACCATAGACTTTTTATAGGTTTTCCTGTAATCTATAGGTACACGACTATTTTCTAAATTTTTTTCAAAGTTATAGGCTCAGTTTCGGAGAAAACGGGGGTATGGTAAATTTTCGTTTACTTTCTTAAATACTTTTAAAATCTAAAAAAATATTGATTTGAAACCGACACAGTAAGCCCTTTCATTTGATACGTCACACGGTAACTACAGTTAGCAATTTTTTTTTAATTTGCTTATTTGCCACCGAAAGTGACCGATATTCAAAATTCATTTATTTTCGTTTTTGGGTCACAGAAATTCATATGTGTACCAAATTTCAACTTAATCGGTCTAATAGATTCGGAGCAAATTGGCTGTGACAGACGGACAGACAGACAGACACATGAGTGATCCTATAAGGGTTCCGTACCTCAAAAGGAAAAAACGGAACCTTAAAAACAGCTGCGTTAATTTGTTACAGTATTTTTATCCACACGAAGCGGCACGCACTTTACTTGAGTTAGTCTCTGTGGTGTCCACTAGGATCACTTGTTAGGACTGTGTGTTTGGAGTAAAACCACCAGATTATCAGTAAGTACACTGCAGCTCAAAGGGAACGTCTAGTCGGCTCCAGGCATGGGCCAGACTGAACGGTACTCTTTGTGGCGCGAGACCCTTTGAGTTGCGTGCTACATTTAATTGTATATCACAGTCTCTATAGAGGCATAGCAATATTAATGAGCTAAATAAAATTGCTTTTGAATCTTGGGTAAGTGTTAAAGCTCTTGACTTTATACGCTATATTAATGTTTATTGAATTTATTTAGGTAGTACAGACACAAGAGTGATCCTATAAGGGTTCTGTTTTTTCCTTTTAAGTTACGGAACCCATACAATATGTTACGATTATGGGTTTTTACCTGCTTCTGTATCAGGCGGTTCATCCTTATTGTTCCACCGTATGTCTGTGAGGCCCTTGATCCGAAGCTCTTCAGCCGTCTTCAGCAGGCTCGCTAACTGGGACTGGAATCAAAATACAACATATTTTTATTAAAAACTTTTTATAATACTGAAAAAAACGTTTACTGTAACGCTCTAGTTAGAGCAGGGAATCCCAAAGTGGTCGATATCGGCCCCTTGGGATCGAAATCGGTTACCCAGAATCAGAATCAGAACTATTTATACGTAAACATAGGTAGAGTTATACGGTGTGTGAGATGTTATAATATTTACATATGTATAGGTTCTCTATGTTTTGCCGTTAGGCGTACAAATATAATTATTAAGGTCCCTAGTCGCCGCAGGAGACGCCCTGAGCGGCGACAATAAGTAGCCGATTCCCGGCTACCCCAGGCGCGGGTTTGCGGACGGCGAGCAATGGGTAGCTCGCCTTCCGGTAAGGACCAGGGGGTCCACGAAGTCGGTAGTTTCGGCCTTCGTTACGGGCCTTTCCTACTCCGTTTCACCTACGGACGTATGATTGGTTCGGGGCCCGAACGAAGTATGAATGGCAACACGATACGACAGTTGTCACTACTCCCGATGTGTTTTAGCCCGTCCAAAAAATTTAACTTTTACACTTGTTTTGATGGATCGTTAAGTCAGACGGACGGATGAACGGACGGACTTAGGGAGTAGGCCCCCAGGCCCGGGTCGGCGCCTCAAAGAGATGTCAGCAGTGATGGAGTCCGATATGGCCGATACCGCCGGGGCCGCGGGTTGTTCGAAAGAGATACCGTGGCCCTGGCACAGGCAACTGAAGGAACACCGGGTGGGTTTTAGTCAGTAAAAGTTTGGGAATCCCTGCTCTAGAGTTTTGCGAATCAATTTCTTTGGTTTTATTTGTTTTTTTTTTCTCAATGAATTTCGAAACCTACAGTTTGACCTATACCGCTGTATCGTGGCTTAGGTATGAGCGCGGCGAGACGGGGGGCAGAGCAGGCCGCTCATTCATCAACGCTTACGGTGTCCCACCCCCAGTGGTACAGCGGTAGCGGTCAAATATTGTATAAGTACGTAATTCGTATGAAACTGCAGGATAACAACACAACTTTGAACGCGTTCCAAGCGGGAGTTTGGCTGCCCCTCCACAGCAGCCAGAGCTGGTCACATCAAGCTGCACCACGACACCCAGTTCTCCACATTTCACATTGAATCTGTCCCAACCACCACCACGGCTTCGGAGGCCAACTTCCGGCGACTCAGGGACTTCGCACACGAGTGGCATACGGTCAGGAGCGGACTCCAGTGAGGAGACTGGCAAGGTCAGGCAGCGAAGCCGTTATTGTGCTGTCAACCCGATAGAGGGGTCACCGCTAGCATGCCGCCCCAGAAAGGGGGGAAAGGCATACAGGGGACAGGATAAAGAATTTGTAAATTGTCAAGAAGCGACTGCGGTCATAAGCACTGCGCCAGCAGGCTATGTCCGCAACCGTCTCCTTGAGCTACGGCCCATATGGCATGAAGTCAGTGGGGCCATGGGTGGTAGTGGGATCGAAATCGGTTTCCCAGGGGTCCCTAGTCCAGAGGGTCATGGCCATCCGGCTAGTCCGGGGTTACCGCACGGTCTCCTGTGACGCGGCGAGCCTCCTTGCCGGATTGCCGCCATGGGATCTGGAGGCAAAGGTCCTCGCGCACGTGTGGGAGTGGCGCCAGGAGGCGAAACGCCGGGGCGTAACTCCGCTGCCCAACCACCTATTTAAGAGGATACATCAGAACGTGGTTTAGCTCGGTGTGTAAGTGAAATGGCGTTATGGCTGACTAGTTTGAAGCGCGAGATAGAAGACTCTCACGCGCACTGGATTTATGAGAAAATGCAATACTTAAATAAATTTTTAGCTTAGTAAGTTTTTAACATATTTAAATACCTTCGATTTAAAGCAAATTTTACTGCACTATAAGGAACTATTTACGTATAATCGTATAAAACAAAAAATAGACGGTGTTACTTTGGATTTTTTTTCTATCGAAAGAATGTCATGTTTCGGTTTTAGTACAGCAGAAGACAATATAGTGAAATAACGCATAATTGTGGAAAATCCAAATATATTAACCATATTCCGGGTGCAAAAAGGCTAGGCAGATTGATTTATTGGGTGTAAAAAGACACTTGCCGAAGCCGAACGCCACATATTCTATCCATTATTTGAATCGTTTATTTCTACTAGACCATACCTGGGAATCCACTGGTTCTGGAGATATTCAAGGTCAAAGTCGCTTTTTTTTTTAAATTCCATTTCATTCCATTTTTATTCCAAGTGTTATTTTACTAAACTTTTTCCGACAAGTACGCGCGTACCGTAGAGCGAAGGGGCGGGGATTAACTCCGTTTGCCTGGGTTTGCGTTACATTTCGCGTAATAAAAAATTGCTTTTTCTTATACCTAAAAATAAAAGTCGTTTCCTAGCTATAATTTTCGCGCAAAGCTACTTAGTTAGATGTACAGTATGCGTAGTTGACGGCTTTGTGATGTGTCTTTTTACACCCTGTAGCACAGATTAATACAGATGGGACACTCCGCAGTTTAGTTATGAAGCTACAAGTACACGGCGGGCCCCGTCCGCGGGGCTTCAGTAGAAATGCCGCGCGCCGAAGGTGGAACACTGAAAGATTTGTATACTTACATGATGGACATTCATCTCCCCAGTATACATATAGTCTAGCAACGCCTTCAGGTGCCGAGGTTCCGCTCCATCTATCACCAGGACGGGCTCGCCCTGCGCCTCGTGAGCCCCTAGCAGCGCACCCAGGAGTTCTGAACATGCTGCCAGCACCACCCTGAGGAGATAGGAATGATTGTTTTAACAGGACTGGTTGATAAAAATACATCTGTAAATTGGTTGTAAAAAACACTTTTTTACATGTCAAAACAAAATAATAATCCTAACTAATATTATGAATGCGAAAATGTGTTTGTTACGCAAGCAATACAACTCCATAAGTTAGAGTTTACCTCAAACCTCATGATTTCATAAAATCGCTAGATTTGAGGTCAATTCTAACTTATGGAGTTGTATTGTTGATTCTAATGATTACAATTTTGTAAAGCCATGCTAGTTACGGCCGCGAATCATATTTTAATCAACATACAACCTGACACTGACCTGCAAATTGCAAAAAACGTAAGAAAATTTGAATTTCGCGGGCTACCCTGGCGCTTTCGCCTTAATATGCAAAATATTTTCACTCCCGTAATATTTCACACATAACTTCGCGGGGTATTCGCTCACGTATTGATTTTCGTTAAGTCTATAACAGGGTGACCTAGTTCCGGTACCCAGTTAATTTTATAATTAAAATTATCTTCTTCTGACATGGCTGTGACTTTGATAGCTGTTTTATTAATTTTTGCAAAGAATGGTCTAGTTAGACTTGTTCTCTTTTGGAGGAGCTCGTGGCTAAGTAATAAAAGCCGCACGGGTCGATCCATCAGGTTAAGCTACGCTTGCCGGTGTTGGTCAGTGGATGGTTGACCATCTTTACGTGCTTTCCGAGGCACGGCGGAGTCTTGGTATAAGACTCCGCCGTGCCTCGGAAAGCACGTTCAGCCGTTGGTCCCGGCTGTCATTCGTGGATCTTTGAAAGTCGTTACGGGTCGTCAGAAGCCCGAAAGTCTGACAACCAGTCTTACCAAGAGGTATCGTATTACCCAATTACTGGGTTGTGGAGGTCAGATAGGCAGTCGCTCCATGTAAAATACTGGTATTCAGCTGTATCCGGTTAGAATGGAAGCCAGCCCCAACATAGTTGGGAAAAGGCTAGGCAAATTGATTGCTTCATAATTATGTTCGAAAAATGTGTCTGCCCGACAACGTAAATAACGCAATGAATGTTTTGTTGAACTGTCAAAATGAAACCTATTCCGATTGATAGTGTGTTACGCAATTAGGGTGCTGAAAATTGCAAAAAACGCAAGAAAATTTGAATTTCGCGAACTACCGATAGTATGCCAAATTTCAGCTCAATCGAACACCGGGAAGAGAGTCAAAAACTAGCAAATGAAAAGGACAACTTACATACGAACATTGCAAGTTAAATAAAAGCTTGTAAAAATAAATAAATCCCTAGCATCAGGTGGAATGGCAACTTCAAGATCATTTCACCTAGTTTTCATGGTTTTTTTTACAGAATAGCTCATTCATTTAACTGTTACTAGCTGCGCCCCGCGGCTTCACCCGCGTTGACCGGGATAAAAATGTGTTAACCCAGGGTATCAGCTATCTACATACCAAATTTCATCCAAATCGGTCCAGCCGTTTGAGCGTGAAGAAGTAAAACACAACCACAAACTTTCACATTTACAATAATATTAGACTGATAAAACAGATTGGCTTACCGAAGAGGGATGTGTGGTGTTACACGAATGGATATAATAAAATATCAGTACATAAGACGAAGTTTTAAAGTGGCACCGGTGACTGAAAAGTTGTGTGGATATCGGTTGTCATAGTATGGGCATGTGATGCGGAAAAATGTCGTGACGAAAGTTTTGAGTATTAATGTCGATGGCTATAAGAGTAGGGGAAGACCAAAGAAACGATGGATGGACTGTGTGAAAGATGACATGGCTAGACAGGGGGTGACTGCCGAGATGACGACTAATAGAGAAGTATGGAAACAAGAATAAAGTTTAAACAACTGTAACCCGACTACGGAAAAATAATATTTATCTAAAAACTTCTAAAAAGTTCAAAATATTTATTTACTTAAACAATAATGACATAAATATATACATATTTGTAATGTGCTCGTCAAGACCTTTCTTTTAATACCAAACCTGTCATGAATATCTCAATTTAATTTTTTTCGAGGTCTGAAATTTACGTGTTAAGTCCACCATATTAAATTTAGGGAGAATTTATATAGCCTATGTCACCCGGACCATTATTTTGAATCTACTGATACCTTATTCATCAAAATCGGTTCAGTAATTTAGGCGCTACGGTGAAACACACGTAAATACATACTTATATAGGTAGACTGCTAAAATCATAACCCTTCCTTTTGGCTTTGCCGTAGCCGGGTAAAAAAGGACATGTTGCGCCGACTCCAAATAGACTGGGATAGGGACAGGAGAATGATTATTAAATTAATTGAATTGATGAAAATTATGAAACAGATTGGCTTACCTATGTGCTCTTAACGACACCCCTCGTATGTTCTGTGGCTCGACGGTGTCCTTCCCCGTAACCTGGGTGGCGAAGCTAGGCGAGCAGTACAGCGTCACATCACAGAACCGTTCTGGAACATAATAACGAGGTTGTAACGACAGAAATATAAAAAACAGGAGAAGTGGCAAGCGGGCGAATCTGTGTCCGCGCGACATGCTCAGTATGAGCCGTTCATAGTACAAACTGCGTCTCCGCGAACTAGTGCGCTTTCGACTGTGACCGTGACAATTTATAAGAATGCCGTTTTGTTCAGTGGTTTCTTGTAAAAACCGAAGCCATGTAAATCATGTAATCACTTTCCATTTCTTATGTACAAGTATTTTACCGTATTTGTCTTTAAAATCATGAAAGTGACAAAGGGAAAAAGTGGAGACACAGGGTTCCGATACATTTTAACATATTGGGCACATCTTCTTTCTTATATCTATGGGCTGTAATAGTGACATCGAGAAAAAGTAGGTAGCTTAGGTGCTTTTTTGTTTTTGGCTCGTTTTGGCGGAGGCACTACCGTGCATACCAGAGGGGCAACTCCTTTGCAATCTCATCTCCAGTGGCGGATTTGCAGTGTTGGCCTCCCTAGGAACCAGGCCATGTAGTAAGTATCATCCGCCCCTTTCTCAGCACCCATCCTATAGACTACATAATGAATTTATTTTATTGCCAACTTTTATCGAAATCGATTCAGAAATTTAGTTAACTTTAATATCTGCTAGTTAGTTAGGTGAGGAGGTGGAGGAGGTGAGGAGATCGTGGCTAAATAATAACAGCCGCACGGGTCGATCCGTCAGGTTAAGCTACGCTTGCCGGGGTTGGTCAGTGGATGGGTGACCATCTTTACATACCGAGATTCCTCCGTGCCTCGGAAAGCACGTTAAGCCGTTGGTCCCGGCTGTTATTCGTGGATCTTTGACAGTCGTTACGGGTCGTCAGAAGCCCGAAAGTCTGACAACCAGTCTTACCAAGGGGTATCGTATTACCCAGTAACTGGGTTGTGGAGGTCAGATAGGCAGTCGCTCCATGTAAAATACTGGTATTCAGCTGCATCCGGTTAGACTGGAAGCCGACCCCAACATAGTTGGGAAAAGGCTAGGCAGATTGATTGATAGTTAGGTACTGATTTTTTTCGCGATTTCAAGTTTGGTCGCTAAATGGCTTAGCATGATCCTCCGTTATGTCAAATATACTGCAGCATTAATTTTGAAATAAATATATGGTAAAGTTGAGGATTAATGTTAGGTACGCACAGCTACAGATCAAGCTATACATTTCCAGTATACTGATCTCGCATTGTATATGATTTCCTTACAAGGAGATGTCAGTGTAACCCTTAGAGCATTAATTATTAATGCTCTAAGGTGTAAACTGGAAATGTATAGCTTGATGTGTAGCCGTGTGTACTACTTATGTTAGACGAAAACACGATTCCAAAAATTTTTCTCTAAGTATAGAAAAAAAATCCAAAGTTACCTCCAAACCGAACAATAAACCGCTGGTATTCAAAAAATACTTCAAATTAGATCATGAAACTTTGCATACAACTAAAGTAAAAAAAAAAAAAAAAAAAAAAAAAAAAAAAAAAAGAAGAAAAAGTGAAAAAAAAGAAGAAAGAGAAGAAGTGAAGAGAGAGTGAGTGTGGGAGAAGAGAAAGTGAAGTAAGCAGGTCTTATGTTTTTATTTTTTTCAAATTACCATTATTTTCATCGTAAAAAGCAATTACCTAAACTATCGGCGCCCAGCACCGCACTCAGTCTGCGAGCAGTATCGTGTGAGCGAGATAAAAACCTGAGGTAGTATAGGCTCTTACGGCTTCCGCCGTAAAGCGCAGTCACTGTCGGACTGCATAGAAAAGGCACGATGACATACCGCTTGCAAAATATGAAGTAATTATCGATTTACAAAAAATCTATTGATTGGTCTAAAAAAGTAGTGACATGAAATCATTCCTTATTATTTTGTAGAGAACTGTATAAATTTATGAACACTTTTAATGAAAATTGTATAAGTAATATGGTAAAAAATTGACAAAAATAAACCTGGATTTAGATTTCTTTTCCCTTAGTTCTACAAACTAAAATAGATTTTAGGACAGATGAAATCACTTCTTAAGTGTTGTAGATTACTGTGTATTTTTTCCTATCAAAAAGATGCTATAGTTACTGTAAAAGATGGTTACAAAGTAACTTAGTTTCGCCGTATTTTAGGAAGGAGGCGCCTTAAGGTGATACAAAAAAAGTGAACAGAGCGGGAATAAGAAAGTGACAGAGTTAATTACTTCCACATGCGAAAAAAAGAGAGCGCAACAACGCGCTGGAACCAAAATAAGAGCGCCAAATGAAATAAAAATTGTTTAAAAATAAATTAAGCTATCTATCAAAATTATGTTCAGCCAAAATTTTCAATGACCTAATACGCACATTTTAAATGCAATTTTGCAATGAAATTACTTAGGATTTTAGAATTATAGAAAAAAACATAGGTAAAAAAGAAGAGGTCTTTTCGGAATTAAATTCTATCGAGGAAATTTAACCCAATCGTGTTTTCCTTCAGTCAAAGTATTAATGAAATAGTCAATAAACATATATCCAAAAATTAAATCCATACATGCTGCAATAGTGAAATAAATGGTTACGAAAAATCCTCCAATTTATTTTGGTAGCGCCTTAAGGTTTCGCAGCGGAAGTGTGCTAAGGGCATAGGTGCCTATCAACGAATTAAACATACCTAACAACTAGCCACAACTTTGATTACTATCTATCTATACACCGCTGCCTGCCCTTTCTTGAGTATAAGCATGATGTTATGCCGTTTATCTATAAGGAATCAAGGTTAAGTTCACCGCCCTCTGAGCTTCGGCTGAGGATTTAGAATAAGTCAATCAAGATTAGAAGTATTTAAGAGGGCTGTCGTATTTTGTTACATCTCTCGCTCACACGGGACCAAATTTTATGAAAAGATGTTTTTTTGAAAAATGTAATCAATTATAGGACTAGTAAATAATGTTATTTTAAGTAACTATTAAAAACACATTTTTATTGTGGCATTTATTTAACTCATCTCAAAAACAGATACTTAATACTTTTTGAGTTGAGTTTATTAGCTAGCGCTTCCCCCTTAAGGATGATGCGCCAGGGTAGCCCGCGAAATTCAAATTTTCTTACGTTTTTTGCAATTTGTAGGTGAGTGTGAGCTTGTATGTTGATTAAAATATGATTCGCGACCTTAGCTAATATGGCTTTACAGAATTATAATCATTAGAATCAGCAATACAACTCCATATGTTAGCATTTATCTTAAACCTCATGATTTCATAAGGTAAATGCTAACTTATGAAGTTGTATTGCTGATTCTAATGATTATAATTCTGTAAAGCCATATTAGCTAAGGTCGCGAATCATATTTTAATCAACATACAAGCTCACGCTCACCTACAAATTGCAAAAAACGTAAGAAATTTTGAATTTGGCGGGCTACCCTGGCGCTTTCGCCTTAAGGGGACTACTGGACCTAAAGCGCGGTCACTGTCGGACTGCATAAAAAAGAAAGAGATGCACGATGACACAACGCTGTTAATTTATTGCAAAATATGTAGCAATTATTTATTTACAAAAAATCTAATTGGACTAAACAAATAAAACACTATTCGTTAATATGTTGCTTGTAGAATAATCTGACGAAAATTAGAATGATTGCATGTATATTAGTATGGTTTTTAATCGTTCAAAGAAATTTTTAGAGTTATCTTTGTGATTTTTTTTTCTATATTATCAAATTAATTGTTTTATGTTTTAAACACAATACCTATCTAACTAGCATATATCCTGAAGAATATCATATATTATTCTGATTTTGTTTACTAAAGTAGATCATACTTTATGGCATTATAAATCTTGCTTTTAGTTGCGTTTAGGTCGTGTAGTCCCCTTAAGTGAAAAATGGGCATTGTCACATTTTTAAAGTAAAATTGTAAAGTTTAAATCCTTGGGTCACAAAATTGAATCCTATCTTTACTTAAGACTGACGAAAAGTTCAAATGGTCAAGGCATACAGGTAAATAATATTTATATAGGTAATATCTACTTAACCTTTGTCTCTGCACTTGAGAAGATACGAATTAACGACCTACGTGAGTAGGTATACTTAAAAAAACGATAACGAATTATGAAGAAGTTTATAACGATTCCCTATCCATTTGCATAAAATTATAAGATATAATATTATAACATACCTAGCATACAATTGTTTATCCTAATTATATTTACGCATAAAAGCTTACGCATAATTTTTTTAAACATAATTTTTCTAATCACATTCTAAACCTTATATTGATTTCCGCATAATGATATTAAAACCATAGACTTATAAAAAAAGGAGGACTCCGCGCCACGCTTATCGAAAGTGAAGCACGGTAAGTATGCGGCGACCGTGTGTACAAACACGCCTCACGCACACATTTACGTAATAGTATGCCGACCGGCCGCCATTACATGACAGGAGCGACGCACAGTGGATCGTCCCCATACAAGAGGTCGGACATAGAATTAAAAATTGAAAAAGTATTTAATTGAAAAAAATGAAATATGCAGTTGCATTACTCTATTAAGGAACTACAAAAAATGTTACTACAATTTTTTTATTTGACCAGTACTTTATGAGCAATTCGATGAAAAGTGTTATTTTTCTATGGAAATGGTCACAAAAATGTCTGTATCTCATGATTCCCTCCTTGTTTCGATTTGCGGTTTTCACTACTGTTATCTACCCATTTTATGCCACATTTTCTTCAAGGACACATGGTGCCCCCAGCGACCCCCTTCCGAGATATTTTGCTTTTAGTAACTTTACTTTTTATTGTATAACTGATGATATGGAGGTACATTAAGTATATTCATTACTGAGAATAAGTCATCCCTAAGTAGTTCCTTAAATAACAGGTGCATTTACGATTACTTTAATGACTTATGAACGCTTCTGTTGCCATACAACAAACGCGTTAATGAGTCCTTAAGTGAAGATTCCCAGTACTTGCTTAATCTAATTAGTTATTGTAATTACTATGTTAACAGCCCTTAATCTCTGCATTGTGATTGTCTAATGTCATCATTAGCTTAGTAATGACTGAGTCGCATTTACAATAACACATCGAAAAGAAATAGAGTTTTATGATCAATAAGAAAATATGTAGGTATAAATATATTTTTTATTTATATAATATAACACTGTAAAAATAATTTAAAAATAAAATAACTATGTACCCTAAAACAAACTAAAAAAATAAACAACTACTAAAAACTAAATTATAATAGGAAATTAATTAATTAACACGACCATGTAGTTACTAACAACAATAGAAAAGAAAGAAAAAAACCATTTATTGGCTGATGGGTGGCATAACACAAAACAAAAAAAGAATAAAATTAAAAAAAAATCACAAAAACTAGAATAGAAAAAAAGAATAGAATAAAAAAAATACACAAAAACTAGAAATTAACAAAGAAACTGCTTGTAAAATAATAATATTAGGTACTATAAGACTTAAACTATATTTTCTTCATCTTCATCAATAACGACATCATGATCATTATCATCGTCATCATCTTCTTCAACGTCACTACATGCAGCAAGTGTATCAGTTGAAACGTCAATGAACTCCAATTCACTCTGATCACGTATGAGTAAATCGTCTAGTTCTCTAAATGAAGACTTTTTGGCTTTATTTGTCATCTTCGGTCGTAAGCTGGCGAGAAGAGGATCGGAAGATAATAGCAGATTATGAAGAATGTCTTCATTAGTGGCGATGCTACTATGCTTTCGTGTATGACATTCTCTAAATTTGCGAAAGTCCTTGTTTCTTGCTTCAGATGCTTCTTCAGACAAAAAACCTATAGGCACTACTGATAAGTGGTCCACTATCTGTGATCCATGAATCAGCAATTTGTGTAAACTTGCTGGCATGTTATACCATGGATATAATTCCACGAATAAATTTGCTGTTTCATCACAATATGATTTGAATTTTTGGACTTGAATTTTTTCGCCTGAGGAAATGCATTGCAAAATAACGGCGAGTCTTCTAATTAAATTAACATCTAATTTAGTAATTTCGGCAGTCGTTTCAGGGTTTGCAAAAAATCTTCTTGCAGCATTTCCAGTGTTTGTGTTGCCACTACCCTGCTTAACAACGTCTAGAAGTAAGCCTGTTCTTCTTCGGAAAGCTTCTTGAATGGCTTCTTTCTTATCTTTAACTTTTTTTTTATTTTCGTCACCTTTTGCTTGCCATGATTTTATGTCCATTCTGTAAGAAATGTGTAATAAACATTCCATGGACCGAATCCAAGCATGCAATGAACTAAATCCATGCTTGTATAAATCTGTATTCACGGGTTTAGCTCTCACTTCTTCCAAGTTATTCATTTCGCTTGGGCGAGCTTTGCACAAATCACACACTGCTGCCGATGTACCAGATATGATTGAATGTACCTTACCATCAATCATGGTTAGCCATAGATTGTGAGTAACAGTAGCATTGCCGCAATCAGTCGGGTTCCGTTCACGAATCTCGGTCTCAAATATTTCCATTTCAGCCTTAACATTCGCTTCCGTTTCTTTCATAAATGTAAATGAAATCGGGCGACAATATGTGGTTGACGATGGCCGATCATTCTGCCACACTATACTTCCACTAGAAGTCACTAACTTAAGTGGTACAAGACTTGCCATAAATACACTGGATAAGTCTTGTTCACTTGTTGTTGTCGTTTGATGGTAAATGCTTTGACTTGAAGCTCCATCAAAACCCCATTTACTGTGAAGCACAAGTTGTTCACCAGCATCAAAATTTGATTCAAGTGAATCGATCAGCCTCCTAACGGTGAGATCAAGGAGGGCTTGGATACGTATCTTTGCGGAAGTTTCAGTCACAGTTATGTCTTCTTTTGCCGGGTAGCATTTAAGCTTTTCTTTAACTAACAAGTAGTAGCTTGGGTATTTCGCATGACCTTCTTTTAAACTAAAGTCCCGAAGTGTGATGTAACGCCACTTGGATAACTGCAAGTAAACGTAAAGAGCAAGTGCTTTGTGAGTAGGAACTTCACGAAGCGGAGGATTCTGCTTAGTTTCCAGGACATTTATAACTGTTGAGACGTGTTCAGGATTTTCCAGCAAATTTTTCATTATTCTGGCTATATCATTTTTTCCGGCAGACTTAAGTATACTTTCAACAGTATGCAAAAGCTCATCCGGACGACTGCAACTAGTAACATTTTCATTAACACGTCTTCTTTTGTGTCTAGTTGATAAATCTTCAAAGCGTTTGCGAGGAGATGTATATGTTGAAGTAGATGCATCTGATTTTGATGGACAGACTACCTCTTCTGCCTCATTTTCATTTGCTTCTTCAGTGTCAACAACATTTTCTTTAAAGCAATCTGGCCAAACGATATCGGAATTTAACCACTCTTCGTTCTTGTTAATGAACCTGTCAACTGTCCTTCTTGATTGCACCCATTTGGTGTAAACCCTATAGCAAAATCGTCGACACCAGTTCTTGAGATCCGTCAAATCACTTACACTTAACTGGACGTTAGTATTCGACTTCAATGTGTTAAATAAATGGTCATAGTCACGAAGATCTTTATGATTACGAAGAGCAACGTAAAGATCTAGGTAAGTAGAAAACCCACGGAAAGCCATAATGACAACACTTGGTAGAAGTTATAATTACAACTGAATTACATTTGCTAAACACACTCAAATATATAGGGCAGCAAGTAGGCAACTAGCAATGAATTTGATAAGCTAATGATGACATTAGACAATAACAATGCAGAGATTAAGGGCTGTTAACATAGTAATTACAATAACTAATTAGATTAAGCAAGTACTGGGAATCTTCACTTAAGGACTCATTAACGCGTTTGTTGTATGGCAACAGAAGCGTTCATAAGTCATTAAAGTAATCGTAAATGCACCTGTTATTTAAGGAACTACTTAGGGATGACTTATTCTCAGTAATGAATATACTTAATGTACCTCCATATCATCAGTTATACAATAAAAAGTAAAGTTACTAAAAGCAAAATATCTCGGAAGGGGGTCGCTGGGGGCACCATGTGTCCTTGAAGAAAATGTGGCATAAAATGGGTAGATAACAGTAGTGAAAACCGCAAATCGAAACAAGGAGGGAATCATGAGATACAGACATTTTTGTGACCATTTCCATAGAAAAATAACACTTTTCATCGAATTGCTCATAAAGTACTGGTCAAATAAAAAAATTGTAGTAACATTTTTTGTAGTTCCTTAATAGAGTAATGCAACTGCATATTTCATTTTTTTCAATTAAATACTTTTTCAATTTTTAATTCTATGTCCGACCTCTTGTATGGGGACGATCCACTGTGCGACGGCGTACTTTGCAGGTACTCAAATCACGCACACATAGATCGGTACGGTGCTTCACTTTCGATATGCGTGGCGCGGAGTCCTCGTCTTGATTAAAACGTAATTTATGTACGCATATTGATATTATAACATAATTTTTATAATGCAATGTAATGCGTGACTGCGTAGAAGCTCCTAAAACAATGAATCATTTATACTGTGTTTTATTAAACCTATCTATAAAATAAAAACGGTCAAGAGCGAGTCGGACTCGCGCACCGAGGGTTCCGTTCCGATTTCTGAAAAAGTGTGCTATTTAGAGACATCGTTTTATTTTTCCTGTAATCTTTACATGAACTTCTATCACAGAATAATTTCAGATTTTTCTCTTTGCAAACTTTGGAGTTATTTTTTTTACATTTTTCATCAGAAGTCGAAAACTATGCGGCCTAAGATAAAGAAAAAAAATGTTTGAGAATGTGCAAACAGTGCTCTTTCATATGATACCCCACATGCCCTAGTAGCCCCACTTTGATTTTTTAAGACCCCCTTTCAGTCCCTGTTGCAAAAAAAAATATAAATATTTTAATTTCTTTCTTATTTGCAAAATAGTTGGGTAAACGTCATCTAAAACTATTCTAAATTTCAAGTTGATAGCATTAATAGTTCATGAGATATCCAGCTGTGACAGACAGACAGACTGAGTGCCACTATAAGGGTTCCTTTTTACCATTTTGGTACGGAACCCTAAAAATGGGTAGAACTTAAACCCACATCAAAATTTGTCAATTATTGCCAACATAATACGTACCTACATCAAAAATACAAGGTCAAACGTAGGTCCAAAGGTTTGGGCTGGGCGTTGATGAGTCAGTCAGTCAGTCAGTCAGTCAGGACTTCTCTTTTATACAGGGTGTTTCTTTTAAGGTATCAACCGTCATGTATGTTCTACGATTTTTTGTAGTTTTCGAGTTATTTTGGATCCCTCATTCAATTCAATGGTAGTGGTTAAGGATAGTAGTACATATAAAATTTATGTTTTTATTATCAACTGAGCTCTGTATAAACGTAGAGGAATAGTAAATATCAGCATTGCCAAAAATATGCAAAGATAATAATAAATTATAAAATATGAAAATCACAAGATTTCAGATACATAAAGTGGTTTTCAACGACCGATTTCAGCAAATAATCCCTATTTAGTACATTCTTGTTCAAAGTTGACCCAAAAAACGATATAATTTTTTAAAGCCATCATCTCGTTGAATCAGGAAAAATATCGAAAAAAAAATTATAAGTCGAAAACTCCAAAAAATCGTAGAACATACATGGGGGTTAAATCGATAGGTATGGTACTCTGCTATCAGCTCGCACTGGCTTGACACCTTAAAATAAACATCCTGTATATAGATTATGTAGTAGTTACGAAAGAACTATTTTTAAGTATGTGTGCGTAAATTTTGGCATTTATATCTTAAATTCTATGTCTTACTTTCATTAAGTGGGCGGATATAGGCGGAGGACGTCAGCCAAAAACTGACCAATCAGCACGACGAAATAGCCACCTTTCGAATTTAAAAAAATACCTAGATTTTGAAGGTGAAACGGCAAGCGAGAACCGGCTACATAATTTTCATTTTTGTCGTCGCTATTTTTAAAACTAAAACCGGTTTTTTAGCGTGGAAGGTTATTTTTGGAAGCGATTATATTTGGATTTTTATATTTTATCTATTGTTTTCATGACTATTGCTTGGATGGCAACAGTGATAGGTGTGTTTCCGATTAGATCGATAATATGAGAAGCTCCATATGGAATCTCTTAGTAGTAGCCCCAAGTCTGGATTAGTGCTCGGTTGATGGCAATAGGCTCGACAGTACTGGCGAAATATGGGTGTACTATAGGTAAACCTCTGCCCAACCCTTCAACGATTACGTGTCGTTGTGCATCCTCGTCAAATTTCAGTGTGTGATACAGAACATCAATCCGAACAACTTTCTCCATGGGAGCAACATCGCAATCGCGAAAAAATTTTCAACTGTCCCATAGAAAACTTCAATACTTACATAATCGACGCAAATATCGTCGCTAATTTAACTAACTGACGTATCTGACATTTTGGACTAAGCCGATAGCCGACCTAACTATAGTAATTTGATACATTTTCCAAGTCGAATCGATCTGTCTAATCTTTTTTTTTTTTTTTTTTTTTGAGGGTGGGAAATCATCAAATAACTTCTCCCGCTCTGGGTGGAGCGGAAGGGCGTGTCAGACTTTTACTGACTAAAACCCACCCGTGTTCCTTCAGTTGCCTATGCCAGGGCCGCGGTAACCCCTTCGGACAATCCGCGACCCCAGAAGCTAATCGGCGAATCTGTACCTATGGCTTACGGTCCCCATGACAATGCAAAAATCGAGCCCGATATATCTACAGTTTACAAAAAAAAAGTTAAATAGCTTGCCCTGTAAAATTTTCTTCGAATCAGTTGCGTCACTTAGTTAGATTAGCGACGTTCTATGGGACGGCTGATTATTATTTCGCGTTTACGATGTTGGTGCCATGGAAAAAGTTGTTCGGTTTGATGTTCCGTATCACACCCTGAATTTTGATGATGATCATGCAAAACGACACGTTGTAGGTATAATAATTATTAGAACGTGTACAAGTTGCCAATAAACAAATTATCATCAAGGTCAAAGGGGCTTTATTTCAACCAACCAGCAACCCTACATGAAATAGTCATTCAATAGGGCAATATGAACTTGGAATCAGAAAAGGAGTATTTATTTGTAAAAAATAGGTATTTACATAAAGGTGTTCGTGGAGGAGCTCGTGGCTACGTAATAACAGCCGCACGGGTCGATCTGTCAGGTTAAGCTACGCTTGCCGGGGTTGGTCAGTGGATGGGTGACCATCTTTACAGACCGAGATTCCTCCGTGCCTCGGAAAGCACGTTAAGCCGTTGGTCCCGGCTGTTATTCGAGGATCTTTGACAGTCGTTACGGGTCGTCAGAAGCCCGAAAGTCTGACAACCAGTCTTACCAAGGGGTATCGTATTACCCAGTAACTGGGTTGTGGAGGTCAGATAGGCAGTCGCTCCATGTAAAATACTGGTATTCAGCTGCATCCGGTTAGACTGGAAGCCGACCCCAACATAGTTGGGAAAAGGCTAGGCAGATGATGACATAAAGGTGTTAGGTTAAGTTAGGTTATTAGGTTACGTTTTGCCGTGAAGGCGTACAAATATAAAGTAAAAATATAATTAAAACTAAAATACTTAAAAACTAAATAAATAAAAAATAATAAACTAAAAAAAAATATTATAAATTATCATTTATAAAATCTGGAACAGTATAATAACATTTTTCAATTAATAGTGAGGTGAGAGCTTTCTCAAACTTTGTTAAGGGGGTAAATCTTCGAGCGTTTCAACCGCCGTCATTACCCTCCCCCAAAAGTTGATGAAAGATAATATATTTAATGAAATATTTCAGCAATTCCCAGAATCTGCTAAAGAACCAGAATCTGAGAATTCCTGAAATATTTAATTAAATATATTCTTTTTCATGAACTTTTGGGGGAGGGTAATGACGGCGGTTGAAACGCTCGAAGATTTACCCAAGGGCATATTTTTATACTATCGGGTATTTTATTGTAAATTTTCGAAGCATTTTATATCGCACAATTGGAGAGTTGTATTGATAATTTTTATTATTATAATTTTATAAATAAATATTAGCTACGGCCGCGAATCATATTTTAATCAACATACAACCTGACACTGATCTGCAAATTGCAAAAAACGTAAGAAATTTTGAATTTCGCTGGCTACCCTGGCGCTTTCGCCTTAAACATAATTTTAGTCTAAAATTCTAAAACACCAACATTCTAGTCGCAAAATAAACGAAATCTTAATTTTAAATGTTGTTTCTATAAATAGGAAATCAATAAAATCGACATAATGTTAATAAATTAACATAACTTTGTAAATTGTTTCCACGGAAATATGTTTAAGTGACACGTCACATGTTTTTCTTTTTCAACCTGCTTTGTCTTTGTGATTTTTCCTTGTTTTTTATTATTATTTAGGTATGATTACTCTTAAACTTGAAACTACATTACATACGGAGATGCCTTTGTGCCTCGGATAGCACGTTAAGCCGTTGGTCCCAGCCATAGAAATCTTCTTTCATAAATCTATGGTCCCGGCTGTCATTCGTAGATCTTTGACAGTCGTTACGGGTAGTTAGAAGACCAAAATTTTGACAACCAGTCTTACCAAGGGGTATCGTATTACCCAGTTACTGGGTTGTGGAGGTCAGATAGGCTGTCGCTCCATGTGAAATACTGGTATTTAGCTGTATCCAGTTAGACTGGAAGTCGATCCCAATTTTCATTATAATTAGACAATTTCTTTTACAACTGGATCATTAGTTCCGGAGATCACTTCCTACATACAAACTTAGAAATTTTACCTCTTTATAATATTAGTAGGAATAGATAGTAGGTAAGTATAGATTATATACAGGGTGTTTCTTTTAAGGTGTCAAGCCAGTGCGAGCTGATAGCAGAGTACCATCCGTACCTATCGATTTAACCCCCATGTATGTTCTAAGATTTTTTTGTAGTTTTCGAGCCATCATTTCTTGTCGATATTTTTCCTGATTCAACGAGATGATTGATGGCTTTAAAAAAAATATGTATTTTTTTTTTTGGTCAACTCTGAACAAGAACGTACTGAAATAGGGCATTATTTGCTGAAATCGGTCGTTGAAAACCACTTTATGTATCTGAAATCTTGTGATTTTCAAATTTTATCATTTATTATTATATCTTTGCATATTTTTGTCAATCCTGATAATTACTATTCCTCTACGTTTAAGCAGAGCTCAGTTGATAATAAAAACATACATTTTATACCTACTACTATCCTTAGCAACTACCATTGATATGAAATGAGGGTTCCAATATAACTCGAAAAGTACAAAAAATCGTAGAACATACATGGGGGTTAAATCGATAGGTATGGTACTCTGCTATCAGCTCGCACTGGCTTGACACCTTAAAAGAAACACCCTGTATAGTTGGTATAGAAGTATAGATTATAATTATATAGTATAGAAAGCAAGGTGCTGGGTGCTGGTAATTTCCGCATCCACAATGCTAGTTCAGCCATTCACTTGTCTAGACTGTTATAAAACATCTTCTTAGTTTTTATTTTTATTTTGTTACAGTTTAATCTTTTCAAATTGCTACAAAAACGCGGCCAAGACCCGGGAATTCCAAATGTCATTCCGTTTTTAGTTTAATCATAATTTTAACTTTAGAGATGGACTGCATTTTGGTTGGCCGAATATACGTATACTATTCGGCCACAGAATTCGGTCAAATATTCCATCGAATTATGATTAATATTTCGTAAGGGGTATCGTGTTATCTAGTAACTGGGTTGTGGAGTCAGAAAAGCAGTCGCACCATGTAAAATACTGTTATTAAATTAAGCTGCAGTCGGTTAGACTGGAAGCCGACCCCAACAGGCAGATTGATAGCCATAGTTCCCAAAGAGGGATTAAGATAATAGTGTATTTCACAGTATATCAGTCTTACTGCAGTGCTGTTAAAGTCATCGGTCACCGAATACCCGAATATAAATAAATAATTAAAAAAATATGGCTACTATTGAGAAATTCCTAATGCAAAAACACAATAACACTTTGACCTTCCTAGGAACCGAATAGTATCTAATGACGAGCCGCATACAGAAATTGCGGCTCACCTTAGATTATGACTAAATTTTTTTGCTTATGAAATAATTAAGTAAATCTATATTTAACTTCTTCGGGAAAATCCTAATTTGATTACTTATAATCTTCGTTGCCAAGCTCTGTAAGAATAAGATTCCTATTAGTGTTTTTTTTTTCATTATTTTTTTTTAAAACCAAATTAGTACAAAATGAATGCAAAACTTGAATTTCGATTTAAATAAACGAAATTCAAATAACATCTAAGCGTCTCGTCGTCTCTCTTCCCGATGTATGGTGGCGGAGCGAAAAATTAAGCATTAAATAGTTTTTAGGGTTCCGTACCCCAAAAGGAAAAAACGGAACCCTTATAGGATCACTTCTTTGTCCGTCTGTCTGTCTGTCAGTCTGTCAAGACCCTTTTTCTCAGGAACGCGTAGAGCTATCAAGATGAAATTCATATCAAATACGTAGGTCATAAGTCCCTTGGAGCTCTAAAACAATTAAGCTTCTAAGTCAACGCAATAAAAAAACACAGCTATTTATGCGACCTATTTTGATACTCGCAAATAAATCATAATGCATAGTTTTATCACCTAAGTTATAACAGCCGCACGGGTCGATCGATCGGTTAAGCTACACTTGCCGCGGTTTGTCAGTGGATGGGTGACCATATTTACATACCGAGACCCCTCCGTGCTCCGGAAAGGCCCCGGCTGTTATTCGTGGAACTTTGACAGTGGTTACGGGTCGTCAGAAGCCCGAAAGTCTGACAACCAGTCTTACCAACGGGTACCGTATAAAGGCTCTTACAGACAGAGGCGATATCGCGTCGCGACGCGATATTGTTCTACGGATATAATATCGCAATATCGCGTCGCCGACGCGATATTGTTCTACGGATATAATATCGCAATATCGCGTCGCCGACGCGATATTGTTCTACGGATATAATATCGCAATATCGCGTCACCGACGCGATATCGCCTCCGTCTGTAAGAGCCTTTACCCAATAACAGGGTTGTGGAGGTCAGATATGCAGTCGCTCCACGTAAAATACTGGTATTCAGCTGTATCCGGTTAGACTGCAAGCCGACCCCAACATAGTTGGGAAAAGGCAGATGATGATCACATCAAAAAATATTTTTTTGCGATTAGTTACAAACATAAAGGATAATGCAACTTTTCCCTTGTGTTCTGGTCTCATTTTTGCTACCATGCTGCCCACAAACCTATACTAAACAGCTATTTATGCGACCTATATAATTGTCGCTAGTAACTATCGATATGGCGTCACAAAAATCGCACCACGGGATTTTTTTATTGAGGTGTACCTACATTACCTAATGTTCAAAAACTCAACTGAGACAATATAATTAATAAGCCAAGTTTTTAGCAGTATGTATCTTTTTTCTCTGCATTAGATTTTTATGACGAGTAAAAAGTGATCGTATGAATGAGATCTATAACTTGGTGTATGTTTCATGTTTGGGCAATAGCTTTTCATTATTGAGCCCAGTAAGTTGCATTATCCTTTGCAGTTGATATCTGTTCTGGTTTTTAAGAGCCTATTACTACCACAAATATTAGCATGATCCTACATTAAGGCCCTGGTTCCAAGCTTGGTTTAGCTCGATGTGTAAGTGAAATGGCTTTATGGCTGTCTAGTTTGACGCACGAGATAGAAGATTCTCACGCGCACCGGAATTATGTCGTAAAAGTGCAAATAAAATCGTACAAAATTAGAAATTAACTATTTAATAAAAAGTAATCCATCACTGGATGCAGTTTGGAATTTGACATTTCCTGGTATATTTTTAATTATAATTATAATTGTTAATGAAGGGATAAACAGCTTTTTAAAGATTATTAGGAGCTATGTTTAAAGATTTTTTTGGTGCATTAAAGTATGTTTAATTATGTTTTGGCTTCCATCACTGTATGCGAAAAGAACTTGAAAACATCATATTTTTTTTACATGTCAAAATTATTTACGGTTTATAAGATACACAGCTTAAAAAAACCACCTTTTTGATCGTTTTCAGGAAATCTGCGCCTTAAGTCGAAAATACTGCAGCATTCATTTTGAAATAAATAATGCTAAAGTTGAGGATTAATTTTAAGTAGGTAAGTACATACTATGTTTGACGAAAACACGATTCCATAAAATTTTCTCTATAGTAAAAAACCGGACAAGTGCGTGTCGGATTACGCACAATGAAGGGTTCCGTAGTTGAAAAAAATTATCCCTAAAGGTTTTGATTTACTTGCGATTATCAAAATATGTCGTATAAACGACCGCATTTTTTTATACTGAATTTTTAGAAATCTAAGGGACCGTATTTGATATTAATTTCAGGTTGCTACCTTCACGCGTTCCTGAGAAAAAGGGTCTTACAGACAGACGGACAACGAAGTGATCCTATATGGGTTCCGTTTATTCCTTTTGAGGTACGGAACCCTCAAAATAGTAACAGATAATAATACTGTCCAGTCATGGGCTTAGAGATGAAAATTGTGGGAGACTGGTGCCTAAGCTAAGCTGAAGCCTGTATACCACCAGCAATAACAAACAATAACTTCTTAAGGCTTTTCCTCCCTAAAATACGGCGAAAATAAGTAACTTTGTTTCCATTTTTTACAGCACCTTTTTGATAGAAAAATAATACACAATAATCTAGAATACATAAGAAGTGATTTCATGTGTCCTGAAATCTATTTTAGTTTTTAGAACTAAAGAAAAAAAAGGCTAAACCCAGGTCTATTTCTGTCTATTTTTCGAGTTTTTACCATAATTATTACTCCTACAGTTTTCATTAAAAGTGTTCATAAATTTATACACTTCTTTACAAAATAATAAGGAATGATTTCATGTGATTACTTTTTTAGTCCAATGCCTAGATTTTTTGTAAAAAGGTAATTACTTCATATTTTGCAAGCGTTGTGTCATCGCGCTTCTCTTTCTTTTCTATGCAGTCCGACAGTGACCGCGCTTTTTACGGCGGACAAGCCTTAAGGCCCTGGTTCCAAGCTTGGTTTAGCTCGGTTTGTAAGTGAAATGGCGTTATGGCTGTCTAGTTTGACGCACGAGATAGAAGATTCTCACGCGCACCAGAATTATGTCGTCAAAGTGCAAATAAAATCGTATAAAATTAGAAATTAACTATTTAATAAAAAGTAATCCATCACTGGATGCAGTATGGAATTTGACATTTCATGGTATATTTTTAATTATAATTATAATTGATAATGAAGGAATGAACAGCTTTTAAAGATTATTAGGAGTTATGTTTAAAGATTTTTTTGGTGCATTAAAGTATGTTTAATTATGTTTTGGCTTCCATCACTGTATGCGAAAAGGACTTGAAAATACAGGGTGGCCGGAACATTGACGTCCAAAAATAAAATTTCGGTCCCTCGTATCGTGGGGTATTCGAATCACCCCCATGTATGTTCCGCGACTTTTCATAGTTTTCGAGTTATGAATTTTTTTCTGAATGTTTGAAAATTTTCGACCTGACCAACCTAAAAAAATTCTAAAAAAAAAAGTAGAGGGTTTTATCGAGTTTCTTTTTTTGCAACTGAATTTTCATAAGTAGTACTTTTATGCATAAAATAATCAGCTTCGTAACTGTGATGAAAGTTATGAAAATGTTGATCTAAAGTGAAAAATTTACGTTCGGTAAATTATGACTTAAATTTTCAACTTCAAATTAAAAATCTAAACAGGTGACTTCATGGTTTTCAAGTAGGCTTCAAGAATGCGCCAGACTCTCAGCTTTCATAATCATTAAAAAACGTAGGACTTAATGGGGCTAACTTTGACCTTAATCGGCCTTCAAAGACTGCGAGGTGGAAAATTCTTAAAATTAGCTATCTGATTAATATTTTTTTTTTCCATTTTCTCGCTCCTAAGGTTATTTAGTTTGCTAACCAAAAATGACTGCAGGAAAGCTAAGATTTAAACACGGAGATTTTTTTAAATGTTAGTTTAATGAATTTTGCGCGATCCGTTCTCGTGGACTATGGGTTGTAAACGAGGGTGCAACTCTTTTACCTGCAATAACAATCCACTCGAAGTGAGAGCTTCGACATTTCAACATCGCTTCAGCGTTAACTTGTGGTCTGGTATCCCCAATAGCGAACTAATTGGTCCGTTTGAACTGCCGTCCAGACTTGATGGAGAAACATACAAAAACTTTTTGGAAAATGAACTTCCATTGTTGCTGGCAGATGTGAATCTCGAACTCAGACGAACCATGGTGTTGCAAAATGACGGCGCCCCGTGTCACTATGCAACCCAGGTCCGAAATTACTTAGATGAAACATACCCCAACAGATGGATCGGACGCAGCGGACCAATTAGGTGGCCTCCACGCTCACCTGATCTCAACCCCATCGATTTCTTTATTTGGGGCTATTACAAGGAAATAGCATACGCCCGAGACTGTTCAAGTGAACAAGAGCTGAGGCAGTTGATTGCAGAAGCTGAACGTGTTGTGAGAGAGAACAGAGACGCTTTTAGACGATTGCCAGACAATTTCTTACGTAGGTGTAGAATGTGTATTGCTGCTGGTGGTGGCCACTTTGAAAACCTTTTGTAAATGTTAAAAATAAATTAAGTACTTTTTTCACATTATCATCTGTTTTATTCAAAACCACTTTTTACGTAAAACTTTGCTTACCCAACTCTGAAACTATTTGTTGGTTAGTTTTCAGTATTTTTATCATTAATTAACCTTAGGAACGAGAAAATAGCCAAAAAAAAATAATTACTCAGATGGGTAATTTTAAGAATTTTTCCACCTCGCTGTCTTTGAAGGCCGATTTTAAACAAAGTAGCCCTATTAAGTACTTCATTTTTTTATGATTATGAAAGCTGAGAGTCTGGCGCATTCTTGAAGCCTACTTAGGAATTATGAAGTCACCTGTTAAGATTTTTAATTTAAAGTTGAAAATTTGAGTCATAATTTACCGAACGTAAATTTTTCACTTTAGATCAACATTTTCATAACTTTCATCACAGTTACGAAGCTGATTATTTTATGCATAAAAGTACTACTTATGAAAATTCAGTTGCAAAAAAAGAAACTCGATAAAACCCTCTACTTTTTTTTTTAGATTTTTTTTAGGTTGGTCAAGTCGAAAATTTTCAAACATTCAGAAAAAAATTCATAACTCGAAAACTATGAAAAGTCGCGGAACATACATGGGGGTGATTCGAATACCCCACGATACGAGGGACCGAAATTTTATTTTTGGACGTCAATGTTCCGGCCACCCTGTATAATATTTTTTTTACATGTCAAAATTATTTACGGTTTATGAGATACACAGCTTTAAAAAACCACCTTTTTGATCGTTTTCAGGAAATCTGCGCCTTAAGGCGCGGTATTAGCTCATTATTCACAAAAATTGGTTTCTTGGATTGTCGAGTATGACGTAACGCAATGAAACTATCCGCCGCAAAGAATACAGTTGACACAGAAGGGTTTAAAGAACAATTATAACCGAATAGAATAGTAAAAAATAGTTTGATATTCCAAATAAAAAATTTGGAAGTTGCTCCACAAAAATAAACTTTGGCGTCGAACATCTCTGTATTTTCAGTGATAACGACATTCTTTTTTTTTAAGAATTTATTAGAATTATCATTTTTTTAAAAACTTTAACCGGACTATTATTTAATTTATTGTGTATATTCTGAATAATCTAAAGAAAACCCGGAAAATAAATGCACATTCGCAGCTTAGTCACATCTCGGCAACACAAATATTATTTTCCATTTTCAACCTTATTTCAAGCCAGCTAATGGTGACAATAGATTATGCGGTTATGTGCCGTTTAAAATCGTAGTCAGTCCGGGCATATAATTCCTAACATACAGGGCAATAACTTTTTAATAAGTACAGGTATACAAGACGTCACAAATTTTTGACAAACACACATTAATATAATTCTATATTTAAACGAGTATGCTAATGTTGCCATGCCAAAAAACGTGCATAATTAGGGCTGCTAGCGTGGATACGTAAATATATTTTCGAGTTTTTTTTTTACATTTAATGTGGCATTTTCGTCTATTATTCGAATTTTAAGCTGTGATTAAAAAAAAATACTTCCGCGTACCTACCTAGAGGTTAAAGTCGATACGAGTAGAACCCCTTTAATTTTTAAATGACGTATGTATACCATCGCAGACATCGCTTATCACCATAGAAATAAGGTCGAAAAGTGGTTCACCGCAGTGGGCTGTTTTTAAATGTTTTTTTTTTAAATGTTGGCCTTATTTTATGCCAACATAACATAAATTATTTCGAGTAAAAAAACCAGGCTCTAAATGAAAGCTTTTCCAAGAAAAACAGACGTATAAGAACTAAAAACAAATTACCACAGAATAAGTAAAATAATACTCGCAAAAATAAATCGTCAAAACCTATATAATTTTATTCAAATCAAATTCGAAGGCAAGTTTAATTTTCGAATCGAGCTATTGTAAGACTACACGTGTCCAATCACATTTAAATAGAAACCAGTTTTATTTATTTTCGTCTGGACCGGATTTCGAAATACATTTTTGAAAACCGAATGGTATAAAATTAACATACGAGTACGTCGGAGTTTTTTTTTAAAGTTCTTTTTATTTTTGGAAAAACACGTGACGTGGTTTGATTTTATAAATGGAACGGTGTGTAATAATTTTTGGACTATGTTCCGGGTTTTTTTTAAGCTGCTAAACTAGAGTCTGTCAAGCGAGTCGTGCGTGACCCATGAAAAAGGCGGCAAATTCAAAAATCTTACAGATGCAAGATGTCAACACTGATATAGTACGCTGAAAACATGTTTGATACTTGAATTTTTGAAGATAAATAAAATCTTTGGGCTAAATTAAAAACGTGCATTTCAATGTAGGTATTTTTTAGTCACAATTAAATCAGAATCTAGAAATTCAATGCCTTCATATCAGTATCATCACGCACAAAAATGATGAAGGGTTCCAACTCCGTTACGGTTATCCTGTCCCTTACTTTATATTTGTTTTCTACATTAATAGTGTGACCTGTGCATTTTTCCATTAAATATATTTCTTTTCCATTCTTCTTTAAATTTCCATTAATACAAATTAGATAACTGAGCTAACAGTATCAAAATGCTGTAGCTTAGTGGAACAGAAGTTGTGACAATCCGTTTGACAGATAATATTATAGTATTGCCATTATAAGAAATCAGCTAAATGGTCGTGGACACGACTCGCTTCACTGACTCTAGCATCAGTATAATCAATCAGTCTACAACTATCCACTTCTGAATATAGGCTCTCCAATCACCAACGAATTAAGAATGATATTCTTAATTCCAATCACACCTCGCAGGCCATCAGGTGGATCCCCGGGTACTCTACAGCATGTATAAGAAAAGTGTGGTCATATTAAAAAATAATCAGCTATCCGTTTGGGTCGAGTAACTAGGTATTGAAGTTATGTATGGACCGTTGAACATTTTTTCGCGATTACGATGTTGGTCTCATGAAGAAAGTTGTTCGGTTTGATGGTCTGTACCACATCCTTTTAAAGACCACCCCTTTCTGATACTTACACCCTATAATATGTAAGCATAGATTATAATAGTATCAATCATCTGCCTAGCCTTTTCCCAACAATGTTGGGGTCGGCTTCCAGTCCAACCGGATGCAGCTGAATACCAGTATTTTACATGGAGCGACTGCCTATCTGACCTTCACAACCCAATTACTGGGTAATACGATACCCCTTGGTAAGACTGGTCGTCAGACTTTCGGGCTTCTGACGACCCGTAACGGATGTCAAAGATCCACGAATGACAGCCGGGACCAACGGCTTAACGTGCTTTCCGAGGCACGGAGGAGTCTCGGTATGATGGTCACATATAGATTATAATAGTATCAACATCCACAGAAAATAGTTTTCATCAAAAAACTAAAAATTCATGGGTTTACAAATGTGAAATGGAGATAAGTTAATATCTTACATTACGACACAACTAAGATGTAGCCATTTATGGATGTAGCATAGGTTTGAAAATTTGCATTAATTAAGAGGAAACGTGGGTGCTGTGCCTGTTTTCTTTCTGGTTAATGACCATAAAGCAATGATTTTTTACAGAAATATAAATATCAGCTACTTGTATGCCCCTATGTTTTCCTTTTTGATGATATATTATTTTTATAAGAACTAGAGCCCTCAAAAAATGCTCAAAATTGCCTATTCAGACCGCTGTCAACAGACGCCTAGTGTACCAATTTAACAACTATTAACGAAAAAAGAAAACCATAGGGGCATAGTATATATCCTTCTTATTCAGTTTATGAAATATCTTTTAAATTGGTCCAATATTGGAGGAGGAAATAGGCGAGAGCCAAACCTCGAAATGTGACTTTTTACATAGGCTATTTAGTCGGATCTGCAGTCGTCCTTATCGCACGAATTCGAGGGCGGAGCGCTCGCAGAGCGACAGCAATACCTTCTTAAAATACCTAATTTTCAAAAGTCTGGTCGCCCCCATTTCCTCTTAATTTCAATGCTTATAGTTCGAGGATGTAATTGATCACTTACACCCGAGTTGATCACTCTACTTTTCATCACTAATGCGAGGAAATTAGAAAATACAAACAACAAAAACCTGTTTAGTTAAAAAAAAAAATTTTTTTCGTCTAACTAAATGAAAAATACCTGCCGGTCGATTCTGTAAAAATCTCACCGTGAAAACTTAGGTGAAGTGAGTTTGTTTTTGCTAGGAATTGACACTATTGACAGCTCACTCCACGCTCACTTCACCTAAGTTTTCACGGTGAGATGGTTACAGAATCGCACTGCTGTTCTGCCTAATCATTTTTTGGGTTGTTGGTCTGTATTTTATTTCTAATACCTAGCAATATCTATGAAAATATGTGCCGTTCTTTGCTTCTGACGACCCGTAACGACTGTCAAAGATCCACGAATGACAGCCGGGACCAACGGCTTAACGTGCTTTCCGAGGCATGGAGGGGTCTGGATTATTAAGGCCCTGCATCCCAGCGTGGTTTAGCTCGGTGTGTAAGTGAAATGGCGTTATGGCTATCTAGTTTGACGCACGAGGTAGAAGACTCACGCGCACCGAAATTATGTCGTAAAAGTGCAAATAAAATCGTATAAAATTAGAAATTAACTATTTAATAAAAAATAATCCATCACTGGATGCAGTTTGACATTTGACATTTTATGGCATATTTTTAATTATAATTATAATTGCTAATGAAAGGATAAACAGCTTTTAAAGATTATTAAGAGGTATGTTTGAAGATTTTTCACTGTATGCGAAAAGGACTTGAAAATATCATATTTTTTTATTTGTCAAAATTATTTACGGTTTATGAGATACACAGCTTTAAAAAACCACCTTTTTCACCGTTTTCAAGAAATCTCCGCCTTAATGGATGGTGACCCATCTCCGAACCGACCGCGGCAAGCGTAGCTTAACCTTCAATCGACCCGTGCGGCTGTTATTATTTAGCCACGAGCCCCTTAAAGTTAAGCATCCAATTACTACTTATGTACACAGCAACAGGTCAAGTTGTTACTACAAACTGTCAAATTTTCCCATTCGATAACATTTTAAGGTTTAAAATCATTTGGAGAATTTTGACAGTTAGGTATAACCTAATGTGCTGTTGTCTGTACCCAATGACATTATACATCTAGACGTTGCCATGATTACATTGTGAAGTGTGGAAGTGAGACACATATATACGAAATAATTAGGAAAATTGAGACAAAGCATCGTATCTTCTGTCCCTTACGGCGTGCCGTATTTTTGCTTTAAAAATGTTGCCAAACAAAGTACTTTCACTGTTAATATTGCTGTCTCATGACCGGCCACGCGGTGGCTCGATCTAGATGTATATTATCTAAGTCTGTACCTATCTATTATCAACATTATGAATGACATATCCCGCGTCCTATCCTAACCAAAATCAAAAGTGATAATGCGATCGTCGCTTTCATGTGTCACTTTTAGTTCGGTGAAAGCCGCCGACAGAGGGCGCCTTCCGGTTTTCCGAACAAAAAGTGATTTGAACGCGACGATCGCTTTTGGTTCGGACGCGGCTAATGGCAGTTCAAAATGTGAACAACCTTTTCATTCCACGAATGTACAGACGCCAGCAGGTCAAGCCACCCGAAACTCTCAAATTTTCGCAATCAATCTTGAACCTAATGCTTTAGAGATAAAGATGGAAATCTATTAAAGAAACTTGACAGATTGTAGTAGCTTGATGTGCTGGCATCTGCACATGAATGAATGAATGAAATGCATCGACTCCAGCGTGGTTTGATTAGACTCGATTACTCGAATGAACCCAAAGATTCACACTAGCCCCTGTTGCCTCATGTTACATGGTGCAACAGAGACCATTGCATATGTAGGAGTAGACCGGGGGGCGCGGTAATGGGAGGGAAGACGTGCCCATTATAAGGATTATAGAGCCTACCCAGTATGCACCGTAACCGCTAAGGCGAACCTGGGATGGCTTTAATCCCAGTAGTATATTTTTAAGTGGGATGACTTTCATCCGAAGCAAATTATTATTATTATTTTTTTTATTTTTATTTTTTATTTCTGTAAGTAGGTTTGTACAAACACTTTTACACGTCAAACATATTTTTTTTTAAACTAGATGAGTTCGACGTTTCCTATCTGACTACTCTGAGAAGAAACGCCGAAACAAACTCAGAGGTCACAGTCTCTTTTAAAGTCCAGACATAATCTTGGTCAGATCATGTGAAGACCATGTAGATTGCAGTCTGAAATGGTCTTTTGATGAAAGAACCACACAGATTGAGTGGACCTGTCCAGTCAGTGCACGCATTTGTCAGTAATCGTGCAGCTCAACTCAAAACTTAAGGAGCTTAACGATTCGACGAACAATACCAAAGAAAAGACATTTGGGTAGGCCGCATAAATTACTCAAACTGTCAGACTATAACTAAAACTGAGAAAAGGATAAAATAAATAAAAAACAATGATCCACGTAGTCTTCACATTCACAATAATTAAAATTAGTATAAGTAATACTTTACAAAGTAAAGTATTTTTTAATTTAAACCTTGTTCCACCACTATTAAGTAGTAATATCTAATTCCATGCATTTACTGTAATACATTATCTGTGTCCGAAACTTTTGAGATACGACAACACTCACTGAACTATAGTCGGACTTTTAATTAGCTGCAGACAGTAAAATGACACTTCTAATGTCATTTTTACGTCATTTCGCTATCAAATGGGAACATTTTTTAACGAAATTACAGATAAGAAGTGTCATTTTACTACAGATAATTGAAAGTCCGAGCATAGTCTATGACATTAAAAAACTATGCAATGGAATTGTACGGGTAATATAATAGGGATGGGCACATAATTTAACGAAGTCGCAGTATGCAAAAAAAAAACAGTACCAACCTTTTTCAAGTAGCTGAGCGAACATATTCTGCACATTTGTATGGTGATGCTTCCACCTCAGGCAGTATTGTTGGGGCATCATCTTCATTGAGAATCGTCGACAAAATAAATAAATTTAAACACTTTGGTATAAGGAAGGCAGGTCATTAGAGAATTCTAAGTTTGGTAGAAAAATTTGGTCGAAAGTTCTTTTTTTTATAATTTATACTATGCTTAGTTCTATAATTTCAGAATTAGGTACATTGTTTTTTGTTTTAATTCGATTGGAATGTAGTCCTTCGGTGGTAGGGTTTTACCTGTAACAAGAGAAGGGGGAATATAAGTATTTACCTAATACATTGTAACATAATAGGGTATTGCACCCATTTTTTAAAAGTGTCTCAATTAGATTATTATAGTGCTAATAAAAATGCATTTAAATACATTTTCAAATGACGCCATATTGCTCTGTGGGCATGACGTCAGTTAGTCGGTAAACAAACACATTTTATATGCTGATCAGTTGACAGTTGACATTGATACTTTTAAATTTATACTACCATAATGACGTAATAACATGGCGGCTACTTTCATGGTGTTAGAAAGCAGATTAAAAAACTGAAAACGTCGAATTGAATTTTAAAATTTATATTGTTATTTTACGAACTAAAGTTAACAACTAAAGTTAACATTTTCCGACTGCTTTTTGCCGAAGCTATCTAAATACTATATTTTTAGATTTTTTCTCCTATAGGAGTAAAATACCGTATATACCGTACATTGTTTACCTGGATTAACACATAGGGTACTGTTAATCCTGGTAGTAAGTTACCGAGGGATATGTCCCGCCATCCACGCGGGCGAAACCGCGAGCAAAAGCTATAGTTTCAATTTAATTATTTATTTAAGGATTGCCAACGAGATACTTACATAATATTAAAAACCAAAACAATAACCAATACAACCAAACCAACCAATAATAATATAACCAATATAACCAATACAACCAATAACAATAACAATTAACCAACCCCATATAATAATAATAACCAATAACAAAACCAAAACAATGATGATGTGATAAAATAAAATAAATAAACACAAATAAAAAGCCTTTTATTTCCAAATCAAATATTTGTTTGTTAGTCGTGTTAGTACATTTAACTTATTAATCCAGTGTTAGTATGGTTAGCTATTTTTCTTGGATGTGGATCCCTATTGGGTAAAAGCTCCTTCTTCTTCTTCCATAACTCTCTATCTTTGCCTAGAACCATCCAGTTTTGCCCTGCTTTTGCAATGATATCATCAGCCCACCGTCTAGCTGGTCTGCCGACATTTCCTAATGGTCCTCTCCAGCATGTCGTTTTTATGGTCCACCTATTGATGATTTGATAATTTAACAACTTAATTTGTCAAGGGCTCGGTCAGTCAGAAAGATGAAGGCCATTCCAAAGCGTAGTAGATTCCTATGAAGAAAAACAGGCAAGAAACTCCATGGACACTTTTTTAAGGCGCAGATTTCCTGAAAACGATCAAAAAGGTGGTTTTTTAAAGCTGTGTATCTCTTAAACCGTAAATAATTTTGACATGTAAAAAAAATATGATATTTTCAAGTCCTTTTCGCATACAGTGATGGAAGCCAAAACATAATTAAACATACTTTAATGCACCAAAAAAATCTTTTAACATACCTCCTAATAATCTTTAAAAGCTGTTTATCCCTTCACTAGCAATTATAATTATAATTAAAAATATACCATGAAATGTCAAATTCCAAACTTCATCCAGGATGGATTACTTTTTATTAAATAGTTAATTTCTAATTTTATACGATTTTATTTGCACTTTTACGACATAATTCCGGTGCGCGTGAGAATCTTCTATCTCGTGCGTCAAACTAGACAGCCATAACGCCATTTCACTTACACACCGAGCTAAACCAAGCTTGGAACCAGGGCCTTAAACTAAAATATTGTCACAAACATTATCCGTTGTTGAATTAACTAGAGTAGATGGACCACTTAACCGACTGTCAGTTGTCACGACAAACCCAACCGACCGGTTACTGAGGCGATCAGTAAACATCGGACATACTGCAGTATTTTTCCACAGTTCAAAAAATATTAATTTATTTGTTGTTTAACGGTTGCAAAAGCGCTGTGGAAAGTTTTAACCACATTTGTTAGTTGATCTTAAGGCTTGTCCTCCCAAAATACGGCGAAACTAAGTAACTTTGTGTCCATATTTACAGTAACTATAGCATATTTTTGATAGAAAAAAACTTTTTAATTAACAAAAAAAAAACCGACTTCCAAAAATCACTACAAAGTGAAAAATAACTTTGATTTCGGAAGTCGGTGTCTTTAGTTTTTTATTTACTTTCTTTTTTTTTTGCCACCGACTTCCGAAATCAAAGTTATTTTTCACTTTGTAGTGATTTTTGGAAGTCGGTTTTTTTTTTGTTAAAAAGTTTTTATTTCTCGCTTTTTAGTGGGTCTGTTTATAATTTGTATAAGTTACAATAGTCTAATGTCAATTAAACTTTTTAAACTTTCGCGATTTGTACACATTAAGCAAGGCGCAAGGCGGTCGAAACGTCGGGAAACAAGTAGGTAGTACCTGTTTACCTCGTTAAAAAGAATATCGCGATAAGACCCGTTTTCGATAGTATTTTCTAATGTCAATTGCTCATCACATGTTACAAAATATTGCTTTTCCCGATGCTGGGACGTTAATTGTTGAGGAGTTCTGCTGGTAAGAACCAGGAGAACTCCTCAACAACCACTCACCACACGCATTGTGTGACGAACGGAAATTGCTTAGCAACCATATTAAAGTAATCGAATCGCAACCCGTGAAATATTTATCATTGAGTAGTTCCGGTAGCCATCTGTGGTCTTCATCATCAGTTCCACTTCACCAAGTGGTGCTTTCCGAGAGCAAATGCACGAGCTACTATAAAAAATACCCAAATCGCTGTAGGTGTGCCTATAATATTTGAAGAGTTCCTTCGATTTCGTCAGGATCCCATCATCAGAACTGGATTTTGAGAAAAATGGGACCATTTGGGAAGTATACACTTTCCAACAAAAAAATAATTTTTCAAATCGGTTGGCAAGCGACGGAGTTATGCGCGAACAAACATAAAAAAAAAAAATACAAACATCCGAATTGAGAACCTCCTCCTTTTTTAGAAGTCGGTTAAAAATACACAATAATCTAAAATACATAAGAACTGATTTAATTTGTCCTGAAATATATTTTAGTTTGTAGAACTAAGGAAAAAAAAACTAAATTCTGATCTGGTACAGTTTTCACTAAAACTGTTCATAAATTTATACAGTTCTTCACAAAATAATCAGGACTGATTTTATGTCATTACTTGTTCAGTTAAATCAATAGATTTTTTGCAAATCGGTAATAACTTCATATTTTGCAAACGTTGTGTCATCGCACTTCTCTTTTTTTTCTATGCAGTCCAACAGTGACCGCGCTTTTTACGGCGGACAAGCCTTAATACATATAATTCTTCTGTTTGTCATCCAACTCCTCCTAAACGGCTGGACTGATATAGATGAAATGGGTTCCTGTAGGGTTTGAAAACACAATTGGACCCGGTAGGTGGCGCTGCAGTCGGGTTCTAGGATCTTTCAGACAGGACAACGTCTGTCGGGTCCGCTAGTTTTGTTTTATAATTTAGTCCAGTCATTTGGTAGTGTGGCGGCATCTACATCGCCACATATGAACTACGCATCAATGACATGACGTCACGCAAACCTGCATCGCGCAATTAGAGTTTACCACGCGATTAGCATATATACAACGTCCCGACATCAACCGTCGGGCAGTGGCCCACCAGACACAACACCCGTCTGGTCGGAGGATCCTCCCTTTTCTATGGAGGATGAGTGAACTTGACACCCTGTTCCTCATGCCTCCAAAGTAGTTTTACCTGGAAAAGTTTTCCGGGAGTTTTGAAAATTGGTGGTTTTATTGAATTCGACGTGCTCTCTTCGAATTTTCACTTTGCCACCTCTCGTATCTTTGCCGCTCGCGCCGCCATATTGGAAAAATGGCGCATAGAGCAGTTTTTTGACAATATCTCTTTTACGCTAGAACATTAATTTATTTGTTGTTAACGTTTGCAAAATTAAATACTTTGTGGGAAGTTTTCTAATCTATCTAAGTGACGTAACTGATTCGAAGAAAATTTTACAGGGCAAGCTATTTTTTTCTTTTTTTTTTTTGTAAACTGTAGATATATCTGTCTCGATTTTTGCACTATCACGGGGACCGTAAGGCATAGGTACAGATTCGCCGATTACACAGATCGATTCGACTTGGAAAATGTATCAAATTACTATAGTTAGGTCCTCTATCGGCTTAGTCCAAAATGTCAGATACGTCAGTTAGTTAAATTAGCGACGATTTGAGTGAGTAGTTTGCGTGAAGTCTGTATACTCTACAGACTTTGGGTAAAGTCTGCTGTAGAGTATACAGACTTTACGCAAAAGTGCTTAAAACTTTGTGTAGAGGCTTTTTTCAGAAATGTCATGATTTCCAAAAAATAAAAAGTTTTGTTGATGTTAAATAGGTCGGCTTCCAGTCCAACTGAATGCAGCTGAATACCAGCATTTTACATGAAGCGACTGCCCATCTGACCTCCACGTGGGTCTCTGTCTTCAATGTGGGTGTACTATAGGTAACATCAGTTCTGCCGAGTGGTTACCCGTGGTCCCGGTGGGTCGACCCATTACCGGGTCCATGGGTAATTTTAATTACCCGTGGTCCCATGGCATTAGGGATTGTTCCCAGACTTCTGACTATATCGATAGAAAATTAATTACAACCAAAGAACCTACTTATGATTAAATACAAATCCATATAGCAGCATTATTAGGTACCTACGTCAAAATCAAAAAATTTAATCATTTTTATTTCAGGTATTGTATGTACCTATACACAAATAATAATAGAAAAAAATAATCCAGTTAGAACCAGAACAAAAATAGCAATTGAAAATGATGAATTCAAAACCGATACACTAATGGAATTAATTAATGGCGTAATATCAGTTGGATACACATTAGAAATGTTAAGATAGTTTGTCGTAGTCATCGGTTATGAATTCATCATGTTCAATTTAATTTTTAATTTTATTTATTTATTTAAATCAGACTCAATTATCATATTTTCTATCGCTAAAGTCAGAAGTCAGGGAGAAATTCCTAATACCATGGGCATGGGACCACGGGTAATTAAAATTACCCATGGACCCGGTAATGGGTCGATCCACCGGGACCACGGGTAACGAGTGGTTCTGCCGATCCCTTCAGGGATTAAGCCGACGTTCACACGGACGTAAAAATATCGCGGCGGGATTTTATCGCGCACTGGTTTTTCAACTCTCGGTGTTGAGCCGAACTTCGAGAATCCAACCTAACAACAACAGAGTGCATCCCAGTGCGTCGAAAAAACACACTGTTGGATTTTCAACTCTCGGCGATAAGCAGAGCGTTGAAAATCCAGTGCGCGAAAAAAAATCGCCGCGATATTTTTACGTCCGTGCGAACGTTGGCTAAAGGGGTGACATTATGTTTGTATAATGTTATTGACCTACTATAGCTAGCTTCTGCCCGCGACTTCGTCCGCGTATCTTGTTCCACCGACCCACCCCGTCTCATTGCATAGCCTACCGGCGCTATTACGAGCGTTCGTTCTCACTTTTTTTCTTTTTGCTCGGCTCCTAAAGGTCCTAGCATGATGTTAAATAGCCTATAGCCTTCCTCAAGAATTGGGCTATCAAATGCAGAAATATTTTTTCAAATCCAACTGGTAGTTTCAGAGATTAGCGCGTTCAAACATACAAACAAACTCTTCAGCTACACATCAAGCTATACATTGCCAGTTTACACTGACCTCTCATTGTAAGGAAATCCTATACAATGCGAGATCAGCTTACACTGGAAATTTATAGCTTGATCTGTAGCCGTGCGTACATGACCAATTTATTATATTTTCCTGTTCACTACAAATAACTTCATTTTATGTACAAGATAAGGGCTCGAACCTCTGAACCCTGTTATCATAGTTTCGAAAAAAACCGGTCAAGTGGGAGTCAGACTCGCGTACTAGGTTCCGTATCAAAAGACTGAGCCGGTACAAATTGATTTAATTTATTTCGAGTTTTTTTTTTATGGTGGAAGCTAGTGAATTCGGATTATTATTTTTTTCTATTATTCTTCTTGATACGTAGTAATTTATTTACACAGCAGCCGACACGAACCCATAACATTTCCTCCCTAACAAAAATTGCTCAACGCGCCTAAAGAAGTTTTCACTTCAAAAAACAAAATAAATCTACGACCACAGAACAGAAATAGTCGGCAGCTGCGCACGTCGTCGTGACGTGACAAGAAGTAAATAATATTATTTTTATTATTCCAGAAAAAACACATTTACGGTTTATAAAAACATTTTTTCAAGTTAAAATAGAACATTGCAGAAAGAAGTGTATCGATGGTATCTGTCTAATGAAAAAGTCAATCACAAACACCAGTAATACCGGGGCCACATTAAGAGGAAACGTGGGTGCTCTTTTCTCCATACAAACAGATACAAACGCTCTCGCCTGTTTTCTTTCTGGTTAATGACCATAAAGCAATGATTTTTTACAGAAATATAAATAACAGCTACTTGTATGCCCCTATGTTTTCCTTTTTGATGATATATTATTTTTATAAGAACTAGAACGCTCCAAAAATGCTCAAAATTGCCTATTCAGACCGCTGTGAACAGACGCCTAGTGTACCAATTTGACAACTATTAACGAAAAAAGAAAACATAGGGGCATAGTATATTATTATATACTTCTTATTCAGTTTATGAAATATCTTTTAAATTGGTCCAATATTGGACGAGGAAATAGGCGAGAGCCAAACCTCTAAATGTGACTTTTTACATAGGCTATTTAGTCGGATCTGCAGTTGTCCTTATCGCACGAAAGCGAGGGCGGAGCGCTCGCAGAGCGACAGCAATACCTTCTTAAAATACCTAATTTTCAAAAGTCTGGTCGCCCCCATTTCCTCTTAACGTCAACGTCAATGCTCATAAACGCCATAAACATCGCGGTAAGGTTGGATACACCTACGGCTAACGCCCTTCAACGCGATAATCAACGGCACATACCGTATAATGTGGCCCCGGCATAAGAAGGCTTCCATTCAGCATGATGCTGTGCTATGGGGGACCCTCAACACAGAGCAGTTACAGAGTCCCATTAGCCCTTTGGAAGCGGAACCCTAAAAACGATTACGTAGTCCACCGATACCTTATCAACTAGTTTTCGAAAACAGTTTTAAAAATATTCCGATAACACGTACCTAATGAGTGATAAGACTGAACTATGATAGATAACGCTACTAGTTTTGGACTATTTGACAATATTTTTGGTGTCAAATAGAATATTTTATATGATCAAGGAAAGAATAATTTAGGCTGAGTGAAACGACACAACAACGACTGACAGTCGGGCTGGTCCACAATTTCCTGGTCGCTCAGCGCGCTATGGAGCGGACTATGCTCGGAGTTTCTTTGAAGGATAAAATCAGGAATGAAGTTATCCGGAAAAGAACCGGAGTAACCGACATAGCTTGCAGAACAAGCAAACTGAAGTGGCAGTGGGCTGGCCATGTTTGTCGAAGGACCGATGGCCGTTGGAGCAGACGGGTCCTGGAGTGGAGACCGCGTATCGGTAAGCGTAGGACGCCCCCCCCAGCTAGATGGACCGACGACCTGGAGAAAGTGGCTGGGACAGACTGGATGCGGAAGGCGGAGGACAGGGTGTTGTGGCGCAGCCTGGGAGAGGCCTATGTCCATCAGTGGACTGCGATAGGCTGAGTTGATGAGTGAAACGATGTGGATGGACTGTGTGAAGACTGAAGAGGATATATCGAAGCGTGGTTTAGAGGAGCTCGTGGCTAAGTAATAACAGCCCCACGGGTCGATCCATCAGGTTAACTTACACAGGGTTGATCCGTGGATGGGTGACCATATTTACGCACCGAGACTCCTCCGGGCCTCGGAAAGCATGTTAAGCCGTTGGTACCGGGTGTCATTCGTGGATCTTTGACAGTCGTCAGAAGCCCGAAAGTCTGACAACCAGTTTTACCAAGGGGTATCGTATTACCCAGTAACTGGGTTGTGGAGGTCAGATAGGCAGTTGCTCCTTATAAAATACTGGTATTCAGCTTCATCCGGTTAGACTGGAAGCCGACCCCAACACAGTTGGGAAAAGCCTAGGCAGAGTGATTTAGTTCGGTGTGTAAGTGAAATGGCGTTATGGCTGTCTAGTTAGACGCGCGAGATAGAAAACTCATGCGCACCGGAATTTAAACGGGCTTCATTTAAATGTAGATTTATGACAAAATGCTATACTTAAATCAATTTTTAGCTTAGTAAGTTCTTAACATATTTAAATAAATTCGAATTAAAGCAAATTTTATTGCACGATAAGGAACTGTTTACGTATAATCGTATAAAATAGAAAATAGACGATGATATTTTGGATTCTTTCTATCGAAAAAATTTCAAGTGATCAAGTTTCGGTTTTAGTACTTACAGCATCATCTGCCAACCCTATTCCCAACTATGTTGGGGTCGGCTTCCAGTCTAACCGATGCAGCTGAATACCAGTATGTTACATGTAGCGACTGCCTATCTGACCTCCACAACCCAGTTACTATAGGTAACACGATAAGTACCCCTTGTTAAGACTGGTTGTCAGACTTTCGGGCTTCTGACGACCCGTAACGACTGTCAAAGATCTACGAAAGGCAGACGGGACAACGGCTTAACGTGCTTTCCGAGGCATGGAGGCGGTATGTAAAGATGATCACACATTTATGGACCGAGCCCGACAAGCGTAGCTTAACTTTCGATCAATCCGTGCGGCTGTTATAATTTAGCCACTTTTAGCCAGGACCGTACAACCCCATTAAGAGTCTTTCGAGGGGGTAAGCCGTTTATGAGGTTGCCTTTATCGTGTGGAACTCCTTGAATGGGTTTTAGCCTTGAAACCCAGTAAAAGGGTTAACCCTTCAATATGGATAACCCATTGAATGGGTTCTATACTTGAAACCCAGTGAAAGGGTTACCCCTTCATTAAGATAACCTATATAATATAAGGGTTTTGTATATTAGCAATTTGCAATGTATGCCCATCATCTACAGATCATATTACATTGCTCCGAGTCGGAATGTTACGCTGTTATCGTTTTAAAGAGACTTGAAGCTTAACGCTTTTAAACGGCTTCATTTAAGGGTTACCCACATCGTATAGGTTTTTGTTTAAGGCGAAAGCGCCAGGGTAGCCCACGAAATTCAAAATTTCTTACGTTTTTTGCAATTTGTAGGTCAGTGTGAGCTTGTATGTTGATTAAAATATGATTCGCGGCCGTAGCTAATATGACTTTACAGAATTATAATCATTAGGATCAGCAATACAACTCCATAAGTTAGCATTTACCTCAAATCTAGCGATTTCATGAAATCATGAAGTTTGAAGTAAATGCTAACTTATGGAGTTGTATTGCTGATTCTAATGATTATAATACCCTGGCGCATCATCCTTAACTGCTTAGAAAAATATCGAAATACCTTTTAATGGATACACAAAATGGTCCTTTAAAGCCATTCAAAAGGGTTACCTACATCGTATGGGTTTTTGATTCAACTGCTTAGAAAAACCGTATCGAAAACCCATTTAATGGGTAACCAAAATGTTCCCTGCTTTTAGCTCCTCATCAACGAGGCAGTCTACCAGTCAATGAACCATACAAACCGGGTCATTAAATACAATTTTGTTCGCAAAATATCTAAAGGTACGCGTACACCTAAACCGTTATCGGGCAATCGTAACTCGGGCGTCTTCGACCAAACTCGGCCGATCAAATCAAACGTATATAAATAAATGAAAGGGAGCGCTTACACTACTACAACCGCCATCGTCCGATGACGATTTTTGGGATTTCTCGCCAGTCTGCCGGCGGCGTCTAAAGCGCAAATTGAGTGTATTTATAGTTTAATTAAATTATTCTGTCTTTATTCTGTTGTGTTTCTGCCAGTGCTGTTATCTACTTATATGACTATACAGGGTGTCCCGTAAATAATGGATAATCTCTTAAGGGGTCATCGTACTCATCATTATGAACAACTTTTAGTATGGGACCAAACCTGGAATCGCGAAAAAAAAATCAGCTGCTCCCTACATTTTGACGAGTTTGATGTAGATAAATGTACTGGTCAGCTGATTTTTTTTCGCGATTTCAGGTTTGGTCCCATAGTAAAAGTTGTTCATAATGATGAGTACAATGACCCCTTAAGAGATTATCCATTATTTACGGGACACCCTGTAGATATTGAAAAACTCCGGTACGAAACGGACCGTATTAAATTGGGATACGAATTTTCTAAAAGATACATTTCTTCGAATTCCTGCATTTTAAAAACGCGTCTACACTCTGCTAGGCCGCACAGTCAACTACAGAAGACCGGCAACGTCCAATGTCGGCACAACAGGCTCGGCCGACAAAATCGGTTTTGGTGTAACCGTACCGTGTACAAGTACATGCGGTGTCTTCAATCCAAGCTTTACTTTTAACATATAATTAAATATATCAAATAATAATATAAATAAAATAATCATATAATAATTATATTAAGTATATTTTATAATTATATATTTTTTTTATATGTATTATTATTTTATCATTTGAAGATTTTAACGTGCGAAGCATTTTATAGAACAGTGATAAAAGACAAAAGTTTACTTAAATAGGGTATCGCAAAATAAATATAAACTGATGATTGATTTCATAGATATTACGTGTTGATTTTATTTGTGTAATTTACATGACCAAAGTTAACTTTTAAACTAGTCTTTATAAAGAAAATTATTATTTGTTTTTGTAATAAAAAAGATCTAAAAAATTTACTCTGCTATTGAAAATTCTAAAAATCCTGATATTTCATGAGATTTCCAAAATCGGGCCGGAATCCTGAGAAGAGCCTAAAAATCCTGAGATATGGTAACCCTACGTCCGAGTTACTCGTCCGAGTAGTTCTGTCCGTCATCGGCCGTCAAAATCGGTTTTGGTGTAACCGTACCGTTAGAATCGAACTAAATCCAGACTGATGTAAATAATAGTCGAATTGCATCATAATTTCCGATCTACTGCGCACAATGAATGGCGAAAGACGGCCAATACTACTTTCAAATCAAATGTACCATACATAATCATTAAGGCCCAGGGGGCCTACTCCCTAAGCACGAAGCCCGTAGTTTCGGCCTTCGTTACGGGCGTTTCTTACTCCGGTTCACCTACGGATGGATGATTGGTTCGGGGCCGAACGAAGTATGAATGAAAACATGATTTGCCAGTTATCCCTACTCCCGACCCGATATGCTTTTGGCCATCCGAAAAATTTAACTTTTACACTTGTTTTGATGGATCGTAATGTCAGACGGACGGATGAACGGACGGACGGCAAGACGGACGGACTTAGGGAGTAGGCTCCCAGGTTCCAAGCTTGGTTTAGCTCGGTGTGTAAGTGAAATGGCGTTATGGCTGTCTAGTTTGACGCACGAGATAGAAGATTCTCACGCGCACCGGAATTATGTCGTAAAAGTGCAAATAAAATCGTATAAAATTAGAAATTAACTATTTAATAAAAAGTAATCCATCACTGGATGCAGTTTGGAATTTGACATTTGATGGTATATTTTTAATTATAATTATAATTGCTAATGAAGGGATAAACAGCTTTTAAAGATTATTAGGAGGTATGTTTAAAGATTTTTTTGGTGCATTAAAGTATGTTTAATTATGTTTTGGCTTCCATCACTGTATGCGAAAAGGACTTGAAAATATCATATTTTTTTTACATGTCAAAATTATTTACGGTATATGAGATACACAGCTTAAAAAACCACCTTTTTGATCGTTTTCAGGAAATCTGCGCCTTAAGGCATTGTGGCTTGAGGATCGGGACTGTCCTGTTGGCTTAAGGCGAGTTGGCTTAGTGCTGCCAACTAGCGCAACTATAATAGAAAAAAATAATTATCTACCATTGAGAAATTGAGACAGAAACTTACAATTTTCTACAAGAATTGGCCTTCTGTTCACTTTTTTTTAGGTTCTACAAGAATTGGCCTTCTGTTCACTCCTAGGGTCTATCTATTTTTTTTTATTTCTTTTTTTTTTTCGTTTCTAAATTGCGTCCACAAACTGTTCAAAAACTCTTTCTTTTTTAATTCAATATAATGTTAATGTATGATCATCATGTAATAATTATCATTTCTTAATAATCCATTTTTGCTAAATGTACCTCTTTTTTAATTTTTTTTTTTTTTGTAAACAGGAGTCAAGGGTTTGAGCTGAAAACCAGCGCTTAGCAACCCTTTAGGGGACCTAAGCATAATGCTGACGCTTAAACCTTTTGCTTCCGGTATTATAGTTTTGTGTATGTAACACTACTACTAGCTGTAATACTGGAGACAATAAACGTTTATTCTATTCTATTCAATTTACAATAAAATACCCGACAATATAAAAAATATGCCCATAGCAAAGTTTAAGAAAGCTCTCTCCTCGCTACTAATTGAAAAATGTTATTGTACTGTTCCAGATTTTATAAATGATAATTTTTAATATTTTTTTAGTTTATTTTTGTTTTTATTTAGTTTTTAAGTATTTTAGTTTTAATTACATTTTTTACTTTATATTTGTACGCCTTCACGGCAAAACGTAGCGCCCAAATATGTTAACCAAACACCTTTATACCCATAGACTTATAAAAAAAGATGGACTCCGCGCTGCGCATATCGAAAGTGAAGCACAGTAAGTATGCCGGGTCCGTTTGTACAAACACGCCTCGCGCACACATTTACATCATAGTATGCCGACCGGCCGCCATTACGTGACACGAGCGCCGGCGTCTTTGCAGGTACTCAAATCACGCACACATAGATCGGTAGGGTGCTTCACTTTCGATATGCGTGGCGCGGAGTCCATCTTTTTTTATAAGTCTATGTTTATACCTATGTTTTTACCTATGTTTATGTTAAGTGTAAACAGTGTCAATATTTTAAGGGGTCATTGTGCTCATCATTATGAACAACTTTTACTATGGGGCCAAACCAGAAATCGCGAAAAAAAATCAGCTGTTCAGTACATTTATGTTTCAAAATACGCGCATTGTCGTGGAGTTGCGGATACCAGCTCGTATTACCTTTACCTTTTTTTTTACATTTATGTTCGCATAGTAGATTCATTCATTCATTCATTCATTCATTCAAAATGTAAGGAACAGTTGTTTTTTTTTTCTCGATTTCAGGTAAACGTAATAGTAAAAGTTGTTCATAATGATGAGTACAATGACCCCTTAAAAGACTGTTTACACTTACACCCTGTATATTTAAATTAATGACTCAACTTACTGAGACTCGACAATAGCGCTTAATTTCGAAAATATAGCCTTTATTTTGTAGGGAGGTAAAAGCAACAAAAAGGGTGTTTATGGCACAAAATTCGTTCGTACATTTTTATAATTTATATACCCTGCATACCCGACTAGTCGGTGTGTAAACGCATGTTTTTTTGACAAATAAATTATCTCTATCTCTACCATATACAGTAGTACTTAGTTTCCTAGTTCCCAAGGAATGAACCAGATCAAAAAGAACAAAAAAAATGCGGTATCAATTAAAATCCTAACACAACAACAATAAGGCCCATTTTCCTGAGAAATATTGAATGCTTATTCTCCCAAGCTAGACAGTACGTTCCACATCGAAGATAGAAGTTTTTTTACGTCATTTCGAGGAAGTAATGAAAGTGCAACAGCCGACAACTCGTAAGAAAATTGTGCTAGACACGTTCTACGTCTTGCGCTTGCGACACTTCCACAGAATAATACAGATGGACACTCCGCAGTTTAGGTATGAAGCTACAAGTACGCGGCGGGCTCATCTCACTGGGTCAATTCAGTGTGGGCTGCCGCCCACCGGCCGGCTCGCACGTTAGTTCGATACTCACTCACGCGCCGCGTCGTAAAAGGAGACAACCCTAACGAGTCAGAAGGTATAAGAGTTACGCGATAGAAAGAGAGGCAACTTGTAGGTGATTATAACTGTAGGTAATCAGCGTTCTACGACGTGAATTGCACTTTAGTGTGTCGTAGCAAGAGTCTCTTTTTAGGGTTCCGTACCTCAAAAGGAAAAAACGGAACCCTTTTAGGATCACTGGTGTGTCTGTCTGTCCGTCTGTCACAGCCAATTTGCTCCGAATCTAATGGACCAATTAAGTTGAAATTTGGTACACATATGAATTTCTGTGACCCAAACACGGACGTGTAACGTAAATAAAGTAATTTTGAATGAAAAAAAAGTTTTGCAAACTGTACCGTGTGACATATCAAATGAAAGGGCTTACTGTAAGGGTCTCAAATATATATATTTTTAATAATTTTAAAATAAACTGTTTTCAAGTTATTTAAGAAAATAGACGAAAATTTACAATTCCTCCCCGCCCCCCCTATCTCCGAAACTACTGAGCCTAAAATTTTGAAAAAAAAATACAGAAAATAGTTCTTTACCTGTAAATTTACCAGAAACACCTATAAGTGGGTCTTAAAATGACAGAGTAAATCTCTCAATATTTCGTCCCAACTACGGAACCCTTCATTGTGCGGGGTCCGACACGCAAATTGTCCGGTTTATTTATTTAAATGATTTTGCGGAGTGTCCCATCTGTATTAATCTGTGACACTTCTAAGAAATGCACGAATGCAGAGAAAAACGTGGTTCAATGCGGAAAGTATGCCGTTATTAGTCTAATTTAACTTCTGAGTAGTGGCTAGAAAAACTGGGTGGGATTTTGACCTGGTTTTTTAAAAGAATGTCACTGAGGTACTATAAGTCAAGTATGAGGTTTGTATGGAATTTGTATGTACTATTTAATGTCGAGAGCGGGAAAGGTGTGGCGAAAATTAAGGGTGTGGTACAGACCAATCAATCAATCTGCCCAGCCTTTTCCCAACTATGTTGGGGTCGGCTTCCAGTCTAACTGGATGCAGCTGAATATCAGTATTTTACATGGAGCGACTTTCCTAGACAGCATGGAAACGCAACAATAAAGAGTTATCTCAATCCGTTACATTTGCCCCCTTGTTACAATAGCCCCGGGTGACCTTACATCATTCTAATTTTCTCTAACATTGTTCTCTAATCAAATTGTGTGTCTGTTTGTTTATGTGATTACCTCCGTCAATAACATAATCATTTACATGAACATTCAACATGAATAGAATGATTAGATATAAGTTTGCTAACTTTTATAATATGAGAGACGATAACGCAATCTAATTCTCTCTATCTTGTTATACAAAATTACTGTTTTTTTTTTTGACAAAAGACGTCAGATTTGAACAATGGACCATTAGATAATAGACATCTAGATCGACCACCGCGTGGCCGGTCATGAGACAGCAATATAATACTTTTTCTAGGTTATGTGGTATGAGAAATGAAGTTTAACGTAAGAAATCCATACTAATATTATAAATTCGAAAGTAACTCTGTCTGTCTGTCTGTCTGTCTGTCTGTCTGTCTGTTACCTTTTCACGCCTAAACCACTGAACGGATTTCGATAAAATTTGGCAAGGCTATAGATGGTATCCTGGGGACGGACATAGGCTACTTTTTTTTTCAAAAATAATCCTACGGGGGGTGATTTAGGGGATGAAAGTTTGTATGGAAAACTCAGTATTTCTTAAGTTAGGGATGTGAAAATTAAAATGTATGTTTTTGATAGGAAATAAAGAAATATGCGGTTCAGCGTTTTTGAAAAATCATCCCCTAAGGGGGTAAAATAGGGGCTGATTTTAAAATTTACAAAACTGCACGGATTTCGACAAAATTTGGCATGGCTTTATATAGCATCCTGGGAAAGGACATATGATACTTTCAAAAACAATACTACGGGGGTTGATATAGGGGATGAAAGTTTGTAAGGGAAACCCAGTATTTCTTAAGTTAGGGATAACAAATTTATGCTATTGGTAGGAAATTAAGAAATATGCGATTCAGCGTTTTTTAAAAATCATCCCCTAAGGGGGTAAAATAGGGGTTGATTTTAAAATTTACAAAACTGCACGGATGTCGATAAAATTTGGTAAGGCTTTATATAGCATCCTGGGGAAGGACATAGGCTACTTTTAGTCTTAAAAAATAATCCTACAGAGGGTGATATAGAGGATGAAAGTTTGTATGGAAAACTCAGTATTTCTTAAGTTAGGGATGTGAAAATTAAAATATATGCTTTTGATAGGAAATAAAGAAATATGCGGCTCAGCGTTTTTGAAAAATTATCCCCTGTAAAATAGGGGTTGATTTTAAAATTTACAAAACTGCACGGATTTCGACACAATTTGGCAAGGCTTTATAATTATAGCATCCTGGGGAAGGACATAGGCTACTTTTTGTCTTAAAAAATAATCCTACAGAGGGTAATATAGGGGAGGAAAGTTTGTATGGGAAACCCAGAACCCCTAAACGGATTTCAATAAAATTTGGCAAGGCTATAGATGGCATCCTGGGGACGTACATGGGCTACTTTTTTTTTCAAAAATAATCCTACAGGGGGTGATATAAGGGATGAAAGTTTGTATGGGAAACTCACTATTTCTTAAGTTAGGGATGTGACAATTAAAATGTATGCTTTTGATAAGAAATAAAGAAACATGCGGTTCTGCGATTTTTAAAATCATCCCCTAAGGGTGTAAAATAGGGGTTAATTTTAAAATTTACAAAACTGCACGGAGTTCGACAAAATTTGGCAAGGCTTCATGTAACATCCTGGGAAAGGACATAGGATACTATTTTTTTTTCAAAAATAATACTACAGGGGGTGATATAGGGGATGAAAGTTTGTAAGGGAAACCCAGTATTTCTTAAGTTAGGGATAACACATTTATGCTATTGGTAGGAAATTAAGAAATATGCGGTTCAGCGTTTTTTAAAAATCATCCCCTAAGTGCTGTTTCCGTGCTGTTTTGTAAGGTTTATTTTAAAATTTACAAAACAGCACGGATTTCGATAAAATTTGGCAAGGCTATAGATAGCATCCTGGGAAAGTACATGGGCTACTTTTTGTCTTAAAACATAATCCTACAAGGGGTGATATAAGGGATGAAAGTTTGTATGGGAAATCCAGCATTTCTTAAGTTAGGGATATGAAAATTCAAATTTATGCTTTTGGAAGGAAATAAAGAAATATATGGTACAGCGTTTTTGAGGGAGTACAATAGGAGTTGACAAATGTTTGTGTACCTACCTCTTTTTAAGAGATTTAAGGGATTGGAAATGTAGTCATAGTTCGAATCTTGAGGTAACATTTAGTCTTTATTTTATTCGACGTTTTTACGAGGAAATTATTTGAACGAGTGGACACTCGGAAAAAGTTATTTGTTATTAGAGCGTGACTGGCATAATAAATTTTAAGTAATTAACAAAGTCCCCCCGCCGCGTAAGTCTGTCTGTTTGAATGCGATAATGTCAAAAAGTACCGAACGGATTTTCATATGGTTTTCTCCAATGAACGGAGTGATTCAGTGTAATTCATTATGGTTTTGTGTAAATTGGCTGAAATATGACGACGACTGTTGAAGATGTCTGAATAAAACATGTCGACTGGTAGCTTTATGCCTACTATACACGGTAACGATATATCGTAGCGATTTGAGTTTGCACAGTTATATCGGACGTAGGTTTTACACTTGAACGTTCCCATGGGATATTTTCCGACATCCACGCGGGCGAAGCCGCGGGCAAAAGCTAGTCTTCCATATTTTGGACAGAATCCCGTGTCAATACGTAAAATGCAAAAACTGTCCAAAAAAGTAAACAGTGAAAGCACTTTGTTTGGTTAACATTCAAAAGTTCGCCAAGCAAAAATACGGCACGCCGTAAGAGACAGAAGAATACGATGCTTTGTCTCAATTTTCCTACTAATTTCATATGTATGTGTCTCACTTCCACACTTCACACTGTAATCATGGCAACGTCTAGAGGTTCAATGTCATTGAATGGACCAAACAAAACAAAACGGGAAACAAATAGATACGCAGTTTCGGACTAAACAAATTGCGAAGTAAGTCTTACCAAAATCGTAGTACGCACGGCTACAGATCAATCTATACATTTCCAGTATAAGCTGATCTCGCATTGTACAGGATTTCCTTACAATGAGAGGTCAGTGTAAACTGGAAATGTATAGCTTGATGTGTAGCCGTGTGTACAAAACCAATCTGCCTGGCTTATTCCCATCCGATCCCACAATCGGATCCCACTACGCGGATAAAATGAATATTTTGTTCCAATCTGATGCCCATTTGTGGGATTCCTTTGGAATATGGATATATCCGAACGTAATGATCGCCTGCTTGAATCGATAAATGAAAACAAATAGTAAGTATGTACATAATATCGAGATAAATAGTAAGTCGGTAACAGTGCACCGGCAACGCCACTTGGAATATTGTTGAAGTGATATTTATTTTTATTTTTAATATAATATGACCATAACTGTATCTCGATATTATGTACTTACTTTTTGTTTTCATTTATCGATTCAAGCAGGAATTCATTTTATCCGCGTAGTGGGATCCGATTGTGGGATCGGATGGGAATAAGCCGTAACGACTGTCAAAGATCCACGAATGACAGCCGGGACCAACGGCTTATGTCCGTAAGGATTGAGTCGCCAAATTTCGTATCTTAATGAAATTTAATACTTATTTAGTAGTAAGTTTAAAAATTTTGTAGGTTCGATCCTCGATTTTGTAGGTATAATACTT